>JAYKKI010000084.1:9147500-10537127 GCA_039881145.1 Druceiella hillmani | reverse complement strand
GAACATATCGAGTAAAGCGTCTTTTTTATTTTTTACCTAATTCATCGAGATGCTGTATCACTAAATAACCTTCAAAAACTAGATCATAACATTCTGAAAGAACCTAAACTTCTTTAATTGTAAATTGTTTCCAAACTTATTATTATGCTTCAGACAAAAATTAAATTGTTATTTACATGAAATACCATTGGAAACCCAAGCACGTCTTATTAGTAAATTCTATATTCACTGATAGTATTTAAATTGATAACATAACAATTATTTGTTGTAATTTATTAACGATATATGATAATTATCATAACAATGGTCTTTTAAAATATGAATTTTAATTTATTTGATTGAAATACTTATTATTTTGTCAATTATCGTAATTCCATTACTTTTAAAATATCTATAGAAAATTGTAAAATCTATGGAGATGTAGTCATGAAATTAACTTTAATTATATAATCTTTATTAAAAATAATTTAAAAAAATAATACATATCAATCAATTTGAAATAAATTCGTATAATATTCACCTCCATAAAACCAATCTATGGAATAATTAAAGGAAACAGGGTTCCTTAGGTACCTAAATCTCTTGAAAATATTAACGCAAGTTAAACAAAACAATTTCAATGAAAAGTTGTAATGGAATATTAGTTATCAAGTGTTTTTAAAATTTTCCAAACCGCCAGATTCTGTACGCAGACCTAAAATGAAATCATTTTATTATCAATTTATAAATTATGGCCATGAATGTATATGATGATTAAAAAAGTTTTAAATACTCTCATTTGTAAACTATTCATAATAGAAACAATTACGTAATACATACCTGGCGCGTCCGCTACTCTTGTCTCCATAATTTTATGAATTACAAATTTTTTTAATATTTATTGCATTTATTTGTATTTAAATTCCGAAAATCAAAATTCTCTCTAGGACTAATAAAACTGACGCGTTACTCAGTCAACTTCACTCTACCATATACTACAATATTGTTATTTGTTGGCAGCTTACACAATTAAACTTAATCTTAAGCAACGACTTTAAATTAATTATTTAATCTGAATTTAACTAAGCGATACTACCTGCATATGTCACAATCTAGTGTGAAATTGTTCTGACCTACTAACTTAATTTAACATGTAATGAAAGCAATAATATATAGGTATTATAAATCGGTTATAGAAATAAAACTAAAATGATATTCAGAAAAATGGGGAACAGATTTTGTTTAAAACACGGAAATGCATTTAAATATTCAAGGTAATTAAAAAAAATCACTTTGTGCACGGTAACCAAAAATGATACCAGTCCTTCTTCGTACGACTGCCGATGTTCAGATTGCTTACTTCATCACATTGTCGCGAATTATAGTTCGACCGCTTGAATATTATTATTATTATAGAAATCATTTTAAGAAAAAATCATTTCAAAGGGCACATGGTTTAACAAAATGTTTGTTTATCCTTACGTTGTTAATATATACATATCTATCTGACGATGGAAAAAACAATAACCGGGTTTATTTATATTTTTCTTTAAAAATTATAAACGTGTTGAAATTTATTTAATTTTTCTGTAGTTTATATAAGTTCTATAAGTCCTACACTTATTTAAAAAAATACTTAGGTTTAAGATCACAGAAAAGAGAAGAATGGACATTGAGAAATTATTTCGCTACTAAATTTAAAATAATCTGTTTATATAACCTATAAATATCCCATATTTATTATTATATATCGCATATAAACATCAATGTTAAGAAAATAATCCACATTAAAGATATGAAACGGGCTAATTATATATATACCGCAAATTTATCTATAAGTTTATTTATATTAATATAACACGAAAATATTACTAGCGGTGAATTCTCTAAACATTTGACTTGTAGTTACGGTATTAATGTACCAAAACACGTGACGTACACTTTCTTATCACAGACCAAGAACCTTCGTAATCATACAAAAGCTATTTTTTTGTTTATGACCCTTCCCTTGTGTTTCTGCCTATCAACACCATCTCACAAGCAATTTATCTTCGACTAACATCTTGCTGTCAGCTAAGTGCTACTTGTAGGTCGCGTAATAAAGAAAATAGTTTTGCCACTACGGCTGCTCGAGTAAACAGTTATTCGACTCGTGTTTCATAATATTTTATTTCAATAATAGACCTGAAAGGCCGTTTCTTAACTTTGGTTACAGAATATTTTTGGAATTGTTGGACAAGAAGCGAAAATGAGCCTTTGATATTAATCTATCTGGACTCTTACACTATCTATTATGTAACCCAGAATTTGTAGCAACAATAAAAGCTCATTCACCTGCATGCAGGGATACGATGTTAAGTTTGCCTTGTGCAGTAAGATTATAGATTTTTTTCATTTCATATGTGTATTTCATCCTTTAAAGATCTAGTTTGTATGTACACCACAAAATAATCACTGGTTTTTAGGATTTTCAGTTTAAAAATCTTAACGTCGCGCTTTTGGATACATTTATTTGTTTTTAATTTTTTTAATATTTTGTCAATTTTCAACTTTCAATATTTCTTCATCATAAATTTGTCAGCAGGATATGCATTAAGCATTCATACATTTTTGTTTTTTCATCATCAGTCTATTGTGAGCATTTAATGCAACTTCATGTACTTACAGTAAAAAAAAATGTTGCTTGGATTTTTATCAACAGCATTAAGTGTAAATGGTCATTTTAGTTTTCGGTTTTTCAGTTTTCATAGAATTCTTCAATATCATATTTCTGAAAATTTAATTTTCATTTCAATTGTTTGCCTTGAAGATGCCTTGAAAAATGTTAAAATTTATCTTTTCATATTGCATTTTCCGTAACTAAAGTTTTTCAATAAAAATCTAACTTCAGGCCAACTAAAATTGGTCGCCATCATTAAATACGAAATCATAAAAAAATTATTTTTAATTGCTAAAATATGAAGAACACTTGGTTAAAGAAATAATAATAAAAGTATATCATTTGAAATGGAACTGATTCTGTAATTTTTTTTTAAATTTCTCATTTTCCCAGTGTCCGAACAATTTTAACATGTTTTACGTGGAAACCATTGTGTTCCACGTGTTTATTTTTGCATAATAAACACGAGGGACAAAGAAATAAGTAGTGTATTCTTTAAGTTTAATTTAGCCAACCTCTTAGAGAAAGCACTTTTTCCGTTACACTTTCCTCATTGTAAAATGTTTAAAATTTTTTAAGTATTAAAATATTTTGCTTAATTTTTTTATTTAACTATGAAAAGTGCAAAGCTTTCCGTTCGGTTATGGTTTTACAATATATGTGTTTATGTAGGTGAGCGCGTGGGTATATGTTCAATATCATGGACTGAACTAGTAAATTGATGTTGAGAAATAAGTTATTGTTGTATTCGTCTTGATATTAAAACTGTCCTAGAAAATATAAGAGCACCCACACACCGCCATATTGTATCGGATTATCTCAAAATGACATTTAAACCATATGAAAATAGATATTAAATTGAAGGCATTAATGAAAAAATACGATTTACACCTGTTATATGCAAGTATGGTAAATGTATGGCAATGATAACTCGAACCACTAAACCGATTATGATATTTAAGGTGCTATTTGATTCGTCTCAGTAACCTTAGTAACATAAGTTATAAAAAAAATTACGTTTCGATAACGTTATGTGTTGATCTTTCGTCAAAACCCATGATAAATAAAGAAAGAGTTTTGAAACTATTTCAAAACTGTGGTCATCTCGTATGCACATATAAAATAATAATAATTAAAAGTGAAGTGAAATAATTTATTTGAATCCATCATGAAGGGTGCGAACGAATGAGTTTTAAAAACAATTCCGTAATACCTTTAGCACTGTATAGAAGTATTTATTTATGTATTCTTTTTTATTTTTTATCTTTCTATGAACTTAAAGTTATATATACGTTTGGCGAATTTATTACTACACGACAAGTTCCTTCTAATAAACCACTATGGGTAAAAACGACAATTTAGAAATGAGGCAGATTGTAAAAGATGTTTTTGAACTACCATACCTATGAGAAAATTTTCAAATTAGAATATACACTCTTACAAGAAAAAGCAGGAAAATATGGAGAAAATAAATGAGGAAAAAACAAGAAAAAAATTATTAAAAAATCATTGAACGTACGACTCGACCTTCATTAGGAAAGGAGAGCAATATGGAATAAGAAAGGATAAGAAAAAGGGATGGTAAGAGGAAGAACTTTTTCAGAATGCCTTTGAAAATGTTCATAGAAGATCAGGTCCTAGTGTCGGGATTCAGATGTTTTGAAAGTTTCGCAACTTGGAGAGGGGAGGATATTTTCAGGGAAAAAGGAGACTAGGCTGGTTTTCAGTGCCCAGTCCTAGATTTGGATTGTTTGAAATATTATAAAGAAGTGTAACAAACTAGACAACATTGCGTTGATCACAAACTTCCATCTGTTTAAGTTGCGTTGTGAATTGGGGGCTATGTTTATATTTTCTGATACTAAAAATATAACAGATGCACAAATTTTAAAAATGTCTTAATTTTTTAAGACCTTTCTTAATAAGATCTATTATTTTTAGTAAGAGTAAGAGTTAATAAAAGTGAGCTTTGGTTTTAACAGCTAGAAAATTTCGACGATGCTTAGGGAGTGCTTTCCGCCGAAGATAGGAAAATTTATGTGATTTATATAATTTGATAAATGGAATCTTACTTCTGTATATATATATATATATATATATATATATATATATATATATATATGTATTATATACATCTATACGTATAATAAAATTGTAGTATAGTAAAGTCTATATTTGGAAAATATTTTAAAAAGAGTGGTTGATTTAGTGTTTGGGATGTTAATAGAAACCAGAAAACTTTTTTAGAATTTTTGTCGTTCTACCTGTATGCTTCTTATGAGTCAATCAGGCCAACATATGAAATAAAAATTCCAAATTTCACGCGAGTTAAGATGTTTGTCGCTGGACGAATAAGTTGGAGCGACAGCGTTATTATCAAGATGCATTGAAACAGATTTCATTGTAAATGTTCTCGAATGAAGAAGATATTAATATTTTTTACAATTTTGTTTTTAGTCCGAAAGTTGGTTTTGTAGAGGTGTGGAAAGTACTTTAATAGATGTTCGTAGAAATATACAAATTTAGACACATTTCATTATTTTAATAATACTTATTGAAAGCTTCATTGAAGTGTAAAATTATTTCAAATTAAATTTTTAATTTCCAGCATTTTACTGAACGCAATTGAGACCTAAAACTTGAAAGTACGGAACTAAATTCATGTAGACCATTTGATTAAATGAAACTATTAAAAACCACTACAAGTCATGTAAACATTGAAAATATTACTTATCTAGTTCATTTTTTATTAACACTGCTGCTGATAATATATCTTTATTATACATTTTAATGTTAATTAAATGACACTATGTGATGTAGTATTATTTCTACTTACATTAAGTTCTTTACCACGACCTAGGTTTCGTTGTATTACAACATCTTCAGGTGATCTATTAGCAAAGATTACTCGTTTAGATTTTTAGAACGAGACAAGTATTTGCTAATAGAAAGAGACACCTGAAGATGTTGTAATACAACGAAACCTAGGTCGTGGTAAATAATTTAAAGAAAGTAGAAATAATACTACATCACGTAGTTTCATTTAATTATCAATAAATTTTAATGTTTTTATTAGTTAGTAAATACTTCAAAATTAATATTAAAGATTATTACCCATTTATTTATATGAATAATCCAGAATCCCTATTTAAGAAAATGTGAATTTTGTGTATCCATCATTGAAATTTCTCTTTCGTAGATCTTCAAAATCAAATACTAATTTTAAAATCGAAAAGAAATATGTTTGGCCTTAAATATCAATACTCAAATTGCTACCGATAATTTTATTCAAAATTTTAACAAAGTTATCACTTATCACATTTAATAAAACAACATGTCTTTTTAAATGTGATAAGCAGTACGTTTTTTATGTTAGTAATAAATGTAGTCTAATATATTACTGGGACACACTTAAATTATGTTAAATATTTCCCACACCTACACGGACACACACACACACGAGCTCGCGTATAAGTACATACTCATTTAGATACACACACACACACACACCTATATATATATATATATATATGTGTGTGTGTGTGTATAAGTAAACTCGCACATACATATGTGATTTCGATTCAAACACCAGACAATATTCATTGTACAGTAAAATGGTGCAATTATAATGACATGTAGACTCCACTTCCGCAAATTTCCGAACCTATTCAATTTTCATTTTTTCCACTCACGGAACGATAATGCAATTGCATGCATTTCCGCTGACATATTTTTTGTCTCTATACCTTTTATTAAATAAAGGCTGACTTGGCACAGCAGATAAATTGCACAGATATCATTTCAATTGAAAAACATTGTTTAAATTAATTTTGTCGGCACAAAATATTTCAGTTGTAATTTTACGAATAGATCGCATCACATTTTCCAATTTCCTCTGTTAAATTTACGAAAGAGTAAATATTAATAATTTTACGTCTTGAAATAATTTAAAAAACTGAAACTGAAACATACGCATATTTATATGTTTTGGCAATTGATAATCTCCTATACATCTATACTGTGTTTTTTCTTATAGATAGTAATTAAATATATATTTATTGGATTATTGCCGCTAAATACCTAGGGTGTGTCAAAACTAAAATCATAATTGAAAAGCTAGGAGAAAACTTGTGATTTACATATTTTAAACCTTACATACCATTATCTAGAGGTAACCAGAATACCTGAATATGTGAAAAAATTAATAGCAGGTATAGATATATATTGTGTACAAAATGATTTAAGAGATTAACTTGAGGGATTCTCTATCTATGGTAACACAGATTTACGAGTTTCTTTTATCATATTTTTTCGGAATTCATTCACTATTTTTTTTCTCCGGAATCATTATTTAAATAAAAATCGATTTATATGTAATTGCTGATTTATCCAATAATTGTGAGAAGCGGAATGATTTTGCGTTTGAAGACTAGTCATTAAAATATGAATATGATTTAGATTAGGTAACTAAAACAATTTCCTTGATTCAGAGGATAAAATAGTTCTATTACTGTTGGCTTATTTACTGCATTACTAACGATAAATAAATGAAGGGGAAGATATTCCGAATTTCCTTTATTAAACATAGGTACAACTGCAAGAAATTTGACATGATAACAAGAAGAAATTTTCAATGGTAATATCATGCATAAGGATTAAGACTTATACTTAGTAATGGGATAGCCTAAACTAGTAGTCGGTGTTAGGATAAAATAGTCTTGATATAAAATCTATAAGATTTTAATAAGAATTTTTTTTATTTTTTCTGCCATAATGATTTCAAAAACTCCACTTAACTAGTTTTAATAACATTTTCATAGATTGTTAATTAATCTAAAAATAATATACATGTAGAATAAAACTCGATTACTTGTCTCTTTACTATTGAACGATCTTTTGAGGCGTTGGCTAGCAGAGACGGTCTTCGTAAAAGAGGACGTTCATGTCTTCCTGTAAATGAACCACAACAGTGCAGCACTTTACGTGCTCTATGAGCTTGTAACTGCAGGATTGGCACTTTGAAGATAATATTACTCTTATGCGATGGAGGTTAACCAGACGAATGCTAAAAACATGACGATTGACAAAACCAAAAAGTTTCTTGAAATGCTATTTTTCGATAAATTGGCAGATCGCCCCCGTTTCTTGCGCGTTTATTCATAATAGGCTTAAAACATAAAGAGAAATTATAAATGATTGAGAAAAGCTGGAAAAGCGTTTTAAATAAAACAGATAACTGCTATTTCGATATTTCATTTTGACTGTATTAGTTCTCAAAAAATAGTAAATTTTCATTGACGTTTAATTGACATATTCGAATAGGAAAAGTTTCTCCTTCATTCTTGAAAGAGTTCGTTATTTATTGATAAAATTTAAATTTAATTAAAGTATAGAGAATTACTACCATTAATAACTCCCAAAAAACTTTAGTTTGTGTCAAATGTGCAAAATCTCATTGTAAGTATGATTTTGTTTTGTGCTGAAATAACAATTTTCTGAATTGTTTCGCTTAATGTCAATAAAACGTCCAAGTTGTTTAATTAAATAAGAAATAACTACACAATATTTAATAACTATAATTTGTAAATGACTTTTAGCTGCTTATTTTGTAAAAATCGATGCAGAAGAAAAACCCAATTTTTGAGTATAATGAAGGAGAAAAACTCAAAAAGGTTTGAGTTATGTGTCGCAATTGATCAAATCTCTGAAGAAAATGAACAATTCAAGGGAGATGTTAAACTGAATATTTAAAATTTCCATTCAAGAGAAATGTAATGATTTGATCAAAACGTATATATATATATATATATATACACACACACACACACACACACATATATATATATATATATATATATATATATATATATGTACACATACATACGTTATTAATGGGAGTGTGCGCGCACGCGCGTTTGCGCTTGTGTGCGTGTGTGTATTAATATCTTTTTTTTTCAAAATAACAAGCAAAAAAATTGTGGTCATGAAATGTATCAATTAAAATTTTATAAAAATAAGCTAAGCGTACATGAGATCTCAAATTTAGTTTCAGTTTTTAAAAATTAATTCATAACACTAAATTTAAAATAAATAAAATTATTTTATTTTTATTACAAAGTGGAATGTAGTTGTATGGAACACGACGACGATATATAGTTAAATAAATAATAGTAAAAGGAGAAAAAAGAGGATTGAATTGGGGTTCCAGGCATGAAATTTGCGTCCACTTTCGATACTTCGTTGCTATACAAGATTTCTTGCAGCAGATTGATCAGCGGAGATATTCCCACTTTTAAGATGTTTGTTGTAAAAGTTGAGCACTCAAACTTGTGCTTGGGGGAAAGGTGGACTTTGAGATAGTTCTTGCAATTAATATAATTTCTGGAATTGTTTGCGTGGATCGCCATGCCTTTAAGATTATTAGTTCTTAGTCTGGCTAATGTAGACGTGATATGTTTAGGGTAGTTGAGATAAGTAATGAGGGGTTTCTTAAAGGTGTGGGTCTTGCTACTACTACGGTCATCTTGCTACTATACGGTCATCTTGCTACTACGTCAGCATCTGCAAGTATGATGGTGTTACGTATATGTGGCGATGGATGGCTTCTTTGGCTAGAATATCAGCGCACTGGTTTCCCTCTATATTGATCTATGCAGCTGTTTAAAAAGAGCATTAATTGCGGAAGTTATGTTTGTCGCTCCGTTTCTAATTACTTCCAAGGCGAATTTGGAATCCAAGAGGATAAGTAATTCCTCTGTGGAAATCATAGCTTGTGAGTCAGTTAGGTATAAGGTGAGGCCTTCTTTAATTGCTAAGAGTTTACTGGTGCAACTAGAAATATTAATGCCTGTGTTAATATTATTATTAATCTTTCTGCCGTCTGACAAGAGAAGGGGAATGCCAGTTCTCCTTTGTTTAGAATCTGTCTGAGGAATCGTCTGTGTGTCTGTATATTTTCATTGGAAAGTTATTCGATGGTATCCAGTCTTATTTCTAGGGCTTTGTGGTCTTCTTTTTTGGAGCTAGGTAGCAGTAAGTTTAGGTTAAAAACAACGTTCTCTGGTAGTTTTTTTGGAGTGAGGGATTCTTGAAGAAGTTCAAAGGAAGAGCATTCCAAATGGACTTCTTTCCTGATCTTAATACCAAGCTAAATAGTCGAGGATTTTTTGAGACTGTTTGCTTCTGCTTGTTTCCAGTTGTTAAAGACCCTAGTAGCGATGTGGTCACTGCTGCGAAGTTTATTTGTAAATGTTATGGTAGTAAGATTACGCCTGCTTTCAAGGGGAGACTGATCACACTCCTGCTTAGCTTTCTCGTTATTTGTTGACGAAACTGCGCCAATAATTATTTTGGCGGCTAAACGTTGTACGAAATTAAGTTCCTGCTTGGCTGTGGTAGAGGCTGAAGTCCAGATGGGTGCAGCACATTTCAGAACTAGTCTAATGACCGTACTATATTTGTTATTAGTGTTTGGATATTTAGGTCGTGAGTCCCATGTGGTTCTACAAAGTTTTCTGAGAAAATTATTAATAATCAGAGCTTCGGATCTAGGGAAACTCCAAGATCGATCTTTTTGATTTAAGCGTCCTTAATTTTGATGTTGGCGTTTAAGGTGCAATTATGTATATATATATATATATATATATATATATATATATATATATATATATATAATTTTGCAACCGTTTCAAAGTCACTTTTTTCAATATGAATTTTTTAACACCAAATGAAAATTTTTGTCGAAATATTAATAAATGTACATGAAAATATTTTTATTCTGTATATTTTTTCCTATACTCACATTTCACAAAAGTTTTTATTTGCCCATGTGATCAGGAAACAATTATTCTGGCACAATTTTCTTTTTCGTTTTATTACATTTGATACAGTCTGATGCATTTGGTAGAAGCTTTGCTTTTTTACTATCCCAAGTTTAAATATTTTAATTTAGATATCGCAGTGGTGTGTTGGGTTGGTCACAAGGCATACGACCTTTGACGAAGCGGCGCACCGCGGGGACCCGGGTTCGATTACCGGTCGTTCGTCGAACGGGGCTGGACTGGTTTCATGGTTGAATGGAAGAGATTGCTCTCGTAACAATAAGTCCGCCATATGTATCAATTAGATACATTAAAGTAAATAAATAAATAAATAAGTCAAGAGAACCATAAGAATAAATCATTGAGTGTCCCTGTCTTAAAGTTATTAAATTTTATTAGGTCATTTTATTTAATATTTTTCACAAAATTTACGGATACAAGTAACATCGAAATCTCTAGGAAAATTAAATTTTACTGCTTGATATTATGCGAAATGTGTCTAACTACTGGAAGAACAAAGGTTATTTTATTTTTGTAATATGAAATTATACGTACTATGTTTATTTGATTACGGAGATACCAAAAATATACACAGGATGGTGAAAAGTAGGTAACATAGTATTATGTGGTTAGGGTATTGATAGAAAATAATAAACACTTATTGAAATAATAACTTATTTAATTTAGTTATGTTCGTATGTCATTTTATTCTTAAATAAGATGCAATCTTTTGATAACATCAGCTTCTGGCTTATGTATTCAATATTGTTTTCGACAATTAAATACGATTCAACCTTGTGCCCATTTGCACGAAACCCATCAGATTTTTTCCCAACATTAATCGCGTAATAAAATGTTTAGTATAAAATGCATCAAAGATAAATGCGGAAAAAAAAGAACGCTTTTATATTAATTTCAATTTGCATTGACCAAGGAGTACTTTAAAGGAGTCTTCAAGGAGTCTTTGTAACTTTAAAGTCCTAATATAATTAAAACCCACAAAAATAGTGGCTCGTGAACCAAATAGAAATTTTTCCGCTTTTCGGTACTTATTCAAACTTTCATCGATTGTATACTAATATCACTATCTAAGGAGTGTAATAATTTTATTTATAAATATCCTGCCAGATCCAATTTGAAGGAAATAAAGATTGGCCGTTAAATAATTTGATCTAAGGACCAAACTTCAGGACAAAAAAAATTAGTTTTAAATAATTGAATAAAAAATTACGTTCATGATCATACATTTATCTAATTTAATATATTAAATTATTGAATTTGATGAAATACATTCTTTAAATTTTCCTGCGGGTTCGGAGAAAAGTAACCTTTTTTGCTTGTCTACCATTTTTAGAAGTTTAACATAAATTTTGTAGAAGTCATCAGTAATATCATAAAGTAAACTACAAAATTTTACGTAAGTAACTATTCTGAAATGGACGATGTCAGAATTATAAAACATTATGTAATAATTTCAGCTATATATGTGGAATCTTTATGGGATTTGGTAATGAGTTTGTTGGAAAGCATATTTACTAACCTACAATTAATTATAGTTAGTGTAAATAGTATTTTTAGTATAAATAGTATTTTTATTATAGAAAATTCAGAGGACGTGACGTGCATTACACGCCAATTTTTTTGCTGCTAAACATAGTCGTACATATACATATACCTTGCATTTTAGATTTCCAACAACTTTTATAAATAGTAGACAAATCTTTATAAAACTAGTACTTTAATTCTGAAGGACGAATAAAATCGTAATTACTTCGAAAAGTATGTTCTTATAAAATGACGGCATTGATATCGAGATGAACGATTAGTGAAATATGAAATTAACGAAAACACAAAACATTCGAAGGGATTATCCTTGATATTGATTTATAACCGGGATGATAAGTATCAATAGATATCAAAACAAAGATCTAATTATTCGGCTGTTCGAATAAAAGAGCCATTGGCTGTTTGAGGCTACGAAGCTATGTATAAATGTGAAGAAAATTGTATTATGATTTTTATAGATGGAATTTCCATACTGCACGTGGTTTTAATACTACTTTTTGGATTATACGTACAAAAATAATTCGACTTAATTATCATAATTTTTTAAAATCTTTTTTAGAAATAGAGTAAGTAATCAGAGAAATAAAAGTGTTTTGAATTATTATAATTAACGTAATGGGTTCTTCAGTCAAGATTGACACATTTTATTCGAAAATGAATGGAAATGAGATAGTATTCCATAAAATGTACATTTTCCGAAAACACAGCAAAACATGGAAGATTACATTTTTACAATATTGAATTAAAACCCTCATTCTATAATAGTAGAATTTAAAGTATAAATTTTTTGTCTATTCCCAAAAATATTTTAATTTGACACTTTTGTGTTGAGTATCGCGTATAATGTAAAATTTAAACAATCGCGTTAAAAATGTCGGATATAAGGAAATACGCCTTAAAAAATATCGTGTAACAAGTCACTCCAAAGTTATTCTGCTCTTCTATCTAAATTGAACCAAAATTTACATCTGTAAAAGTAACGTGGGATACCCCAGAGAACGAAGTGAAAGGATTGCGAAGCGCTCGAGTATCGGAGGCACTTAGATTCAAGAGTCTGAATTGATTGACAGCGTTTTAAATGATTTTCAATGGCGACAAGCGTTTAAAAGTTGTTAGAATTTCGAAGTATTTAAAGAAAGGCTTTCCACGTATACGTTATTAAAATACAATTATTCCTTATCGCGTAAAGAGAAAAAATGTCTCAATATTTCAACAATACTTTCAAGAATTAACTAAATAGCATTATACATTGCTTTTAATTTGTCTTAATCAAATAATAATTTTAAGCATTAACAGTAATGTTGCAATATTATCACAAGTTCCTAATTTGCATATAATCTCAATACTTCCTTTCTCCTCAATAAATGTAATACTTTCCTGTTCAAAAATAAGAAAGAAGTGGAGAAAATATAATAGTAAAACTAAGTTCTAAGAAAAAATGTATAAGTGAGCCCTTTCCGCGGCCCACATACCACAAACGGCAAAAGAGAACCCTCACTATATTTTCGTTCTAAAAATTAAATTTTCTAAACGGTTTAATAGGAATATTATGTATGATTAAATGTTTTTATATGCCTAAATGAGTAACGGAACCCTAGTGGTACGAGTTCCACTCGTGCTTGACAGGTTTTTTCCTTTAATGTTATGCTATGCATATGTTCCAAGAACGTATAGAATAGAAGTGAGAATGTATTATTTATATGCATTGAACGGTGCAATTAGCTACCATTTACACTAGTAATGGTACCATTTACACTAGTAAGTGCATTATTATCGACAAATATTAAAAAGATTCGCGACAAATTGTATATCTACTTTGATTGGTTCTTTTTTCACACAGAACTAGCTATGTACCGTAACTTCGCTCGTATGAATTTTGGTCTCACGATATAGTGAGGTTTCGGAATTAACCCAATTTTTTCACGAATTCATTGTAGTTAGCCGCAATGTAATAATATTTTAGGACTATTTTTTTCCATGTGCGAAGGTGTGAAATCACTTTCATAATTTAAAATATATTTTAATTGTAAAATTCTAAGCCTTCATTAGCATCAGCTCTTCACTCTTCAGTGAATAACTGATAAGTCTTCAGTACCATATCTTGGAAGCATGACAACATTTAAATTTTCAAATTTCTGTTATTCGGCGTCTTTGCTCACATAGTGTTCACATAGTTTACTCTTCGAACGAAATAACATATTCATTACTGATGGTCTAATGGAAAGTCCCGAATAACTAGACAAATCTATTGTGCAATGATCTTTTACAATATAATATTCTTATGTTACCTTCTTATGTACACAAAAATGATATGTAGGTACATTCAAGAACTGCCCACAGAAACTATGTGAAACTGACATTTCGCTGCAATATTCTAATATTTCAGATACGCTTTTATGATATCATTAACAATTTTAATACAGTTTTTGTCTAAATGACAAGTTGATTGCAACATTTGTAGTTTTCAAATTAATTCCGTACATATCATATCTTCTAATATTTGTTACCACTTTATCTAGTCTGTATATAGAAAATTTTGTAATTCAACAACATTTTTGAAATCATTTTAGATATGTAGCGATCGCGGATTTAAAATATTAAAACTTAATTATATAGACCTAGGGAAACGCTTTTTAAATAATAGTTAAAAAATATATTTAAAGAAAAGGAAATTTAGAAAACATATTAGTATGTCTACTCCATCACCATGTATGCAACTTTGTATAATATAAGTACAGAACTCTCAAATCCTATTTGTATACAAATTCTTATATTCGATTTTATTTCATCAATCGATTAATTAAATGTGAGACTCAATTAATGCCGATAATAATAGCTGATCATCAGTCAACAGATTGTGCCATCTAAGAACCGTTATCCCATTTGCATAAGCGAAGGAAACTAAAGAAGGAATGGTTTTCCATATTTAGTAGATAATTTATTCTGTTGTGATTATATTGGTACGTTCAATAAAACTTTTCAGGGTTTGTTATCCGGTTGATGATAATTTCTGTGGATATGGTTTGAAATTCATATAGTTTAAGCAGAGATAGACGCTTAAGCACTTTTTTGTCACTAGTGGGATTTAATGAATTTTAGAAACTCTATTTATGTAAGGGAGCACACAACCAAAACATGACTCTGATCTTTTTACATAAATGAGGGTAAAGAATTTAAATGCATTGATATCTTGCTGCTTAGAGAAATGCCCACACGGAATATTATAACAAGCACTTACAAAACGTACCATATTTATATATTTTATTTGTAAGTTAAGAGATAGCAATACATATTATAAGACAGTTTATAAGCAATATTAACATTGGTAACAATATTCTTTTGGCTCTGTGTATTACGTCAATCGTAATTACGTCGAATTGGGTTTAGACATTAGCGACTATATTTTCTAATGACGAACTGAAAATGAATTTATTGAAATAAATTGAAAGGCAATTACAAAACATAAAAAGTAATTACAATTAAAAAAAATCACAAATCAAAGTTAAAACATAATATTTAACAACGAGTACACACGACGCCATCTTGTATTGAATGCGCTAAGTTATTTATCTATTTGGAATTTTTTTATTTATGACAGTTAAATGATATGTTATAATTTAACTGTCATAAATTTTCATATAGGTAATATGGGTTAGATTTAATAGATATAAATATTTATATTTTTGTTAGTAGAGATATAAATGATTAAAAGTAAATTTTGGAGGAAGTAAATTGATATTATTCGATATTATCCTCAAAAATAAACGGAGAACTGAACATAATACTTCTCTCCGTCATTAAATTCCCCGAAATATTTAATTTACATGGGATAGGTTATAATAAATTTTATTGTAATGGAATATTTATAAATAAATGATACCATCAACCGACATTCTCTTTTCTCGTCTAAATGTGATATTTCAATTATTTCTTCTATGACTAGTGAAAATATTTTCGTGTTCAGCTTGTTCAAGCCATCGTTATCAATATTTGAAAGTTTAAACCAATAGGTTACAGAAATAGCATTCGTAGAATATAAAACTTTATCCAAATATGTCACAAGCACTGGCGCCGGTTAGTTTTAGTTTCCTTTTTGTACACAATAACAAGTAAACAAAAAACAACATGGTAATGTAGTTTTCACAAAACTTACTTTCTACTCAACTTTGTATCTCATCTAAATTACACAATATACTCTTAATAATTTATGGAAACATGTCGAATGGAATATTTACCCTATAATTTTTATCTATCGCTTCCAAATAGCTTCAAAGTTTAAATATTAAGATGCCAATTCTTTTCCTTTTTGTTTACGTTCATATGGTTGAAGCACCTTATTATTGGAGATGTAAAAAAATAAATCTCGTAAATAAATGATAATATTGTATTTTGTCGGGATGTCCATAAAATCATATTTCAAGAAATACTTTTTAGTAATATAACTATTACTTCTACGGTATATAGCATTTAGCTTCAAATTTGGGACTTTCAACAAAAACGTCTGTAACGTATTTCCCCGAATAATACATGATATTATGATGATAATTATTTCCACATTCTTCTTATTCACCAGACCTGCTATGAAAAAAAAGCTGATGATGAAAACATCTTCGATACTTCATTGATAATTTGTTCAATTCAGACGTTGCGAGCTTCTAGTTTTAAGCTATTTATTTTTGCTAAATAGGCGAAAATTATAACTCGATTATCCACATATAATTTATGAAATTTACAATAACCAGAGATATAGTCATAAACTTGTTTTCTTTAAAAATTATCATTCTTCATTAGAAAAAGTATTATAGGGTCAGAATATAAAGATTAATCTTCTGGCGCTGATTCGGCGAAGTAAGCAAATTAAAAAAACACAGCAGTAGCTTTAAAATAGATCAAAAGTGTTAATATTGTATGACATATTCAAATATTCTTCAAATTGTACTGAATATTAGCGGAAAATTGTTTGTCATTAAGAAGCGAAACCAAATCACTGATATTAATATTCAAAATCTTGTTCTATTCGGTCGAACTGCGAATTCTATTTCAAATAGAAACATTTTATTTACTGTTGGTAACGTTAACATAACAGAAGCTTAATAACAATTTTAAATTACTTTATTTGACAATAATTCTAGTACTGGTAAATCGAATTCTTAATTTTAAATAAATATGACAATTTTCATTCCAAGCATATAAACCTATGTTAAAAATAGTAAGAAAACTTCTTGTTTCCTAAAAATTATGTAAGGAATTTCATTTAATATTTAAAATGTATGTTTATTAAATTGAATGTGTATAATTTTTTAAATGTTTTTGAATTTATTATAAAAATGTTCCAAAATATTTTTTCAAGACTGACCTTAAATAAAAATGTCAAACTTCAACTAAACCAATGTGACAGTTGTTAAAAATATGAAGCACGGATTTTCATTAAGGTTTCTGTTATTGGCCAAACTCTTCAGTTTCATACATTAAATAAATATAACCTACTTTATTTGAGATTAATTACCACCTATTTGAAGCATTCCAAGCGCCAAAAGAAGATTTATACCAGTGATCTAAACGGCTAATATAAGATACAAAAAATGTTAGACCCAAGCGAGGACTACTTTGAAAACGAAATTGAGATATCTCCATCACTTTCTTTTTGATTCATGGTAAATGTGGCCGATTTGTTTAGTTAATAATATTATACCAGGAAGGAGCTTGGATGCTTAACGAGAGTCGATGAAGCAAAATATTGAAGTATTTTGTAGCCATAGTAACTTATTTCCTGTGCAATTTATTTCCTAGAAATTTATTTTTGGAGGATTTCTACTTATGCAAATAATCTTAACCAATATTTTTCTTAAATTTGACATTTACATGTTTACAAACACAAATTTGAGATGTCTATTCATTTGAAACGTTCCCTTTAAAATAAAGGTCGATTTGACAATATTGTGTCTCAGAGCAATAATATTGAAAAATCGTTAAATTTCGATGACTATATTGTTTAATATTAATTAATCAAAAACATATAATTATTATAATTTTTCAAGTTTGCTTAGAATTGTTTATCATCACAAATAACAAAATTGCATGAGAGTAAATGCTGTACATTGAAAATATTTTAAAAAGGTGATTTAGTTTATGGTATGATAACAAAAACAAGATTTTTTTTTAATTTTTGTCTTTCTGTATGTTAATGATACCCGCTCAGGTTATCACGCAAAATCTGCTAGATTGACTTCGATGATATTTTGTATTGTAATAGTATATACCCAGGAGCAATATAAGAAAAAAAAGAAAAAACATTTTTCTCTTTGCACGCCAATGAAGTCGTAGGCACAGCTAGTATGTAATGAAATTTATTGAATTCTCTAAAAATAAATTTCGTTCCCACGATTAAGTTTATATATATATATATACATAAATATGTATAGATATATATATATATATATATATATATATATATATATAATAACCAAACGACAAATTTTTATATGCTCAATAAATATAACCCACTTTATTTGAGATAAATTACCACCTACTTGAAGAATTCCAAGCGTGTAAAGAAGATTGATAACTGTGATCCCGGCGGCCAATATGAGTTACAAGAAATGTTATGTAATCCAAGCGGGGACAACTTTGACAAAGAGATTGACATATCTCCATCACTTTCTCTCTGAATCGTGGTAAATGTGGCCGATTTGTTTAGTTAATGGCAATATTATTACATCAGGAGACAGCTTAGATGCTTAACGAGGGTCCATGAAGGAAAAACTAGAATTTGAAATCTTTTGTAAAGCCATAGTAACATATTTCCTAAGCAATTGATGTCCCAGAAATTTATTTTTGGACGATTTTCACTTATGAAAATAATCTTAACCAATATTTTAATTAAATTTGATATTCACATGTTTTAAATTAAAAATTTGCGATATCTATTCACTTGAAGTGTTTCTTTTAAAATAACCGTCGATTTTACAATAGTTTATCTTAGAGTAATAGTTTTGAAAAAAATCGTTAAATTTCGATCACTCTATATTGTTTAACATGAATTAATCAGAAACATATAATTATTGTAATTTTTCAAGTTTAAAAATGTTTATCTACACAAATAATAAAATTGTAAAAGAGTAAATTCTGTACATTGGAAATATTGTAATTTCTATGTCGTCTGTATTTTAATTAGTGTGGGTATCCCGCAAAATACACTAGATGGACTTTGTTGACATTTGGTATTGTAATAGTGTATACGCAGAAGCAATAGAAGAGTAAAAAAAAATAAAAATATTTATCTCATTACAAGAGAATGAAGTTGTAGCACAGCTAGTGTGTAATGAAATTTATAGAATTTCTCAAAAATCAATTTCGTTCCCACGATTAAGATTAACTGTATAAAAACAAAACGACAATCTGAAAAACGGACTTTAGATTTAATATTTAAAAGAAACTACCTATTTTATAAAACAATTAATAAATTAAATATAGGAAATAATATCCATCAAATTTACCGCAATAAAATAACGCAGTGCAGAAAAAGAGTACTTATTTAATGAAGCTCTTGCACTTATATATATATATATATATATATATATATATATATGTATATATATATATATATATATATATATATAATAACCAAACGACAATTTGGAAAAGGAACTTTATATTAAATATTTAAAAGAAACTACCCATTTTATAAAACTATATAGAAAATAAGAAAATAGTATCCATCAAATTTATCCCAATATAAATAACCCAGTGCAAAAGAAGAGTACTTATTTAATGCGGTGGAAGTCTTTCTTAAGTAACTTAATATTATTTATATAATAAAAATTTTATTAATTATAACTAAAAACCAATATAAAAAATTATTGTTTGTTAATAATTGCGCTATTTTATTTTTTCAAATAAATTTAAGTAGTCACCTGATCATTGGCAAGTAGAAATTATACTTTTGTTTAAATTTCTATAAGCCTATGAAAAATATTACGAAATTTTACATAGTTTTAGGCTATAACGTATAACATATTAATATATTACATTTATTTACATTATATTTACGGTAATTGAAGAAAACTGTATGTCAGCATTTCATTCACTGTTCCGTATGTAATGGTTTTAGCGACATTTTGTTAAACATTTAAACATAGTACTGCATCACACGATACTCCCAAGCGTACTTTACCCAAGTTTTGAAAACGCTCAGTATTGCTTAACTCAATAATTCAAAAGATATTCTAATTTTTTTAAATTTTAGACTACTTTTTATAACGTCGGAACTCTGTCAGAGAATTTTAGTGCAGCAAAATAGTTCCATGGCATGAATTCTCCCATTAATAATCAATTATCTCAAAATATATCGTAGTGGGCAAGAAACCTAACATACTTGTAAAAATCGTTACAAGTTTGGTCCTTAGAGGTAAAAGAATATTATTATAATAATGCATTCACTACCAATGATTAGATGCCAGTAATATGGTTAGATATTGCTAGAAGTTTCAAAATAAATTGACGTAACTGACATAAAAAAACAACGTAACGAAGATCAAGGGAGGAAAAAAAAGAAATTGGTGCTTGAACAATTTTAGAATTATTGAAAGTTTTCTTATGGATTTTTCCACGACTGACACTCTTTGAATATTAAGTTTCTATGTTACGAATTTATATTATCTTTTTACACACCGGAGAACGATAACATAATTTCGCTCATGAATTTGATAGTATTTTTCAAGGACGATGCATTTAATACTTTCTATTAACTACATAAATGTACAATTATTTGTGGCAATCTCTTCTAAACAATTTAGATTTTTAATTTGTTTTCGGGTGTGTTTGTACGTGTTCTTTGTTCTTTTTTTTAGTCAAATTAAATGAGTTTCCTTACACATCTTTCGCCTACAATACCATATTAATGGCATCTAATCATTGTTAGTGAAAGCATTGCTATAATAATATTCTCTTTCATCTAAGGACCAAACTTGCAGCGATTTTTACAAGAACGTTAAGTTACAAGCACGCTGCTCACTAAAATATATTTTGAGATAATTAATTATTAATGAGGAAATTCATACTATGGAATTTACAGGAAAATTTTCTTCAATTACCATGAATTTAATATAATATAAATAAATGTAACATATTGATATAAATGTAACATATTGTTGCGTGACAGACTGAAAATATGTAAAATTGCATAATATTTTTCATGAGCTTATTGAAATTTTAAACAAAAGCCAAGTTTCGACTTACCAATGATAAGATGATCATTTAAATTTATTTGAAAAAATAAAATAACACAATTATTAACAAATAATCATTTTCAATATTGGTTTTTAGTTACAATGAATATAAATTTTAATATAAAATACTAATTAGTTACCCATGTAATACTCTTCCACCTCATTAAATAAGTACTCTTTTTCTGCACTGAGTTATTTTATTGCGGTAAATTTGATGGATATATTTCCTATATTTAATTTATTAATTGTTTTATAAAATAGGTAGTTTCTTTTAAATATTAAATCTGAAGTCCGTTTTTCAGATTGTCGTTTTGTTTTTATACAGTTAATCTTAATCGTGGGAACGAAATTGATTTTTGAGAAATTCTATAAATTTCATTACACACTAGCTGTGCTACAACTTCATTCTCTTGTAATGAGATAAATATTTTTATTTTTTTTTACTCTTCTATTGCTTCTGCGTATACACTATTACAATACCAAATGTCAACAAAGTCCATCTAGTGTATTTTGCGGGATACCCACACTAATTAAAATACAGACGACATAGAAATTACAATATTTCCAATGTACAGAATTTACTCTTTTACAATTTTATTATTTGTGTAGATAAACATTTTTAAACTTGAAAAATTATAATAATTATATGTTGTTGATTAATGCATGTTAAACAATATAGAGTGATCGAAATTTAACGATTTTTTCAAAACGATTACTCTAAGATAAACTATTTTTGGGATGGGATTAAATTTGGGATGTCTAAACACTTCAAGTGAATAGACATCCCAAATTTGTAATTTAAAACATGTGAATATCAAATTTAAGAAAATATTGGTTAAGATTATTTTCATAAGTGAAAATCGTCCAAAAATTAATTTCTGGGATATCAATTGCTTAGGAAATATGTTAATATGACTTTACAAAAGATTTCAAATTTTAGTTTTTCCTTCATGGACCCTCATGAAGCATCTAAGCTGTCTCCTGATGTAATAACATTGCCATTAACTAAACAAATCGGCCACATTTACCACGAGTCAGAGAGAAAGTGATGGAGATATGTCAATCTCTTTGTCAAAGTTGTCCCCGCTTGGATTACATAACGTTTCTTGTAACTCATATTGGCCGCCTGGATCACTGTTATCAATCTTCTTTATACGCTTGGAATGCTTCAAGTAGGTGGTAATTTATCATAAATAAAGTGGGTTATATTTATTGAACATATCAAAATTAAAAGTTTGGTGAAAAACAGAAACCTTAATGAAAATCCGTGCTTCATATTTTTAACAACTTTCACATTGGTTTAATTGAAGTTTGAAATTTCTATTTAAAGGCAGTCTTTAAATATATTTATGAACACTTTTTTAATAAATTCAACAACACTAAAAATTATACACATTCTATTTAATAAATGTTCCTTTTAAATATTACATGAAATTGCTTACATAATTTTTAGGAAATATGAAGTTTTGTCATTATTTTTCAATTATATTTATATGCTTGGAATGAAGTTTCTGAAATTTATTTAAAATTAGGTATTTGATTAACAGTACTAGAATTATTGTTAAATAAATTAATTTGAAATTATTATCAAACTTCTGTTATGTTAACATTACTAACAATAAATAAAATTTTTGCATTTAAAATAGTATTCGTAGTTTGACCAAACAGAATAAGATTTTGAAAATGAATTTCAGTGATTTGGTTCCGCTCCTTAATGACCAATAATCTTCCACTAATATTCAGTACAGCTAAGTTGTTATTACTTGATGAATATTTGAAGATGTCATAAAATATTAATTAACACTTGTCATTATGATATTTTAAAGGTATTACTGCATTTTTTAATTTGCTTATTTCGCGAGTTTGGGCCAAAAGATTCGTTATAATCTTTGTATTCTGCTCCTTTAATACGTTGGCTAATGAATAATGACGATTTTGAAAGAAAAGAAAGTTTAAGACTATATCTCTGTTTATTGCAATTTTTATAGGTTATATGTGGATTATCAACTTATCATTTCCGTCCATTTGGCAAAAAATGAATAGCTTAAAAATGGAAACTCGCAAGTTTTGAATTACACAAATTATCAATGAACTCTCGAAGATGCTTTCATCATCAACGTTTTTTCCCCACAGATAATTACTTAATAACAAAAATAAATTCGCACGCCAGCAGGTCTGGTGAATAAGCGGAATATGGAAATAATTCGAAATTAAGCTCCATAATTTGAACAGAGCAATTCGTTTATCATTTGGGGGAATATGTTTTGGACGTTTTTGAAGTCCCAAATTTAGAAGCTAACTGCTGTATACATATGCATGCACACGCTCTCTATGATGCAATACCAAAACACACAGGAATATCATGCATGGACATAAAAGACTATAAATAAATAACAAATATGCGCACCTTAAGGAGGAAAAATAAATAACTAAAAAAATGGAAAACCGAGCTAATGCATATAATGGAAGCATCTTCCAGGAAAATTTTATTCGTAACTTATAGATCAAAACATACACGAAAAGACTTTGATTTATTACAATGACCATCAGTATTACAATGACTTCCGAGAAGTTATTTCGCAGAATGTACTAAGCTTCAACACTTTAAACTGTGTTTTCCAAAAATTGTTATTTTTAGTTGAATCTCCTCCATTGTTAAGGTACGAATTATTTAAAGGATATAAAGTGTAATACGATTGAATAAATCGATAACCTATATAATTATTTGTGCTAACATAAGCTGTGAACACAACAAAACTGGATGTAAATTTAATTTGATATATCTAAGAAATTTTATTCAAATAATATATATTTAATACATGTTAAAAACATATTTTGTTATCTTTTTTAACGCTTAGGAAATATTACATGAAAAAATAGAGATGACTACGCTGGTATATGTGCGTTACAGGTACATACATATTGATTTACTCAATTTTTCATACATATTGGGTACGTCGCTCTATTATCACGGTTAGTGACCAGAAATTGGCCACGGACCTAGTTTAAGTAAATAACCCTCATACGAATATTGTCGCAAAATAAAATATTAATAAGACGAAGTGAAGGGTATGACTAAAAAGACTTAAGCAATATCATGGCTTCTGCCACGATGTAAAGAAACAGAGGCTTTCTGATGTTTGAATAAACTCTGTCCCTCTTTAAATTAATTTGATACCGTTTTGAATTCTTGTCACAATAAAATATTAATTTTTATGAAAAGGTTTTCATAAATTTTATTTAAGAGGTTTATTAATAAATTTCGTTTGTATTTATCATCTTAAAAATATAATTTATATATATTATGGGCATGGAGGAGGCATGGGACATTTCTCAATATTAAACTACTATATTTCCAAGGTCTGTCATCTCGGTCTTTTGTGTATCTAAATTATGTTGCAAGTTGAAGCAAGTTTGGTAATGAATGTCTTTTTACAATTTTATACCAATATTAAAATATTGGATACAAGTCCAATTTCACAACGCAAAAAATGCGTATATTTACGTAAAGTAACGTAGACAGCGACTGAATCATCAATTTGCCCCTACTGTTGAACTTGATTTCTGAATCTAATTAATATTCGTATAACGAGTCATCGATACGAATGTCCTTTCTACGATAAATAAATACGGAGTCCTTTATGATATAAACAGTTTTTTTCATAAAACTGATTGATACCATGGCGTAAAGCAAAACTATATTACACTTGTTTGTGTATATAAATATATACATATATATATATATATATATATATATATATGTATATATATATATATATATATATATATATGTATATATATATATATATATATATATATATATATATATATATATATATATATATATATATATATGATACATGATATAACTGATACAAAGGGAAAAATATTTTTAATAAACACATGAAATGTTAGTAAATCTGTTAAGTACGGGTATAAGTTGGACTAAGATGTTTCATATGTACCTATACACATGTAACAATATAAATATTTAAGGGCACATCATATTACAATTTAAATATTAATGTTAATTATTGCTATGAAAACATATTGCTTGATACATTTTAATGGCAGTAAAATATCCTGAATTACCAACTCCTTGCTTTCATTACACATAGCTTATATAATAGTCATATTTAGCTCTCTTAAATATTTTCTTTAAATATAAGATATAAGTAATATCAGAGCAGAATCACATCCTAATGACATTTTTGAAATAGACTTGATAACAAAATGAGTCTAAAAGTGATAAATTGAATGGCGCACCAAATCGTTATTTTAAACAGACAACAGATTTATCCACTACGCAAACATATTTCTTCAATTATATTTTACGTCAATTTGAATAATTTTTTAGCCTTTTATTTGCATGTTTGCACACGGAGACATTCAAATATTAGCCCAAATTTCCTGACTATGTACGAAATTTTCTATAAATTGAAATTACATGCCATGCATATTATATCATTGGAATACGTATTTTATTTCTATGAATAGGTCATTCACAAATTCAATTACTCAAAGCTTTTTCCATTTCTGTGTATTAATAATTTCAGTCTAAGTTTTACAGTTAAAAAGAAATAAGAGAAATAAAAAGAATTGAATACTATAAGTAGATATAAAAAAAGTAAGCTCTGTATAATTATGAAATTGGATTATTTTTGATAATGGGTAAGCATGTTGCTCTTCCTTCTAAACCATCAAGTTATTAAGCTCCATAAAAGTTTTATTATAAACAACATTTTAGCTATTTGTGTTAGATGTTAAAATAGTTAATTAATATATATGTATATTACGAGGTTTGAAACGAATCTTAGCGACCTCACAGTTAAGTTTATTTTCTGTGCTTTTTAAAATGTGGAATAACTATTTACGTGACCTATTTTGAGTTTGATTTTGAATCATCACATATTTCCGTAAGTTTTTTAGATTTTATATCACGCTTGCAAATAATGAAAAGATATTCTGAATTATTTTTGTTACAAATATAAGCATAAATTTATTTTTTATAAAAGTGTCCCGGCCCGGTGCCTAATAAATACGCTGTACTTCGTTCGGAACGCAAAGTGGTAATATTAGTGAATGAGAATAACTAAATAAGGATAATTCAGAACTGTTATAATATTGTAAAGAATATATTTTATTTATAATACAATTTTCATTTTCTCAATTAAATTAAAAGTAAATTAATAGTCGCAGAAACGAAATATTCAAAAAATAAAAACCAAAAATCCTCCCCCAAGAGTGAATGATGGGGGAGGATTTTAGGTTTCTATTTTTTCAGTCACAGTTCTGAATTATTCTTATTTAGTTATTCTCATTCACTAATATTACCATGTGTAAACAAAATATTTTTTATTGCATTTTCCATACACATTATTACCAAATATTACTTTCAAAATCTTCCTATTCAACGTCAAGAAAAATAAAGTATCAAATAATATCAAAGGATATCCTGCAGCACATAGCGGAAACGGCATCACTCCCTTCCCAAAACTCATAAGAAATGAAGAAATTTGTTAGGATAATGGCAATCAATTTCATTTGAGCCTTCGGCATCTGATCAGGGTTGACGTTATGCGTCATAGCGGAAAATGTATAAGCCGAAAGATTCATCAAGATCACATAAATTCATTTTCTTCATATACAGAACTGTATAATGATATTTGTTTTCGATGTTTTTATTACTCACACATAAGGATTTATTTGAGAAAAGCAAAGAAATCAGTAAGAAGATATAGTCGTAAAGGTACTTACAGTAAAATAATGCCAACTTGGCCGAACGAAATTCAAATATCGTTCGAGGAAATCTCTAAATTTCGGTCAATTTTATTATTTCCAATGATGGATATATTTAAAATATTTCTATGTGTCAAACAGTCGACTTGCAAGTTTCTACCTATTTATGCCTTGTTGTTTTAGAAGACGCTAATAGCTCTGATGGTAAATAAAAGATAAAATGTTATTCCTTCATTAATTAATTTATAACCTTCACCTCCCTGTTCCTCATACGTCGTTTATATAATGTTATTCTTTGATTTTATTTGACTTTCTCTTTGTCATTTATATGACGTAATTTTCTTGTGTTCACTTGTCACTGCCTGTATCACATACAATACAACTGTAGTATTTTTTCTATTTTGTCGCTTTGCAGTTTGCTCGATGTAAGAGATTTCCCCTGTTACAATTTTTCGCCATTTATGTTCTTCCATTTTTGAGTTTCAGTAAATCAACAGATAGTATAGATAGATTCAGTAGATCAACAAACAATTTATAAAGCTTATTTAAGTCAAAATTATTCGATACGTTGATTATTAACTACATGTATTTTTCAAACCAAATATTTATGAAGAATTGACAATATTGATATGAAATAACAATAATATAAAATAAAAATAATACCAGTGACAAATCTGTCTTTCATACTCCGGCAGTTTGTACACGAAGTTAATACAGCGATAAAGATTAAGTCGAGATAAAATGAAGACAAACGGGGGTTGGGAGGGAAAAAATAAAGAAAATGTCTAAGAAAAGAATATGTCGTTCTCGCGTCATTTCTATGATGAAAGGTACCCATTTCGTCAATTTGCTATTTTGTGGGTGTTTATGAAATTAAAATCGACGTAATATATAATGTACATCTTTTGAATTCGTTTTCAACACGAGCCACTTTAATCGTTTAGGTAACCGATATTTTATTACGAATATGAAGTAAGCAAATAATTAAATATTATTAAATAAAAAGCGTTGCGAGTAAGGGAATAGTAAATAAAAAGTGGTAGATACCAGATATACAATGTGCAATAAAGTTATAAGCAGCCCATTGAAGAAGCAATTAAATTAGTGTATCTCAATAGCAGCCAGTTGCAAATAGCTGAACATCATAATGACTTACTAAAATCTCTGTATGTAATTAATTACTAAGAACCTACATATAAAAGACAAATTTTGTGTGACCGATCAGCTGACTAAAGAGATATTTTCTTTTCTCTTTAGTTGTTGAATAAGCAAAAACCTTTTCTTAATATATCTACAACATACAAGATTACCAAACCTTGCATTGAGCTATGACAGTGATTTGGACTAGATCATAATAAGTCAGTTGATCGGTCACAGTATATATACACACATACACACACACACACACACACACATATATATATATACATATACATATATATATATATATATATATATATATATATATATATATATATATACGGCAAGCAAATTGGCAAATTATATACAGAATAAGACATGTTCCCGTTAACTTTTGTGAAATTCATTTTAGTTTTACCAAAGTATAGTGTCGCAAGCTACACACAGAAATATGCAGATCCAACCAGCCCTACACACTGAAAATTCGCTTCGCCCAGTTAGGTGAAAATTTATTGAAAAACATATTTTGATAAATATTTGTAACATTAATTATCGACTAAAATAGGTCCATCACCGTCTTTAAAAACATTGAAAAATACGTTTGGAAACATGTGAAAGTCAATCGAATTAATAGTTAAATTTTAGTAAAGCGAATATTTTTATATTTGTATGTATAGATACAAAAGAGTGTTTTTATAATTCGTTAACATATCAGTAATTTTTTTGTAGCGTCAAGTTTCTTTCAAAAATAAAGAAAGGATCCACTTAATGTAGGGGCAATGCTGAATATAGTTACTTTTCTTTATTTTTTTGCAAAAAAACAATTATTTCTAAATATTCATTGAATTGTGAACTTCTTTCCTAAAAAGATAACTGTTTCTTCGTTCTCTATTACTAACTACGGTGAAAATATTTTCATTCTTTAGTTTTTCATACTATTTGCTTTTAATAATACAAATCTTAACTATATCGGTTTCCGTCTGTAGTTTTATCGATCCCCCGATAAAAACAAATGAAGTAATTGAGAAATTCCTTCAAGAACTATTATACTTGAATTGAGACATTTTCTATCTACTATAAATGCTCATTACTTCGGTGACAATGGAAATGGCGCCATTCAAATCGCAGTATGTGACTATCAAAATAAAATTATCTTTATGGAATGGAAAATTATCTTTAAGCGGCAAAAGAAAGTCGTTAACTTGGAATTTTCGTTTTCTTTTAACGACTGACATTTTTGGCAGTGTTCCTGTAGTTTTAACTGCAACAACTTTTATAATGACATCCGCAATCTTCAATATCCTTTTACAACTGATATTTGAGTGGCAAGGTGCAATAGTTATACGTTAACTTCTTTTAGTATACCCTAAGATGTATACTCTAAAGTTAACTCCCTATGGTGATATTTTGGTAATAGTTATGATATTTAAATTATGTGTGATACATAAATTTCAAAATACTTTCCTTGTATTCATATGAGTACGTACTTGAGTTTCCACACTTTATCAAGTTTTTATTTTGTTGAGTAGCTTTAATTTTACTTAAAATAAATATTACTGAATCGTACTGTAATCCGCTACCTCAAACCACAGTACGACTGATAGAAGTGCTCACTACACTCCCGTCTACTCCAAATTTTACATGACCATGTGGAAATTTTACATAATTATCATATGACACGACTGTTATCGCAACATTCCTGATTATAATCCCCGAATGAAATTTTTATAGCCGGTATATTGGAATTAATCTTGATTCCATTTGCACAATACATTTATACCATAAGCAACATTTAGTATATCTGTACAGAATATTATACTATTTAAAGGGCTATCTTCATTGACTCATAGATGGTTATCTAAAGCAAGTGCTGAAATATTTTTATGAGTCACTCAATACTTACGTTGACAGATATATATATATATTTATATATATATATATATATATATATGTATATATATATATATATATATATATATGTATATATATATATATATATATATATATATATATATATATTTATATTTATTTATAAAATGAGATTTTTATTTACTTGGAAAACGGACAAAAAACGAACTGCGAGATAAAGGTAAAAATCTTCGTTGACAAAAAAAAAAAAATGAAAAATGAAAATGAAAACATTCTTGATCTAAATAATTTGGCGTTGCTCAAAGACGTTCTCGTATGTAAAAAAGCGAACGTATTCAGGATTACCCTTTGTCTTCATTAGCTTCGTAGTTCAATTCTGACAAACGTCGTATAATGAGATAGTTTATGTAAAAAAGCAAAGAAACGTCTGTTTAGTATAAACCCGACAAGAATGTCATTCCCCTTACAAAAATCTATACAATATTAATTAATATTAAAATTCTACACGACCAGGGTTTCATTTATACTGAGACATGTATAAACATTTAAGGTTATATAGTAGTCCTACTGAATTGTTTACAAATAATAATATTATTATTCGCCATGTTAATATTTTGCCCAGTGTATTTTTTACCGAAAAATGTAGTGAATAATAATAAAACATCGCTATAGTTTTTTGGTGAATTCTATGTAAATTTCTAGTAACCATGTTTTCTCATAATTGTGGTTTTAGCTGTCTCCGAGATAAGGCGGGCGGGGAACATATCTGTGCGGACATATTCCATAATATATAAAGAATAGGATGGTTCTTATATTCTGAATTAATGAAGTATTCATATAATTTTAAAATAAATCAAGTGTTTGAAACTTTATGACTAAATGTAATGAATTTCTGGGAAAAGAGCTGTGATGAACAAACATACAGATAGACACACGAACAAAGTTACTAGGGTTCCGTTCTTTTCCTTTTTGGGTACGGATTCCTAAAAATAGAGTAGAAATGAGCATGCATGGACCTGTTTGTACAATATCGCCACAAGCCTAGTAAACATCTTGCCAAATAAATAATAACATATTTTTTTGTACATAAAGCGTTCTAAGTTTTTAATTTGAAAAAAAGTTTTATCTAGACAGACATGAATTATATTTAATTCAAATTCAAATACCGAAGTGAGATATTCACTTTCGTTTTTGAATTTTCTGTTTTAAAGCAATTTAATAATTTATCTATTTAACACACAAACCTACCCTTAAAAAATTTCATTGTTTGGAAATATATCTACCCTTACAAAATTTCATTATTTGGAAATGTTAGTGTGGGAGGGCAAAAAAAATTACTGGAAGTTTTTTTATTTCAATGTATAGTGGGATCTATAATTTAAAAGAGCTAATAAATAATAATGGTTTAAATTTTTTTCATACTTTTAGATAAGATATCTTCAGCGATTTACTGATAAGTATGGAAAACATATATAGGATATAGGAAAATTATTAATTAATAGAAACGCACCCTTAAATGTTTACAAGTGCCCTAATGTATACGAAATCTTCGTAGGGCGGATTCTTCTCGTGCTTCACAGGCTTTTTTAAGAGAGATAAAACTTGATCTGGGGAAGCGCCACATAAAGCGAGGATTGAATTGAATGATGGTCGTGCTAAATTCAATGTGCCCTAAACAACTCCATAAAGAAGACACAACATAGTCAAAAGGGTCATAAATAACATATGCCTGCTTTAGCTTAAGAGATGTCTGTGAAGTACTTGAAATTGCAGCTGATATTGCCAAATGTAAAAAAACTTGTTGTCTTTTTTGTATATATGTATATATATATATATATATATATATATATATATATATATATATTTGTTCGATTGGATTACATAATGTTAGGTTAGATTTACATTATTATCAAGCTCATTATTTTATAGAGCGTAGTAGGAAATTTCATATGTTTATACAGTTAAGTAAATATCAAGGCATGGTGAGTTTGAGAAGAAGGAAGAACTCTCCCTCTTCTCTTGTTTTTCTCACTCTGAAGTCATTAGATGTTACTAAATATTAATATCTTTGCTTTTATTCCAAGCAAGATTACCTTTGGAATTAAAATCTCATCCTTCGAGAAAACCTTATGGCAAAAATTAAAAAATGTACGTAAACCAAGCCGCGGGCAAAATATAATTTAATTTTAACACAAGTTAATTTTTTTCTTATACAGTCAAAAAAATTTTAAAATGAAACTTTTTTAAAATGTTGTTTTTAAATAAATTTTGAGTATAAATTCCCATCATTTGGAAATTCCAGGAATCATTTCAAAATCACGTACTTACAAAGCTTGGATAGAAATATTATGTGGATTTACTGATACTGATATATATATATATATATATATATATATATATATGTATATATATATATATATATATATATATATATATATATATATATATGTATGTATATATAAAACGATAATATTAAAACGTTTTTTTATTAATTCGTGCCTTAAACAAAAATATGTTCAAGGCACGAAGGTGTTTGGTGTGTACAAATGGTGTAAACATGAACGAACTCTGAAATAATTTTTTGATATTCTGAGAATGTATAATATAAAAGCTGATGTTAGAGTCAATAAAAGTAGAACACCTGATGAAAAGGCAAGGTTAACAGAAGTAGATAAACATATTACTTTTTTTCCTAAAATAAGTTTTCGTCGTTACGTAAGATAGAATGTATTAGTTTATAAAGTTAGGACCACAAAAAATCTGGGTTTTTCAATAATATCGAATTTAAGAATGCCTACAGATCTGTTTGAATGATCACGATTTACTCATTAAAGTTATTAAAAAAGAAACAAACAAACACAGAGATAAGAATGTGACCTTGTTTACGTTATTCGTCTAAAATTAACAAAAACTGGACATACATCAAATAACATTTCTAAAGAATCCACAATTTAGTTGTAGTACATTTCTAATACGAAAATTACTTACATTACACAATTCACAAGTAATTTGAGCAGTAATGAAAATAAATATAATATATCATATTCCTATTCTCAACATGCCTTTAAAATCAATATGATTATAACCCGAACCAATACAAAAAGAAATATGAATACTGCGTTACTAGGATGACAGCCCTATTCAAATACATTATTATTTATATGATACGTTTGTCAACTCAACGTTATAAAAACTTTTATTTAAAGAAAAGTTGTTAATAAATTGAAAGAAATTTATTTGACTTTATTGTTGTAGAAGAAAATAATATTTAGTAACTATATATTCGTTTTTCATTTCATTCTCTGTCGTTTCACATATTCGATCATGTCGTTCACTGGTTACAAAAAGACAAAATAAGCTCCAAAATAAATAAAAAAATGTCAGTTAAATTGACTTTAAGTTATTAATTAAAACGTAATATATGAAAAAGATATAATAAAGTGTGTAATTTGTAAGAAATGCACTTTTGGAACAAATTTAATTATATATAATTGCCATGAGTGGATGCCCTAGCGGCTTGTTGCGGAATTAAACTATGAATGATTATTGAATGTTTATAATGCTGTCGTTTCGTACAGCTGAGCGTTTTTGGCTAAATTTTTTAAATGAATCACAAGTTAATTGCATTGCTATGAACCTAAACGGAAATAAACAAAGATGAAATATCTGCTGCTGTGCTGTATCCTCAGTGATTTAATTATGAAAAGGAAAACCTTATTTTTTGATATATTTCCTCCCGACCATAAACTTGGAAAATGTTAGGAAACAGTTCTGGAAACCATCATAATATTTTATACTTTTATATAATTTACTAATATTGATGTTATTTAGGATTATTCAACAATAATAAAATTTAAATTTCAGGTTCGTTTCAAGTTACAAGCTCCTTATTTCGCGATATGATAAAATGATAATTCCTGAACTACAGTAAAATATGAATGAACGTTACAGGCATGCACAAAAAAGTTTCTTTTACTTTTTCAGTCTCAGTAAATTTACGTCATCTGTAATTCGTCATTCGTCATTCATGTCTAATTGTAATTCTGGTTGCATTGTAGACGTATAATTATGACGTAATTTGCTTAAAATACTGAAAAAATGATGCATTTGGTAAGTTAACATTTAGCTTCTTATGCAATTGAGCAGTTTACACAATTTAATAATATTTATAAAACGGTGTCATATATAATGATGAGACGAAAGATTTTAAGGTTATGAGTAAATGTGATGATATAGTATGGGTTGAAAGTACGTCGTGTTATGGTGTGTTTAAAATATTGTAACAGGTAAACAATTCGTCGGTTACGATAGTCATTGGTTTCTAAATAAATAATCTATTTATTTCAAATTAGGAGAGTATTGACTAGGTGATTTGGCGCTCCATTTCAAATATTTGTTAAGGTATTCGACTACTGGTTAATAGAGATTGAAGCTAATATAATAGATATTTAAAGAGTGAAAGTTACATAGAAACTATGACAAAACTGCAACAAAGTATTAATAAATTAAAATAATGATATCTTGAATATATTACCGCATAAGGAATATATGATTAGTTTATAATTCTTCCAAGAGTGTATATGTTTGAAATTAATATATAGACATTTGTGTCATAATTAATTTAAAATACAAGTAATATTAAAACGCATTTACGGCATTAAAATATGGTCTATAAAGACGAGTGTTTAGCAAATATTAAAGCGAGGGATTTTTTTTATTACTTTTCAAGCATGTCGAATATAAATTATCAAATAAATATTACGAATGTTCTGTGGTGTTCATATAATTATATGTATATGTATACATATATAGTTTTGAGAAATGATGGAGGGAGCATATCGATATTATATGTTAGATAATTTTTCGTTGGTTTTAATTTATATTTGAATTTTCTTTGCACCGCTACGAGTTCATTTTAATATACATTTTTGTCAGGTTAGGTTAGGTTTTTAGTCACCCTTAAAATTATATATTCTTAAGACACTTGTTATGTCATATGGAAAATATTTTTAATTTAGCCTCAAAATTTAGCCAACAAAGGTAAAAAATTCACGGTAACGGAAGAATTCAAAACTTCCTTAAATTGGGAATGATTCAACAAGTATTGGGAGTAAGGTAGTATATTTTGTAACAATTCATCAGTTTTTTTTTATTTATTCAAAGTGATGTTATTTTAGCTATGTTCGAAAGTACGTGAGCCATCGAAAAATTTGTGAAATGTTTTTTAATTTTTTAAATTAATTTAAATTTAACTTTAGTCATTAGTTAAATTGGGTCTGAGTCGGCAATTAAACTGAAAAGTATAAGATATAAATATTAGGTACCCAATAGTTGCAGAAAGGCTATTCCTCATTTTTTTCTAAAGATGCTGACGTTATGAGAAATAGATAATATTTTGAAACTCTGGAGTGCTACAATTTAATCTACCACTACTCTCAATTTTGAAGGCGTTTAGACATACATTAAAACATTTATCATTAATTTTGTGTATTATAAATAATATATAGAATTCCCAAAACCAGATTAACTCCATTTTTCTTAAATCACAACACTTTATATCACCGATAATATCAGATTATGCCACTTATAGTATTTACTTTGGTAAAAATACTTATAGAGAATCTCTCTAAACCTAAGAATCGTTTTTATTTTATTTTGAGAATCAAAAATTTATAGCTACAGTAATGTGCGGGAATTAGGAGAAAATTCTTAAAAATAATAGAAAATTATGATTTGCCTTGATTATTTAATAACTGAAATATTTTAAAAACAATTTTTCCTACAAAGATAGACTACGGCATCTATCATTTCGATGAGTAATTTTACTGATAAGATAAATTTGTTAAAAGCATCTGTTTTACTAAATAGAATTGGAAATTAAGTACATTGAATCATAGAGCTACTAATACATAGCTAGTGTTACTGAACAGAACATACCTACATGGGTATCCAACTAAACATAAGATATGCGCGCAATATTTAAATATAAATTTTAAACGGAATACAAACACGCGAGTTTATTTAGCGACAGCATCGGATTTCTCGAGACTTGTATTTTGAATAGCGATGTCACCATGTCATTGACCGGGTGGAAATTTGTTTTATGTGATTGCAATCAGATTAACATTGATGGCGTTCAAATACTATGACTTTATGTCGGTTATATAACGATATTATGATCTAAATTAATCGAAATATAAAGTGGTGATGTCATAATTTGACAAACTCAGTTCTTTTTTGTTTCTGCCAAAATCCCAACTTACAATTCCTAATGACTTTTGTAGTTTCATCAACATGATAAAAGTATTGTATTGGCACGAAGGAGGGCTCAAAGATGGTAAGGGGAAATGTGTGTTTTTATATAAAATGCACGAATCGCATCTCGTATTCTTATGTGATTGGTATCGGTGTACAAGCCCGTAGGTACGTTAATATGTACATACGGGATGATGGAGATGAGGATACGATATATATACGTACGTAAATACGTACGTACGGGGATACAATGTACGTACGTATATTCGACGCACGTATTTACGTGAGTACGTACTACGTATTTATATAGGTGTGTACGTACGTATGTGTGCTTTCAAAACTTTTACAAAATCTGAAGGAAGGAAGCGATTGGCTATGCAATTTTTTATTTGATAGTAATCAAAAGAATGAAAAAACGTTCAGTTTTCCAATTTGAAAATTCTACCCTCGAGTTAGGCGAGTGAAAATTTTAAACTGTTTTCCTACCAAAGTTACAAGAAAATAATTGGATTAAATGCAGAAAAATTGCAGGTATTTTGTATTTGCCAGTAAATGATTTTTCGTTATGATTCAAATATATTTCCGTATATAACCCAAAAAATTTATTTTTTTTAATTTAGAAGACATATTTAACGATCAATTCGAAAGCTGTTTTAAGAATTTCTGTTATGGGTTACTTAAATGTATTAAGTAATGTTGTTTCATGTTGATATTATAATAAAACATTTATTTCTCTAAGGCCCAGCTTTAAAACAAGTTGAAGAGCCAAAAAAGAAAAAGGGGCAGAATAAAGGGAAAAAGGCAAAGATTTTGATTCCTAAATGACTTTTAGCATAAGTTATGAAGGCGTAATTTGTCGGCGTACTTAAAATATCAGGAATCAATTTATTTATTAAATAAAACTTAACTCTTAATAAATATAATTTACGATTTATCAAAATCAACGTTTTAAAATTCGATGATGGGTAGAGATTTATATCCATACCACATGATTATTTTAAAATAATTACTGGTTCGAATAAAAGTAAATTTATTAATTAATTTTTAATGTACAGAATGTAGATCTTTTAACAAAATTTCGTTGCATTTTAAAAAATATTAGATGAAATTGAAAATGAGGAAAAGAGAAAAAAATAATAAAATATTTACGAGTATATTTGTGTAGTGTTCTTATTTAAAGCTTCCAATTTGTAAATTATCATGGTATTTCAGTTACTTTAATAACTTTATGGTTTCTATTATAAGTCAGACGTTAGTACTAGAGTTGCTCTGTTTCATTATATTAACATCTGTGCCCGCGACTTGGTTCTCGTGGACCTTTATAAAATATTATTGAGTCAACTGTAAGATACATGATACCATCTATTACAATTATGTAAAAAAAAATTTTTAAGTACGTGAACTATGTCAACACTTTGAAATCACCATATTTTCTTTTTAGTTCTACGATTGCCATGAATAGAGAGATCCAGAGGTCCAGACCCAAATCCAAAGAATTCACCAATAAAGACTTCATCGCAATCCCTTTAGCTCATCTTGCGTGATGCGCGAACAAATAAACAAATTCACAGACAAGAAGAAGAACAGACAAACATTTAAAAACAATATTTTTTTGTTTTATTACTTTTGTTATTTTCCCCAAAATAAAATACGGATCAATAAAATCAATACGGATCGGTTCTATAGTTTTATACATAGACAATAACGTAATAACCAATTTATATAGCCTAATATTGAACCTGCCAAAGTAATGAAATTGCTAATATTGACAACAAATTAAAATTAAAAAAAATTAAAAAACAAAATAATCTTATATCGTATAATATAATATCGAAAAACGCTATCAGCGGAAGACGAATCTTAAAGACGTCTTCTTTATCTGTGTGTCCATATTCAGATTGCTTATTTAAATACCTACCCTTCCAACGCTACTAAATTCTAATTTTATGTCCATCCCGTCAATGTATGTCCGTGTGAAAAATTTCATTACGCAATTTAAAATATACCTAATCCCGTCTATATATACGCATTGATACAAATGTGTAATTACTATGCGTTGAATAATTAGGTACTCCTTGGTTGTTTTACTAATGATATGTAAATGATTGTCGAAAATATAGAATTCCCATAAATTCTGATGAAGTAAACCTTGAATCATTTTTCATTTCTATAAAACTGAATCTCTAAAATTCAGCTTATTTACTTATTCACGATAATTTGTAAATTACAAACGTATTTGTAAACTTCACATTGTGTACATTTTCAATAAACTTTCTTGAATGAGGATCCTTCCAATATATCATTTCTCTTCGCTGAGTTTCACTTTCAGTAATCAATCATTCGAATCCCTTGTGGGTAGACCTCGTTTCGTAAAGCTTCGTCTACGTGTGAAAATAAATTTTTTACCTTGAACTTTTCTCAGTATGTTGGGAATAAAGATAATAAAAACGTTATAATCGAAGTAGGTCAGACAGAATTTAGAAATTTATAAAATATCTTTTGTTCCGAAGGACTTTCATTCTTTTCTTTCTTTCACTAAAAGCATAGAAGTAGTATCAAAAAATATACATTCATGATTTTTTTCTATAGTATGGCCCATATAGCTGAAATTGTCTTGTACATCCAGCACTCAAGAAGCGAGGAGGTACATTCACATTTATCGGTAAACGCGCAGGAATCCAATGGTCTAACCAAATTGTTTCCACTAATTTTGAATGATGAATGGATCTACATAAAATGTATATCAGGGTAAAGGAGAGACTTTTTCCACAATAGCAAAATTATTTTCAGACCAACAGAAATCGTCTTAACGTTTAAATTTGGACTTTGCTTCGGGCTCTTTTCGTTGTCCAATTGTGTTCTTCCGTCTGTGAAAAACATTATGTAACTATCAGTTATAATGAAAAACATTATGTAACTATCAGTTATATCATTTTGTTTACTTTACATCTACGTCCTCGTTATTTCAAATAAATTTAGTTAGCAGACAATCTTGATACTGAACTTTTCAAAAGTACTAAAACTAAATCGATAAAACTTCATAATTCGATTTTAATTATCTTGTTTAAAAAAACATTATTGAAAATTATTACATCCCCTAAGACAAAACAAGAGCCTAAAACCAAAGTTTTATTACTCTATTTTTTATTTTCGAATGTATGAATTTATTAGTAAGTTTAATTATATTTATGAGTGTATTTATACACTTCATATAATCCTAAAAACACGTAATTATTTAAAAAAGAAAATTACCTGAAAATATCGACACGAATATTTTAATAATATTTAATAAATCTCTCTTTCATAAAATTATAAACGCGCGCGTATTTCTCATGTTATTTTATAATCTCACACTTTTCAACTTCACCCTCTAACTTGGAGATTAGCAAGACGTATCTCAGATTCATGATCAAGTTTATATGTGGCTATTTCAAATAAACAGAAAATTTGTAAAACTTTATCATAAAATTCGGTTTTTAATTGTCGCCTTAAAGAAATTTAGACATACGAATAATGTAATTCTTTCACAGGGCCCTTCTGTAATAATAACGTAAGTCATACCTTTTTATTAATGGTTTTTAATAGTAAATGTTTAAAGAAAATATTAAAACTTCAAACAAAAACATCATGAGTGAGGTCCAATAAAGTCAATGTCTAACTTTTTTTATTGTCCTGCAGTTGATCATTTGCACAAATAATGGTATTTTATTTCCTCAAGGTATAATTTTTAATTAAACTAATTATCATTTTTAAATAGAACAAAACTTAAATATTTTAACGTATTTCGTTAACATAATAGGTGAAGTCTAAATATCATTTATAGTATTGTAAAACTGTAATGACCTAGATTCTAGAATATGCTATAAAGAATTTTCTGAAAAGTGAGGTTAGATAAGCTCGGATTAGGTTAGGTTACATTACACTGGGTTCGGTTTATTAATTTATTTATTCATTCGGAAAAATACAAAAGTCCTGATGTAATAACAATGTGCAAGTTTTATACTAGGCAGATTTGTGTCACAACATTCCCACGTCCGGATAATAATATATGTTGAGAATTGACACATAAAAATTGATTAAATCAATGGTAATAAAAATTTTGTAAAATATAGTCATAATTTAACAACCAAAATAGAAGAAAATAAAAAAATAAAATAATAAGGCAACAGCAAAAAATAATATGGATAATAATTACAAAGAAAGCAAAATAAGAAATTAACATTGATAACTTTTATTCGTGTTGAATAAAAAATAATGATAACAGTTGTGATATATAAAATAATATAGTTTAAGATAGGAAACGAAAAAAATTTAAAAAATATGACTATTTTTATTATTCGACAAAAATTTGGTAAAATTAAAGTTCATTTCAATAATAATTAACAAAGAGATACCTTATATTTCGACGAAATACTGGGGAAAATGTCGACAGAATGGAATAACTTGTCGCAATCGTCACAAAGCCTGCGTAGTGCGCGGATACCAGCACCATTACAAGCTGTGGGAAGGTGAAAATGCGCCGAGCGCAGGATCGATCTCCCTGAACCACGAAATTACAATTAGCTCGCAATGTCTGAACAGTATCGATAATAACAAATATTGTACAGCACTGCTGCTCCAAATCCAACAAGCCTGCTGTGTAGTGTGCTCTATGTTGTAATCTGGAGTCCATATTGCCATATAGTCCAGATTGAAGCATCATACTCAAGCTAAACCAATAAAACCCACCAATACATATGCCTGTGTGATAATTTACTCTACATAAATACCAAAGTGTAATTTGGAACCAAAGTAACCCCAAGATTACGTATATCATGAAAATACTCTGATGAAATACTTCTAATATTATAAAGGCGGGAAAGTACCATCTTGTTTCCAGAAAAGGTATTGCACTTACCGTAACTTAAGTGTATTTTGTATCGAGCTTATTAAAATATTCCTGTAAGAGAATGCAATTGATATTGTCTTTTGTTTTTGAGAATACCTTAGGATAATCAGAGTATAACAGGAAATAAAATTTATAAAATGACAAAAAAGTGTCAAGTGTAGTCTTGAGGCACTTCTAAAGTTACAAGAACACACGGTGATATAGAACAGTTAACACAGACTGCTCATTGTCAGTTTCTAAGAAAAGAAATAAATCGATGAATCAAATTGTACTTGATACCATTAAAAGAGGGCTTCTCTAATAAGATGAGATGATCAACCATATAACACTTTTTTAACATCTGTGTATATGAAACTGACCTTGGATTAAAATGGATTAGTAGGCTTATGTTGGGTTCAATTATTATATATATATATATATATAGATTATTTTAGGTTAGATTAGATTAGGTTAAATAATTATCATCATCGAGGATAGTAATTTTATAGGGTATGGTACGGAAATTTAAAAAATATTTTTCTAGTGTACATTTTTACAGGTGGATTGTGTCAGAAGTAAGAGCTCTTATTCCTCTTTCCTCCTTCTCCATCTACTTTTTTAGTAACTTTGGGATGAAAATATTACTACAGAACAAAACTTAGCGGTAAAATTTGGGTAGAGAATCCACAGGCAAATATAACAGTATATGTATGCAATGTAATATAAAAACTACTTAACTATTAACTTTTATTATAATTTCTATAATAAATTCAATCAATATTTTTAACTTACCTGTTAATTTTTTTAATACGTTTTAAGTTAGTTTATATTTTCATTTATGTTTTAAATTAAACCATAATTTTATTAACAAGGAATTGTATTCCGTTTCTTGATATTATAACATTAATTTTATACTTTTAAACATATTCCTTTTCAAGACCGAAATTTTAAGACTCCAAAACTTTTAGAAAATTAGTTACATAAGCCTACCTCTAAAATTTTCGTTGCTATGTCTAGCTCGTTTATGCTACAACGTGTAGATTCAGGTCGCATATAATAATTCGGAGATTGACTTAGCTTTTTAGATTTTTAGGACCCAAATTTTGACAATGTCATATAAAGTTAAAGAAAAATTTTAGAATCTTTTATATTTAGTAGCTTGCTTCATGTAAATGAATACTAATTAGTGTACAGCATTAGCTATAAGAAATTCAATACCGTTTTTTATTTTAGTTAGTAACGACGATTATTTGATTTATAAGAATTTGATTAACGAAATTTTAAATGCGGTAGTTTAAAAAGAGTAATTACGCAAGGCCTGTGTAAACTTAGCCATATAGTCAGTTTTACGATACTAGATTGTAACATATTATTATCAACAGTATTTTAAACAGGTTAATTTCAGGAACAAACAAACTACTTTTAATGTATACTAATTATCATTCTATAGCTTAATTTATTATCAGCGTCTTTTAGTTTTATTGCTTCATATTAATTACTGAGATATATTAATGCTATTAATTATGCAGTCATTTTTATTTCTGTTTACAATTTATTTTTATATTCAAATAATAAATAGGTTTTAGAAATATTATTGGCATTTTTAATTCTAATAATACCATTCTATCTAAAACTCTCCAACATTTCCTACTTCTAGTAACTTTATAAATCATAGTTCAGTAACACGGGTTTTAAGTAGCCTCAGATAGGATAAAAAATATTTCGATCGAAATATGCACATGAGAGAAGCAGGTTTTCTCAAAAATAATCTGAAAACTTTAAGCTTACATAAAATTTGAACATTTTACTTAGTCCGCCAAGTCAGCTATTTTCTCATAAGATTTTCAGAGAGAGAAATAAAGGCCATAAATAAAACATTGGCTGAATTGCTCACGATCCCCGCTTCAGCTATTAGTTTTAAACTTTAATATGTTTGAACGTTATATTTCATTATAAATCCTCATATTAAAGTCCCGTCTTAACGCTGACAAAGATTTATTATCTTCTGTTTACTACGAAAATGGGCATTTTAAAACATAACGTTTCCCTTTAACCAAATAATATATTTTTAAATTATTTTTAAATTGTCATATTCATATTGGTCAAAGTTCACGGAATATGTTCGGTACAAGGCGGATATGAATTTCGTAGTTATAATCAATTAACGTTACTTAGGGCGGAAATTCATAAAACTTCAAATTTCTCCGTCACAAGCACCATTAATTGCCTATGTATTATTTTCTAATCTAGCTTGATCTTATCTGTAAACTATTTAGTCATATTATATTCCTATCTCTAAATCTAGTCATAAATATATAAGGATTTAATAGTATCCCTATTATGCATAAACGTTACTAAATACAGTCCCCATCTCAAACGGTTTAAGATCTGTAATGGACGCTTAAGTTTATATTCAAATTTAACTTTACTGGCCACTGACTTTACGTTCAGAAACCTTTACAAAACTCTTATTATCAACAAGCCTTTGCTTTTATGAAAGGTAAGTTACTATTTAAGCTGCCTAATTGTATAATTATCTTGTTGTTGTTGTCGTGTCCACATGAGATGAAAAAGATTTCATATGAAAAAATGGTTGCCAGAGCCTCGATAGATTGGACTTCTTCCAGTCCCGCTTGATTAGCGGCCGAGAATCGAACCCAGGTCCTCACGGTGTGTGTTTTGCATTCAATCCAACACATCACCGTGACGACAACCATCTTAAATAAGATAAAAGGAATTTATCTTCTGTGAATTATTTACAAGGTCCCTATCAATCTTATCTCTTCTAAACTCCAGTAAATTAATAATCCTCTTAATAATTTCTAGTTTAGGATTCAGCTTTATTTTATATAGAATTAAATATCACTTATGCCATTTGTACAAAAAAATTAGGCTCTGCTGCAGTCTCTTGCACCATAGAAAGCTTCTTAATATATCCAGTATCTATTAGTAAATTTCCATGGATACCACATAATTCATATAAGGAATAAATATAAAATGTTGGTCTAGAGAAAATTGTTTTTACTCCTACACATCGGTTTATCCAAAAAATTGTTATTCGCTTTTTATTCTTTTACATTTATAGCACCTCCAACAGTGACAATTTAATATAATGCATAATGGACACTGGTTCTCACTGTTTGCTGACTCACTTACTCGCTGAACTCACTGGACATTGTGATTGATTCAAGTGTATGTAAAAAGTCATTTACAAGCAAGCGAGCTGCAGTCAATTTTTCATTTCGTCGTAGCAGCTGTCGGTGCCCAGATTCATAAGTCCAGCGGTCAACCAGCTTACATACGCCGTATACTGAGAGCTTTAGCCAATTTCGCAGCGAGTGACCCGAGTTATGGTGAACATATATGTGTAAGGGGGCTGCCAGGAACTAAGCGGCCGCGGCGGTTATTACGGCGGATGGGGAGAAAAAGGATGTAAGTTATTTAATGTATTTCTCTATGCAGGTAATTTATTATTATTGTATTTTTATCAAGTTTATCTTATTATTTTACTCTAAATATGACGCGTGAAAAGCGTAAAAGAATGAAATAAATAAAAATATATTTTTAATAAGTGAAAAGAGTATTTTGAAATGAATTGAATTGTTAAATATCTAATTATATTTGCATAGACACTCTGTATACAATTAGATATATGTGTAACTTAATTAATTGATTTTTAATCACTAAACGACAAATATATAAAAATCGCACAGCGCGGAACGCTAGCACTAGCTTTTGTCGAAGATTAAAAAAGTTTTTATTTCATTTTGTTTTTGTATAAAATCGAAAAATACACGGAGAGACGGGTAAAATAATAATCAAGTAATTAATCCCGTTACTTAAATCTCATATAAGTAGCTTAAAAGAACATTAAATTAAAAATTGTATCTATCTTACTAAACCAAATATGGAATTAATTCCTTTTAATTGAAAATTTATTAATTTTATAGTAATAAAATGTCAATTTCGATTTGTTTAAAATTTTTACCATTTATACTAATTTATTTTCATAAAAATTAATAGAGACTGTTCTTAGAATTAGTTATTTTACTGAAATTGTCTAATTTGTCGTCACTGATATTAATAAAGGATATGTATAATAAGACCAATAACCCTGGTACCGATCTCAAGATCTCATTGTCAAATGTCATAAAAGAATCATAATGCCCCTGCGAATTGAGAATTATTTTAACATATGACGTTAAATAATTGCTGAAAACCGTTAAGAAATACCCACAGCACCAAAAATATATTAAATTTTTACTTTATTTTTGTTATACAAAGTTTATTTTCGATAAAATCTACGAGGTTTACATCGAATATGTTAAATTTTAATGAAGATGATTATGTATATTTATATCGTATTTTTTGTCTCAAAGGTAAAACTTTCCGTTTTGTAATTGCTGAAGGACAAAACCAATGTTTTATTGTTTGTTTTCCATACTTTCTACTGAGATTTTAGGCTTTTTACGATTCGTATTTGAAATGTATTTAGTATTGCTATAAATTAAACAAAAAATATCCGCGTTAAAATGTTATTCAGTGAACGTTCTTTTCGGTTCATTATTTAACAAGTTACGTAATTTATGTTGACAATTCGCTGACGTCTTAAGAGTTGGTGTTTACATCATTTATGTGTGTTGGAAAACTATATGTACATGATGAGCGTGCACAAATATTTTTTTTAAATTTTAGTAATTTCTGAAACTCTATAACTAGAACATATTACTATTGGCTTTCAAAAATGTTGTCTGATGTAAATGAGGTCCGAAAATCAACCAAAATTATCCATATATTAGATATAATAATTCCTTTTTCATTTGCAATAATTTAGGTTAAAATAGAGTACATTATTAAGATGTGGAAATTAATTTTGATAGAAGACTAATAACTATCAATTATAAATTTTGCAAGTTGTTGCTTCAAAAAAGTCTTCTTTTGTGCCGATTTTTTAAATAAAGAAATTATTAAATTTATTTAGGTTTATTTGTGCCTCGTGGTATTTGATATTAAAAAAATGAGGCCAAGGAAATGTTTGTGAGGTGAACCTCACAATTACGAAAGAAGGTATATTTTACTTTTAATTACGAAAGAAGGTATATTTTACTTTTAATTTTAAAAAGCTTCCTCAGTGAATTAAATACAATTAAAATTAAATAAGAATTTAAAGTTTTAATCACACAAAACGATAAAACATATAAGTCATTGAATTTATACTCATTAAATATTTTTCATAAAAAATTCATACTATTTAAACAATTGTCTTTGGTTATTAGGTGGGTAAATGGGTATACGTGGTAATAGTTAAGTGTACTCAGCGCAGGGCCGTCATTTTGTTGTATTATTATTTATAAGGTTTAATAGATAAACAACTGGTCAAAAGCTTCCTCTGGCTAGTGCAGTCGTATTTTTCTCCAACGGGACATTCTAGCTTCGTACTTACAATATTGTCTTCGGTTATTAGGTGGGTAAGTGATTACAGGTAGGATTCAGTAGGCAATCGACTCAGCAGAAGCTTTTCCTGCCTACCCGCCTCTTTCTGCGGCCGTCTCTTTCTTTATTGAGGCATTCTGGTTTCGTACTTTTGATTGATGTAACTACTATTGTTATACTGTTTTTATTAAATGTAATTTCTAAACTTTAATAAAACAATTTAATATTGATATAAATCATACAAAAAAATCCTGCACCCCATCCGATAGCTATTAATTGAATAGATATCTTAGCGCATCGAATACGATATCGAGTTAAACGTTCCGTTTTGCGGAAGTTTTACCAGCTTTACCAGATACAAAAATTGTCGTGAAAATCTCTAAAACCATGGCATAATTATGATAATTTCGTTATAGATTTCTTACATTCATTGCGTAGACTTTCTTTAAACCTTCTCCTTTTTATAATTTTGGTTCTGTAATTTGGGAAACAGAGAGGTTTTTTGCATTTTCTTCAGTATAAAGAATTATTGAAGATATATCACATGAAGCTATGAAAAACAGTTTGAGACCCACACTATAAAGGAAATCAAAAAAATTATAATATTTAATCCGCCTTTTACCTGAAATTTCCATTTAACTATTGAGATACGTACTGTATAATATGCTTTATTATTATGCTAGATTTTATATTTCTTTGTCAAGCAGACAGATGGACACGTAAATGATTTTATGACAGTAATAATATTAATTTCCGCATATTTATTTTACGGCATTTTTCACTTTTATTCTATCTGTGTCTTCATTCACTTAAAATATAAGTATTTTAAATAATGAAAGAAATAAAAACAGGCTTTTTGAAATCATATTAAATTAATCAGGTAAAACAGCCAGCCCAATATTTATGTACCATTCATACGAGAAAAACCATTAGATAGATATTATACGAACATAATTTTGTGTACATATTACTAGTCAAAAGGTAATGTTTCTTAGAATTTACTTTTCTTTGTTATCCCAAGGAATTAAAAACAATAACATAAAATCTAATAATATTTAAATAAAGCAGATTTGAGGTAACTTCACGGTTAATTCAACTCGCTTTAGTTCATATTACAAATATTGTTATCCAATCAGAAGTACGAATGAAGATAAAAATAGAGTGCTAGTTATGACTTCTTAAGAAAGTTTTACCTGTCACAAAACGTGAATACTTGATTATGTTCTTCCATATATATTTAGTTCTCCTATTTAGGTTTTATTTGAGATATTAATCATGATACGCTCTATTTAACGTGATAGTCTAAGCTAGTTAAGCGATTATTTTGTAAAATATTTGAAGATCATATAGAAAGATTTTCGTATATCATTCCGCAGGAGCACGTGCTAGCCTATGTCGTTTTTAGTTCCAATTAGCGATATGGTTTAAAATTAAAGCTCCATAGCGAAATTATGGCTCCATTGCCCAAATTAACAATATTTTTATTTACATTAAAATTACTTGTTCTGTGTTGTTATTTATTTATCTAATCTATTCTTATCTTATAATTTTTAAGAGAAGGTAGGCTAAAATTATCTTATTCCAAAAAAGGTTACGAAGAAATCTCTGCCTGTCTGACACATACGGCTTTAATTAAGTCGAATGGAGTTTGAATCTCCTTCAAACCACACATTTTTAAATATTGTTTTGTCTTCAATATGAACACCGAAATTGCAGTGAAATATTTCCTGTAATATATTTTCAATAAACCATTTCTTTTCAGTCTCATTATTATACATGTCGTGTCCAGTAATTGTTTAATCATCGTGGAAAACGAGGTGTCATGGTATCGGCGCAAATATGCTATACGTTGCTCTTCGTTATAACGTAGCTATGTAGAATGCACAGAGGTGACAAATATTGAGATTAATTTCCACTTTTGTTTCATTTCATTGCTTCGAATTCGTCAAATACAAGAGGTACTATTATGAAACCCTTCGTAAGCCCACGCCTTGTTCCAGCTTATTAATATCGTGATTTGGAAAAATTGCCTGGGCAGCAATATTAAACATAAGTGTGGTCTGGAGACGGCTTGTTTTGGGCGGTAACAGTAGTAATTAGGGTGCGTACGGATGTTACCACAATGGCTCTACTTAAGTACATGTAAACTTATAAAGCTTTATTCTCTTCAATGCATTGATCGATTTATTTCCTTTTAATTAATGTTTTTATATAATTTTATATAAATAGTAAAAAATAATTAAATGGAAGTTAATAGAAATCTAGTATATTAATAAATTGCGCATTGGTGAATTTTAATTGCGACTTTCCACGAAAATAAAATTAGCATTTTTTAATAGTTTTATAGACTAATACTACCTTTAAATTATATGCAGGTCTGTCCTGCGCCTTCGTATTATTAATAGTTGTGTTTAATATTATTATATATGCACAGAAAAATATTTAGAGTCAACTAGTAGTTAAATCTAAATATTTTTCCATATATATAATCAATATATATATATATATATATATATATATATATATATATATATATATACATATATTTATATATGTTCATATGTAAAATATATATTGTCTGATCAATCAAATCTTATTCTGTGAGCTGAACTAATGTCAGAATTATTTCGTGAGTTGACATATGTCAACTAATCAAAACCTAGGTCTCTTAATGTATAAATAAAATTACATGTCTTATGACGATTTGTGCCAGCCGTTAATTGCTATTATATTTAGCCTTCATTCGAATAGCTATTAAATAAATGTCATAAATTATTAAAATAATTAAAATGAGTTGAAGCTATGTTGAAAATACGATAAATGATTATTGTATTTTGAAAACTGATTTCATTGAAATATGCAATCCAATAAATTAAATGACATATATAAAAAAATTCTAATACGATAACACAATTAAATAAAGTTGGATTTAAATTTAAAAAGAACAGCAAAAATTATAAAAAGATAGGATTTCAATGGATTTGGTTACAATCAGTTCAATGATTCTTACTTGTCATTTCGTGAAATATCGAATTAAGAAAATCTTGCAGTCGTGTAAGATTATACGTTAAATTATTGGAGAGTAACATTTATCAATTAACGGTGCTTCGTTCGTGTGTGAACCTTTAAAAAATATTATTGAATTATTTTAAAATTTGTACATATAAAAACATTTATAAAAATAATTATAAGATAAATTTTCTTCAAGTACACTTTGTATTGGAAGGCCAAATTTCCATATCCTTTTTTTTAATGGACAATTACGATAAAATACAGCGTACATATTACATAATAAATAAAGATACAAATATTCCAAAAACAGTATTTCTGTGCTGTATTGCTTTCTTTATGTTCCCCTAAATATTTTTTGCAAATCAATTCAAGGTATAGATATGCTAATTCCACAATTTTTTATAAATAAAGACAATAAAACACGCAACAATCATATTTATACAACTTAGTACCAAATCCACCAAAGTAATTGCATTTAAAATATTAACAACAAATTCCAATTTGAATCAAATTATGGAAACAGAGTAAGTTTTTAACGAATATATACAATATCGAAAAACGTTATGTACAATATATATGTACTATGTCTACACTTAAACGTCTGCCCGCATTCGGGTTGCTTTCTCAAGCACGTTTCCTTTCCCCGGGTGTAAAACTTCATTGTATGACGTAAAACACACGTCGTGTCCTCTATTGATGCACTACACATTTATGTAATTACTACGTATCGAGTAGCTAGGCACTTCTTATAATGATTATAAGAAGTGCTTAGCTACTTGATTCTTAGTAATTATACAAATGTATATTATATGTATTGCGTATATTGCCATAAATGGCCATATTAGTGTATATTAATGTTAAATTATCCCAGATAAATCTCGAATTTTCTGATTGAGCGAAATGATTCCGTAGAAATAAAAATATTATTATGTTCGAGCTATTTTCATTCTCTTATATTGCGACGGAAAAACAACTTCTTGTTTTGAGAAAGAAGGGGAAATATTCCATTTGGCTGCCATATGAGTACCCTTTCCACATCAGAGCTACTGAGTTCCCATCGTACCAACGAGAGGCTATAGTATTTGGTTACGGGAGATGAAAAGCGGATGGCGTATATTAACTTTAAGCGCGGAAGCCAGTGGCTACGAGCCGAAAAAAAGCCGGAATATAAAAAAGCCGGATAATATTGGAAAATAAATACTTTTGAGTGCATGGTCCCCACCATGCCTCACTATATAAATGAAGTTATTCATTGAATTCCTCTTTGGTAACTCTCTCAAGCTAACAGTACAATTACAGCTTAATTTATTGTGAACAATTGAAAAAAGTTACCGCTTGACTTCCTTCAAACCAAAACAAAGTTTATTTTTTACTTGAAAATGCTCCGCACCAAATAGCAAAAGTAACGCGTGAAAAACTACTTTGACTTAAAATTTGAAAAATTTGTGGACAGAGATGGCCGCTTTATAAGGTGCTAACCTAATTTTAATCAAATTTGGAAAAGTCTTCAAAAAATTTGGAAAAGTCCTTCCGTAAGTAACAAATTTCCATTAAAACTTAAACATTGAAGTATGTACAGATGTTAAAGTAATTTTATATTTAATTTTTAACGATACTTGATTTATATTTAATTGTTATCTCCTGCTTGCCCTGATTTTCTTATAGTCTTTAAATAGAAGGAACATTTATAAGGAAAATATAGTAAATTTTTATGGCACAAACAGGGTCATGTCAAGCTTGGCCAACTAACCTAAATTTTATTTACAGAAATAGATGATTGGAATTTATTTGCCAAACACATAAACAAGTTCTTTCTTCCACCATGGTTGAAGATGGGGTTTGATGTCAAATTTGTTATTTATTTTTAGTTCGGGTTTATATCTAGTATCGTTCCAAATTCCAATGAAAATATTTGACACTGTTTTGTCATTAATTTGAAATAGAGTTTCTTTTACCTATTTATCAATTGGTGCCTATATCTATTATTTAACCATGCAAAATGCCGTAAACACCTAACATTTAAGTAATTTTTATATTATTTTGAAATTATGTAATACTGAGTAGGAAGCAATTTCCATTATTAATGTAATGATTATAAACCAACAAATATGTTTAACAGCTGCAGTCGTGTGAACTTTTTTCAATCTAAATTATATATATCTCTACAATTTTTTCCGTGACCTGAGGTACATATTTATGTAATTCAAAACTCCTCCGAGACAGGCCCAGTATTTATTAATTCATTAAGGGGATCTATACGCAAGCGCAAGTCCCGAATGAGTGGAATAGAACATTTTCGTTGGGTCACGTTTCTCTTTCATCTACACCTTTTGTTTGAGATTAATTTTGTTTTGCTTTGTTCAAAGCCACTGTTATTTTTAATGAATGTTATATTATGAAATGTCAATTTTGCATTTTAATGAGAGTATTTTTTTTCCGAAAAATGTTATTATTTTGTTTCGTTGCTGAGGCATTATGATCACTGTAGTGATATTCTAAAACATTGAAATAATCAGAAACGCTATATATCGATTTAATATCAACTCATTCTATGACGGTATCTTTGACTAAAATTTAATTTCTCTTATTCGGTGATAATTTTACTTTTGTAAGCTTCAATACAAAGAGTAGGAAACTTTTACATTGGCACTGAATTGAATTAGGTTAACATGTCTCCCATAATAATACTATTATGGTAGTAACGGTTCTTGACGGATTAATTTGTAGTATTTTTATAATTTTTTTAAGGTTGCTAATTTAGTTCACCCTTTGTGCACAAATTGTTTTAAATTATCCATTTTTAAATTTTGGAGTGTATCCCGGTATCACTGGATGGTGTCCTAAGGACTAATAAAGAGGAATAATACTATAAGTGCTGATACGTAAATGTAAATGTATCACTAAATTAAAAATATTTACTAATTATAAAATAAATACCACCGCTAAGTGGAAAATTATACAACTAGGTAAGTACAACTCAAGGGTATATTCGACAGAATTATACAATAAAGTTTGCAAGAAGGAACCTCAAACACTTTCATATTAACGAAATGTATACAGTAGATTTTTACAACTAGAAAGAAATTTATACAAAAATGGGAGTGAATATGACGAAGGAAGAATAAGAAAACTCCTTAAAAATTGAAGTTCTGAAAGTCTTAAAAGTTAAGAAAAATAATCCGTAAATTTCTAACCAGCAAAGCAGATGGTATAAAAAAGTGATTAGAAGTTAATAAAATATAGAGAGTATAGAGAGTGAACCAAACATCCAAAAGAAAAAAAGTTTATTTATTTGATTTGCTTGACGAAAAGCTAATTTTTATGCCCCTTTAATCTAATTTGATATTAGATATAACACAATTGTAGAATATATTTGGCGTGTCGAAAGTGATAGTACAAGCATTGGCAAGCAAGCAAAGCAACCACTTTTGCCGATGTCTTCATAATTAACATCGAGAATTAATTAGATTGATTTTGTGCCATTTTAGGATTAATAAAATTATTAAAATCGCTGGCTGTTAAAAATACTTTTTTTTGCTATGAATCTGCTGTTGCAAGCGAGACATGTCATTATGACCCAAGGTACAACATTGACGAAAATAAAATGTTAGGAGCTTTACACGATATATATTTTTTGATGTATCCGTAAAATAATTAGTCCAACCCATTCGACAGCCTGTGGTGATAAACTTCCACAAATATAATAAAAAGGAGTTCATATTCAAATCGGTTATTGCGACTCATGGCGCACTAATTTCACGAAAGAAAAACATGATGTTTACCGTCGATAACATAATAACAGTAATATAATGAAGGCACCTCATTATGTGATATGTATGATGATTTGAAATGAAATATCTTTAGGTTGGAGATAATTGTGATTTATAGCATATTCATGAATAAATACAAATCACTAGTGAAAACGAAAACTAACTCCGGTCAGTTAATAGGCGTAATGGTCAAATAATATTATTTTGCCATTTACCGTTACTACCAACCTATTTTTAATTTCTGAACGTAATTTTTTACTTTACTTTATTATGCCGAATTTTTTAAACTACGGTTCATAATGAACTCACCTACTATAACCAGTCTTTTGTTATCTTCCAATTTTTTTTGTTATGTTCCAGTTTTTTGTTATATTCCAATTTTTTTTCTTTGATATTGACTCAGTTGTGTATGCTTTTAGATACACAATTTCTTTGCTATATCGTCCATTAAAACACTTGTTTACTAATCACCTATTTGTCATCAGATAAATTTTGTTAATTTAAAGTGTTCGCCGAAAGTTAACCTTGTCGTTAAGTAAAAATGAGTTATAAAATATTGACGAGATATTTATTACCCGTTTTTTAATTCAACAGTTCTCAACATGAATTTAATATTTGATTTTGGGCCACTTTATTTCCTGTCATCAAAATATAACAAATTGCTACTGACCGTCATAGTAGAAAATATGACTTCGTCTTACATTACAGACATACTTCAAATATATGACCAACTCACTTAAATGAAAATGTTAACAAAATATATGTTGTATTCGACGAAAAATTAATAAAAAATTATTGATAAGAATACAAATTCTTTTTAACACTTAATATTTTACTATTGTCACGATTGGTTCAGTGCGCATTGAATACTAAATATTATCCTGTTATTCAGCAATTACATTTTTTTTGATAATTGGCTTCTTATTCGACGAAGCTAAGATATGATTAGGGTTTCTTTATAAAACATTAATCGAACAATTGATACTAAATACACGTACATATAATCGAATGCAGCGACATAATTTTTATTGAGTTACGAGTCCGATTAAAAATCGTTCATTATTCAGCCTTATTCTTTATAGAAAGAAAAGCTTCAGAAAAAAATGCTTGTATGATATGCAATGCCAAGTGCGTTTTGCAACTTTTCAGTGCAAATTAAGGTTCCTTACACCATTAAAGAATGACAGAAACGATCACCAGGCTACTCTTTTATGAATCGTGTCGCAAGACTCCCCAATAGAATTTTGAATAAGTTTCAAAACCTTCACATGTAGATATATATCTAATTAACCGTCTTCCATATGATATCGTAAAGTTATCGCTAGGGGTGTAAGCTTTCATTCTGTCATTGCAAAATACATTTCATCGATTAAAAGAAAAAGTTATAAAATAAGAAAAACAAGTAGTTATTTTTAAAACTATGCCAATTATGTAACTATAATAACCTATACATATAAATATAATTGAAGTACTTATTGAGATTTTCAAATTTTCAGCTTTAAAATACATTTATCATTTGCATGTTAGATTACAAAAACGAATTGACAGGTAAAAGAAATACTATCTTCTTTCCTCTTTTCTATGCAAAAGAATTGAACTAGAACAATAACTGAAGCTATTGATATTTTATACAGTTTGTAGATATTAACTATGGGAGCAATTAAGTTTTAGTTTCGTCATAATATTTCAAATTGTTCTAAAGTTATAATGGTGAAAATGTCGTCTGAGTAAGTAGAGGCGGATTGTAAAAATTTGCAAACGAGCGGCAGGGGAAACAAAAAGGGGAGTGGGGGGGGGGAGGAAACATTTCGACCCGCCCTAGATTTAAGCCAAACAACATTTTTTATTTTTAGTGTGAGAGCATAAAATAAGCGCATTAAAACATTGTACTTGTATTTTAGAATTTGATGCGTTCGAAATCGCACAGTCATTAATAAAAATTAAGTATACCTCTATCTATTTTTTCTTTAGTATCAACATATTAAAACTTTTACCTTAGCGTAATCCTCATGGTTTATTTTTGTCTTTTAAAATAAAATGCATTGTTCACATTGTACTAACTTATTTTTTATAATTAAATCTGATTTTTACCACTTTAGAATCTATCGTGATCATTCAATTTTCGGCTACCGTATTATAACATGAACTACCGTAATGTACCGTAACGTCAATCAGGGCTACGACTTGTCTCTTTACCCATTTATTTCCAAATACGTATGAATTCAGTAGTAAGGACGTGATCGAGTTATAAAAGGGATACAATTTTATATGCTGTTTCACGGAATCCACACTCATGATTAAAAATTCGGATTACTTTAGATTACATGTCAATATCAAACTTAAAGAATTTTCCGCACAAAAAATGCTACTTGATCAAGAAGGAATCTAATGACCAAGCGAAAAAAATGGATTGAACCTTTTTAACATCTTAAGAATTGCTTAAGAATTTGGTTTTTACCCAAATTCGTACATTAACTCAGGCCATAAACTATTTGTATGCCGAACTTCATGTCAACCTGTTTGGAAACTGCGGAGTTACAGAGTAACAAACAACCATCCGTCAGGCGTTCATCAATCCTCTTATACTTTTACATTTATACTATTTACGATACTCATTTAGTTACTTTGATACAAATTTATATTTCTATAAATAGCCACAGAAGAAAGTATTTTCTAATACATATTGCAACATAAATCACAACACAAATTACACATTGAATAATCGTCGCAAGTTTTGTCATTCTGTACCAGATGTGGAAGGAATAAATATCTGCACCATTATGTTGACTCTTATTTCTTGTACTTATCTAAAATACATTTCATAATGTTAAGAATATAACACTGGAGACCGCCTCGCCTCTCTCAAAGATTATTTTTCTGGGACTGTGAGGGGAAGACTCAGACAATTACGTAATAAATGTTAAGATAATGGAAGAAGGTGATTCGGCTTTTGCGGGTAAAGGCTGTGGAAACAAATGGCTCTAATGTATAGTATTCCTTAGGGAGAAAACTCTTAAAACAGGTACTTACTGCAAGTTTGTTATTATCTGACATCCGTTTTACTCAAGTAAGGGTTAAAGGTAACGATGTAGAAAAGTGATATTTATTATTAAGTGAACTTTAGAGTTCTTCAATAAATTGATCGTGAAATTCACATGTTAAAAAATAAGTTTGCAAAATTTATCCTTAAAAATTTGTAAATGGAACTGTTTTTCTTTACTATCATTTGATACCCGTTCAGTAGTTTAAAAATTTTGTTTGAGATGGTTAAAAATTGTACATTACAACTTTTGATGCGTTACCAGAAAAAGATAATTAATTTTTCAGAATGTTGTTATTTTCGTGGTCATTACGAAGTTAAACCTTTCTATTAACTGACTTTTTTATTAATGTATTTCGAATCAGGACTTTAATTAAAGAGAAAATTTTAAAAACTTTATGTTAGAAGTTAAATGTAAAAAATATAAAGGTTAAATATGTCAAATTTTAGTCTCCATATTTAATTAAGTACGTAAACATTGACGATTAAGTTGGTATTGGAAATTGCAATAGAAATGCATTGCCAATCTTAACAAGAACCAAAGGTGACTAGTTCTGTTCTTAGGCTTGGCACCTGCCTCTTTTGGATTATAACGAGTACCTTGAAGGCATAATATTATACATGTTTTAGTATTAATATCCACTAACAAAATTAGGTTTATATAAAATACATAACAGACTTATTACTTTATATATAATCAGGGTATTATCAAAGCGCAGTATTAAAAATTAAAAATCAATAGAAAAATAACGATTAAATTGGATTTAATGAAGAGATTATAATGTAAAAGGGTACATATTTTATTACCGGCCATTTTCAACTGGAATATAGTCCAGACAACTTATCTCTATGTTGATGTTTCATTATGACAAGACTTTCCAGGTTACCTCTTCATGGTCACCTTAAGATAAATCGATGACTGACAAGAACGTAACTTAATTTTGTTTAAAAATTTTGATTTCGAATGCTTTTGGAAATCTTTTTTATATTTTACTCAATCCAATTTTTCTTCATTCACCATTGTTGAATGAAGAAAAATATCTAATTATTTGATTGTAATGTGAATTCATATAATTTTTATGTTAAAAACATTTAAAAGACACAATTCTGTGCAAAAACATTAAGGGAATACTTTTAAGTACTGAAAGTTACGCTTTTCTTTGTGAACGCAAATGCAAAAATTTATTAAATGTTATTAAAATGGTAATTACCTTTCATTTTGTGAAATGTTTCCTCAAAGCTTTTATGTATTTTTTCCAAAAGTAGGTAATTTTATTGATATATATATAGTGACATAAGTGAAAACAAAAAATGTTGCATATTTTCTGGTACGTTTCACAATAATATTTGTTTTTCAATATTTGTAGAGAAATTATTTCGATGACGCTTGATACGTCACGGCTGACTTTAAACGAATGTTATTTATATTAGATTTTTAGGTTTATATTCTAGAATATTTTGAAAATTATTTGCTTGTATGATATAAATATATAATTAAATTTTGCTAAGATTATCTTAGTAAACAGTTATTAATTTACTTGGTTAAATTTGGTTTGATTTTTAAAAAAAAATTTCTGGATGTTGAACGTAAAACGTGATAAAAGCAGTATTAATGTTCCCTTTAAGCTTTACAACTATCAGTATACCACCGGTGGCTGTAAAGTATCAGTATAACTATAGAGTTAATGATTCTTGATATAAAATATAACGAAACAATAAGTCATAAAACTGTAATAGTATATAGAAAATAGTTCAAACCGAAGGACATATTAAACAAAAAAATATTAAGACAAATATGAAAAAAAATTTAATTTTAATTGCAAAGCGGGTAAATGCAAAGGTGAATTATTTCTTCCAAACTGAAATTTATATAGGAAAATGAAATGAATGCAGTGATATCAATAAGGCGGAATGGAGAAAATACATTTTAAAAAAAGTATTGAATACCATGACAGAAAATGTAGAGTAACTTTTTGGAAATTTTGAACACTGGCATTGGAGTCATTTAAATTGATTCCATAATTTAATTTCAATAATAATTAGTAATTGATGAGATAAATTTATTTAAACTTGAACTGTTAATAGGTTTTTTTTTGTTTGGAACATAATTCAACACCATATAATTAAGAAACCTTGGAACTTATTGCATATAGACGTCCTAAAATGGTCGAGCGTGTTAATTATTGACAAAAAGCAAACAGATAAGATCATTTATGAATGGTTATTCGTTACAGTTGAGGTCGATATTTAAAAAATGGTTAAAAAATTAATCAAATATGTAAGCATTGTAAATATCGAGAAGTTACTTAAATAGATGTAAATAACAATCTTCTTATGGAAATTGGGCTAACGCTAAATGAAAAACCATCTCGGTATTCATATTGTCTTTGACTCAATATGACATTTTTTTTATTTGAGGTTTTTAGTTATAAAATTCGCTATCATTATTTTAGATGACTTTAAAAAAATAATTCCAGACCAAACGATTTTTCGAATTCACGGAGAATTTTCAACTAAAAATTACCTTTACCTTTCATTTTTATTTTTTAGCGAATGGTTTTTTTTATTTTTTTTATTGCGACTCGCAGTATCACATCTTCTTGCACTTTACCTGTAACTTATGCTTTTAAACCTTCAATTCTAGCCGTTTATAATAACATAAAGAAATATCGAAATTCCCCAGTTAAATACGGTAAGTTTATTATCTATATATGTAAGCTATGCATTTATCTGCATTAGATAAGTTTATTTTGATTTTTTTTAATTAAAAGCTGTCAAATATAAAAATAACTGAACGAGAAAGTATAATTCTGATTTCCATACCATACGCGTATATGTTTTTTTTATTTTACAATCTACTTCATTCTCAATCATTATCGATTCTTTCAGAATAACTAAGGTAAAGAAAACAATTGACAGAAACACAGGTTTCATGAAAATTTAAAAAGTTAAAGACAAAACGTCTTCATGATACCAGTTCATGATACATCTTCCAGTTCATGATACCAGTTCATGATACCAGTTCATGATACATCTTCCAGTTCATGATACCAGTTCATGATATCTTAATGATAACAAGAGAGCTTGAAAATATCTACCGTGAATATTTACCATGCATAATATTTTGAAAATATTATTATAGATTATAAGCATGTGCTATAGCGTTTATCCTGAATGCAATCATATATCGATTTTGTCTAAAATATTGGCAGCTAGAAATAAAATTTATAACTTAATTTCTTGAAACACATAACTCAAAAGCTGAACTAGAATTCAAACGTTCTTTGTTAAATATATTTATGTGAAATATAATTATCGTCATACAAGATAAAATGTAAAATAATGATATGTTGCTTATGAGATTATAATTATTAGTATATAATTTGAGATTTAAATATTCTCTATATGTATAATTCTGCAAGTACGTGTATCGTAAATATACGAAAATGTGTTCCGATTTATAGAAATAAATCGATATAAATGTAAATATGGAAACAATGTATTGTTATCCATAAATTGGAGTATTGTTCTCCGTGGCCCTGGTATTGCGTCCGTGAAATTATGTTGATACTGTAGTAAGCGAAAGGGTTATACGTACAAGCAGTTTTTCAGTAGTGGCTTGTGTGGATGTGTGGAATATAACGTTTGAATGAATTATTCTAATTTTCGGGTAAGTCAATAATCGGTATACATGAAACACTGGTGCTCTTTATTTATTTTTTTCTTTTTTTGATAAAAATCTATTTTAAAATTACGAAAAAGAGCAATAAATTTCTAGGTTAATTTTTATTTTTTAATCATATATATGAATATTACAGATTTTTCCTAAAAGATAGTCGTATATTACATGTCCATCTTTTATGGAAATACAAGCCAAAAAAACTATTAACTGGTCATTTTTAAGTTTAAAATATTGCCATATCTGCTATCGTCATGATGTGTTGGGTTGATAAAAAGGCCGTATGCCTTGGATTGCGTATCGCTCCGCGGGGCCCCGGGTTTCATTCCCGGCTGCTCGACGAAGGCGGCTGGACTGGCGTTCTAGTTGACTGTAGTAGATTGCTCTCGTAGCAATAAGTCCGTCAAATGTATCAATTTTATATATTAAAATACGTCAAGAAATAAATGAATATCTTATAGAACCATACATTTTTTTGGACCTGAATAATGCCTACCTGGAATAATGTGAGTTTCTAACAGCGAAATAATTTTTGGAATCGGTCAAGAAGTTTCTAAGTTTATTTTTGTCATGTTTTTATTAACTCGAATTTAGCAAATGGTTTTAAACTAACTTCTTTTTGAGCTAGAGACTTTAAAGTTAAAACAGCTCAGAACTCGACGACAATGAAATAATTATTAATAGCGTATGTCTGTTTGTTTCATTCCGTTTGGCACAAAGCAAAATACCTACTCAACTCTAAATTTTAAACTTACTTCCCGGTGAGCTAGGGACGGAATTACCAGGCGAACATATGAATGAAGAAGTTTGTTAGAAAATAACATCAAATATTTTGGAACATTTTTTAAACTAACTTCCCGTTGAACTAGCGACCAGGCTACCAAGAGAGTATAAGAACGAAGAAGTTAGTTAGAAAGTAACACCGAAGATTCGGCAATCAGATATTACTTACTGCGGTCGCATTCGTTCGAATTATCGCAAAGTACTAGGTTGTCATAAGTTGGCAAGATAAAGAATGTATATTTCTTCCATACTTGGAGGGCATAAGTGGTACAATCTCGAGTGAAATAAGTACTTAATTTACTAACAATGTATGAACTGTAAAGGTAAATGACGTAGTGTGTCCAAAATAAAGGAATTAGTATTATTAACCGTATCAAAATATTTTAAATATATTGCGAAATTTCAGACACACACAACACTAAAAAGCAGATAATAATTACCAACACTATTTTTTTCTCTATTTACCACATTTGTAAAATGAACTAAAAATGTAAAATAATTTTCCCCATTAAGATTTATAATCCGATACGGACTAATGTCTCCATATATATTGTTCTCAAAATTGATGTTTTCAAATTTTAAACAGCTATAAAAATACTTGTAAGATCTAAAACGAAAAACGTAGGAAGGAAAAAATCTAATACGATCTAAATTACGATCTACTTCCTATTTCTGTATAAGTAGGTGCCATAAAATACCGCACATATATTCGATTAAATTTTAATTGTCGATTTTCTCATATTTTTTATAAATATTTCAAAAATGTGAAAATAGATGATCTTCTCTATAAAGTATGACGTGACGTAAAACATTGAGTGACGAGTTAAATTTCTTTGCAGAAGCAGCCGAGTGCAATAACTAGTGTATTTAGGAATCAGAAGGAGTTTGCTTGTGTTTTGATATAGAAATTTATAGACGTTATCAAATCATAACGAGCTGTATCTGTACACAGAACATCCCTTTGTTTAATATATCTAACCCGTGAATAATGATTAACTTGATTTGGAAAAAAAATTGCTAAATGGTAATTTGGTCCATTGAGAGAAAAATAGAACATTTTGTAAGTGTATTTTTATAAAAAAGGAGCTAAAAGACCTATTTTCCATAGCAGAGATTTTAATGCAACCTAAACCATAAACTGATTCCAGAAGATAAGTTATTCCATAGATTAAACGAAATTACGATATTCATTGATTTATTTGTTCATCGCGTAGATCTCTAGATAACTGAAGTAAATTAATAATTGAAATAAATAATTTACTGAATAGGAAGAGTTGAATAGATGCAGCACTAAGTTAAGTTTATGTAGAACAAATAGAGATTTTTAAGGTTACGCAGCTAATTTTAACTTCATAAAAATATTGTTCATTAAAATTATCTGTAATGCAATAATATGAAAACTAAAATTACAAATGGTTTAAAGATGAATATAGATACTATAAACACTAATTATATGAAAATTAATATCCCTAAGCCAAAATTAGAAGTAAGGCTCAGAAATTCAGTTAACTAAATTTTTTTTTGTTTGAACAGTGATGGTGAAATTTATAAATTTTTAAGAATTTAAATTTTGTCTCCTTAATAAGCATCGAGAAAATAAAACTAATTTTTCAAATAAAAATATTGATTTAACTTTCAAGGACAGTAAAGGGAAGAATTATGAGACGAGTTTCAAATAATTCTGAAGTACCTAACAAACATTGACAAAAAAAATATTAAAATACATAAATAATAGCAAATAATATAGTTTGGACATAAATTTATATGACTATATAGATCTAGTGAAAGCTTTCCCAAATTCGTAGAAACCAAAAAGATAGTCGAATGGCGAAGATTAATTGAGATGGCCTTGCGCAGAAGTAGCACTTAAGAAAAAAAAATATTCGTGTACAAAAACTGATTAATGACAAAACATAAACAGTCATACAAGTACTTAAATATCACGAAGCAACGATGGGTTCATTAAATAAATATATACTTTAAAATGTCAAAAGACCTACAGACCTACTAGATTATTAAGTAATAATGTCCGAATTGAATGGAAATACAAATTTATCTTCAATTGCTTTCATTTTCTTTAAACTCATCGTTATTAAGATCAATATTATTGAGGTCTTTACTAATTATTGAAATTTTCCTAAATATTGTCTTCGAAAAGTAAGGACAGAAATAATAAACCTTCCCGTATTTTCTTCTACTAAGATTAAATATTTTGAAATTTAATTATGAAAATATACATTAAAGGTATTAAAAAATCTTTTGCGTCAGTTTTAATATATGTTATAAAAACATTTAAATTTTTTGGGCTAAGAGCGGTGATTTATTTCTTATCTCTTATGTTGTTTTAATTTCAAGGTGTTTTTTTCTATGTAACTCTCGCTGGGAAATTCTTTTCATATATTTGCCAATTTTAAACCATTTCTAGTAACCAAGCCCACACTTAAACTCGTAAATCTTCAAAAATAACATTCACCTTACTACTTTACTTTTTTATAAAAACCTGTTGGAACTACAGAGAAACTATGTCTTTATTATTGTTTGTTTTCATTATTGTCATAATTTTTCTTAATCCAAATTGACCGTGATGCCTTTTGCTGTACAATATTAACTTCAGAGTTTTTTTGGAGGTATATAAGTTAGTTATATTTTTAAAACATAAAAAGATAAAAAAAATATTTTGAAAAGACTGTTTAGAAAATAACTCAATCAGGCTAGAAATAAATGTGGTTATTAAATCAGACTAGAATAAATGTGGTTACTTAAATCAGACTAGAAATAAATGTGGCGATGACGATAATATGTGTTAAGTTAAATAATTAAGGTTATTGAAGATTCTTTTTCTGTAGTTAATGAATATAACTCACATTGTTTTTTAAAAAGTCTAAAAATATTATGTATTTACATAGAAAAAGTATTTTCTTTTTAAAATTATAATCGCTTATAACTTTTAATGTGTTAGTTAAAACTTTATATATTTTTCTTATTGATATAAAGTTTATGATTAAATTATTGAGTTTGTCCTCTAGGTATAAAATAGATAAATCATTTTTATAGAAAGATTAGCTCTATTAAGTAATAAAAATACGTTCCTTTATTGAGATGCACGACGATTTATTATATTTCGTTTTTAGACAGTTTTGGAGTAAAATAGGGGCAAATGGGCAGAAATTCGTTATGCTGGTACGAAAACATTTTCCTCCTTCGTCGTATTATTTACTGGGAAAATTCACGAGATACCGCTTATAGCATAAATTTATTTTTTCAACGTATATTTTCCAAAATAACTGTTTCTGCACTGTGCATGGCATGGCTCATTTCTGTTATTTTTGAATTGTCATTTGTCTAATTTAGCCGTAAGGCCTTCAATTTTATTCATTTCCTTCGTAATTGACTCTTCCCGAAGTCTCATTTTCATGCTTGTTTCCAAGTTAATATACTACAATTGAACGAATGATATTATGAGGTTTTCTTTCTATATTTTCCCTTTTAAATTCTCAAAATGACTTAATCATTGTTACCTTACTGTAAATTTCATATTACGTATAGATTTTTTTACCTCTGGAAAGTTTGTTTTGTATTCAACGTATCCAAAAATAATGGGAATTGAATTGTGAAACAAAGTAGTCAATATAGCTCTATGTATGGCCATCGAACATATATTCAGGCGAATGCGAACAAGCATGTACTCAAAATATTTATGGAATTTATCATATCTCCTGCTTTCTATTTATATCACGTACGTACAAAGTAGTAATTATTGGCCAAATCGACATAGAAAAGCTTTAGGATTCGTCACGTTATTTATAAAACTTATGCATTATAAAAATTAGTTTACAAACTCATGATTTTTCCTAAATAATAACAAACTTAATTCTATACTGTGAATACATGACAAGCTTTATTGGGCACGTGACTATATTATTCCATTATTTATAATTTTTATTAGAAATATTGTTCAAAATCACGTAATAAATAAATTTGTCAGTGTCTTAAATATGTTAAGTACGTATTTTTATCAGCTTAAAATAGACCTATCTCATCTGAGAGACCGTACACTCAATGCATTGAGGTGGAAAAGTGGTTTCATGTGCTGCCTGCTCTACCAATCAAAGATCGCTACGAACAGCTTTGGACACAAATATTAACAAGTATCAGATGGTAGAAAAGGCATTGTTTAGAGTCGGATTAACATGTTTCTATTCATTTCCTCTTTTGTTCGTATTTTTTTCTCTTTCCCCTTTTTGCCAAGTTTGCTTCACGTTTCTTTTAAGCGATTTTTTTTTAGTTTCGAAACTATAATTACAAACTTCATTATCTATTAACAATTGAATAGATATGGACTAACATTTTATCAAATGTTTAATGATGCAAATAGAGATAACAGTTTTTGAACGTTTGCCCTGAGCAGTTGCAACAACTTCTGGTGTAACTTTAATACACTAAAGTTTGAAAACGAACCCAAAACTAAGTTTTTTTCCATACTTCGCTTTTCTCAATGTAATTAATTCAATACACGTCCATCTTATTTAAGTATAAATATCTGCGTACGGTTCAAATTTAATAAGTTTTTTTAAATTAAAAACTATTTGAAAATATTTTCAGATATTGGAATTAATTTCATAAGTTTTTTAAAACGTGGGAAGAAATTGCAAGCAAATTATGAAAGATAATACTTTTCAAGTAAGTTTTATTAAAATATTCTAAAGTTATATTTTTATTCTCATGATTTGAATGACTTACATTCAGTTACATAGAGTACTTAAGGTTGCAGCGAATTTTCATTAGGCGTTTTTATGTATAAGAATAAATAAATTGACAAGTTTTTAAATAAAAGAATAATGTAAGTGGTTAACTATATCATACTTATATCATACCACTGAATTTTATTCCTTTATTGAAATAGTTGGAATTTAGCCACACGTGTTTTATAAAAAAACGATTTAATTTTTCAACTATTAAAATCAATAAACTTAGGACCAAAATAACCTTTTGAGGTAGGTAATGAATCAAAATAACGTAGATAGAATGTCTTCCTACCAACTTTGTGTAGGAAGACATACACTTCCTACACAAAGTTGGTAGGTACATACCATGAGTCACATTAGATCGAAAATATTTCCAATTCAATATATATTTCGATGAAATGTTTATATACGTATCTCCATCGTATTATAAACTATTTTTAACGTAAAATTATATGTTCTTTAAATTAATTTAAAAACACTTCAGAACGACACTTACCATTCGCAGCAATGCGTGATAAAGAAAAATATAAGAAAAGCATTGTATAGCAAGTATTAGAGGAAGAAGTTGTGATTATAGTATTCGCGGTATAACGGTTTTTATTATAGCTTTCCTTAAATTTAAACTTAATTTATACAGTAATTTTCCTGCAAAATTTTCATGTTTATGGAAAAAGCTGCAAAAAATATGTATAATGCCACCACGTTGTTTTAAAAGTGAGTGTTTTAATGAATTTTTAATTATTCATATTGTCTTATTACCTTCGCGAATAAATTAATATACGGCGTGACGGAATTATGCAATTTTATTGATCTAAGAGCCGTTTATCAGAATTAGTTTTCTTAAATAAAGATATATCCAATTTATTCTCTAATTACAAAAGAATAAATCAAAAGAACTGTTAAACTCATAAAATATTAAAAAGACTTAAAGGTGAATGTATTATATTGATAAAATTTTGCATTTATTTTCGTTTTTTTTAGAATGTAGAAAAATCAGATGCAGGCGTGAGAGTTTGTATGTAAGTATTCAATAGTCACCGAAAAGTGATAATATTTTTCATGACATAACATGATATGATTATAATTAATTTAAAACTTAGAACAAAACAAAATAAAAAGAAAATAGTCCAAATATTAGTGTTTACTTATTTTGGTTTCGCACTTTCGGTATTTATCATTGCACACTTAATCGTTAAAATCGATTATCACATACAAAAAAAAAACGAATGTTTGATAATTATTAAATTAAAATATAATTTGGATGTTTTTTTCTTTTAAAAATTTGGTACCTTTAAAAAATATTTGCGCTGATGCAAAAGGGATTTCGGGTACCAAAATGTTAACCGATTATTAAATATAATTTCCTTGTCATTTCTCTCACCTTTCGAACCGATCCATTTAAATATTTTGCTGCACTTAGTGCACGCGCCAATTAATATACTCATATATGCTATTAAATAAAATATTTAAAAAAAGTTATGCTATTTTTTAAATATATTGGTTTGTACCAGCGTATGGATAAACTACTTTAATATGAATGGAAAAGGCACAATATAATAATACCTACCACTTATGAACAGATGTTATATTGCATTGCTTTTTATATCATTCATTATCATAATGAATCTACAGTTCTCGCCCTTATAAACTTAACATTCGTGCGAAAATATATTTTTCCATCCCTTCTTATATTATTATTAAAAATTAAATGTCGTTGAACGGTACAAAGTCATTCGAGTAAATACGATGTTCATTCATACCGCCGCTTCAATATTACGTTTGCATAACAAGTAGGTCAATTCATTTGGAAATTTTCGACAGACAAAGTGGAATTAACGGCAAATAAATACTTCATGAAATAAATATTGCCAATATTTTCAACGGCCGTATGGCTGAAATGGTATTTTTTTCGATATTTGCTTGCTTAATTACGTTTTGTGGTGAAAGAGGAAACATATTGGGATGACTTTATATTGCTATTGTCTCGTTTACTTTCAGTTTCTTTTCATTAACGAAGTGTTTACAATATAGGAGTGCTATTTTTGACGTAAACCGAAATTGCATTGATGGCAATTGATAAGGCACCTATAATGTAAATTAAAAAAACGTAGCCTATTTTACTTTATGAATGTAATAATGAAAGCAAGTAATAGTTCCGTATTACTATTGTTAACACATATCAATAATTGTATCCGCACTCAAAATTTGGTGTGGTTAGAAACAACAATGGGATTCGAAAATAGTCAATATTTTATAGTAAAATGGAAAATTAATTTGCAACTCACCGATTTAACTTGCTTTGCAGGTTATCTTTGTTCAATAACCGTGGTTTCTGAATGAAAAATTTATGATAACCATACCAATTTTCTTTATGAAATAATGAAAACCACATTCAAATTTGTCAGTTATTTATGTTCGTGAATGACGTAAGTCACTGTTTCACGAGAGGAATTCATCTTATGTAATGCTGAATAACCCGCTTTTGACCAATAAATATACATTAAATGATATGCTGAGGAAAGAGTGATGGATTTTTGAAATGAAAAGTGATTACTGTACAAACAGTTTAAAGGACATATAACAAATAATTCTGCAAATTAAGGAATATTTCTGTAGGAGCAAAAATATCCAGCATAGAACAAGTCTAAATTTAGTATACTAATAATATAAAATGAACTCTGACAAGAAGTGAATAACAATAAGTAAAGGCATATGCTTTATTAGAAGATTTCATTAAAATTACAAATTATTGCAACGCGGAAAACAATATTTAAAATTCGAGATAGTAGGTTGTGAATTAGGAATATACCAAATCAAGTCTTCAATAAGGTTTTTGGAGAGCTTTTTATAGTAAATAATGAAAAATATAACTTGAAATTCAATGTATTCTAGCTTTAGACACATGGAAAAATTAATTTTTCGGCAGACATATATTAAAAACTGGTTTAAATCTTCTTAATTCATGTCAATCAAATACATCTATTAAGCTGAACAAAGATTTTTGCTTTCTTAAAAAAATATGTTACCTTGCCTTGTTTCTATATAAATAGCAAATATCATCATGTTACTCTCACTTCATAAGTTTTTGTTCACAATAACAACATAAAATATACACAATAATAACATAAATATACAGGGGCATAAAACCTCCATCACGGAAAGACTTATTGTTTGTTATGACAAAATAAAAATATTAAGATGTGTAATTAACTGACAAAGTATAAGCAACCCAAAAATATTCGTGACTTGAAGCAGGTCTCAGAATTTATAAGGTCTCAGAATGTAACTTTTGGGTAAAATGTCATAACAATAATAGAAAAGGGAAGAATCTCAACTCCCTACGAGCATGTGACGTTTGTTTCAAAGTTTCTCGCAAAAATTTACACTTCAATATATATTACCAACAGCCATCTCCTGTGCTGATTTAACTAGAATTTAATATCTTACGGTGAACTGACCATTTTTAAGAAACCCTATTTTTTCTCTAAAATGCAAATACAGTGTCGTAGGATTTAAACAAAAGTAGACAGAGGATAGATTTGACGATCACATACGAAATGCATACTGGGCCACATTCAAGTGGTGAAATGTGGCCCAGAAAATAATATTAATATCGGCAAATAATTTTGTAGAAATACTATGTTTTTAATGTAAAACTTTCATGTTTACCAAAGTATGTTCGGATGATCGTGGTGATCGTGGATGAGTTTCATTCGTACTAAATCGATATTAGTAATGAAGTTTTCCTTAAGACAACGTAAACAAGTATTTTGAACATAACTTTTGTAAGGTATTCTACCATAAGTAGAACTGCGAATTAAAATTGATCCACTTTTGTCCCTGGATGCAAAACTCTGAGTGACTTTGAATATGTTCTACAAAATTGTTTACTTTTTTATATTACAATTTATTTCCGACTCTGAACTTATTTCATTGCAGTTTTTATCGTTTTATTGGATGTATCCATAATAATCAATTAATTTAAAGTTTAGTGGTTTACCGGAAAATAATCCAGAGTTATAATAACTTTTTCAACTTTTTCAGTGCGTTTTCTGTAAACTGTTAAATGAATAATATATAAAACTGTTAAAGCTTATGTACAAGCTTTTAACAAAGAACGTGACTATTAGTAATTCATCGAACTGAATATATTCAAAGCATGTTTCCGTATAGATATAAATATTTTTCGATGAAATTGCAACTTTTTTAGTATTTTTTTCAGAAGCGATTGAGATTTCTTTTTTTAATTTTCCGCTCGGTTTGGTGCACAGAATCACTTGTTCAAATAACAAACATGTTCTTTCTAACAACCTGTATATTAACTCTGCTTGATAGAAGTGTTATGGTATTTTATAGAAATTATTGAATTGCGAGACGGTTTTCACAGAAGTATTCGCTGATAGACTTTAATTATATAAATAAAACATCCATAAAGAACTTATTAAGAGTAAAACCTAAGTATTAAATCTACACGAAAGAAATGAAAGGCAGGTATTTAATTACAAATTATTTAAAGATCAAAATAGAAGGGATCATAAGTTCTAAGCAGCGAATGGAATGGAATATAATCACAAAAAAACATATGGGAAATTTGTTCTTTTTTTTCGTTATTTATTACTTTTAACATAAATATTACATTAAAGACTCTTTTCATTAATTTAGTTTTATTCTAGGTAAACTTTCATTAGTGAGAGGATAACAACTTCATGGAACGATTATTAGGTTCACGCGGCTACAACCATATATACAAAATACCAGCCAATATTGGATTATTTTGACTTCTTCACATAACAATATCACGTAAACTCTATTTATAACTAATATGGTAATTGTACATTGAAAGTAAAATTTTGCTACATAATTGAGCTTAGGTAAAAGTATCATTTATGTTGTGGTTCTAAGGCATTGTGTATGTTTTTGTTGCACACATTTTTAGGCCAATATAATTTTACTAATATATTTTAGTAATTTGCAAGGCCAATTTTGGTTTATTTATAAATATAATACTTTTTTATGAATATTTAACTTTGAATCGAATTGAAATTGAAATTATTTTTGAAAATGAAATAAATTATTACTTGATCTTTATTCGTTTCCTTTGGATTATTACTACACCTAAATATTGAAATTCTATCACGATACGTGCGCTGTTCAATATTAAACAATTCTATAGCATATCTCCAATTTCCTTATTCAGATTCAAACCAAATTTGTATGTGACTGTACTGATTACTAAACCTACTAGTCCCTAGACCTACTTTCAACTAAAAGAAAAGAATCGTCGAAATTTGTCGAGCCTATATCATCCAAACTCGATCATGATACTTGTGCGGTTAAATCTTAAGGAATTCTATAGCATATCATTCATTCCATATTTACATTATTATCAATTCTTCATGAAATTATGGTGCTGATATACCTTTTGAAATAAAAAAAAATAATCATGTAAATTGGTTAAGAAATGCCAGAAATATGAGGTAAGACGCATAGAAAAAATGCAGTTGAATTAAAAACCTCCTCTTTTTTGAAACCGATTAAAAATAGTCATAGTTTCCTGATCCAATTGTTCCCATAAAAATAAGAGATAGTGATTGGAATTTGAACGCAAATGTGTAAGTCTTGGATGTAATGGTCATTTTAAATATAAAGTTAGTAAACAATAATACGAAATCAATGGATGCTAAAGAGAATATTATGACTGATTTCAGATACATATTTTAAAATGGTTAATTGATAAGTTTTCATGTTTAATGAATACTTGTACCACAGTATTTGCCAAGATTGTTGTTATTATGTATATTTTAACATAGAAATATGATTTGAATATATTTGGTTGGCAACTTATAAACCCGCCATTTCTGTACACAAACTTTTCAACTTTTTATATGTAGTCAATAAAATCAATCGTTGTTTATATAAGCACCGTCGGAATCTAATACTTCTCGCCAAGGTGTAGGCAGAGCTAAAGTTCCGTCCTTGTAGAAATATTTGGACCTTTGACTGAAAAATCGGTGAATTTTGATTTTGATATGACTCCCGTCGTTAAATTTTTTGTCACTTAATTTATTATACGTGGAGCGAAAGAGATGGTAATTAGATGACGAAAGATCAAAAGAGTACGGCGTGTGAAATAGTTCAAGGGAAAGTAATTTTTCACGCGTTACCTTTGTTCCGTGGGATCAAGCATTGTCATTTAAAAAATAAACTTTACTAGCGGTAACTTTGCTCAATTCTTCACAACATGTTTTAGCTGTATAATTACAGCTAAAACATGTTGTTAGATTGAAAGAGTTCCCAATTAATAACTCCATTTATACTACACCATGCATTCAAAGGATATTTTGTCCAATATTATATTTCAATAATATGGTACACTTTTTTCTCTAACTCCTAGCCTCTGGCGTTTACTGGCTGGGCTAAAAATTAACTTGAGCCACCCACTTTTTGTTGCCTGTAATCCGATACTTTAGCCTCTCGTTAGAACGATGAGAACTCAGTAGCTCCAAGCACACATTAGCTCTCTTTGAAGTTGAAAAGGTGGTAGCTAAACAGATTGATTTTATTGATTTTCACTTCTTTCTCAAAGCATGAAGTTGTTTTCCCATTGCAGTATAAGAACATGAACATAGTTTTGCTAAACAACGTGAACTTAATCTGGGATCCATTTCAACAAGGATTTAAATTTTTTTGATTTCTATTGTAGAAGATCCTTTTTTGGGTGAGGTTTATAGGACAGATCAAAATGCCCTTCTTTGAATATTTGGAATCAGTGATTGGCTGCGTAAGAGGGAAACCTTCACCCATGATTGTATATATATTGCGTGATGCTTTGGTTTTTTGCCCTAAACGATATTCATGAAAGAAGAGGCCTCTAAGTTTAGCTCAAAGTACTTTCATTTTCAGTTTATTCTTTACTCGTCGATTACTTAACTGCAAATTGAATGGATGTTCGAATGCCGCGCTCTTTATATACCCTACAAGAAATATTCTACAAGCTTCAATAATACTCCAAAAATTGGTGGAAAAAGTGTCGGGTTTACATGTTGCCAACTTAACATAATTTCCTTTTTCATTTCCTTATGCTTATAACCTAATAAAGTAATTATTTTTCAATACGCTGTAATATTGGAAACAGCATTATCGAATGATTGTTATATATGTTACTACTACATTTTAATAAAATTTAAAAATGAATCATAAACGGTATTAATCGGTAAATTGAAATACAGATGAAAAGTCTTTATGAAATGGTATTTATGAATAAAATTATATTATGAAACAAATAATACCCTTTAAAGCTTAAAGCATCTTTCCGTTGTGTTAACCAAAAACAATTTTAAAATTTCACACTAATCTAAGGTTTCAGTGCACGATATTAATTTTAACCTGATATCTAAAGCTCTTTCTGAGAAAAAGGGCGTTGCCGTCAGGTAAACAGACGGAGGACAGGATACTTTCTTTCACTTTGAATGACGGAATCTCAAATATTTTAAAATATTAAAAAAAATTATGTATATTTCTGTATTTCACTATTTCTTACGAAAATTGCATAAATGAAACTCTTATGAACTAATTAACATCAATCTATTACAAAACCGAACAACAATGTTTTTGCATTGTAAATAATTTTGATATTTAAATCTAAAGTATAATCAAAGTACGACAGTTAAAAATAATGCCTTATAAAAAACCTTAGATTAAACTACATAAAAATATTTGTTTTGTCATGTTTTTATTGTGCCCGTTGAAAATTCAAAGATTACGTACATATAGTGCGTGTATATGTCTATTTAATCGTACAGAACACTAATTGCGGAAGTTCGACTTAGTCGATTTTTGTAATATGTATTTTGTTGCAAAATAATATATTTATATGAAGAATAAAAAGAGCATTAATAATTAGCAAAAAAGTACAACGTATGGTGATTATTATTTCTCATTATATGAAATATTTCTTTCAATAGAATAATTAACACGGATAAACACCATAACCATTAATCGAATTTTCTGGTTTTGAAAATCTGGGAAAGTAATTTTCTGACTCCCGATTCTTTCTTTGTCATAATTAAAGAAATACTTATTTTCCCGAATAATTAAAAAAAAAATTGTCGATCATTGTACTGATACCGTAAATATGCATTGGACTTTTATACTTTCTATAATTTTAAATATCTGCAGCACAATGTTAATTGATAGGTTCAATCGCATGGTATATTTTCGATAATTGTTCTTTCACTAAATTAAATGAAATAACTTGAATGAAATATTCACATTTTCTTCTGGATGCTGATATATTCCGCTCGCTTGTACGTCTATAACAATGAATAAAATACATTTTTTTTATATTTTGTCTTCTTTTCTAATCCCGCTCATAGACTTAACATTACCAAAATTCTGTAATAATTTTCATAAAATTAAACACACATTATAATTCTTCCAGATATTTTTGTTCACGGCCCAATTTAATAAAAAAAAATTGATTTAAGAATCGATCTAAAAACTTAAGAAATAGTATGAGAAAATGATGTTTACCACGATAATCAGTTCAATCAGATGAACTTTAATTTCACTTTTTTCAAAATCATAACATTTTTAGCTTCTTTCCTTTCTTTTCTCTCTTTCTTCTTTTAATTCACTATAATCAATTTCCTTACAGAACTGTCATGTATTTATAAAAATATTTACAAAAATTATTCAAAAAAGCCTGTCGATCAATAATGATAACAAAATACCTTTTTTTTTTATGTTGAACTGCAATTTACAATGTATACTGAATAACATCAGAATAGATTATCCGTAACTAGATCCAATAAATCGAATGTCTCCCGTGATTTATAACTAAAAGGGAATTCGATTTCTCGAAAATACTCACACATACACATACATGTATATAAGCAGTACAATATACTCATACCTACGAATGTGCAATATGTAGGAGTTCTAAAATGGTTCTGATTCACTTCGAAATATTTCGGAAGCTCGACAGTAAATAAGGTACATAAGGTTTTCGATTTGACCAATTCTGTACTTTAAAGGAATGACAGACAATTTATATGTTTAATACATTGCTTTATTTGACTTGTTACTTGCATGGCTCTAAATTAAATTACAGGCTTCAGTTGTCTCGCGTTTCATTCTGCAAGCGTGACGGAAAGTATAATGCTATTTTGGTAATATATTGAATAAATAGAACTGGTAGCGAAGTTTTTATTCGAAATATACTTCATATTAGCGCAGAGGTAGATTATAATTTATATGCAGTTATATTTAATAAATCTTCATGTCGTTCCTCTCAGGAACGAGTTTCTAAGGGATGACAGGTACCGTGTGAGGGGGGCGGGATAAATAAAGGTCTAAATTTATTTAAATATTTTTAGTGGATTAGTTTTAAATCACATATTTAAGATATATTCCAAAAAATTTGCGAAACCAGAGGATTGAACCATCCCATTTCCGGCGCCACTGGATAAAATATAATGAAAAACCATGATTAATAAAATCTCACTAGAAGATAGAACGGATACGGTCTCGGTTCATTTTGCGAAATAATTCTATGGAATTAAAAAATTGTATGTTCTTTTTGCCCATTTTAAATCATTTTTAAAAATGTTTATCCCCAAATTGGGCTTTGATTGAGAAACCTGTATGTCTAATGTAAGTAAACCTGTGCAAAATAACTATTTAATAATATTGCTTATATTTACATAAATATTACATATCTTACTAAGGTCTTATTAATAAAAGAAATATTTATATAACTAAAGACAAATATTACTAATTAAAATATTTTTATGATGTTATTTGTTTTTACTAATGTGAAGTACTCCGTTATGTCAAACGACAACAGTCTATACTGCCATTTCAACGTATTTACTGTATAGTAGATTTTAGCCGGTAATGCAAATAGACCTCAAAATAAAATTGGCAACTTAAAAATATACATGTATTATATAATATTGTATTTAATAAAAGAAACAATTTTCATCAGCTTTGCAGAATTAAATAAGGTAAGTTTTATGTATAACATTTTGCGTATAATCCTGTTGCAGCGAATAATTTATATGATGTAAACCTAATACATTAAAGTAGGCTTGCTATTTCGTTTAGTTAAAAGTATAAGGTGCTGTATTGTACTGGTTTATGCAGAAAGAAGCGGTCATCTTATTATTACAGAGGGTAGTTTGTGAAACGAATGCCCGATTACAGTCTGCAATAAATAGAAAATCATGGTGAAATAATCCACAATTAAATAAACATCCCATCATTTCCGTTCAATTTTAATTATCAATTTTCTAGTAATGTTAGTTCATCTACGAAATAGTTAAGTATCTGTGATGTATGTAAAGTGTTAGGAAATTAACTCCGTAGAAACGTATATTTACTGACTTAAATCCTTTTGCCCTCCAGGTGATATAATACCGCCGACTAATTCCTGGCCATCCCTTACGCGGACATGTTTACGTCAACTCGGTCACACGCTGTGATGTTGGATAAAGCTGTACGCACGCCAGCTACTCGATTGCCGAATTTATGAATCTGGGCACCGACAGCTGCCATAGTGAAATAAGAAATTGGTTCCGGCACTGCGCGCTTATAAATCGGTTCTTGTCAGTTTGAAATCAACGACAAAGGAATGAAAGTAAATCAGCGAGAAACAGAGTTTTGTCGTCAAATTTCTTAATTAACTTGAAAATTACGCGTAAAGCCTTATTATTAAATGTGTGCCATTCAAATAGTAAAAGCAAAAAGCGCGTATTATAATTCAAGCGTTTCTGTTACAGCATTTGTGTCATAAATATAATATTTTAACCAGTTAATTTACGCTGAGTTCTGCAATTAGGTTTACGAAATAGTGTTTTATAGAGGTCATATCAAGACGTGTCAATGATAAACCCATACGATGTTTGCATATGTCAGTAGGTACTTGTCGTTTTCGAATTAATGAAATGTTTAGTAATATTCCCATAGTCTGTTTTTATTGCTGTCACGATATTTCCACACCAAAATTTCATTAATATCAGAATTTTTTGGTATTGGAATAATGTAGTGAATATAGGTTTCATTAACTACGCTTCAGAACACGATTGACGTACATCACACATCTACGATTGACTTGCATTTTACTACTAACAGCCTGGCTTTATTCTTCCCGGGTAATAAATTTAAGAGATAAAAAGAGGATTTGATGTTTGAAATTTTTAGAGCGAGTTCTTCGGTTAACATTTTATTTTTTCTTACCTTAAACAACTCTGTTCCCTAATTTTATTCTGTTTCCATTTTTGCCTGAGAAGTTCCCACAGATGAAAATTAAAAATAGTTTTTCAAGTTTTTACGGTAAGTTTAAAAGCTTACTAATTTTATGGACAAATTTGTTAAAAATTTTGGATTCTCCCAACCCGTAGTTAATTTGGCTCGATTTTCAAAACTGAATTTTACATTTTAGTTCAAAGAGTTACTTTGGAGCCTTCTCTCAATTTCTACATTTTGTATAATGTTCACTCTCTTTATTTTACCGTAAATAAAGAGAGTGAACATTATATGAATTTTAACTCGTGGACTTAGGATATATGGATAGGATATGTGGAATTAGGATATTGAAATTCTTTATAGCTAATATTTGAGAGTGAATGGTTTATATTTAATTATAATTTGCTTTATGCAAAAACTTCATATTCATTAATAAAATATATTTAATTAAACGTAACGTAAAAATAACTTAAATTAAACAATTTTCCATACAATTATTAAACGTTTAAGAAAAAATTAAAAAGGCAGGTTGTAATCAAGGAACTTATTGAGATAACTCAAATGAGCGAAAACTGTTAACTGAAAAGTACTTACTTGAACCCTGAAGAAGCTCCCAGGGCCACCTATACAATAAAAGCGTGCTAATATAAAAAAAACAAAGCTTGATGAAATTAAATTTCAGAACATTGTTATAAATATTAAGCAAGACATGAATAAATCAAACACACCTTGATATCGATTCGAACGCCATGAGTGCACTAGTATAGTTGGAATACAGCAGCATTTCCAATACAAAGTCAGCAAATTCAGCGCGCGAACTATCGATATCTCGCAATTGGAAATTTGTTACATGTATGCGATTCCGATGCGAAATAGTGGATGTCTTCGTCGTCGACGTCTAATATATTTGAAGAGAACGCAGTATATGAGTAGGTTAATGAGGCGAAAAATCTAGTTATAATTTTTAAATATTAATATAGTAATAATAGTAATAATTATTAAATATTCAAGATCAAGAGCGAAAGGATATCTCAGCCTCAGCATAATTTTTTTAAATAAAATAAAGAACAAAGTAATTAATAAAAATTTAAATTTAATGTAAAAAGAGGATAGGGTATTTTTTATGAAAATATAAGCTGAGAGCACTCAAGCTTTTTTTCTAAATCTTTATAAAATAAAATTCAAAATCTTTCTAAAGGCATGTTTTTTAGATTTTTTTAATTGTAATTTTATTTTCAAAATTTTATTTATGAAATGATTGCATCGTCATCAGCTCCTGACATATGTGCCAAATTTCAAATAATTCGGACGTCTAGAAGTAGGTGAAAATTGATTTGAAAAATTCTGTTATATTTTTTTATTTTTTCCAACTGTAACTTTATTTTCCAAATTTTTAGTTTTAAAATTATTTTATTGTCATCGTCTCTTAAGATGTGTGCAATGTTTCACATAATTCATACATCTGGAAGGGGGTGAAAATTTAATTGAAAGATTTATACATACATACATACAAATAAAGCTAAGATAAAACATGTTAAAAATAAAACATTTCGTTCAAAATGAGATTACGAAGAAATTTAGAGAGAGGACCATTTTATGGTGAATGTAAGAAACATTTTTCTTACAAATGAAATACCATAGTTATTACAAATTAATAAAATAATTTCTAGTCTTCTTGATAATTATTTTGAATCTTTTAATTTGGTATAATTGTTGTAGCACATGTATATGCCACTCATGTAGATTTTGCTATTAAGTGGAGCTGGAATAATAAACTTCTTTTTATTAAATATTTTATTGCCATAAAGGAAATATGCTTAAAATCTGTGAATTGTAACTTATAAATTACTGTTCGGTTAAATACCAAAAGAATGACCGAATTGTATGTAGTTCTATTTGTTGTGCATAAAAAAATTTGAAATCGGTATATTTACAGATACTGATGTATTGATCTATCAAGGCTAATAAAATCATCTGGACAAAGAGGCTTTCTTTGACAAATATTCGTAACGGTGATTTACAAACTAAAAAATTAGAAAAACAATTCGTGTTAATAAGTCACTCAGGTGAAACTAATCTTTCAACGTGGACATCGGAGAAGGAACATCAGGAAGATTCCGCATTATAAAGAAAACTGACGCCGTAAGTGATTTTTTTTCCATTTCTAATATAAATATTTCTATTCAGTATTTATTTATTTTGTTGAATTGCATAATGAGGCGATGTAATTCATAACCTTACAATACATTGGGCACCGATTACTTGTAACTTGATACCTAACATATTAAAGTCAATAGCTTAAAGCAATATCTATAATTTTAAGTCAACTTTGCTCAACATCATCAGTCATACTCCATCAAAACATTTTCATCGGAGCAAACTTTCGTTAACTTTTAATTAATTAACTTTCATTGTGTTGAAATTAGGAAACATGTTTTTCTTATATATATCATATTTCCTTTTATAATGCTTAATTAATGTAAATTTTTGTCAACAAATATTTTCATAAGGAATATTATTTCTAATTAGAAAGTTTTATGTTCTTTATTGTTTTACAATTCTTCATTAAGTGTTTGTTGTCTTAAAACAGTTTAATCTTCTTTCGATTATAATTATTTCCACGAATCTTCCTCGCGATTGCAGCTGATGTTACCTTCTTTGTGAAAAATGATTTTAACCTAATCGAAATATAATTTCATTTATATTTCGAATTAAGGTAAATTTGAACTTGCATTAGAATATATGTATGTATATATATATATATATATATATATATATATATATATATATATACATATATATATATATATATATACATATATATATATGTATATATATATATATATATATATATATATGTGTGTGTGTGTGTGTATATATACCTCATCAATTCCTAAATAATTTGTATTATTTCCAAGACATTCGTGAGTGTCAAAGAAATGAAAGGAACTGGGTATCAGGTTTAACAACTATGTTCAAATTTCTTTAACATTTAAATATCTAACTTTTACGAAAAGGTGTCAAGTAAAATTACAATTCAGTCTATAAGCTAAAAGAAATTGGAGTATATATATCATAAACAAGATATATCTCCTTCGAACAGTCGTCTACGAAATCTTGACTTAGAAGAAAAAACAAAAGGAAAAAGGAATTGATATCATAATAGAACTCTATATAGATGAAAAAGGTTGCAACATTTTCATCTCAATTATTTTGTCGGCGAAGAAAAGTAATAAAACACACAATTTAGCTTCTTCTTCACATAAATGTTTTTGATACGCTATATTAATTTTCAGAAAAAAAATTAAAATTTAATTTCACCTTTTCCATAGACGCGACATGGCCGAGTGACATGGATGAATGTCCCAAAATATTGTTATTAGTCGGGCATCTCCGAGTGTTTTTAATTGTTTACGCCTCTTTCTTATTTTAAAAGCTTTTTCAACTTTATGTTTGTCAATCATAATATCTTTTTGGTTTAGATTTTGCAACCATATTTTAACCCCTATCCCGTTATACGATTAAGTTAAAAATATTTAATGAATACATAGTTCCGACGACAGCGCATTATTGTAGTATTCAATACTATATATTGTTAAGATAACCTGATTGGTATTAGCAAGATCTTTACTCTCCCATGAAGTTTATGATCTGATTATGGAGATGACAAATGGTCACGATAACTCCCTAAGGGCGAACATTAGACCCAGAGTGTTTGGGAACATTTAATTTTTTGGCAAGTTTAACATCCGGTAGGCTTGTCTCCTTTACCTTTACGCTTTTAACGTGATTTGCTACGTCTGTATCGGAGTGAAATGGACTGATCGGAGTGAAGTTTTCGAATGCTTGTGTGTACTTCGGTGTGAACTTCTATAACACCGATACTATAAGGATGTCGACTCATTCTTGTCCGAATTCCAGGTTCGCTCGTTCATTTTGAAAGAGTGATATTTGTTAGTAGATCCTCAAAATTAATATTTGAAAGTATTAAGTTACAGAAATCAAGGAAATCATCTATACCAATCGGACACGCGACGTACAATAAACATTAAATTACGTATGGCAATTAAATTTATAGAGTGTGAAAAACTTGAATGAAAAATATATGTGATCTCAAAGTTCCTAGTTTGCCTTTTTTGAAGAGCGGAATATTTCTGTTCTTTACCGTAAGTTCAAAAATCACTAATACGCGAAAACCACTTAGACATTACTTAAAATGTTTTATGGAATTTTGGGAATTAAAGAAAGTGAAACATACAAAGAAATCATTAAACAATTATCACGATTGGTTTATATATGTATTTCAAGGTACATGTCTTGTATTCATATTTTCACTATTTTAATGAAAATAAGATATTATGAATACCGTACTAAGACTTGGAAATTTTTGAATATCGACGGTAATTTTTGGAATAATTTGGACGTCAGCAGACAATTTTGCGCGACAAAATAAACATAAATTATATAAATAATTTAGTATAAAGAATATTGGGTATTATACAATGGTAATCCTCACGTTCCCGCACAATTACACGATAAAATACTCATATAAAATAGACAAGATTTAACGTTAGAAAGAGTTGACATTCTTTTATTACCGTTTCCATTATGAATCAAGTAAAATTTTCTTTCTATTTTTAAGTTAATACTAACTCTGCCCCATGGTTTCACTCGCGTGAAATTTGAAATAAGAAAAAACATTTCTCTCATATGTTGCTCTTGGTTATAAACTATTACTCTACCAAATTCAAAAATTCCAGAGCCCAAAATCCACACAAAATAATATCCAGATAGACACATAAAAAGTCTAAAAAAAGGTTTTCCAGGATGTATTGCAATTTTTTATGCTAAACCAATCAATGTTTTAAAATATTTTCCATGTACATAATTTACTATGTTACAATTCTATTACATGTTAACATTATATAAGGTTCGAATATTTCAATATATTTATTCGTACATGTGTCAATATGTTTATTCATACAAATATATATTTATTCAAACATGTATAAAATTTTAGTATGTTATATTGAATGAATTTCATCGGGATTAGCTTACTTTGATTTTCCAAAAATTTAATATGAAATATGAACAGCAATACAGGCGTAATGGCAATGAATCATCCGCAAATGGTAGTAACTTAAAATTGTTTGAATTTCCTTTTTATTAATAACAAATCACTGAACAAAAGAAGAAAAATAATCATAGTAATATTTTTCAATGTGTGATATTAATTGAAATAATACGAAAATGAAATTAAATTTAGTAATTAAAAACGAAATTATATTAAAAATTATTAAATATTCATTGAGACAATTTTTTCTGGAGTTGTGAATACTGTGCGTCGTTGTATTAGAAAATCAAGAAATATAATACTCAGAAAAAATGCTTTTTACGTACTTATGTACATAAAGTGAAGAAATATTTAGATAACGTAATAGTAAATATAATATATTTTATTTTTTTAAATACTTTCGTACTGCTTAACATTAACAGAGTAAGCAGAGTTGCGAACGCAGTGTCATTATCGTCATGCACACGTCGACATATCTAATTGGTTTTTCTTTCCTAATAATTTTATACGTATTAATAAATTACAATTCTACGTTGAGAATATGTCTTGTAATATAGAATGGGGAAATACAGTAAGCGATTTTTTTAAAATTCATTTCAGCAAAATTGACAGGTCTAGTTACAATAAACCAAAAACGATTGTTCAAAATTTTGCGTGGGATGTTCCAGAGATATTATAGAAATACTAGGTATCCTAATACCGTAATATACCTGGAATGCCACCACATAATCTTCGATTAAAGATTGGTTCACCTATCATTCTCCTGCGTAATCTGAATCCACCTCGATTATGCAACGGTACGCGTTTGGTTATCAAAAATATCACCGGAAATATTCTTGAAGCAACCATTTTAACTGGAAAGTTTAAAGGAGAAGTGGTCCTGTTGCCACGTATTCCAATGATACCCTCAGATTCTACGATACCCTTCAGAAGGCTACAGTTTCCAGTTCGTTTAGCTTTTGCCATTACCATAAATAAGTCTCAAGGCCAAACAATGTCCATTTGTGGTTTAGATTTGGAAAATTCATGTTTTTCTCATGGGCAACTATATGTTGCATGTTCATGTGTAGGAAAACCGTCGAATCTATTTGTGTTAGCAAAAGACAGGTTAACCAAAAATATTGTCCATCGATTAGTGCTAAATTGAATTGAAATTAAAAGTACTTATAATTCGAAATAATATATTTTATTGTTGAAATTTTAAACTATCTGCTATACCTACCTCATTTATAAGTTCAAGTGTCAGATGTTATTTACAAACAACTTTGTAATATACTCATTTATTAAAAAATTGAATATCAAAAAAAAACAATTTTGAATTAATTCTTTTGTATTGATTTCTACTTAATATTAACTGCACGAAAATTTTGATCAATCGTGTTCAAAGTCCTTCCCCTTCAAATGCCAATTCAGTCGAATTTCATATAAGCTTTAAGGTTTCCGTCTTCGTTCGTAATCAATAATTTCATTATATTAAGGAGTAACGGTAGTAGAAAACCAGACATGGAGATTACCATGTTTTATTACAAATGGCATCTATGTAAAAAGCTTGATGGTGTCCATATGACTAATGTTCTTCCAACTTTCTCCGTTAATAGTTTACTACCATGTAATATAACAAAAACTTCAACCACAGCAACGCGTGGTCGGGTCTGCTAGTATGAACTTATAAGTAGTTCAGCTACTTAGTACTTAAGTACTAATTAAAAATAAAATTTTAGTATCATGGAAAGTTTTGCCTAATTTCACTCTATCCTAAACTAACCAATATATTCCCAATGCTATATAAGAATTATACCTGCAAAAATTGTCTCATTCACGCAGAGCTTTTGCTTTAAATGTAAATCAAGCTTAGTAAAATTACTAGACAGGGAAAAATAGCTTACGAACCTTATTAAATAAATACTTCTATATCACTTTGTTATAAATGAATCCAGGCTAGAAAAGGTGGCTTATTTACTTAGATTTACGTTATTATATTTACAAGAAATTTTACTCTTAATACCAATGCTTTTCTCCAATTAATTAACACGAGCCGTAACAGTCATTAGAGTGAAAACTATTGAGTTTTTTTTTTATTTATTTCGTTTGACATCTTTAAGACACTTAATATTTGTTCATAGCTGATATTCAGACATATAACATACCTGAAGCCTTGAAAATTTTAAGTGTTGAATTTTTTTCAAAATTCTATTCGCAATATAATCTGAAAATGTTGATATTTCGTTTTTCATTATTTATAAATAACTTACGGTGGTATTATTAAACGTAATTAATTGAAAAGAACCCTTTATACTTTCCGTCTTTTTAAATTTTCTATATTTAGAAATTTTATGTTTCCTAAAGTAATTTTATTTTTGTAAACTTCTATTATTTTTAAATTCTTAGGAGACGAAAGTTATTTCTTGTAGTAATTATTCTGAAATTCTATGCAGTAGGGAGTACTTTTTCAGAGTAATTAATAACTAGCAAAAACAAAATACTTCTTTAATTATTGACTATTGAAACTCGGTATGCAATATCCCAGCAAATCGTTTGCTTATGTAATTTATAGATTTGCTCAAACATGTACATGTACAAGTATATATATATATATATATATATATATATATATATATATACACACACACACACACACACATATATATACATATATTTTTTTTTATATATATTTATAGCTCACATACGCAGGCAGGCTTACAAACTTAGTGATAAAAAGAGGTTAATACATTCATTAAACCACAAACAAATTATAACAACGAACAGGAAATGTCATAAATCTGCCGGATTAAGAAGGTCAATTGCTGAGCCGAAAAAGTTCTTCCTCGTTTAATGGCCTCAACTTGTCTCATTGCGGCTTAAGAAAATGGTATATGTGGTCTTATCTACGGGATTATGTGGACATTATATAAAGAATAGCATCAAAATAAATATAGAGAATAATTACCAAAGTTTCTTATTTTGCGTAATGTACAATTATCTGCGAAAATGCTCTCATTTTAGAAAAAAAAAACAAATTTATTTTGAAGTAAATGGTCCCTATTTAGGGAATATTTGCGGTATTATTCAGTATTTCGTATGTTATACCTTTATTGATAAGGTATAGTAATTCTAATATAAGGCTGATGCAGTAGTTCGCTAATATACCTAGGTGTATTTTTGGGGGAGAAATTATTGAGAGCACTGAAGATGAGTCTTTGAGATAAATAGAATTAAAATTCACACGAGGTAAACGAGTATTCAAACTCAAAGATAAATAAGGTGGGAAGTATGGTCGTATATACGAAAAATTTAAAAATATTTTCGGAAAAATCTTCTAGAACCTAGATGATATCTTGTACCAATATTTCTGATATATTTCAAATCTCATGTTATCATTCGAGATTTAATATAAATAATTTAGTAAACCTAAATGCCTAATACGTATTAATATAACTGATTAATAAATAGTTGGTAAAATTAATTGTATAAACTGGTTCTATAAGTTTTTAGGTATCGCTAACGATTTGGGTTGGAGCATCATATTAAATAGTAGTAAGTTTCATATTTTTTTCAAAAGCTATCACTCCTTTTTAGAGATAAGATTTTTAAAGATATAAGATAAATAAATTAAAAAAAAACTACGCTTGCCATTGCGAATTTCACAGGAATGAAGCTGCTAGCGATCCCTCGTTAAAATATACGTGACGTATGAAGTGAAGAATTAATGAAAAAAATGTTCATGGATTTCTATATTATTTCATCCATTCTTTATCATTTTTACACATAAACATACATGATTAATAGCTTATTTCGAGTACATGCTTTTAAATTTTTGTGCCATCTATTCAGTACATTTATTTGTATCGATAACAGAAGTTTAAATACACTCACTAATGTAGCGGTCATTGAGTGTGCGCGCATTTAATTTTTTTTAACACATAATACCAACTCAGTTTTAATTAAACTTTGTACATTGTTGGAAAATATAAAGGCAAGTATTTAGTACTTTTTTGAAAAGATCGTTAAAACATATCTTTATATCTTTTATTTGAATTTCATTAATATTTTTACTCAAGTTTGTGAAATTGAAAAATATTTCAAATTGAACTTTAGAGTATACCGCAATAAAAATAATTTTATTTTTATTATCTTTTGTAGTTTATTTGATATATTTATTTGATTTAAATCGTCATTGTTCCGTTTTTTTCAACTAATTCGATGACAAATGGGGACTGGGCGGATTGTATACATGCTTATATATTAGCTTTTAATAACGCAGTCTATACCGTAATGTGTATTACGATATAGCTTCATGTAAGGGCAACTTGCCATGGTTAGACCATTTTATTTATTTCAAAGAAACTTGATTTGTGGAAGGAATCTTTTCTTTACGATAAAATTTATTTTGTATAGACAGATTTTTTCCAGGATATTGATAAAAACTAGCTAAATTATTTTTTCTCCATTTCTGCTTCTATGAAATTGTTGGCGCTAAGTTCGTTTCGTTTTTCGGTACAAAATATGCAAGGTTACTCTATCAATACTGAGTATATTAAAGTAATGTACATCATATTGTGTGCATTACACATAGTGGTATATGTACCTTTGAGTATTGTTTTAGTTGAAAAAAAAGAAAACAATTCGTTTTATCTCGACAAACATTTCAAATAAAAATTTCCAATTTGTTACAATCTTATGCAATTAAATATTAAGCCATCTTGTTTTCAGGTTGCAAATTTTTCCACGTACACAGTTATTTACTTACTTCTTTTTTAATCTTAGGTCCTCATTACCTAATATTTAAGAAACAAGTTTTCATTGTGACGAAATCGTCTTCGTTTATTGATTAGTCAACCCAATTGATTACCCAAAGGTAGTCAGTTGAATATACCTTTATTACATTACCTTTGCGTAAGCAATTGAGTAGACTAATCAATAAACAAAGACGGTTTTGTTACAATGATTACTTCATTCTTAAATATTTAGTAATGAGGACTTAAGATTAAAAAATAAAGTAAGTAAGTATGAAAGTAATTATTTTTGTCAATTAAGGTAATTATGGATGTAAAACCTTAAATTTAAATATCTTATTCGAATAAGCTTATTTAAAGCTTAAATACATTAGTTCAGCTCGTTGGCTGTACATAAATGAATGAATTTTGAGATTTTCTAATGATATTTTCATTCACCAAGGTTACTCGAAATATGTAGTTAAAAACTTCTGCTAATAGAAAGGATCGTGTAAAAATGTCGAATACTTCAATAATGAGACTGCAATATAATTATTATAATCAACCAGGACAAAAGCCTCCAACGATGACAAATTTCTGCAATTTGTTCAGTTAATGGTGATTTTATTCCATTAGAAGACAGGTGCAGTGTTTTACGACGTCCGATATAAAAAAGAGAGGAAAACATGGCTGGCAAAATATCCGCGTTACAAACGTTCATAAATCGATACCTCGAGTTGCAAAGGACTTGTTAATTATTTTGACGAAAATGACATTTTAATTCAGTCTTACCCACTTTCTCTTCCTCCATAAACTGCATAGGTAACGTTTTGAAATTCTTAAAAACGTGATGTATGCAGTACATCGCTTTTTTTAACGATAAAAACAATTATTTTAAAATGCATGTACTCGCGATGAATATGATTCCGCAAGATATATTATTTGATAAGCAATTAACAAAAGAAAGTAATAGAATGTACAGTCCGTAGACTTGCCAAATTTTGTATTTATGCTTGCAAGACATTTCTGAAATGAGATATAAGTTGACTCATAACCTATGAGAATACGACAAATAACCAAGTTTAAGTTTTTTCCTTTCATTTTTCCTTCAAAATATATTCATTTGAATGTTTCACAGAAATAACCTTGTTACATTTTCCAGAGGGTTGCATAAAAGTAGTATTTCACAAGGATTGTCAGATCAGCATATTGTAAATTACCATCTGACAAGAGGACACAAGATTTTTGCATCAAAATCTCTATTTACATTAACATTATGTTACAAAACATATTTCCGCACCTAACTAAGCAAAGCATCAATACCAATTTTTGCATCAACCCATTAAATCTGGTAAAATAGTAACAAAAATAACGGAGCATGAAAATTATACATTAATGTGTATGTACATAAATAGTTATATAAAAACATAATTTTAAGAAAGGCATTTTATGTCTGCAGAACAATTACGCGTATCAAAAAAGTGACATTACCATGATGTATATTTTGACTTCGAAATTTCTCTACATTATGCACTAGCCCTATTTGCATGATGAAAATCCCAATCAAATAAATTGCCATTATTTTAATAAAATTACCGCATTTTTCTTAAGTCTCCGGAAGCTAGTGACGCTGTATCCGTTCTAGCTGGCGAAAAATTCTCTGGTGATATTTTATCTCTTATTCTTTAGCAACGAAGTTCAAAAAAAATTAATAAAATGAACATGTGTGCTGTGAGTATTATAGAATTAAAGAGCACTGATGTCGTGTCGCTATAAAAAAGTTTATTAACTTGAAAAAATTATTAAAGTTTGAATATTATACACATACAAAATATATACAAATTTATCGCGTTATATTTATTATATTGTCAAATCTGCTTTATATTAAGAAATTATGAAGAACGATTTTTTATAATTTTATGTTGTTTAATCATATCATTATTATAATCCACAGAAAATTAAAAGAATTCAGTTTAGTCTCATCACACTTGCTTGTATCATATTTGCTATCTCACATTTTTCTCCTAAACATAGAATTCCATTTATGTAAACTCGACTTACTTTATTTAACTTCCGTGTGTTTCGAGTTTTATATATATATATATATATACATACTGATAACAAGATGATGAAAAGCTTTAAATACAGCCAGCTGCGATGTCATAATTATATAGCAGTTTTTCTATACATCTCTCAATCAATATAATCCTTTATTAAAAATTTTAATATGTTACACTATTGGTTGACATATCACGGTTTTTAAAACTTTGAAGCTTCTATATCCATTGTCATATAAATTAATTGATTAAACGATACTTGGCTTTTTTGAACATCAGTTTTCTGTTATTTTTGGCTCAACTAAGATATAATTTTACATGATAAATATTTGAAGTTAAATTTGTTAATAATAAAAGGAAAGAAGCTATAGATTTAAAAGAACGTGAATCTATTTGTAATTAATCATATTAAAATCGATTCTGACAGTTGTGTGTGGGGTAGATAATTCATGAAATTTTAAAATATTAATCAAAAATACTTTATGAATATTCACACGTTTTATTACTTATTAATTTGAATGACCATAAAAATATATAACACTCGGGTCAATTGCGATACAATACACTGCAACATATCAAAAAAAAAAAAAAAAAAATATATATATATATATATACATATATATATTTATAACTGAAATGAATACAAATAAAAGTTTGCAACCGCGTCTGTTTTTCTGATGTGCGCTATTATCTTACTAACTACTAAAGGGATATTGTCTCAGTTTTGGATGGATAGACTGCTTTTACAGGAATGATTAGGTTAATAATTAATTAATCTTTTACGAAAATTACCAATATTGTGACGATAAAGTCGCAAAAGAACTAGTTGTTTGGGGAGTTTCCTGGCGTTCCCAGTGTAACCCATTAGATATAAATGAAAACAATACGTGAGAAATCCAGAGCAAAGGTTTCACCGTTTGAATAAAAAACGTAATTTTTCAGCTAAATTTTCCAGAGCTTATCCTGTAAAATAATCTTAATCCTTATGATTTAAAATTCATAGTGATCTTCTTCAACTTTCGTAAATTTGCGTAGCGTACCATCGACTAGTTTAAAAATCATGACGGCGCTTTTAAGTAAGTAACATTTTAGGCACTTTCACACATTGACGCGTCTGAAATCTTTTTCTACCCGTACAAATTAATATACTCCTATAAAAAGCATAGTCAAGATTTTATTTATTAAAAACTTGACTAATTTAGGCAGAGAATACAGAAAATTCTATACATACATACCTATACATTCAAAGTCACATTACATTAATTTCATACCGCAGTTCGATAAAAGTTTTTTATACCGTTAGCAAAGTTAATATGTTTTCAAAATATAATTGAAATTTGATGATAATATCATAGGACACTATTCAATATTTTTATTGCTATGTGTGCTACGCATACACTATCGCAAATCGAGAGCAATATTTCAAGTCTGGGTGTCATTGTAAATTCAAAACATTTCCCCGAGCCGGCAATTTTAGTTTTCTTAAAGTCGATTTAATTTCCTTATTAGGAATATAATTTGAATAAATTTTCAAAGTTTGAATTACGGGGTGTAACAATATTAGATTAAATAAATTTATTTTAATCTTTTTTATTATATCTATTTTCACTTTGTTTTCTCTTTGCGTAAGTCATATAATACTGATGGTCGTGAGCAGTTGATGCCGGTTTTGACAAAAAAATTACGCATTTGAAAAGCCTGGATTAGTCTAATCTCTGAATGTCTAATATCCGAATGCTTTAGATTCAGGAATAAGTTCTACTAACATTTTTATAGTTTGCTGAAAACAAACCTTCCATGGGGCGCTTTAGCGATTATAATTAATATACATGACTAAAAAAACATTATGCCCTTTTCCATATTACCATAATTTCGTAATTAAGAGGGGCTGTTAAAATACTTTTAATCACCCCGTCTCGAACCAAAAACTATGGTCGTTTTAATATTTATTTGACTTTCATTAGAACTTTTCTTTATTTTGCTGGTACCTAATTATATGGATTTAATTTTTTTGAGCGAACGCTCTGTCCATTCACTCGAAAAAATTTAATCTTTTCAAAACTAAAATAAAAGTATGGAAGAGAAATAATTCTCTTTTACTTTTTATCTATGTCATAAATTGAGTTTAACATTTTATTTACCGGACATGGTTATACTTAACTGAATAAACAATATCTCATATAAAAAAAATTTACCGCGGTTCACAAATTGCAGTGATTAATAAACTTAGGCTGATTTGTCAATATGTTCATTCAGAGACCATATTAATTTTCAACATATTTTGTTAGGTATATAGTATAGATTAATATACGTGTAATACCCGACATTATGCGGTGATATAAAAATATATTTTTTAAGGAATCTTCAGCAGGTGAAATAGTTTTTAGTTCACTGTTATGAAATACTTTTAGCAAAATCTAAAAATAATTTTTAATACGTCGGTGCATCTTACACCTTGCTTTGTGGCGCTTGGATGCGCATGTACATGAGGGTGAAATAGACAGGTGTTGATACTTGACAAGTATCTAAGTATGACTTTTGACTTGGCACCGATTCTAAAAATTTTAACAGCAGCGATGTTTTATAAATTATTCATATTTTGAAAACGATGTTTTACAGCTAAATCTCCACCTAAATGAACGTATTTTTATTAATCAAGAATCTCTGATAGTAGCAATACTTTGTAAATTTATTGATGTTCGAAAATTATATTTTATGACAAAGTTTAAAATAATAAAAATACAAATATTAAACTTTGCATTTTTATTTTTTTATTATTTTGCACTTTTTATTACAGGGTAATTCAAAAAGTCAGCTCAATTTTTTGTTTAGAAAAATCTTACTTTTCCACGTGATCACGATATCTTAAGTTATTCAGAAAATTACGAACATACTCGAATGAAGAATTTAATAAGAATCCTTACACTGAAATTGGAACAGGCGTTCGTGGCGTTATGGCTGTGTTTATAATAATAATTTATAAGCCAATCACTTTTATTTAACTCATAAATGACAAATTTGCATCTTAAATCGAAAAATTTTAATTTACAAGCGATTAAAAATATGTCATTTAATGTTTTCCTTCTAGTTTTTAATTGCTTAAAGTGCGTGTTACAAAAATGATCCTATTTTTTTTCTGTTGTGGACAAGTTGCCTTATTTAGTTTTTCTTTTTGTTTCTATTCTGTACCAGTTAGTTGCTTCATATTGCATATAGGTACCTTCCTATATATGGATATACATAGATATACGTACCTACCTATTCACTTTGTTGCTTCCTTGCTTACGTCAAAATAAATGAAAGGAGTTTAAATTCCATAAGTTTAATCCTCACTACCGAAGAAGTTATGTTACCACCTTTCGATTCTCTCAACAGATGCTGTTCACTATTCGTAACCAAAGGACTTATCAAGATAAGTCAAACGAGTCCAAACTCAATGAAAATACTCTTCACTATTAGGAAGTACTGTCACCATCTTTCAGCTTCATCGTCGAAGGCTGGCCATTACATGTGATTGAAGGATTTATTATGGTAAATGATACGAGTAGTAGATACAATATATCTATTCTTCATCATTAAAAATTTGTTCTTCGCACTGGTCAATGCGTAGGTCACGATGTAGCTCACTCTTTCTACTGTATTACCAAATTGGAACGCCAAGTATATATTATTTTAAATCCAGATTTGATCATAGTTTCGTATTTTGCTTTCCATTGAAAGTTCTCAGTTATAACTTAGCAGTTTATCAAGACGTCTGTTCTTTGTATTTAATTCCTATTTTTTTCTTTTTTTATGTTTCTTTTATTTTCATTTTACACATAAATTATTTGTCTGATATTTTTCTGTATTAACGTAGGGAATAATTGGATATTTTGTATGTCCGCTTATAGAAGAGAGCGCGATCTTTTTTAAACAGCAATCTTGCTGAAAAAATAATTCCTAGTGACGTTGCATCTGTGAAAAAATAATATTTTAGTATTATCCGTATCAGCAAAGAAGAATCTAGATTTAGAGTGGCTGGTATTTTCCTACTAAACCCAAACGTGTTTACAGAGGAAAATTCCTTATTATCAGAATTATTTCACAATGACTCAGTAGTCATTCAAGATTGCGATAATCCTTAACGAGCACCAAATAACATCACATTGGTGAACTTTACTTTTTAAATCCTGAAGCAGTGGTTGCATTAATATCTGAAACAGGAACGCGGCGAAATGAAAACCCTAAATCCGAAAAATTCATAAGGATAGCCATTAAAACACTTTCCCCAGTTATTATTATACAATATTTTGCAACACGCACATTTTGACCATAGAAATAGTTAAGCAAAAATAAACAAAAAGATATTCCAACGCAATATAAATTCAAAACAGGAAGAAATGATCATAAAAACCTAGCGAATATTGGTACATATGAACATCTTATTAGGCTTCTGTCCCATTAGGTTGTCGACGAAACTCTTAGGGAAAACGCCATGCAGCAATATCATGACATTGCTGAACCCTTTATGAGCATCTCGCTACACTTTGCCTTATTAATGTCATTATTTTGCCACAATGACCCTTTAAGGATACCTTACTTAATTACGACACAAAGGTCTTGATACTAATAGTTATAATAGAGTGACTTATAATATAATAGAACCTAATGGATCTAATGAAAAAAATGAATAATTTGCTAAAGGAATATGAACAGCTCTAGTACTTTTTTAATGTATGACGATAATGGTATGTGCACTAGTGCTTGTGTAGATGTATGTATTATGTATACGTATTACAAATATCTCACAGTGAATTATTTTTATCATGCACATAGAAAACACAACATCATTAATGCGACGTGGCGAACACTTTAATATTATTTGGCGGAACTTAAAATTTATTGTACGGTGATTCAGCGTTTTTCCCGAGATTTTTCACACAGTATTTTATTTATAATAATGAAAGGTTTAATTTAATTATTATTCGGAGAATTTCAAAAATGGAAAATATTTTATTGTGGGAAATTAAATTATCTTATCCGTATAAAAGCCTAAATCAAAAAATATCGTGGATTATTTTTTATTAAAAAAATTATCATAAGGACGTTAAATAATCAAGCGCAACGGTGAAGTGATTACAATAACATATTCGAGAAGGTTTTATTTTATATGGTCATTACACCAACTTCACATAAAATAATTATTTATTTAATATTATTTTTTTATAATTTACAAATAGCATTTTTTTTTCAAACAAGACATCTATTAAATTTTTTAAAATTTTTTTGAGTTAATTGTCATTTTCTAAATTTTTTTATTTAAATCATATATAAATAAATAATATATATATATATATATATATATATATATATATATATATATATATATATATGTAACAAGTTTTTATTGTTATCAGGTTATGATTAGGGAAAAGGAAACAAATTTGTTGGTATACCTTTGAATACCATGCTCACCCTGATCTTTTTATCATTTCTATATGCAATTTACGATGATAAGTCATTATAAAAAAATTACTTTCAGCTCAGAAATCACACAATTTTCTTGACTTAATTGATAGAACATTTCATGTAAAAATTTAAAAAAATTATAGATTTATGGATCAAAGGAAAACTTGGAGGATTGCGATGCTTTATATATTCAGTGTAATGGTTTTGATTTCTTTTTTTTTATTTACTCAGCAAAATAGTGACCGGTAACGACGGCTACCTGAGACCCATTAGAGAAGACGTTCTCCAGATAAAAGTGACTTTACAATAAACGTAGCGTTAGAAAATGAAAAAGATGAAGTAAATATATATATATATATATATATATATATATATATATATATATATATAAAGAATATATTAATTACTATTTACATTGTTCTTTTACTTAACTCTATAAATATCAAAATTATTTGTCAGGCCTCAACTACTCAATAGATCGCGATGGAGTTTTGTTAAAGGTAGGCTGTAGTGTGGAGATGAATTTAGAATTATTGCCCCTATCATTTTCGGCTAAGTGTATAATTTTCTTTCGTAATAAAAAATTACGCCATCAAAGATGAGAGCGAGAACAATGGATATTTAAACGTTTTTCACATTTAAAACTATTCAATTATTTCTTATAATAAAGTCTAATATTTGCATTTCCGTCTATTAATAAAATAGTTGTACCGCATAGTTTCAACCACTGGTCTTTCCCTTGCCATGACTGAACACCTCCGATCCATTCAACAAACGACTTCAGTCGTCGGGAATATCGGCAGCAATACTCGGTGTGATCAGTCAAGTAAGCTGGTATAGCTCAGTTTTGCGTCGTTAAAGCAGAGTTCTACGAATTCTGTCACTGCTCTGTATCTATAAATAATATCATAATAATGTGTAATCAATAACCTTTCTGAAGATATAATCTTTCTAATAAATATTTTTTTTAATTAGACATGTGGTACCAGAGATTAGCGCGTACAAACAAATCATTCTGTTTACACGCATATATATATTGGTAGGTCAAAGCTAGTTTGTTAATAATTTGTGCTGAATGCTCATAATTCATATGGCTTTGATAACATGTAACAAATAAACTATAGATTGTATCATAAATAAACGTAAAATTTTTAACATAACACCATATCAAATATATTCGAATCGAAGGTTTTATAATCAAGAATGTTTAAACGTGAAATATTAATCTATACTAGACATACACCACAAGATTCACAAATAAGTATGTACCAGCAAGTTTACACAGGAAAGAATCAATATTCAAAAAGTTTTTTCTACCCGTCACCAGACGATATATTTCAGAAACGGCATGATTAATGATCCCAATCGATATAAGCGGAACATTCCCACTATGACTGTGTGTATGACTATGATGTCTTTCTTTAGTCTATGTTGCATCAAATTATCTAAAGGGCAAGGTTTGTAGCGATATTTATTTGAATTTTTGGAAACTTTATACGAAGAACCGTTAACTGACGTGTTTGTCTAGTTTATGTTACATTAAATTATCCATAAAGATTTATTTGTAGCCATATTTTGTTTGAATTTGTGGAGACTTCATTCAAAGGTAACGTTATCTGATATTTTGATCTAATCAATGTTACGTCAAATTATTCAAAGAGAAAGATATGACGCCATTTTTATGCAAATATACGGTAATGTGGTGAAATTTGGACGCAATATTGATTGACATCTTTTATTTTACATTGATTTTTTATTTACTATTATATAATCCATAACTTTAACAAAATTATGCCTTATTTCACTTAAAGTTTAGATACCAATTTAAGTATTGTTTAGAATATAATGAAATAATAGGAAATGCCATGAATATATGTAAGTATCAAAATAGTATTTTATTTAAAAGCACCCAACAGTATTATTTCATCCGGGAAAATATTGAAGTCACCTACGATGCAGATGATAGAATTATTTGTTAAAAATGTTCATCTTTTGCATGATATCTTCTTGATATATCTTGATTAATTTGTATATAAATCGTGAAGTGAATTGAGTATATCACTAATAGTCTTGTGCATGATCTTGGAGCCAGTGTACTTGCAGTTCTTTTGCCTCGTAATCACATTAAATATATACCCCAGCATTAAACTGTGCTCACTTTCTACAGGTAAGCAGTACATGACTTTCCTTAAGATGCTCCATTAGGTTTAAGTATCTTAAAGGTCTTGGTTACCTACTTATCTAGAATAACGGCGCATCTTTGAAAAGATGAGTTGTTATTTTTGGAGTCCGCGCGCAATGGCGAGGGTAAACTCAAGAATTAGGACGTCCTGTGGCATGGCTTTTATTTCTGAATACCTTTTCTATGTGTACGCCTATAGATTTTAACAAATCTATTACATGCAGAAAGGAATTATAACTGATTACCTTAAAATAATAAATATTATATACAATAGAAACTCAACATTTCCTTTTTTAAGAAAATTTGGTTAAGCTGCACAGTGTCCATCCGAATTTGGGTCGGGGTAAAATTTATCGACTTATTCAAGAAAATTAATATTTTTAGACAATTAAAATAATATACAGAATCAAATTAAACATTATAATTGTTTTAATGCCCACATTTTTAGACAAAACTCCAATATTCTCAAAAAATGAATACCATAAATGTATCTAATGTTAAAATAATATGGCGGAAAACTAGCAAAAATACAAAAAATACAAAAAATACCAAAAATACAAGAAATACAAAAAATACAAAAAATACAATAAAATACAATAAAATACAATAAAATACAGTAAAATACAGTAAAATACAGTAAAATACAGTAAAATACAGTAAATTACGGTAAAATACGGTAAAATACGGTAAAATACGGTAAAATCCGGTAAAATACGGTAAAATACGGTAAAATACAGTAAAATACAGTAAAATACAGCAATAAACACTAAAATACAGTAAAATACAGTAAAATACAAAAAATACAAAAATTACAAAAAAAACAAAAAATACAAAAAATACAAAAAATACAATAAAATACAATAAAATACAATAAAATACAATAAATACAATAAATACAATAAAATACAATAAAATACAATAAAATACAATAAAATACAATAAAACACAATAAAATACAATAAAATACATTAAAATAGAATAAAATACAATTAAATACAATTAAATACAATAATACAATAAATACAAAAAATACAAAAAATACAAAAAATACAATAAAATACAATGGAAAAAATACAAAACATACAAAACATACAAAAAATACAAAACATACAAAAAATACAAAAATACAAAAAACAAAAAATACAAAAAATATAAAAAACACAAAAAATACAAAAAATACAAAAAATACATAAAATCCAAAAAATACATAAAATACAATGGATGTATGGATGTATCGATGTATCGATGTATCGATGTATGGATGTATCGATGTATCGATGTATCGGTGTATCGATGTATCGATGTATCGATGTGTGGATGTATCGATGTATGGATGTATGGATGTATCGATGTATCGATCGATCGATGTATCAATGTATCGATCGATCGATGTATCGATGTATCGATATATCGACGTATCGATGTATCGATGTATCGATCGATCGATGTATCGATGTATCGATGTATGGATATATCGATGTATCGATGTACCGATGTATCGATGTATCGATGTATCGATGTATGGATGTATCGATGTATCGATGTATCGATCGATCGATGTATCGATGTATCGATGTATGGATGTATGGATGTATCGATGTATCGATGTATAGATGTATGGATGTATCGATGTATCGATGTATCGTTGTATCGATGTATCGATGTATCGATGTATCTATCGATCGATGTATCGATGTATCGATGTATCGATGTATCGATGTACCGATGTATCGATGTATCGATGTATCGATATATCGATGTATCGATGTATCGATGTATCGATGTATCGATGTATCGATGTATCGATGTATGGATGTATCGATGTATGGATGTATGGATGTATCGATGTATAAATACAAAAAATACAAAAAATACGAAAAATACAAAAAATAAAAAAAATACAAAAATACAAAAAATACAAAAAATACGAAAAATACAAAAAATACAAAAAATAAAAAAAATACAAAAATACAAAAAATACATAATATACAAAAAATACAAAAAATACAAAAAATACAAGAAATACAAAAAATACAAAAAATTCAAAAAATACAAAAAATACAAAAAATACAAAAAATACAAAAGATACAAAAGATACAAAAGATACAAAAGATACAAAAGATACAAAAAATACAAAAAATACAAAAAATACAAAAAAATACAAAAAATACAAAAATGCAAAAAATACGAAGAATACAAAGAATACAAAAAATACAAATAACGCAAAAAATACAAAAAAAATACAAAAAATACAAAAAATAAAAAAAATACAAAAAATTCAAAAAGTACGAAAAATACAAAAAATACAATAAAATACCATGGATGTATGGATGTATTGATGTATGGATGTATCGATGTATCGATCGATCGATGTATCGATGTATCGATGTGTCGATGTAGCGATGTATCGATGTATCGATCGATCGATGTATCGATCGATGGATCGATGTATCGATGGATCGATGGATGGATGGATGGATCGATGTATCGATGTATCGATGTATCGATGTATCGATGTATCGATGTATCGATCGATCGATGTATCGATGTATCGATGTATCGATGTATCGTTGTATCGATGTATCGATGTATCGATGTATCGATGTATCGGTGTATCGATGTATCGATGTATCAATGTATCGATGTATCGATGTATCGATGTATCGATGTATGGATGTATCGATGTATGGATGTATGGATGTATCGATGTATACATACAAAAAATACAAAAAATAAAAAAAATACAAAAAATAAAAAAAAATACGAAAAATACAAAAAATACAAAAAATACAAAAAATACAAAAAATACAAAAGATACAAAAAATACAAAAAACATAAAAAATACAAAAAATACAAAAATAAGAAAAATCCAAAAAATACAAAAAGTTCAAAAAGTACAAAAAATACAAAAAATACAAAAAATATAAAAAATACAAAAAATACAAAAGTACAAAAAATACAAAAGTACAAAAAGTACAAAAAATACAAAAAATACAAAAAATACATAAAATATAAAAAATACAAAAAATGCAAAAAATACAAAAAGTACAAAAAGTACAAAAAATACAAAAAATTAAAAATTGCAAGAAATACGAAGAATGCAAAGAATACAAAAAATACAAATAACGCAAAAAATGCAAAAAAATACAAAAAATACAAAAATACAAAAAATACAAAAAATACAAAAAATACAAAAAATACAAAAAGTACAAAAAATACAAAAAATACAAAAAATACAAAAAATACAAAATATACAAAAAATACGAAAAATACAAAAAATACAAAAAATACAAAAAATACCAAAAATACAAAAAATACAAAAAATACAAGAAATACAAAAAATACAAAAAATACAAAAAAAATACAAAAAATACAAAAAATACAAAAAATACCAAAAAACCAAAAAATACCAAAAATACAAAAAATACAAAACATACAAAAAATACAAAACATACAAAAAATACAAAAAAAATACAAAAAATACAATAAAATACCATGGATGTATGGATGTATGGATGTATGGATGTATCGATGTATCGATGTATCGACGTATCGACGTATCGATGTATCGATGTATCGATGTATCGATGTATCGATGTATGGATGTATGGATGTATGGATGTATTGATGTATGGATGTATGGATGTATGGATGTATAGGGGCGCCTGCGTAACTCACCATAGATCATTTTATTAAACGTGCACCCGATCGTAGCAAACCGCTAGGAACGCTACCCTAAAGAACAAATTACTTTGTATGAAAATGTTTTTTATATCGCAAGGAGAAGAAAATATTGTAGTATATTAAATATCATTCAAGACCTAGATTTATTACTTTCAACTGAGCCAATGCACAAGAACATATTATTGATTGAAGTTACTGTATATCTAAATACTATAATTTATCATCCTTGATAATTTCTTAATAAGACGGTAAATAAATTGTGATGTTTCAAATGTTTCAGCTAGATGTAGGATTACTGGAAACATTTTAATAGTTACTGGACTTTGTGTATTATTGGAAAGGCCACCTTCAAAAAGTGAGACATTGTAAATATATAATCTTCAGGTTTGTCTTCTATTCTAGACGAAAATTTTAGTGACAGTTCAAAAATAATAAAAAAGATGTGTATATTTGACATTTAAGACAAATATATGTTGACTTCGCTGATTCCTTATGTAGATAATGATTCATTCGAATATTTTCATTGATGAAATAATAACAAGGGTGATTTAAAAAAATAGTTATTTTAATGAATTTTCATTGGAGAAAACATGGATTTCCATGGATAATCAATATGCGTAATCTTCCTTCATGTCAAAATGAAACACTTAGAAATTTGCAATTTTTCCATAGTCACACTTTGCTGACAGATACGATGAAAAGAGAAAATAATTTTGAAAAGTTTACTAAAAAAATTACCAAACAACTTTGGAAGCGTTTATTTCAATCATTGATGCTTCTTTATTATTTCGAATGATACCATTTCTAACGCCTAATAATATGAAGCGATAGAAGAAATGGAATGCAATAAAGTTGCAAAAAAGCTACGTTCCTATTATATAAACATTAGATATGTTTCGAATCCGAATCATTAACATACAGGTTATAAAAACAAGAGAAGTGATTTTATTTGAGGTGAAAAAAATAAAAAATGCAGAGATCGTTTTTCATAATTTTATTATTGTATCTCGTTTAGTGTTTTCATTGGACTGTTGTCATTTTTAATAAAGATATCAAGAAAATACTTTCGCTGGGAATACTTTTAAACACTACATAATTTCGTGTATAATGAAGTAAATACCTGAGCGACGACAAAAAATTGCTGCCTTGCTTTCGTGCGACGTTCATGTATATACCGAGAAAAGATTCATTTTCACCGATGAAAATTAAAATTTCCCCAATTTATTCCTTCTCGGTGAGGAGAATATAATTTTTGTGAAAGACTGTTGATTCATGAAATCAAATTAATAAAGTTCCTTTTTAAAAATGTGTAATACGAGTTCCATTCAAAACTTGGAATATTGAAGGTTATTATCACTCAAGGTTAATTGAATACTTCGTACAATTAAAATTTTGTTGAAATTATGTTTGATGTATTTTATAATTTTTTATTATTTTTTTTTATTCCATCAACGATATTTGTCAAATAATATTGCTGTTAAGTGCAAAGCTTTTACGTATTTTGATTTACGATTGATGATGTTTAATGGTTTATATGAACGATTTTCTACACTTTTCTTAATTAGCCTGAATTAATTTGACAATAAATTAATACACTATGTTATGCATTTATGGCAGGAATATATGATCTATCTAATTGTTTTTTTATCACGAGGAAAGCTAGTATTCAGAAAACTTAAAAATTATATGTAAGTATGGTGTTGAAATTTCAATAAAAAATAATTTTGAAAGTATACTTAACCGCAAGAGTATGTCGACTATTCACTTTATTGCAGCTGGTTTTGTCCTTTATATACAATAACTTTTTCTAAACCTTTCTTATTGCAGGTCTTTATTTAATCATAATTAAACTTATCTGGTCCATTTGTCCCAATCATTGTAAATATTTCTGATTATGTGTAAAATGCTTTCAAGATGGCCAAATGTATATATAACATGAACTGCGTAATTTCCAGTACCATTTTTTATGTGGTTTTACATACTGGATTAATGTTATAACCTGCTTCGCATTAGTTTAAAAATAGAGCAAGACTCTTGTTTGGTAATCGTGTTACAAATTTTAATTTGCTTTAAAAATTTGACAGATTATTCAGTTCAAAGGTTCGACGAAAATAGTATATATAAGTAATATAAGTTTGGAATTATATATACAAAGCTTAACCGGCTGCGGTAAATCAGTTCAGTTTTGTTATCGCTAGCGATATATTTGTAAAGGATGAAAAGTTATTTTTGTAATGAGAATTAAATGTGTAAAACATATCATTCCGCGTATTTCAGATTATGATATGATTCATAAAAATATACCACGAAACTAAAATTGTTAAATGTCACTTGTAAATTCTAAATATGATAATTAATTTATGATGATGTACCTGATCAGATAGGCATATTTTAGTTTCCTTGGCATATTTAGGCATGTAGAAATGATGCCGTTTGATTTTGACAAGAAATGTTGTAAGTAGTGGAATAAATTCTCTTATTTCTTTAAAATGCATATCTACAAGTAGTCTAGCTGGTCATACATTGTTCTTATTGACAATTGTAAAAATTGATTTAAAATCAACGCCATAAATAGTTCCGTCGTAGAAAGGTGCTTCTAATAAAATATTAGCATAATTAAGCTGATTGCTTTTAAAATGTATCTATATACAAATTTTGCATAAACATTTTACAAACACTGAGTGACGATTGAAAAGCGATAATTTTAATTTAAATTTAAAACCCAGTCGTAAGAAATAATTAAATTTACGGTTCTATCACAGAATGCCTTTAAATGAAGTAAATTATGTGATCTTCTCGACGAATCTGTCCACGACTCTAGGCAAAAATAAGATTGCTTCTCTTATAAACCGTATTTTTATACGTTCCGTAAGTGATTGATCCAAATCTTGTACGTAACTGGAATTTTATCAAGAAATGTACAATGCTTACATATAATATTTATGTAAACGGCAAAGTTTTTTATTCATTATGAAAGTGTTATTAAGATTTAAAATTGATAATTTTTTACACCAAACCAAATATATTTAGTACTGAAATGTGAGCAAAAACTATAAAGCAAATTTAATTACCAAGTTATAAGGAACAAATGCGTAGAAAAATGCTCGTTTACAAAACTGATAGCAGTAATAGCCATTTAAACCTTTGAAAACTATACTACATTTATAAACTGTGCTATAATATTAATGAAAAACAGGACATTTAATTTTTTAGAGTTCCTTAGTGAAATGACAAAAAAACAAACCCTTCTTTCTGTCCATCTGTTTATTCGTCTGTATGTCGCAGTTAAATTTTGCCAAAATATTTAGATTGATAACAGTTATACATACTTTACTGAAAATATTTCAATTTTTATGGACCTTTCCATAGATCAATTTGGGGATGAAACATTTGTTTTTCACAAACCTCATCAAATGAGGTGAGAAAATATTATGTAGACCTTTGTAAGACGGTGTATTTTTCACGAGATTCGTGAGATTGGTTGACTTGCAATAATACATTAAAAAGAGTATTTAGTTATTTATCTTAAGCCTGTGAAATTAATGCTACGTAATATATACATATGTTGAAAAATAATATTTATATGTGGTTGCGAAACCCTTGAAGTGTAAATTCGAACCATAATTAACAACATTTTTCCTACATGGAGAATAATGTGGAAGAATATACAAACAAATCTAAAATTTATTATATTCTAACTAGTTTTAATCCGCGGCTTCGTTTGTTTGAGAAAGTGATAAACTCGTGGTATCATTTAACAATTATGTTCTTGTGAATATTGATTTAATATTGGATGTTGGTACTGGAAACAGTTAGGTATGAGTAGTTTGATATATACATATACGTACATACTTGTGTTTGTATTCTTATCTCTAAGACACAAATAATTTTAATTGTAGAAAAACGTTGTATTTTTGTACAATTTCATGAAGAATATGAGGCGTGTAAGAGAAACTTAAAATAAAATAATTTTTGCATTTATAATATTAATTATGGTCGATAAAATTGATTGAATATGATATTTTCTATGATGTGCAACTTAACTCATTATTTGAAAGCTATAATATGTTAACCAATTCATTGAGATGAAGTGATGACGATTGATTGTTGACATAATTTTTGCATAAGTAGTCCATGACGTACACTTTACCAAATAGTATTTTTCTTAGTTTCACAAAAAATAAAAAGGATTTAGTCAGAAAATACTTATTTTCCAAAAATTTTATTAAAAAATAATGACAAGTTTTGGACTGAAGTTCGAAATTGGAGAGTTACTTTCCTAGGTAATAGATTTACATATTATTGGAGAATACTCAACCTCTTCGTCTGATGCGCAAAACTCGCCTGTTGATTTTGTTTCTTTTTTTCTAAGAATAATCATAAAATAAGGTGTGATCTAAGAATTTAAATTAAAATTTAAGAGTTACAGAAATATCATGATACATTTCTTTCGATTTAGATTTTATAAAACGCTCATTATACTTCGTAATTGTTATATTTTCTTCTTTCCACACCACTTGTATCTTTGACAATATCTAAAGACTAACCATAAAGATTATCTAGCATCCGCTAATATTACGAAATAAGTCGAAAATTGTTTCCTTGATAAAAGCTGCTTAGCTCCATACAAAGAAACTTTATATTAAACGATAGAAAACTTTAAATAGCTTTTGAAATACTTATATTTCTAATAAGAATTAAGAAAGTTTAAACGCAAACATAACTTATTTCTATATATATTATTTCTATATACTTTTAATATAGCTTGAATGAGAGTATTGAATTGCGGGTAAAATGATTAAATTCACATAAAATATTTATTAGAAAAGATTGAGGTTAATAAAATTATCTCATTAATTTAATGAGTTTTATCCTAGATTTAAAAAAGAAATTACAAACTTTTGGATAAAATTGAGAGAGACAAGTAAAAACGTGTCTTGTGTTACCCCTGGTAGAATTAAGTGTGGCTTAAATAATTGCATTATAACATATTTTGATAAATAACGTACCTTATCTAACTAAACGGAACTTATAATTCTTTGGTTAAATTTATATAGTGAAAAAAGTCCGATAATGATTAAAAAAGATTCTCACAGCTGGGATTCAACATAGACTGTTACTATCCATCTGACATTAAAAGAAAATAAATTTATAAAAAGTAGAGAAGTTGTTGTCAACAATTTTAAAAAATACTTCCTTTATTTTGAGACCTCCTGCGGAAAGTCCACCACGATAAATCAATACTTAAAAAGCGTTAGCAATCACTTAAAAAGAATAAAAAATATAGTAAATAATGATTATGTTGAAAGGAATATTACTGAATAGTATTGGCATTATATTCAATAACTATATGATAATTCGTATGTAAATGCAATAGTGATACATATTTGTTACATGAGAAAACGAATGGCTCAAGGTAACGGGGAAAATTACGACACATTCATTGCATTATTTTTAAGCATTATTATTGAATATAAAGTACTCAAAAATAATGTTGAAAATACAATCGAATCATTAAAACGTTACTTATACTAGGGCTTGTACATATATTTACTAAATAAAGGCATTACTTTAACACAACTTTATTGCCTCCTAATGAAATATACTTTATTTAAATTATTAAGTAATGGGATATTAATCATATAGACTTTTATATTATATAAATTGTATCCAATTAGATGTAGCTACATCGTCAGAATAATGAAATGAGATTCTTATGTTTACAACATGACATACAAGAAGAAATGGTTATATATATATATATATATATATATATATATATAGATATAATGGACGTGGCTTACCGGCATAAAAAAGAGATATAGAGAGGGATATGTCATCAGATTTCGGTTTACCGAATACGGCGTGCGGCGACTGGAGTCATCTTGCTACTACTATTGATACTTGGTTAAAGTAATAGATATTTATAAAGATGTAGTAGGATTAGGTTTTGTTATGGATGTTTATGTTAAGTATTTTAGGGATTTTTTATTTAACAAGATCTCAAATAAATTTTTCATTGCTCGTATAAAGAATACAATATTAAAACATTTAGTAATTGCGATGTATTATCTGAGAACCATATTTCCAGTTTATTCATGTGGTAATATCTATCTGTATAAGTTTCCATACGTAATTAATTATATCTATGCATTGCAAGCTGTAATGATGGAACGACACACCTATTTAAACTGACGTTCTTCTATCGCTTCACTTCTTTCGTTCTGCTATTTTTATTAAAACACTTATCTACTTAATATGTTTATATTTTTCCGAATCATTTATTATTTCTTTTCTCGCTCACTTCTTTCACATTTTCCCTGATCTGCTCATAGCAATTTCCTTCAAAGTCACATTCCTTTCGAACATTTATTTATTGCTTTTCTGCTAATTATCCACTTGTATTCCGAAAAAATCTTTTTAAAATCAATTTCAATTTTTCTTTCAGTGTATGATATCCTTCTAATTAATGATTATGTTTTTTCATCGATTTACATTAATTCTCTTCGAAATAAAGAAAATCACGCCCGTCAGAAAATATTTAATGAGTATTGTATGTCACCCGACTTACAATACTTATATAATACACTATAATACTTATACAATACTTATATAATACAATACAATACTTATATATATCCAGACTGAACACGGTAGCAATCAATTTTACATCCAATCGACTTATTTTTTTAAGTTATTTTCACTTTTTAATTGCCGAATTCGTTATTTATTCTAATTATGTAAGACTTTACTGAGACATTGTTAATAATAAACATAATGTCAAGAAACGTAAATACTATGAATGTTGCAATTTACATTGTACCTTCTTAGGCATAGTAAAAACTTGTTTAATGTTACGTTAGTTTATTACCGTGTTACGTTACTTGTTATGTAACGTTATTTGTTTTTCTAGTAATAATTCACTCATTTAATTATAATAAAACATATAAAGCATGGCTACAATTAAATTGAGCGTACTATATAATTATTGATCAAACCGTTGTTTTTAACTTATTTTTATTCTTTGCAAAGTTCATTTAATAAAATTAATAATGGCGAGATATTTATTTCCTGACCCGACGAGACTATCGTAAATTTATTTTCTAAAACTGTTGAGAAAAGAAAACAAGCAGATCTTAGTTACTTATGTTTCGATATTTACAAATAAAAAAAATGAATGTGAGCTGATTTAGTAATTGTTAATATATAATTTAGGTTATGATAGAGGGTCCTAAAGATATTGCTGTTTTATGAAATGTGAGGATTAAATTTTTCGGTAATTCTCCATGAAATTATTCATTCTTGCCAACTTGAGCCACATTGATATAAATTGATACGATATATTGGATATAATACGAAACCCGTTTAAATGTTTTATCCAATAATCATTTATACTGAGTAATCTCCAATACGTGGCGTGTAAAAATATCGCGGCAAAAATAAAATATACAAATAAAACAAATTGATTAAATGGTAAACGTCTAGTTGAACTCATTATTTGAACGTCTGAACATCTTTGCGATGAACATGAACAATCAGAAACGCTCACATGTCAAGCTTCTTCGCTTAAAGAGAAGGTCCAGCCCTTTTTGTTGGAATCATCTCGGTCCATTTACATCACCATGTACTTGATATTTTCATCATTAACCTGAAGTCCCGCCTCAACAGAAAGAAATATGCAGATAAACAAAGTATTGCTACACTCTCGACTTCATTCGAAATCTAAACGTTATCGTTGTTTTGATGTTTTTATGTATTTTTGTTCAAAATGTATCTTATACGTAAGACGCGTATACTTATGATAAATCGTTGGCTTTGAATAAGTTATATATGCATAAAATTTTGAAGGGAATTGAAAAATTAATATATTTAAATTTAAAAGTGATACATAAGAAGACATGATATCATTTTATACATTGGAATGATGTAATATTTGATGAATCTTACGTTCTGAATCTAATAATACTACGTCAAATACTAGGTATAATTTTAGAAATCTAAATTAGTTTTTTTCTTCACTCATGCACATATATTTTTAATAAACTTTTATTTATTAGATAAATGTAAACTTAGTTATAAATTAACAGAAAACAAGTATTTATATTTTACTCAATCAAAGTTGAGTCATTTTATTCAATGTAAAAACTATTTATATAACAGTATGCAAGTTTTCCTTACATGTTAGATAAAACATTTAAACACTTCCTACAATGTTACAGTTAAAATAGTGACTGAATTTTCTTTTCAAAGTGATTGTAAGAACATGAATTTCCGTAATACATTTTAATATCCAGTCGATGATATTAGGATCAAATAAAGTTCTGAAGTTGCACATATACCAATTTTAAAATCAAAGCACATATGGTTATAGTTTAAGTCGTGAAAATTTGGAATAAATTAAATTCGGATACTAACAATTTTTCTTCGATAAATGTCATGAAAAGCCATTAAAAACCTACAGTAAACAGCTACTTGTTTTTCGTTCACTTACCTTTTTTCATCCGAATTCAGGCCAATATTAAGTAATTTTCAGTTATCCATTAATCTGTGTTGGATAGTTTAAAGCCCGCCAAGCCATTCATTTATATTACGTTATTGTCTTGCATGGGAGAGGTTGTTCCCATGTTAATATGTTTGCTACATACAAAAGTATATATATATATATATATATATATATATATGTATATATATATGTATATATATATATATATATATATATATATATATATATATATATATATATATATATATATATTAAGTTGACAACTTATAAACACGCCACTTTTTTCGACCGATTTCCGAAATGTTTTAGAAGCTTCTAGAATATTTATTGTAAGGTATATAACAATTCGAACTCTATAAAAGGTTCGAATTTCTGCTCATTTGTTCAGTTTGCAATTAAGTAATTGGCGATTAAACATGAATTAAAAATGAAAGTATGAATTTTGTCCTGCCCGATATACCTCATCCAAAGCAACGTCTGTCTAATAATTGACATGATAGAAAATTTAAAACGAAAGTAATATCAAAACCGAACTTTACCGGTTTTTACCGGTTTTTAGTCCTAAAGATTTCTACAAAGAAATAACATAAACAAATATACATATTTTAAACGTTTTTCGTAAAGTTGAGTTAATTTTATCAATTTGTTAATTTTACCAAAAAAAATTTAATATCTAATCTGAAATTATATTAATCTTTAGGAATATGCTCACTAGAGATATTGACAAAATAAATAAGCGAATAAGTTTGATGGAAATGTCATTAATTTTTCCTTATGTACGTTTTGAGTATGCGACGATAAGAAACTAAACGAAAAATCAATAAATGAAATGTATAAAGTTAACATAACGTCACATCAAGAAAATGAAAGTGCAAAAAAAAGGCATTCGTTGTATTTGTTATACTATTTAGAATATTTTATTCTCATGAGTAGAAAATAGAAAATCCATGCAATATCACGGAAACACGGTGGATAATATATACTCATAAGATCATTTATCTGAAACAAAGTATCTGAGACAATGGCGTAAAATTTTCGTGAAAATAGTTGGACATTGAATGTTGGTTTCTTTCCTCTCTAAGTATGTCAACATTTCTTTTGCTACTTTTTTTTAATATTTTAGGTAATACTTAATTTCTCCAGAAGTTCAGATAGTACTTCATGAAATTTTACCTTAATGCGAAATTTTGTTATACTATAAGCTACTACACCATAGACCGATACTATACCTGTATTACGTAAACAAATCTAAAAGTATAAAGTATATTTTTCAAATTTAGTTTATTCCAAATTATAAATCTTATATCCTAATTACTGTCTAAAGAAAAACATTTAGCGTTTAAGTGGACAAAAGAGAAAAGAAAGATGATAAGACCAATTATGTTGAATTAAACCAGTGCAAAGTTGTTGATTTCCGTATGATTTAGCAAATTACGCATACGTCGGAATAAGGATTTTCCAAACATTAGTTTTATCGTTGTACTCAGAGACACCGTAATGAATGGTTCACTAAAACAACGCATTCTCCTAATGTAAAAAGAAAATGGTTGTCAGAAATTATACTTACTTAATATAGCTTATAACGAGAGACAAGTTACTAGAATACATTTTATATATCTATATTTGAAGGAAATTTGTTGAAACACCGCCTAATCAAAATCATTATTGGAATTTAAAGAAAAATCATTTCCTCGTATCGGAGCTCGAGGCTATTATCGAATTTACCAATAAACGCCGCTCTCCATCCGTAGCATTCATGGCTGAAGGGCGCTTAGTATTCAGTGGGCGTTAGACTGAAAATCGATAAAAAATTGTAAATAGACGTTAAAAACATTTAGCTATTGCTATGAGCCTGAAGGATGTTTTTTTTCAGTTCGACCTACATCTCCGGCTTATATTAACCTACATTGCTGGTTTATTTTTATTTTCATTATTCATCAATACAAACATAAAGGTATTGCATATTAATATAATAATGAAATAGATATTGTGACTTACAGTTGAATCATCCTTACTCCTTCAACATTCTTCTTATCGCATTTACGGTTTGAAAGAAAATTTATTATTTTGGATTTTATTATGGCTGTCAGGTAAATATGTTATTTTGATAGAAAAACGTCAAAATAGGCTTGGTTAATATATTCAGTATGTATATACATTCAGGAAGTTATATGTGGGTACAATAAATAGTATATAATATGCAACATACATGGCTCGTTTTAATTCACCCCTAATTTAGAACAAAATAAAGTAATTTATATTTCATTTTTAAGTATCTATGCTTATTAATTACAGAGGACTTAAAGTTGCAAAGGATACGAGAGCAATAAAAATGTTTAGAGAAGTGGATGAATTTTTTATACATTGAAATGTATTGTGTTTTTACTAGCAACAAAGTTTAGACAAAGGGATAAAATTTTGTGAAAAAGTATTTTAAAATAAAGAAGTAAAATAATATTTGGGTATACAATTTAATGCGGATATAATGTGTCTCCATACATTACATCCGCATTTAATATCCGTAAACATCGAAATTAAAAGAGAGCAATAAATTAAAATTTGTTTTATTTGCCGACACGCAAAACTTGCTTGAAACGTGACATATTTTACATGCGCGCGCACGCGCACACATGCATTCACGCACACACACACACACACACACACACACACATATATATATATATATATATGTATATATATATATATATATATATATATATATATATATATGTATATATATTTATATATATATATATATATATATATATATATATATATATATATATATATATATATATATATATATATATATATAGAGGGAGAGAACGTATTTGAAGGCAGAAAATAACATCGATGAGTTGATATGATAGATTAAGCAATTTAAGATACTTTGTGTCATATACGAAAACCATTTTATTTAACGGGGAATAAATTCGGAAATAAAACTGAACACTTCTTCACGCCTTTCCCTCCAGCTGATGAAAAACAAATTAACATAACTTGTTTTTACATTTAAAGTTTTCAACATTATTGGTGGCTAGTTTTATAATAGAACTAGTTAGAAACAGCGTCATAGCTCACGTGAAGAGGAAAAATGGTGGTATAATTTAAAAATAGTCGTTTTGTAAAAAAATGGATTTTATCACTAACAATTGTCAAGTAGTTTGAGATACGTCAAATCGAAAGTATTTTGTGCTCTCCAATAGGTAATCCTAGGCTGACATATAGCCGAGGTGGGTTATTTTGTACATCAATTCATTCTTTTACCTCTAACGAAGTGTTTCTTAAAATACCAATTGCCCACATATACGAAAATGGTAGAGATCGATTTAGTAGAGAACTAAAAGCGGAACAAATTAACGAATTTTAAATTTATTCCTTAAAGTACCGCCACACGTTAACACAACCGTAAGCCTCCCCTAGACAGTTGGAGTTTTTTCCCCAAATCTTAAGAATGACAAGTTTTATGAGAGTATACACGAGTTTCCACTAATTAGCCTTTTAAAATTTTTCTTAAGTTATCTTTTACTAACAATAATATACAATTACATATAGCAAACTTTCAGTACTTGTTCAATTTCAACTACATTTTGTTAGTATTTAAGACGCCTCCGCATATGTAAGAAAAATATAATCGAATTTTCAAACTGAAATATAAACAACTTTGTGAAAAATAGTGAAGATGTTACTATAACTACCTTCCACGAGTAAACCTTTACTGTTAATGCTGCAAATATATTTTGAATACCCGAATAAGGTATTTAATATGTTGTCCTCAATGTACAGTATTTTTTTCAGATAAAATAATACATTTTCAAGAAACAAACTATTCTTATGTTTATACTTCGACCACTCATTTAACAAAAATTTACTATTTCATATTGTTTGTTCTTTACACGTTATGGATAATAAGAAATTAACTAAAAAAATTCTAAACTTCACATCAATATTCTGAAATTGGAAATATTGTATATAAACGTAAAAAGGAAAGGAAAAAAAAGGTAAATAAAGATAATATTATGAATAAAATTAAGTTATCTACTCAATCTATGAACGAGGAAAATTTAATCAAACGCCCTTCCTCCAATAATGGAAAATTCATAAATTGAATTCAATTTTCGAGAAAAACATTTCCTTGCTGAAGGTCGCTATCTAACAAAGGTCGGCGTGAATTTCACACGTTGCGAATAAACATCGCCCTTGAAATTAGCTCTCGTATGGAGTTGGCGGCTCTGTATTCACGGAGCGTGTAACAAAATCAATGATTATTGACAGAGAAATACTGAAATTATTGGAAATGTTGTAAATATATTTTTATTATTTTACTTAATTACGACGCGTCGAATGTAATATTTTTTCAGTTTTGGTGAATATAAATAAATGCAAACTTATTTCGCACTTTTGTATGTATTTCATCTCTCAAACGACAAATCCAGTTAATAAAGATTGCTCTTGATTGAGGACTTGATAACAATTTCTTAATTTATTTGTCCTAAAAATTTAAACTGAAATTAATAATTTTTTTACTAAACATTTCAAGTACAGTATAAAAATGATGTTCGTCAGAAAGAAGTTTCAATATTAGTATAAGATAAAAATAAATGAAAAGAAATAAGAACGTTCGTAAGCGATTAAAGTGTTATTGAATTATAGAAATTTCATTATTATATTCACAGCTTGCTGTTAACCTATAAAGTAGGCTTTTATTATTTCATCATTTAATGTGCAACCGAAGTTGAAGTAACTAAGTAGCTAACATCTATGAAGTATTGGCAAAACTGTTTTTATTTCTAATTGTTTTGTAAACAGTTCTTAGTCTTAACATTTTATTTATCTAAGACACTAATGGACCAAGAAGACATTTTACATTTATCCACTGATACTTATGGAGCATTATTTTTACATATTCATTTAAATTTATTCTCTCGGAAACAGAATTAATCCGGATATAATCGTAGCGAACAATTAAAAATGTTTCGTAAGTGACAAATGGCATTTTATTTAAAACTGTTACATTTAGTAAATGAAGTTTATACCAAATTTATATGTTAAATTATATCAAATTTATATCAAATTTAAATAAAGAAAAATATTTATTTCAAATTAAACCTCTTAGAACTCCGAGTACGTCTCACAAAATGAGATACATGAACATAAAAATATGGTACTTGAAACTGCTAATGGATGACTCTGCATCAATATGGTGTTATTAATTATCCCTCCAACTTCTTAAAATCCTTAAATACATATGAATTTCCTGCGTATGAATCGCAACTAAATGTCGGCCCTATTATGTAGAAAATAAAGCTTTGCAACATCACCAGACTTCAGGTGAAAAGTTTGCAAAGTGACGTTAGTTCAGCTATCATACTGACCGGGTGTGGCATTAGTGAGGATGTGTTCATCTTGCGAATGCCTTAAATTTTTTCAAAATTTCTATTTAAACGTCTAAAATTTCCTATCCCTTCTTATGATGATCATAAATAAGTCATCAAAAATTACACACTAAGGGTTATAGATTTTGTAAGGGTTGTAGCGTGCTGTTGTTACTGTCAGCATTACGTCGTGTTCCGGAGTGACAAATGTTAACACCTCGTAGTTAACACCCCACATAAAAAGACAGGAAACAAACTGTGAGGTAAAGTTTTTTTTATATAGAAATCGCTTTCTTATTTGTTTCCTTCATTTCTTTGGTTCTTTCCATTAGACTTCTACGTGGCCGAAGAAAAAATAGTTCACTAAATTTGAACCAGAATTCCAATTAGAGCCAGTTTGAAATTTAAAGATAGCCAGAAGCTAGTTTAAAATCTAGGGATAGAGATATTTTTTCTTTAAAAAATTAAAAACTTTCTATAAATATTATGTCAGTTAAAAATTCAATTAACAAATTTCTCTAATCAAAACAAATATAATTCGTTTTTCCGATCCATGAAAACTCATTTCAAATTTTCTAGCTCATATACAAATATACTTAAAGCTCCAACAAAATAAACGAGATCCTTAATACTTTGAAGTAAATGTAAATATTGAAATTAACCGCGTTTTGTGTGAGGGATTTGTGAACACCGTGAAGTCATGTAAATATTTTCAGAAGTCGATTCAGAGTGTTAATTTAGTGATCGCTCGAGAGTTCTCACCTCGCTGTTAGAAACGTTCATTCATGTTTAGTGGTTAAATATTTATTTAAAGAAAAAAAGTGGAAATATTATTCATAAAACTTTGGTAATTCAAAATCTTCAAGTGTAAATGACTTGGAAGTCTACAAGTAATTGAACTAAAATAAATGGAATATTCGTTACAATGTCAATTATTGGGTGCAAGTTTATCTATACAATAGTTTTTATAAGGCCAAAGAGAAAAAAGTAGTGAAATTAAATATAAAGTTATAGGAATCTCGGTGTATCAGATAAAATCTACATAGTAAAAACTGTGTGATAAAACTAGTCTTCGGTTGAACAGTTTTCAGGGGCACATTAGTGGGGCTGCCATTCTAAACAGGTGTAGTTGTGATGAGGTTTCATCCCTTGAATATTTTCTAAATTCTCATTTAACTGTCTAAAGTTTCCTGTCGAATATGTAAATATTTATATTTACACTTGCCTTATGTTAAACATTATTAATAAATTACAGGGCGAAGTCTTTCCTATTAATTCTTTTCGTTGTTATCCCAATACATCAAAACCAATAAGGATGATTTTGAATGAAAACTTCTGAAAAGATTTTAAAAATGATTTTAAAAATATACGTCACATGGAAAATAATAACAAATCAAAATTAAAGTAAAGTAAAAATGAAAATAAACCATACAATTTATGAAAAGACAAAACAATATCTTTGATATTGCGCTCTTAATAATTTATTTCATACTTTCCGTGCAATTATTTGTTTCTATCAGATTAGTAATTTCTTTTTAAACTCAATTAAACATAAAGCAAGAGCAAAACCTTGTACGTAAAGTTTTGACCTAGTAAATCAAGGGAGTTTCGAGTTAGAGGGGTGTCAAAAGCAGTTCTATATGTTTCATATAAATGTCAAGCAGTGCTCGCACGGCTGTCGATAATATGTCTGCATTCTACCATGCACAGAGATCAATATACGAGAATTTAAACCTAAGAATGAAGTTAAGTTACAAAATTGCCTTCTTTTAGATATCAGTTCATGACCAAACCAGTATATACGTAAAAAATACCTTGAAAGTCGTTGTATTAGTGATACACCAAAGATCTTTCTTTGAGAGCCTTCGAAGGCGGCTATCATACATGTAGATTCATAATTTATCCTGAGTTTCTCAATATAATAAATACACAATATAACGTCAGTGAATATCTTCCAAAACGAAGTGGAAATACCGTTATCGATTTCAGGGGATTCGCTAAGTCAATGGAAATTTATTATTCAATTAGTACGTAATTAGGACGTTCGGCGTTTGATTGGATGTAGCGCCCAAATGAAAGATTAAATTAACGTTAAAATGTACACAATCGTAAATTAATTGCGATAAAATATTTCATTTCAAATTTATTTTGTTATTAATATTCTAATATTGAATATATTTGGCGTCAATGTTGTAGAAATTCATTATTCACAATTAAATGAAACTACGTGATTTAGTATTATTTCTACTTTCTTTTATTATTTCTACTTTTTTTAATAATACTACATCACGTAGTTTCATTCAATTGTGATTAATATTCTACCTATAAGTTCTGCATTGGAGCTAATAAATAATTTCTTCTGAAGTTAATTTTGAAGAAATATTAGATGTATGAGGTCAACTTGAAAAATAGTAGTTTCAAAAAATTGTTTCTTAATAAAAATAATTATCAATTGATGTTTTATAGTATATTATAAAGTACATGAATATTATATCTTCTGATTATAATTAGAGTTGTGACCTCTAGGGAGGTAACACAACTTTTCTATTCACAATACATATGCAACAAGTTTACCCTCGGCAATGCGTACTTTTTTTAATTTGTAGCATTATCAGTAATATAAAAAAATATAATTTATAACTTATAAATAATTAATTCATATAACTTATTTAAAAACTTCAAAGTACATATTTTATCATCAAGAATCAGTGTTACAAAAGCTTTAAATTATATTGTTTAAAGCTCCAAGTAAACGACCAGTATGTTGATTTTATCTATTTAGAAAATTTGTAACTTTATGATTTTCATTGCAAATTCTCTTGCTTTTAGGTCATTCGATATATTTCATTTGTTATGGGTTATTTTCAAGTGATTTTTTTTTTAGTCGACCAACTTGATTAGCAATACGAATACAGCGTTAAACATTAAAAACTTCTTAGCATTAGTAGAGCTATAGCATTTCCAGCTTTGAACGACTATACATTTAAATCGATCTGAGTAATTAGATTGGTATCTAATTTAGTTTTTCGACCTTCTAATTTCATTTCGTTCCTCGAAAACTTCCTGCCGTAACTTATTAACTACCTGTCAGTTTATAGTTTATTGCTAGATTATAGTCATTAAATTGACTGCGGTATTGATTTTAGATGTTAAATTTTCCCTATTGTGCCTAATATATACTATAATTATAATTAATGAAATGTTTATTTGCTAAGTAAATCTGCATTATTGTGAGTACTGTACTTCTTCGATTATGATTAGATTTAAGAAGCTTAAAAACATTCCTCCAATATTTTTAAGCTAACTGCTAGTTTACATTTCGATTCATTTATAAACATATTTTCAACTCAACGCTGCGGGAGTAAATTAAATCCTTAAACACCTTTCACGTCACTTTTTTAATTTCGTAGAATAATGTACTAAATATACGAATTATCCTTTTTGTTATTCACTTGATGTAAATATTCAAGTGGGTAGCATCACACAGTAGTAGAGTAAAATAGCACAGATGTCCGACATTTACTGTGCGTTTACTCTGGTTACAATCCAGATGAAATATATAAAATTGGAGGTATCAACTAATATTGTGAAAGAATAGGAAGTAAAAGAAAATATATGTCCAAAATTAAATTTGTGAAATGTGTTGGTGTGACACCGTTTTTACAATAATAAATGTAAGAAAAATACGCGTTTGCTTTTACATCATTTGCACATACAAAGATGCAAATGCCATAAATGTGATTTCATAACTGTATTTTAAAGTGATATAAATAGTACCATTTCAGCACATCTTACCAGATTTAAATATTTTCAAGGAATTTTTATCACCTTTTCTCATAATGTTGTTATTTATGCAAGAACATTTCTTATTTATTTTCTTTCGATGTAAGAATATTTCATAAGTTATATATCTATTTAGTTGCAATTTTCTTTCATGGCCAATATTGTTTGGCTTTTAACTGATATGGTTTTAGCATAAAACACACGAAGTTAAATTTGATACTAATGAGAACTAATTAGATATTTTCATAGTTTCATTGTTATGTTAATATTATAGTAATATTAAAGTAAATTACTTTATAAATATGAATAAAAGGATTTAAAGCGGTACCATGAATGCATTTAAAAAGTTCAATTTATTGGGGGTTAGATTTAAATTTTCCAAAAACCATATCATTTTTTAATTGGAAATAAATTAAAGTATTAAATATTTTTCTGTTCTATTCTTAACTTAAACTGTTACGATCCTCTCCAGGGTCGATTAATTTAAACAAAAGACTAAAACATTTATCTAGGCTTTCCTTTTAAGTATTTCCAATATTTTTAGGATAATTCCGGATGGAAATTCATTAAGCATAGATTCATCAAAAGAGCACTAAATACTTAATAAATTTGCCAAGTGGTTTTGCTCTGTGAAAATTCCGTACCTACATTATTTAAAATTACGCAAACTATTGTTTATATATATATATATATATATATATATATATATATATATATATATATATATATATAGTGCATTACGTATATAATTTTTAAATTAATGTACCTGGTTAAAAAATTTGTTATTTACATTATATTTAAAACGATATTACAAATAATGGATTATAAAAATGATGTTGTATTGATAACTTAACAACTGTTAAAGTTGAACCTAAACTTTTAATTTTTTATTTACACCCACGTTATTTGCAGCAAAAAAAACAGAATTCCAGACATCTAAGTACTAAACAAAAGATTTATTGACATACATTTATTAATAAAAATTGTATTATTCGGACCGTATATGTGATAAAAATATAATTTGCGTGAGATCATTCGAAATTTTTCTAGCTATCACTCATATCCTTTTTTTCCAGAAATTCTATGGCTTAAAAAAACCTAAATTTAGCATAGCAATAAAACATACTAACCCTCATATATCCTAATAGTTGACACGCAAAAATATCTGTACGGAATTTTGAACGGGGCAGATGAAATACTCGAAAAATATTTTTCCCAATTTAAAGTATCTTGTGGGATATAATTTCAAAAAGCCACTGACAACAATAATAAAATGATTCCTTTCAGAAATTTAAATAAATGAGTTACAGAGATATCGCTAAAATATTTTCAAAAACATGCCGCCCTTCATCTCTGAGACAGCTTAAATGAAAATGACAACGAACAATATTATTAATTTACCAAAATTTTACCCAAAAACTGAATTGATGGCTGTGAATTTAACAGCTTTTCAGAATTTAGAGCTATTTGTACTTCTGTGGATCACCTACTAGGCAATATATTGATACGACAAAAATAATATTAGTATTTTCCAATGGATCAATTGAAATACTAGTCACCTTTAAATATTTGTATGTCCTCATGTGTGTACAAAACGCTCGAAGTGCGAGTTGCACACACTTAACAGGTATTTATTACAGTATTTCCAAAAAAAATCACAATTCCAGTTTTTCCATGCCAGTCTTATTATCAGACCTTTAAATTAAATCTTATTGAGTTTTCAACACAAAAAAAAGGATTTACTTCTGTTCATATTTTACTCATTTATTTACTTTGTATTTATTGATATGTTAAAGGTATAATTACCAAGCCAACGTACCCATAGAGAGTAATATTTGAATAAAGGCACATTTACGGACAAATAAACTTATAGATTGGCTAAATTGAAGACAATAAAGTCTAAATGCATTCTCACTTACTACAAAAATAAAATATTTAAGTATTCTTCAGAGAAATTTATGGAGAAAATTCATACCATGGTATAAAATATGGACTTCCTAGTGCAGTAAATAGTTAATAATAGCTAATATATTTAAGCAGTTGCTTAAACATTATGGTAAACATATTAAAAATAATGACATTTCGGACCATCATCATATTTTTTCTACAAACTTTTCTTGGCTTTCAAAAGTCCTGTTTTTTTTTATTAAATTTCAGTAGTTTCGAAAAGAAAGACAAGAAAATATTTTTTGTGTATTATCAGTACGTCTCTGTTGATATGCCACCTAAAATAAAAAAATATTTTTCAGAACATGCGGGTTTCATATCTCAAAAGGACAAATGGAACCATTAGCAAATTACAGTTTGGAAAACAATTTTTAGATTTTCATGCATAGTGTGGTGTATTGTTTAAAAGGGCAAGTAATAAATAACTTGTCCTTATAAATAACTTGCCCTTTTAAACAATACCCCACACTATACGTGAAAATCTAAAAATTGTTTTCCAAACTTTAATTTGCTAATTGAATTTTCGTATGACATTTATTGATTGTTAGTTTTATAGATATGTGTAGATTAATAAGTTTATTAATTTAATAAGTTTCGAAATCAAACGTTTTTGAGAAAAATTAATGGGACAGATGGACACGTGAGTTAACTTATAAGGGTTCCATTTGTCCTTTTGAGATATGAAACCTACATGTTTTCGCAATTTTACATAGATATTAAAAAAAGACAATAAGTAAGGTGATAATATAGAAACAGTTACAATAACGAAGTGAAAGTTATGCCATTTAGTTACGATACCCTAAAAATGTTTACAACTCTTAATTTCTTACATCAATTGTCAAAAAATTCATTAAAAATCTTAAATATGTCATCCCTTTTTCAATAAATATATATATTTTCATCTTGTAATTAACCTTGAGCAATGCAGTAACCGCACTTGCTATGTAGTGAGGTAGAAATACGGTTAAAAGAGCCGTAGGAACAACATCCGGTCACCATTCAAGCATTACAAGAGCAGGTTAAAACACAAAGAGTTTCAAGTACTAGATGACCGGAAGTAAGAGGAAACTTCGTCTATATATTTACGTTTATTTCACTTTGCGCTCCGTTTATTTCCCTCTTTATTTTTTCTTTGTCTTTGCACACCATTGTTTTTAAGCGGCTAAGTACCTCTATGTAATATTATAAATGGTACTTATATAGAGTTATATGTAAAACTTTACTGTTTGTACTGAATACAAAACAAAAATTCCAAGAAGGAAGCGATAACTTCTGAAACGTAAAGCAGAAATAAGCGCTTCTGACACGAGATAAAACAAATTAAGTTCTTCCATGCTCGATATGCATATTTAAATTACTTCGTTAATACGTTTCAATTATGCTATCGAGTGAGGGTTTACTTAATTATAATATTAAACAATGTAAACATATTAAGGTATATTCACAAAATCACTTTCGTGTCTATTCGTCTGTCAGTGGTCACAACCATTTTCCTATGAAGTAGTTTGAAATAGAAATTTTAAAATCGGCTTAGTGATTTGGGTATTTACTTGCATATATTTCAATAAATAACCCTCAAAAATATTTACACAGAAATTTTCAGGGGGGCTAATTAAGCAATTTAGTTTTTATTAATGTCATATATCAAGGAAAGTATTAAATTTAAAAAAATTAAGGATTTGAAAACTTTTTCTGTAATTTTATTTGAGATAGATCCAGAGACATTATTGAAAATGTCACTATAATTTTTCTCAGAAACGATATTTAACAAAACACTTTACATTTGGCATTTTATTTAAATACAGTAACTCATATATATTTAATAGTGAAACTCAAAAATATTTACATGTTTACTTTTTAATCGTTTAAAAATATAAATATATCACTTTCAGAGAAATTGGTTAAAAAAATTATGCTTCACTGTATAATCATATTAAAGAAATTTATTTGTAAAAGAAAGTAATATTTTTCAGATCCTTATTATCCTTTATAAGCTATATTGTTTTACTAATTCAAGATTTTATTGGAAATTTATGCCAATAATTGGGTTTTTAGATATAAAATGTTAATTAAGCTCGTTTTAAAGTACAAGGTAAAAAGTGATAAGTGTTGGTTTTTTATTTATTTATAAATTTAGAATTCCAGCAAGTACGTTATATAAAAAAACGATATGAAGTAGCTGCCTATGTGACGACGATTGAAAGTTCTATTATGAAAAGCATGACACTTAACTGTCCAGCGTACATTTTTTTATAGTTCGATATATTTTATTGATTATAATAAGAAAGAAAATGTATTAAGTTTTTCTAATATAATTCCAAATTTCTAATAAAATATGAGTAGTTAAAATAAACTTAAAATTAACGTTGGAACATATTCAGATGAAAATTTAAAAATCAATTTGTTCGAATTTTCAAAAGCTTTTGAGACATATAAATTTATAGTACAATATAAATGTAATAATATTTCAATATTATATAATATTATTTCAATATAACATAATAAGATTTCAAAATGAAAAATTGAAGAAGATTTTATCTAACTAAAACAATATTGTCGATGTTTTGTGACGGATTCAAATAAGAGGAATGTTCGCTTATGCGGCCCATAGCTTCGATTAGAAATATTAAATATTTACTATACGGCTTTATACTCAAAATGTACTTCGTCTCTTCAGTCTTTAAAAATTTACTCAAGTGACAAATTCGAAATATATTTTACTATATGTTTTCATCTAAAGTCAAAATGACATATTCGTCCGCTCATTGAACAATGCTCCTCTTATTTATTGGGTGTACTTTCTTATTTCATGAATTAAATATCAAGAAATTATATTATTTTTCTACTTTTCTTCTATTCGCAATCAGTTATTATTGATGGCAGTTGCTTGAAGCATGTATTCAGCTTATACACATTGTAATTAATATTTCATAAAGGCGTATAGTGTATATATTATCACATTATGTCAAACAATTAAAAGGAAACTAATGGTATTTCTCTATCTTTTCCAAATTCACAGTGCTCCAAATACCTCTAGATAACCTCAATTTAAAATATTTAAGAACGGAAATTTACTCGTGTCCTTCGATAGATTGGTCAACAATTAATTTAAACTCATTGTATTCAAACCTAATAATACTTTATTTAACGGTTTTATCGTAACTTTGTCGGTTTGCATATTTTGTATAGAAAAATTCCTAATAATTTTGTATGGTGGAAATCGAATTTCCCATAAAATAATGCATAAAGTTTTTGTTATAAAAAATACGTCAAATATGGCACTTTCCACCATCTACAGGAAGTGGAAACAAAAGTGGGATGTGACAAAGCATAAAATACTTCTCATTCTTTTACTTTAAGTTCTTTTTTAGTTTTGTTAGGAATAAAAAAATTTTCTCTTTTAATAAGAGTTTCAAGAAACATCCTTCAATGAAGAGAAAAAAATTAAGATCATATTTGTGAGGAAAGCTTGTAAACTTGCACACAGCAAGTTGTACGGGAAATTATTACATTGGTCCAAATTTCTAAAAATGTTAAAATTAAAAAGTAATGTTACTTTACTTAAAATTGTATCAATATATTCGGATAAAAATTTATTGTAAAAGAAAGTTTACTATTATGGAGCAATAAATTTGGTGTTCATTGTGACTTTTGCCTTATCGTACTGATATTCTAGTGATGATCGATTAAAATAAATTCGGGAACATTAAAATCAACACGAAAGACAGGATAAATATATGTGTGACAAGGTGGTGTAGGCACGTTTATTCAATATGGAGCCGGTAACGGTAATTGCATTAACAAATCAATAAGAACCTATCTTGGCCTATACACGTGAGGGAATATGAAAAGTATTAAAGCTAAGAGGAAGGTTTAAAATATGAGATACAAACATAGATGTGGAGATAGATTTATAACAGCACGATATTAGGAAATGATTTAAAAAGTCAGTGCAAACAGTTCTATAATGTCACGCTGCTCATTGTGGCCCAAAATTTCCTTCATTTGTAAAAAATAACCTAAAAGAAGAAACATTTGCGAATTTATGAATACTATATCGAAATGGTAACAAACAAAAAAACACGAATGGTATTGTAATTCTAATGATATTCTTCTTTATGTCGTTTGTCTCTCAATTATATTCTATCGTGTTACTATTAAAATCCCGTATTTTATCAAATCGTTTAAAATTATCTTTGAAGGAGTTCCATCCTATTTCTTCCCAGCCTTTATCTAGGCATAAAAATTGGGAAGAAGTGGGATAGAACTGATTTTCCTTTGTTCTAAATGTTTAGCTAAATACTGTGATAATATTAGGTTGGCAACTCTTAAACTCGCCATCTCTATACATAAATTTTTCAGCTTTTTTATATGTAGTCAAGAGAATCAATCGATAAATATATAAGCACCGACCGTATCTAACACATGTTGCCAACGTGCAGGCAGAGTTAAAGTTCCATCCTTGTAGAAATGTTTTGGGCCTTTGACTGAAAAACCGGTGAAGTTCGATTTGGATATGGCTTTTGTCTTTTAATTTTCTATCACCTATATTAGACAGAAGGCGAAACAGATGGTAACTAGATGCTGAAAATCTGGAGAGTACGGTGGGTGAAATAGTATAGTCCGCCCAAGTGAAAGTAGTTTCGCTCGATATTTTTGCTTTGCGGGGTCGAGTATTGTCATGTAAAAGATACACTTTACTTTGATTTGAAGGAAGTTCAACGGTGACTGCTCAATTGTTCACAATAAAACTTAGCTGTAATTGTACTGGTAGCTTGAAAGAATTCCCAATAAATAACCCAGTAAATAATTCTATTTATACCCTGCTATGCACACAAAAGTACCATTTGTTCAATATTATATTTTTGATCTAGGTACACTTTTTTCTCCAGCTCCTAGCCACCGGCGTTTACGCTAAAAATTTACGTTAGCCATCCGCTTTTCATCTACTGTAACCAGATACTTTTATTTCTGGTTGATACGATGGGGACTCAATAGTTCCAAACATACGTTTACTCTCATCTAAAGTTGAAAGGGTGTTAGCTAAACGGAATATTTTCACTTCTTTCACAAAGAAGTGAAAATATGCGAAGTTGTTTTCCATTGCAGTATAAGAGAATGAAAATAGCTCTGCCAAACATCGTGAACTTAATCTGCGATTTGTTTCAATGGGACTCTTAAAGTTTTCTAAATCAATTGTAAGGAGGAATTATAGGATTTGCTTGAGGAGTGTTGCTTTGGATGAGGTTTATCGGACAGGTCAAAATCCCCTTCTTTGAATCTTTGGAATCTGTGCTTGGCTGTATCGTAAAAGAGCATACCTTTACCCATCGTTGTATACATATGTTGGATGATACTTCGCTGGTTTTTCGCACTAAGCGACATTCATAAAGAAAGAGTCCTCTAAGTTTGCTTCGAAATACTTCAATTTTTTGTTTACTCTTTACTCGCCAATTACTCAATTACAAACTAAAGGGAAGTTTGAATGCCGTACTCTTTAAATACACTACAATAATATTAGATATTATAGCTTCTGTAGCATTTCAGAAATCGGTCGAAAAAGTGAATAAATAAAAAAATAATAATAAGCGTTTATTGGCAGATAAAATGTACAAATATGCCAAAAAGCAGTATAAATAGTGTTATCTTGAAAAAAAGAATTAAGGACAAATTCAATGAAGGATCCTAAATTTAAATTTTCCGAAGTGTTATACACAAAAAATCACTGTCCCAGCTTGCGCAGTTATGATATAAGTATGCACAAAAATTAGTATATATATATACATACATACATATACATATATATATATATATATATATATATATATATATATATATATATATAATTACACGGATAGAGTGGACATTTCAATTATTATGTATATTGTTATATAAACTCTTATAAATATATATTTACATTAGCCACATACGAATGCTTATATTCTTTTGAAGATCATTTATGATTTGATAAAATATTTAAATTAAAAAAATTTAAAATTGTATCAAATCATTTAAAAATCTAAAATAACATTCAAATAATATTTTTCTGATTTACCTTTTTAATTCTGATTTTCTTCTTCATTCTTATCAACGCAACTATCGTATTTTTAATAATTTTTACCCTTTAATTATTGTGAAAAAAAACAATTATCAATTTCAATAATGCACAGTATGTTCTAATACACGAAGTTTAGTTGAACGAATGGTACTTGCGACTACTCGAACTAACTAAAACTGCATAATTCTGAGTCAAAAGTAATTTACGGAACGACTCCTTAAATTTACACATGTATGCATAAATCTTATAACATTAAGAACGTAATAGTTCTTTCGGTTTGGGAGTGGAAAATCAGTACAAGCTCTTAAGTAAACAAATGAATATGGTTTCATACTTTGGACATGAATCCTAAAAATGTTTAAATGCATTTTTCACTTAAAACTCATTGCAAGCCTCTTTTAAATAAAGTCTTTTAAATAAAGTCTTTATAGTTTTCATTTTCCTTTTCAACTTGATGAGGTCAATGGTGAACAAATGTTTATATAATGAAATAGAATTATAGAACAATTATGGAAATTTAGGTCAATAACCAAATTCTGATTGCAAATGTCTACTTAATTAAGTTGCTAATGCCCATTATTGTCGCAGGAAATGTAATGAAAATGAACAAATTGTTAAACATTCTAGTTCACAAAGCTATTAAATATGTTATAGGTAGGATATATGTTCGTTGTTGAAGAAACAAAACATAAGAAGAGTGTATAATAATAGCTACTTGACGGAGAAGTAAATCATACAACAGTATTACATAAAAAACGCTCTCACACGTTGTTTTAAATAATATACCGTTACTTATGTCAATTTGTGCGAACGTTCGTTTAAAAAAGTGACGAATATGCGCGTCTAGAAAATCTGGCAGGGGTTTTTCTTAAATTATGGAGAGAAAATATTTTTAAAATCGAATAATGATAAGACGAATAAAGTTTAGTTCTTAGAGATATAAATCGCACCGTAATTTAAAATTACGTTGTAAGAAATAGATTACGTTTTTATTCAAATAACTTAGTATTTAATCATTAAAAATATTAGATTCTCTGTATTCAATAAAAGCGATTGTAAACTGTCATCATAACGTGATATTTAATGACTACTGATATTTCAACATTTGTGACATGATAAATTTATAATATCTGTTGTTTGAGCCATCTGAGAGATTTCTCATTTCGCTGTCCCGTCTGTCGATGTCCAGATCCGTAAATCTAGACGTTAAGCAGCTTAAGCGTGCGGGTGTACAGGTAGCCTTACTCAATTTTACAACGAGTGGTCGAGTTGGCTTGAACATGTCCGTGTAAGTGAGAATCCGGCGATATGGCGGTTATTGAGAGTGACCGGTTGGAGGGAGGAAATGAGTCGGTAAGTAGTTGTTGGCAACGGATAATACCCAATATAAAGAGAAATAGGTTTCTATTACATATCAATTTATATTCGTTCGACGTGTGTAAGATTTTATCGGGTACCGGATATAAGTTTAAAAAGTAAAACTTTCAAAAACTACCAAAATTAAATTGTTGTCTCCTCCTTAATTGTATTCCTCGAGATTCGCTTTTTTTTTTTTAAATTTGAAATATTTTAAGCATATTTCTTAACAATTAATCCTTCCAAAATCTAAATAATCTTCAAAATGTATTTTTTATAACTTCGTTTATATGCTCAATGTTCATTTATTGAAGACGAGCATTATCAAAGAATCACAAGTTTGAAATACACAAAGAAAAAAAATAGTAAACTTAAAAAAAACCCTATAAATAGCAAATACACCCTGAATAATAGAATAAATTCACAGCAACGACCAAAAAATACTGGTGCAACTTGAGACTATCGACTGTATATTTTAAGCTTACAGTGTTCGTAAAAGAGTACGCATAGCCTTACCTGCGACAAGTGTAACACGAGCCAGGATTATATTTACTTATTTATCTACTTTAATGTATCTAATTGATACATATGGCGGACTTATTGCTACAAGAGCAATCTCTTACATTAAACCGTGAATTTAATCAGTCGTATTAAATTACTTAGGGTATCGTTGTTTGCGCTATAAACTCCTATAGTAGAATGAAAATAATTCAGTTTTATATGTTCATTTATGGGTTAAGACCATCTTTATAAATGAGCGGTATCATACTTGTCTTTAAGTATAATTACATGAAATGCAAAATTTAGTTGAAAACAATAAATTTTGTTTTTCAGTCTATTATAGAATTAAAATTATATACGATTACGAGGACTTCTTGGTTCATAACGAAACTATAATATAATATGAAAATATTTAATTTACGTCAATGCTGGCTGGAAAAATATTAAAAAAGCAATTATACGGTTTATTTCCAGTCAATGGCATTCATCCATTCGGAATGGAGGTCTTGTGAGACGTGTTGAAGTATTTTTGACCATTAATACAGTTTGACCATTAATACATTAATACAGTTACCATTAATGCAGTTGTACATTATGTAAACTTGCTGATTTTTATCTAGATAACCATATGTAAATTTTCAAATCTTGATTATGCTGAACAAAAAGAAAATTGACAAAAATAAACTCAGCTTTCATTTATAATTTTTTGCATCAACCTGAAAGAAGCTGCAATGATACAAAGTGATGCAGTGATATACTCGTACATTATGACATAAAGCCGAATTATTTTAAGACTTAAATTTTAGTACTAAGCATGAAATAAAAACTGAACTAGATAGGTAATATTTTACTGAAAAATTATTCATGATTTGCGAAATATTAAGAATATATATCTACACGTTGGTGTATTTAATTTAAATATGGACGAGCTTGGATAAAAATTAATATCCGTTTCAGTCATTTTACGACTTCAGTGAATGAAGAAAGCAAAAAGTCGAAAAATCTTTCTTTCAATGTCTTCCTAGTTACAGCCACTGGGATATTTCTAAGTAGTTTTTATGATATTTTATATCGTTACTTAATAGTGAAAGAGATATCGCAGCTATACACACTGAACGTTCACGGTATCTCAAACGCAAGTTTTACTTAAGATTTTATGTCATCTTCTCTAAAAGAAACCAGAATTAAATACCTTTTATACCTGCATCTGCGCTTACTGCATTCACCAAACAGCGACGGCCACATATTGTTAAGTGCGGAAGACGATTTCAAATAACTAAATAAGGCAATAATAAACGGTAAACAATAGCTGCAGCTCGCGCGTCGCAACATTTCAGGTCGAACAGTGGGACCATCATCCTGCGTAGCTATAAAGCCTATCATTAAATTTCAAACCGTATGAATAATCAGCCATTGCATTGAACATTTTTTCTTTAATTCAACTGAAATTTTTCTTTGATTCTATAGAACTTCTGTAAAAATTTGAAGTAAAACATAACTATACACATATATATATATATATATATATATATATATATGTATATATATATGTATATATATATATATATATATATATATATATATATATATATATATATAATGAAAATGCAAATATTAATTTGAACCATAATTGTGTTATTAAAAATAAATAACCGTGGATAGTCAAAGTGACGTATATATAAATAACTATATTTTTTTTGTATTAAAATTTGAGAAAGACAACACATTATAAGGATTTTTAATAATTCCAGTGAACATTTTAACCAAAAATCTAGAAAAAGTCACCAGAGTTCATAACTAATGCTCTTACTAGTAGTAGATGTTTTTCAAAACGGATAGAAAAATTTGTCTATAATGCCTGGCTAAGGAAAATTTTAATAATTGTATATGGAAATATTGAAGAATTGTGACACTATAAAAACTGGCCAAGTTTATGTCGGATTACCTGCTAATTGTTGTTTTGAAGTTGTCTATATCTTCTGAAATTGTTGATCAATCGATTGATCCGAAATAATTTCACTCGAACATCTTTATCAGACGTTTTCTAGAACATTATTTAAAATTTTACCCCGTTATTGAAATATTGGAGCAGCTTCATTTTATTGGAAATGAGGCTTATAAACCTAAAAACAACACTGTTAACAAATATTCTATATTATATATTTTGATTACTATAATTTCGTAATTAATTTATAAGTTGTAATATTGATTATATAGACTTAATATATAAAGTATATCGTAAAGTTATTTTGATATGTCGGTAACTTTTATGCGAGATGACGACACTGTACTAACGAAGTGACGATTTGACGAAGTGACGTTTGATTTCGCAGATTTTACCGAGTTCACAACTTCTATGTACTTTTAATCTGTAAATATTCAGACTACAATTGCTTTATTTTACTTCAATATTACTTAGTCGTGTGGCAGAATATCTCATGCCTTAATTTTAATATTAATGAAAATTTTATTTATCAAATACATTGCTAATATTTTATCTAGTCGTCGAAATTATATGACGTAGGTACAAAAATAAACAATATACTATTTTAATACTAAAAACCTTTTCAGTTGCATAACTACAGAAGTACATTGTAAGTGCCACGCCAAATTTATTGTCAGAACTTAAAATGTTTTATTGGTTTGCAAGATTAGAAAACTTTCCAGACACATTACGACTAAATGTAATGTCTTTGTTTTATTCGTGGACGTAGTAAGGAATTTAAGGTTCTTGTAAATATTATAAAATAATGAGCTATAAGCAGCAACGGAAATTTTACTTTACGAAATTTAAATTTTAAATAATTTTCTCTTTTATAAGTCTTATATTTCCGGTTACCATATTAATAATATATAAAATTTTCAAGTATCTTTAATAAGCTGGATAATAATAATTATAGTATTATATTGCTATTGGACCAAAGTAAGTTCAAATTATAGAAATGGTTAAATTATAAGGAGAATGCACAAATAATTAATTAAGACCATTTTTTTAAATACCCCACGCCCCCATCCTAAAATAAGTTGAGTATTTAAAAAAAAATTGTTTAACAGGGATATACCAAATAATACACTACTGTCGCTACTGCCTTTCGAAGTCATTTTGTAAATGTATACGATTACGATACGAAATGTTTGCGATATGATTTTGCTCTAATTGCACAAGAATTTATTTTAAGGAAACTCAAAATATGAACTCTTAATGTCTGTTCACATGACTGACAATTAATTTGAAATTTTTGATTTTATGTATTATCGGGTCAGGGATTGTTTCGAAAGAAAATAAATAATTATGTCGCAGTTTATGATAAATAACCCTAAGTGAGCTATAAGTCACAACTATAGACCATTCCCACATTTTTGCCAAATTATACATAGCCACCAAAATATAAACTCACTCAAATTTAGCAGAAGTGAAAAATGTGATGAATTGAAAAAATCGCCAATGAACTCTCTCATTACTTAATGATAAATTAATTTTTTCCCCTTATCAGGTGGGAAGATAAATTTGTCATGTGTATGTTTCCAACGGAGTCCCAAGTACCAAATTTGAAGCTGACTCTCGCCATAAGGATTATATTACCAGAGAATATTTCCCAATATATGATCTCATGAATGTCTCACTAAACACACATTTTATTTTATTTATAACGAGTTAGAGAATTTATCTCTTTAACTCAAGTTCTCTATTAACGTGGAGTTGATCCTGAATCAGCTCAAAAGGTATCCAAATATTCATGTAATTTCCTTAATTTATGTAAGTTTATTTTCAATAACGTTGAAATATGGGATTCTTGAATTAGTAATTCTAATTATTTGGTGTCAAAATCACCGTAGCCCAGACTTGGTTTGGACCCTTAATGTTTAATACCTACTCCGAATCGTTCGGACTATCGTCTTACACCAGTTTCTATATGAAGCATATGCTGCTTGTGTTTCTTGATTCTAAATGATCAGATATGAATTCATAAAATACGTATACAATCGCCTATATTTTCTCGATATTGGCACGATAATTGTCAAACTATAAATGTCATCGAAGAGTTCGGCGCGCTCTCTATGTAAATTCGTCCTTTGAATGTTCTGGAAGTTTCTGAAAAGTTATAGATATTTGTTAAAAAGACATTTATAAATTTTTAATCTACTTGGTATGCCGATAAATTTCTTTGAAAAATGTGAATACGAAATTTTTTTTTAAAAACATATTAAATCAAAATCTTTTTATTCACGAAAACAATGGCAATTTTAGAAAACATTTCCACAAATATTTTTGCTTTTCAATTTCTGCACCTAACTTATAATATTTTCCTCCAGGCAAAATTAACATCTATATTTAATTTAAATTTATGTAGACATTAATATCGAAGAAACTTTATAGCGTTTTGAAGTTTAAATTAATATATTATAATTCCCGTGTAATTTGTTGTAGTTCGTCTTTGGCGTTCCGTGCCTATCCGTTGTAATTCCTTACTTATATTTATATACCACCCAGAATTTTTTTGCTAAAACTGGCTGATCTGCATAATTTTTGTAACTACGTAGAGGTATTTATTTTATGTCTATTAATACGCCTTTTTTGCACTTAAAAAAAAGTAATTGCTCAATATTCGTTACTGTACGTACTAATTAACTAGTTGCAAAACACATGAAGAGTTAAAAAAGTCTAAATAAATTGTAGTAAATATGATGACAAGATAGTTTTAAGTAATGTACAAGAAGAATATGAAAGCAACTTCGGAACAAGTGGACGCAGTTTGTATTTAAATCTTTAATTAATTTCTTTCCTCTGCTAAAAAGACCTTTCCTCAAACCATAAAAGCATGTAACTATAATGTGGTCAGGTTTGCATTAAAAAAATCACGGGTATATCTATACCTGTAAGGCGCTAATCACTAACAGATTTGCATTAAATTGTGACAAAATTATTTTGCTTGACAAAATACGACTTACGAGGCTATGATAAAATGTATGTGTGAACCACGTCCATTCTATTATGAACAGTTATTACAACCATGCTAATATATGATTAGATTAAAGTAATATAAAGTTAAAGCATGAATACCGTCGATCAAAAAATACTTGAGGGCGCCTCCGTCAAAACACAAAAGCGCTTTCAACTGAAACGTTTCCTTTAATCGTACACTAATAATGGGATTTTTGGTAAATACCCCTCTCCATTACTGACTTATAAAAACGACAAATGTATAACAGCATGTAAATTATGTATTGCTGGATAATTTTACTCAAAAACATTGGGTCTAATTCCATGAAGTATTCTTTTAATTTTCTTCGAAGTTTGGTTCAATTTTCTTTGTTCGCTCGTCGTGGTAATTTTTTAATGCATAACAAATCCAAATTTCTAATAATTATTAATTTTACACCACTATAAAATATATTTGGAGCTGTTAAATTAAGAATTTACTTTTAAGTCACGTAAATTATTTTTCATATTCTCTTTATTATTTTCCAGTCATTCCAATAAACGTATTAAAAGATTTTTGTAACGTGTAAAATTTTCAAAACACTTCAGTGATGATTTCGTCAACTTAAAAGAGTGAAATAAATACTATCTGAAAAACTGCAAATAACTCATTAAAACTTAACGTAAGGCAAATATTTCCATTTTTACAATCAAATCAGTCAGAATAAATACTTTTATTAAAGAGACCGTCAAACAAATCATCGTTTAAGCGTTAGAATAAATTTAAAATGTTGTAATGATTTCGTTATGAAAGTTTCAATACAACCGATTGCAAACTCGGCGTTTTGATGACTGTTGTCTTAGAGGAAGTCATTGTATTAGCATACTGAGCGTGGACTTTGCTTAGTATTGTAAACAACTGAGTGGCTTCAAAGTGTTTTATTTACTTTAAGAGCTAATGGTGTTAAAGCAATTTACCTGAATTTTGGTTTAGTTTCTGTAACAATTTTATCTCTTGACAGGACTAATCAGTATTTAACTACACGTACAATAACATTCGTGTAGAACTTCACTATGTTTATTAATTATGTTTTATCTATTTAATACATAATGCTTTTTTTTGTATTCATAGGTCGAATATATTTGATATTTTAGATGAACTACCTATAATAAATATTGATATAATATTAGATGATACCAAGATTCGAATAACGATATTTTCTAGAAACAAAAAATTATGTTTTATAGTATACTAGTGACCCGGCCCGGTTTCGCACAGGTAGGTGGTGGAAAGGATAATTCTCTGATAGATGGATTTTTTCCTAATTAGTCCATAATTACCGCCACAGGTTGGTCAATTTACACAAAATCTATATCAATTATATATCTTTGGGGTTTCATTAATTACTTATGTTCGGATCGTTTGTCCAGCGGAATGAAGTAATAAGTGTATCTATCGGAATGTTGCGTAGCGCTTGTAGATTACAACAAAAGACTAATAATGGGAAGTTTTAAATCATCACATAACAATGTAATGATTGCTAAATATTGACCACACATTTTAGAGAGGTGTATTATAATACGAATTAAAGAACAATAAACAAACACTTTATGGTTTAATAGCACACGAGACAGGGCAACGTACAATTAGCCGTATGAAAAACATTGAAAGCTGAGATTAATTCCAGCAAATTTAAAGTCTGGCCCTGTGCTTTATTTATTGTCAATACGAATGCTAGCCACTAAAAATGACAGATATCACTGTTATACAAAACAAATAATAATTTACGCTGGCCATATCTTTCAAGCTTTCAGACGTCTTTAGTATTTCTGACTTACTCGATAATTTTTACCATAGTTTAGCCAAATTATCCAATATGTTCATAAATTTTACATCTAAAACTTTTTCTTGCATCACTCTATTTATTGGCGAAAACCGTATAATAATCCGTGTAGTAGTTTTTGAGATTATCGCGTACACACAGACAGACAGAAACTTTGTTTTATACTATTTAGTGATGATGATAGTGATAATGATGATGAGATAGATGGTAAAATATGGAAGGTATATCGTGAAATAGGTTAAAAGTTGAAACAGGCGAGTTTATTTTTTTGAATTTAATTTTACTCTTCCAAAACATTTGTAAATACAAATGTTGCGTCTATACAGTATATTTTTCTTTAATTTTGACATATAGTTAATAATGTCTACGTAGTTGGAGAAAAAGCCTCTGGTTTGGCCGCTTTCGTATTATCAATTCCAATGTTAGCCGTTTAAAATAAAGAAACCACTGACAATAATGTCATTCAAAAGTAATATGTAACCTTCGATATTAAAACGATTTACGTGGTTCACAACTCTTGAACCGTCAGAGGTTATGATTTTTCCGACTTACTGAGCATTTTTATCGTAGTTTTACTAAATTACACAAAAAAATCATAAATTATACGTATGAACATTGATCGTGAGTTACTCTATCTACTGGTGCGTGTGGTAGTTTTTGAAATTGTCGCGCTTAGATATCAAGACAGACAGGGACTTTGTTTTATATTATGTAGTGATGGACGATACAGTAGGCGATTTACTTGTGTAATACAAATCAATAATTCTATTTATGTATTAATTTAAATTTATATATGTACTTAGTTGTATACTTTCCGGAACGTTTGTAATATTAATTTCACTTGAATGGCTAACATAAATTTGTAAAAATACATTGAGTTTTACTTTGCATTTCCCCTGCACCGGCAGGGTACTTTCCACCTACAGCAAATTCCCTCTAAAGAAATGTTGTTATTAAATCGACCCTTCTTTGGAAATTTTCAAAACTTCTTGTATCCACCGACAAGAGAGGTTACAATTTTTGTCGAATCATTTTCACGATTGGTCGAAAAATATTTTTGGTCATTTTGCGTTCGCAAATCAGACAAATGGGGTGAAGAAAAAAAGAAAGTCGCTACGATTGTGCGATTACCTGTACCAATTTTTTTATATTCCAAAATGGAATGGCTTTATTTTAGGATGGTCCGCTTTGGAAAAATATGATAGGGAGGGTGTGTATAGAGGATAGAACAAAACGTAATTTGCGCATGTTCTATCTTACTAAATGAAAAATTTGCGTGGAAATAAGCTTTTTCTAAAAAATACAAGATTCGTTTATTTTTTAGTTTTGTCTATATAATAGTATTATTTTGATACTTGTAACATTTGGGTTCAACACTATATGAACTCATTCCGGTTTTCCCAATTGAATGTGGATAACTAATATGATATTTTAAGAAAACTTAACGTATCGGTGAAAAATAAATTGTAAATATAGTTTGTTCTTCTAAAAATTATATAAATGTTTTTCCGCGACTAAAAATTAAAAATAATAAAAATAAATTTTAATTCTCATAGTAACAAGAACCACTGAGATATATCATGATCGATGTGATACAAAATGCTGGAAATTTTATTCCCATATAATCACCGTAAAAATCATAATCATAATCATAATCCAAATTGGATATATGTGAAAATGATGTATTATTTGTATTAATTCGGATAGTATGTGGTCCGTCATATTTTGTCGAAACAAAATATCTGCGTAGGTTCTTTAAATTTATTTACATCTCTAACGATGAATTGTGGAATTGAAATAAAAATTTATGCATGGACATCAAGATTTCCGTAAACTAAATTATACTATAGGTAATTTAGATGATGTTTTCATTATCACCTAATTTAGATGAATACCTATATTAGCCACATGAAAAGGGAAATAATCATTAATTAGTTAATGAGCGAGACTTTCGTTGACTAATGCATTAAAAAATAGAATAAACAATTTGGAGTGTTTTTTCTAACGAGTGATAAAAAAATCGGACAAAATTGTGGTATTTTAAGTTTTTTTAACAATATATCGTTTGCGTACATTGGTTGCAAAATGACCTTTTAACGAAATTTTCCTTATCTTTTACCCTTGAAATGGTTACAATTTTCAAAGTATTGAGTCCATTTTTTCTATCTACCAACTTTATTTAGATTTTTATCCGAGCTATATTTGTCAAATATTTCTCCCGATCGACTATGTCTTCTAGAGCATATATCAATTTCTTTCAATAGGATATACATATACATACACACATATATATATATATATATATATATATATATATGTATATATATATATATGTATATATATATATACATAAAATTCAACAATGATATTACATTTGACGTGTGAGCATTATTGTGTAGCAAATATAGTTAAGTCAAGATCTTAGTAATAGGTCGACTTATTCGAAACTTCTCTAATATATTTCGAATTGCGTTAAAAGTCAGATAATATAAGTATACAGGAGGTCCAGTCAGAAGTAATTATATTACTCCGAAGTAATTATACGAATTTAGGAAGTAATTTTACATATATCAAATGTAATGCTACCAATATTGGTGATATGCGTACTCCGTTAACCGACTAATAAAATTAGCTATTTATTAGCAGGAGTTTTAGATCTGTTTTTCTACATTACATAAAATGACAACAATTTTACTAAAAAAACTGTTACGTGCGTAAAGGGAAAAATGATCAAGATCCAAAAATAGCACAGTAACAAGTGGCAACGTGTAGGAAAAAGAAGCAAGGACTATATTACTTAATTATTCAAGAAGGAATTTATGATTCCTTATTATGGATTTTCTTATTATAGATAATTCGACCAGAAGGCAGCGTTGGCAGCTGAAAATTCCTATGAAATTTCCAGGACGGGACACGTATAATAATATATTTCCGGATTCTGAAACCAAACTGTTCGCAAGATATGCTCTCATGAAATATAAACCTGCGTTCCTATAAAAACTAAAAAATACTTTTTGAATCCAAACCGCGTAAGTTTTAGTTTGTTAAAATATGTGAAATATTTCAGAAAATCTATCCACAAACATTTCCATATCGAGTATTGCTAATCTCAGTTGTTTTATTTTCAGAAATATAATTGATTTTACTTATATTGATTCTTGATAATATGTACTATTAATAAGTGCACATTATTGCGATTTTAATATAAAGAATAACGGAAAATACCCTTTTGACATTTGCCCCTTTTACAATTAATCGCAGAAGCTATTTATTTAAATTTTAATTAACACTATTAATTTTCACTCCCAAAGTAAGCTTATATCGCAATTAATCAACCTAAAGCTTTACGAGATTATTATTATTTTTCATGTTTCTTCATAGAAATTGTGAATTTTATTTTTCAAATATCACATGTATTTAGTTGAACTTTAATCTGAATAATTCCATACAATCGTAAGAATAACAAAAGTTTAAAAAAAAATGAAAACCGCTTTAAATAACCAACAAAAAAGAAGTGCAAGGTAAAAGCACAAAATAATAACAATGTGAGTATATAGTTGGAATTATTGCGATACAATATTTGCATACTAATGCTAAAGATTTTTGGAATCGATGCTAAGTCGATTCTTATCGCCTCTCTTATGTATATGTACACCTATACATACACCTGGCACCGACTCCAAAAATCTCTAGCAGTAGCGATATTTTGCAAACCTTTTATGTTCGGAAACGAGATTGTAACGCAAAAGTACCAATTAAGTACTTATGTTTCAATATTTTATACTTTTCTTGTATTTTAATTATTTTATACTTCACCGTAGACTGCTTCAAGCTTGTATATACCAGTAAGTATTGCATATCTGTCTAATAAAATTCTAGTTACTTTACGTTTCGTGGTATACCTGTACATGTGTACTTACTTGACTATTAACAGTCTAATTGATATATGTCTTTTTTTATATTTTTATGCATTTACTTACCTACTTTTATTTTAGTTGCATCATGCCTTTGTGTGTACTTGTGTATAGTTACACGTCTATTTATTCTGTTATTTTCTTGCTTGGGTCAAGATAAGTGAAATGAGTCCAACCTTGATCAGTTTATTCGTCAGTCGTCCGTAAAGAGATCCTGTCACCAGCTTCCAGCTCCATAATTGTACCCTGATTTTGCGAAAGGACAGATTTATATCAATCGAGTCACGAATCACGACAACACTTTAGGGATATTATTATTAAATTATCATTAGACTTGTATCAATGGAACTCGATCAGGGTACCTGCGCTATTTGGCGTTTAGGCGTTCTATGATGTATCTGCAGTTTTCATGATCAGATTCTTACAAAATTTTGGGGGGACCATGCTGAAATTACAATCTTCGAAATAAGAAAAGCATTCAAATTGGTTGATAAATACCGGAAATATGAGGTAATATTCACAAAAAATATGAAGTCGAATTAAAAACCTCCCCCTTTTTAAACTCGGCTGAAAAGAAAATAATGACACTCGATTATCAAACGTATTTAAAAAACGTATCCTAAAAAGCCTTATTTTAAAGGTAAAATAGCCTTAATTGTGCTGAAGGCCGATTGCGAAGCGACGAAATAATTTGCCTAACAATTACCTGACAGCGTCTCTAATGGATAAAATAACTTATTTCGTGATATTCTAATTTCCAGATCGAAGAATATTCGTTTTGAACTTTTGTATCTCGGCCTAATTAATAGAGGAAAATAGTTCATATTATTTGTACTAAAAGCCTCTTTTTAAGTAACGTTATCTCTTTATATTTATAAGGTTTCCTGCATCCAGAATGGTTAAAGAAAGAAACGAACTAAATTTTATTAAAAACAAAATGATAGAGTTGAAAATACTGGAAATCGTTCACATTTTTAAAAGATATGTTTATAATATAAAAGGAGGTAATTAATTAATTTTTATGAAATTATATATTTATTACATTAGCCTTATTGTTATTGCAAAATTTATAGGTCGATAGCCTTTCAGTTTTAGAATCGATTTTTATATGAAAATTTCATGCTTATCAGCCGCAAAACTATATATTATAGATTTCTCTCATTATTCTTATTGAAGCATCCAATCTATAAATTTTTTTCTGAACACTCTCCTGGAATTTTGTACTGATGTCTACTCTGTTGGCAACTTCCAGAGGGCAACTGAAGTATTTTTGAATGGTATACTGCCTGAAACTTTGTACAATTTATTAGCTCTAATTGTTTGTCCTATAACGAAGGTATAATTAATTTATCCAACCTTAAGGTTTTTATTGTTTAATTATTTTAAATCAAGCTTCCACAGACGGCAATATACATAGTATTTATTACATTGTAAATTATATTTGAAACAAGCTATTAGTTTTAAACGTAAAATTATAACCGAAGTTGTGTCAAGTTTAAAATGTCTTTACATTTGAACATTGTTACATTAAATGATAAGAATTCGTATATGGAACAAAAACTAACTTATATACTTTTTAAAAAACTAACTAATATACTATAACTTATATACTTTTTACTTCACATCCTTATACAAATACAGCTTCAAAATATGCTACGATAGAAGGAATGATGCCATGGTAGGACTTCGAATAAATAACATATTTATTGTCATGCGGACAAAAACAGGGCTGATAATATTAAGAACGGTATAGTATCAATCATATGTGGTTTTCCTTATCAAATTTTATTTTAATAACAAATTCTTTTAAATAATGAATAGGTTTGTCCATGAATTTTACCTTTTTTCCGTCGAAGTAATTATTAGGGAATATATTTTATAAATACCAAAATCAAATTATAATTAGCTAAAAGTATTTAAGTCAAAAATGTCTTTTGAATATAAATAACTTTTATAATAGATATAATCATATTATAATAAGTTGTATCTTAGCTTAAATCTCTGTTAAGAACGGTTTTATTTCCTTAATTTTTATTAACGAAATAAAATTGTTCTTAATTCTGTGTATAGTTTATTATAAAATGAAAAAAATAACTGAGGTCAAATTGGTACTACCAATTTTATCTACATATATGTGGATACTGCCATTTTTTAGATCAAAATATAAAAAAACACGTTACATTCATGTAAGCTTATAAAATAGGAGAATAATATAAAATGTAACATTTTATTGAAAACGAGGTATTGCGTATTTTTATGTGATTAATTTTAAAGCAAACTGTACTTTATTTATATTTTTTATTTCGAAAATCACCTCATGTAAATAAAAAGAGCAAATATATGTTTTTCCAGACACATAATAAGCCTTCGAATTTGCATTATCGACTTACCCCTATTATGTTTACACCTCATTATTAAAACACTTTAACAAATTAGTTCGTTGTAACTAACGAAACATGTTATAAAATAATTTAAATTTTTCTAAATCAACATTTTTTTGATTTTAGAGTTTTAGGCAAAATATTCATTAAAAATAACGAAAAAGACCCTAAGGTAGTCACAACTCCAAGTCCGTTATATTAATCGCCGCCTATAATTAATACAATGGTTAGTTTTTGTTCCATTTTCTCATTAGTACTTAATCTTTTTTCATTGGTGTTTAATCTTCTGTGTAACAAACGACTGACGGACGTAGTCAATCAGTAAGATTGGCTACTGAGAAATCAATTGGAGTAATGTAGTGCCTTGGCAAGGGCTTGTCACCTTTAGTATAATTACTTCGTACTATAAATTTTGAGTTTACCTAATTTAATATTTTCGGGTATAAATATAATATTATAGAAAACATTGGTAATAAGGGAAGGTACTTGTACACAAGTAAATGTTTTTTTATTTGATAAAGACATCAACCTTTTTAATAAAGAAAAAAAAAATCGCCAAACTCAGATTTTTCATGAACTTATCTTAAAGTTAACATACGATTACAAATATTGTAGGAAACAAGAAACACTAACAAACATTGTGAGAACTGTGAATCACGCTCACGTAACAAAATATTTAGCTATAACTATTTAGCTTTATACTGTTACATAAAACTACTGTATTTTAATATACTACTATAAACGACTGCACTTTAATACATTTTGTTCAAATGGAATAATAATGGATTCGATGGGTGGATAGATTAAAATGGATTTGAATTCAGTCTATAGCGATCGCCTAAACTGTCATCAAACTGGTCATGAAGATATTCTTCGTGATGTTCTGAAATATTTTAGATGAAAAAACTGATATAAAAAAGGATGATGTTTCCAAGATTTCGAATCAATTTCATGTCCTGGCAAAACTGATATTACAACAATGTACAAATAAGTTTTAGTTAATATTTATTGCAAAACTCGTCAACTTTGGAACACAATTACCATTATAACAATTGGGTACGATGAAGTTTTTGTTACCATAATGCTAACAAAAACTTTAATTTGCACAGTTCTGTTTTTCACAGAAATAAAGAAAATAAAACAGTACTCTTTTATATTGACTTGATTTTTTCCAATCTAATCTGCCACGTAGTAAAATTTTATTCAAACCATTGCAAAAAACCATATTGATTTGGTTTATATAAAAAAACAGTATTCACGATTTTGAAATTGGTATACAGAGTACACGTGACTCCATAGATCAAAATGAACCACTTCGAAAAAGAATTAAACTTCTAGCAGCGTCATAGTTAAGAAGTGAGCGATATAATTATTACTCATCTTAAAGACATTTTATTTTTGTAATCATTTGATAGCTGCAAAATGATGTTACTGCAAGACCTTTACTACATTTCGCTCTACTTTTTCCGATTAAGATTTCAAGACCACAGCTTACGTCGCTTTGGACCAATACAACTTGAAAAACGAATTCTCCGCTATATACAATTCCGACGAGTTCATCAACGCAAATAGAATAATTGCAATTTTATGATCTCACTGAATCCTTTTGAGAATCTATGAAACTACTTTGAATTCTTTGAACAATATAAATGACTTCGGTCGAAACGAGCGGTGTTTTTCGACACTGAAGAGTAATAAAACGTTTCTCAGAAATACCACACCCAGTACCGGCTAAATTCACTTTCTGTGCTCACTATGGAAAGAAAAATTATTCAATCAATACCAGGTTTTAATAAAAAGGTGATCGAATATTTCGCTTGAAAAAAAAATTCAGCGAATTGATTTAATTTATAAAAAAATAAGAATACCTAACGTTTTAATTTTCATTATTTATCGCAACTTCGAATCTTAATATATAGTGCACTACCAGTTCCATGGCCCACCAGTCGCCATAGAACATTATTTAAATAATGTGGAATTCTACTCTCTGCACCTTACAATAATTAATTAAAGTCTTTAAAATTTACGTTTCGTATATAATTCGGTCCTCATGGACAGGCGGTCCTTGAAACTCTTTTCAAGAGACGAGAAGCGATATGATGTTATGAAGTTTCTTTAAAAATTATACGTTTCAATATTACGTGGGACTTACAGTTTCAGAACTATAATATTAGTAAATTAAGAAGACGAATTACGTTTTGTCTATTTCTTGCTATGATAATAAGTTGATTATGTAGATTAACATCAGTCGTCTTAAGTTTTGTTTATAAAAATAATGATTTTTTTTCTTCAAAGGAGGTAAACTGAAAATATACGTTGTGTCCGTTAATGAGTGAATTATACTTACGAGGTAAGTTAATTATACTTAAGAGGCTTATAGTAATTATGATTATGAGCTATCAAAGTTACTAACTTGACTTTCAAATCAATTTAAACAAAATATCTCTATTGGGAAGCTTCTATATATATTTCATAAACATAGGTTATTGCTTACTCTATTTAAAAACCCTTTTTGTTATAAAATCACATTTAGAAAAAAAGTGTATGAGGATTGGGCATGAAACTTTTTATTTAACGTTCTCTTTTTACGTTTCGTTGGCAGTCTATCCAACTATTTATCCCTGTTTATCCTCTCCTCTTCTTTCTCTTCTTTTTCACTCGCTCTCTCTCTTTCTCTCGCCTTTCCTCTCTCTCCTTTCTCTATTCACCTCCAACCTATTCCCTACCTCCACAGCTCTCTCCTTTTCGTGTTCTTTTCCCTACCCTCACTCATTTTCCCCCTTTTCTTTAGTGTCACGCCTCGTTCCCTTCTAGCTCTCTTCTTTTCCCTCTCGCATACGCATTCTCTGTCATTTCATTCAGCGTCACTCTCCTCTGAATCTTATATCATCATCATTCACCGACTCTGCCTCCTCCATCCTCAATCAATAAATGTGGAAAAATTATCGTCGGAGTATTATCGACCGTATCTTCTAGAATATTTTCATTAGTGTGACTCCTTCAGAACAAAAGTAAAGTTTGGTATAAAATTACGTGTCTCAATGATAAAGAAAAACTGATTAAAAATACGGTGACAAATTAAAGAGGGGAGAGTTCTAAAAGATATGGTTAAGTCTCCATTAGGACCAAAGTTACCGTCGTTACTAGAATTGGCCCTGATTGGACCCATTCTGAAAAACAAAAAAGCTTCTGTAGAAGTATCTTACAATTCCAGTTAAAGGCAAATATCTTCATTAGTTCTTACGACCATTAACGAATCCACAGAGCTCTCAACGTTAATAGATGAGATTTTCTTTCCCTATATTGGTACAGTTCTTGGAAGGTCCTCTATCACTCCGTCCAAACATCAATTGGAAAACAGTATTATAAACTATATTTGAATAGCCCTAAGTTCTAACAATGTTGGTTATTTAAAAAAAAGAACAAAAACGTAACGAATAGCAGACATAAAAAAAGGAATTTTAATCATCTTGATATTTTTTTAACATTTTCAAAAAATCTTGACTATCGAACTTTATTTATTATAGTATCAAATATATATAAATATATATATATATATATATATATATATATATATATATATATATATATAAACTAAGAATAACTGAATGAATTTTGAAAAAGTAAGTTATCGCATACAGATAATGCAATTTCGTAAGTCCAAGAAAAGAAAAAGATTAAAACATAATACTGTTTTTTTTAAATAATATAATACTGTTCTTTTTCTAAAAAATACCTACAGTAAATATCGGTTATAACATTTTTAATTTCAAGTTGTTTTTGATTTGAAATTATGAATATTATTTAAATTAATGAATAGGAATGGTATGTAATAAACATACCATACTCATGAAGAGACGGTTTTAATGAATATTGTCTTCAAAACTTTTTAACGATAATGAGAGTTTCAAAGTAAACTTATTTCAATATCTTTATGTAAGACTTAGAAATTTCAGATTTAAATGATCCAGTATTAAGATAAAGTAAATCGTTGTTATATCAGGATCTTGTTAATTTACTAGTTATATTTAAAGCTAATAGTTTCAATGTGTTATTCTGTCCAACAGTAGTGTTTTCGTTTCCACAACACATTAGTAACCAAGTTTGCCAAGCCTCATAAATATTGGATTAATATTTGAAGATTAGAACGTAGTTACTATGCAAGTACACAAAAACACATAATAGCAACTTATATTTTAAATAATTGGTTACAAGCAAAACTTGTGAAACATGAATAGAACTCGCTATTCTATAGTTCTGTACGCATTAATGCACTTAAGGGCATTTAAGGGTACATAGTTTTACTAGTGAACTATTTTCAAAAATTAATTATTCACAATCTAAATATGTTGCATACTGTATATTTTACGGGCGTAAAACAATGCATATTTAAAGAATTATAAGACCTAGGATAATCGCTTTAGTTTCGCTGTATCTCTTGGTCAGATTTTTTTCAACGCTGTTTTTTTCATGATTTTTATTTAGTAGTTTAGAAAATAAGGGGAAAATACTGTATTATTGCATATTTCTGGAATAACTTTATAAATATGCCCTTTAAGTTTACAAAAGAAAAACTTCTGTATTTCTTAAAACAAGCCCTTTGAAATAATTACAAAATATAACAAATAAAAAAAAATTGGATCTGCATTTGCCACTTCTTTTATTCATATATCACTACTTTTTAAAAATTAACTAATGCAGAATGTATAAATTAATAATATACTACCCCACATTTCAACTTCTGAGTATCGGATGTGAACATACAAAATCATAAACGTATTACGTAGGTGTAAAATTATAAGCCTATTTCAAAAATTCTGACATATTCCATCATTGCTATAGTTTACAACCTTTGGGTGGGCTTCTAAAAACTCATATCTTTTTCATAATTTTAGGTACAGTGCTTTTGGAGATAAGAAAAAATATATTTTTGCACATTTTATAGTATATTTTTCAACATATAATGTCAAAAATTATGAAAAATACTCTTTAGATACATAACTAGACCTTTATAACGATATCCCCAAAACAAATATTGAATTGAAAAAAATCTAATATTTTATATGCTACCTCTAAAATTTCCAAACAAATATTTTCATGTTTTAGCTGTTGAGATATTATGATATTATGTTTACAGTTTAATATGTTTTATTAATAAGCCAATTTTAAGTTTATATTTCAAGAATTTTCAGAGAAGAACGACTTTGAGGAACTGCTGGAAGAGATTCTCCTAAGGGTTCCGTTTTTCTTTTTGAGATACATAATTCTACCAGAAAATGACAATATTACATTGCAAGTATGACAGTCAACTAGATAAATATATTTCTACACTTCATATGAAAATTATATGCCTAGTGAGATAGAAAAATCTACCTATTTTATAAAAATAATTTTTTTTTAACATTGCATGGAAACTTACACTGCCATTCTTCTTATCCATTATCCACCGAAGGCTATGTTCAAAAACATAATAAACCGAATGAAATGTATATTCTATTTAAATAATCTTACTCTGTATATACATTAGGAAAGTCAAGAGGAATTCATTCCACTTGCAATCTTAGTTGCTAAAATATAATTTAACTAATGTTGACAATATTTACTTGACATATATTCTTTCTGTATATGAAACAGAAACTTATACTTTTTTATTTTTATCTCCTTTTGGTACAGTAAATCACCATAATTAAAGATATAAGTCACATTTTAACATATTTGTCCTCATTTATGTTCATGAACACATTTGTTCCTTGTCTATTTTGCATTCAGTTTAATTCATGCATGTTATGGCGTATTTTTTCTACGACGTTTATTATTAACCTCATCATAAAATTACAATGGAATTGATAACTTTATGGTGAGGTTTCGTCTTTTCTTAACACGGGTTCCAAGGATACCGAGCAAAATATGCTCACTTTTCACAACAGAGCGGACGTAATTAATTTTTGCATTAAATATTTAAAAAATTTTGGCGATATTACTGTTTTATGGCACGTTTAAAAACTATAGTTTACTTTTTTTTAAAATGCCGGTTCAAGCCAAATAATTTACATCGCCGAAAACAGCTCCTTGAAATCTTAAGATAGCCACATAACAAGTAACATTTATGCTAAGTTTGTTTTAAATCAATGAAAACCCTCGCAAGCGCGCGCACGCACGCACATGTACGTACGCACTCACACACAGACACACGCACTCACACACGCGCACACACATATGCATACGCACACGTACACACGCACATGAACATGCACACGCACACGTGCGTACACATACGTACGCACGCACACACACAGACACGCACGCGCACGCACACATGCATACGCACGCACGCACGCACACACACAAACACACGCACGCGCACACACAGACACACATGAACACGCACACGCACACGCACACATATGCATATTTACAAATATTGATTTTTTTAGCAAAAAAAGTTAGAACTTGATTTAGAAGAACTTTTTATATCATTTAACTTTTTAACCTTATTTAGAAACAGCTCTCAATTATTACGTCAAAATAAATATACTTTTTGAAGATATAAAATAATTCATAGCACCTTAAAGTACAAGTTACCGTCTTAAGTAATTTCTAGGCTTTTTTAAAATCAACCTATAAATTTTATTTTACGATAACTTTAATTAATAATAAATATAAAGCCGTGATTTGACGAGAAAATGAAATAAAAGCACGCTCCTCTTCCGATTCCAAACAAGTCAACAAATACAAATAATTTTAATTAAGACATGTGTCTTGCGATTTGTTATCCCTATATTTTTAATAATAACTATTGAAAGTTTTTCGTTTAATTGCTGGTGTAAGTAAATATAATCAAAGAAACTAAACAAAACCTTCAAACATTTCGATGATTAATTTAATAAATCTACATATTCCTTAATAAAAAACTTATGTTTAACAGAAATTTGCAAAAAAGTACTACATCATCGGATGATTCAATTATAATATAAATTAGTATATTTATATTTCGGCACAATAAAATATTCTTACGTGAACATTATACATTTCTGAATATTAGAAAGATTACAGAATAAGAAATTAACAATTACAGAATTATGAAAGATATTCATAATCTCAAATAACTAACATAATCCCAATTCTCGCCTATAAAAATTAGTGTTAATACGATTTACATCAATCAAGTATTAATTTAAACATAAAAAACATTGCCTCGGGCTCGGGAAAGCATGCCACGGCTTATATGAGAACCTTTAAAAAAGTTTTATGAAATTGCAAAAATAGGGAGCGAGTTTTTGTGTACGATGTAATATACTTAAACAAGTGAGTTACAAACACAAACGTGAAAAAGCCTACATGCTATTTCATAATTACGAAATCATACTACACAGTAAAGAATACATTTCGAACATATGCGCTGTTTTTTTCTATTAAAAGTCATTGAAATAACGTGCACTATATCGACGGCTCCTTCGTACAAACGTTTACTGGAGAGCCAGTTCAAGTTTCAAACATTTATAGAATTACCCTTAAAGGACTATGAGGACTTTTTCTTCACATTGTGTAACCTGGTATGTGGATAGTTTATAATGGTATTGGAGATAATTTGCCATTATTCTATTTGCGGCGAAAAACTCCTATTTAATGGTTTGCACGTTTATTTAAAATGCTCGAAAAAAAGATAAGCCACAGAGGTTTGTTTTTATTTGGAGAAAAATTCTAAGCCATAGTTAAGTGTCTACAATAACTCTGTATTTAATTTATACTAACTTTATAATCGTAACCGATGATATTGGGAGTACAGCCTCGCTGAGAGTATAACTTTCCAAATAAAAAAGATCATCCAAATTGGTTGAACCTAGTGGATCAATTATTCAGGTTGTATTATTAGTAAAAGCAGGATCGTATACTACTTGAATACATATATACTATATATATATATATATATATATGTATATATATATATATATATATATATACATATATGTATATATACATATATATGTATATATATACATATATATATATATATATATATATATATATATATATATATAATATATATATATATATATATATATATATATATATATATATATATATATATATATACTAAGCAGCGTTTCTTCATCGCGATAATAATTTATCAGTTCTCGAACTTCATTGACATGCAGTTTACCACTGTTCTTTGTGGCAATGTCCGACATAAAGTTCGATCTTTTGCGACACTGATGTAAATGAACAAAGTTTACTACAATATTTTAATAAACAAATGCGAAACAAAATAAATAATTGCAATCACAACAGAATCATACGCTCACAGTATCACGGTCCGAGTTAATGACGTTAACTTTGTTATTGCTACGTTCACGCCGAACGGCGCACTAAGTGATACAGCATAGATAGTTGCAAGTAAACTGGTTCGTATCTACTACCTAAAATGATAAAATACGTCAGTCACGACCTATATAAGCATTTGATTTTCACAGAAATATTGAGTTTGGAAAATATTTTTTTTTGAACTGGTTTAAATGGAAATTTGAATTTTCGATTTGGTGCACTGAAATGATCGGAGCATTCGTTTTGGTCAAATTAGTTTTCCAACCCAGAATCCGATAAGAGGTTTAACTTAGCTGACGTGGCGCTCCGTCAATTTTACTCTACGCTGCACTATTAACCATATTATTTGTCGCGAACTAAGTATTCATATCCACTGTGGTCTTGTTTGTCTTAGGCTTCCGTACGTCAAAAGGAATAACGGAATCTTCATGATATCACTCGTTCGCCCGTCCGTCTGTCTGTCAAAGCTGATTTTAGCAGAAACCGCTTGACGTAGAAACTTGACATTTAGTATAGTTATATAACATATACATAATACCATTTAACCGGAACTTATCTTAATAGACAATACCCAAAAATATTCATATGGAAATTATAGGGGAAAAAATTAGGTACCCGAATAATTTAATTAATTATATTTACACTCAAAAAATATTTTCCTGGGGGTGAAAAAAGAACATTTTCTTAAATATAGCGTGAGGAACCATCTGAAAGGATTAATTAGATTTAAAAATAGTTTTTTTATATTTTAAGGTCCGAAATCATTCGGACATCCTCAGGGATATACCATAAAATAGACCAAGAATACTTACCCCTCTTATCTCCAAAATTGTTCAGCCTGAAATCATGACAAAATGCGGCTTTAGAATCTTGTACCATGAGAAATATTTAGCGATTGTTCTAAATAAAATAATTTTTGAAATGTGCACTATGTTTTTACAGCTTTGAAAGATATATTATGTATTAATATCCATGTTGTGATAAAACTTTACACCTTAAATGTGTACGGAACCCTCGTTCTACTTGTATTTGACATCTTACATTAGTTATTATTACGTAATAATTACTTAGTTAAATTAAAATAAATATTATTAAATTTGTCGCCAAGGTATTTAGGACATACCAAACCCATACCGTTTTAAATATCTTCCGAGAACTTCATTGTTTTAACAACATGACGTGTTTTTTAAGTCCCAGAGAAGTGACGTATAAATATTTTCAAGATCTCTAAAATGCGTCTATTTTATCCTTCATGTATATTGAACATCTATCAAGTAAGTGTAGAACGTGCACCTCGGGGGTTTCGTGCACATTTAGGCAGTTATGAACATTTATTGGTACATAGTGATTATATTAAATTATTTACACATATTAATTTTTCACAACATAAGGTATTGTATATTTAATAGATGTAAAGCTTATTGTATATTTGCCTACGTAAAGCCTATTGTATATTTAATAGACGTAAAAACATGGTTGATATTTAAAAACAATATAAAATTAACTTGTCCCCACTAAAATATATTTTAGAGTGTTAGCATCTAAAATATATTTGGGGACTACATTTAGAAAATGTTATTGTTGAGCAGTGATTGTAACAGGATTAAATCAATCAGAGTACAAAACCAATTTGTCAAAATAAAAAAAAAATGAACCACAGACAAGAATAGCGTTACGAGCGATCCTTACTTTGTAATCGTGCCTGCATTTATTCGATCGAGAAAAAAATTATAACAAAATATATTTTTATTTAATAAACTAATTGGGCTATAAAATATTAACCATTGCGTCATGTTATTTATAAATGCTTTTAAAATAACAAAAAAAATTAAAAATAATGAATTAACTAAAATTCTGTGAGCCCACAGGTATCTATTGATAACGGCGTATAGGCTCTTATAAACTTATTTAAAAAAAACTTAGAACCCAAATGTTCATATTCTATCACATAATGTGGTATCACTGTAGGACTCATTTATTTGTAATATGTACTATTATATCGAGTTTGAAAATAAGCTTATCCTTGTAATTAGATAGATATCCTATGTACATATATATGGTTTATTTAACTTATTTATTCATTAGAAACTAAAATTGAAATAAATGCGATAAATAGAAAGAAAGAAGTCTTTATTGCGATGTTCTTGGTTCTTAAATATCTAATAAATAAAAGCCAAATGCATTTTAAGGTTAATAAGAAATATTAAAGTGAAATATGAAGTAAATATGAAAGTATAAATAGAGACCTTTTACATGCTGTATATTTGGAATGTATGCAGAGATGGACCAGCGTCCATACAAACCGGTCCTTGGCTAAATTTATTTTATTTAGCGTACTTTTCTACACACACACCTTTCGATATATTAATAAGTTCTCCATATCTCACAATCTAGTATGAAATTCAATTAATTTCTTATCTGCATTTTGTTTGTAATAGAAACAATACTACGTACTATAAGTCGAAATTAACAATAATAGATAAGTAAGTTCAATTCAAAAATTGCATCGCATTATTAAGCACTTTTGCTCCTGTTAGGATTTATTACTTGATTATATTACCGCGCATCTCACTTAGATGTAGTGCGTTTCCACATGTTGCACCACCGGCGATACGTCCCTTACTGCCGGCCGAACGTAAATAATTTAAGCCATAAAAGTACAAAAATTTAATGATTAAAATTGTAATTGTATTTTTTTTATAAAGTACACGGACTTCAAAATTATGATTTTCTTATTACACTGTCGTATTGATAGATTTAGAAATGAGTATGATCTAAAAATTTAGGATTCAAAGGGAGAGTTTAAAATAAAAAAAAGTGTTTTATTTCTTTCTCCAAATTTGGAAATTTATTCTTTTAATATTAGACCTTTTATTGCTCTGAATTATTTAAGTTTTCGGTTGGCAAACTTCAGAGGTAAGAGAGCGAATGGTATTTTCGCGTGTTTTGGTCCGTAAGTCGAAAACGTACGCTTTAAAATTGAAAAAAAAAATAGATTTTATATGTTTAAGTAGAGTGAGTTAAATAAAATAACGCATTTCCTTTCATATGATATACCGTGGTTATTTGGTCCATGGATGTATCTTATTTTATTTAACACACTAGACTTTATTTCTCTACTTTAACTTTCGACCGCTCATATAGGGCCTTATTTTGAATAAAAATATAAATATTTCCAAACTCTTTCACTGAAAATAAAAGAGAACGTGCAAGTTTTACAACACTGGCAAATTTTATATAGCAATGGTACTTGCACAGATAAACACCCCTGACAGGCAGACCGAAGTCTCACTATAAGGGTTCAGTTGTTACGTTTTAGGTATGGAAACCTGAAAAAATTGAGTTAAATTTAATTTATTGGAGTACTATGTGCCTCGTGCATGCTTACTCGGATTGCGTACCTGCTGATGTTGCCTTTTGTTTTGCTAACATGATGCTCGTATCACTCATCTGACAACGTTCGATGGATATATTAAAAAAAAGTGGCCAATTCACCTACAAAGTGGACTTACATAATAGTCTGTATTTTTTGGAACTTTTAATGGAAATTAATTGAGATAATTATATTTCAAAGTTATAACGAAATATTTTAGTACCTAGAATTTTTCTATATTTTTCGAAACCATCGTCGAAAAATTAGAGGGCGGGAAAACATTCCAAATCATATTGTAACTTACTATTTCGCAAACGGTAAACGAAACCTCAGTTTCATTCTAAAAGACACATTTAAGGAAACTCCACTCGATGAGATGCGCAAAATAATTTTTCATCCAGAGTTCACATGTATGGGGAGGAACTTTAAAAATGAAATATGTCTAAATGGTCTAATAGCTAATAAGGTCCACAGAAATACTATATGAAAAAGGAATATTGAAATCTAAAATAGTACAAGCATATTTAGAAATAAAAAATATAAGGAATACGTAGGCATAAATTGCAAAAAAATTGAGGTAGTGGTCGCCGGCTAGATGGACGGACGGAGTGCTGGATGCAAAAAAACAATTTATATATTTGGAAATAATTTTAGAGGAGTATATACAGGACTTTGATATTAATTAATTTTACATGACTTTTTTTAAATAAACAAATCCGGTTTAGAGTAACAAATGTATGGCGGTCGGTCCGGGTTGGTAAAAACGGTGTAAATGGGAAAAGTAATATTTTCTCTCACAATTGACGTTAAAAAGGTTTGGTTGTAATTTGTTCGCTTCTTGTAACAGTTCTGATAGAGTTCAGTTGATTAAATACGACGAGAGTTTAATCACTCAAATTACACGATATCGTGTATTTTTACATTAGACTTTTGTTTTTAGTAAAATTAATTACTCTCAATGTAATGATAATATTTAAAAATATAGATAGCCGCGTTAAAAGGCTCAAGAGTAGCAAAGATAATTTAATCTATTCGCGGTCCCGAAATACGGAGCTAATATTTAATTCCGATTCTGAAAAAAAAACATGTCGGCGAGAAAACAGTTCAAGACTTGGATAAAATATTAGTTTTTCCGGATTAAATTTAAAATAGTACTAAGATAGATGCAATATCGATTCGAAAAGCATCTAAATAACTTACACTATGACGGTAAATGCTACGAATAAATACATATGAACGCTTAAATCCTCTAAGCTGAGAACGCTATTGGGAAATTGATTTTGCAGGTGTCTATGTGTAAATATAAAGACCAGATAGCACGCATAAATAAAAAATGACATAAAACAAACTCTAACTGAAAATAACATGCGGTTTTTAAAATAATATAAAGATGAAAAAGAACTGAGAAAAGAAAATACGCGCATGTCAAATAAACTGGAATTATATTTTTTCTCCGGAAATTAAAGGTAAACTAATTTGCTAAAACTAGTAATCTTTAATACATTTCATATAAATATATTTAACTGGCCCACAATCTCCAGACTGTTCTAGTATTTCGATTGTCGCCGTTTATTACTTCGCTGATATTACTTTTTAACATTTTTTTTTTTGATATTTATTAAAACATTGTATTTTTTTATGGTAATAATCTACGTACGATAAAATATTTTATCATGAGACAGTGCTAATCAAAGTTTAATAAAATTATGAGAAGCCCAATATTTGACGGACAAATGAATCTATAATCTGTTGATTTTATATGTTGTTTATTAATAGATACATTTATCTAAAGATATATTTATTGTCATTTATTTAGACACATTAAAATTGCCATATGGATATTTTGTCCTTCAAATATTGAGAAATGTGGGGTGAATATGCTTTAATGTTTTAGCGTCTCTGTGAAAAATATCTGGCAGACGAACGTGTAAGACCTTCTAAGGGTTCCATTTTTTTCCTTTTGGGGTACGAAGCACCATAGAAAGGAACGTGACTAAAATATTTATTTTTTGAATAAACTTTTTACATATAACGGTTATTAAATATCGCCTTGTGTTTAATTTGTTTGTAAAAATAAACAAATTAGTTTATATAAATTAATAGTGCGACATGACCAGCATTGCCATTGACAAACTCATAAAGATGAGAAATACGTCTCCACATATGAGAATGCTTAGTTTTCTCTGGTTTAGTTCCAGTGGGTGTATAAAACATGAAGATAAATAATATACACAAATAATTATGGATCTTCCTCTACACAAGAGGACCCTCTTAGGAAGGTGTTTACCACGATATACATTTTAACAAAAGAAAATTTACAAATTTACCATTATCTGGGAGGAACATATTATATTTCCCGAAAACCGTTCAAGCTTGCAGTTTGGTTAATTTAGAATAACAATGTATTGTAAATATTGACGAAATATGATTTTTAGTTTTTAAATTAAAGCACAGAGAAGCACTAATTCTGTTATATTGGTAGCTTTCCTTATTAAGATTTCATGAAAATAGAATTATTTACTTTATTACCGAAAGACCCATCACTTCATTGTCACAACTTTCAGACGAAGGTGAAGATAACTATTTTTAATTTTAATTTTTCCTTTAACTCAACTAATTATTATTTTTTGATCGTGAAGACAATATTAATCCAATCATCTCCTTCTCATGTTCCCGCAGCTATTACGGCGTATGAGACTTCAGTGCTTCTTTAATTAGCTCTATTCAGTAAGTTTATTAAAGAAGCACTGGAGTCTAATATTTCTTTATATACAACAATTTTGAGAAACAAGTATAACGAATTCATCATAACTTGGAATTATTAACAGACTTAAAAAAGGAGGACTTAGTGGGACCTAGTATGACCATATTTTTTTAAATAAGTTAGCTGATATTTCGCAATATATTATAATATTAAAGGGGTGTAATTAATGATGGCCCAAATAAATTTTATTTAAATCTGATTGCCGTGTAGATACCAAAAAAATAATAATTATTTAATGCAGTTTTTATTTGGGTTGACTGATTTAAAACAATATTAGAAATTATTTTCAATATTTTAAATTTATTTTTGGGATATATTAAAAAAATGTCTCGGAAAAACCTAATTATATTTCTCTAGCCTTATATCGGTATATAATTCTTGTCAGATTTATTACTGCATTTATTCATGTCGCCTTCATCTTATAAGTATTTATACTTATTTATCAGTAAATATTATATTAGAGTGAGTTAAAATTGTCCTGATTTATTGCTATATTTCCTCAATAATTTCTTTAGAGTCACGGTTTGCGATGGCAATAACTAAACAGAAAGCCAAACCTTAAACAAAGCAGATATGGACTTGAAAACAGAGTAATTTTCTTATGGTTAAATTTATGTATCTTTTTCACGAGTGTACCAAATTACTTATCCTAACAGAATACATAAATACTGACCTAGTCTATGACTATGCACTTTCACTCAATTTAAAATTTTAAGTAAGCTTGATTCATTTAAGTTAATAATCCTAAATATCTAATTAAATTTTCACTAAACAGCGAAATTAACGCCAGCAAATCCATAGGATTAAGACAATTTGGTGACATCAATTTTCTCTTGTTTATGCCAGCGGAATTGTACAATGAAGTGTTATTACATTAGGAAACTTTAAATTTCAAAATTAAATTATGTTTGAATATAGACTGACGAGTTGAAATTAAATGCTTAACCTAGAAATACACGTATAAAAAGTGGGAGTCCATTAAATTAAGGGAAGGTGGGAGTCCATTAAATTAAGGGAAGGTTTTTTTCAAAGGATATGTTAGTGGGCAAATACGAGTAATATCACTCTGTGTATACGTTTGTATCTACATACGTACATGCCCTCTCAAAAGTTTATAGGATTTGAAAGTAGCATCCGACTTACCGACGACCGAAATAATATTCTGTCTTATTTCATGAAAATGTTCGTTGACATATAATGAATATCAAAGTGAATCTATAAAAAATCACATCGCTGTATGGTAATCGTATACGTAGTAAGAACATTTATAAAGTCTCGTAGACGATTTTCATTCTTGTTTTTCCGTAACCCAATGGCAAAAACGAAACGTTACTATTTTGTCACGTCTCCCTATCTATCTATAAGTCACACAATTACAACTCTATCAATTTAAATCCAATCGTCATGAAGTCACAGAAACAAAGATCAGTTACTACACTGGGTGAAACGACCATAATTTGTATATACCAGTATTTAGGGATCTACTCATACATCAAACTGAGGAAAAAAAATGTTTTTTTCAAGCGCAAAACAGAAAATGTATCATGATATTCTCCAAAGAGTCAAAAAATATACACTCCTCTCCTTACTTTTTCTTTTTGAGCACGCAAGCGACAGAATTTGTAAAAATTACTAAAGCGGCACGTAGTAATCATTATGTTGGAAACTTTTTTGGCTGACGTACACTCAAGAATTAAAGAGATAAACCAATTAATTTTTCTTATGTATGTGAAATATGTACTAGGTAGGTAATGTTATTTTCACTATATAATTATATATAATAAAAAATATACATAATTGTATTCCTTATTATATAATACGTATAATTACACAGCAAAATAACAATTAAAATACTATGCACCCTTAGTTGTTCAACGCTTTATACTCAGTTAAATGGATGTCAAAACTTCCTAATGTGAGCATCAGTTAGAAACTTATTTTGGTCCTATTTTTCTAATATTTAAAACATATTTTCTATCAAAATCTAAGAGGTACCTTTGGAAAAGAAAATATATATTTAAAAATTGTAAAACATTATGAAAAAATTATTATAATATAAGAGCAAAAGAAAGTGTTGCTCTAATTTCTACGCTCTACCTTTAGGAAAGAATGTTAAGTCATATATTTGAAGAAAGGAGAATGTAAATAAATTAACAATTAAAAACAATACTGAACCGTAATGGACGTGAAAGTTGTCAAAGGTATTGTAGAAATGTTAAAAAACATCTTTTTTCTATAACTCATCCAATCCAGTTAGGGCGTGCAAACGAACAATCGTCGTAAAATTATTTTTATAGGCATTATGTATATGTACATAAATATATATATATATATATATATATATATATATATATATATGTATATATATATGTATATATATATATATATATATGTATATATATATATATATATATATGTATATATATATATATATATATATATATATATATATATATATATATATATGTATAATATTCTTTATTGTGGTTAAAAAATAAAATATCAACGTTACCTATATTGAATGTATTTGGCGTTAATTTCGTAGAAATTCATTATTGAGTGAAACTACGTGATTTGGTATTATTTCTACTTTCTTTAAGTTCTTTACCACGACCTAGGTTTCGTTATATTAGAACATCTTTTCTGAAATTGGTATTTCATTCCCTTTTTTCCTTACCAGGACAATCACAATGTTAAAAAACCTGATAATAATCAACCTATTGGAACCAATTGGCACATAACCATGAAATTCTAGTCTTTAAAAAATCTATTAAATTTCTCCCATAGAAAATTATTGTCACTCTAAATTCAATTTCATTTCGAAACAGCTCGAAAAAAAATCTGCCTAAAATTTAAATAGCAACGTCGTATCGCGCGCTTTGGCTGAATGCTGAAGTAAATTTTCATGCAGCTAAGTATTGCAGAACAGAAATAATTTGCCGACCCGTGCAAACTTCCAATATTACGCCTCGCTCATTTTCGGCCTCATTCCAGCTGCACCCGTTGCCACCTGCTTATATTAAAACCTACAAAATTGCATTCATTTCATTCGAGATATACAATTATAGTCCTGTGTATATTTGTAAAGTAAAAATTTTGCGTTAATGCAATATATTAAATACAGTTTTATATTAAAATTATGTCATTATCAAAACGCACATTCAGTATTTGAACCGTTTTTTTCTTTACCAGAGCACCAGCTTAATTCCTATAAAATGTTGAAATTCTGGTTGCGTGTAACGATTAAATGGGTGCTGATACTTTGATAACATATTGATAACAATTGACGTTAATTAGTTTTTAAAGTTCCACACACAAACTTTAGAAACCTATCCGTTTTGTTTACATTTTCGTCTATCCGTCACAAGGTTAAAAAAACACAATGATTCAAGTTTACAATAAACCTCTTTGTTCTTAGTTTATTTCACCAAGTTTTCTGAAAATAACGACTATTTCAATAACTATAGGAAACTTTACCATTATTGAATTCTAAAAATCCAAATAAAAAAAAATAAATGGTTCTGATAACTCTTATATTATCAGAAGCATAACCTTACGTAATTATTTCATTGTTTGGTATCAGTACGTCTCCACATCTTCGAAATTATAAACTAAATTATGAGTTATAAACTTCAACGGAACAACCTAATGTTCACCTAATGTACTATGTGAAATCATTACAGGTGCAAGTAGACCATTTGTTCATTAAATTATTATTTGTTACGAGACCGCTCCTATCGTCTTTTTTCATAAATATATAATTTTTCAAAAATTAGAATATTTAACTATTAAGTAAAGGGTACAGTTCATATTTCTTTTCGTAACGGAAATAGCCTAAATATTGATTTTATATAAATAATGTTAAACGAATTACTATTATTATGTATTATCAAAATTGGTATTTTGGGTTTTATTGGTCAATTTTACTTTTATTATTCCTCGTGAAAAGTTTAATAATGAGGAATATTTAAAAATTACATTTAAAAAAAATTATTTTTTTTTTACTTAAAATATAACGTCAAATTTTGACAAGGTCGACCCTTCCTTTAGTCCATTATTTTTTGATTTTGTAACTGTAATTTTGTCGATTTCCATAGAAAATTCAATTCTGAATTTTTAATGTTACATATTTCATTTACTTCTTACCCCGTTCAAACTCCCCTCGATGTGACTGATTATATTACTGCCTGTTTTCACACTATAGATCTTAAACAATGTACACAAATACAATGAACAATTTGGGTCGATTAGATGTACTAGTGATTGGTGGATAAATATGGTGATGGATGAATTTAAAAACAAAACTTTAAACGTAAAGTTTCGATTAAAAATAAAGCTCAATAACTTCTTTTAAATATCAGAAGCATTCAACCCCAAACTTAATGCTCATTTGAACTACACATAACGGATACCAAAATTATATAAATCGAGTTTAAACCAAACGAGGAGATCTTGCAAAATTAGTCTTCTGTACCATTACAAAAACAATAAATGTATGGACGCATATGGTAGTACTGGAATGTTCGTAGCAGTTGCCCGTAATGTATTACCTTGGGGTATGCAGTAATCAACATTAACATCATGATAACTTATGGTAAAAACAATTATAAAATATATACTTTTTATTATTATCACGAATGAATAAAGCATGACTTTTTCGGTCTCATTATTGCTTTGATTATAAGTTAAATTTAAACAAATAAATAACTTATTATAATAATCTTATGCGATGCGATGTTGATCATTTTCCTTCAATAAAGTTTACCAATATTTCCGATTTTTTTTCAGATTTATCTTAGCGTTAGATTCGGAGATAGTGAGTGGAGACAGCAATCGTCAGATTTGTGGTACATGGAGAAAAGTAAAATTACATGAAATGTTTTTTAGTCGCATTTTGGAAGAAAATATTTCCTTTTTTCGGTCAAATCCAAATTCCAACTTGAAATTACCTGTGGTATAACTTTAAATTACCTTATGTAAGTGATAATACAGTTTTTTGAATATAATTTTTGTAACTAGACGATTACTTACTGTAAATATGCCAGATTTAACTTTTTCTGTTTAAAATTTTTTTATCGAGTGTATACTTTCGGCATATTCTTCTAATGTAAATATGTTAAGAAAACGAATCTAAATACGAATATGTAATAAAATTGATGTAGTGAATTGTTATATATGTATTGAAAAATAATTTACATGAACATTTCGAGTATACGATAATACGTATAAACAATATGAAATTAATGTACTCGGGAAGGTGTCACTTCATAAGTATATCATGTTCACATATGGAAAGCTTACTGATGCATTTGTTCCCATTTTCTTCACGTCAAATAGAATGACCTACTTTTAGACCATCATCTTCTAAAAAATATTATTAACATTTAATATAAAGGCAAAAAAACCTCAAGAAATACTGGAAATGCGTTGAAAATATTGATGGAAGTATTTTGCACTTTGCTTGTTGATAGTTTCCTAAAATTTTCATAATTACAAAACCGTCCGCCTCTTTATTCATTTATCGTAGCCGTTTTCTCAGAAAAAGTTTGATAGAGAAATAAGAAATTTGAAAAAAAGCAAAGAATTTTCACGCACACACAGTTCATGAAATAGCAACCAAAAAGATTTGTGTGTAAACTTTACAGGAGGGAAATAAAATAAATAAATTCTTCTTTAATTTCGTCAACTATGTGGGTTTCATTTGAAAGAACTATTTGTAAATATTAAAAATATATTTATTTAATAATTTTATTTAAGTAATTTTCATATTGCTGAAAATATCCAAAAATGTATCAATTCGGATTATAATTATAGGAAATGAAATGAAATTCGTAAACATTTTAAAAACATTTCTTAAATTGTCGACAAATAAATACATCGCTTTCTTCTCCAAAACTGCTCCAGGCAAAATATAAAAAAAATAAACAATGTCACTAGAAGTAAACCTAAAATTTATCTGAAAAATATTGAAAAATCCGTTTCATTTAGATAAACACATTATTCTTACGCGATTTATATATATATATATATATGTATGTATGTATATATATATATATATATGTATGTATATATATATATATATATATATATATGTATGTATATATATATATATATATATATATATATATATATATAAATGATGAAATAAATATCCACTAAAATTTTGATAAAAATTATTGTACTAAGGATGTATGGATGTCCATTAATCAATACTTAGTGGGTGCAAAACTCTTTTGGTGCGACTTTTACTCGTACTTATGTTATTAGGTTTTCTTTGCAGGAGTTTTCGTAACCCGTAACCTCTTGAAAAGGTTTAATTTTTCCTTCATTCTCTTACGAACAAAATTTACATTACTACTGCATACACAGCGTATATGAGGAATTAGAAGAAGGTTACTTTAAATATTTCGAGATTAGTATGGTCTACGTCATTATTGGGATCGACGTTGGCTTGATGTCCAGTTTTAAAACGTTTTAAGTGTCACGGCATAAAAAAATTTAAAATCGAAAAATAAGCTATTTTGGCCTCGATTGTTCATATTCATAATAAGCAAAAATCAAGTCTTAAAAATAAATGAAGCGTATTTAAAATGACAATAGAGCTATAATCGATCTCGTCATTTCATTGGAACTGTTTACGAGCGGCAAGGAGATTGAATATTAAAACTAATGAGTAAAAATTATAATATGACGCTACATTGTCTACAAAATTCAAAACAATAGTGCTGTATACAACGTTTCATTAGCATTTAAAGTTTGATGAGATTTCTTTATTCCCAGTTATGTTTTAGAATTACTTTAATTTATACTTTATTGGAAAATAAATGGTTAAATGGCAGTAATCAAAATAATAAATTATCGCATTTAGTATCACAGAATAAAAAACAAGATAGTAGCGTTGTACTAATGGAACTTTATGAAATGACTTCAGTTAAAGCAAATGTATTATAAAAGAGCCAATTACATTTCAGGACACTCCCCCATCTCTGCCCATATGTTTATCTCCCTCGTAAGACGTTTTTTAACGTTTTCAAATTTTAGTGTTGTTTACATATTTATCGAGTGCTCATCACAATATCGAACTAGTAGCGTTATAATATATTTTAATTGATATTTATTAATTAAAATTGTAATAAAAAAAATAAATTTCAAATTCTAATATTTATGGCTACACAAATATTTATTGTCTGCATTTAACAAGAGAAATTGATAATTATATAGTCATCAGTGCTAAAATAGAAACAAAAAATAGAAGATGACGGAATAAAGTTTATATCAAAAACAGTACTTAGTTATTTAAAACCCAAAAATTGTCCGTTTACAAGGAGGGCTAGATTTTTAAGCCTGAAATAATTTTCATTTTAGGTGCTCACAATAAGATGCATTGACAAAATAATTAATTATTTGCCCAAAAACCATATATATTTTTAAGTAGTTGAAGTTTTGTCAGTTTAGTATTACAGTATTTTGATAAATAATATAAACGAACATCGTTGTACTTTTCCCCTTCTTCTTTCAATAAATTGGTTGAAGGAATATTTCGATATTGATAGAAATGAACGCAATCAAATATTTTCGTGCAAACAATATAATTTAAAACCTTTATTTTTGGTATTGGTATTAGATATATACTGGAAGTGCTTTTGGGTACAAATATCTTCTATTGGACTAATTTACATCAAAATCATCTTCTAAAATGCATGCTCTCATAACTGTGCCTATCTTTTGTAGGAAACCACTTCTTCCATCAAGCGGCTTTAATCCATTTCTACTTTGCAGAAGATTCCATAGGATATATAACTGCATATATTTCATCATTGATCAGTTCAGACTTAAAATTGATGCAAGGTTCAAATTATTAAACGTTCACAATTGAAAAGTTCATCCCTTCCTTAACTTCCACGATTTGAAAAACAAGTCTTATTGACCTAGACGTACGCGTGTGTGCAACAATCTTTTTCTTAGAGAGAAATTTTTATTAGTCGTATTTATTACTCAAATAAATACATTATTATACTTTGCATTATTTTCGATAATAAATTTATTTATCTTTTTAATTTTTATACTAAAGTGAAGGAAAAATATATGAGTAATTTATTTTCATATTATTATTATTAGGTAGAATATTTAATTCAACCGTTTAAAGTATCAAACTTTTATCTCATTAATATGACAGTATCCAAGAATATTCCATATTGTCGATACTTATGCAATAAAGACATCAAGAGTCCTGCACTAATTACGCGTAACGGTGGTTTTATCTCAAATGCGACAAAATGTATTCAAATTAACTTATCGATTATAGAGAATTCAGCAATTGGTTACGATTTTTTACTGGCTTTTATTTTTGCATGGAATTATGGCAAAAAAGTATATTTCTGGGCACTAATGACCAACAATCAATGGATCTCTACTACTTCTGCAACTGAAATATAAGTCACCATGCAGAGAAAAATATATGATATGGGATTCATAGTGGCGCATATGCCACGCCTATTTACCATCTGTAGTTATATTTTATACTAAATATCAATATTTTAACGTGTGTTTTCGTCGTTATTATTGCGTAACGGCAAGTGAGTCTCGTGATTGTTTAGTATCTAATAGTATTCTCATTTTCACAGATACTAAAAACTCCCCTCGTCATTTAAAATATATTTTTTCGTTTCCAATATCGAATGTTCCTGGAGCTTCTAAATAGTGACACGAAATTATCTCCCTCCACTCAGCCAATGTTGAAATGGGTATTCAATATTTTAAAATATTTTTAAAAATAAACAAAGATTTAATTCGTTAATATATAGAACGAAAAATATTATCTATTTATACCTCTGCTCTGTTTGGACTAGGTAAACATTGATACTATTTACGTATAATTTGTTTAATGTTGAAATATTCTATTTCCACTAGCACATATACTTCTTTTGAGAAATGTTTAGCTTTATTACATTATTTCATATAAATTAATTTACCTTAATTTATCCTTTGAGGTAATATTGAACACATTTGGCGTTAATTTTGTGGAAATACATTATTCAAAAGTAAATGAAATTACGTGATGTAGTATTATTTCCACTTTATTTAAATTCTTTACCACGACCTAGGTTTCGTTGTATTACAAGATCTTCAGGCGGGCAATTAGCAAAGAAGATTTTTGATTACTACATGGTTATGTATAATCCGAATGATACAATGTAAGGTACAGTAGCTGTTTTTGAAGTGCTACGTTTCTACAAACGAATTGGATTATTTTTGTCACCTTCTTTAATTTGCGCAAAATTTCTATATTCTTTTTAATTTCTTACACCTAATTAGATGTTGAAATCTACTCCTGCTACTTTAGATTGTAACAATTATATATTTTGAAACATAATATAGACACATTAATATAAATTATGCTAATTTAATGTTCCAGAATAAAAGTTTAATCTACTCAATTTTTTTTAAAATTTGTTTACTCTTAAAGATTGATGTATATTGATTCATTCAGTATAAATTTGTCTAAGTAATAAATAACTTAATAAAACGATTTCACATTCTAACATCTAGTCACTTCGCCGGACATATAATATAGGTGTATTAAAACAATTAATTAATCGATTAAACAACTTACACCGCAGAGATTACATAAAATCATTGTAAAAGTAAATTACGAAATTAATTCACTCATGAATAACGATTCAACGTTATTAGATAATATTACTAAAATAAAAGCTATTCCCTTTCTTACAGTAAACTGCACAATAAATGTTGCTAATTGCTTGATAATTAAATGAAATGCTTAAATAAAGCGTAAATGAAGATAATTAACTGGTTGTAAAATGTAAATACCGATCTACTTACATTTTAATAACAAACTTAATGACGATGTAAATTGTGTACATTGCGCCAAGGGCGTTGATGGCAAAAGTAAATATTTAATTTTATCAGTGCTTTTTCATTTCCATAAGGAAAGCAAAGTATATTGGTATTATTTTGATCTCCTTCATGACTATGCCAATTATTTTATTTTGACGGATATGTTTAAGCACTTTTAATTAACGCTCATAAAGCATCACTTAAATATATCATTAATACTATACTAAAACACTTTTAAAAAACTAAACCTAAAACCTTTTGAGGTTGTCGGGACAAGGTGAAGATAAAGATATGAAAAAGAGTAGTTAGTATGTTGTGGTGAATTGCGATTGTTTGAATAGTTTTTGTGGGAGGTATTATCGAGTTGATGTCTGTATACTTGCCTCTACGGAGTGAATACTTTCAACAATATCTATCTTCATACGTATCTTCATGGTTAGCGACTAAAGAAAACTGTAATTTTCTTTCCTCATAAATGTCTTTATCAACTTTCAAAGAAAACTTTTTAATTTTTTGTGGAAATTTGCATTATCATGTCCTAAATATTTTACGAATACATTTTACTTACGAAATGAGTTCTCTTGAGCTAATTACCACTTTTCGCTTTTAAAAAAATATTCGAAAGGAAAATATTTTTAGATATTAAAACAAATTTCCGAAAAATAAAAATATTGGTAGTACTAATATTTTTATCCTCCTACGTACTTAGCTGCTGCTTCCCATTTTGATGAAAAGAGCGTTTAGGAAAATTCATAATTTAGTACAAACTTTAAATTTATGCACGAAATACTTAAATTTTTAAGTAATGTATTTTTAAGAAGTTAGAAAACGCTGATAAAAAGTCTTATATGTCTACCAATTTTCTATTTAATCGATATTTCCGGACCAGGTATGTAACGCAGTTATTTTACAAATAACATTGCCCGACGCAGTTATTTTACAAGTAATGTGGGCTTTTAATACAAGAATAACTGGATCGCATATTACCGGGATTCAGAATGGATTTGAAAGATTGAAAATCATTTCCATTACGATTATTGATAAATATACCATCGGATTTACGGTATAATTATCGAAACATAATATTTACAAATTTGTGTCGCGCCCTTCATCTGCGCACGTGACCATTATTCTCTACTTCAATATATACGACGGCATGGGAAGTAACAAGGGAAGCGGTTGCTCCAACAGAAAATACCTTACAGAATATTACCATCAAGCTTATCACCAAAAATTAGATATGAATATCGTATATTATTTTGCGACGAGTTGGTTTTATATCAGAATTACACAATCACGTAACGGTCTATAATTATCCTGTGGCATACATATGGCGCTTCTTTATTTTATTTTAATGTGATACTTAAGTACAGGTCTAAAGTTTTGAAGTTGCTGCTTTATTCTCTAAATGAAAAAGTTACTAATTATTAACTGAAGAATTATATTAAGGTGTGTTTTATATAAATACCCACAACACTTTTACGCTGCAATGCCACTCTTTAAATTTTGTATTGGTTCCGCTTACCAAATAAATATTGCAAAAAAAGGATAACTTTTTTGCAATATTTATTAAGTTTTGCAAAATTACCAAATTTTCCTGTTTTAAAAGATAATATGATAGGTAGTATTTATTTGTCGTTTTTTGCTATGTCGCGTTTAAATATTTTGTACTTTTGGTTCAGAAGTTATTTTTATTCACTTTTCGATGTCTTAAAAGTTGTATCTATTGAGTTACTTAGGTTTTTTTAAAAATAATAATAAAATTTAAAAACTTAACAAAATATAGCAATTCATATATACGAGAGCGATTAAAATTTTTTTTAATATTCTGCATTCTGAAATCGTGTTCATTGGACTAAACAATCTCCTGGTAATATATGTTTATATAATACCTGTCTTTATTGTAATGGTGTTCGTTGTCAACAATTAATTGATAAGTGCCATAAACTCCATTAAAATTTAACAAGTATGCAAACTGTATTATTATTTTTAATAAAAAAAAATAAAAAATTCGAATGTTCCTGAACTAAAGTATGAATATAATTTTTGTTTAAAAATTATGTGCTTCTTTATACAAATAGTGATACATATGTAGCGGACATATACGTGGTCAGAGCCAACTGCTCGAAATTTTCGCATTTCAATAACGACGCGAAATTCCCGCGTGGCGCGTACATGGTCTGTGTGTAATATTTAACCAACTACCAAGATATGTTGGGTCAGAGGAAATATTTCTTTACCTCAACTTATAAAAAGTCTTACATTTTTCACTTTTATGTTCAGTTCTTCATACAAAATTTTATGACTCAAATAATTGTGTTATAAAAATATTTTTTATAAGTTCCGTCGATTAAGGCATTATTGGGTAGGTTTTAAAAATGAAGTTTTATGTAGGGTTTTTGATTTTTAAGTGCCCTTTAAAATATAATCAGGTTTTAATGACATGCAATATGTTAGTTGATTACTATTCTATATAAGGACTACTTATATTATTACTATAATAAGAATTAACTTGAGTTTTGCAATAAATATATTTTGCATTACATGTACCTAGTTCAAACATTTTTGTCTGGTTTTGTTATTTATGTAACTGGTAAATATTCTTTTCTCAATATGCATTCCGTACATAGAAAAACCCATCGTCTGTCTTCCTCTTTTGCTGTCTATTCGATTATGACATTAGTTCTCTTAGATTAATTCTGATAGTTTTAGTGGTCATGTATATTATTCATTCTGGAATATTTTATGTAGCAATTATTTGTATAGATGTTTTGGTTATGGCGTTACGTTAATATTTAAAATTCGTATTGTAAAGTGTGGTCAAGAAGGAAGCGCTATGAAAGACGAATACAGCGGTCGCTCTCGGTTCCAGGATGTGAAGTAATTTTATCACTGAAGTTCGACGTCATAATTTCCTTAAGAGAAAAGCTATTGACAAAAGCAAGTAATAGATAATTTAATATTCTGACCGAGTAGGTAATTGAGTTTCATGCGTAGTCTAATTACGGCCATGAGCTTTTTGAATCTTGTAGTGTTGAAAGAATACATCACATGTATATAATATTATGTGTATAATCACATGTTTATAGTATTTGTGATAAAGTCTTTTACATTACGGTAAAAAAGGTCAAGTTCCTTTTTAAAATATAAGCTTTGAAAAGTAATAGCATAAAAGGAACCAAGTTCTTGCAGAATTATCTCTCTCATATATAGTAGAATTTATAAAACCACTAGAAAATTTCACCTTGCTTAACTCTGGTTGTTAAACTTATCATTATCTGGAAACTAACCACCGCAAACCTGGGTTAAAATCTATTCAATACAACCTCAATGTATTAAAAATAAACACTTTGAAGAGAGTAGTCAATAGTAAGATATCAATGAATGAGATTCTCAAGCAAGTCATGAACCCAATAGGGTGTTGCGCCCATGAAGGAGATGAAAAAACAATTTACGCGACTTGAATCTATTGTCTAGTTTTGCCGTATGCACACAGGTACTAGTATCGTGTGTGCAAGCGTATTATACAGATAATAATAGGTGTATTTTATACATTTTTGAAGTAAAAATATTAGAAATATGTTAATCGTTTTCAAAGAAACATTTTAAAAATATTTTAACATGTTAAACGATTTTGCTAGTTGCTAAACTGGGTTGCGAAGAAAAGCACTGCTCATGGTATTGAAGTATTGAATGTTAATATCAATTGACTTATGTTAAGTATAATTGCACACAAAATAAACTTCGTTTACCAAAAACAACTAGTTATCACGATTTTATCTTATCTGCATATTTTGACTTCATCTATTTACCAAGTTTATTACAACTTTTTCCCTTTTTTACATTAGCATAAACCAGTTATGAACAAAACATATAAAATAAGTACATGACTTGCGTAAAATTAAGACTTACTTAAATATATTTTTATTTGCAGAGGTATCCGTCCGTTTCCGGTGCAACCATCCTAAAATTTATAAAAATACAATAAATTAATAACTTTAGTTTAAAAACAAAAATTAATAACTTAGGTCTAGAGATTTTGTATAGATTGTATAAAATATTCTATCAATAACATTGGAGAATTACCAATATGAAATAATATCTATCATTAATTTATACATTTGACAAATCTTTTGTTTTTTTTTCTCAAACGTTTTCCTCACTACTAATTATACATCTGTCTTCGATGCAATATAACTCAACATTTTATGAAGACCAATAATTTAATTAACTGCAATACTTACTTTCAAGGCAATAATATTTTCATACGAGCTTTATTTTTGTGTGTAAACGCATATAAATAAAAAAACGAATGTCCTCTTACTACACTGAATAACGCAACGTTCTGGGACATGCCACATATGTATATGTGTGTATATGTATATATTTATACATATATGATCATGTGACAAAAATTGGCTTTATTATTACTTTAGTAAAGGAAATTACAAGAGGAAAAAAATAAAAGGACCAAAATATCTCAATATGGAAGAAATCAATAGATGGAAAGTATGAATTTATAGACGATAAGGCAAATATAGTTAATATATATTTTTTTAGTTGAATATGCCTAAAATATTGCTTAAAAAAAGAAAAGCCAAGAAAAATAGTGAATAATTCAGTATAAATTGTAAATGCAGGAAATAAATCTTTTAGATTTTATTAGAATAAATTTGGCAGAACACATTTTACATAGGTAACAATTTTGTAGTTTTATGAGAGGCATTCTTATGACGAGGCATATGTCGACTGTATAACGGAGCGGTCAAACTTAAGAGCATGTCGCTATGAGAATTTCAAAATATTATATTCAACGATATTTCTCGAAGCATTATTTTCAGTAGATAATGCAGTACGATACAGTGGTATTTTGTATTTTCAACCCGAAATAGATGTACGTTTAAAAAATTTTGTAAATATATGTAAGTCTATAAATTTTATAGAACATTAGTATTTTAGCAATGTTTTTTTCATATTTTTAATTTCATTGCTTTGAAAATCTTTCAGAATCAATAATGATGGCGTATACTTCAAATGATATAACCGATGTTACTATAATGCTATGTAATATATACCAAGATAGTTTTAACTGAAAAAATTGGTCATAGGTTCTGGTTATACACACAAGCTCATTAAGTCATTGTATAGCTTAAATTATAACAGAAATAACTAGAAACAAAATTAAAAGCAAATTTATGTTTATTTGCGAATAGAACTTAATCTCGACTTTAAATACTCGCACTAATATTGTTCGCAAAATTTTTGATAAATAATTTTATTTTCCTTTATGTACTTTTATACATATTTCAGTTTATAACTTTTGCAACATCATTAATAAAATCATATATTTTTATATTTTATCCACAAGTCATTTTGCCTAATAGGAAATTTTTCCTATATCAATACCAGAAAAAAATCAACCAAATTAATATCGGAACACGCATAGAGTTTCCATAGGTATCTTTATCTTTTGAAATTGTTAATGAATTTAAATGAAACAAATTTCGTTAAAATTTCTACTCTAATCGTAGTATCTACAATTTCTTTTAGATATTAAAAAGTAGAGCGTGCAGGACAAACATATTCTTTAACATTTCGTAAGCGGTATTAAAAAGTGACAATAGTGAATATAATTTTGATTCCCTTTTAAAAGGTTAATCTAATGATACACAATTTTATGAAATGCGCCGTGTAAAAAATTGCCCCCACTTTGCATATAATGAGAAGATTAAAAAAATTGCGCACTTATCTTTCAAAATATGCAGATCCGAAAATCTCGCGTTAATTTAAATAAATAAATGTGTCTATGGTTTTAGGCATATTCACTGTGAAGTGTTTCATCTATTGAAATAAAAGCTAAATAACACTACAGATATCCTTTCCTCATAAGTTATTGACTGTTACTTTATGCAAGTTATTAAGAGGATTATTCAGTAATGGAACGCAACCCTAATTAGTTGCTACGACCGCCACTACGTGGCGCGCTTTCTCCGTACTTATGTATGTCAACTAAAAGACGCACTGTAATAATTGTTAAGCACTGAACTAATTTAAACTGAAAATATTTGTAATAAATAAAATCTGTAATTTATTGAAAATCTTCAGATAATTTATTATTTTCTCCGATTCTAGCAAAGCTATTTTCTATATATAATTGAATTTATACAGTATTACTTACCTACTTGCAGTAGGTGAATCTCAAAAGTTGTTAGACTAATTTTAATTATATTCGATCATAAATTTGTTAACGTCTTCTTTAATTCGTTGAGGTCCTTACAGGTTAATCTAAATCAAATTCTACCTATCGTGGACAGCGTTGACGTGAAAAAAATGCTTTCAAAATATATAAAAACAATGTTTACTTCTAAAATAGAATTCTACAAAAAAATCAAAACTTTAAAGGCAAGGTTTTTAGCTGTAACGCAATGGGAATTGCTGGTGTTTGTAATATGGTACTATGATACAATAGTGATAAAATAATTAATAGTCGTGGTGCGGAAAAAAAGGTCTTTATTATTCAATAAGCATTTACCGTTTTATGTCTCTTAAGTACTGACCGATATCATTGTTTTTGTTAAGTTCATAATAATTCTCAGTGTCTACTTCGCATAGGTCAAGTTTATAACCTGTCCAAAGTTTTCAACTAAATTTTAATTCAGAGTTAAGTAAGTAAATACAAGCACATATTGCAAGAAGTCCCGACATCGTAATAATTTTTAATGGAATCTGAACTAAAAATATATACAACTTAATATTTTTTTTGAGTTGTAATTATTTTGAAACAAGTGACATTATTCAAAAGTTAATAAAGAATAGTTTTTCGGCATGTTAAATATTTATAATAAAAAACAAAATGTAGCTAAAGGTTCCTCCTTAAAATTGTTAGTTAATTTCAGACAGTGTTCTTAAAAGTTTGAGGCTTTTAATGGGATAAGAGGGTAAATAATAAGAATTGGTAATAATGGTAAGGTAAATTTCAGTTATATGAAGTAATATACGAACGAATAATTGTAACAAAATCTTTACTGATATTAAATTTTATTCATACAAAAGAATAACTGATATTTTGCAAAAGGAAAATTTAGTTTCAATACAGTAATATTTCAAAGAGATATAAATATTTTTATTTCTCTTTGCAACATTAACGAGGCAAATTCTTGGATATAAGGGAAAATGAAACGTTAATTCAGCCGTATAAATTCACGATGCATTTGCAGTGATGTTCAAATTATTCATACCGTGATGTTAACTGTCTATATTGTTTTTTCCAAATTTTTAATCGTCTAGGAGCCAGTGATATTAAAAAAAACATAGTGGAATAATGCCAGACGAATAGTCTAACCATTAGGAATAAGGTTTTATAAAAATATGTGGGGCGTCCACATATTTTAGATATTTAAGATGTTTATATGCGAATATTAATCTGTGTATACCAATTGAAAAAGGCACGCCCATAAGTGTACGCATATATATATATATATATATATATATATATATATATATACATATATATATATATATATATATATATACATATATATATATATATATATATATATATATACATATATATATATATATATATATATATATATATAGACACATGTGTATGCGTGTATAGTTTCCCCAACGAGAGAATGAACGTGCTGGGCACTACAGGTTAGCAATTGTAGTTGTAATTTTGATAATTCGAAAATTATTTGGAAAAATTTGTACTATTTATTAATGTGCCTGTATTATATTATATTAATTAAAAATTAAATTGCATATGCAATGCGTAAACATTTTCGTTACTGCCGGTCGTCCCACGACAACTTAAATATTTTTTCCCCATTTTTGTGAAAATTTAAGCGAAAATAAACAATAACTTTGAAATTCTTCTTTCTTATAGATCTATCATGCAAGTTATACTGGGTATATTAAAACTAGTAAAAAATCAATAACAAAAGTAAGGGTAAATTTTAAAAATATCATTTTTTCTAAGACAAATCACAATACGGAGTATTGATTGATTTATACGCTGCCTATAGGGGTAAGGTTAAACGATAATAAGATACATAGAGATTAGCTTTGGACAACTGACCATCGAAATGTATAATTTTCCACATGCGGACGGATATGTTGGCATATTTTCATAAAACCCAAATCAAACCACTGTCACCCTTGACCCGTTTCCGATTACAATAAATTAAATTATAATCCTGTCATTCACTTTCTTCTCTTGCTTATCGGTAGCTTACGGTTAATCAATATGCAATGCATGTAATGAGAGTATTAAGTGTATATCTGTAATATGATTGCATAAAATTTATCGTTTTTAAAAATCTCCATGTGTTGAAATTTACGAATGTAATTTCACACAAGATAATTTTTAATACTTAATAGAAACATTAATCTGCAAATTAGAATATGCTGTACCAGAATGTATATACCTAGAAATCACCTGAATACCTGAGAAGTTGTGTATGAAAAATATTTAAAAAAGTTATAACTCGTTTTGCTTTCGTTGCGATTAAAGTTTGTTTCGCTTGTCTAATAATTTTGTCATTAATACAGCAGACACTGATTGTACTGTATAATTTTTATATTTCTTTATATTATGCCCTATTCTTACACAGCAGATGTTGAAAATATTGTCTAATTTTTGTGTTTTTCTTTTGTTTTATATCTTTGCCTTAGCAAACTTTTAGTCTAATCACGTTGTTAATTAGTATTTTGGAATGCATCGATTTTTTCAATGCCTTCCAGAATTCTTGCACTTGTATTGTTGCTTGCTTGTATTGTTAAAATCAGCAATCTCCGCAAGGGGCTGTGTCGTTGACTCCAATCCTAATGTTAGGGTTTTCTGATGTATTGGTGTTATTTTCGTCATCAGACTATTTACTTATATTGTATAATGTTATGAGAGGCGAAGAATCTACACTTTTTATCAAAATAACGTGACTTATATACAGTTTGGCTACTTGCAACGTCAAGGGGATAATGTAGTTCCTTTTGTTTTCGATGTAAGCAATTTTCATTCGAGGATTTCTTCCGGATGCCACAAGGTCCTTTATACTGGCTTTGTAATTGAATATAGAAAATTAATAAATACTACATTGTCTCAGTTGATCCATAATGTCCTTCCATGCAATCTCTTTCTTGACAGAATCCTATGTTTTAAATATTTTAATTGTTTAAAAGTTCGAATTTACACACACGACAATACTTTCGTCATTAATGTGTCGTTGGTTCGGTCTTATTGCGGAATGGTGAGGTAGGCATTGTTTAATATAAATCCGTGCAAAATATTTTTTTTACACGAAACTTTGGTTATACGGTACCGTGTAGTACGTTTACGTACTTTTTTTTAGTACTTTTACGGTATGGTGTAGTGAACAGAGTCCTTCAGAGAATAACATCAATAGTAAGTTTTGATATCATTTTTTATAATAATATTGTATCCATTTGTAAAGTTTAGATCGATATATTTATCCTAATCAAAACAAATGACAAAACCATTTTATGTATTCTCTTTAGATCAAATTTGCCCTTTACATTATATAATTTGGATTAAAGATACATCAATTTTTTTTTAAAAGTAAACAAAGTGGGAATGTGCATTTTGATGATGTTTGGAATATTGTATTCGTATATAAACAAGGGGAACAGAGAGAAGAAACGGGCACGTTCAGCGTGGGAATATTACAGGTGCACCATATCGCGGCAACACAGCTAAGCGCAGCGACACGTATTGTGGTCAATTTCCTAGCGATTTGCTCAAATGTTTGGAGAAAATTTTTCCTGTGTTTGACAATAATTATTGGAACGTGTGTATTTTATTTCGGTTCTTTAATTTAATTGGGTTCTCAACGTGTTACTTTAATTTTCTTGTTTACTCATAAATGTTACTGAATGTTTATATATTTATTTCATTTCTTTTTTAAATTTCCTTGTGACTTTTATAACGTAAGTATAGGTTTTAGGTTGAATAATAAATTTAAATTGATAATTTAAAGGTTTATTTCAATAAATATTGTTTTATTACTTACTAACTTAGGGCTTGCAGTGTAGGTGTATTTTTTAAGTAGATTATCATAGTTTAATTTCAAGTCAAGGCCAAATTCATTTGCATGAAGGCAGGTTTAGAAGCGGTGACTGCCTTGACAAAGATTTTTAAACAAGTTTTCTGGCTTCTATTACCATTCTATACCCTAAATCAATCACTCTTTTTAAAATATTTTCCATTTACAGAGTTTACTCTGTTACATTTTTATTACATTAAGAAACCTGTAATAATACGTGAAGAGAAAATTGTATGCCGTTTTTTAAGTATATTGGGCACACGATTGTGAGATTTGGTATAGTTAAAGATTAAATGGAAAAGATGTGCGGAAAGCTAAAATTCGTATGTAATATATGTTACATATACATTAAATCATTTATTACATATATATTAAGATATTTATTGTTTACGTTCAATAATAAAAGATACATTATTTATGTTCATATTGTGAATGTCAAACATCAATAAGTGTTTGGGATCAAATAGCTGAACAGATTAGAGATTGTCGCCAAAAAATTTTAAAATGTGTTGACTGAATGAGTTTTGAGTTGTAATTTTTATGTGATGTCAAATGTTCTTTTTTCGATAAACTGTGCAATGTATGTCAGGGCAAAAAAGCGTTTATTTTATATTTTGCTTAACAGATATATCTGCTATATTAAAAACGAATACAAGCTGTAATTGTGCTTTTTCAAATATTACTGACATTAAATTTTGAATTTCATAGAAATTGCAGGGAATTAAGACAAACAATACACGATATTGACGTATTTTACACGCTATCAGTTAACGTAATAGAAAAAAGTTAAAAAAATATATGCGAAGATTAAAGAGGAAGATTTTCGGCAAAAGAAATTCAATAACACTCAAACTTAAAAATTTAATTAATCGTGGTCGAATTTTGACTACGCGGTGACTATTAGTATTATTAGTATAAATAAGTCACGTAGCTGTCTTGTATGATATTCAAATCAATATTTTTGCGGCTTAGTTCTTCTATTACCCCTTATATGTTACGTGAATGTCTAATTTTTATGAAGTTAGGTAATCAATAAAACTAAAATAATTACGAGTAATAATAATAAACAGATCAATGAAATTTTGAATATACTATTGAGACAAGTTCAATTTTATTTTATTAATCTCAATAATAGAATCATTTAAAATATATCGAAATAATTTATTGATCAAGTCTTTTTTAATACATTACAATTCTGTTATCACTATAATTGGTATCCACATTTGGAAAAACTAACTCCTGTTCTAAAAATTTTTGATAAAATTTATCAATAGTATATTAGTTCTGTATATCTATATCTATCTATCTGATTTTGTATATCTATCTAACGATTAGTTTTGTATCTTAATCGACGCCCTGATGGTAAATAATGACGTGCAAAGACAAAATTGGTAATAGTGTGTCCATGGAAACAAGATTAAGAGTCTTCTGTACATGAATTAATAAAATGTACACGTTTTATCTTTGTGTAAACCTCTTGTAAATGGTTTGTACGAAATAAAATAAAATAAAAAACATAATTATAAAAAATAAAAATGTTTATAAACAAACTTACCATTTGCAAAATATGACATACTTATTGGAAACGAACACGTCATCTGAAGTGTGAGTATTTTTTGACCTTTTGGCATTTGGTAAATCAAATCAAAGATTTGTATCGATTCTAGAGGTGGTAGGAAATAAATTTTACAAGTACATAAATAGACTTACACACATAACTTGTAACAAATCAAATAAAAATATTTAATGTTTCTTTTATGGGGAATTAAACTTTTTAACCTAACCTAACCTAACCCAAAATTATCTAATTGGGAGCAAATCATTCAAAACAGAAAACATCATCTCTGTTTATAATCTAAAATTTGTTCACCCAAAATTAAAGTTCGGATGAAAAATTTACGGAAGTAATTAAAAATTATTCAGGACCTTGTATTAGATCATTTATTTTATTTATGAAAATTTAATAAACCTAAAAATAGTATAACAAACTTTTATATTTGCAATAAAAACCACAAACTTTGTAAATGTTTCCAAACCAAACCGGTGGGTGGGGAAAAAGAAAATGTCAAAATGTGCTCTTAAATTAAATCTAATTAAAAACAATTAGCTTCTGTGGGTTTGAAACTTTTAAAATCCATTAACATATATTAATTGTATGTAAGATAGATAAATTTCGTGAAAAGAATAAAACAAACTAAATGTTTATATTAACTTTCTTTCCAATTTGTGTAGACATGACGGTACTAAAATCATTTTCCGTTATTTTTCTTGTCATGGTTTTGACGTAATTTTAAAATCGTCAACTTGTTTTCAGATTTCTGTTATATATGTTGGTAAGGTTCCGTTATTATTTAATTTGAAGCAATTTACAGATTCAAATTAATTTTTGCAATTATGTAAGTCAATATTAGTTACTTCATGAGATACATCGATTCAAAATACGAATTTTTATATAAAAGGAAGTTCACTCCACTCCACTTCTGACCGCAAAGACAATTATTATTTTTAGCTTTATTTTAAACAATTTTAACCAATTTATTAGCAGGTTCCTTTAAATTGTAATACACTTTGTCATCATCTTTGTAATCTACACTTACGTTGCTTTTAGATTCTATAATACAGAGAGTATGTTAAAGACATTTTTTTCCGCTTTTCCTCTTCTGCAGTTTATTCAGCAGCAGTTTTCTCTCAGCGTAATGAAATCATTCCAAAGCCATGATTATCTCCGTTATATCCCTTTCTGAACTATGAATTACATTAAACATTAAATTTGTTTAACAAATTGTTGGGTAAAACACGAAGTACTGGAAACTCATGGAAACTCGATAGTAGGAATCATTATATAATATTGCTATTGATAGAAATACATTTGTTTTTCTAAATAGCATTGAATTTCCATAAATGTATGTATGTAAATGATGAAGTATAAGACCCGTATTTAGCTAACTACTGTTAGAGCATTTTGTTAGATATCGTCATATCAGTGCTTATTTGTAGGCGTATCGCGTACTCAAAGCTTACATTGGCCTTCCAATTTTAATTTTGCAATTAATATTTATTTTAATGTTTTAAACTTTAACTTTCCGGAAATATTTCTACTTTGATTTTGTATGATATAAAGATATGACTGGATCTGTCTCGTGTTCAATGCACAAACATTCACTTTTTTGTTGTACTGAATTAAGTCTGCGATAGGAAAAAAAATATACTCGACCTAGGATTATCTCATATTTGAAGCAGTGTCTGCCATCCAACTCAATAAATTTGATTGCGTGCTGGTTTTTATTCGAAGTAATTATTATTATTGTGGACTGAGTAACTCATTGGGGAAACCAAACATTTCTTATGACAAATATTAGTTAATGATAAGTTCAAGGATTATTAGAATGACGTACCATCCTAAGTATGGAGGAGCTCATAAGGACATTATTATAATCTATAAAAAAGGTCATCCATCCGATTTCCGACTGGAGCATACATTGCTTAAACTTCATTGACCGAGTGAAATAAACGAGTGTAAGTCGACTAGATGTCCCTCGATAAAAAAATATTCAATCACTTCATAAAATTACGTGTATCTCAATAAATAAATTTTAATTCTAAATAATATTATAAATATGAAGGAAATTCATTAGTGTCGCCTTAAGATTTCAAATATTCAACTGATGTCCGTGTGATTTTGTCTGCGTATAGCTTTAATCAGGTTGATAAATATTTGATACGTTTTAAACTAAAATGAAATGTATTGTTTTGATAATTAAATATGATAGATGACGACTAAGTGTGTGAAAATATAAACATTATTTCTAAATTGTAACTGATGGTGATATCTTGTAATCTCACTTAGTAATAAAATTAACCTTCAAGTCGCTGCCACAGTCTGAGTTCCTAGATTATGAAATATTTTTTTTCCTAAATATAAAAAAATTACTACGTAAAGTTAATTTCGTAAATTGTAAATATTATGTGAAACTGGTCATAAAAATTTAGACTAAAATATTTTCTTTGATATGAAACATATTTGAAAGGTAATTTTTGAGAAGTCAAACGTATTAATTTTCAAAATTTTAATAAAAATGACGTTGTTACATGTAATAAGAAAATATAAGTTTCAACCGTTTCAATTCTTCTATTTTAGAAACGAATAAAAAGAAAATACTGCTAAAAGAGATGAAAAATTGATCTACTTCGCATAAATTTAACAGTTCAGATCAAAACACTGTTATTAGCTTAACTGTTATTAGCTTCAAAATGTAATGTATATATGAAATCTAAAGGAGACTATTTTCAATCAGATACGTAATGATATATTGTGGCTTTTTTTGTCTTTTTATTGAATATATCACATTGCAACCGAAGTCAATAACGGTTTCAAAAGGTTGACCACCTATGAAAACCGTCATCTTACAATTATATTACTGCATGTAGCAAATTAAGTACTTGTGGCAAATTCGAAATGAGGCTAATTATATTAAAAAAATACAATTTGCTGAGAAATCATATCGTTTCAATAGTTTTAAATATTTTTTGTTAGATTTCGCTTACTAAAAACCATTTAATCGACCGGGCTTCCTTTCAAAAATTAAATATTAATTATATTATATTGAAGTAGAAATATTTTTTTATTTTATAATTTTACAAATTGCAATATCTAGAGATGCCGTTCTCTGACTTTCATCTCAAGTAAAGTAAAACTAATACTGTATGAAATATAAAATGGTGAATGTTTCTTGTTCCTTGACGTGTATAATGATGATTACATAATATTTCAGTTCTCCTAATATAGTATATGTTTTAAACCGTTTATCAGAAAAAATTCAAATGGATTTTAATAATTTAGAGCTCTTAATATTATAAGGAAGTTTTAAGTTACGCTATAGCCGGGATATATTTCTAAAATATATAATAAAAATAAATAATATACGCAGTATTTGCCAACATATTTTCTTACGGGGAATGCGTGACTTAATACAATATTAAGGTTTTTATAAAAACAAGTTCTTAACGAATTTCATATTTATCAGCAAAGAACTCAATGAAAAACATTTTGTGATAGTAGAAATCTGCCAAACAGATCAGATATTAGATAACAATTAAAAAAAATACTAGAGAAGTTGTATTTATTAACACAATTATAATTAAAAGTTTTAAAATAATCCTTTCGATTTAATTAAGGAATTTCATAGGAAATTTTATCTATAAAAAATTATGAAGTAATTCATTTTGATACTTTGGGTAATTTTTATTTTCTAATCTACTATTAGACACGCAAGTTCTTAATGCAAATGTCTAAGCAACAATTTAAAAAGTTAAAAATGGGAATAATTCCTCTTTTGTACATCAAAATCTTTAGTTGACTAAAATTTGTGTGTGGCCATCAGAGGTGCTTTATGATATTTAACCAATACTCAACAACATTAAGAACTGTTAAGCTGATAATGTAACGCTAAATCTCTCACCCTAAAAATATATTTGCGCCTTTATTTTGAAGTTTATATTTGACATTTTTAAGAAAAGTTGTCTAAAAGTTATGGAAGTTAATTTTTAAATATCAAATAGATTTTCTAAAGTGATGTGATTCATATACTTTTAACAGTCTTAAATTAGATTCACTTAACTTTTAAAATTTCACAAAAAAATCAAATACCCGTAATGTTTCATATTTTACTTACGATGACATTACGGGTTGTATTTATGCTTCTCAGTAAACCAGTAAACATCACGGCAATAAATTAATATCTATTAGTGCGAACAGAAAGAAGTCGTTAAATTGAAAATATTAAATGGTTATTTCGCCTACATATTAATTTCAAATATATTCGGTGGTTGAATTTGTTATTAGAGAAAACGTTTTAACAGTTTTTGATTCTGATTAATGTTTTGCATGAACTGAAATGAATATTCGTATCATAATTGCAAGTAATTGTTATAATTTTATTTATATTGTAATTGTTTTGCTTACCTTAATATATAACGAAATAATTATATATAATTTCTGTAATAATCAAATACAATTTATATATACTTTTAGTAAACGTTATGTTATAAATCTACATCTTGAAAAAAATGTACATAATAGACAATGACATTATGCTAGAAAGTATGAACAGTACGATTTTTTGTTATAATTCGTTATAATTAATTTCCAGTTTAGTCGGCAACAGGACGCGGACCGGCGAATCAAATAGTCGGCGTGGATGGTTGGCGAAAAAGATTTACGGGCAAACTTTTACCACAAAGTTTGGAAAAAATGTATGCGACAGTTGTCTGTAAGGAGTTGAGTTTCCTTTCTTTTTCTATTATCTTTATGTTACCTTGTCCAAATATTTTATTATCTTGTTATGTTTTTGGATGTTTAGAGCGAATTCTCGAATTGTTTGGGTGACTTATACTTTCAAATTGTTGTCAGTTAATACTGCCTCATATTACGTATATTTTCCTTTTGTCGTAATAAAGCGGCAATTTGTAGTTAGTGGCATAGTCTCTATCCTGTAATTAAAACTTATGATTTGACAGTCTTACTATTATCAATATCAATGTTTAGGATTACAATAACCTGCCGACGAAGTTGGATAAAGATTAAATTGTTACTTGCTCTAAAATATTTTTTTCACTTATTTAACAAGGCTTTACAATTTAATAAAATTTATCTGCTTGTGCACTACGACATTGCCCTACTTAAAACACAGTGCAAATAATGTTATATACTTTAAATTGTTTTTTTAATAATTTGCAGAATCACCATAAATTTAATTTGAAATCATTTTTTTCAATACTTTCAATGACTTTTCAATGAACATTTTGTAAAAACCATGATTTAGGCCACATTAGTTATGCTATTTAAATTATTCTAAAACTTCATTTGGAAACCTTCTTCTAGAAAGCATATGTCCTAAAATGTTGCCTCTACTTAACATTTCTGAAGGTTATTAAACTCGCAATGTTTGTTGAATGAAACAAAAGTTTTATGTTATAATGTTTTCTAATATCCGTCGTTAATTATTTTCACACATTCAAGCTCTTTTGAAAGTATTATTCATCAGAGCTTGAAGGTCATTATGGGGTGTTATTTTATTTGAGCAAGTTCTTTCCTTTCATTATTTATTCCCAAAATGATACGATGAATACAATATTTGCATCAAAATTTGATTAAATTTTTAGCAAATTCTAAAAACATAACATTTACAACTTTTATCAACCTGTAGCGCTTAGAATTGCTGCGGTGGCAATATAAATTATTACTTTTTAGTTGGATGAATAGAAAAATATTTTTTACACAATTCATTTTCATTCAAACTATACGGCGGAAAATTCAATGTGGCTTATGTTTGATATTTTTTACTTAAAGAAAATACAAAACTGTACACACAAGCGCCATTTTTTTGTAAAACTTCCATCCCGGACTGAATTGAATCAAACCAAATCAAACGGTGCAAATATTTTAAACTATCTTCTTAATATAATGGATTATCGTTAACTTCTTCTTTCATATGTAGATAAGGTAGTAGAGGGGCAGTGGTGATTGGTTTCAGTAGTCACTAGGAAGTAAAGAAGGAAAAGGGGAAGAAACATGGCAATAAAGTATATCACATTTTTCTGCATAACTTTGTATGATAAAAGTAACTTTGTAGATTGAAGTAAATTTAAATAAAAAAATTAAAAGAAACAAGAGTGCAGTAATACAAAATTATCTAAGTAGGAAAAAATAATTCAATATAGAAAACATCATCTCCGTTTTTAATTTAAAATTTGTTCAATTAAGATTAAAGCTTGGATGAAACATTTACGGAAGTAATTAAAAATTATTTGGTACCTCGCATTAGATCATTTATTTTATTTATGATAATTTAATAAATCTACAAATAGAATCACATACTTTTATATTTGCCATAAAAACCACAAATTTTGTAAAGTTTTCCAAATCAAACCGGCGGGGAGAAAAAGGAAACCCCAAAATCTGGCCTTAGAATAAATCTATTTAAAAACAAAACTTTAAAAATCCATTAAGACTTGTATATAAGAGAGATAAAGTTTGTGAAAAAATAATTGAATAAAATAAAACTAACTAAACGTTTTTATTAATTCTCTTTCCAATTTGCGTCGACATGAAGGTACTAAATTCATTCATTCATTTTCTGTTACATCTCTTGTCAAGGTTTTGACATAATTAAAAATAATCAACTTGTTTTTCAAATTTATGTTATACATGTTTGTACGGTTCCATTATTATTATTTAGTATGAAGCAATTTAGAAATTCAAATTACGTGCAAGTATATACTCGTAAATCGATTTTATTTATTTCATGAGATAAATAGCTTCGAAATACGAATTTTTATATAAAATACACTCCGCGCCTGACCGCAGAGACAATTTTTGTTTTTTAGTTTAATTTTGAATGATTTTGTTTTGTTTTATTTATTTTTTGTCTCATATTTAATAATGAGGGTTGATACAGAGATATAGGGTTACCTCTATCTCTGTATCACCCCTCAAAGAATCGGAATAAAAAGATCCAATTTACTAACACGCTCCTTTAAATTGTAATACACTTTATCATCATCGTTATAATCTACACTTACGGTGGTTTCAGATTCTATAATAGAGAGTATTTTAAAGGAAAATCATTCCCCTTTTCCGTTTCCAAATTTAATTCAGTATCTCTCAACGTACTGAAGACATTCCAAAACTGTGATAATCGCCATTATGTCTCTTTCTGATCTATGAATTACATTAAACAATAAATTGTTTAAACAATTTTTGGGAAAAATAAAGTTCTGGAAACTCTTAGAAACTCGATATTAAGAATCATTATATAATATTGCTATTGGTAGTATTATTAATAGATATTTGTTTTTCTAAATAGCATTGCATTTTGATAAATGTATGTATGGGATTGATGAAATATAAGGTTCGTTTTTAGCTATTAATTACTGGTAGAGCATTTTGTTAGATATCTTCATATCATACATACATTTGTAGACATATCGTGTCCTCAAAGCTTACATTGACCTTCCAATGTTAATTTTTTAGTTAATATTTGATTTATTTTTTTAAACTTTAGCTTTCCAGAAATATTTCTACTTCGATTTTATATGATATAAAGACATAATTGAATCTGTTCTGGATTTAATTTTTTAATGCACATTCTCTTTTTTGTTGTATTGTAATAAGGCTGCGACACGTAAATAAAAATATACTTCGATCTAGCATTACCTCATATTTGGGACGGTGTCCGCTATCTGGTATTAGCTTCAAAGTGTAATATATATATATATATATATATATATATATATATATATATATATGATGTGTGTGTTTGTGTATCATATATGCAATATTTTCTGTACCTTCAAAGCATTTCAAGCAGTTTTAATTATCACATTTTGATGATACTGTCCCGTGGCTTTCACTACTCGCAACTTTACAACATACGTCAAAACTCATGAACTCTAAGTGCTAACGCGAATCAATGAACGGTGAAAAAATAAGCCGATGTATTTAGAGCTATATAGTTCGAGCGAGAATAAAATTAGGGCGGGGATGTAAATCGGATTGATTGGGCAGTGTAAGGACTAAATCTATGTGTTGATAAATTATTCGCGTGAAACAAATTTTTTATATCAAGACCTAACTGACGTTTACCCCGTTATATCTCTTTAGTGCCTAAACTTCTGTAACAGCGGCTATGTTTAAATCAATCAACAGAAGTTTCGTAAATTACTTTTGAGTAAGAAATCTGTTGGTTAGCAAAGTGTAAAACATAAAAAAACAAGTAACTATTTCTTTCCTTTATTATTTTGCCGCACAATATATTATTGTTCTCACGAATAATAATATCTGTAAATAGTTTATTAGTCATAGTATGCACCCTCAAATGTTTATATAAGCCTAGATGTTGTTGGGATCATTACGATACGCATTAACAGTATTAATAATTTTTATATAAAGATACTCGTCGAACATATAAATATACTGTGTGAAGAGAGCCAGGGTAATAAACGTAGTAATAAGCGTAGAAATAAAATCTAAGAGAGTTAAACGTAATCTAAAGACAATAAAGGATGAAATGTTATTGAGGGTAGCTTTGCAAAAGTCGTTAAATCGTGTGTGTTTGTTTGATGGCAGCTATTTATTGGGTAACCGTATAAGCTTTATAATTGTCTCACGACGAGAAAAAAGTGTCGTGTCGTACTAAATTTATTTCATAAATTTTTTTCTTATTTAATTACATGTCGCGATGGACAAAATGCATACTGCACTGTACACGGTTAAGTGAGCCTGTTCACAAACAACTCTCAGAAAAGCGTTTGTGTGCTACAATATATTATATTTAAGATGTTTAGTATTATAAGTTTTGTATGTAAATTGAATGATGAGGGTATTGTAGCCATTGTGTTGTTATATTTATGTTGTTCAAAGATTAAAATAAATTTTATACACTATCAAAGTAAAACGTAATTTTGGTTCTTGCGATGTTGCAAAGATGTTTATTGTTAAAATGGAATCCATAGTTGGAAAGTACACCTGACACGCATTTATTAAATTTTGCAATATTTTAAAGAACGTATTACATTTTGAAATAATATTATTATAAAAATAACATTCCTTGTAACCATTGCATTACAGTCAAAAATAATTTTTACTTTTATTTGAAATAAAATTTAAACTAAACAATGTTTTAATTATAGGCATCGGTTACAATGTAATTTAAAAGAAAATTAATCTTAAAATGTTTACCGTATAAACTACAGTCTTGTTACAAATTTTTTTGGTCGGAAAATCCCTTTAAATATTTCAGAGAATTATTGGGTGTATTCGTCAGTAGTAAAGGGGTTTTTCAAATTTAATTTTTTCTGAAATAATATTGCGGGCTGCATTTATAATTATTCTAAATGTTGTTTGTTGTAGGTTTTCTTCCCAATTGAAGAAAGGAAAAAAGGGGTTTACATGTTTGTGGTTTAAGGTTATTTATATGATAATACAATAATATCCTTATGCACCAATTTTTGGCTTGCAAAAATGAATATGTCATATAAACCTCAGTTATGAAATAACTGAGAATTAGAGAAAGACATAAATTAGAGACAACTTCTTTATGGTCCGGAGTGTTGAAGAATGACAAAGGTGAAAGAACAGGAAAGTCGAAACTCGTGAGAAGGAAGGTTTATCTACTCAAGAAGAAGATTCAGGAACTCAGACGAAAATTAAGAAGATTGCATAAACCAGGGCGGTGTGGTAATTTGAAAAGTATAAAAATTAATATAGTCAAATAAAATGTTAAAAGTTATTGTATCCAAAGTATCGTATACATTATTTAACCGCAAATTGAATTACAGTAAAAAATCAGAAAAATAATAATTTGATTACCTCGTGTTCACAATTTTAATATTTCATCAATTACAACTTAATTTTTTTGTAAATGAATTAAAGATATAGACCCTTCTGTTATGAAACTGAAAGTAGAGTAAAATACCTCCTGTACCCATAATTATACTTGAAAATATCAAGTGGTCAAATCAGATAATTATCAATTCAGATGTAGTATTTTTATTTTAAATGTATTCGCGAAGGTTGGGCAGTGTTTGGCACAACCTCAAGAAAAAAATCTATTTACAATAATTCAAATTATACTGGCACAAAAAAAATTAGTAGCGGTATTGACGTGGAAGCATGATTAAAGCAAATATTTGGTATCACGTGATTTTTTTTAACATTATGCCAATTTAAAGAAATCATGTCCACCCACTAGTTGTGTATCTAACCACTTCCTGTTCCTTTCCAATCCTGATGGAAGATACCCACCACCTTCGTGTGGTTTGCACTGAGTAATTGCACTTAAATGTGGCACTGTGAAATAAATCGCGTGACAAAATATCAATTGTTATTGGCCAAATGTGGGGTTTTAAGGAAAGTTTGAAAATATACCTCATACTCTAATAGATATTTTTATAATTATGTCTGTCTTTATGTATGTTTTTCTTTATTTTCAAATGTACCAGTTGTCCACATTCGAATATGCAATTACCACCTAATGATCCCAGAGAGTTATTTGCAGAACTCTGACAATATTTAAAACTGTATTTTCAAATTTACCTAAATTTGCTTGAAATTAAACCAATAAATATTACGGGAATATATCATTATCTATTAAAGCAAACAGAAGAAGTCGTTAAATTGAAAATACTAAATGGTTTTTTTCGCCTACACATTAGTTTCAAACGCTTTTAGTGCTTGACTTTTCATTGGTGAAAACATTTCAACTTTACGTACAACATTTTAACACTCTTTAAATTGGATCAACGTTTTGCAGGAATTGAAATAAAAATTGTTATTTTAGTATCATAATTGTTTTGCCTACCTCCATCTATAAGGAAAAAATAACATGCAATTTCGTAATAATCACATATAATTTATATGTACTTTTATTAAACGTTATGTCCCTAAACCTACATATTTAAAAACAATGTATATAAAAGACGATGACATTATGCTAGAAAATATGAACAGCATGCTTCTTTTGTCATATATTATTCAATTCTAATTAAGTCGGTACCAGGATACGGGCCGGTGCATCAAGTAGACGGCACGGGAGTTGGTTTAAAAATATTTACGCGCTTTTACAACGAAGTTTGGAAGAACCATACGTGACATTTGTCTGTAAAGAGTTTCATTCCTTTTTTGATAATCTTTACTTCATCTTGCCAAAAAGTTACTTTATCTCGTTAGGTTTTCGGATGTTTAGTTCGAGTTCTAAATTAGTTTTAGGTGACTTATACTTTCAAATCATTGTCAGTCAATTACACATCATAATATGTATATTTTGCTGTTGTCGTAATAAAACGGTAATTTGTTTTCAGTGGCAGTTTCTATTCTGTAACTGACTTATGAAATGACAGTCAAATAATTATATTATCTATTTCCATAAAACGTAGTTTGATCAACGCCAGTGTTGAGGATTGTAATAACTTGCCTTGAGCTCAATAGATGAAATAGGAACTTAGTGTAAAATATTTTTTCATTTAATAGTTTTACAATTTTATAATTTAATATTTAATGTAAAGGTTTTATAATTTAATAAAATTTATAATACTTCTTTACTGTAATACTGTTCCGCTTAAAATAAAATGCAAATAATCTTATATTCTTCAAATTGTCATTTTATTAGTTCTAATAATTGGCATATATTTATTTTGAATTCATTTTTTTCTTTACTTTCAATGAATGGTTCTGCGAAAACCTTGATTTAGATTACATTAGGCATGCTATTTAAGTTTATCTTCATTTTGTAACCTTCTTGTAGTGCTCATATGTTCTACAATGTTGGCTTTACTTAAAATTTCTCAAGGTTATTGAACTTACGAACTCATGAAAGAAAATTTTTAATTGTAATATTTTCTAATTTCAATAATTAATTGTTTTCATACAAAAAGGATTATTTGATAGGGTTTGAATGTCTTAGTTATGGAGTATTACTATGGAGTGTTTGTGTACCAAATTTCGGTAAATAAACAGAATTTACAAATTTTCTTTTCCATATATATATACACGTAAATATTTATGTACATATGTAATAAATTTATGCACTGTGTAACAGATCGGCAATTAGTCCTAATCCTCCATCCGTTCACGTTTAACGTTGACCTTTGGCACTTTACTTTCCAAGCTATTACTACAGCTGCAGTGATAATGTTATGTCACATCATCCCTTGCCTAAACAAGATAAACAGTGATTAGTTTTGTAATCACTGGTAAATAATTGTTTTTTCCCACATCATTCAGTCCTTTCTTAATTTCTCTCAAATGTTCCTCAATGGGCGGAAATTATGTTTCGCTCAATCCTTCAATTTTTTGTCTTATTCCTGTCTTTCATATCCAACTTCTTTACGAAACTTTCACACCGTCATATTTCTCTTTATATCTTAGGCTACATACTTTTTTTCTCACTTTTCCACTATATTACTTTTTTGTAATTTCTTCCAAAATATATCTCTAATCTATTGCTATAGTCACCACGGTGGTTCGATTACAGGTATACAACCTTTGATGTCGCAGCGCACCGTGGAGTCTTGGGCTCGATTCTCGGTTGTAGGTCGAACGGTGTTGGAATAATGTTTTTGGTCACTTACCTAAAACCGGTGACGAGCAGCAGCTCTACAGGAAATACGTACCGCGATCGCAATACTTCCCTCCCAGCATCGCGATTATGGAAATTGTTTTCAGTGATGTGAGCTTTGGAAGAGATCTATGTCCAGCTGTGGACGGATGCAATTGTTCTTGATTACCAAATTCCTTCCTCCAATAAGTCTGATTCGTTCAGAAAATATTCAAAAATTGTCTCTTGGTAGGTAAAAACGAATAAACTTATTATTTTCAACTCTGATGCTATTACGAATATTACATCATTTAAAAAATTATGTTTTCTTATATGTTTCTACAATTTCTGGCAAATAATGAGAATTTTATCAAATAAATTGGAACAAATTGCTTGCAAGAAACACTCTGTCACTGAAGGGAAACTAAAAGCAAACAAGACGACCAATGCGCTGTTTATGTCTACAGTACAAATATTTTATCTTTTACCCCAAAATCTAATTTATCAAACGATCATGATGCAAAATACTCTCTAAGCCTTACGGCTGTTGAAAATATTGCCGGTATTTATGATATAAGGAATCATTTGTCGTTATTTCCGCTTTTCTAAATGCACGGACCTACTTTTTTATGCCAAATATTGTTTTACATCGAGGGCATGAATGAACAAAGTTTACTCGAGCAAATATAAATTTGTTCGAGTAAACTTTGTACTCGCGCTATTATATTCGATTTTTACCTTCGTCAAAATGATGGAAGTATTCCGTTAACTTCTACGAGGGGGCCTACGAACCATGAAAGTAAGAGGTGAAGTTTGTTTACAATGGAAATGTTAGTGGGTAAGCATAAATCACGCACGTATTTACGTATACACATGTAAGATTTGAAGAAAGCTTCTGACTGACCGCGGATATTTTTGTTTGAAAGTGCTCAGTGGACCAAACAAAACGATAAGTTTCGGAGCTTGAAATCCATTTCACCATTCGTTCGCTTATCTTTCCATATATTAGAATGTTATTGATAGGTTGCCTGGATGTAATGGAGAAAACGTTAAGGCTACGTCATTTAATAGCTCTAATTCTTCTTTTTCCTCTAAGTGACGCTTGTCAAATACAAAACCGTCCCACGATGTTTGTGATATAATATGCGGTTGATGGATTTAGTATAAAAATGTGGCTTTGTTTTATATTTACTTGTGTAATTTGAATATTGTCTCATTTTGACCAAGTTTTACCTGTTTCACCCGGAGGACTCATTTAATACGTTCCCCCGAGTTTTTTAATTTGTATAAAGTAGGAACCTGGATTTCAAACGTTAAACTTTATTTTGTTAAAGTTATTTATACCTGGGCATTAAATGTTAATATTCTGGTATTGCACAATTTTGGTTCAAATTGAAATACAAATTCTATTTTAATTTAATTTTTTGGCCTACTCTAAATATGTATTTAATAAATCTATTTTATTGACTTAGAATTTATTTTTAATTACATAAATATATCTTATTTATTATTGTTTTAAAATTAGGAGAATTGTAATCACTTTATTCGTCAAATAGAATAGAAACCATACTTCCATAAATATTCAAGCTGTATAAGCTTGAATATATATAAGGATCTACTTTGCTCTAATTAAAATTTACACATATATACAAAACAACAACATAATTTCCGGATAATAAGTGATAAATATTAAATGATTTTTTTATTTATTTAAGAGCAGTTATCGATAATCTGTACACGTATTTTTAAAAAGCTTTTAAATTACTCTTCTGATAAAAGATCTGAACTATTTCTGAATAGCAGAATGTGGGCCATATTTCTATGTTACATTGGATTTGATTGCTTCGAAATAATATTTCTTTTTAGTGAATGAAACCAAATTTTTCTACGGCACTTCTCCTTGACACCGAGTTATTATCCCTAATAACGGTAATAAAAAAAACTAATTTGTAGTCTTTGCTTCTCTTACCTAATGCATTTACTAGTGAGCAGTTGCATTGTTATCAAATTTGGCAAACGTATATCTCGTGTTCATGTTATTATCTACCGAAACGCTAGTATAAGATACGGCAACCGTAAAAATTGGATTTATATATATGATACTCAATCACTCCTAAACGGAAGGAAATAACTCGTGATTCAAAATAATTAACAAAATGCTTCTAAATCTTTATGTGGTTAATATAATTAATACAGTGAGAAATTCGGTGGTTTTACTAAATAATGAAACTTGTTAAAATAACAAATCAATAGATTCTGAAACTTGTAAACTCAACTTGTGGCTCCCATGTCTAATAAGCCTAAAGTATGCATGTTACATATGAACACAGCGAAAATTTTGTTATTAACCTCTGAGCTGACAAAGCAAGGAAAAATAGCATAAGTCATTTTGATTTTGATGTCATCGATTTACGGGGACTCTTGCCCCTCGATTTACGGGGACTCTTGTAAAACCATAATATACAAGTGGCATAATCTCTTCAAACAAGATAGCGATTCGATCGAAATCGCGCCCAGGACGGTCGGTCGAGGCAACCGCCTCGGACATTATTTAAAAAGTTGAAAAACTTGTATTGGAAGATACCTGATTAAAAAATAGAAGAAAATATTTTATACAGGTCGAACGTCTGGAGCTCACGTCTTCTTTATTTCTTATGAATAATAATTTTTAATATAAACCGAAGATTATTCAGCTTGATTTTGGTGACTGTATTTTTCACTGTGTAATTGAAAATATATTCACGCTTGTTATCAGATAAAATAGAAAGCTTAAGATATGTCACGCTTGTTGTCAGATAAACTAGAAAGCTTAAGATCTAAAACCTATTTTCACTCGTTCGCACGGTATTGGCGTTTTTAAATAATTCAATTTGTTTTTATTTTTATTTAGTATTCGAATTTGATTCCCAATAAAATTTTATCAAGTACTATCACTACTATTATTAGTGATAGCACTTGGCAAACAGATAGTTTAATTACATAAAAACAGAATTATATGTTCCAAATATACCTTTTATTTCTATCTAAATAATTAGTTCATTTCAGCACTCTCTATCTGCCGTCATTAAAAGTGGGGCACAATGGGCCTTATTTATGTTTGCAAAATCTGTAATATATTGTCAAAATTATATAGTTGGATCGGTGTACTAATAATCTTTTTTATGTGGTTACAAATTACAAACAATCCATATAGCGATCAGTTTAGTTGTTATTAATTCCATTTTATGTAATCTTAGACTGACTTATCTTAGATTTTACCATAAAACCTACAAATTATAGAAGTGAATATTTTCAACAAATTAAAAGTTGTATATTTTTTAAACTGGTAAAATTCATTTATTACAAACGCTTCATTCATATTTTTCTATTTTAGACAGTAAGAGCCTTTTCTTATCAAACCTACATAATTATAAATTAAAAGTATTTTTTTTACTTCTGTTTAAACACATTCTCTCCCATCTTAATCTAGAGGTATTTTTACGTAAATTATCTTTGGCTCGAAAAAAAATTCACAGTAATTGTAAAATGTCACTGTGGAAATGTCGAAGAGATTAAGTTATGGCTATCAATAATTTACAGAAATATTTAGACTGAAAAAAGAAAACGTTTCCCATATGAAATAATTCAACTTCCAATGGGAAGTAATCGCCGCTTAATGTGTTTAAAGCGAACAATCTGCACCATTGTTCGTCCTTTAATTACATTTGCCGCATTATTTCTCTGTCTAAGAAAGAACGTTATATCTGTTTTTTACATAACATTTCGTTTGTAAACATTATTAAAACGAGTTTAAACTATTTACCAATATATGCAGTCTTATAGATAAAAATATTTAATAACAAGAATAAGAAAAATAATAGGTGTTGTTCAGAATGTTGGTTGGTTAAAAATAGGATCGATGTGTTAATATTTCCAGATTTCACAGTATTTCATATAAACAATCATGTGAATTAATAATTATAAATGCATATAAAATCAACGACATTTCAAACAAAGAAATGTTTCGTCTCACATTTTTTTTTATTCTGTTGTCATTTGAAGACGAAACATAAGTATTTTTTCAACAAAATAATTAATAAAATAAACGTCGGCTTAAATGTTAAGCTTTAATTATCTTAACGTCGTTATTACACATTTTTTCGTCAACTTTTTTTTTCTTTCATCGTTTAATAAAACAGCAAAATAAATATTAGATTGTAATTATGTGTTATATCCGCGGATTTCAAAACATTTTCTTTTTCTTAAAAATGCTGACGTTATTTCCCTTGCACACTATTTGAAATGTAAGAATATGTATATTAATATTTTTTTTTTTTTGGAACTTCAATTTTAAAAGTTTTAAAAAAATACTAAATAGAAGTTTAAAAACAATAAGTAAGAAGTTTTAAAAAAAATACTAAATAGAAAGTTAATGAATTTAATAACCAAAATAATGAAACTAGTCATAACAAGGAAATAAAAAAACTACTCAATATGAAAATCTTACTTTTTAAATGAAGTATGTTGTCTCATATACTTTAGAAAGGACAATAGTCTGATTTTATATGTGAAAAGTTATGAAAAGCTAAAAAAATATTTAATTGGGTCGCGATCCACATACAAAAGATGAAATTTTTACACTTGACGCTTTTCTTGATGCTTCCCAAAATTTTAACCCCGTTATTTATAGGTAGAAAGATGGATTGACAAACATATGAACCTATCTAATTTATTTATGTTTTAATGTTATACGTTACTCCCGTATAAATATTTCGCTATGTTGGTAACAATTTAACAGATGTTTATATTTATGACAGTGATCAAATTATTTTCAAATTTGTTAGTCAATTTACTTTACCTGTGTTTTTAAAACTATACATCCAGATACTTTACATAGCTTCAAATTTAATTACAGTTAGGATAAAGGTAAACCGATATAACTTTGAATACCCTTTACAAGAGAGGCCTGTATTATTATTTAATTACGAGGATATAAAGAATTATAGTGCATTTATCAATGAATTTTGTGAATGGTTGTTGTGTGTAGGATATGCTTGGTATAAATTACCTCATCTCAGGAAAGTGCAGCTTTTTTGAGAGGACGAAATGTCTTATCGAATTGTAAGTCAAACGGTTTTTGCCAGAGGGCACAATTATATTATATATCTTCACGTAGAAGAAGTAAAGTAATTTAATTTCGGCAATGCCCATGAAAATTTAAACCTTTTTTCATATAATTTATTAACAAAACTAGAAAAGAATTGTCACTAAAAGAATTTGCTCTTGAATCTTGATAGCATAAAATTTGCCTAGATATTGTAAGATGATAATCTAAAGTTAGACTTGAGTAAAGTGGTATGTAGGTAAACGCTCAGTAATATATTATTGTGAGCGTCATTTAAAATATCACCAAGAATTTAAATTTAAATCAAACAATAAGCACATCGGTACGACTTTTAATATGTTTCATTTTAATTGCATTTTATAGTAACAGCGGCATAGCTATTCTATATATTGTCACAACAAAACAAACTTTTTGCTAGAAGAAAAGATTTCATCATCTTTCAATTAGTATCAATTCTTCCTCTTCAAAGATAGATATGTTAATACTTCGTTTCTCTTATTTTTATTATCTCTTGAACAATTTGGTATCTACATAATTTTCCGACTTAATTATAACAAATCATTACTTTGTTGGGTGTGTATGATATTTTCCAGATAGAGCATTCAACTGCGTAATAAAATTGGTTTATTTTTCCATAATCTGTTAACGCGTGAGAAATGAGTTTGCGCGTAATCAGTTACGTATTGGCGAAATTACCCAACACGACATCGATTTTTTCATGAACTTTTCCAATTGAGTCATTAATCGGCAACTCCTTAAACACACATTATTCGTCGACACAAAGATACAAAAAAACTTCTATTTATGCATAGTAAATACCAAATTATTAGCTTTTCAAATCTTTCATATTTTCATGCCGCTTGACTTTTTGAGTACATGTATCTACTATGTAAAGATTATGAAAAAAATATTGAAGTCTACACTGACGATACTCCAACTTTTAAGTATTCGTAGTCTTTAAAAATATCATTACAATTTCGTTTCCTTTGTCCGTCTAACACAGTTTTAATCACAATTTTTCTTTTTCATGTTTTATGCTTCATCTCATAATTAAATATAATATAGCATAAGAATACGTATTTCTAATATCTAATAAATCTTCTAATATCATCTAAAATACATATATTATCTTAAAATTTATTAAAATATATAAGTTAAGTACGATGTTATTACCCAAAAAAAAAAATTATCTGAATCCCGTAACTAATTAGCGTTTCCAAGACGTGCATATCAAACAAAATTTTTATTTCACTGGAGAAGGTCAATGAAAACTAATTTATCAATATTATGTAAGGTCATCGCATATTGATGTTATTATGCCTTTGCAAAAGGGGCTTAAAATTCAATTGAAAACATCAAGCAGTCATTTTTCATATGAAGTTTTCTTCGTAATATGTGAGTCTCCAAAAAGAATTGTTATATTTCCACTTTCCAAATTGTTTGACATTTTTATTTAAAATCTCAAAAAATTATGATAACTATGTTAATTAAATAACGGATATTAGTGAAATATCTATTTGTAAAAAAATGGAAAGTTAAATTTTTCATAGTTACGGAATTATAACATTTTCAAAAAATATCTGAAGACAAAGCGCAACGGAGGCCATATGAAATCCATTGTCACTGACCTATGCTTATAATACAGTGTTTCCTAACCTGGGGGTAATTACCCCCGCAGGGATAAAACGGCAATTCTAGGGGGTAACAGAGTTGGCACAAAAAAGTATTAAAATAATAAACAAAATAATAGTACGGTAGCACGGCGCTCTCATGCGCGCGGCTGACGGGGACGGCGGGTGAGCGGTGGTGTGGGAGGGGTGAAGCACGGCTTCGTCGTGGCTAGCGGCGGCGGCCGGGCCTGCGACGCGAGGCGACCGTTTCATTTTGAATTACCTAACCTTAGGAAGAACACGCGTCTTATTTGTTCCGCATCGCAGAAATCGTATTTTTTGGATTGTTTAAATTTAAAGGTAAGCAGCGTTTCTTAATATTGTCACGAGTGATTTGTTTACGTATGTATTTGTTGACTTTTGTTTTAGGTACCTACAGGTGTTTTTTACATGGCTTCTACTTCATCTGGCAAAAAGAGCACTTATAAAGAAGCATTTCTACAATGGGGTTTCACAAGTATCGTAGACAAGAATATAGAAAAGCCTCAGTGTGTTTTATGTAATAAAGTGCTTAATCCAGAAAGCATGAACCGAGCATATTAAAAGAACATTTTGAGAAAGTTCACAAGGAGCTCGCAAATAAAAACATAGATTTTTTTAAGAAAAAGGAGAAGATTCTGAAGTCTTCACAATTGGATTCTACAGGTAATATGCAGAAAGCAAATGAATCGTGTCTTCAAGCTTCATACAAAATTGATTATCGCAACTTAATAAAAAACCACACACTATAGGAGAGGACCTCATCAAACCTTGTTTGTGTGATGCAGTATCACTTGTTATTGGTAAGCAATATGTAGCTAAGATTAAATAAATCTCACTCTCAAATACTACTGTTCAAAGTCGCATTTGTGAAATGAGTGCCGATAGTCTAGCAACCGTTATTTCTGAAATAAAGAAAAGTCCTGTGTTTGCGCTGCAGTTGGACGAGTCCACAGATGTTGCTTCGTGTTCACAATTATTGGTGTTTACACGATACATTAAAGATGATGATGTAAAGGAGGAATATTTGTTCTGCAAGTCTTTGCCCACTACTACTGGCGGCAAAGAGTTTATTGAGGAAAATGGCCTGGACTGGTTAAAGCTGGTTGGTGTTTGTACAGACGGGGCGCTTTCCATGATGGGCATCCGTTCTGGATTTCAAGCACTCGTGAAACAAGTTGCTCCTCAAGTTTTCGGCTATCATTGCTTGATACACCGTTACGTTTTGGCTGTGAAGACGCTTCCACCAGATTTGCTACGCACGTTGAGTGACATAGTAAAAATTGTTAATCATATTCGAGGCAGCGCTACAAACTCAAGATTATTCAAAATTTTGTGCAATGAAGTTGGTGCTACATTTAATGCTCTTTTGTACCTTACAGAAGTACGTTAGTTATCAAGAGGGAAAGTTCTAAGTAGGGTTTACGAACTACGAGAAGAAATTGGATTGTTTTTTGAAAATCAGAGAACACAAAAAGAAAAAGAATATTGTGCAAAAATTAAAGACCAAACATTTGTAGCAAAGATGGCGTACCTTGCTGATTTTTTCAGTGAAATTAATAGTCTGAATATTTCACTGCAAGGAAATGCAACATTTTGACGTTGCAGGATAAAATCGCAAGTTTTTTGCGCAAATTGGAACTTTACCAACGTAGAGTCCAAGCTGGTGATGTGTCAATGTTTACACAACTAAGTGAGCAATTGGTAAATACTAAACAAGACCAAGTCACGTTTGAAAATTTCGTAGTTCAACATTTAACTGTGATAGACTCACTGAAGCAATATTTTCCGAACATGGATAGTCGTGAGTCTTACTCCTAGTTTTTAAGACCATTTTCTACTTGCGTCGATATTTTCAAGGACGAAGATGTATCAGCAAAAGTAGAGTTTCTTGGACTACGGGAGGATAACTCATTGAAAGTTGATTTTCAAAATAATGAACTTGGCACATTTTGGCGAAAAGCAGCTGCAGAATGCCCTATTATAGCTGACAGAGATTTAAAAATGTTGATCCCATTTTCTACAACTTACAGATGTGAAACTGGTTTCTCGACTCTTGTTACATTAAAAAAAAGCCAGAAACCGTCTGAATGTGCAGCATGACATGAGATGCGCGTTGAGTGAAACCAACCTAATATTGTTAAACTTGCGAATGCATATCAATATCAACCTTATATGAAACTGGTTTCTCGACTCTTATTACATTAAAAAAAAGCCAGAAACCGTCTGAATGTGGAGCATGACATGAGATGAGTTGAGTGAAACCAACCTAATATTGTTAAACTTGCGAATGCAAAGCAATATCAACCTTCACACTAGTTAAGTCCGAGATTTATATATTACTAGTTACCTAAACGTGCAATTTCTTACTTAATAAAGATATTTTTGTTCGAATTTGTGTGGTTGAATTATTTTAAATTAGCTAGGGGTAAACTCAATTCCCATACTTGTTCAGAGTAGTGACATTGAAAAGGTTAGGAACCACTGTTATAATATACCGGTTCAACAATTTCCTCTAACGCTGCATGCGTTAGAGGAAATTGTTGAACCGGCTTTTAGAATTAAAAAAAAAATAGTACCTCTGAAAACAGAACTACTTTTTATGATATGCACATAAATATTTACTAATATCCCATAATTGAAATAATTTTATTTTTGGGTTTGTGAATTGGTCAGGAACAAGAGATATGTTAATTAAATAATGAAATATTCTATAATTCATTTTACATTAGAGATTATGTTCTTAAGAGATTTATTTGACTTTTGAAATAGTCATTAATCAGTAACAAACAGTGCAGAATGCTCGCAATACTATTATTATATATGGCGTTTACGACACATGCTAGGAAGCAACCACACGAATAAAACCTCAGCTCTAAACGCATCATATAATTGCTTACATTTCCAATTTTTACTGCATACATTTCCACCCAATTCACAAATTTAATAAAACTTCGTCAGAGTTTAACAAAAGCTCGTGTCCCTTTCGGAAAATTTTTCGGTTTTATAATTTGTTAGGTCCGTTGCCGTTTACTCCGGAAGTCATGTACATCATCGTTGAAATTTAATAAAAATTACCTGCTATTTAAGCAATAATTAAATATAAAAGTATTTACATACGAGAGTAAAAGGCGAAAAATACCGCCAAACTATTAAAAATTGTTTGAAACATGCTTTACTTAAATTGTAAAAAGTTTATTTCACCAGTATTTGATATGATTACATGGAAGAATTTATAATAATTGTGAGATATATGCGATCATTACTAATGTCTTTACTTACGAGATGGACAGATTAAGAATACTTAATATACTTCCATAGAGACCGAATATATAATATTGCAAGTTCTTTCTTTACTTTATCCTAAAATAAATTTCGTTTATTACCCATATTGTAAAATTTCTCGGCAAAATTCATACACATAATCTTTAAATTATTTCCACCATAATATTTGAAAACTAACCATGATTCATCAAAAATATTTGATAAATAAAATATAGAGGATTTGATTTAAATAACGGGTGTGATTTCTTTCTTATACACCAATGTTTGTTATACTCTATCTTTTTTCTACTTAATCACTATTTAAGACTTTCAAAAAGATTAGATAAAATGTTTTACTGCGCTACATTCCATCTTCTAGTTACGAACGTGCATGATTTGCTCAAGTTTTCTGTGAGAATTATCTTGATCAGTTTTTTTGAAACGATAAGTTATGATATATTTTCAGTTTTCTAATGATTTAATAACCTGGAAAAAATCGTTTTACCAGATTTTTATGAAAATCTAATTTTATATATATATATATATATATATATATATATATATATATATATATATAAACATATATTTATTTGTCTATATCTTACCTTTATTATTTACGACTTTTATTTTTCCCTTTATATCCACTTATTTAAAATTTTGTTTAAAATGTTAGGTTTACACGAAATACCTTTTTACAAAATAAATATATATTTTCACTAAAAGTAGCTAAATAGTAATTAAATTAGCCTTTTTTGGTCCAAAACTTCTTGACCACTTGTAGTAAAAATTAATAGAAATAACAGGACACTACATTATATGCCTAATGTTTTGTAGTTTTGTTTGAAAGTTAAATATACCTACTGCACAGAAACCTACAAAAATAATTTCATTGTTTGTTTCGTATTCGTGAAGACAATAATATCTAACGAAGTTGACGAAACCTTATCTTTAAACAGAAATTATCTAATCGATTTTGAATTTTTTTTGGAAGCACATTGTTATTTTTCTTAATTAATGATTACTTTATGTGAATGATTTAATTATTACCAAACATCAAAAAAATTTAGTACACATAATACCTGTGATAATAAATTAATTTTAAATTACTATTGTCATTTTATACACACTTTGGTCAGTATACTGCAACAAAGTCAAATATTTTTCAAAACAAAAATATCACTTTGAAACAAAAGCCATACCAAATAAATGACACTAAATAAATGTAGCAGATAATGCGAAGAGAAAAGAAAATGGGGAAATTTATGCAGTGGATTGTCAGTAAAATTGCTTGCCATAAAATATTTGCCCTGCTTCATCAATTTGACAAGTGGAACGCATTGATCGACAGAACTGAACGTAATAAAATTACTATTATATATTTTTACTTTCCTAGCACGAGACGTCAGTCATTTAAAATGTCATTGAGATCAGATATTAGTTTTTTGTAACATAAATCTTAAGTAATCTCAATGGTAAGAACTTATTCAACTTTATCTGCAACATATTCATATATATTTGCATAAATTAAAATTCTGATGTCGACCGCCAGTATTTAGTTTCTTTTCGAAGCTATTCCACTAAATATTTAAAATTTCATCACTAAGTATTATTCAAGTTTAATATTAATGTGAATGAAAAGTATTTATTTACAGGAATTTTCAATCAATTTAAATTATTCTTAATATTGGTTCTAAAACTTTGTGGCAATTGATTTCAAAGTTTGAAATGGATAATAGTTTCTGAGGGAAAAAAGTCTATAAGCATAACGTATTTTTTATTTATACTCAAATCAATATTCGGAAAATTTTTGAAGGTGGATTAGATAAATGTTGTTGAAAATTGACAGGAATTCAAATTTAATGTTTTAAAATGAAAATCTTATATAGGGGACAATTAAAACTGAAATTACATTTTTATAATGTAATTAACGTAACACGAACAATACACGAACTATACGTGTATTGTACAATGGCAGAAAAAGAAAAATAAATGATTGTATGCCCCGGACAGTTAGAAAGAAAGACAATACATAAAATCTAGAATAAATTTTCCGTTGGAAATATGGGAGTCAACTTGATGTAACAATAAGTTTCTTTTTCATCATAATCAATTCACTTAATCAAAACGTATGTGTTAATACTTTCAAAAAACATTTGTATTGTATTAGTACAACAATAAAGAAGTGATTAACCATTCAAAACGTAGCGATTAAACAAATGTGTAATGGACTTATAAACAGATGACGGTAAACAGATGACGCTACCTATATTTCAAAAGATGCAATGAAGTTTTTCACGCGGTATATATTGGTGAAATGTTTGTGGTTATGGTTAAGTTGAAGTGGTGTTCGACGCGTAGGTTCTTGAGTGTGAGAGAAAGACGACAGCCGACGTCCCTGTCGGTCTCTTTTGCACATAACATATTTGTTATAAGGTCCCTTTATTTCCTGAGCTTGTTTAAAAATTGAACATGTGTTAATATTGGCCTCCTTTCTTTTTTTCTATAGATATATTTCTATAAAATACTTTTTTTCTGTAGATGTTGTAAAATTAGAACTGGCATATCTGTACATCGCATGTATTTATGAAAAAAATATTTAAGGAAAGACAATAAAAATTATCGAAAACAAAATATAATTTATAGAATGTTTTTCTGTTCGTATATGAGCCTGTCTATTTATTGAAACATGTGTATAAGGACGGCAAGTCATTTTGATTAAATTTTCTCCCTTGTATTCTGTTGGGTCTGGCTTAGTTCATCGCAATCGACCAACTAAAAAGAAGACATAGCAGTTTAGTCTTTCTATATACTTAAAAAAATTCATTATCATAATTATTTTAATAAGTCGCGTTATGTGTGTCAACCTTACAATTAACTTAATAATATTCTCTAAAGTTCCACATGAACGAAATCGAGGGGGCAGCTGTAGTAATATATCTCTTATCTAATGAAATTAAGGTGACGTTACATATATTATTTATTTCGGTACATTACCCAAAGTTAATGTCTATTTTAGCTTCAGTGCTGTACTCCACAACTAAAAATGAAACTGTGGCAAAATTACTATTTTAAAAAAAATGTGGCATGTAAGGCTCTCATAATGACATTTATACGATAAAAATATTCAAAGACAAAATATCATCACTTGGAATACTCTTACTTTAGTAACGATATGTTTCTTATTATTACTACAAAAATATAAATATTCTTTTGAAAGGTTACTCCTATTTATTTCTTCTCATTAACTTTCCCCAAAATGGAAACAGTTTAGACCAACTCAATACAAGACAATCTAACTTTACTTCCCTCATTTGATCTCATGAAATGGTTTGTAAATTTATTTCAAAATCAACGTAATATATTCACGTTATATGGAGATTTAATAATTTATACACTATTTATAATCTCAGAAATATTAATTATAATTATATTATGAGAAAAAATCATGAGAGAGGGTGAGACAGTTTAATATAAGTATACTTCTGAAATCATCATAAGCGGTCACCTGCACTTAGGTTTTTTGAAATTATTTTATCTGTAGGCATAAAATTGTAGATATACACTACAGCGATAGTTTTATCTGTAGGTATAAACTAGAGCGAATTCAAAATAAAAAAAAACAGCCTGCAAATTCTTGTATATATAATATCCTATTCTCTAAAAAACAAGCACAATTTGAAGATAAAATTATAATTGGCAGGCAAAATACAACAATTAAGAAGAAATAAACTCAACTCACTGATATTATTTACTTTTGTGTAAAATACTATATGCAATTAATTGCACATTTTAAAATTAAATTTGCTAATAAAGTTTAAATTTTTTCATTTAGCTTACATTAATCTTTTAAAATCATCAAATACTAATTGGACCGATACAGCATTTAATCATAAAATGTATTAATTTCAAATATATTTTTATGTCTGCTTACCTTCACTCCTCAGATTAGATTACTGCCGTTTTTCCTGGGCCTTTATTACCTACTCCTTTGGCATTTATAATATACTCTATATGGTTCGAATGAATTATCGGTTTAAAACAAAATACAGTCATGTAAAAGGAATAAGAATTCATGCGCAATTTTTCACCATTAAATAATAAAATAGAAAATCATAACACAGCAAAACTATTTATCATGGCTGACAGTATTTTAGTTCTGTCCCTTAACATTACGTATCAATTTACTTCAATTATTTGAGACGTTATTATACAGAAAAGATAGAAAATTATTTATAAGTCCTATTTCTTATGAATAAATATATTTCAATGTTTTTATACTTTTCGAAACGGTATGCAACCAAGTAGTTCTTACTACTTAGTTGCAAATAAAACGCCTAGATTTATTGACCATTTAGAACCAAAGAGTTTCCACGTAATAGAAGAAAATATCTTTAAATCGAAGTATTAAAATTACTTAGAAAAATTAAAAAAATAATCCTTATTGCTTTTTAAAAGACCATTGCATAGGTCTTTTAAAAAGCAATAAGGACATAAGCTGACTTGGTGGAACAGTTAAGTTTATTTATAATTTCATTCCTTTCATTAAAATCACCTTTTTGCCCGAATCCACCCTCGGCGATCTCTGAACGGGAGGGCGAGCAACATATTAACCACTTTTCTTCCTCACTGCATAGAGGGTGTGATCTCTCGGTCATAATATGTTATTTGTGAGGTGCCGGAAACAAGTCTCAAAATAAATTAATAGAAACAAATATATGCACTAGATTTAGAAACGGAAAAGAGGATAATAATAAAAAGAAACGAATATAAAAAGAAAACATTTTTAAATCAGAATTTAGGAAAATATATAAAAGTAGGCCTTCAGGAAATATGAAGAATAACTATTATATTCATAGGACGCGCCAACCCACACGGCTAGTAACAGTGAAATGAGACGCGCTCGAAAATATGTTCCGATTTATTAGAAGCAGTTCTGAGGAGACGTTAATACGCAGAAATCTTAAACCTATCAACGAGAAATAGCGACGTCTGGTTTTTTTATTTATTAATTACGCTTTAAGAAATGTCGTGGATAGGGAATATGTTGTAAAATTACTTAAAACTTAATTATGTTACCTTTTCGTTCATGAAATTATCAATGTTGCACAAAAAAATTCCCTAAGAAAAGTTATAAATATAAAATCTTGCCTTCTAAGATCATTAAATTTCATTACAATTCATGATTTATGATCCCTACAATATATTCTTGTAAATTTCTGTCAAAAGGGGATAATATATTTTTTTTAAATAATCTTGTTTGCAGCTGAGTATGGTATTTTTAATATCACAAAAACTATTCAAATTGAAAAAAAAGTTGAACTTAGTCCAAGGAACGTCCACAGGAGTTTTGTTATACCGTATACAGTAGTGCGCCATCGTACAGTAACAGTCGTGAAGAATAAAAGGTCAATCCTAATCATCTGTTTGTAAGTTTTGACGTTATTTGGGATCCTTGACTGTGTCACTTTATTTGCAATAAAGATTGCGTTAAGTAAATAATACTTTACCCAACATCATCACCTTTTTTAAACTGATCAATCCTATCCAGCAGTTTTGATTAGACACCGAATATTACCGAATATTACCACGAATATACGTACCTAGCTGATTTTATTGAACACAATGCATAATCTACCAACGATAACGATTCGGATCTATTTAACTTTTAATATTTTTATGTCAGTTTTCCACAAATGCCTGCGAGAAATACGAACTTCCACGTGACTCCTCCAATTAACTATATTTGACATTATGATGCATAAATGTGTGGAATTCATTTGTATATTTAGCCCCATTGTAACGATTCATGTAACGTGAATTTGATAACGGCAGAAGAAAATGTAAAAATAATATTTATGTAGAATAAATAAGTACCGGCTTTGTGGGATATCAGTAAGCAAAAAATAATATTATGTTACTAAAGTAGCCATAATCACTTCCTAACTTTAAATAGGCATTGTGTTTTTGATGTTTGGCTGCAATAACTTAAACGACAGTGATAGCGACAGTTTTAGTGATGTCAATTAAAGAAATTGCTTGAAATAATTTAGGTTTTACATTTATTTTAGATAAAGCTCAATATGTTTTTTATTTAGGAGCGATTTTTATTAGTTGGAACATATAATTAGTAATTTCCATGACGTATATTGACATTTGTTCTTAGTGACTTGAATTTTCTTATACGCAAATTCCTCCATTTATATGTATCATATTATTCTAGGGCTCTTTTGTTACACTTAAACACATTTTTTTTAATTATATTAGAAGAAAAATGTAACTTTTTCAGGCAAAAATAAAGTTTATGTTAAAGTATTATCTCCCCATATATTTTTAAAACATATATATTTTTTTAAATTAGGTTTATGTGAGATCTGTAAAAATATTTCCTAATAGACTTTTGATGATTTAGAACTTAAAATTTTGACAAATAAAAAAAGACATATCCACGTATGTATTTAAGAGAAGTTTAGTTTTACTTATTTCATTTGCAATCGATCCCTTTTAAATTATTTGAAAATTAATGCGTGTTGAACAAGAGTAAGTGACCTAAAAAAATTAAAATTTTCCTGGAGTTTTTTATGAACTAAGGGAATGAAGAAAAATATATGTTATTCAGAGGTATACTTAATTCGTAATTTTGGCATGGAAAATTAAATCATCTTTTTTTATTTTATTACACCACTGTAAAAGAACTTCCTTCCGTATAAACTTCCTGCAAGTTTTTCGCTGTTTTACAACAATCTAAAAATTAAACACAATCAGAATATAAGGACTAAATATCTATTATGTTTTCTTAGTAATTTTCTGAGAAACCGGAAACAAAGTATATTTTATTTTCGTCATTTGTTTACCTGGTAAAAACCACAAACACGTGCGTGCGTATTTATGTGTATGTGGGAATGGGTTTCGATTTTAAACTAAAACTTGTAATATATGAAAAAAAATTCTAATTAATTTAAATTATTTTATTCATGACAACTATTTTCAAACAAATTAATATTTAAAAAATCAATAAACATTTAACTTTGATACGAATGAGAAAAGAATTACATGAAGGATCACAATCATGTAATTCTTATTCTTTTCTTATCCTTTTTACTTTTAAACGGACTGAAAATTGTAAAGAAAGAGCGGAACATGAAATGAGGTTTAAAATTAATGAATAAGGGAACACCATGCTAAAAATGCATGAAAGCATTTATCATCCGAAGTGTAGGAGATTTGTGGAACTAATAGTGTTTTTCTCACTACCCGATAGCAAATCGTGTTAAGTAAAAAACGGACAGACAACTTAATTTTATAACAAACGGCTAAATTGGAAGTCACATTATGGAGCAAAAGCATGTCGATTGTTTTTAAAATAGGTAATTATAAATAAAGAATGAAGAACAAGCATTTCGATATTATTAATTTGTCAAAAATGAAAACATAATTTGATCGCCATGGAACAACCTCTGTGTATAAAAAGAAAGTTTATTGCAATTTTCACCTCAAAGAAGGAGATAATCAAGTACATTTTAATTGAGTGGTATGGCTTCTTTTAAAGCTTTTGTTATTAGCAAATATAACTAAGATAAAATATGAATTAATCAATTGTTTTCATGGACTGAATATATAGTATATCATTAATTATAACTTGGTATGAAGGTAAACATGTTAGGTAGAAAAGTTATTATTGTGACAATTGTTTTTTTTTTCATTCTACTATTTTCTAAATAATAACTCATTATATCATCAAAATATTTTTAATACCTCGGATAGCTGCTATAAAACTATATTCAAATAGATATCAGCATATTTCATAATTACGTATCTCACGTAATTAAATATCTTGAATATTTAATGACATATGTTCATTTTAATACGTTGAGTATCAGGGTATCGGATTCGATACGGAGCAGACTGCCCCTGGGTGTCAGTCTGTTGGATTCGATATTTGAAACTAAATTATTTTGAGGAGCCGGTCTAGTTGTATGGACAGTAATAAACTTTTATATATTTTTTTAATATTTTTAACCTTTGTTCTTTATTATTTGTGGTTTGATTACCGGATAGCGAGGTTTTGTCATTTATGTGACTTTTGCAGTTCATTATATTTGTGCTTTCCGTAGCGTTCTGTATATTAGAGTGTTTATTTATTATTATTATTTAAATTGTATTATTATTATTTAATTTATCATGACAAAAAAAATTATTTTTCTCTTACAAATATTTTACCTAGTTTGTTTTTATAAAATTATATATAACACCAGTTCTTTTTAACGATTTTTTGGTAAAAAAGTGTTGTTTTTTATTTTTATTGTAACTTTTATTTAAACATTTATAAAAATAAGGAAAGGGGCATTCCATAATTTTTGAAGGGTTGAAAAATTCAGGTTGTTTGCCTAGATTTTCATCACATCTGATCTAGTATGGTGGCTTTCAGATGCGCCAATGTTGATCGCTATATATTCAACGTGTTAAATTCCTTGATGAAAAAGTTTGTTGAGGAAATAAAGAACGCAATTTATATTTAATTTCAAAATATTTAACGTGTGTATACACATTTAATACGAGGTCACGCCTTTAGGGAGAAAAATGTTATTCAAGCAGACGATAATTAAAATATATTTATTTTTTAATCTATTACCCAATCAAGCTGATAGTAGCAATTTATTCAAATACCTATAGAGCTTTTAGAGGAACGAATTTAATTTAAGCCCCCATTTTGAATCAATCCAGTCCGATCGTAAAAACGAAATTAAATTAAAACCATGAAAGTGAAATTAAAATGAAAAATAAATAAAAGGCCTGAAGCAGAGAACACGTACGACTAAATAGAACGGTACTCATTCCAAAAATGTTTCAATCTAACCCAGTTCGTCTCTCTTTTTCTGCTTCCCACATTTCTTGTAAAATAGTAATAATTACGACCTTGTGGCTTCCAATATTAGGGAGAATTATTTAAGATCCTAAAAGAATTGTGAAAACGACTGAACGGTGATCTTAAAATGATATTTCATTTACTATCTTTATTGTAAAGAGACCAGTTTACATTGACTGTCTTTATGTTAAAATATACTATCCATTGATAGTACTTTTGTTAGTCAAAATAAATTGTTAATTGCAATCCGCAGCAAATCTAGATTTAATTTTTTTAATATTAATGATAATACATAACTTCAAACAAGTTAGGGAACCCTCGTTTCGTGAGCCAAATTCGTACTTAGCCGGGCATTTTAGTCAGAAATAACCACATTTATAAACGAAGTCAACATTTTATTCCTAATATACTATGTCTGTTCATTCTTATCTCAATAAAAAACTGACAGTTTATATAGAAAAATATTTTATGAATTTTTTACTGAATAAGTTACATTGAATCGTGATTTTATGCACCATGATTCAGTCTGAATATATAGAAGGTTACCATAAATATCTATCTATTATTTCATCATACTGTCTATTATTTAATTTATATTTCTAATCTATTTGCCACGGGCTCTAATAAAATGGCTGACTTAAAAAAAGTATTAATTTATGGCAAATAAAAATAAAGATATCAAAAAATTAATTTTATATATCAGTACGGAACAGCCACAATTTAAAATTTAATGCTGAGAAGTAACAAATTTCAAAACGTAGCGATAAAAGCTTCAGTCGACTGCATATCGTTCAGTCGTATATACAATATTTTGTGAGTGTAAAAATGTTTATATATATTACTTCGTTTGTATACCAACTTGACATTTACTTATAAAATTTACTTTTAATATATTATAAGCATATTAACGAAATAACTTTTAAAATACCTTCATCAGAATATATCTAGCAAGGTTGGTAAATTACGGATCTTTTTAATATGAAGTTACCCAAGTTAAGAATTTGTGTCAGTAATTTTCTTAATTTTTTAGTAGAATAAGTAAATATTAGTATATCTTCCATTAGATATTAACAATATAAAGCAGTTTTAATGAAGAATTTTTATTCGTTGTTGGCTTTAATTTATTCTAGTTTCTCATAAATTCTATATAAACAGAAACTATTAAATCAAAAAATAACATTTCGTTTCATAAAAAAAAATTCAAAATTTATGTATTTGTTATATTAAAATTTTATAAGAAATATTATCTTTCATTTGTCATAAAGGCCATTTTTCAATGTTATAAATTCTGCTAACAAAAGCACTTTATGAAAGTACGTTATGGTTTTTTTTGTTGCAGGCAAATTATTTTAAAAGGTACGTTTCTATAAAACAGTCCGCCATTTGTACTGTACATAAAATATTATAAATAAATAATAACTCAAGGCGTAAATATTGTAACACTATTTTTATCCAGTTTAAAAATAAACAAATAATATACAAATGATAGTATTTAACAGGTACTATTATATAAAAATCATATGAATGATCCTTTTGATAAAATTAATATAGGGAATAACAGTTTCCTTCCGTTCCAATAAAAATGTTCTGTTTAAATATAATTTAAGCGTGTATATAATTATTTTTCAAAATATAAAAAAAAATACGTTTACCAGGTGGATAATAAAAATGAAGTGAAAAAATAAACAACGTGAAACAGACAAGGTATCTATTGCGAAAGGTGTTGCGAATGTTACAAAGGAACGCATCGGACGAGCACGCGAGAGCACTGGAGAACTTGATATTTGACACAATAATAAAACATATTAAACCAAACTTATCGGGAAATTCAAAATAATTCATTTGGAAATTTTGGCGAGAGCAAATTAAGTACTCGAATTTTGTTTGAATTTTTTATGTAGAGTGAGTGTCTTATGAAAGGGCTAGTTATAAGTATAAAATTATAAGAAGTTCGAATTAGCGGCAACTGAAAAGTCGCCCGTGTGCGGGGCCGCATTCAATACCGTGTGTTTCATTCAAACTTCTTCAAAGCAACTAAATTGTTGCTTTGAAAAAGTTGCCAGTACGCGGGAGTACTAATTCTTCATTCATATCGTAAAACATTAAAATCGTCTGCACATTCACTCTACACACGTTTGTATTGATATACTCATAGAAACAGGTAAACTTCTAACATTCGTTCATCTTTCATTCATATTTTCATGTTTTATCTACTAGCGTAAACTTTTTAATCAATTCATATTGATGCGTCTATTTTTAATACTATACATATTAAGTGCAAAGCTGTTAGATGACATCGTGTGATCCTTAACCCACTTCAAAATAGAAATAACAAAATACAAACTTATACAGTATAGACTACTTGAACTTGTCTTGAAAAGTCTAAGCGAAAAGTAACGAAGTAAATAAGTAAGTAAGTATAAATAAGTGTATCCAAACGCATGAAGCTTCATTTTAGGTTTTTATTGATTAATATCTCTAACATTTATCAACCAATTTAATTTATTTTTTTTATCCTCGTATCTATTTCTCATTAAATTATTTTCATATTTTTTAGAATTTACCATGGAAATTGCTAAACAAAGAAGTACAAAAGATAAATTAAAAAGATACCCGCGATCTAGTTTGTGTGATATAGGTCGGATGGTAATTTAATAATATACTCTCCAATATTTTGATTAAGGGCGATATAAATCGGCTCTTTAGTAAAATTAAAGTTCAGCGATGGAGCCGGAAGGTGGTAACAGGATGTCTTCAGTGACGAGGAGTAAACTCATTCAATTTGAACCCTTTTGATTTATTTTAACATAAGTAAGAAAATAACAAATTAAATAGGTAGGTAAGTATACACAGGTACAAACAAAAGCACGAAACAACTAAGATATTAGTAGGTAGGTATATAAAAGAATGGGTAAAGGTACTCGTATAAACAAATGTTTGAAATAATTAAATTATTACAAGAAATGTAAGTAGGTAAGTAACCGGTACCAAGAAAGGTGCAGATGGAAATAGAGGCAAAGTAATTAAAATATCAATATGTAGTTATGTAAGTTTGTGCATGTACATGTATGTGGTATGCACATGCAACTACAGACATTAAGTACGGACCAGAAGTAAAGCCAAAATAGGGAATACGACTTATGTCTGCATGCATGTATGTAAGTATGTATGTGTTTATATACAGGCATGTACGTATGTGGTATATGTAAATATAACTAACTTCAGCAATTACTGTAAATATTTCGTCCAATTTTATGAAATCAGACGTTTTGAAATTTGTGGCGGGTTCGTGATGTTCTGGGTAGCATTGGATATCATAGACACTAAAAATCGAAAAATAAAATTTTTCACAAAAAAGTGAACCGAATAAGTGAACTAAAATTCCGGCTAAGTGTTTGTATTTTTATCATTGCATATTTTTATTGTGCTTCTTATTCGGTGTTTACTTGCAATTGGTTAATTTTTTTTGTAAAAAAAATATTAATTTTGGATTTATCTCGTAGCATAACTCGAATTAGTACTTTTATTTATTAAAAAAATTACGTACAAATTAACTTATATACGGTGTGGTATTTTTTTGTATTTTGGAGAAATCTAATAACCGTAGCAAAAATTAATATTTAGACCTCATTACCACGGTGACACTTACATCAAGACATCAAACTCACATCAACAATGAATAATTTCAAAAAGTATGTTGTTAATTATTACAACTTACCTCAAGTCCAGACAAAAATTTGTATCATTAATTACGTGATTTGAAACCTGAGAAGGGCGCGTTAATTAAATTGTTAATTTTTATGAAAAACTTCTTTTAATTATTGTATTTATGTGTGGTTTCAATGTTGCCAGTCATCGTCGTTATTAAGAACTTATGATCATTACATTCTTTTTTCAAAACAGTTTGCTTTTCCATTGTTTTCCAGTAGTTTCTTACAAAAACTAATATATAAATACGATTAAGTTTTAAATGGGTCCTTTAGTGGGTAGTTTAATGTAAACTTGAAGAGATAAAAAAATATTAAAAAGTTTCAACAATATAAAAAATAATTAACTATTTTTGTAGGTTAATAATTTATTGCAATGATTTGGAATCTAGAAATGTATCCTTTTTCTCGTTAAAACTATATTTTTACTAATTTGTAATAACATACTTAATTAATTTTCACTAGAAACTATTGAGTAAGTTACAAGCTGACCCACACTTGTATTTTTTGTATTATACTGTGCACAAACCTAAATGTTTCATTAAAACCGCAAAAAATGGAGGTGACCTGGCATTTCGTCAACAGATTAACGTTTGAATAATCTATTTAACATTCTCAACTGCTATATCGTTAGTATTCATTTTGAAGCGTTACACAATTTTGACGCAAGGGAATGGCTTGTCGTTAAAGAATTTTCACTTCTAGAAAGAAAGGTATCAATTGTTATTTTAGTTAAATGTGTTAATAAATTTATGGCTTAATTTGTACATTTATTTCAAAATGTTATTCCGACCTCAATTATATGCACAGTAAACTAATGGGCAGATAAAGTTTAAGCTAACTTGGCTATTACTTATTTAATATATTTTTTCCCTTGATACGTCCAAATTTAATACATTTCAACAGTGTACATTTAGCAAAAGATTGATCATTTTCCGTAAAATTATATATTTCTCTCATTCCAACCTTAGTATTAACAAGTGATATAATGAAGTTTTGACCATCGTCAACATTATTAAATAATCCTAAATGTTTGCTCTATGATTCGTCATTTACATCTTACCATTCAGCAACGCTACTTAAGGGCAGTTGATTTCCCAACATTTTATTTCGGGTTTTGGGAATAAAAGAAAGATTGTTTAAAAAATACATTGTAATGTATTATAATGTTATACAATGCATATAATGTGTGTAAACACTATACATGTTTGGGGATTTTTATAAAAGTCGAATCCCTTTAAATGCGTTCCACCAATTTTCATCGTGTAAGTTTCCCTCTCTTCTTCTGCCTCTTTTTCTGTATGTAAGATTGAAATAAACTACCTATACATAAAGTAACAATGGTTTCTTTTATATACACGGCACCGTTACTGACCAGCTTCTGGCGGTATCTACTGCTAAATATCACATCTTGTTCAAATCGTTAAAATATTCTAGTCCTGGATGAGTTTTATGATTCCAAATTTTTTTTTAAACAGAACAATGACTAAATTTTTATAAGCATATACTGTCGTATGATTGGCGCTAGTCAATCATTGGCTAAACATTTTATCATATAATTGATAATATTTAATTTTTACAATATATATTTACACGTTCTTATAATACACAAATGACAGTATGCACGTTTCACGGAAGGCTTGTTATTGGGCCGCCTTTTAAAAGGACACACATTAAATGTAAACTCTTCACATTGCTTTAAATAACAGTCTGGGTGAATCTCACAAATATATACATTTGTTAACATCCTTCACCATAACAATCATGAAATAAGACATTAACCTGTCAGTATTCGATAAAACAATGCTTAGAGCGTGAATATGGCTGTAACCGCTTTCCGCATAATTCTTTGAACCATTTGCCGCAAAAGTGAAAAAAAATTTCGGTCTCCTTTTACTCCGGAATTAACTTTCGTGAAAAACCTTTTTCATCACTTTTCATGTTTGAGCGCGACGTTTAGCGGAAAGTGCTTGGAAATCTTTAAGTACATAGTGATTCTATTTTTCCCTTTATATCGACAAGAATGGAAATATTTATCTTAAATAAAAGGTGAGAAATAATTTTTTTTAATTAGACATACATGAATCAAAATTATGTGAAGTTTTTTTCTTAATTATTGGAACTTTTACTTTAATACAATAATTTAATAACAAAAAATATTTTAAGTCTAAATACACTAGGCGAAATTAAACATATAGTTTATTTGCCAGTAAATGCAAGTATTTTTTTGGGCAAATAAAAAAATTTGTTTGCGTTTCCTACAAATATAACATTTATTCTGTAACATTACATTAAAAACGCCTATGTGTTGATAAAAGCTGATGCGTTATAATTTAATAAAAATCAAGGAATCATTCCATTGAAGGAATTTGGAAATACGAAATCATTTGCATTCATACTTATTTACACTTGAATAAGACATGCTCTTCTGTATTAATTATGATAACATCTATTTGGACTATTCATGCACTTCTATTCGACTCCAGAAATATGTGATAATCTAACCATTAATAAAATATATATACTGATACTGATAAGATGTTGTCTTCCATAAATACATTTACAAGTCCTCTACGTCCAAAAAAATGGGAGACCGGAAACTATATATCCGGGACTATAACGGGGAACTTATTACTTTATATTCTTGTTTTAGAGTAAAGATATACTCTTATATTAAAATGGAAAGGATTTTTGTATTAACTGAAAAAATAACATCTTTTATTTTTATTGACAATTATGTACTATTACAATTCGTTTGTAATTCTTATTTTTAAATCACTTAATATATACAACTAATTAAAAATAATACTCGTTTTTGAGTTTCTGATCAAAATGAAATTAAAAGTCTTCCGTCTGAATAAAGTCAATAGTAAAGATGACTTACGTGATTAAGTGTTTCACCTTCACGAGTCCTTGATTCATGTTACAATATATTTGCATTCGTCTTTCGAATTAGCGCATTAAACCTAAATTACTTCTTATTTCTGTTATAAAAAAATAATAAATACATTTATACTTTCGCTTTGTATCTGGTACCCTAAGTGGGTAGAATTTAGCATTGAACTTTTTTCGTCATTAATTTAATTAATCTACATTCATAGGGGAGACTGGGGATGGTTGGCTATAGGGGCAGGTAGACTAAACAACAATAAATCGTCACCATCGCGTGATTTTCATCAACGAATCACGAGCGTCCATGCCTCCCCGCGACCCGCGAACTTGTGCGAAGTGAGCCGCGGCAGTCGCGAGGTGTTCGTGAGCGAGATCACATGTTGTGTTTTTGGTCTCGGTAAGTAATTTTTTTCGTTCGTACTTTTTTTGTTATTGTGCCTATAAATCTGTCATGTAAACAATGTTGTTCTTAGTCAAATTAAAATATAATAGTTCTATTATATATAACACAGTATTGCTTCTAAGTTAGTGCCAGAGTTTGCATATGATGAGCAGGTAAAATTCAAAATGGCGTCAGGGGCTGGTTGACAAATTTTGTTCGGGGTAGGTAGACTAATTAGTCAACCAACCCCAGTTGGTCCTACTGTAAAAGTTGTTTGTAATGATGGAAAACATTTGTACTTTTTAACAATTTTACTATGGGTGTAAAATAAATATCACTATTTCTATGACATTTTATAATTATTTTAAAGAATTGTGCATGCTAATGATTAATGTGTGATACATCATCAATGTAAACACTATTATAGTCTTCTGTCACATACTAATAAAATTTACAGTTGTATTTTTACAGACAATGAGGACGTACAAAAGAAAATCCGAAAGGGGTGATACTCCAAAAGATATATTAGAAAGAGCTTGTCACGCAGTAATCTTCGATAATAGCAGCATAAACGCCATATTCAAGAAATACAAAATTCCATACAAAACGTTGCATCGTTATGTAACTAAACTTAGACAGAAGCTAGAAAGTAGTCCCAACCTCAGCAGAGATGATTTGACCCTGGACACGGCCGGGTACATAAGAAATAGGCAGATATTTAGCGATGAAGAAGAAGACAAACTGGCAGCTTATTTGAAGACGGCTGCTGGTATTTATTATGGATTGACACTGTATGAGACAGGCAAGTTTGCATTTGAATATGCAAAAAGGAATAATAAAACTATGCCTGAATCTTGGAATACCAAATTAATGGCTGGCCAAGATTGGCTTGGTAATTTTTTAAAACGCCATCCGTCATTATCAATAAGATCACCTCAAGCTACAAGCCTGTCTAGAGCTACGTCGTTCAACAAGAAAAACGTAAGTGATTTTTTTGTTAACTTTACGAACGATTAAATCTAACCCCAGGTGATATCTGGAATGTTGATGAGACGGGACCAACAACAGTTCATGTGCCTAATAGAGTCATAGCTCGCCGAGGTACTAAAAACTTAGGGAAAATGACATCGGCTGAAAGAGGCACTTTAGTGACAATTGCGGTAGCAATATCAGCTCTCGGCAACATGGTTCCCCCTTTTTTTGTTTTTCCAAGGGTACACTTCAAGAACCATTTTCTTACTGCGGGTCCTGTAGGTTCAGAAGGTGACGCTAACCCATCTGGCTGGATGAAAGAAGAAAATTTTATAAAATACGCAAAGCATTTTGTGAAACACGTTAAACCCAGTAAAGAAAAGCCTATTCTTCTGCTCTTGGATAACCACAACTCACATTTATCTATATAGGTGCTTGATTTTTTAAAAAACAATGGAGTTACAGTTTTGTCATTCCACCCTCATTGTAGCCACAAACTACAACCACTTGACAGAAGCGTTTATGGCCCTCTCAAGAAATATTTCAATAAAGCCAATTCTCAAGAAATATTTCAATAATAACAATTGGCTAGCTAGTCACCCCGGAAAAACGATGACAATATATGATATTCCGGAATTGTTAAAAACATCTCTTCCAATGTCGGCTACAATCGACAATATACAGTCTGGATTCAGGGTCACCGGAATTTCGCAGCTTAATGAAAACATATTTCCTGATTCTGAATTTAGTGGAGCTTTTGTGACTGATAGACCATTACCAGACGCACAAGATGATGATGATGAACCGTTGTTAGTGCGGTCGCAGGTCCATCAAATTCGCAAAATAATGAAGACATTGAAAGTACGATTGCTGTTCCATCAACCTCCAAAACAAATTCATCTGTTACTTTACCTCAAGTTGTGGAACTTCCATTGAATTCAGGCGAAGTTTTTGCTAATCTGATGGCTTCTGTATTGCCCGAAAGATCAAGGTCATCTAATACCGTTTGCGAATCACCTTCTATCCTTGATGAAGAAGACGTACAAACAGAACCAGAAATAGAAAACATACATCAGTCAGGTATTGCTGCACATCCATTTGAAACGCCACCTCCACCTGGATGAAATCAAGATATACTTCAACATATTGAACCACAACCATGTTGAACCACATATTGAACCACACCACCTCAAATCTTTTTGAAAACAAAATGAAGCAAATACGGAAGGATACTTTAAAAAAAATGAAAAAAGAAAAAACTACCCTAAAACCAAAAGGAAAAAACAAAGTAACAGGCAAGGGCAAAGGTAAAGGGAAGGGGAAGGGTAAGAAAACTAAGAATGACGATGATCATTCAGATATAAGCGACGACGATGATGCAATTTGTCTGGAATGCATCCAATCCTCTTCAGCCAGTAAACCTGGTGAACAGTGGATTCAGTGCATTACGTGTAAGTTATGGGCTCATTCTAAATGTGCAAAAGGTAATTTGCTATTTTACCAATGTAAGAACTGTGATTCTGATTTAGGAGACTGATATGAGGGTCTGAATTTAAATAGGTCTTAACTAAAAGTAGATAATATGAGACAGGTTGTATTCAAAGATAAAAGAAAAAAAGTTTTATTTTAGAAATAACTATTCTTTGTTTTAGTAAAAGATTAAAATTGTTTATGATAAATCCATATTTAAAGATGATAATATTTTGTTAGAAGATATTCTTCAAGACTCTAATATTAGACTGTTTAGTTTAAAGTTAAAGAAACGAAGTTTTCTGTTTTGATAGTTTATAATATTAGATACCTACTCACAAGTTTATGTATGTTGAATGATATTAATATGACAGCAATGTGATTTTTGATTAGCGATTTATTACAATAATTCAAGTTACAATTAAGGTTGGAACAGAAAGTACAAAGAATTAATTTTACTTATTGTTATTTTTAAGTTCTTTTTTAATCTTTAAAATAAAAGAATTAAATATTGTTACATTTATCAAAGTTCTTTGTGAACGGAGAATGGATCTCAAATTTAAGTTTGTTTATTTTAAATAAAAAGTTTCTATGACTTAGTAAATTTTGGTATTTTATTTTATTTTAATCCTTTTCATTTACACTAATTATTGCCTAAGTCAACCTACCCCATGCGTATGGTCAACTTACCCCGGACATGGGGTAGGTTGACCAAGCGTCAGGGGTTTATAAAATCGGCTAAATAAGTATTATAGTGATGAATATATAGGTCATATTATAGTATTTTAGGTACCTAAATAGTTCTTCTATCTGTAGCAATTGTTCTTTTTGTCATATTAAGTTAAACATGAGAGATATACGAGCTTAAGTCAAAAGTTAGTCAACCATCCCCGGTCTCACCTACTATAATATATTTATACTAACCCAATGAAGGACAAAAATTAAATTAGGGTTTTTAAATTTTTTATAAAAAATGGTTAACGGACGCATGTGTCCATTGATCATAAATTAGTTTCCATAGATGGGTTGAACTTAAAAATGACCTTTTTTTTCATTCATTGAATTAACATTGATTCACATTACAACATTTTATGCTAACCTGTGAAATTAATAACTAGTTAAACTTTTATTTTTTTTTCTGTCTTTAAAAAAAAATAAGCAGGCGAATTTACACTTTCACTTTGTTTCCATGAGTGGGCTTAATTTACAATAAATTATATTTTTGGCTTTAGACTGAGCACATTCTAAACTATATAATCTAAATAACAGAAAGATTAGATCTATCCCTAAATTATTTCGAAGGGTACTTGAAATAATTTAATTTTCCTCCACAAAGATGAAATTAGGTCTGATGATATTTAGCCAAGGTCATAATTCTGAAAAAAAACTTTTTACCTTAGTCATATTTGAAAATAAAATATATTTTACTTATATTTTCACATTCGCATTATACGTCACCATTAGATAATTGTAGACTACCCCTAGTGCTTAATCGATGGCAAATTGTGGACTTCTAAAGCAATTTAATTTTCTTGGTGGCGTATGTTATATTTAGGTCATACTACCTCGCGTATATGTCAATAAATATATTACGAACTGACTTCTGTTTTAACGTAGTTATCGTGTGACAGTAAGATGCAAAATAACCACAAATTTTTTTACTGAAAAAAATAGCTCTCCTTTCCAAGCTTCTAATACAGGGTATCCAGTGGCAGATTTCAAAGTTTGAACAAACATAGTTTCTGAACGCAACACATAAGATGGGCGCGGGGGGCGTCGTTAGAAGCGCAAGCGGTGCGGATGTTTTAGTAGCCATAGGACAGTGGAGTGGAGAGCATCGCGCTTTTGCCGTCGAGGCGTACATTTCGAGTGGATTTTCGCTGTCTGTAGCACCCCGTCGATTTAATAATCGTTAGAGTATTCGTCGATTACGTGATGGACCATCGATAAATCTCATTCAGTCATGGGTAGCAAGGTTCAAAGCTACAGGATCAACATTAAATAGGTCCAGGCCAGGACCTACACCATTGGTAGCCACGGATGAAAATGTCGAGAGTGTTATGGTTTCTGTCGTTGAAAATCCCCGTTTATCACTGCGTACACGTTCATCGATATTGGGAATTCCGAAATCAACTTTACAGGTAATAATGCAAAAAAAGCTGAAGTTCCATCCATATGAAATTCAAATTGTTCAAGATTTTCACGATTCTGACTGTCTTAAGAAAAACTTACGCGGAGGTGATGTTTTTGAGATTTCGTACTGCTACCGGATGGGTAACATATTCTTTAGTGACGAAGCTCACTTACATTGGAGGATATGTGAATAAGCAGAACTTTCGTTACTGGGATGTCCACAACCCAAGACTAATGCATCAAGAGCCTTTACATAAGCCTAAAGTAACAGTCTGGTGTGCCATACAGCAGGACGGGGCCACAGCTCACACTGCTAATGTGTCCATGAATGCAGTGCGGCAATAATTTCTAGAAAAAAACATATCCCGAAACGGTACCGTACCGTGGCCACATAGGTCACCCGATTTAAGCCCATGTAACTTTTTCTTATGGGGGTACTTAAAATCCGTTGTTTACAAAACAAATCCGAGCACTGTGACATAACTTAAAGAAAATATTCGAGCCGAAGTCAGTAGGATACCCTAGTCGCTCTGCAAACGCGTTTTTGAAAACATGCGTGCTAGACTCGAAGAGTGTGTCAGACTCGATGGCCGCCATTTGGAAAACGTGGTTTTTAAAAAATGAAATCCGCATTTGTTGTTATAAAGTTAAAATAAACCTACTTTGTATTAGAAGTGTAGTTTTTTTTATAATTTTTTAAACATTGAAATCTGCCACTGGACAGCCTGTATAACATTTTACTAGTTTTTAAAAAATAATTTTTTCGTTTATTGCTTTTTTTAAAATAAAATGATGTGTGGTGAAATACCTAGTTTTCCTTTAATGTTAGTTTTACAATTTTTGAGAGCAATTTTTACCATAACTATACTGTTAATATTTTTTTTCTATATTTTAATATATAACATCACTTTAATTTTACTTATTTTTTTCAAACAATTAAGTCTGGTGAAATTATTACTTTTCCTGGAATGTTAATGGTATAGGTTTTGAGAGCGATTTTTATTAAAATTAATGTTAAATAATTTTTTTTTTAAATTTTAACGTGACGTAATTTTACAATGTTTTAGTTTCTTAGACAAATCGCTCGACGGGTTTTTTAAATATATTGAGAAATAAGATGAAATTATTACTTTTGTATTATGTACCTGTATAATGATGGTAAAATTTTTGAGAGCAATTTTTACCTATAATGAGCCGTTAAAATGTTTTTTTCAAAATGTTAATGTAACAATTTTCCTTTTTTTTGTTTTTTAAACAAATAGTTCGACCGGTTTTTAAATAAAACTAAAAGTGTGATAAAATAACTGCTTCTCACATAATGTTAATTGTACAACTTTTAAGAGCGATTTATGTCAAAATTAATCGTTAAATAATTTTTAAATTTTAAAAGTTTCAGTAATATATGAAAAATGCAGCTACCTTAAATTTATTTGACTTATTCCTAGCACATACATCGGTGATGTACAAAGCTATTCTTGTTGTCGTTTATAATGGAATAACTTTTTTGTCCTTCACTATTACTTCTGTTCATTATGTGTAAATTTACATGATAAAGTTTTTATACCACTATCGAATAAAACCTTAGACTAAATAGTTTACATCCAAAAATCTTTGTTTTGGAATGAGAGAGGGAAAACAAAATACTTGAAAATTGTCTTGTTAGTTTCTTGTGTCATGCGCGACATTAACTGAAAGAATGACTAGATTCTAGAACTATTCGTAATCAAAATTATGGGAATAGATATTTACAGAAAAAGCGCTATTAGAAGTTTATTTGAAATATGCTTGTAAATTGTACCAATATTCCAAATTTCACTATTTTGAAATATACATATGTTGTCTAATATATATTTATATAATAGTAAATATATTTGTGTGGGAAAAAATAATATTAATATTTACAAAGAGGTTACAAGAAATACAATAAACCATTTAACGTAAGTAAATATCCGTGCATGTTGTATGGAACCATGATGGGTTCGAGATGGTTTCCAAGATTGGAGTTGTATTAATATTTAACAAGTTTTTTTGTAACATATCATTCAATTTCTGTTTGTTTTACAGTATATATATATATATATATATATATATATATATATATATATATATATATATGAACATAATGTAATAATGTTCGTATAGGCCTGTCACTTTTATTATATTAATGTTAATATTCGATGCCGATTTTCGAATGATTGAAGATCGGTTTGTAATAAAAATTTTGTATTTTTTACATTTCATCAATATTCTTGGATTTGCCTTGTGAAGTCAAAAGTTCGAATTCTGTAAAAATATCTTTGTTGTTTGAATAAATGCCACTCTTTCTTAAACCAATTGCAGCTGCACTTTTAGAAGCGGTACATTCGTATGTCTTATCAAAAAGCATAGAGATCTAATGTCGTGTGACCACTCGACCTGTGTTTTACCGTAGCCATTTTATCAATACGATGTAAACAGCAGATTTAAAAAATTAAACGACTGCAACTTGTGCGATGTATGTGCCAGTATTGTTACTCGTATCATAATGATTCCAAGTTATCGCTCTAAATCCGTTGAATTTGCATTCAATTTGAGTTACGGGTCATAAATAAGCATTACTATTTTTGCAGACTGTGTTAGAAACATAGAAAATATCGTTAATTGTGTCGCAAACCGCTGCTATATTTGACCCCCATTCATCGCTTGTGATTGCTCTGACCTAATGTTTACCTTATTAGACAGAATTCTGCGAGGTCTTTTTTCACAGTGGATAGTTCAGTTCCGTCAACTTTGAACATTTTTGTATCGTCTATTATGTTGAGCTATCGACGACCTCGGTCAATTTGTCACAAAACTCTCTTCTTATTTCTTGGTTGAATGCTATAGATAGCCCTATTGAATGAAGTTACACTAGGCTGACAGGGATGGCTCGGGATGTCGTTTCATAAAAATTTTATTTTGTTTGGTTTTATTCAATCTGTGTGATAATTTCTCAGCGAATTCGGGAATTTTTTGTAATATAACCTAATAAGCACGACTTTATAAAATATGACTCGTCGTTGCAGACTTAACTTCCGGCGTAAGATTATACTCTAAATCCTTTATTTAAGAGTTTCCAGATCAAGGAACCGCAAAGATTCTTCCAGCAGTATTTAAACCGATCTATTTTTTCTTGAAAGGTTAGAAAAACATTAGTTGATTTCATTGGATTGATTTAAAACTAGAATATCATAGAAGATCCAATTATAGCACCAAGGGGTATTATTACAAAAGTACAAATATTTATTTTAAGATACCTCACAATTAAATTAAACTACGTGATCTAGTATTATTTCTACTTTCTATAATTTCTTTACCACGACCTAGGTTTCGTTGTATTACAACATCTTCAGGTGGGATATTAGCTGTTGAACCAAATGCTTTGTACCGTCTTCCGAAATTTAATTCGGAATCGACGGTACAATATCGCCAAATCGGCTGTTTTCAAATATTGAATATATTTGGCGTTAATTTTGCAGAATTCCTACAAAATTCTGAAAACAGACTAAAAATTAAAAAGTTCGCATTTTCTCATTCAAATTCCATCAGATCAACTTTTTATGTTCCAACATGGAAAACGTTTTAGTACATCATTTTTATCTCACGAAAAATGTAAAAATACTTTATTCAAGCCACGCAATCATATCACATCCTCCCGGTAATCTAATAGCCTAATACAGCGTAATCCTTTTTGATCGAACACGTCTCTTCACTCCATCAAAGGAAGTTGTAATTTAAATATTTTACGCGTTCCTATGTTACATTTCAATCAATTTTAAGATATTATTAACTTAATTTCATTATTACGACGTTAGTAAAATCATTTATTTATTTAGACTCCGATGAATTTAAAAACTTACGAACTTATTGTTACATGAGTGTTGCCAAAGACTGAAGCAGACAGTCGAGAGGCATCATAAAATTAACGTCTCATTACCGTATAATAATTAACAATACAATTATGGAATAAACATTAACGGTAATTCGATTAGCAAATAATTTAGATATAAACAATAAAAAAGAAAAGGCATAGGGTAAGGGAATAGGGAATAAGGTCATAATAGGAAATCAAGATCGAAACATCTTTTTCAGACAATTTATGTAAACGTAAATCGACTATGTCTTTCTAATGTCAGGATTCAGTTTACTTTCTTAGGTAGTATGCATATTATTTTTAAGTTGCGTATGCATATTATGTTTGGTAGCATGCATATTATTTTTAATACGACCATTAATATGTACTAGTAAGAAGGTAAATATTGTACAACACATAGTTATTACAAAACCCATCTCGGTGAGAATATGCGTCTAGCCACAGAAAAGCGAGCTAAAGTTTTCATTGTGCAGTGACTAAAATTAAAGTCATATAAATAATTAAAAACGGAATATTAGTTTTTTTTGTCAAAAAAACTGAAGCCATATATTTTACATTCGAGCTTTGTTTTTGCCTTGTATTCTATCCAAAAGGCAAATCAACACTTTGTGATTTTTAAACAATAATAACTCTCAACAACAGACTTCACTACTCACTTTACATTTATAATTAAGGAGAATAGGATAGACGAAACGAAATAAACGAGGCGCGCCCTTCCCAAGTGGGAAGGGCGCGCCTCGTACATTTCGTTTCGAATTAGCGAAGTAATCAAATCCATTTTTACTTGAACGAGTAAAGTGCATTCAGTTTCCTTTGCACTCAAATACGAGTAGCTAAAACGAAGAGTTGTAGGAGAAGCTTGAATTTATGAGTTTTGATGTATGTAAAATAATTATCGTTTATTAATTATAATAGTATAAATGATTAAAAATGAAAAAAAAATTATTCGTGAACTGGTGATGGAATCATTTCAAAACTAGAGCGGCTTCTACTATTGATTCAACAAATAATTTGCTTGGTAGGCAAATTTATTCTGAAATTATTTCTACATTTAAGATATTCGTAATTTTTCAGTTCAAATCAGTAAACCTGACGGTTTCTCAATTTATCAGTAAACCTGATGGTTTCTCAGTGTATTTGTAGGAAACGTTTGACATTCTAGAACGATATATAATTATAACTTCAAATACATCTTTAAACAGTCAAGTGAACATAGGCTAATATTTTTGTTTAAATATTCGTACGGCGTGATCCCTGACGCTAAAGTAATTTAATGTTAGAATTATTTAACATAATACATGAAAAGGAATAGAAGAATAAATATACCACTTTCCAAACGCTTTTGAAATTTTTATTCTGAATATAAAAATCATTAGTTTACTTATTTGTATGATGTCGTGATTGTCACTAACCTTTTGCATTTCTTTATTCACTGTGCAGTTAGTATTATCGTATTTTAAATATAAATTATATATATATATATATATATATGTATATATATATATATATATATATATATATATATATATATATATATATGTATATATATAATAGAATGTAATTGATTAACAAACCAATCCTAAAAACTAACATTATTTTAGAGATTAATTCTATAAACAGTGGCATTTACTATCTGTGGTTTAAATCCAAAGAAAATAGATTAGAAATAATTACCAACTTAGATCAATATACACTAACACCTTAGATGTCAATACAGAAATAAATTATCAAGAACATGAAGGTAGTAAAATGTTTATGTATGTTTACGATATTTACATTTGTATGCATGTGATATTTACACTTTTTTTTGTTTACACATAACTATTAGAGTATACGGAACTGTAACAGCAAGTTGTTAAATTAATAGATGGTATAATAATATCGTATTGTCCATATTATTATCTGTACTATTTCACTACTTTTAATGACGATAGACACTAAAACGAAAGTCAAGAATTTTTATAAAAAATTAAGGTAAATAAACAATTTCAGCACACACTTTATTCACAAAATTTAAAAGGGTTGATTTTTTGTAGTCCAGTCCATAATAAGTACGCTTTAAAGTAAGCCAGCCATGAGTTTCGATGTTTCACAATGATACATAAAGCTAGAGTATAGTATGGTTTGATATCCTTATATACACATCTTGATCTAAGTCATCGTTCATAATGTGTCCTTCATAGAAATTCAGAATTTGAATAAATCTTACAAAAACTAACTAAGATCCATTCTAAAATGGTTTCAGCTTGCTAAAACATATTTAACATGCTTATTTATTTTCATTCATATCATTACTTTTTTCGGGAATAGATTGCTTCTATCCATTGATCATTTTTCCATTGATGTTACAAAAGGAAATAAAAAATGTTGCGAATATTAAATCAGTTACATGAATTTTAATTTGTTTCATTGCACTTATTTTATGCAATATTAAAGAAAAAATAACTTGAAAATATCTATACAGTTCCCGTAATTAATCCTGCGTACTTTTATGAATATTCAAACGTATAACGCAAAAATGATTATATAGCAAAAATAGTGCAAGGGTTCGTTGTAATTATTTCAGATATCGTGAAATTTAAGGTTAAAATTTTTAACAAATAAAATATTTGCATTTTTGAAATGTGTTCTGGTATTTTTCTTACCCATCTGTGAAGCAATATTTAGATAAATATTGAAAAACGATGGATAAATAATGAAGCGACGTAAGTAATGAAGCACACTTATGTAATGAAGCGCACAAGCTACATGCGTCCATGAACACGGTGTACAATTCACATTTAATTACGAAAAGCGGCGGTTCAAACATTACTGCAAATTTACATACATTTTGATGCTACGTACCCACATTATCAAGGTTCATTCATAATGTAGCATTCAAGAAATACAATATTATGGGTTTTTTCAACAATTTTCTTCAATATTGTAATAGTACTAACAATATAGAATATTTTTAAAAAATAAAAAAATTAAAAAAGTTTTTTTAACATTAATGTACAAAATGAAATTAGATCCGACCCAAGTTACATAATGATGTTTTTAAGTATTGTTTTAAACGAAACTTTTCAAAGCTTCTTCCTTGTGTTCAAGTTTTTTAAGTTCACTTCTCTTCTCTTAGTTCGGTTTCTTTGGACATATTAGTAACAAGCTAAAAATGTATGTTTTTAGAGTTTTTTATAAATTCTACCTTAAAGATCTCTTGTTTTTCAAAAATGGTTGATACATCATTGAACACCTTTTAAACGTCGTACTACAATTTTAATATTTGAGTTTAACATATTCCTAGCTCATGCAGATAGTTAATTTTTGGTCGTAAAGCACGGTTAAAACATTTTTATAAGAAATGTAATTCTTTATATTATAATGACAATTTATTTTATACGACTTTCCCCTTATACGACTTTGCCTATCTTTTAAAGGCGTATTTTCTTTATTTTAATATATTTTAAGTAGACCTAATATGACAAGTTTCTTTTTATCGACTCTACAAATATGTATTTTTAAATTTTTCGATCATATCACGTAAAAAAAGAACTTCATGGTGCAGCTTGTAGTTCAGGATAAAATCTTGCATAATCGAATATTGTAAAGAGGAGCAATCTCATAAAATTATCAAAGTTTTAGTTGAGATGCATCGCATGCAGATGATCTGGAGATGCATGGCAAAAGCACCATCAAACAACTCGATTTGTCAGTCTACGACTTGCCACTATGCCAAAAAGGCGCTGTCAAGAAAAACACATACTTTTGTTATAAGCCGTGCTACTCAACGGTTTCTGTTTCTGGATTGCATAAACTACTAAAATTTACATGGGTATATTCCCAACAAAAAAGCTTGTCATTTTAAAAATATTTTTGTACTTTATATGTAATTGTACGAGAAAATTGGAAAAATAGTAGCTAACTATCAGTCGTTTCTTAACTTAATAATGACACTTTTTTGATAGGTTAACAAAAAGGGAACAAACATTTTAACATTTTGTTCCACAATTCGGCATGTACATTTATTACATAGATATAAAAATGCTTATTTTCCTATTTACAATTTACTTTCATGAAAGGCTTCGCTTGCTTGAATATTTTCTCTTTCTTAATCCTTTTTAATTAAATACTAATTTTGAATTTTGGGTTCCCAAATTCTTGACTAAAAATTGTAATGTAAACAATATATTATATCCTAAATTATGAACAAAAATGAAAACAGACAATATTCAAAAAACAAAAGTGTTTATAATATGTGCGAAAATTATATATATATATATATATATATATATATATATATATATATATATATATATATATATATATATATATATATATAAATATTGACTAGTATGTCCTTCCTTTAGTGTATTATCATATACCATATACCACAGTTTTTTTTTCAAAAAATGAAAGATAACGATTCATTTTTATAGCTTTCCCGTAAACTCCATGTAAATTAGTTAGCAGTTATAAAAAAATAGTCTGTCATTTCTCAAAACTCGCTCTTTCGAATACTTTGTTTTTTTAGGAAATGACGGGATAAGCAAAACTAAAAGAAAAGTTTCAGTACTTCATTCGTTTTCTTAATAATATCGATGCAATGGTTTCAGAGAGTACGCTAATGATATATTAAGCGAAGAGGCATGCTCTATCATTACGTCAAATTTTATATTTCTACGTCAAAAAGTTTCTGACAGAAATGGCTGCGACCCATATTTAAATATCATGTGGGATGTATAAATGTAAATATGTACAAAAAGCACAAACGAATGGAAGAATAAGTAATTTTTTTACCTTCAATGCATTAAACCAATTGTAATCATAAGCACTGATAATCTTTGTAAAATTGACTTGATCACAATAAACAAATTAAAAAAAACTTGACTTTTTGTATGAATGTTAAAAAAAAATCAAACGATGACAAGGAAGTATTATCGATACCCCTCAAACCTTATTCTTTAATGATGCAGGAATGAATAATTAAAAATATGATACAGAACGATTTAAAAGATATTTATGGTAAAAAAAACGTAATAACTAGCATCATAATCCTTCATCGTTAGCCATAATTACCTCTTTATATGCAAAAAATAAGCGAAGTGAAATAATTTCCATAAACTTAGGACTCTATATTATTGAAATATAAGATATAAATATGTATACGATTACCGAAATTCCAGAAATCGACATAATGAAAAGAAATGAATGGTGATAATAATTACAATTGACGTCTTAACGCTCTTGTTGGAAAGAAATATTCGCCTCCAGACAATTAACTTTTCAGCCTCCAGGGACTAATGAGAAAATATTTTCTCCTCTCTCGTTAATTTACTTTAAGTTTTGTTCTTATTTGCTGCCGCTAAATTTCTTAGTTTCATAAATTTAATATTGGCAATGAAAAAGCTTTTCTTGTTATTTACAATTCTCGCATTAATTGAAGTAGTATGACTCTATGAATAATCTATTCATGTAGTATTTAAACTCTTTGTTCAATTATTTAATAGGTCCCAACAAAAAAATGTTTTTATTTAATTTTCCGAAAAATTGGTTCAAGTGTTAGTCACATTTAATTAGTATTTCGTGATTTATTGTAATTATTGTCAATTTTATTTTCCGTTATTTAAAAATGTTATAAATGGTTATGTTTTCAAATTGTTGAGGTAGTTCAAAATAAAAACGAAAGCTAGAATATTGTGCATCAAGATAAGTACAAAGAAGGATTAGTCATCTATACCACCTGGTGTGGCGAGACATGTTAGATAGCACAATAGAATAAAATAGTCCTAACCAAAAAATATTTATATTAAGTCAAATAATATCTATCTAGCTTTAAACAAATGGTTCAAAAGACCAAAAAAATAATGTTTTGGCTCTAGTTATTGACTAAATCGAAAGCCCGTTAAAATAGTCAAAACAATGATGAAATTATTAAATATGCAGTATATGTCTAAACATCAGTAAGTCTTTCACTAAAAAATGATCACCACCATTTATGTAAATCAATTTATATATACTCACCTGGGTCGGGTTATATATACGCACTTCGTCCAACCAGGATTTACAATGGATATCTTGTCATTACAAAACGCATAAAAGAGCAAGGGCCTTTAGCGAAATTCGTAATAATTGTTATCTTGCTGTCTTAATATTTATCGAAGAATACTTTCATAAAATTTGTAATTATTTCCAGTCAAGAGAACTAGTAGAAAACTCTTTCGAGGACTCACAGAAGACTTCCCACAGCAAGAGACTAATTGATATCCAAAGTTCGAGAAAACTAGCAAAAAACTGTCTCGAGGACTCACAGAAAGCATCTAAACTAAAATTATGTAAAAAAATATGATATTTGTAAAACCATCTATAAATTTCAAACATCATGGGCATTTGTAAACTGTTTAAAAAGAAGTAAATAAAATGAAGCCAGACTAATAAAAAATGAACCATAAATTTTAAATTGAAACATAATAAAATTCTATTTCATTGAAAAAGTTGTACACAAAGCAATCGCTTTATACTTTTTAAAGGTACATTTGAAACGTTCAAAACGAATGTTATGTTTTAGAATAAATTAATTAAATTACTATATACTTATCTTGACACGGATATAGATTGTCTGGTACTTAAAAGAAACCTCTTAAAAATAACATAACAAAGTCTTCTAATAAATGTAATCGTGTTACATAAATGGCGCTAAATTGAGATTTATTTTAAATCAAGTATTACACTGTATCAAATAAATGAATACATATATATAATATATATATATATATATATATATATATATATATATATATACATATGTATTTAAATTATTATAATGTTAGAATTAAAGAATTTTTTCAGAATTTTCCAATCCATGGTTAATAAATTGTAATAGCAATATATGTTGAACATTAATTTGGAAATTAATCCTGGGCAAAATGAACCGAAAAATTTATAAAAAAATAAATTGAACCTTCATTTAATTTTAAAACTAATGATACATCGTTGCATCATGAGAACATGATTCTGCATTTCAAAAATCTGCTCAAACTAATTAAAAAATCTGTTATCCCTATATATATTCTTCTTATGGGCCGCGCATTGAATACGAATATTATATTAGGGCCATATGAAAATAAATAAGGATGAAGTTAGTCTTTTATTCGTTTTTCCCTCGAAATGCTATTTGTGAGTATATCATAAAATTATAGAATGCTTGTAAAAGATATTCCATTTAAAAACATTGTATGTGGTTTATTGAAATGTAAGAAAAATAATTGTGTGACATAAAATTAGAGGTATTTTTGAAAAAAATATATTTTGTCAATGTTTTGCTGCGGTTTAGTTGAAAAATTCAAGTATATGCTTGCAAATTGTTATGCACATAGACCTAAACTGTATAAACTGTAGGGCTCTTGAATATCTGTTGGGCTCGACGAACGAAGGGACGGGACGAAATTGTAAGGATCGTTTTACAAAGAAACCCTATAAATTTTACATTTTTTTCATATCTGAATAAATTTATTACAAAATATCTGTCATTTTTGGACGATTATACCTAACGTTATTTGTTAGCGACGCGCTGAGCAAATATTGACATGAAGTTAGCAGTAGTTTTTCATTATAGACAACCTTATGACAACCTAGCCAGATATAAAATCGGAATGAAATCAATACATTTCTAAATTTTTTCGTTTGTAAGAATATTTGATCATTAAATAATTTTAAATGGAAGTTAATCTTCAATTTCTGCTTTATATTTAGTATAAAATTTCAATAAAGCTTGGTATTAGTACCGAAAAAGTATATGTGATTGATATATATATATATATATACGCTATTACAAATGTTGTTTATTTAGAATAAAATGGTTCATTTCCTATTATATTATCAAAATAACTCAAATTTAATCAGAATAACATATTTGATGATACATGCTTATCAGCTTTCTTTTTCAAAAAAAATTAATTTTACTGGAAAAATAGAATAAATAAATTTTAAATGTATTATTCTTGTCTCCATTTTCCATTACATTAAAATACATTAAAATATTTTAGGACATAAGATTTTGAAATATGTTGTCAACACTCATATTTTCAAATTTCCAAGTATTTTCTTTAACAAAAAATTATTTTATAAAGTCATTTTGGACCAAGGTTATTGAAGAAAACCAAAGGTACATAATTAATAGAAAAAGACGTCATAAGAGCAATTACTTCGTATATATATATATATATATATATATATATATATATATATATGTATATATATATATATTCGTTCGTACGACCTCGCTCAATTACAGCCTAGCCCATCTAATTCGTTTAAAATTATAATTAATTTTATCTGAAATATCAGATATTTCTTCCCTACATACCCTTTATGTCCGTCGCGCATTAAATGTGAAAAACATATTCATGACGTGGAAAAATAAACAAGGATAAAGCTAATTTTTATTTCTTTTTCACTAGAAGCGAATGCACTAACGGATAACGCTTAGTACGCTATCCGTGAACGCATCATAAAACTTTAAAAATCTACCCGTAAAAGCAAATCAAGTAAAGAATTTAAATAAAGAAGAAATAATGCTACGTCACGTAGCTTCATTTAATTCTGAATAATGAATTTCTACAAAATTAACGCCAAATATATTCAATATATTCAATTATAACAACAATAACAATGAAGATAGTTGTTCCATTGCTAAAATAGAATATATTATATTTCTAGTTCTTTAATGTTTAGACTGGCTATTAAATTATAATTATTGAAAACTTAGAATTTCACGGCGGTTTACTATTTTTACTCTACCGCTAAATAATTTAAATTTAGATAGGCTATGTTATTTCAGTGTAAATATTGTATACCGGCAGGAGGTACAAAATATTTTTAAATGATATTATCTTGGAACTAAAAAAATTCATTAATAAGTTTCAGCGCCGTTAGTATTAATTTTGTCTTATGATATTTGTTGATATTTACAAGTATCCTATCACACTAAACTATATAACTTATCTTGATATAGACTATTCAACTGATGATATCACCCAAAAACTTAGTTCACGAATTTGGCGCCTAACATCAGACGGATAACAACGTGTTGAAAAATTAATGAAAAAAAATGCCCAAAAAACAATTGGGGCATTCACAACATAACTTCTTGTGACAGCATTGTCGTTTGAAGTCTACCATTGACGGGGTGGAAGCTTTCGCGGAACATTTTCCATCAGTGTACGGTTCAATTATTCTTCGACTCGACGGTGCCGGTAACCTTCTTGCCACCATACCGTAGCCTACTTCCATGTCATGAAAATTACTGATAACAATGTAAAACGTACTTTCTTTAAATCGTAGAGACCAATAAGGACCGGTGGATTACTCGAATAAATTCAAAGCTTACCTTAATATTTCCATTTTTTAAATCTGTGTTTAATCCCAATGTACCAACTAGGTATCTATATCTTAGGATGGAAAATTACTCGTGCAATACCTGCACCTACGCAGTAGAGATGCCATCACTTGTATAATATCTAACTTTTGGTCAATCACAATCGTCTCCGGAACGGCTAAATTGCTCGATTTTGTATAAAATTTCAACATCTATTTAAGATACAGAATTCAAAATTGTTATAAGTAACATGGCTATCGTGTAGGGTGTTTAACGATTACGAATCACGAGTACTTCATCAACTATGTCTACTCTTGGGTTGACTGCAGGTTCCAGGTCGATTTTTCTCTTTTTATCGCGTGGATAAAAACATCTGATAAAACTGCATTAACATAACTGAATTCTCTCTATTATTCTTACATTTATTTTCTTCATGTTTTGCGGATAAAAGTACTACATTATTTTATATCTTTCACGCAATCAAAAAGGAACCAGAGTTGGAATCTCAGGTCTTCATTATTTATTATCGTTGTAGTTGAGGTCATAAATGCGATATGAAACTGTACAAAGATGTTTTAGTTATGATTAGAAGTTGGTAACATAAGTGCCCTACTCGAATGCAGCATTACCAGCGGATTACGAACCATTCTCCTCTTGAGTTCGAATATACCATTGACGGAACGTCCCTAGACCAACATAATAAAGTAATTGAGCTAGGAAATTCCATTCACGCCTGACTTTTGTCATTTTGTTTAGATATAACTAATCAATCAGACGGTTTCGTTTTATGTCGCGTAAAACCAAGAATTTCCTGTATTTTATAAATCAATTTCTTACAATTAATTTTTGGAAACAAATTAATTATTCGAACATTTCTATGTAAATTCCATCTGATTTAGGAACGTTTCAAAATGACGTTTCTTTGATATTAACATCTGGATCTATGGTTACTTACCTTTTCTGTTTCCTATTTATTTTCCAATTGATATACTCGTTTAATATACTTTGCAATATAGAAAAGAACATCGTTGAAAAATGTAATTCTCCGATTGTTAAATGAAAAATTTCGTGACCTCTTTTAGACGTACTTGATCTCGGTACCGGATATCTTCCTAAGCTGACATAGTCACCATATTTTTACAATACCTCTAGAACCGACTTATTTTCCTGTAAATATAAAAAAACTATACCTGATATGACATCTTCTCATAAAAACCTCGAGTTCTTTCACTCTTGTTGCAAATATTATAAGCAATAACTACATAGTAAATAATTCAGTACTGGATTATAATCAGCATTTATGTACCATTTACAATTAATAATATAGGATATAATTTACACATACACACACACACACACACACACACACATATATATATATATATATATACAATTAATTTATTTTTTAAGGATCGTATTAAAAATGAATTTCAATTCGTAGAATTATCATATACCTAATCGGGTTTAACTTCTACATAAATCATTATAAATTAGTACATGAAATCGTGTTGTTTTAATGTATTCTCATAGTCAATACACAGCTCTTTAAATTGATAGTAGAAATTTAAAACTTCAGTATGTTTATTTTAACCGACAAAATCATTCAATTGAAAACGATATTGCTAAAGACAAATATTGAAATATAATCACCAAAATGTTTCAAGAGTGTTCTTATCCTTATTAATATTATGTTTTTAGGATAACAATGTTTTACCAATTAGTCCTTATGAATGATCTTGGTTGTATCCGTCTAGGTCTACCAAAACTGTTCAACAAATCAAATTACTTTTTTTCCTTCTAATATTGACACATACAATAATAGTCCATTTATAATAAAATAGAATTCATGTTTACAAACACTCACGCACGTAAACACACGTATATACTCATATAGTCACGCGCACGCACACGTATAGTAAATTATTCTAATGGCCTTCATTCTAATATATTTTTAAAATTTTCAAAAATGTGCAATATTTTTAACAATTTTGCCATTGTTTTTTTCAATACCTACATGCTGGCAGTATTGTTCAATGTATATACCCAAGTATTTAATATAAATAACCTTTTACACACCTGAATATTGGAAGTGCAGTGCCGGTAATGCAATAAAACATTTTGCAAGAATATCAAAAATTACTTTGTATGCCATAAAATTACACGTAATCCTTGTATTTTGTACCGAAATAAAATAGAATGACAATAAAAATAAATCCGCGAAAAAATAAAATAATGAATATAACACGAATAAATAATATGAAAATGGTTGGTTATGACATAATAATAAAATATAAACACCGTAACCATAATAAAGCCGATATGTATTCAAGTTTTACTCGAACTAGAAAATGTATTCCGTGTTAAATTTAGTCTTTAGGGTTTCTAATCCTTGCACATTGAGAAACACAACGTTCGTCCGTCTATTTGCTTATATCTTAAGTTTTATTTGAGGGTTTCGGAAAGTTTTTAAAAAACATAGGTTAATATTTGTGAGGCGCTGTTTAGAAGGCGGGACAAGCACGATGCACTCTGAAGATAGCACAATCTCGTGAAGCGCGGGTTACAAAAGATAATCTCATATAGTGTCGTGATGAAACAGAGTGACCGCAGAGATTGCCCACTTTGGTCGTTTAGATGATCTTGAAGAAGTTGATGTGTTAGTCAGTGCTGAACGTCTAAATGATTGAATAATAACACACTGATTTTTGTAAAAGGCTTTTTATTATATAAATATTTTATTTTAACTAGTTAACATAAGGGTGATCATGTGAACGTTTATTCAGGCTTTATTTCGACGAACATATATATATATATATATATATATGTATATGTATATATATATATATATATATATATATGTATATGTATATGTACATATATATATATATATATATATATATATATATATATTTGGTGTTATCTGTTTTCTACAGCCCCTTCTCTATTCATACCTAAATAAAATAGGCGTTTGTGGTCGTAAAAGGTCCGCTCGTGGTTTGTAAATAAAGTCCCGATCTTAGGATTGTGGAATTCTATCAAGATCTTCAAATATGAACAAATCTTTGTAGAATTATTATCTCAATTTCTTTCGGTAGGTCTGCTAGGATACTTAGACATAATTAACTTGTAGAAATTAACCTCTCTGTATTTCTTTCCATATCTGTTTGTGCAGGATAAACGGTTAATTGTATAGTAAAATATATTACATCTGAATATATACGAATAAAAATTGGCACAATATTTCATGTTGATATTTCAAAAGGTATATACCATTAAATGTTCATCACGTAGATGGCGGAGAGGGTCTGTAAGTACACGCAGGAGGGGTCGAAGGAATGGGAAGTATGGAGTATAAGTTGGTTGGTACGGTATCTAAATAAACTAATAGTTTTTGTTTGAAATAAAAATAAGGGATAAAGGCATCAAATAAGGGCACTTCAGTATTAGAATATAATATTGGAATGAAAGAGAATGACACCAAAAATAGTCGATCTCGGTCGCACGTTTGGAGGTTCGAAAGTATTGTACTAAATATTTATCTCTACTATTCTCTTTGACAATATGTCAAACATAACAAAAAGTTAACGTTGACCAGAGAGAATTTGGTGAATTAGTAAATATCGATGACGTTGACATGAAATTACCATATGCTACATAAATTTCTTATTTTGTATAACTAAAGGAAGTAAAACATGTAAAATTATATTTTAGTTGGTACAATATGCGTATTAATCTTAATTTTTTAACTATTAATATCTTGTATATCCACTTGATTACTTGTCGAATTCCTACTGTTTTTAGAAATTTAAAAGGGCTAAAAATATAGACTTCCTCATATTAATATATCAAGGGCCATAAGTGTCTTCGTAAGTATCATTCCTCCTCTTCTTCAGGGAAACGGCGTATCTACACCAAAATGTAACAGTCGCCATAATATTATAAATGAAGTTATTTATTAATGCAAAATTTAACGACACAAACCATATTAAAGGTATACAGTTTTTTGGTGACGCGGTGAGCCATTTTTCTGACTATGAATAGAGTATTATTTTACGGAAAAAAAAATTATACTGGTAATTCAGTTTTACAATAGACGTAATATCTTAATATCATCATATATTTTAAAGAATAAGCGGAAAAATATTCTTGCTATACGTATTAATCAACCTATATAATATGAGAGGATATTAAAAGAATATTAAGTCAGATTATGTCACGACATGACAAGGTACATAAAATAAACAATATGTGAAGCATTTCACTGAAGTCGCAAAAAGTTAAATCGAGTTAGAAATTGCAGACGAAAAAATAATTTAGTAACTCATTTTCATTTAATATCATTTTGAAAACAAACAAAACGAGAATGCCATTTTTCTACGGTTGATATGAAAATAATGTTATTTAACATAGGTCAACTTTTTTGAACAGATGTAATAGGCGGCACCTATTAAATAAAACCAACATCTTCATTAATAAGTATATCGTGTCGAAAGTTCTTACGTGTGGATGCAACGACAAATATATTCTTAAGTATATTTAAACAGGAAAGGAGCAAACAAGGGAGTCGTTTTGAACGTCGAAATAATTTCCATGAAAATTTATTCTTCAAAAACCGACGTTTGAAAAACATTAGAAAGGAAAATATTTTAGGGGAGTTAATGACAAAAATATATTATTGTTAAAAATACTTCTTTATATATAGTAAATTAATTCAGTATATATATTGATTTAGGTAACATTATAAAAGTGTATGACGAAAGTAACAGAGCGGATTAGGTGTAGCACGCTACAATACAGACGAGTATCAGAATGTAAAATATTTCATTACAGGTTTATTACTGATTTATTACTAGTTTAATACTGGTCATCTTTATATATAAATTAATAAATGTTTTATTCGACACGAAGAAATTTACTTTGAAGCTTACGTAAATATACACACGCACTCTTATCAATTATTTTTAACAGGTTTTTGAAATTAAGATGCTAGAGAGCTATGACAGATGTACAGATGAAATGAAATTTTAATTATTAATAGAATTTCTCGTCGATAATACGTAACTTTAACGGAGATCTTTTATACATATTAGTAAATATTGGCTTTCACAAGATATGTTACTTAGTACGATTTTATAATTAAACGTTTCCTCTTGAGACGATATTAATCAAGCAATAAGTAGTAATTTACTGAAAAATAATGAACGAAACTATAAACTAAACTTAGGTTATTAGTGACATCGATGTGGTATGGATTCTATTCGACCGAGGAGGACGAACTTCGCTAAAGTCCCCGATTCTTAACTTTTAACTAATTTCGTTCTTGTTGGGGTAAAGCGTTTTCGTTAATAAATAATAACCCCGAGTTACGTCGTAAAATATTAGGTAAAGATATAATTATTTAATGAAGTAATTGTTAAAAACTAGCCGTTTTGATTTAATAAGATTTTTTTGAAGCAATAAACAATTTCAGCCAGGATTTTCAAATTTTTCTGCACTTTAATTCACGTAAATTACGCATTTTACGCATTTAATTCACAATAATTTAGGAAACTAAATTACGCAACGCCAACTCAAGTTTATCGTCTGGTTACACGAAATATCATGTCTGCGTGCAGTAAATAATATCTTTTCCCGAACCGTCATTACCTTTAGCAGATTAAAAGTTATTATCTTTTCAATAAAGGCGTGGTGCTAATAAACTACCGAGACGCAATTTCAAACGTATTCTATAAGATTTTATGGCATCAATTCTCATTATGAGTATTCGTCGTGACACGGTTGAGATAAAAAAATTATAATATATATCAATTCAATTCAGTCTATTGCTTAGTAGACTAGCCGAATATTACGAATATTTAAACGGACTTATCTACTGGCAAGATTATTAAAAATGTCTATGTAAACTATTATTAATTTAATCACACCTTCGTGTAATCTATTTTTTTGTTACTTTTAAACGGTATACCACATAGTAGCATCGACGTTCCAATTGTAATTTTGTGTGAGAAATGTCACGTGTATGATATAAGTTATCATAATATTTGAAATTGTCTACCAAATATTATTTAAAAAGTCAAAATCAATCTAAATTCTGTGTTCAGAAAATAGCAGTCGTTTTCGAAGATGTTAACTTTCGGCGGTTCTACCAATAGGTATTCATAAACTCTGCAAGGAAAATAGTTTAATTAATTGTTATACTAATACTGTTAGCTAAAGAACCTGTTTATAGTTTATAAATTCACACGTTTTAAGGGTTTCGTACCTCAACAACTAAACCCATATCAGAACAATCACGTTTATGTCCGTTTGTCAGTCACAGCCAATTTTCTCAGAAACTGCTTAAGGTAGGAGTTGTAGCTAGAACTCAAAAATATTAATTTGAAAATTTTACTGGGATTTCCGTACTTGAAATACATATACTTATTTCCGAATATAGTGTGAGGTATCGTTCTAAAGGGATAGTTTTAAAGGGTAAATTTTTTTTTCAGTTCAGTTATTATATCTTCAAAAAAATACTGAAAAACATGTAAACACTTTAAAATTATAAAAATATGAATTTTTGGCCCATAAAAAAATTATAGGGAAACGTAAATATTCTAAATGGCGTATTTTTTTAGATTTCCGCCATGGTTTATGTCTGCAAATGATATAATAGCCAATATAAATAAGTTTATTTTTCTATTTTTACAGCCGAATTTTTCAGAAACTAAAATATCACATCTTATAAATTCACATATTTTGCACTACTTAACTTTTTTAAGAATATTCATGTACATATTAACGACGGGCTAAATAAATGTCTTATCTTTTAAAAAACTGCATGTACTCAGTGCGATATCATTCAAAAGATCTTTTTAAAAGAAAGACAACAACATTTTTTTCATAATTCTAAATTGCGTATTTGAATAGATATACCAAAAAATGCGAAAATAACGCTGTCCACCCTCCCCCCTCCCCCTATATCCAAAATTACTGATTCAAAATTTATGAAAAAAAGGGTTTATAAAATATGACTAGAAAATTTTAAGTAAACTATAGCGCTTATCCTGTGTATTGTAATTTTTGAAATACGTCATGCTTTTAATCTTTTGAAAGATAGTCAATATATTTACGTTATGAAAAATTCATATTTATGAATAGTTTATTAGAAAAACTATGTACTAAAATGATGTACTATGTAGGCACTCATAAATATTTAAATATTTATAAGTGCCTAAATGAGTACGGAACCATTTCAATGTGAGTTCCATTCGTACCTGACCAGTTTTTATTTTATTATAAATATCACGATGAAGGCAAACTGACAGATTAAAAACAAACGGCGAAAAGTTATTTACGTTACACCATTAAATGGACTAAATCTCAATACGGGAGGTAACACCGTAAGTTTTTTGAAAACGGAACAAACTGCCCAGTTTATAACTTATTTATAGTTTTTCAAATTAACCCACGCGGCACTATATACATAGTTTTATTTGCTGGAATCACTCAGAGAAACTGTCGGCTCTCTCTTTCTTCGACGTCCAATCCACGGTCTTTTTGAAGGTTTTGCCGTTCGGGAATCGTATATTTAACAGTTTATCTTTTAATCTTGGGAACAAATAAAAAACTCGTGATGCTGTATCGACGCTGTATGGTGGTTTCGCCGTCGTTCTCTGGCATCGTAACGCACGACACTAGCGAACGACGGTGTCGTCGACTGGGGTCGTAACGGTCTGACTGAGTGTGAAGAGGCGTAACGAAGAGGGATTATTTTGTGAGGGGTTGCTCCCGAAGTTTTTTCTACCAACTGGCAAACAATATCTGATATATAAGTTTGCGGTAAATATTATTTTATTTTCCAAAGAAATCGTTCAATAATAACTCCTCCATGAGACAAGAAGAGACCTTTTTCTGGATTTTGTCCTTTATTTACCTTTATGGTCAACTCTTTAGAAGGGGACACCCATTGCGCAAACTATCTTTTATTTATGAGTTCATACCAGTATATACAGATTTCATTATCCATGATGACATCAACTGCTGTATTTAAAGGATAACCGTTGAATGTTTCTAACATTTTGCGGCCTCATCATACGATATTTTTGAACTTCACTCCAGAACAAATATCCCTAAACCGTTAATGTCCATGTGGAATTTTCTATATTTGACCCATACTAATATCAAAAATTGCCTAAATCTGCTCATAAGTTACTCACTATCGTGAACTGCATGGCATTGAATTGATCTTCAGTTGTTGCTGTTGTGGGACGCTTCTCATATAAATTGTCACTAAAATGCTCGATAAAAAAAATAATCGAACAAAAATTTTCTCGTGTTAAGTTCATATTGCCGCGATAAACACAATTTTCTAATAGCTGCTAATTTGTAAAAACAAATAACAAATTCAAGCAACATACCTTAACAGTTTAATAAAAACTTCTATTTTCCAAATGTTAATTTATTTTTTTTTATTGTAATTATTACAAATGGTCAGATATGAAAGCTTTCAGGATAAAACATTGTGTCGATTTCGAAAAAATTAGAATTATGAAGCAGAATTTTATTTTAACTAGTTTCAGCTTGCAATTTTGTTCATGTTCACATTGAGATTCATGTCAAACTCTTACAGAGAAAGCAGAACTCTCAAACTATCACAGAGAAAGCAGAATATATAAAATTATGCTAATTAATAAATACATTAAAAAAGGTCGTAATGTATTAAAAAGTTTCTTGATCTTTTATTTTTTTTAATATCGTGTGGGTACATGTGCAATATCTAGGTGCCTAATATATACATATATATATATATATATATATATATATATGTATATATATATATGTATATATAAATATATATATATATATATATATATATATATATATATATATATATGTATATGTATATATATATATTTACATACATATTTCTGAAAATTCGTTTGAATAAGGGCCGTTAAATGGAGATGGTAACCATTAGAATACTTATTCAAATATTTATAATTCAGATACTTTTTATAAAAGCGAAAGAGGCATTTTGCTGTTAATACTTGCTATAATTTTATATTTAATAATTATTCGTTAAATATAAAATTCTGTATATTTGAAATTATTTAAATTTAATTAATCCACGGTCATATTAAAATTCCTTGGAATATCAAAACGTATGGATACAAAAAGTCTATGTAATAGGCACCCCGCATCGCTGTATTAAATAAAACCGCAAATTGGGCTGGATGAAATTGATCACGTTACCTGTATAGTCAAATACAAAATATTTAATAACGTGTTTAAAACTTTATTGCTTTTATGTTTGAGATTTTTTCTAGTAAAGTTTTCCATCCTCCAAAATATTTAGTCGACGTATTACAATAACGACCGTAAATAATATTAAAAATATTAGAAATGAGAAGAATTCTGTGACTGAAAGTAACTAAAGACATATTGCAGTGTAAATTTTATTTAAAAAATGAATTAAAACGGACATGAAAAGTATACCATTACAGTAAGTTTATTCGGTTAAAATTTCCAAACTAAAAAGAATATTTTAGTACAGATGATTCTCACAGTTTTTTACGCTCAAAACTATATGGCATACACGCGTATTTTAAAGTAAGTTTTCTTTCTAAGACTCTTTAAGAAATCAATTATTTAAACTAGGAAAACAATCATACTTTTCTAAAATTTTGAGTCTGTAAATATGAATCAAAGTAACGTGCGGTATTCTGACAATTTAGCAAAAAAGTTATTTTATAATATAAATACAAAGTTTCTTATATCGATATTATGCTGAAATTCAAAATTATTAAAACCCAAAAATATTGTTAGAAATTTCTCATCGTACTGAGTTCTTAAAAATGGCGATAACCCTTTTATAACAAAATTAAATTTATTAGAACCTTCATTCCTGAGAATCAAACAATTACGGAGGAAAATATTTAATGAGATATCACGTTATTAAAAATAACACACGAGTTTAACCTAAACTCTCAAACGTTGCAGAAACAAGTCGTCCATTTTCAATAGCACGTGCGTGGTTTATAAACATGTTTTACCGCACCTTACAGTAATTTTAAGCACATTTTACATTCAAGTGAGTAAATAAAAATTTGGACTAAATTGTCAAAATAAGGAAAACCTGATATTCATTACCAATATGTTACCAAAACTCTAAATTGCATGTGTAACCATTTACGTTTTTTTGCAGTTTTGCAACAAGTAAAAACAAAGTAGTTTTGGTGAGATGTATAGTTTTGATAAGAAATTATTCTTCTTATAATTAGGAGTCTTTGCTAAGGGTTCTAGTATTTGTATCGTTAAATTACAGTTACTGCAGATAAGACAAAAACGTGAGAGAGTTCACGGTAAATGATTTTGGTTTGCGAACAAAAATTAAACCATTGCAGACCTGTAGCTTCTCAACTTCCATAACTAAGAAAAAGGCCATAAATTTAATATGGAAATGCAAAAATATGACTGGAAAGAGAAAAAGTTTTTAAACTTGTTATCTTACAAAAGATTTCGGAAATAAAAAAGAAATTTTCAAAGTAATCTTAATCAAAATATAACATCTTCCGGTTATAGATCGCAGCTCAGCTATTCAGAGATTTGTGACTGACTTAAATTTCGTAGTTCCGGGTTTGATTCAAGGCAAATTCACTTGCTATTTTCATGGTAAATTCATTTGCTGGGAATATCAAAGAATCTCTTTTTTCTAATAGTCAAAATTGGGAAAATTAATTTATTTTCTCGTATTTGGAAATATATATATATATATATATATATATATATATATATATATATATATATATATTATAATAGGCGATTTGTATGCAAAAGAAGAAAAAATATAAAAAAAAGATAAAAGTATGCACAAAAAGTAGTGAGATATAAAGAGGACATCTTCCGAAAAGTGTGCTATTTCATTAGAATGAAATACCTGCGTATAAGATCCCACTTGTGATAACGGAAACCCACCGGGCTTAAAAATATATAAACACTCATCAAAAATTATCGTTTCCGATCCCTGCTTATTTCCAAACTTGAAGAAACACTGGAAAATATTAAGTATACTGGAAAATATTGAGTCGCTGCAGCTGTATAAGATTTTTTTAAAAAGGGTTTTGCAAGAAAGGAGGTTCAAATGCGTAATAGACATTGAATAAATATATTAATTTTAACTGTAACGCATCTATTTTCATTGATTTTCCTCCACGTCTCGCACGACCGAAATGACCTAACAAAAGAAAAGCACTTGTCTTTTCTAATTTCTTGAATTGCCAGACGGTAAAGAAAATTCTACCACCCGTACTGTCCTAAAAAACATTTAAAAAACTTCGAAGCCGATTTAGGCCTGGCATTCGTTCAAGCTAAATTATTTTGATCGTAAAGAGAAAGCATTAAAGCGAAAATAAAAAAGAGAAAATATATTGCTTTTGATAATCTGCGAAATAAACGTAAAATTTTTATTTGCTGATACTTTCATTGGCGTCAATTAAATAATTATGGAAAGTTTTTAATTGAGGACTCGGTGATGTCTAATTAAGAAAATGGTAAATTATCTCTAAAAAGGTATAATGGTAAATACTAACAATATTAACTTAGCATTGAAACATATATAAATATTGGCTACAGTGGAATGTGAATATATACCTTAGCTAGTCTCTCTCACTGGTCACTCTCACATCTGATTGCTATATTTCGAAACTTACTCTTAAAACCTTCTTGAAACTTACTCTTAAAACCTCTAACAGCAGCAGTATTTTGCAAATGTATTTATGTTTGAAAACGTCATTGCACCGCAAAAGTTTCAACTGAGTACACTTATTTTCATTATTTTATACTTATCAGCGCTTTTTTAAGTCGGTGGTTTATAACAGTTGGTATAAGTTGTTTGCAAAAAGTTTTCTGTTTTTATTTTTGATGGATATAATATTGTTATATCCATCAAAAATAAAAACATGTTACCCAGAATATCATGCATTTAAAATGAGTTTAATAAAAGTAATATGTCATTCATTAAAATCGGAACAGAGGTTTTTGACGTTTAGTGGAACAAAATATATTCATACATATCTACGTACATACAAGCATATATATACACATATATGTAAAAAATAATAAAACTTTTACGATAGTGATTGGCGTACCCATTGAGTACACTAACGTAAAGGCTTCCTCTAAGCCGATATTCGACGAAGCCTTGAATGGTTTTAATAAATCGAGCCGTCGCTCATTTTAAAATAAATATATTGCCTCAGAGTGTATTTTTAAGCTTACTGTTACTGTCTTATTCTTTCCAAATTTTGCTTGGACAGTAATTTGACAGATGGTAGCTTTAAAAAAGGCTTTCCTTTGCGTGCGCTATATCTCTGAAAATAATGATGCATTAATTCAAAGCACAAAACTGTAAAAAAATTAATAATACATTATGATAAAACACGTTTGTGTTCATCTACCGCTCATTGAAGTGCTTTTCCAAACGATACTAAAACATAATATATATGTATGATTTTTAAAAGCAGAAAATATATTTGCTTAAATAGATTTTTACCAGAAAAGTTTATATAATAAAATAAACTACATAATACTCTCTATAGTTTAATGATTGAACACACAAAAGAAGTCACGCAAAGTGAAATCCTAAAATAAACCAGTTAATCCCATCAGGTCATAGTTGTAGCCTTTCAGTGTTTTCTATCTTCATACTCGTATGTCTCTCTCCACTCGTAAGGACCATTAATCACATCAATATTGAAGGCTTTTCAGATTCAGACTCCGCGTAATATATTGCTGCTTTCCATTATCACAAACATTCAAAGCGCTCTCTGAACATAATGTATATACATCATTTAATTTATTATTTCGCTGGCAGATTGATAGGGTGTAAAGGTGATATGGTATAGAAAAGGTGGCAGTAGAAATGTTATGTCCTACAAAAATTAAAAGAAACGAAGATTTCACGTGTAGTGTAATAATTTCTACGAAGAAAATAAAAATAATTTTATTTCAGATTACGCACACAAAATTAGTACGTAGTCATTTTGAAGTCATCAATATGATTTTGTCATTACAATTCAATTAGTTATATTTTTATAAGATTATATTGATATTGACACCTAATTAGAACGTTAATTTGATTTAAGGTATTGTGGTTGAGAAATGACGAGTATGCGATTTAAAATTTAATCTCGTGTAGTATTTTGTCAGTGTTCTATTATTGAAACTTCACAAAAACATAAATCCTCGATAACAGTGCCTATTTATAACCTATTTATCATCAAAATGCCAAATATGAAGTTCGTAACTCAACTAGAAACTTACTTGTTAAATCTATTAAGCGCTTCGTCGTGTATCGGCTTAGAGGAAACCTTTACGTTAGAGTACTCAACGGGTACGCCAGCGAATACCGTAAAAATTTTGCGGTTTTAAATTATCTTACTTGTCAAAAGAACTGATATGGCTTAAATTAGTCTTTGAGTGCAATCATGGTCTGCTTTTCGGGAACATTTTTATTCTAAATTTAATCAAATCCACAGGATAACTTTAATCTCGACTACCTTGTAGTTTCATTACATATATGTATATATATATATATATATATATATATATATATATATATATACATATATATGAGTGTATTTATATATTTCAAAATTATCTTCCTAAAAATTAAAAAGTTGCATAACGTAATTTAATTTGTTTTGACCTTTTTGCATTACCTTCCTTTTTATTATATTTATCTAATTCACCTTTTTCCATAATGATTTGGTAACATATAGAGGGCGACTGGAGCTTATATTTCTCTGCGGAAGACTTTAAAGACATACTGAATGAGTTGTCTACGAGGTGTTTATCTACATTTCGTATAAACTAATAAAATATTTTTTTTAAAACTGACTTTAAAAATATTAGGTAAAGAAAAGTAAAAAATATTTAACTGCAAATAGGTACCTGATTGTTCGCAATAAATAATTGTGTTATTTATTTTCGAAACTTACTTATTTTGTAAAATTTTGTATTATAAACATGTCTTTTATGAAACTATTTCGAATTGTGAGTACATTAAAAGTGAACGTTTTAAATTTCCATTATAAATTTAATTAAATTATAAATTTGTTTACTTGAAATAAATTTGTTTAAAATAAGTAACTCAGTCATTTATTGCGAATAATTAGGTAACTATTTTGAGTTAATTATTTTTTACTTTTTAGTACCTACTTTTTTGAAGTGGGTTTTTTAAAACGTATTTTATTTATTTTTGCGGAACAAACGACTTATTTTAGTTTTAGGTGTTTTTATTTCGTACAAAAATTAATAGTCTCATAGACATAACTGATATGGACAAACGTTGCCGATTTGTTTTTAATATGATGAAAGAACTAAAAAAAGTATTATTCATGTAAATTATATATAATATTTAACGGCGTAAAATTTATGGGTATAGATCTTACCAGTTGAATGTCATCAAACAAACATTCGGTATTTAATCAATATCAAAATAAATTACTATTATTTATTTCAATTGCACTTAAAATTTTGTGATGAATGAATCTTAAGTATTTTTCAAAATAATGCCATTATATTTGAGTAAATTTTATATTAAAGATTTTTGCTTCTATGTCTCATATTAATGATTATGTTTCTTATATAATTAACTTTAAATGCTGTAAAAGCAGTTTAAAATAAAATGAGTAATGTACTATTTGTTTTATTCTCTATTAATCATATTGTAATGCGCTCATAACTATTTATTCAGAATAAGTAAATTATATATTAAATTAAAATTATAGTAATTATTTAAAAACAAAAAAAAAAAAAAAAAAAAAAAATATATATATATATATATATATATATACACTCTCTACTAACTTAAACAAATTTGTATTTTGATTTGTATTTTAACGTAAATTTAAAACCTTAACTTCTACTATACTCGCAATGCGAAGTAGATGCATAATTTAAATTTAAATTTTGTTTTAATTTAATTTAAATTAAATTTTACGTCTGTTGAAGTTGATGGGCGACGCTGGTACATACTTCAAAAATATGTAACTTAATTTTTATTGCGAATAAATAGGTCCCTATTTTGAGTTAATTATTGTGTACCTTTTAATACCTATTTTTCATTAAGTCGGTTTTCCAAAAGATAGTTTATTTCAGAATTTTTAGTGATTAATAATATTAAACATCACACTATAACTAAAATAAATTTTTTCCTTTCTAAGAAAATTTGCATGATTATTAAAATTCACGGGAAAAAGTTAGTATAAAGATAATTTCCTCTTTATTTAAAGTTGGTTATCAATAAAACACAGAAATTAATAAAAAATAATAGCCCCAAGTGGTTAGCTGTTAGTCGTTGAGGAGTTCTGTTCTTCATTTCCAAAGTTATTTTGCAAAGTAAAACTACCCGTAGTAAATTAATTAAATTACGGTGATTTACTACCATCTAACAAGGAGTCCTATTGTTCATATCCAGAAAGCATCAACAGACTCTGACATGGTCGAAGGTGTAGTTATTTTGGAAGGTAACTAATACTAGTCACCTATATTGTGAATCATAGCATATTTACTGTCATTCCTTAAAGACTCCTGTCGTTCATTTCCGCACCTAATCATCAGATTGTCATCATCATATGTATGTGGGATCACCTCTAAAATATCCTCATTATAATAAAAAATAATCATCGAAATCAATTCAATCTGTAAAGAATTATCGATGAACATACATGAAAAAAATTCCAACCAATTGAGAACCTACTTTTCTTGAAGTCGTTTAAAAATGAATGAAGTTAAAAATATTGCCTCATTTTTTTTAAATGTGATATTAAAGTAATTGAAATTTTCCTTTTATAAAATGTTTTCGGCGTAGTTATAATATTTGCGTACTTAGCTTTTAATAATCACTATAAAATCTGTTTGCAAATTTTAGGCTCTCGAGGTAAGTAAACAATAGATTTAACATGCGCATTACCATATATTACCACATTGCCAAAATATGTATCGTTGAATAAACATATCCAGTTCGTCTTACAAAAATTGTGCTATTCGTTATAGTAGCAAGTAAATCTGCTCAGTTGTTTAGGTTTGATTGAGTAACAAACAGCCAAATATGTGAATATCCAAACACCCAAATATGTGAATATTTTTGCATTTGAAATATTAGCAGGATAAGATTGCAACAAAAGTGAAATAGGTATTACATTTCTGACATTTGGTTGTAGCTTCAATTCCATAAGCCATAACTATGAAATTATAGGAAATGCAAACATGAGGATTTCAATTAGTATATTATTACAGCTAGAAAAAAATTGAACTGAAATTAGAAACTGGAAAGCAATTAACTATCATTTTCGGAATAGACTTATCAAATTACGTATTGAATACAACGGTACTCATACATGTATTTACAAGTGAGTGATTGTGATCCTATTGAGGATGGTTATGCTTGGTTTATTTGCAGTTACTCTCAAGTAAAAGAAAATTGAAGTAGATAGTTATTTAATAGGAGCATAGAAATAATACCTTGATTAGACTGTTTGAAGGATGATCGAAATAATCATTTTTTTATTTAAATAGTCTAAGTATATAAAATAGCAATGTCTGACTGGAAAATATATCAACGCACAGGCCAACCCTGGGGTCTAAAAACATGAATTTTTTTTTTAATTTCTATAACAAAAACGTTCTATAAAAAAGGATTTCACTAAATTCCCAAAGAAGCGAAAAAATGGAACCTTTCATAATAACACTGCGGGGCATTGAATAAACATTTAACCTCAAACTAACAGAATTCCAAAATTGTTTGTGTCACATTGTTAAAATACAATGATAAATTTTATACAAAATTACATCCTAAGTTTAAGTAAACTCTGTTAATAAATGTAATGTAGCACTGATAAAATTTTCAGGAAAAACGAAATTTTAATCCACGCTCCTTTCCTTTCCGCACTATGTGCAATGGATACTAATACAGTCGTATTAGCTGAAGTAGCTACATAAACTCTAGGATAGATTAACAAGTTTGAAGGATGGTTTAACAAGTAAATAGTTTTTATATGCTAGTATGTACTTTATTTTCAAAATAGTTTACATATAAAGCTTAAAATTCAAAGTTCTATAATAATAATAAGGCTATTTTTATCCTAGCTTAAATACAAATTTTAAGTATGGTTTCCCATTATTAATAACCATCATATTTATCTTACTGTTATTATTCTACACTCTTAAAACCATCATTATTTATGTTCATATTTAGTTTATTTATCTATTCTTAATATAATCATATATTTTGATTATTGGCCGCTTTGTAGGAAATAACCCTTCTGAAACCTCCTTACTTCTGTCAATTCCTTTCATTCCTTTTCAGGAGTAGCTACTATATTAATCCTCCCACCTTCCCTGCTGTTTACCTTGTTGCCGTGTACCGAATGGGACTTGGCACTTTGTCCCTACTGGTCTTCTGACCTGATTATGAGACGTATCCATTTCCATATTAGGATTGTGGAATGTTACAATAATAAATAGGTCTTTAATTTTGAATTTTTTTTTCTTTTCTATTCTAAGTTTGATGTTTTAGAATTCTTTATTTCTCTCTTTCCATTTCTCTTCATATTTTCCGGTTATTTTTCCATTTTTTGCTTATGTTTATTATCCATATGTGAGAACGTGCAGGATGTATGGTACAGTGTTGAGCCATTTAGTTTTATGTATGATACAATGTTAAAACATGCACCTACATTTTCTCCATCTTTTTGTATTCACCCTAAATATAAAATATTTAACGTTTCAAAAGTGCCTCCAAAATAAATGAATTAGATGTTACACTAGCATTTAGCAATTAGCTCAACGAAAAAGGGGGAGGTTTTCAATTGTACGGTTATCGTATTTCTTATCGTATCTCTGGCATTCGTTAAAATATTTGAATACATATTTCCTTTATGCATTTTTGCATTATTCCTGATGAATCACGGAATTGAAGGTATGTCTAAGATAATCTAGTTAGACGACTTAAATTTGCTTTTAAGTGACAAGAATTCTTCAGTGATTAATGGAAAACTCATCGAATTTGGACTTCTTTGGTTGTAAGCAGGATATGAAAAATAGGTATATGATATACATGAGTACAATCAATTCGACAGTATGTTAAAATTTGACTGCACTTTTATGTGTATATTCTGTGAGAGAGAAGAGAAGCGCCGACTTAGCACCGTATCTATAATTTTCAGTGTTATTTTTTGTGCTTATTTGAAGTCCTCCAGGAGTGTTTTTGTATTGAAGTTTTGAGATCCTGCTCTCCTTTGTGAGATTTTAATTAAATTATAACCACCCATCGTTAAAATTATAACAACGTGCATCAAAAGTAAAAAAAAAATAATGTAACGTTTATTTAGAAGTACTTCAATACAAAACACTTCTTTCGATCGTGAAAGATAAATGTACAAGGTGACAATGGCGAAGAATGAGAAATATTTGTAATAATATAAAATAAATACCTTGTATTTAATATATACGCAGTGTCACAAAAGTTATGCCTACATTTATTACCGTCGTTGAAAGATATAAGACAGCGTGGTGTTCAGATTCACTCATGTCATCAGTTAAATATGAGTAGATAGTATTAGGTACACTATTTTCTCAAATCCTTTTGTCCATAAAATTATATCTATTTAAACAGTACAACTGATAAGTCTTTTTCTTTATCGATTTAAAAAAAGCTTTTGAAAACGTCATTTGCATTTTGGTAATCATTTGGTCTCAGTGAGCAAATTTACAAAGTATTTAGAATATTTTTACATCTTTACAGCGCATAAACAAATTGAGTTCAAATGATCCGACACAATTTTGAAAAGTTAATAAGACTTTTCTAATGTCACGCTCCCGAGATATTTTCAAAGATTTATGAGGCATGTTTACCGTAAAGCTAAAATGCGATTAAGAAATGGAAAAATTATTTATTATAATGTTTACCCACAAGGGAATGGCGATGATGATGATGTGGTAGTTTAAAATATCAACGATAAAAGACAAAATTAAAGTTAAATTACTTTTACAGCGCATACACTATAGAAAGCAAGAATATGTCGATCCGTATTACAGAACTTCACTCTAATAATATTGATGCCTCTGCTATGTTTATGATCTTATAAAAAATTCTTTACTTGTTTTTTTAAAATAAATATGGTGGTAATTTTAATTTTTTGCTATTATTTAATATTTAAATTTAATAATTTTTATCACCATTGAGTATGAAATAAGATTTATGATCACTATTATTTTTCTTTCATTTTTTTTTATTTTAAATGCAGATAAACTCACTTTCATTTGGTTCGTCATTTTTTTTAATAATTTAAGCTTTTACTCTCCCAGCAGAACGTTTTCTAGTTTTTAATAGCAGTCGGAAAATCTATATTCCCTGGAAGATACACTTTAATGCTCACATAGCATTAAAGCATTAAAGTGCTGACACTGCTATGTTATGTATGTTGCAAACTACATGTGAAATAATGACTACAATGATTTATCTTTTACTTACGGCTTCGCCTCCGTGATATTTAAGCTGATACTCTCACTGCTCTCTTTACCTCTGGCATGAACACAAATGTTCCATCCATCAGAATTACCCCACGCGATCGAAACACGTAGGTACTGTGTGAATATGCGCGAAGATAAATGATTGCGTTTATAAATGCTGAACTATAAATGATAAGTACATATCAAAACTTTTACTTGTAAACATGGATATTTATTTACATAATGTTTTATAAATTTTCGCAATAAATATGCATGAATATGATGTTTAGCTATAACACTTTTATTTATAATTAAAATGCTTATTGTGTGTATCAATTGATGATATTTATATGTTACAAAGTTTTTCTATAATTTTGGCAACAATATTCAGCATTTATGTTTACAGGTCTTCCTCTGAAAAAAAGTATAACCTATTTTCAAAATAGACATTTATTATTTGTTCTTGAATAATTGAAATCCGTTAAACAGTTTGTTTGTAAAAGAAAGACGAGCAAACAAATAAATAGCATTTAACTTTTCCTATTTACTCACACCGTCTTATAATTAAATATATTTTTTTAAATAAAATATAAAAGTTATATGAGTTATTTATTTCAATATTTTGAAACTATTGCCAATACTACTTTTACACACAAATATATACATTTCGCAAGAAATTCTCTTATTACGGGACTCAAGAAATTTTTTTGACAATGAATGATGCTAACTAACACACATTGCCACGATCTTTCGAAGAATTTCACATTTCAAAACCTGTTGATCATATATTCAATTTCAGAATTTATGTGAAATTGATATTTGCAACATATATTTTTTCAAAAAATACTGCGTATATCCAAATTTCAAAGGTGCCCCATTTTTATTAGAAATTCATTAAGATCAAGAAAACACATGCCTCTGTAATTTAGTAAAGGTAATAACAATGCCTAAAGAAGTAGCTGTAGTTTGAAATGATGTAAAATCTGAAAGACCTTATGGAGCGCATACATTATAGGATAATCTACAATAGACATTTTTTATTTTAAACGGCCATTTAAGACCTTTATCGAAGTTAACTTTGTATAGTTGTTGGCATAGATGTAATACCTTTTAATGGAAACTGTGACATTGAACCAGAAAAGAGTCTTCGAATACTAATAATAATGATCTATCATTTTGTTTGACTGTCTTAAACACCTGTTAAGATTTTGACAGCAGTATTTAAAAATGTTGAAGAAATAAAGTAGGCAAAGCAGTCCACCTTATATATGTGAAAGTTATAACACAATGAAAATTTTCCATAGTACTATTAAAAAAAAGGAAAAAAATGCAGCCGAGATGCTGTACCTTGTGTATATTATTAATTACAATAGAATGGTGATTTCAGGTAAAAGTATTGAAAAATTTTGAAAAAAGTTAGAGCGATAGCATTCCGTCTTGTGGATAAATATTATAGAAAAATATGGAAAAAAGGCGCACTTCATCTTACGGATATGATACATACAACACAATTAAAATTTCAGAGAGTACTATTGAAAAATATTGATAAAAGGAGCAGCGAAAGTGCTGCGTCCTATGGATGTGATTCTTATATCACAATAGAGATTTCCGAAGGTAATAATAAAAAGAAAGGTAAACGTAAAAAAAGAAGCCTTCATTTCACAGCTGCCAATCTAGCCAATTCCGAATAGAATATTGATGAATTTATGGAGATACTCTCCAACTGTCGCAGTTTAATTTACACTCTCCTCACGTACGTGGAAGTAACACACTCTCGAGATGAGATTGAGAACTCAACAAATATCATTCCTACTATTCGATGAAGATTTCCTATTCTATTTTCTGAAATATCAAACGACCGTAACGCAAAGTTCACAACTTCCTCTATCCCGGTCGAAACTTTGCTAATTTCTGTCATAGTTACCAACTTTTGTCATTTAACAACTTAACTACTAGTTGCTAAATACGTAAGTTCACTATTCGCAATTTTATGTATAAGATATTATAATACATACTAGTGGTCGCCCAGTTTCGATCGATCGTAATTCATTAAATTTTTAAGTTTAAATGTTATTGAGGTTCTTTTGTCGAAGAGTATACCTCTATAATAACTGCATATAATATTTATGGATTTTGTTCTCTTACGTCAGCTTTGAGTATGTACAAATACGTTATTAGCTTGTGTTGTCAGCCTCAATTCGCTACAATACCCATGGAATTTAATAATACAGATGTTTCTTACACAAAATATAAAATGAACACTTTTTCCTTGATATACACTACGCAAACTATTGAAAAAGGAACATTTTAAATAATATAAAATTCACAGCTCAAAACAGCTATATATATATATATATATATATATATATATATATATATATAACATTATATATATATTTATATACTCAAATTAACTTTTTAAAACACAAAAAACAGCTATAAATGTTGTACCAAAAACCTTTTCCATGTCCCAAAGCGATATTTGCTTATTTAAAAGAATAAGAGTTATAATGGACAGAAACACAAGCGATGTAGTACTGCTGTAAGTTGTTAACTTTTACCTTTTTATATACAGGTATTTAAAAATTTAAATTAAATTAATTAAGGCAACCTGGAAAATGAACATGATGACAATATTTCTGAGAACATAGATGGACTAGATTTACCGTAATAAAAGGAAGTGTGGATTATTGTATAGGAGATCTATGGGAAGAAAAAAAGTGTTAAAAGTGTGTGGTATTTCATTAACGCCATATAAGAGTTAGAATTATTGGGTGTAAACAGATTAATCACATTTATTATTCAAGATTTATATAGAAGATATTTATTAGTTGATTTAATTTATCAACATATTCAAGATTTTTCATTTGAGGTATTTATTTGTTGATTTTATTTATCATAACTTTTATGCATAATGCATTTGTTTATTGCTATATTTTTAACTTCAAGAGTAATATCTTCCCGTCAACTAGTAAAAGTTTTAAATAATTAATGGTTGTGGTACACCATAACCATAAAAATAAAATATTAATAAATGAAAACAAAAGTACATTACACTTAAATAGGACAAGTAATATAAGACAAATATTGAATTGAATTAGAAAAAAAGAAAAAAGTGCAGAGAGACTAGGGCTTAACATATTTAAAAGACTAGGGCTAACAATTTTTTAAATATACTATTGAGATAACATGGAGCCTAATATATAAAAGAAAAGTGTAAATAAATAAAATTGGCATCGATCGTGGATTATATCGGTCGCGTATTTAATATTATACTAAAAAAAATTGAGCAAAAGAGATATAAAAACAAAGATGTTTGAAATTAAGTTAAATAAAACAAGAGGGACAAATCTAAATAATTTTTTCTTCAATAAAAGAAAGCAGAAATTAATTATGAAAACATAAATCTGCACTATTGTAAAATATTAGATCAGTCCATAGTAAAATATTACTAAGTAAAAGTGGTACAATGCTTTGAAAAAATAAAAAAAAGACATTCCATGTCCACGTATATTATTTTTTTTTTAACAGAAATTCACACATTTCCTAATTATAAGGGAATTAAAAGGTCGTGTGTGACCTCAATAACTTATAATGTCTAGGGCTGTTATTGATCTTGATTCACTATTTATAGGACTGAGTCGGAAACTATATATAAGATAATTCTTACACAATAAAATAGGCCTACATTAAATTTTCATATATTTTATTGTAAGTAATGTCTTTCAAAAATATTGGCTGGACCATTTTACTAGTATAATTGGTACATTAATAAAATAACGAGAGTTAACTTACTAAAAGTCCTCGTTCTTAAATCGTTTATTAATATATTTGGACAACATGTATTACGGGGATACGCCTTATGGATCAGCGTAAAAATATTTTTTTGCATTTGACATTCTGGTGCTCGACAAAGAAAATCAAGCATTATCCTTGGAAGATCTATTAAGTTTTGATTAATAAATATTATGCTTGTAAAAAAAGTAACTTTTGAGACTAACTTTAATTAAGCTATCAAAATCAGTACAGCTTATTAAAAGTCATATAAATTGTAATAGGATAATTTAAAAAATAAATTATTCGGGAGCACATAGCGTAACTGATCAATGAGATATTTCGATCCTACATTTTTAACTGTAAACATTCTTACTATAGAAGAATTATAAGTATTAAGAAATATATACATACATTTCCATAGTCTTGAAAAACACTAACTTGCTGAAAATTAAAAAAATTGCGCATGAATTCATGGCACACATATAGCATATAGCCAGCGTAGTTTTTATTTGGCTTAATAAAGTTTGAATTTGATTGCCAACACTAATTTTTTTTTTACGACGAGAAACTCCAAAATTGTTGCTTACATTACACACACATATATATATATATATATATATATATATATATATATATATATGTAAAACTTATTGTCCGACTAAATGTGTAATCATTTTAAGTGAATTTCTATTAAATTTTCCAAGTCAGGTCCGGATTTGAATAATTATGTCCTAATTTTAATAATATCCATTAAGTTGAATTCGCACTAGAAGTGATCCGTGTACATTAAGGTACATTTTAAATATTCAAGTGTGTATAGTGAATGTGAGTTATTAAACTGATAATTTTTCACCAAATTATTTTAATCCATATAAATGTGTTGCCTACTATCTTTTTCTTAGACTTAAAAATATTACGAATATCTCGATAATATCATTATTCATAACTTTTTTACTCTTTCATAATGTAGCTCTCTTAGTATCATTTTTTGAAATATAAGATAGGAACAATAGCGAGGCTGAAATACATCTCTAAAATTCAGAGAGCGGTTTTGTACTTTCCACTCTTTTAACGGTATGATTTTTTAACGGTATCCAATATGCATATGCCAAAAAAATATTTAGTCCTATATTCCCCGTCCCCTTGAATTATAATTTTATATTATTTTAAATATCATTTCTACTTTTAAACCACAAAACTAAATGTGTAAACTTCGACCGATGAACGAAAGATTGAACGGGGAGCGACATTGTCACAGTAACAGGATCTCGATCGGACCTTTCGAGTATGGAACCCTAAAAATGAAGTCGTAAAAACCAAACTATTGAACACTTTAACAAGACATTATTAACAGAGAATCATGTTACTGAGGTAACGAAGACACCTCAAAAGACATCAGTTAAATAATTATAGAGAAACCTTACGTTTCTCTATAATTATTTATAGGATTAATTAAAAATTGTAACATCTTAGTATTCTTGGGATTTTCAATAAAGTAGGAGAAAAATTAAGTACATCGTTCATAATAGAATTTAGAGATGCTAAGGTAAAGACAACAGGGTAAGAAGAACGCTATAGTGTATTATTTTTGGTTGAAGGGTTAAAACGCAAGCTCTTTTATATAAAAACTAATTCCAAAGCTGATTGGTCGTCAATAAAAATATCGTACAATTGTATGATACTCACAAAGTTTCCGTAATAAAAATAATCTTTTAAAAACTGCCGCTTGTAACCTACTTTTTATAATATACATTTTTGCAATTATTTTTCTTTTCTTTTATTTTATCTGTTTTTGTGGTGGCCGTAATTGGAATTAGTGCCTAGATATTAAATGAAGTGTTATTACAAGGTTTTAATTTTCTCCGCACGTTTTGGGGCTATGAGACTCTAAAAACGCAAAAAAAGGTGATGTTATTTCAAAGATAGGTTTTCAGTAATAATAATAAAATCATTTCTGTCTATTAATTAGGCCGAGTTATAAACGCTCAAAGAAAATATTTTTCAATCTTGAAATAAGAGCAAGACAAAACGGGTTCTTTGATCTATTAGAGATATTCGTCAGGTAATGGCTAAATGAAAAACTTGTTTCATCGCTTCACAATTGGCCTTCAGCGCAATTAATGTTCTTTTACTTTTTCAAAAGGTATTATATTTTGTAATTAGTATTTATGTTTGGGCATTATTACTTTTGTTTTATTCCAGTCATTTTACTCTATTTGAATGTGAATATAAATTATTAATCATAACTTTCCCAAACAAATATTTACCTACGAAATTGCCGTTTTATATAAAACAATTCAAATAAAATTTCTATGTGCGATGTTCTACTTTTATCAAGTGTGGTATAATTTTATATTCTTGGTACTCTTTTTGCATTTCAATGGCTTTCATCTTATACCATTACTGCAAAAGTTAACCAAAAATGTGAATAAACTAAAAATGCCTGTAAGACGAATTTCACTACCTCCTGGAAATCAAATTATTCTTTTACCATAATTAGTCCAGTGATAATCAGTTGCGAAGAAGTGATAAATTACGGCATCAGTCATGACCGATCCTCACCATTCAGTTAAATTAATTTCCTATTTACACTTTAAGGATAAACGCAGTTCTGACAAAAAGTTACACCGCGTCGAAGCATAAAAGTTATTCAGTGTAAAGATACGCTGAAACTTTTGAAAGCGTCGGGCGCATACATTAATCTTCATTCCTTATCGCTCAATTTTAATAGAAGCAATCTTAAATTCACTGCTGTTCTGATGATATTCTATACTAGATATTTCACCCGACTTTTGGGAAGCCTGAAGGGATATTAATATTTAAATGGGTATTAAAATTTATAAACATGTGTATACTGGTTTTTGCCCGCGAATTTGAGGGTAATAGTTGCGATGAAATCATTTTAACCATTGGCGTCAGTTAAATTAGTTATTTTCAAAGATTTAACTACGAAGTTTTACATATATATATCATACATAATTTAAATTTCATTACGTAAATTCATATTGAAAAAATTCAAAACGCAAGTAGCGTAGTTATTGATTACTAGTGACGACTTTCACTCTCAATGTCTTGGAAGGCTTACGCTGAAATATGCGTTAAATTATAAGTTATAAACTTTTAAAAAGGATGGAAAAGCCCTTCAAAATATGTCCAGTGTTAATACGTCGGTTTACGGTCGGAGTCATAGTGAAATTATTTTTCACACACAATCATACCATCGCCAAGAATGTTTTATGCAATTTCTCGCATTTGGCGTATCATACTTAGGCCGATTTCTTGAAAACCGTTGGTACCAAGCTGGAACCAGCGCAATTAAATTTTTATTTAAAAATCTGTAAAGGTTATATGCTAAGCAAAATATTTTGCTTGTCGGAGTAAATTCAACCTTTAGTGTTGCTTTCCATTTGCTTATTGAATTTTTTTCTTTCAGGTTACTGCGACCAATTAGTATTGATTAACTCACCGAAACTAGTGATTAAACCTCTGTCTCTGCAGTTCTCTTACCTCAACATGCACGATCTCCTCTAGTTGATAGTTATCAAACTTGTTTCATCGCTTCGAAATCGGCTTTTGGCGCAATTAATTCTCCTTTATTTTTGGAAGATTATTAGTTTTTTGTAATTAATATTTATATTTGAACATTATAACTTTCATTGTATTCCAGTAATTTTGCTGTATTGGACGTAAATATATATTATTAACCATAAATTTTCCAGGTGAATATTTATCTATGAAATTGCCGTTTTATATATGAGGATTCAAATAAAAATTACTTACATAAAGTTTTATTCTTAACGATTGAAATATTATTTTATTTTGTTAGTGCACTTTTGAAATTTCAATGGCTTTTATATTACAGCATTGCTGTAAAAGTCAAATAAAATGTTAATGGACATATACTTCGAAGACGAATTTCACTGCCTCCTAGAAATCAAATGGACTTAATCGGGACAGAGATTTGATTATGATAAAATCTTTGCCCCGATCAATAAATTAAAGGCCCGGTTATGCTCAGTTGCAAAACATAACACATAATTAGACCTCTGATGTTGGAGATTTTGAATGTGAAAAACCAATACAATACAAAACAACAAATAATGGAAAACCTGCATATTTCTAATGTAACAAAAGAGTTATCAAGAACTACACCTGAATTCAACATATCGCGCAAAGTACAGCTATTCATAGATTTATTGAAAATAAAATTTTAAGGGGTACGTAAACCAAATACATGTCATTCTGTTGATAAATTAAAGAGAATACATCCATGAAGCAAAATACACTGATAAAACTAATAAAAAAGAGATTAAAAAAGAGATTGCAGAACAAAAAAAAAACAAAAAATAAAAACTCGGTTACTCCGTAAACTTGCCTCGTTTACGGAGTACCAGACGAGATTTGGCTCGCACGCTTAAGAAGTATGGCCAAAATTAGAAATTTTTCGAAGCATCTTGCTTTGAGATATTCCACCTTATGGAATTAAATTTTCATTATCAAAATAATAGGATAAATTAAAATAATAAGATGTATGAAAAGTATTGAAAAAGATAAAATCAATATTATCAAAATATTGCAGGAATTATATCAACAAAAATATAGAATTATATTCATATAAATTAGAGTACACTGAAGTGAAAAAAAATGCATCACATATAAAATTCTATTTTAAATTTTTGTTAATGTAATATAGTATCGATACAGTAATAAATAATAAACATTTTTACAAATAATTTTCGAATTATCCATTACACAATAAAAATAACACTTAACAAAACACAAAAATTCATATATGTTTTAAGTACAGAAAATAAACGTCCACATAGTTAACGGATTTCTTTTTCCTGTAGTGCCACCCATACATATATATTTAAAAGGAACGAAAGAGAGAGAAACAGCGCGACGCGCTGCCTGTAGCATTTTGTTTCTCTTTTAGTCTGTCTCACTCACTCATATGGACAACAATATGCGCTGCCTAGCCAATGAAGAGCATTTTTCCTTTTCTCAGTTAGCTCTCCATCTCAAACGTCCGTTAAGAAGCTCCGCTTTGAAAATTTCATACTGACACAACCGTTCTTGCATAGTTTAATTCATCTTTTTTGGAAGTCATCTTCTTTCACACGACTACCAAAAATGACTGACTTTACTTGGCTATCATTAAATAAAGAAATTCAGTGTAGGCTTAATGGAGAATAATGGTTTGTTTTGACTATGTTAACATATGTATGAAATATTTAACATTTATTTCTTAAGTTGATGTCGACAAAACTCTGTTTTAATCTAGGCATAAGGCAGTGTGCGAGTCAAGTTCGCGCGAATATACGTCATATTTACTTCATACGAATATTTCCCATGCCCATAAGGTTTTCACTATCAAGCTAAAAATATTAAATTAATCAATGTATATTAACAGTTTTTTTTAATATTGATACTAAAATGTGCTGTAAAATTCACGTTTTGCTTTAAGTATTAAAAATATATGACCTTAAAAATGTTTTATTATGAAGACTCGTTGACTAAATCAAGTTTCAAAATCTACAGGGTACTTCTATTGAGCCAGAATATTGAAATTGGTTCCTTAAAACATGTAGATATAAAAATATTGAAGAAAATTGAAAACATGCAAAGTGAAATTAAGTATTGTCTAGTAAATTTGTATTTTAAATAAAATAAACTGGAGTTTGCCATGAGCTTTATGTATTAGGCACATAGTTAGGTATGTTAAATTTCCTAAAATTCAACCGTCTATAAAACTTACCTGGAATAAAAATGTTATAAGTTGTTACATAACTAGAATTGAAATTAATATTAAAATGTAACGTGATATTTTTTAATTCATTTCAACAACGAAGTTCCTATTTAAATACAGTATAGGATTTTCAGATTAGAATTTTTGTTAGAATTGTATTACTGTTGAAAGATTTTAACTGATTAAATATAAACGTTTAGTAGCTTTATCAATTTATCTATCATGTTATTATTAAGGTAATTCGTTACAAATATTTTAAATGTGTATGTAATAAACAGAAATATTTTAAATGGTATTTAAAAATTAATTATAATAACGAAAATTTCACCTGAAAAATTGACTTCTATAGCTAATTGTGATGCTGAGATTCTGAGAAATATACTCAAATAATTGTTGAATTATGATATAGAAATTTCGGTATTAATAATCGTGGTGATGAAATATATAACACGCCGAAGACATATTCGTATGTATAATATGAGAAGAGTAACCGAAGTATTAACTAAAATATTCATCATTATCGTTACTAATATAAGATGATAATTTTAAATGTAAACAGATCTATTCAAAAGAATAAGTGGTTACGTTTACGAATAACAAATAAGAAGACTTAATCCTTTCTAGGTATGAAAACACAGTTGAAAAATTTACTAGATTGAGTTGGAAAATTGGACATTATTTGAATATCTTAAAAATAGACCGAATGTGTAGATAAAAAATCATATATAAAGTAAACGCCACTTGGAAAAGATATGCAACCTTTAGAAATGAAATAAAGTTTAAAAAATACATGAAATAAAATGCGTGCAAGAAAATTCGTATAAAACTTTTTCATTTGGTGTGACCTGCGAATAGAAGCCTAAAATTTTATTTGTCAAGCAATCCCTTCTTTTGAATTCCGAACACGTACTTAGAAATATAAAAATTTTCTAGCGTTAGTGATTTGTTTTAGAGAGAAAAGTTATTGACAAAGGGTTCTTCAGTCAACAGCTTGAATATGTAAAAATTATGTTCATAAAGAACGTGATGAAATAGCAATTGGCCATACTTTTAAGATGTTTCCACCCGAATTACCCTTAGACGTGTTCCTGGATGTATTGTTTACACCAATACTTACCAATTGCTTATCCAATAAAATTTAATTGTTATTTTCTGAATTACATGAATATATTACACAAAATTAGTATAAACAAAAACATACAGCACTGCATACAAACACATGTACATAGTTTGTCACGTACACTAAACTATTTCATTACATTCGTAACTTTAATCCAAAGTATTAATTCATCCACTAATCAAAGACTCGGCTTGATTCTACCTCTACACAGCAACTATCTCGTAACCATCCTTTGAAAACATTAAATGTGGTGTTGCGTAGTCTCGTTTTGTCTTTGGTAGGTGTTTTGTAGGTTTTATGCGTATTCTACGCATCAATTATATATTTGCGTCTGACGCTAGCTCCTATAATATATATTTGAGGAGCTTTAGTTTATAGTCATTCTTCACTTTTATTCCTATAGAGTTTCATAAATAAACATTTTAGTACACAATGGTCGAAAGTCAAGAACTGCAAAGTGTGCCAAAAAAATCTGTCAAATATGAGTCTTGGTCTCTTTATGATCACTCGCAGCGATATACGACTTAATAACAATTTTTCCCTTTATTATTTGGATAAAGATACTACATTAATTTTCGTGAATAGAATAGAAAATATATACATATTTTGTAATGTCGCAAATATTTCTGTGACAATAGTATAAATATAAATAAATCAGTTAACCGTTAGTCACGTAATAAAGTAATCTTTCCTACGATCACAATGGCAATAAAAAGTCAAAAATATCACGCTGTTAATTTTCTTGACCGTAAATGTTTAAAAAGCAGAAATACGATTCAGAATACCCACAAAGGAATGCGCTTTAATTAAAATAGCGTAGATGTACATATGTCTCGAAATAGGAGATGAATGTTAAGTAAAAGAAGTCTAGTTAAGAGTTCTAAACAATTGATAATAAACAATTTTTTTATTAAAAATACTAAATATGTAATTAAAAATTAGAAGGTGAATGGATAAATATCCATTATAAGACAGAGTTGAAAGTCCTATTCACATTTAGATAGAGCTTGATTAAAAATCACACGCCCCTCTTTATCTGTCTGGAGAGGGGCATAAGACCAAAATATAATTATTATATTCATATTTTATTTAATATGATTATATTACTACATATTAATTTAAATCCCCATTGGATGAATCGACTTACAAAATTTGAAGTATATTGGCCTGAAACCATAGAAATTGTAAGATTGTTACCGACGGACGACTGGATCTGACAAAATTATGAGGGTTTGTTGTTTCCCTACGGAAGTATAAAACAAAAATTTTATATTAATATAATTATTATTTAATTATATTAATATAATAAAGTCATATATGAAAACAACATAAAAAAGCTGCCGCCGCCAATTTCGCCGCTGACATCTGTAATACACTGAGGTAAAATTAATTTTCCATATTTTGAAAATTATTTTTTGTCTGGAAGCAAAAATTTATGTCTCCGGGAAACCGTTTACGTTTAATAATAGGTCAATATTAAAATTAAAAACGATGTGAACGTCGATTCTTTTATCTCTTACACTGAGATGTCATATAACTACATAATGATGTATTCATCTTGATCTTAAATTAGACGGTATTCACTGTTGTATATAAACATATATGCATCACATGTATGGAGAAAAATTAGGTCACTTTTATACCCGAGTGAAGCCCGCTTGGATATAAAAATTGGGTGGCGCTGTGTCAGACGGCCGTCAGTTTAATGTGAAACGTCCATCAACATCAACGAGTTTCTTAAATGTACGTCTAGGAAGCACTGTAGTCGAAGTGGTCTGATATTTACTGTAAAATTTAAATTTAATCCGCTATTACTTTTGGTGGGCACCTATCATTTATTATATTCATTTTCAAATTATTTAGAGGACAATGAATTCTAAATAACGCGACCACTTTCGTCTTAATCCGTAAACGTACTGACGAATTACATGCAAAGAAACGCCTTGTAAGAATCAATTTTTAGCTTGAATTGTGATGTGCATCACGCGACATTGGTTCCATAACTGCATGAGTTGTGATTGTGGGTAATAGCTACCTTACTCTTTTCAGTGATATATACATGAATCACCTCTGGCACACGATAACGGAGCTATTTTCATTATCGAGTCAACATGTTTTTGTTGCATGTGGTTTTAGAAAACGATCCCTTACTTACCGAACTGAAAGACGTTTCACGTCAAAAAATAATTCAAATAAACATTTGAATCGTCTATGTTTTAATTTATGTTATAGTAGGGAAAAACCATTTTCTTTGTTAGAAATATACAGCCAAGATAGCAGGTTGGGAAAACTTACTCACCTTAAAGTACCATTCTCATATGGCAATTTTGAAAAATACCATAATACATATGATTTACAAAAGTGTAAAAATAATTACATTAAATCATTTGGACACGTGTTTCATAAAGATTGTTAATATTGGCAACTGATTTTTTTATCTATACTTAACATAATGCAGTACTTTAAAACTATCAATTACCAAAATAAATCAACTTTTTTAAAATAAAAAGAAATTTAAATTATTAACTTAATTACTATGCTTAAAAATAGTTCTATAATTCAAATAATAATTAAAATTAGAAAATTTATGATTTTTTGAAAAAACTAACGTCCAACGGTCGAGTGGAAAATTCACTAAACAAAATTTCTATCAATATTAAATTTTCCTTTACTATTCTTAGTTTCAAAGAACGTAATCATTGCAACGGCGATAACGGTACGACAACATTTTTCTACCACATGCACGCGGTTTATATTTTGACTCGAAACTATTTCCGTTTTTTGGTTAAATCACCAAATCTGTTCTACCTATATGCGTACATCTCAGAATTAAATGTAGTGCGTAATTATTTACTAACGTTTTGTTGTAAAACACCTTTCTTCAGTAATGGTTATAAATTCTTTAATGGATATTATTACAATATGTATGTCTATTTGACGGATGTAAATAAATATTTAAGGAACGATTGAACAATCCAAAAACCTGAAGTTATCGTCAAGAAACAAATGTAAAATATAGATAAATTCTATACAAATATTTGATTATGAATCAATCATTTTTAAGTTTACGATAAAATGGCAGTCACTAAGTATCATAGAACTCAATCCCCTAATTTTCTTGACGTGAAATATTTGAGTAGAATCCCAAAAGCAATTATGTCGCTTAAAGTAACAGTTGCATAATCACCTAATTACGAGACGATTAATACCGAGATTACATTACTTTATTAAAATTTAGAATTAATGAAAATTAAAGTTGGTGGCAAGAATAATATCTGGAAGGCCTAACGAAACGAGTAGCGAATTATTTAACAGAAAAAACTAAGTTTATATCATCTTAATAGAAGCGAAAAAACGAGTGGAAGGCTCAAGTTACTTGAATAGGGTGTTACAATGTATTGCGCGCCCATTTTCATTTCGTCGGAGGTAATGAAACATAGTTCAAAATTTTCAAAATAAATTGTGGGAAAACCGTATAGTAATTATTCCCTTTTAAAAAATAAGTGCTAATATTGACAAGAAAATTTGGCCACAATTGTAAATTCCATACAATGTAATCTAATATACTTCTTATTAATATTAAAAATAAAACAGACCTTGTGCGGGACTTTTCACGAAGGAAAGTTCCCTAGTTGTCTATGAAGCCCGTAATTTTAGATCCAAATTGATCGAATTAATTCAAAAATTAACAGTAGTAGATAGAATCTCAATATCTTAATCACGCATAACCGTTTGAATTTCTCAAAATAACTGATATTTTATCTCAAAAATTTTTTAAAATGAATTGAATGAATGTTTTGCCAGAACAAATATAATAAATGGAAATATATATAATATACAAAAACAAAAAAATAATCTACACAGTGCAAAATAATTATACTAATTTCTTGTAAAATATTCTGTATTTATTAGCGCTACAAACTTTTGCAAAGAATCTAACTCACCCTTAACCAATTTCTAGTTATCTCCTTTATGTATATGTAAAACCTTATTTCAAATTTTTAAGTCGATCGGAAATAGAACATAAAAGTTATGTTGCGTAATTCAAACGTTTATGCGTGATTGATAAATTGAAATTCAATTTACTATTTTTCGGTTTTAAATACTTGTAAAATTTTTTTTTCATTTCTCTCAAAATATACAATTAAATGTAAGTCTATATGTATGCTAAACATTGCTTCTATTGAAAGTCAAAAAGTTGCTTCAATTCAATACACTCAAAAATAATTTGATTAAGTGCTTGTAGTTACAAAAGTACATGCAGATTCTAAATAATATTTCTTTTATCCGCTTCAATACGCATAATTTAGCATACTTGGCATACATTATTTTAATATTCTATAAGACGAATTTCAATATACATGTGTACAACGTTTGTATAATTGATTATATGAACTGGTACTACTTTTTGAGGAGGATCAAAAACGAAAAAGTTGAAGTAGTTTAAATGGTCCTAAATTGACGATAATTCATCAATATTATTAAGCATTCAAATATGAAATTGATGGCAAATTCATAATAATTGACCTTTGCTTACTTTTGATATTCCATATCCCAAGTCTAAAAGTCTAAGGTCCAGGTGAATAATAATCACTCTAATTTTTTATTTATTAATGCATTTAACTATCGATATCGACTGCTAATGCCAAAAGGTATCGTCCACCTTTCATTCTAAATATACTTATGTGAAAAACTAAACAGTTCCTAGTGCACTTCTGTTGTCCGATATGCTATAAGTCTATTTTAATTATGTAGGTCTACAAATTACTTCAGATTAAGTACATTAGATATAAAGAAAGAAAAGGGGCGCAAATTGTAATCGCATTTTGATTTTCCTTGAAAAGAATATAGAAAAATATAGGTCACTTTACTAAATTTCATTATTATCATAAAACATCGAATTACATTAAGTTTTTATTTTTTTTCCATTATTATCAAATTTTTTTTTTAATTTTCACACCTTTATGACAATGTACAATTGCTATAAAGTGGTAATTGATAAAAGCTGAAATCTAACTTTAATAGTTTGATATTATATATTGAGGAAGAAATGTTAAAGTTATCATTTCCAAAGAGCTCATAAACGGAGGTTTGGAATAATGTACATACAAAAATTATGGATTATAAAACAGGTTTGGTGTATTATATGTGCCCTTAATAAGATCTAACATTATTTAGGAATGGAATACTTAACTTGCATAACGCAACGTTTCTCATTCAAAGAATACATTATAGCATTCATGTCTATCCAACAATTGACACCAAGGCAGGACCCGGAGTAACTGTATCCGCGTCAGCTGATTGTCCCTCACTGCTTAAATGTACCTAAGTTTTCCCTGAATGAATAACGGAAATATGTATAAAAATATTTAAGTTGTGTTAGTTCCATTTTTACCTGTATTATAAATAGAAAAAACATACTTAAATTTATATTAAGTTTTTCACAGATAATTTTAGACGAAAACAATACTTTATTAAGTTTTTTCCAATTGTCTGGAATACCAAATAAAATTTACGGAAATTATGGTCTGGAATATTTTTTTTTTTTGTTTCTGTTTGTATCCTGCGATCAGTAATTAGAACTATAAGCAGGTAGGTTGTGGTATGTATCTTGTTTGGGCGAATATAGGGCCAGTGCCCTTAATCGCTCTAATTATGAAGCACGTCAGCTCTCTTGAGTCTCTTTATCGAGTTGGGCTGCAACAGCATGTGCGAAAGTGGGTTAGGATGGAATGTCAGACGATCTTTGTATGTGGCTGTGTAGCGTTTTGCTTCGTCTACGATGGTTGAAATTTGTAGGTATTCGTGGATTTCCGAATTGCGGGAGTACCATGGTGCACCTGATATGACCCTAAGTATATTGTTTTGGGCTCTTTGTAGGCAGAGTATGTTCGAATTACTGGCCGATGACCACAGTTGAATCCCATATGTCCAAATGGGTTTTATTACGGAGCAGTACACTCTTAGTTTGTTGCTTAGGGATAGTGCTGACTGTCTTCCTAGAAGCCATAGCAAATTTCTAAATCGAAAATTGATTTCGTTACGCTTATTTTTGATGTGGTCTTTCCATGTCATCCTTCGGTCCAGATGAAACCCCAGGTATTTGACGCAGGACGATTGCGGTAAGGTGTTGGAACCTAAGTTGACTGCAGGACAAGTTGCACGTCTCAGAGTGAACGTGATGTGGTGAGATTTTTGGGCACTAGCTCTTATACGCCATTTGTTCAACCATTTATATGGTCTGGAATATAATATTATTTTTTTATTAAAAATTTTGTATTTACGTATGTAAAAGATACAATATTTAAAATAATAAAACTTTTATTCTGTCATTGAATGTCATAAAATAACAGCAAAAAAAGTCTGAAGAAAAAATATGAGATGTGTGTAACGAAATCCGCGGTAGAAAAGACATTATAAAATCACAATGTTAATGGCACAAAATAATTTGTGATATGGTTTGCAAGGTTATCTTTTACTTTGATAGATAATTGTTTTTTTTTTATTTTGTTTGTTTATTTCTGAACTAAGATTTTCAAATAATTTTGCTCGACTATGATTTATTAATTTTCAACTTCATTTCATTTTCCAATAAATAAGTTATGAGATTGAGCGCCGTGTTTCTACCTACTTTCTTTGATTATAGATTATATTTCAATTACAGTAAATAATTATTAAAATGTATCTTTTAAGTGTTAGTAAAACTCACACTTCAAGCACTCGGTATATTTACTCACATTAGAATTTTTGGTTATCTGTCATAAAAACTGAAATTATTTTTCTGTACCCAATTTCATCAGGTATTGCCCACAACTTCGTCTCTGTGGAATTTGTATGTTTGGTTAAAATAATTTTATGTTTATTATGCTTATGACCCATTTCATAGACATTGGTTGAATATTTAGGCTGTAAAAGTAGAACAAACAAACGTTCTGTGAACAAACTTTACTACTTATCCTATTGATATGAGTAAGGAAGCACTCGTATAATATAAAATAATTTATACGCATTAAAAGTACGAAAAATTCTTACAAATTAAATTTGACCCGATTACCCACATTGTGAAATATTAACCTGACCTAAATAGCACTAAACTCCAAAAACAAAGTTATATATCCTTCTTGTCGCAACCAACTCACGCAATCTGCCGTACATAAAAAATTAAATCACATCGTCGTAGTACTCCTATGAAGTTCTACAATTCTCATTTTTACTACTGTGGGACAACGTCAAAATGAATCCCAGCTATAGTGAGTAAGGGGTATATTTTGTGGTAATACGAGTATTTATCACTAAAATACACCACTTACTCACGTACAACCATTACCATATCTTGTGTGCCGATACAACCCTAACTATGCGATGATTTATCGCATCATTTTCCAATAAAATTTATCATTTTGTATTAGCTATTATTTGTTGAGATAATAAAATATCAATACAAGCAAAAACAAATCAAAATCCCAGTCAAGAATCCCAATATGCAAACGCAAATTAATATAAATAATAAAAGTTAAACACAAACAAATACGAAAACAAAAAGCAAGTGAACGAGTCGGTGATATAAAGATAAATACAATTTAAAATCTCCACTGCACTGTTTAGCGATAATATAGTTAATAATTATAAATTACTATATTCTTATAACACCGTTTTTTACTAGCGTTTTGTACTATATGTGAGCAGTTTCTTAGCTATGTATTACATTTATAAGGTTTGTTTTTCGTTTGTATTTTCAACAAAATTATGAAAATACAACACTAGCATATGGGGGTCAATAAAACTAAGAGAAGAAAGGTGTTTTCAAAAGAAAATGTACGTTATATGTATTGACCTATAAATTGAACCTAAAGTTTTTGACTAGAGGTAATGACAAAAGCCTGAATTTTTTCCCAGACACTAGGAAGTTACTAGCAGTACTGAAAGATGATTGCCGCATTAAAGCCTTTGCTATGGTTAAAAATGTACGTTACACATATTGACCTATAAATTGAACCTAAAGTTGTCGTTTGGAAGTTTAGATTGTAAAGGTTAATATTTTATAAGACTTGCATAAATCTCCTACTCTTGGTGCGAAGCCGTCAAACAAATAATAGTTTTTCTCTGCGTTCAACATGTTGGTCGCATAACGTCAGTTGATTTAGTATTAAATTATTACTGGGTCCCACTTTTTTTGGTGTAATTAATGCATTGTCTCATTTTGATTAACGTTTTATGTGACCTTTATCCAGGCGGCAGGTTTAGAATACCTTTACGGAGTATCGAGTTAATAGAATCAGTTAACAATTTTACTACATTATAAAATCTATATCCACATTTTACAACTTATATATTCTATATATTCTATATCTTATATAAGACTTTCTAAAAAGTCTTAAAAAGCTGTTTGAATTCCAATTTTTTAGAATAATTCTACAAAATTTTGAGTCAATATTTTAGGACGGCCTAATATTTTTCGTCAATACAAACTTTCAACTCTCATTCCACCAACTCTTTAAAATTCCATTTGCTACGTATATTACATGTTCTGCATTACGTACTCAAGTTTATATCTCTTCGACTGCGGTTTTCCATAAAATTTCACCGTAATGTGCCTTAAACTAAAAAAGCTGTGTGTAATGTTGTGACTAAAAATAACATATTATATAGTTTTGTAGGGTGCATGGAATACGCCCGCTTCGTGTTCATTCCATGTGCTCTTAATGTATATAGAGATTGTAATTTTGGAATCAAATATACCAAAAATTAAACTATTTTAACATTGTTTTGTCTTATTCACCTTCTTTGCTATTAATGTAGAATGGACCAAGTAACCATATGCAAAAAATATAGCCTAATTCTCAAGTGAAAGCTTGCAATAATTTCTCTCGATGGTGTACGGAAGAAATGAAAACTATTGTTCAATATTATGAAAAAAATATTTAAAATGAGCATCTCTAGCGTACGGCAGTATGTACGAAAAATATGAAATAAATGCACCGGGGGACATTTCACTCTATCATTATGATGTGTGCCTTGTTGCGGATGAAAATTTAAAGCCTCCCTTGTGCATCTATTTTTTTTTCCGGAAATGTAATATCGTTTATGTATACTTCGATTTTATTTAACTTTCTACTATTTATTTTTTGCTTACATTCAGCACAAAAAAGAGAAACAAGCTTTGACAAATATTTGAGGAATATTAGAAATGTTAACCTAATTATTTACAAATTTTTCAATATTCATATAATATAATAATAATACTTTCATATAATAATACTTTCATATATACCGACTGTTTTTTAAATGCCTCCATATAATATTTACGAACATCAGTCGTATATGAAATTCGATGTTATTAATTCTCGGCACAATCGAATCACGTCACTGCAAATTTAAGAGAATCGCTTTAAATTTTTCTTTAAGATGTCTTCTTTGTGACATTAATAACCTGTTAATGTCGCAACTGATATTTGTTACCCTGTAACATAAGCGTAAAAGTATTTTTTCATGTAAAACGAGGAGATATAAAATAAAAATCGCACATTGTTGGGCGTTGGTATTATGTTTACAGTATAAGGTAATATTGTTGCTAGAAATGATATATGAATGCTGTTTGGTTCTTGAGTTTTTAAAATGACCAGCATGAGACATTTAGACAATAAATTATCCCAAAGTTATTCGTAATGTGGAGTCGCCTTTTCTTTTAAAGTGACATACCTCAGAAGGAAAAACCCTTATGAGATACATCTATCAGCGTTTTATTCGGAAATGAGTTGATGCAAAAACTTGAATATTAGCACAATAATAAAGCATCCACACGTTTCAATAAGTAACTCTTAAAATATTTATATGGGAATTATAGGGGCGTAGGCAAACTGAGTATTCATTTTTTTTGTTTAATTCCGTATATGGTGTGGACTATCGTTTGACGGGGCTATTTATTGGTCACAAAAATATTTTTTTCATAATTTAAGGTAGTATAGCTTCGAACATGATGAAAAATATGTTTTACTTTCCCACCCTTATTTTCGAAGCTACTGAACCTAAAATTATGAAAAAATAAATTTTTAGAAGCCCACATAAAAGTTGTGAGAAAAGTATTGTAACGATTCTAGATGCCATGGTTCTTTGTTCATATGTATATAAACATATTAATATACATATATATATGTAAATATATATATATATATATATATATATGTATGTATATGTATATATATATATATATATATATATATATATATATATATATATATATATATACATATGCAAAAATATATATCTGTGTGTATGTATTAACCCATCTTTTAATTATATTGAGTATTCGTATTAATAAGTATTTAACCGAAACACAAAATCCTACTCAAGACCTTGCGTTGTTACTTTTTTAACATTTTTGAAATACTTAATTTTCATATAGTTCAAACTTAAGACTTCTTTGTAATTAAGAATATGGAAGCATTAGCGAGCCCTCTTTTGCCAATTCACGTAATGCTTTTTTAGGAATATATATATATATATATATATATATATTAATATGATATTAACGTAAATGTAATACTAACAAGCATGCGTGCCTGTACGCGCATATGCACACACGCACTCACACACACACACACACACAAACACACACATAAATATATACACAAACACACAAACATGCACGAACCACGTTTGTTGTGTGTGTATGTGTGAAAGGAGCGCTGCGCGGCATCGATATATGTACGGAGCGACGTAATGAATCAAACTATGTACCAAGATCTGTATATACACATCATGAGCCAAGAACGCAGAGCTCTAAGTGAGTAACATGTGAAAGTGTTATCTAGTACAACTTATCACACTCCTCAATTTAAATTAAATTACATATTAATTATAGTCATATCTACAATTACGGATTGTTAATAATACTTGAATAGTTTATGTAACCTATTAAAATTTTACCGCTTTGTATATTTTACGTAAGCAAGCACTTCCTTAACATTTCTAAGCTAAGTCGATTGGTAAACAGAGCGACAGCAGCGAATAAACCGAGCGTAGATGTGAATTAATGAAGCGTGTTGTACGTGCTTACTTCGTACGTGAGAAATATTCTGCACGCTGCTTATAACTCGCTTTAGAAACATTGTGCTCTGGTAAATACATTAAATTTAACGCTTATATGACAGAATATGTCTTGTATCTCTGTTTACTACTTCGTCGGAGATGGAATGCGCCAAATTTCTAATGTGTATATTATTATATTGAATGAACGCGTTCTTCTCTAACAATCGATTTATATAATCTCCTATAAGACAATCCTTACTAATGTTATAAATATAAAAGTTGGTTTATTTTTCCGCCACCTAATTTCGCAGCTGTTGACCTGTTAAAAATTAAGGTAAATGAGAGCAACATTCCGAAAAAATTATATCAAAAGTATTTTCGCCTTTCAAATGTATAACATTGCTCTACTTTCAAATATTTAATTATATATTGTCCAGTTTGTTTTCAGCATGCAATAGATGCGGAAGCCTGCAACGTTTACTAAAATTTCATTCCAAAACGTAAGTTTCATTTCAAAATATGGGATATCTTATTAGCATCGTGAATGAAGATTCAATAAAAATCGATTTCCAGTGTACTTGAATATCAGATTTTCAATGTAATATTTCAGATAAATAACTCATTATGTAGTTTTGCAGCATCGGTAGCACTGCAATGCATAAACTTCGTGCGCATTTTAGGCGCTCATAATAATTAAAAATATTATAGAGTTGGGCTCAAACATACCAGTAATGAAGATATTTTTACATTGAATTAAACATACATTTATGTGTTGACAAAACAGTATTATTGCACCCCATTTACTTTTATCATTATTGATATGAAATTTACCAAAAACCATGAGCGATCAAATATATTAATAAATTATTAATATGGAATTACTAAAAACCATGCACAATAATATACACTAACAACGAATTCTTGCAATTGTAGTATGGAAAGTATGTGAGAAAACGAAACTACAGTGCAATATTACGAAGCAGCTTAGAAATAATTTAAAATGAACATCTCGAGTGTATGGCAACTTTCACGAACAATGTGAAAATAAATGCACCTGGGAAACTTTCAGTTAGCAAAAATGATATGCGCGTTGTCGCGGTTGAAACCTCACTTGTGCATCCGTTCATATTTTCTTCGCATAAAATTCAAAACCGTATTTTGAAACTGACTTCGATTTAACTTTCTATTATTTATTTCCTCTCGTGTATTCGAAAATGTTTCTTTAAAATTATTTTTCTTTCCAGACTTTCATGAGTATGGATATACAGCTTGAGTAATATTTTTATTGTGAAGTTGCATGTTGGTAGTCGTGATCTTTAACATCTGGGAAAAAATTAAAAATTGCAAGACAATTTTGACATCATTTTTGACTCAACTATAATAAAAGTAATTCAAAATACGATATAATATAAATTAAAATAACGTCGCAATAATATATTGGGATGCATAATAAAATAGTAAAATGTGTAAATGTTAGGGCTCCATATATTTTCTTTTCTTCTTCAGACAAAATAAAATTTGACAAAAAAAAGTAAATATTTAACAAATACCTAAAAATCTAATAAATTTTTTCTTTTTCGAGCGAAATTACGGACAATGGATGTAATAATATAGTATTCACGAAGTTTCTGAGTTTGGAAATACGTTCCAAACTCTCCAAAATAGTTATATTACAGAAATCAATACCATGCGCAAAGCAAAACCATATTTTAATTAATTACAAGTTATCATTTTATAATTTGTAAGTACCCAAATATATAAGAAATTAACTGAGCTGCAGTTAATGTAGTACTAGATTTATATAAACTATTATATAAAGAAGTGATTTATGTTGATTTTTAATTCAAAATAATTTAAAAATTTACTCGTCTGATTTTAAGTACGTTAAATGTGCTTATCATATTCGTTACCCTGCCCTATATTTATTTCATCCTTTCCGGTTTTATTCCATGAGATTACAGCAAATGTAGATAAAATGATATATAATATCTTTTACAAAATCGATTTCAAAAAAGTAGGTAGTACCTACTAAAAGTAAAAAAATAATTAACTCAAAATCGTACCTATTTTTCGCAATTAATAACTAAGTTTTATAAAACAAATTTCTAATTTAATTTTGTTTATAATGTAAATTTAATTTGAACTTTCAATGTATTCACAATACGAAATATTTTCCTAGAGCGCGTAATTATAATATAAAAGTTTACGTTTGTTTAAGTCAATTGGCACTACTGGGATCGACATTAAAAATAAGTATCTTAGTTATTTATTGTGAATAAATAGGTACTTATTTTTAGTTAACTATTTTTTTACTTTTTAGTATGTACTTTCTTTGAAGTCGGTTTTTTTCAAAAGATATTTTATTTAAGAATTTTTAGATATTAATAATATTAAACATCATACTATAAATAATATTTAATTGTTTTCATTCTTAGAATACTGTACAATTATTAAAAGTCGCGGACAAAAGCTTGCTATTTGCTCTTTGCCTAAAGTTGGTTATCATCAATACACAGAAACGAAGCGACAGTAGCAGCACAGAGTGATTAGCTGTTAGCCGTTGAGGAGTTTCATTCTCTGTATCCGAAGTCCAATATCATATATTGCAAAGTAACAACTATTACTTGAGATAATCTTTATAGCTGAAATCAAATATGAGATTTTGCAAAGTAATGAGTAGAGTAACAACTAACCAATAGCAAATATATTGAATCACAGTTTATTCATTACCATCCGTTAAAAAATTGTATTATTAATTTTTAGAACTTATCATCAGACCCTGACCTGATCGATGGTGTAGTTATTACGCAAAGGAAAAACTACCAGTATCAAATATCTTGAATTACGGTTGATGTACTACCATCCAATAAGAAGTTCCATTATTCATCTTTAGAACGCATCATCATTCTCTGACATGTTAGGCGGTGTAGTTATTTTGCAAAATGACATCTACCAATAGTAAATATCGTTTTTAACGTTTAATTTACTGCCGTCCGTTAATGAGTTCCATTACTCATATCCAGAACTTATCTTCAAACCTGACCTTGTCGACAGTATAATTATTTTGCAAAGTAACAACAACTAGTAGCAAACATCTTCAATCACGGTTGATTAACCAACATGCGTTAAGGAGTTCCATTGTTTATCTCCGGAACTCATAATCAAACCCTAACCTGTTAAATGGTGTCATCATATTGCAAAGTAACAACAACCATAGTTGATTTACTGCCATTCGTTAAACAGTTTCATCCTTCATTTCCCGACCTCATCATCAGATCACCTTCATACATATACGGGATTACCTCTAAATTAAGCTATTTCAAATAAAAATATAATCATCAAAATCGGTCTGCTTGATAAGGAATTATGGAGGAAAGTACTTAAAGAAAAAGGTTCAAACGAATTGAGAATCTTTCCTTTCTTTTTGTAGTCGGTTAAAAAGTCGAAGAAACCGACCTATACTACATTTTACCAGAGCTGTATCTATACTAAATTCACACTGTGCGGCATAGTACGTTACCATTTGCACAGTAAATTTACAGTTTTTTTAGAGAATTCCTAAAAGATCATTTGGAAAAGGGGAGGTATATCTTTAAGGATATACCGATTTATTATTATGGAAAAAATGTTTTAAAGCCCTTATTAGTCCTTTTTAATGGTACCCCATACTGTACATGTAATTGAAAAAAAATTCGAGTACTTAATTACCATATTTTCCTAAGGCAACTCTTGATCACTATTTTCATTAAGTCATCTAATTAATCTCTTTGTTAATTATAATTGACGAAATCATGTAAAGATAGTATGCAAAAACATTAAGTAGACAAACCGAATATATCTTCCCCAACTGGAGGATTCAAATAGGCCTGCATGGAAATAAGTTAAATAACCGACTTCACTTCCAACTTGCGATGAATAAGAACTTTAAACAAAAAATTAATAAAACATCCTTTATGTTAGGATCTTACAAATTACAAAAGAACTTGTCAAAAATTTTACATAAAATTTATAGCTATATTCATGCTATTCTGCTAAGTATTCCGTTTTATTATTGTAAGTCTTTGTAAGTTGCTAGCGGAATATTTTTATCGACTTTATTCAATAGTTAATATTCCTATTTTTACAAATTTTGCAAGTTTTTGATAAAACAAAATGTAACTATTCCGGAAAAATGGTGATAATTTTAGCAAACCTCACACAAATTTATTACCTTAATTGAACGTAACTGCGTCACACAATTCACAAAAAAATTATTGTTTTTCGTTTTATTTTAATAAATTTAAAGCTATGAGAAAACTATTTACCAATAGAACAACATATGCCATTAATTAAGCCCAAGACCAATTATGAACATATTAAGCAAGTTTGAGATAGAAGTTAACTCTGACAACGGTCTTATTAGCTGAAAAGCATTTATTTACTAATTATAATTAAGTGCGAAGCTCAAATGACTTTGGTCTGACAATTGCCTATTTAACGTTGTTAATGAATGTAAATGGTACAGCGATTTTCACAGAGATTGTGTAATACTGTCTTTGTAACTTTTAACAGTAATGACAGTTGTGAAGTAAATTTACTTCAATAGACTTGCATGAGATATTTAGATATTTTATTTCATTCGTAAATAATCCAGAGCTGAAAGAAAATAAATTATTGTTATGAGAAGATAATTTTAATTTAAATACTAAGCATTATTTAAAGCAATATTTTATTTGTTTATTTATTTCTTTCCACCAATGCGATGACGTACCTACCATCGAAGTAAATAGTCGTTTAACATTTTAACGTCACGACAGTATCTGCAAATAAGTTTGAAAATAAGATTAATCACAATTAAATGAAACTATGTGATGTAGTATTACTAATACTTTCTTTAACTTCTTTACAGCGACCTAGGTTTCGTTGTATTACATCATCTTCAGGTGTGTGATTAGCAAAGATTGACCTAATCTTTGCTAATTGTCTACTTGAAGATGTTGTAATACAACAAAATCTAGGTCGTGGTAAAGAATTTAAGAAACTAGAAAAAATATCACATCACGTAGTTTCATTTAATTGTTAATAATGAACTTCTATAAAATTAACATTCAATAAAATTATTTAAAAAGAATGACAATCCAATTACCTTCTAACAACAAATAAATATTTCTAATACCTCATCATGGAACTGCATTCTATGGAGAATCCTTTACCGTATATGCTGTTAGATTATGGAATCGACTAAATATGAATATATAAAGTGCACCATCATTTTCTGCCTTTAAAAAATCTCTCATCCTTATTCCTTGCCTGTCGCTAAGAAGTCGTTGTTATATTTTTGTACCATTTGATTTTTTTTACTTCTGTATTTTTCATTTTTTATAAGTACCATTAATTAGCCTTTATCAATAGTTTTCAGTCTATTAATTGTTCTTGTTCTTCTCACTAGATTCATTGTAGTTGGCTGTATGAGAGTACTCTTATAGTAATAAGTCCACCAATTCGTACTTAAGTTTCTTATCTCATGGGAAATTATAAATAATTAAATATAAAAAGTCAGTGTAAAAACATTTGTATATTTAAATGAAAGCCTTGTGCGTAGCTTGCACGACATCATGTCTAGTGTCATTGAGGGAATTTACATATTTTGTCGAAATACCTATATCATAATTGCATAGGGCGCTTGTCTTCTATTTTCCTAACGCTTGAACCAAATGCTAATTCTCTTTAGATATTTCTATTTTCGGTGTGTCAAGACAAAACTCAAATCGAATTAATGACAATTGCAACAAATAGTACTAAGTTATTATTACTCCTATATAACCCTGGCAGAATTATCTTCAGTGTACGCTACACTTTTAAATATAAATATAACTTATATACATCTACATATCCACTTTATAACATCTCCTTGGGGCAAATAGTTGTAATGGAATGCCATAAATCTCATTTAAGCATACTTGTTTGGGTTTTGTACCTCAAAAAGGAAGAAGAGTTGATTGTGTGATATTAGGACCATATCCGTCCGTCACAGCCATTTTTCTTAAAAATCACTTGACATGGCAACTTGAAATTTAGCGAAGAAATAAAGCACTTTCATTCGCACATATTTATAATACATTGATACGGGAATTTCAGGAGTTGCGAAGGTTAAATAAATTATTCGAAAAAAATTAGTTTCGAAGGGATAATTATAAATTTTATGTTGTATAACTATATATATATATATATATATATATCTATATATATGTATATATATATATATATATATATATATATATATATATATATATATATATATATATATAGCGTAACTTCAAATTCTGAACGTGTACAAAAAATTCGTCCATTCTATCACTTATATATATTTCTACTTCACCTAATTAATTCAATTATTATTTGTTGCGTTAAGAAATCCATATTAATAATAAAATGATAAATGAAGTAATTTCACTTCAAACTACGCATGAAATCCACGATGTGCGAGCCTAATTCGCACTTGGCCGGTTTTTTGTGTTATCTTTTATAAACATAAAATTTCTCATCATACTTGCTTATATTCTAGAATGGGAAGTATATTTTTGTGTGAGACGAAAATAAATTAAATAAGCAGAACATGATTTCTTTATATACATCACTGTCACCGATTTACTTCTATTCTGTTTTCTCAAATAGGTGACTAATTTTTGGATATAATTCTTGCTCTAATTATGTTATTATTTACCATTCCTGCCACATCCTCAAAAGTCAGTCACTTTTCTACCCAACTCGTCTGCCACGGTCATTTTTCTCAGAAGCAATCCGATAGAGAAACTTAAATTTAAGCTTAGTAATAAAATGTGTAATAGTTAGAAAAAACAATTATGTAATAGTTAGAAAATATATTTACGTGGAAATATTATAGGGCTAAAATAAATCATTCGACTTTTTTTTTATTTCATTTGATTCACAGGGTATAAAAATTCTAGAAGAATTTTTATTTCCGGAATTTTAAAGTAATAATATTGAAAATATCCACAAAAATACATGTATCTCCGCGCCCATTTCTAAATTGCTAAAGTGGAAATTATAAAAAAGGACAACATCACTTTACATTTATTTATAATTTTAAGTGACACTATAGCAACCAACTAAATCTCCTATTTTTCGAGAATTTCATGGTATTACAGAATCACTTCTTAGGGATCGTATACTGATCGTCCAATGTTGAGTAAGTAAAATACTGAGAATCGAGAAAGAAGGGTGCTATATATGTGTTAAAATTTGTTTATTTCGAAAATTATTTAAATGAACTTAGCTTTTAAAAATTATATAAAAAATAGAGACAAATGAGGGGAATGAAATAGGGCAAATATTGAAAAATTACGCAGTAAGTATACTCTAGTAAAATATAGTATTGAACTTACTACTTCGTTTTTAGTTAAAGTGCCCAAATGAAGAATGTTTTCTATTATTATAAAAAACTAAATTAACATTTCATTACCAGCTTTGTAAGTGGAATATTGAACAAACGAAGATCCTAGACCATAAACGTTCCTAGAAGGAGGCAGGGAAGGCTGAAAAAATATTTCGAAAACCACATCCACTGACTTCCGTAGAAGAGAGCCTATGGATTTAATATAGGAATAGTCGATGGAGAGCCTATGAATTTAATATAGGACGACGGGGTGAAGTGTATTACGAGAGACATTTAATTTGTGATGTCGATTACGAGATTATATGAGATGCACATATCATAATTAAGGTGCAAAAATCTATGGACGTACACACAGCAACAACCGACTAGATCTTGTTGAGTGGATTGAATTCATCGAATTTTCACAGCATTTCCATTCAAAGTGAAATAAATAATATTTGAATACCTAATCCTTCTTAATCTCTGACTATATAGATATAGATATTCCTAAATATGTATTGAAACTATGCCCACATAGTTTTATAAAGCTAAACCTATGTCATTTTTTATCCATTATATAAATATTTCTGGAACTTTCAGATCCAAATATTTCTTATCCAAATATAATCTTAATTAAGCCTAGAAATAGTATACTGTAATTATAAAATACTCACTATAGATACATTTTCCTCTCGTTCTTGTTGCAGGTAATATTCTTAAATGAAAATTTATTAAACATTAACGCTACACAAATCTTCGGCATTTGTCTCGTAATTAATCATCTCGAGTAAATTCATTACAAGTTAATTGCTGGTAATTTGTATTATTTTAAACAAAATTTAAAAACATAGCATACGACGTATTAAAATAAAATCTGAGTATATACTCATTGCATCGACTCAGATTATTTTAACCAATATAAATGATATAATGAAAAGTTTATTCATTTGCAAAATGTGTGATACTGAATTCATTCATTGCGTTCTTACAAGAAGGTTGTTTTTTTGTGACATTAACGATTTCAAAGTTATTTTAATAAACCAAAGCTATTTCCTTTGTATTTAGCAAATGTGACAGATACATTATTTTAGTAGTGGAATATTGCTACCTAAGTGCCTTATAATATTCGATAGTACTTGTAGCAGCGGTTAAAATTTTTAATCTATATATTAATACGTGAAACAAAAACTTTGGACCCCTTTTTACGAAAATTGCGTGGACGGAGGAGTATGAAATTTGGCATACTTATAGTTTATATGTAGGAGAAGTGCAGAACGCTAATATTTTTCAATAATAATGCTTATAAAGTACATTAAATAAATAAATAAAACATTACACTCACTACCATGCATTTGACACACACATGTATATACATACAATTGACATATGAGTAGTCTTGAGTTTTATTTTTCCGCTTGCTTTCCATTGTAGTTTATCTGCCAGACAGTTCGCAAGTTATTGTGCTTCAACTTTGTTATTTTCTCATATATAGTAGTAAAAAAATTGGTCTATTATCTAGAATTATAGTTGTTATCTTTTAATGTAACATTATTAATAATAATCATAATATTAATACGTGAAGCAAAAACATTGTACCTCTTTTACGAAAATTACGCGGACGGAGGAGTATGAAATTTGACACATTTAAAGTTTGGATGGAGGAGTACGGAAAGCTAAAATTTTTATATAATAATGCATTAGAAACACATTAAATTAATAAAAAAACCATTACACATACTACCATGCGTTTGACACACACACACACATGTAAATACATACATATTGACATATGAGTTGTCCATAATTTTATTTTTCCGCTGGCTTTCCATTGTAGTTTATCTGCCAGACAGTTTCTAAGTTATTGTGCTTTAACTTTGTTATTTTCCCATATATAGTAGTAAAAAATTTTATCTTTTATCTGAAATTAGAGTTATTACGATTTAATAAATTATTATTAAATTTTCTAAAGGTTAATAATAACCAAAATATTAATATACTAAGCAAAACCTTTATACTCCTTTTCATGAAAATTACGCGTCCGGAGGAGAATGAAATTTGGCACAGTTAAAGTTTATCTGGAGAAGAGTGCTGAAAGTTAATATTTTTACATAGAAAGAGATACATAGATTTTTATTAGAAATACATGCGTTTGACACACACACATATGTACACACACATATGTACTATTTTGTTTATGGTTGAAGTCTATGGTCAAACAGATTAATATTATTTGTCCATAGTCTTACTGAATGTCAAAAATAATTATAATTATGATAATGTCATAATCATAGTTTGTTTCGCATACACATATTAATAGACCAAACGCAAATTTAAATAAAATTAATTGTTTACAAATGAAGAAGTAATTTTTAGAGATACATATAAATGTGCACTAAATGTAATTCCAAGACTTTTTCATAGTTATGATTGTGGATTAATGGATTTACAATGCAGGTTTTGCAATGCAAAAGGTTTTGAATCTGAAATGACTTTATGTGACAGGACTGAATTCACTTAATGTTGTCATAAGGGTAAAGCAATATTACAGCCCTGAAGTCAAAATGAATATTTTAAATCATTGTATTATGGACTTATTTCAAATGAACCTACAATCAAAAGTAAGGCAAATAATTATTTGGAAACATTCGCAAATATAATTCATCATTTGCTATGGTTAGCTCAGAAGCTAAAATTTGCGGAGCAGTTACAAGTGGAGTGTATCATTTCAAAAACATGATGTTTTTATCACAGATCAGGTTCAATGAATGCGGCATATGGTCGCTCACCATGTTGTGCGCTATTCGATTTTTATGATATCGACACTATCAATTATATATTATCAATTATAGATTACAACAACATTTTAATCAAATTTGCAATAACAATATAATGCGCAAAATATCTCTTGAATTGGAACGCAGTAATCTTTTGGTTCGGTCATTCATTGCAATGAAACATCATTGTCACAGAGTTGAAAATAAAGAAAAAGAAATTTGTATGCTCATTAAAGTAAATCATGATTTAAATCAACGCCATTTCAATGATGCTGTTCAAACTGATGTAGCAGTAATATTTAGTACAGTTGATGGTGAGCCACCTTTGAACGAAATATGATTTCTTTTTTAAAAGTTAATGGTGTAATTAATGTTCTGCATGCTCCAAGAAATATGTATCAGAATTATTTATATGCAATGTCAATTGTACAACATTTCGGAAAACCGTCTTTATTTATTACAATGACTTGCAATCCAAGTTGGCCAGAAATAGTTAACAACATTGGTGTAGGGGAAGCTGCTAATTTTAGACCTGATATTATTGTGCGTGTATTCAAGTCAAAGTTGAAAGCATTCATAGATGGCCTTATACAAAATAATATCTTTGGTAAAGTTGAAGCAATTGAATTTCAAAAAAGAGGGTTGCCTCATGCTCCCCTTTTACTCACTTTAAATGAGCAAGATAAAATTGTTAATGCTATAGATATTGATAAAGTTGTATCTGCGGAGATTCCTCACATTGAAACATTACATAAATATGTTGTAAAACATATGATGCGTGGTCCATGCGGAGTACTTAATCCTAATTCTGTATGTATGAGAGATGGAAAATGTATAAAAGAGTATCCAAAACGATTTAACGAAACTACATGTGAATCGTTAAATGGGTATCCATTATACAGAAGACGTGGTAATGGTATTAATGCAGAAGTTCGTGGTAGTTGCCTTGACAATCGGTATGTTGTACCATACGATCCATATTTACTTGCTAAATTTAATTGCCATATAAATGTTGAAGTATGTACTACAGTCAAAAGTGTCAAATACATTTATAAATATGTGTATAAAGGCTACGACAGTGCATCTGTTGAACTAGAGTCTGGTGGAAATGAACAAGGTCAAAATATATAAATTAATGAAGTTACCAATTTTTTAATTGATCGTTATGTCAGATCAACAGACGCTGTATGGCGCATCTATGAATTACCAATGCATTTTCAGTCACATACTATAATCAGACTTGATATTCATTTACCGCGTCGACAGAATGTATACTTCCGAGAAGGGCAAGAACGTCAAGTAATTGACAATGAAAGACAAACAAAATTATTAGAATTTTTTGAGTTGAATAGATCAAATCCATCAGCACGAGAGTATAAATATACTGAAATTCCTATGCATTATGTGTGGGAAGATTCCCGAAATAAATGGAAGAAGAGAAGCCGTGGAGGTGATAAAATCATTACAAGGATATATGTAGTGTCACCAAAAGATATCGAACTTTTTCACTTACGATAGCTTTTATTACATGTCTGTGGCCCGAAATCAATCGAGGATGTTAGAACATACAATGAATTTTTAAACCCTTCTTTTGTTGAAGCGTGCCATGTTCACGGAATAGCTTCAAATGATAATGAGTGGCGGGAATGTTTAAATGAATCAAAAGAATTACATTCACCAAAAGAAATGCGGAATTTATTTGGTTACATTTGTGCAATAAATGTGCCAGCCAATGCATTAGCGTTATGGAATGAATTTAAAGTATATCTTACTGAAGATTTTCTAAGACTTTACAACGAAGAAGTATCCTTCAATAGAGCTCTCTTATAAATTGATGATATTTAGAATGTTCATAATTTGTCCTGTCAAATTCTTGGTTTACCAGTTCCCACATACTCGCAGAGAATAGAAGAAGAAAATACTATTGATATAATAGAACAAGAGATGCTGTTTTGTGAGTATTATGAAAGTGCCAATATTGAACAGCGTAATCTCATTGATCAAGTTATTCGTGACGTTTTGTATCATGATACTGGATCCAATGTTTTTTGTTTAACCGCTCACGCTGGTTGTGGCAAAATATTCACTCAAACAGCATTAATTCACAAATTAAATTCGCTTAATCTTCGTTGTATTCCAACTGCGTTCAGTGCCATAGCTTCAACTTTATTACTTGGAGGTAGGACTTTACACAATGTGTTTAAATTGCCTTTACCCATTTTAGAAAATTCTGTATCAAATATTACTGCAAATAGTAGCTACGGTAGTTTCATAAATTCATCATCATTGATAATTATTGATGAAGTTTCTGTGTCCTTTGCAAGTGTTGAAAATCATAGATAGATTATTGCGTGATCTATGTGATGAAAACGATAAACATAGAGTATTTGGAGGAAAAACTATATTTTTGTGCGGTGATTTTTGGCAAATCTTACCAGTAATCCCACATGGATCACGTGGAACTTTAATTGAAAATTGTGTTACAAGTCGGCATAAATTTCCTAATTTTCATAAAGTTACATTTACTCGAAATTTGAGAGCTTTACCAAATGAAATAGAATTTGTAGAATTCTTGAAAAAAATTGGTAATGATGAGGCCCCACAATTCCCTCAGTTTGGTGAAAATGTTATTGAAATACCTCATCAATTACTAGGAGATAAAAACAATATTATTGATGAGGTGTATGGAAATATTTCCAATAACATACTCTCAGAAAATATATTGAACTCTGTTATTTTAGCACCTACAAATGACGATTGTACTTTAATTAATACTGATATACTTAATAAAATTCCTGGTAAAGAGCGAACATATCATAGCTATGATAAAATAATTTGTGATAATGACAATGACATCAATAACTATCCGGAAGAGTTTTTAAATTCTTTGTCTATTAGTGGTTTACCACCGCATAAGTTAGCATTGAAAGTTAATTGCATAGTTTTATTGATCAGAAACTTAAATACTAAGGACGCATTAGTCAATGGAACAAGAATGCGCATCAAATTTATGCATCGAAATTCAATAGATTGCGAAGTTTTAACTGGGACCGCATGAAGTAAGAGAATTTTGATTCCACGTATAAATTTAACGTACTCTGGAACTATTTTACCGTTTAATCTTCAAAGATCACAATTTCCTATAATACCTGCATTTGCGATGACAATAAATATATCTCAAGGACAAACATTACAAAAGGTTGGAATTTTATTCAATCGGCCAGTTTTCACACATGGGCAATTGTATGTCGTAGCAAGTAGAATCCGTTCATTCGATGGTTTAAAGTTTTATATTTCCGAATATAACGATCAAGGATGTTTAGCAAACGATGAAAGGGTTTTTACAAAAAACAATGTTTTTAGAGAAGTTTTAAATCGTTAATTATATTATCGCAATATGCGATAAAAAATGCTATTCTATGGAGAGCATTTTTTACCGCATAATTTTTTTATTTCGCATCATCTTACAGCATGTTCTGTTTCAATAATTTTTTTTTAAAATAGGTATTCTTTATTTTTCTCCTTTTTGAATTCCATATAATTTATTTTTTTTAAATAGGAAAATAACAGCGTTGGCGAAATCTGTGGTTATAGTAGTATATAGGCTTTAACAATAGAACCTTAATAATGTTTGAGCATTATATTTTAATAATTTACATTAAATAACTTATAATTTAAATTTAATATGGTCGAATTTCGACCACTGGGCGACCACTAGTAACTAATTAAAATGCAACATCAAAATTCCAACATGAACTGTCAAAACAATGCATCACTACAGCAAATACAACAATACAAAAGCATTCTTCTTGTTCCATGTGCAAAACTATATATAATAACAAATTTATTACCGAGCATAGTTCAATATTCAGTATATGGAACCTTCAACAAAAGTTTTGAATATTTTCTGTCATTTAACACCAATGAACTGTTTTCCACCTACACATAATTCTTATATAAATCAATATATTCTAGTCCAATTTGACGACAATAATATAAAATATTAATTAAATTGATAACTTCTTAACGTTATGTTTCTTCGAATAGAAAGTACTCCTGAGTAAATCCTTACATAGTATAAAACAAAGTCACTTTTCGCGTTTGTCTGTCCTTCTGTAAGTTGAGATCTTTTAAACTATTAACGGGTTTTGATTCGGTTTTCACTATCACTTAGATAATTTTTCTCCGGAAGGTTTATATGTATAATATATGCATGTTATAATATATGCAGGAAATATATAAAGAAAGTCAATATAAATCCGTAAAAAAGTAGAATTTTGGGCGCTTTCATTTCTAACGCTGAATAAACTTTACGAGATATATCAAAATGTTGTAGAATGGAATTGCGGATTTTAAAAATATCTACAAGTAAGTCCTGGATGGCATATATCTACATCCTACGGATAACCCACAGTACTCAATTTTATTAATTTCTTTATGGGGTTATACTTTCGAAGTTTTTCTTATCAATATAATACTAATCTTTATAAAGTGAAATAAGGTTTCGTTGGGCATTTAACGTAGATAAAATTTTCTCTTTACAGTAAATCATTACCAATCTATAATCTTCTTGTGAATGGCACTTCTGAAGTCGACAGGAAAAATAACAGTTCTCGATCTTAAAATAATGGGTTCTTCATTTGTTATATTTATTTCATTTCACAGAGCCGATGAATCCTGAAATTTGCAAACTATATCTTTTTCATATTAAATGATTGATGAATGATGGTAATAAAGCAAATAGAATAGATAAAGAAGTTTATTTTATGCTTATTGTAAACACAAAAGGATTATTAATATAATCGGGACATAAAAGTGACAATTACAAATGTGAGCAATATTCGCAAGGTTAAATTAAAAGCACTAATACAACTCCCGGAAGCCGTGGTAAAAAATATTTATTATTATATTAATATACAGAGTTATTATAATGGAAATTATATAATTAAATTGTATAGAAAAAAATCTTTTTTTGTCAAGTTGCGTTCATGTTTGTCAGATTTATTTTATTATTACGTTCCGAATAACCCAATAAAACTTAAGCAAAAAACAAAAAAAATTAGTATTTTTCACCATTTACGAAAAAAATATATGTAAATAAAAACAATTTGTATACGTAGAGTTTTTATAAAAACTTGAAACATGTAAGGGGGAGTTTTTTCTATTGAAAGGAAAATAAAAACAATATTAGAATTTGGCAACGTAATGCGACAATTTTAAAGGTTATGGAATGATAAAGAAGCAATAGAATGAAAGGTATGTTAATACGTTCATTACGGATTTCGACACGTTTTTGACATAAAGGAGGTAACTTTTTGTGACTAATGTCTACCTTGTGTGACCGTTGCCAACATACTGAGTCATTTCCAAAAAATTATTTTTTTATGAAAAATTGTAACTAAAATAAAGATAATTGAAGAAAAACTAAATTCCATAAACTTTAAAGGTTCTTTTTTTCCCTTAGTATCAGTGCGGCGTAACTTATTCATAATCCCGTACCGCATTTAACGCATTTATGAAAGTATCGAATAAGGTGAGGTCATAATTTATACTCACCATAAATTGATGTGCAACTTCAATTTTTTTCTTCTCTTTCTCAATCTATCTTTCTGTCATCAATACTCTGAATGAGATTTTATTGAATTTATTCCGCTCATTCACCTGAAATTTATAACCCAGACTTTAACCAAAACCAGTAAAATGGAAATGCACCTGTAACATATTTTCATTAATATATTGCAAGCGAATGTGTAGATTGGCCTTGCAACTATAAATATAACATGAACTTTATGAATTCGATTTAAAAAAGTTTATCCTTTTAATGAGAGTGAGCGTTAAATTCACGTTCGTTAAGAGTATTTAAAAAAAATTATTTATAAAAATGTTCATAAAATTAAAGTTAAAATATACATTTACCATACAAAAATAATTTTCATTTAGATCACACATATATAAATGAAACAATATAAGAGTATTTTGCATACTTTGCAATAATTTCGAATAATTAAAGAAAAATAAATTAAAGAATGAATAAATATGACAAAGACCTTGTAATAGTTTATTTATTTACATATTGATAACCTTGGACGACTTTGACTGATGTGGACTTCTGGAACTGTTGACGCTGTATGGGATCCAGCATTAGGAACATCAGCAGCTTAGGAACTTAAGAAAACTTCGCATATATTTTCATCTTTTTGTAATGACGAAAATATATGCTAATTTGGTTTCTCTATTAAAAATGAAATTTAAGGCACAAAACTTATCTGTTGAGCTTCGCAGACGCTTACACTATCAGTTCAGTGAATGCGATGGAACTACATTTCAGCCAGAAAACTGCTTCAATCTTCGCCATTTTTTTAAAAAGCCTATTTTTAAATAACTTCTCTTTTACAAGTCAAGTTCGCTAAACTATTTTAAATACACAGAAAGTTTTATAAGTTCCAGGTAGAAAACTTATAATTGATAAAAATATTTAATGTTTATAAGGTTACAAGACAATTAAAAACAAACGTCAATTGATAAAAATATTTAATGTTTATAAGGTTACAAGACAATTATTACACAATTAATACAAATTTAACACTATTTTATTACAGTTCTTTTTAGAACAACATTTTGTAATAAAATAACTTAGAAACCATACTAAATATCATGATTTTCTGACATAAAACAAAAACATAAATACATGGCATATTGAAAAGTAGCAAGACGTATCCTGCGTCATAATTCTTTATACATTCAATTTGACGTTTAGTAAAAAAAACAGTTTTATAAAGCTTGAAAAGAACAGAATATAACTCTTTTAAGAAAACGGAATCGTGTTATAAAAAATGTATTCTTAAATAGAAATATATCTTTAAAAAATACTCTCGTTTTAGTAATTGTCTTCTAAACTGACAATAACTTCTTAAATTTTCATCCAAAATGGATCATAAATTTTCTTTCTCATGGATTAATTACTCTAACGTAAGAAAAAACGAAACGTTACATAGATAAAAGGCATGTTCATTGTTCATAAAAAATATTCTGGAATCTGTGTGGACAGTATTTTAATATGATACAAATATCTCTAAAGACAAAGCTGACAACGATCATCTATATCTTGATAACTTCAGATTTACGAGTATTTTTGAACTAAATTCCTTTCTGTTTATCCCCGTATATCTACTCGTATATAAATCTACTCTTTATTTGCTATGAAATATTTGAAAACGCAATATACTAATACGACCTTATACAATCGCACTGAAGACAATTATAAACATTCTAAAACATTTCTCAAAACAAAACACAACATAGTTTTATCTGATGCGTTTCAAGGCAAACAATTTACGTTTATTATTTCGGAGGAAATTTTATCAAAATAAAAAGGACAAGTACTTGTTTTTCCATACAAGCGATCGGTGTAATTGTTTTTTAGAAAATTCGGAAAATGTGGGCAATGTGTTTTTATACGTTGGCGTCTTACAATTAAAAATAATTTAACAATTTAATTGGACACGTATCGCAAAACAGGTTGTTATATACTCAAAAAAAAAGCATTTAGTATAACTAACAAGGAAGATATAAGAATTTAAGTCTTTATTATATAAAGTTCGGTGCCATAATAATACATAGACTTGCGTTAATTGTCATTTAAATCATTATTATATCAAATTATAGAATTAAATTCAAAGTTTAGCGATATTATTCGTTAAATTGTACCATATTTAAGAGTAAATAAGCACAAGTTTAAATAATTCCAGAGACTACATTATCACCTTGCTCATTTCCAAACATACTTCAACTCCTTCCAAAAAATTCGTTACTAGCAAAACCTTGAAATTAATTTGATTCTGATACCAGAAACATATTATCGATAAATGTCTTCAAAGTTCGGTTGAAAAATAAGATCGATTACTAACTCTCTTAAATTACAGCCCTTCGGCGCTTCAGACCTTTTCTCTCCATTCCAATTTATGTAAATATTTTTATTTCAATTTTTGTCTTTTTAAGTCAAACCGACGGTCATATCATTTAATAAGAATCTTTTTTTATATACTTCTTATATGTCATACAATCTACCAAAACAACATATTTTTCAAAAGTATCAATTAAAGTTGTCAAATAAAAAAATATACAAATAAATAAATAATTTCTATATACAATAATAACCTATTTATTTATATCTATATATTTCTAATATTCGACCATGGTAATAATACTTTTTAGTATCATTTTTCTTATTTTAGATCTTCACCTATACTATAATTTGCTTTGTTTTTTATTCCTAAAGCTAGTGAATCTACAGTCTCAGAAGTATTTTCTATATACGTTTTCCATCTTTCGTTTATCCATTTAGTCTACATTTTTTAAATATAATTTTAACAAAGCAAACCCAAACAGGATTTGCTCTAACTTTTTACATTAGTTTAATTGTCATTACTTTAATAACAAAATGGCTCATTGTATCCACCATACGTACAAGGCCATTTGGAAACTTTATTTGAAGTGGTTGAAAAAGCTGTGACAGCGTTTATCTAGAAGAAGTGTATAATAAAAGTTAATTAATTATCTAAAATTAAAAAAAGACCACAACTTCAAGAAAAGGCAACCAATCGTTTACGTCAGGTCTAACGCTTTGTGAACCTTAAACGAACACTAATTTTGCCTCCCCCATTAGAAGGACATACTAATCGAAAATGATCTCTGCGTATTAAATTTTTTTAAATATTTTATATACTCTAGAATCTGTTCATGATGACATTGAAGGAAAATGATTTTTAAGTCTTACAAAGAAGACTTTATGTAGTTATGTAACCAAGGTTTTTGTAAATTAAAATAATCAAAGCCTTTCAATATATTGTTTCTCAATCTAAATTATAAACACACCAAAATAAATATAATTTCATACTTACCAAATCTTTGTCTTCAATCTAATTACAGTAATACATCCATTTACTTACAAAAGTACCAAAGTATCCACATTTATTTTTTAACTTATTGCACAAATATTTCATTTAAAAATTGCCACCTGCATTTCAATTTACATTATCATATCATTTGTCTGCTTTTCTCCTGTTTAATTACAACGATAAATCGTACGATGTAATAAAACATGTTTATTTCTTATCTTGTTTTAGTTTTTATGAATTATGCATACTGTAGAATTACTTGTTCGACTCCATTTTTGGTAGTTTAAAAATGTAACGATTGGAGAATTAATTACGAGAATATTCTCCTTTCGTAAACGTTGACAATATCGAGGAGCCATCGGTTGAAACAGATCTGTCACGCTTAACAGATTCGATAACTTTGCTCGACAGGATCTATGATGGTTGGAGAGAAGCGCAAGTGAGCGCGCCTAATGACTCGTGATCATCATTGAAATTAAAAAAAAATAAACAAACTGAACAATTTATTATTTTAAGCAAGATCATTCTAAACGGAAAAAAGTTCATATGAGTTTATTGGAAAATAAAAATGCTTAATACAATCAGGTCATAAAAAATGGTTCATCAATAAATGCGAAGTCATAATAGACGAATTCTAATTTATTTGAATACGAATAACTTCAAATCGATTATTCTGATCTAGCTATTAGAACGAAATAATCAATTTGATAGATAAGCAATATATGGCCAAATTGAACAAATATGTCATATATGTCAGTACAACAACTACATTTCATCCGGTGTAAATATATATTCTCTTAATTATACCTTAAATACGTGTAACGTAACTAACCTATTATTCTCAAATGATATTACTTAAAAAATAAAATATAAAATGGCATTCACTATTAAGGATTGGAAAAGACGGACCGTTTTATTTTACTTCATGGTATCTTCCCTTCTTGATCATTGCAAAAAATACTGTACAATGAAGCGAATCGGTTCAATTTGTACCCGTATCGAATAAAACGATGCTGTTAGTAGCTCACGCGAACATGATAAATAAAAGAGATGACGTACACCATAAATCAAACAGGTCGAGGATAAATCTAGTACTGAAGATAGTTCTGTGAAAATAATTGCGTTACGTTGGCTGATCGCCTGTTGTCTACGGAACGATTATTTTCTCATCGGCGTTTAATATTATAACTCGCTATCAGCCAGTAGTATATCAATCAAAACTATTCCTAACTATGAGCTTACTTGGCGAAACACACACGTAATTAATTGTAGTGTGTTTTGGCACGGGCCAATACTTTTAAGACATCTAATGTAACTTCGCATTGATATCGAAGTTTTATTTTCATTCAAACGTGCTTAGGTGGACAATGAGCAGACACAATATTAAAGTTACGTATATAACATTAGTACATTCGTACTTACAGACTGATATATAGAAGGCAAGAAAGTCACTTAAACTCAATTAATTTTTAATGTTGATCAATATTAAATGTAATGATAATCGTTAATAGTACTCGTAATTTTAAACGTCATTAATATTTCAAATTATAATAAAAAATTAATCCTAGTACTTTATTGATGAAAGAAGTGTCGCACACTTTGAGGATATAAAAATTATCGCAAATAATTTTATCAGTTTCCAGTCGTAATCCGATGGTTTGCAAGTTGCAAAAGTGGAGAAATTGTCTGCAATACACTTCATTCATCATGCTTTGGAGTTCATCAAACCAGAACAATATTGATATATCTCTCTTTATTAAACGTCAAATCCAAGACAATAATTTTGTATTTCCTTTTATTAAACGTCGAATCCAGAACTAAAATTTTAAATAACTGTTTTGCTTTTATAGACATTTTAGCATTATTTGCTTATGATATGTTATGAAGATAAATGCAATACCCGATAACTTCAAAAAAATAAAAGGCGAATTTGATAAAACATTAATTAAAATTATTTAAATGAAGACTGATTTCATAAGATTTACGAATTTCGATTTTTCCAATATAAGTTAATCATTATGTGCTTTGCTTGAAAGAAAAACAATAATTTTTATGAAAAAGAAAAGAAAAACAAACTTGTAATATTTTAATACAATAGAAAAGTAAAATTTGTAAGCTAGTTCAATGTAATTCAAAAATTTACCAAGTAATTTTAAAAATGTTTCGCTGGTAGAAATGTCTTCTGACATTAAGCTTTAAACCATGAGTTAATTTTCATCGGGTTTAATAAAATGATGTTGCTTCGAAAGAGATTAGAATTATAAAGGTCTGGGAGAAAAGCATAGATTTCATGAGAATATTCATGGATTACGCGGCATGGTTATTTGATGTTTAATCTTTTTTTAGAGACAGTTTAAAACATTAAATTTATGAGTCTAAGTTTAGGACTCAAAAACAGAGCTTTATAAACTAAACCAAAATAATCATTCAATTATTTCATCTGAAAATTGATTCCCTGCCTAATTGCCGTTTCCCTGTCAAGTGAAAGTATCATTTGTTTTCATAATATATAAATAGCGGAGATGTTTTTTTTAGAACGGTTGGAATCGATTTATCTTCGCAATGTTTAGTAATGGACAACTTTGATTGTACAGAGTGAAAACTATCAATATATTTCAACCCCAAAAAATAATAAAACTACAAAGATAAGCTAGTGCTTATTATGTCAAGAAATTCATACAAAAAAAATATTTAAAACATTACAAATACAGCCAAGATATTTGCGAGTGAACATAAAATAATAACCCTATTTTGGACGCAGAAGAAGTTGTGGGCAAAAACTGGTATAAAATATAATAACATATTTGAATAATGTCTGAACATTTTGTAATGGCATCTTTTAATGGTATCAATTTCTGCCGTATCTTAGTATATCGTAATCCCCACTATCATAATTTTATGCACAATGGATGACCATACTTAATACGATTTAAAATATGAAAAAATGAAACCTCAAAGCAGTTAAATTTAAAACAAAGAAATTGTTGAATATATTTGGCGTTAATTTTGTAGAAATTCATTATTCACAATTAAATGAAAATACGTAATGTAGTATTATTTCTACTTTCTTTAATTTTTAAATTTAGAAAGAGAATTAGAAATAATACTACATCACGTAGTTTCATTTAATTGGGAAAGAAATTGTTGATAATAAAAATATCAAACTGAAAACCACCGCTTAAAACCATCGAGTTAACCACGGAAATTGTTCATGTTCAAAAAACCATATTACTCTTTATTATATACGAGGACTTACAAATAAATGTTAATTAGAGTCTCTGTGGCTTACCGTTCATACTTACCGTTTACACGATTCCGTTTGGTTACTTAAGTCAAAATAGTTGGTAGTTTTAAATAACGTCAAAAAATTCTGTGTTTATAAAAAACAAAAAGAAATTTGTCTGTTACGGATTTAGTCTGCAAACACATTGTATATAAGAAAGATATCAAAATAAATAATTTTTCTCAAGTCTTTCATAGTCTTTTTATTTTTTCGTATCATAGACTTATATTTTTAGTTTAGCTTATCGGATGGATTAATTTTTTTTATTTGTGCCATTGTATATAATAACGTTATTTTAAATGGATACACTCATAAGATGCGAATGAAACGCATGGTTCTAGTTACAAATACTGTGCAATTTTTAAAGTATGTTTAAATATTCAATAACGAAGACAGAAGAATGAGACGTCTAGTTACGTCAAGCACGTGTAAAAAAGATTATAAAGAAAATTGTGTGTGAGCGAGTACAACTAAGGTGTAAATAGGATAGCATAGATAAGAGAAAAATTTAATTAGCTCATTTAAACATATAGGTCGATATTATTCTAATTTATAATAACTAGAATTCAGTATGGCCTTGTAATACTTCTTGAGTGACAAGAACAATTAAATATTGTTACCTTTCTATTGTTATTTTTACTATATTCTTCTAGATAAAATATACAGAAAGTAAAGAAAAAAAATCGAAATTAAATATTATTTGAATTAAACTTTATTTTTAGTGTATGATATAATAGTAAGACATTTCGAAATGTATTTTCATAAAATTAGAAGATGACAATATACTCCACATTCTATTAATCGTAATTCATACTAATTACAGTTTATTAACGATATAATAGATTATTTAAATCTTTGCAGACAATTTTCGACCATTATATATGTCTTTGTAGCAACCTTGAAAAAAAGTAAAAAACTTGTAGTGTGTCTTTGTAGTATCTAGTTTAATAAGCCATTTATTTAAAAGATCAGCCCATAAACCAATAGGTACCATTCAATGATCGGCCCAAATGAAGTTAAACCGTTTAAATAAAAGGCTCGACTAATGGAATGACGCGTTAACTCATTTTAAAATGTCGTTAGAAAAACTTACTTAAGCTCAAATGTCATTTAAATTTAATAAACTTTTAAGGATTTATAAGCGTTATGAAATTTTAATATTTATTGGCAGATTTTAATTTCAAAACATAATTGAAATAAAAAAAACACGTAAATATTTCTGAATTTAATTTCTGCTTTATATTTTCTCTCATTCCGATTCAGTTATTGCTAAGTATTGGCAACTAATCAAAATTGTAAATTGGTATACACAAACGAACTTTTCACTGAATAAAACACTATGTAAATTAATGAAAAAAATATCCGAATTTACCTTTCTCTAAAAACAATGCAAGATTATGGAAAAAACTTTTATATAGTTTTTAATATTTTTAAGATCTGTACTTCTACACGAGCTCACTTCTTGTAGCAATTTATATTAGTTGGAATATATTATTGCCTTTTATATTAAGTGTAACATACTTGAATATATAAAGTGTGTAAATAATTAGAATGAAACCTTTATTGCTTGAAGTGAGTTGCGAAAAAACGCCTGAAGTGTTTTTTTTGTCAAAATATCCGCTGCAATTAACCCCGGTCATGTGTCCAGAACATATTTCGAACATGTATTTTTAGAGAGAAAAGTTTTTAGTCAACAGGTTAAATATGTAAAAAATGTTGAGTAGTTTTAAGTGAATATAAATCTTTTGCAAAATTAGTGAAAATCAATTAAATCTTAATTTTTTCAGCTTATAAGTAAAACCTTTAATATCTTCATTTATGAAAAGCAGTTCTATATCCCCCTACTTATGGTTCTTTTAAAGTCTTACAAGTACTTACAAGATATTGAAAACATTCGTTACCAACTTAATTCAACCTCCGAGTATTAGAATCAAATTTAAGAGCTCGAGACTAGTGAAAAGCTGGTATGTAAAATAATATAATATTTTTTCGTATGACATTGCTACAACTTTTTTCATGTATTTTTCATATGTAAAGAAAAAATTTAATTAATGAAGTACCTTCAGGAGCTCTCAAAAACTCTCAAGAACTCAAATGAATAGTTCAAAAATATTTTAATTCATTCATTTTTACTTTACGTGAATAAAGCAAACAACTAATATATGGACAAAGTGTTTAACGAATATTACATCAATATTTATTTACTTTCTTATCTATTTCGTATAAAAACCATAATTACAACATAATATACACATTAAGGTAACAATTGCCCGTGTTACGTGTTGGTGCGATTTCATGAATATTGCCAAAAGTGGCAATGTCTATCTTCTTGAGAGAAAGGTTTATCATATTTGCTTATCTACACTTAAAATATTTAAGTACTTTAAAACTATCAAATATCAAAACAAATTCTCGTTTTTATAATGAAAAACGGAAATGGTTAACTTAATGACTGTGTAACCACTTCTAAAACTTAAATGATAAAATCGATTAGAAAACGTCTGATTTTCTGACAAAAAACAACCTTCGACGTTATTATAATACCTATATGGACTTGATGGATGGAAGCAAAAATATTTTAAAAAATTTAAAATCCTGAATTTATAGTCAAAACTAATACAAAACACAGATAAATTCCATATATTTTTAGATTTACGATAAAAAGGAAGTAATTAAATATCGTAAAACTTAATTCCATGCAAATATAACTGATCACGAATTAATCATTTTAAGATTTGCTAAAAAAATGAGTTATTAATATTAAAGAAATTAATTCCTTTATTTACGTAATGAGAAATATTTGAGTAGAAGTCCAAAAGTAAATTCGTCGTATTGCAACGGCTAAAGTAAACAGTTCACATAATCACGTACTTACGAGACAATAAATACCGCGATTACATAACTTTAGGAAAATTTAAATTTAATGGAAATTAAGCTTTGTGGTGAGCCGGCTGAAAAGCTTAACGAAACGAGCAGCGAATTATTTTACAGAAAAAACAAAATTACATCGTCTTAAAAGATATAGGTAAACGAGCGCTATGATCAAATTATGTAAGTACGGTACGGCGTATTACGTGTCTGTTTTCAGTTTGTTGGAAGCAATGAAAAACAGCTCGAAATTTTAAATATTTGCTGAGGGGAAATTGTAGGTTAAGTATTTCCTTTTAAATATTAAATGCTGATATTGACAAAAAAAAATTGACTACAATTGTAAATTACATATAATATAATCTAATATACTTCTTCTTCAAATTAAAAATAAAATCAACAAAGTTCGTATCGGATTTTTAACAAAGTGGAGTTTTCTATTTGTCTATGAAGCCAAAAATTCTGGATGCAAGTTGATCGAGATAATTTAAAAATAAAAAAGAGTAAATGAAATGTTATTTTCTCAGTAACGCATAAATATTTTAAGTAGCCAACATAATTTTTATATTGGATCTCGAAATTTTTTTAAAATGACAACATAAGAAGAGCAAACGTCATAAATATAAATAATAAGCAAAAGCAAAGAGGGTAAACTAGTGTGTTTGTAAAATAATTATACTAATTTTATATATAATAATTTGTACTTGATTGCATTATTAACATTTGTGAAGAATCGATCTTGTCCTTTTCATGTATATGTAAAACCCAATTATAAATTATAAGTAGATTGGAAATAGGATGGAGGCATTAACGATAAGTGGCCACTCGGATCTATATTTATGAAATTCGGGCGGGGAAGGGGTGTCTAACTGTGGCAACTATTTTCATAAATCTTGAAAGGAAATGGGAATGGGTAATCTATTTCTGATTATCTCCATCATGTACATGCAAAATCTAATTTAAAATTTGTAAGTGGATCGGAAATAGGATAAAGGTATTGACGATAAATGATCGGTCACATTTATATTTTGAATGAAGAAGGGAGGGAGGTGTCAATATTTAGAAATTATAGCAACTATTTTTAGGAAACTTGAAAAGGAAACGTATTATTTATCATCTCTGCATACGTAAAGTTCGTCTGGAGGTAAAAGGGTGTAAAAATGGTTCGAAATGTTTCCTATTAATACCGCACGATGCGTGCATACTGCGAAGACTAGTCAGTAATTTTCTTTTCTTTTCGGTTTGGCCTTCGTTAATGTAATATTTTATTTATAAAGACAATACATTCATATAACCTTATTAATAAACTCAGTGCCTTATTAACCTTATTTATATTATTTAACTTTATTAATAAACAAGCATGTAATAACTTCATCTATCAAACACTCTTCCGACCATGCCCTAAGTTTAATCTTGGTCTAATCCAAAAGAACTTGACATTTCGATGAATTCATATCGCAGCACATCACTTTTGGAAATTCGAATATGTTTATCATTATTTCAAAGAAAATGGTTGTACAAAATTCAGTTTATACAATCGAAACTATCGAGGAGAAATATTATTTTATTTATTACATTTGCTTGCTGCACCAATAGCAAGAGCAACAACAGCAATTTTTTGAAATAAATCTTAAGAAAATTCTGTTTCATTATTTCGTATCAGTTAACTCAAGTTAAACAATGTGAACGCAGTGTCCTGTATAAATCTAACTTTGGAAAACTACTGCGACTAGCGGAAGTTAATGTTTATATATTATTATTTTGTAATAACTTGCAAGATTTTCCAAAGTACATCAGACAACTTGAAGATTTTAATTAATAATGTCAAAAATACTTTATAATACTTATTATATACTATTATATAAACATTAATAAAAGCAATAAATCTAACAAATAATTTTAAAAGAGAAATTGCTAATATACATTAGAAAAAAATACATCATAATAGAATATACATTTTTTCGGGTTTTGTAATGGAATAAGGAACTCATTAACCAATTTGGTCATACCAGTCCCTCCATTCGCCCGTCTATTACAGTCTCAATGTTACTACAGATTTAGACTTCAAGCAGCAAAATTTATAAAGTTTCGTTGAATAAGTAACGGATGCTTCTAATAGGTATTTTAATCGCAGATTTGAATAATGTGGAAAAATTCTAAGTAATAATTGATTTGAACTTTCAATTAAAAACATTAAGAAAAGATTACAACATAACAAATATAGGTCTTTGAAACTCTTTATTATGTATCCATATAAATTCTTTTATGGATATTTAATAAAACCTTGACAACATGATAACTGTTTTGTTAATTTTTAATTGAAGTTGAAAAATTAAGCGCTCTCACGACTTACTCGTATATTAAGGGATCATCGACACAACTGTTCAGAAATTTAATGAAGCCTGTTAAATACTAGAACAACTTGCATTACAAATATTCCCCACACATTAAAACACTCACACATTTAAGGGTATGTTGAAGGGTATTTCTATTAAACTATTTATGGATAACAATTTTTGACAACGTAAATATATGTTTAAAATATCATTCACAGACATAATAAATCTACATTTTGAAATAAAGTACTTTTGAAGTTGGCTTAAGACACTTGTATGCAGTTTCAATGCACATTTTACAGACCCTACTTCGTGTCATGACATGGCCGACTATTACTGGTAAACTAGTAGTGCCTACCTAACTGTAATGATTTTCCTATTAATTTTGTTATATTTTGTGAATATTTTTCAGCTAATAAAAATGGTTTAGTTGACAGGGGGCGGGAACCTGTAAATGGAACAAAAATTACCAATTTAAAGATTTAGAAAACAATCCTTGTATCGAAAACGTGTTGACATATCCTATATATTTTGGAAAGGCCTTTTCAACTATATCTTTCTAATAGGATATGCAAAAAAACCCACTTTACCTGTAGGGTATGTAACCTAAAGAATATCTACTTTTTTAGAGATTACATTTTATAAATTTGCACGCATTAAACAAACTTTAACTTTACAGCATTAATAGTCTGCTATTAAAATGGTCATGCCATACGGATGGACAGACAGAGAGACAGACGGTCATGGTGAAAATATAGAAGTTCCTTGGTTGGCTATGGGTCCTTAATAAATTCGTTAGAAAAATTAATTTGTGTTAGATTCCTATTTTTCTCGTTAGGATAATCATGTTATTAGATACTGACACTACAGAAGCGTATAAAAACAATTTTCCTTAGTTAGTTCGTGTTTATTGAGCCATATATTAGAACAAAATAAATAAACTACGCCCTCACTTTCGCCTCCGGCGTCTGTAGCATACTGAGGTGAAATTCATTTTCGCCGATAAAAATTGAATTTGCCCATTTTGCAAGTAATTTTTTGTGTGGGAGGAATATATTACTTTCCGGAAAACAGTTTGCGTTTGAGATTGGGTCAACTTATAAAAAAAGGTAACAAAAAAGTGAACGTCTATTCCTTCATTTCTTAATATTGAGGTTTTATATACCTACAGGCGGTATATTATCATGATCCTGAACTAAGTGGTTCAACAGTTGGATACATACATGTACGCATTATAGGTAAGGAAAAAAAATGACGTAATTCTGAACATCTAGCTTCATGTGTATGTTAACAAATTCGTATGGACTTACGGAAAAACAAAAGTAAGGGAATTCATTTTCTTGATTTGAAATATGCAACCAAGATATCAGTTCCTTAAAATTTATTGCATTTGGAAGTGACATTCTCATAGCGAAATGTTTAGAAATGCCAAAATAAATATGATTTATAGAAGGGTACAGATAATTATACACAATCATTTGAAAACATATTTCATGACTAGCCAATAGGTGTAATGGTCTACCTTCTTGAAAAAATGTTTCTCATATTTTTTTATCTACCCTTAAAATAGCGAAATACTCTAAAACTGTCAATTATCAAGGTAAATTCTCCTCTTTAAGATGGAAAAGCATATAAAATACAAAGATATTTCTAACTAAATTCCTAAGTTATATAAACATTTCTCTAAGTTAAATAAGAAGAATTTAAAAATACTTAAACTAAACCGGATACACACTAACAAAATTTTAATAAAAATTAAATTTTCCATTACGATTCGACATATATATATATATACATATATATATATATATATATATGTCGAATCGTAATGGAAAATTTAATTTTGATTATATATGTATTATTATTATATATATATATACATATATATATATATATATATATATATATATATATATAAAGACAACAGCACGATAACCATGCGTATATACATAAACATTCACAGAAACCCAAAACCATAAATCCCATTAAAGGAGTCGGTGGTGTGAATGAGAATGCGATTTAAAATGTTCGTTGTACTATTTAGAGACAAAGTATTTATTTAACGTTAATTATTTGCAAAATTGGTACAATATATAATACGTATAAATTAAATACGATAATGGTATAAATTATTGTTAGCGTATTTACTATATGTGAATAATTTCTCAGCTAGGTTTTATGTTTTGAGTTTAGTTTTTTATTTGTACTTTCACGAAAATATTACGCTGGAATCCGGAAGTGGGTAAACAAAAGTAAGAGAAAAAGGTATTTTTGAAGGAAATGTTAGTAGATAAGTACGGATCACATCAGGATTCATGGGTATGTTGTACATATGTAGGTAGGTATGTGGGCACTAAAGAGCCCACATACCTACCTACCTGAAGAGAGCATCTGATTGATTATGAACAGTTTTTTTTATAGTGCTCAGCGAAAGAAACAAAATGCCAAGTTTCCGAGTTCGGGAATCTGATATTACCAAAAATTTTAGATTTATGCTCTGTAAAAACTAAAGAAAAGATCAATTGGATTGGAAAACAAAAAAAATATAAACAATGCATATTGTTCCATAAATTGTTCAAATTATTTTTGAGTAGTAAAGACAAACAAAATTATTTTTTTCCATGCAGTAGGAAGTTATTGATTACATCGCTTGCTTGCTGTCTAAGACAGCAGAAATTATTGTTTTATTGTTTGCACTTAGTTAAGTTTGACACTGTTGACACGATGTCCTTTAACCACATAATAAATCATAATTGTTCTGTGCATCCAATAATATTAGCGACATAATAAAACGTCGGTTGATTCAGTGTTGAATTGTAACCGTGTCACGTTTATATTGGTGTAATTGAATCATTGCCTCATTTTGATAAAAGTATTATCTGATCATACTTTTCAATGCAGGTTTAGAATACCTCTACGAAGTATCGAGTTAATAAAACTGTTTAACAGTTTTACTCCATTATAAACTCGGAACCTTATTACACCCCTTCGGTATAGATTTACAAAAAAGTTTACAAAAATTGACTAAATTTTAATTTTTTAGAATATTTCTACAAAATTTTGAGTCAATTTTGTAGGACTTCCTAAGATTTTTCTTTCTCATTCCATCAACATTGAAAGGATTTTTTTGCGGAAAATTATTTTTTAGTGACATGTTATACGGTTTACTTTAAAAATTCACGTCTAGGCCTGTCCGACTAAGTGGTTCCATGAAATTTCATCACAATTGGTCTTAAACTAAAAGAGTTGCTATTCTTTACATACATTTAACAGACACACAGATATAATACGGACGACTTTTTCCATTTGGTTACGAAACTTTAAAATCACCCTTCATTTTTCGGCTTACAGATTTCGTCTCGAAGGAAGCAACTTTCGAAAAATCACCAAGTCAAATAATCACTTTCATCCCCGTCAATTTCATTGCCTTCCCCTCATTACCAACAATATTCTTCATACAGATTTAGTAAAAATTGATTTAAATGATTTGTATTTTTACTTCAGCAATGGCGGAAAATTTCTCCAATCTAGTGGATGGATTTAAACATAAGATTTAATGTGACGCTGCAATTAAAGATAACAGATAATATGGTTTTCTAGGATTTTCTAGGAACGCCGCGCGCACTTCGTGTCCATTATAAGTGCTTATAATGAATACAGAAACTGTATTATTGGAATCAAATATACCTAGAATGAGAATATTTTTAGCATTATTCTATCGTATCACTATTAATATAGAATAAAGTCATCACTATTAATATAGAATATAGTAAAGAATCATATGCAAAAACATACACTCTAATTTTCCTCGGTTATGATAAGTTTATGAAAGTCTGTCAAGAAAACAAAAATTAGTGTACAATACAGCGAAATACTAAAAATACTCATAACATAAAATGAAAATCTCGAGTGTACGGCAATGGCCACGGAAAACATGAAAATAAATGCACCAGAGGACATTTTATTCTACGAAAATGATGACTGTATGCATCTATTCTCATTTTCTTGTCATGAAATACAATACTGTATTTTTACATTTCAGTTTTGTTTAACTTTCTATTGTCTATTTGTTAGTTACATTTGGTACAAACAATAGAAACAAGTTTGGAAAAATACTTGAGGTATATAAAAAACGTTACCCGCGTTTTAACATTTTTTCGCTTTTCTGACTTTCATCTTCCAACTTTCACCTTTAATAATTTTTGTTATATGCCTCAATATAAATATTTATATAGAGGTGTATATGAACTGATGGTATTCATACGATCTACAAAATTGAGAGAATCGCTTCAAGTTTTTCTTTAAAACCTGATCTGTGTATTATTCATAACCTATTAATGTCGTAACTGATGTTTGTTGCGCTATATCATTAGCCTAAAAGTAATTTTTCCTTTACAGCGAGGAAATATAAACTCACTTTATTTGGTGTTGGCATTATATTGACTCTATAACCTAATATCATTACTAGGAATGATACACAAATGCTGTTTGATTTTTGAGTTTTTAAAATGGGAATAAAGTTTAAACAAAAAATATCCAAAAGTCATTCGTAACATTTTAACTATCTGTGTTTTTTACGTTTTAAGATTCCGTACCTCTAGGGATAGAGGAATCCATATAAGATCACTTACGTGTTCATGTGTCCATTTGCCAGAGCCATTTTTCTCAGAAACCACTTGACATAGAAACTTGAAATGCGGTATAATAATATAGGACATTAAGCCGCATCCATTTCAGTACCTAACTCTTAAAAATATATTTATGGAAATTTTATGGTGGACAAATTGATATCCGATTTTTTTAAAAATGTTATGTGTATTGTGGGCTAGCTATATGTCTAAAACAATATTTTTCATAATTTTAAGTAGAATGTCTTTAGAGAGATAGTGAAAAATGTTTACAAAAATTTATTAATTTGTTTGAGGTAACATTTCTGGATTATTTAATTTTCACGTAGTTGTACTTTTTTGTAACTTAAAATAGAGAAGTCTTGTTGAGTCCTGTTATACTCATTACTTACCATATGCTCATTCAAAAATATCACATCAAGGTAAATGTAATACCAGATGATAAATCTAATGGATACGTGTATTCCATCATTTACAGCAGCATCAAGCAAAGATGCTATACGATTTTTAGTTCAGTTTTTATACTACATTCGTTTATATTAACTCGTGTTCGGTTTATATGACCTAATTGAATAATGAAGGTATGCAAAATGAAAAATGAGCAAAAAATGTCATTTTTTATTAAGTTATTATTAAGTTAATTATTGTTAAATATGTTTGCATTTCTGGAGAATCTGTAGTTTAATATGACGAAGTTTTACGAAAATTAAATTTTGTAAAATGTTAAGTACTGATCTCGCGCACTATTAAAGAGTGAACGATTTTATTTGTAATACCTCGTTGTCCTATTTATGAGTGGGTAGTATGAGTAATTCTTTTATTACTTAGTGCGCGAGAAACATTCTACATGCTCGCTTTAATACTTTCTAAGTAATTACGCTGTGCAAAATTCATTGAATTAAAACTTACATGGCAGAATATGTGTTGGGTTTACATACAGTACTCCAATTAAGATGGACTGAGTGAAGTTGGTAAAGTATTTTTTATAACAAGCGATGAACGCGCTCTTCTCTAAAGCTCTTGTATGTAAACGTCTATAAAGCAATCGTTGTTAATATTATAAATGTAAAAGTTTGTTCATTTTTCTGTCGCCATATTCCGTAGCTTTTGACTCTGTTACAAATTAAGAAAAGCGTTAATAGTAGTCCCAAAAATATCCATAAAAATAGATATAAAAAGTATTTTCTCTCAAATAATATGTAGCGTTTCTTTACTTTTTAAAACTAAATTATATTTTCCAGTTGGTTTTCATTATACAACAGTTGTAAAAGTTTCCAATGTCCACTAAAATTTCATTTCAAAATCAGGTTTCACATATAGTGATATTATGTATCCCATCAGATATTGTGAATGCAGATTTAATAAAAACCGATATCCAATGTAGTGAATGAATTTGACTATTAGATTTTCAACATAACACATTATACAGTTTTCTAATATCAGTGGAATTGCAGTGGGTAAACTTATCACCGAACAATTCGAATATACCAAAAAATGACAATATTTTCTCATTGAATCAAACATATATTTGTTTGTTGACAAAACAGTATTATTATATCGTATTTACCTCCATCATTTTACATATGCAATGGACAATTAAATGAAACAACGTGATGTAGTATTATTTCTACTTTCTCTAAAGTAGAAATAATACTACATCACGTAGTTTCATTTAATTGTGAATAATGAATTTCTATAAAATTAACGCTAAATATATTCAATATGCAATGGACTAAAGGATCATATCAAAAAAAATACTATGAATGATTTCTTCCAGTCGTTGCAAGGAAAGCGCGTCAGTAAAAAATAAACTACAGTACAATATCACAAAGCAGTTTAAAAAGAATTGAAAATGTACATCGCGTGTGTACAGCGACGTGCACAGAAAATGTAAAAACACTTCACATCCGCAACATAGTTTTGGTTGCCGGTGCTAAGTGCACCCGCGAACCAAAACGATGTTCGCGCTGTCGCAGTAGGAAATTTTAAACCTCATTTTTTGGATCTATTCTCATTTATTTGCATAAAATGCAGAACTCTATTTACTTTCATTTAACTTTCTGCTACTTACTTTTTCAGATACATTCAACACAAAAAAAACAAAGAAGCATTGGTAAATATTTATGATATATTAGAAACGTCAACTGAATTTCTTTAAATTTTTTTCTCTCTCCAGGCTTTCACAACTACATGAACGTGAAACTTGTAGTTGCGTATTAGTAGAAGTGAAATTTATATCCCGGGAAAAAAATTAAAAGTTGCAGGACAGTTTTTACATCACTTGATAAGAGTCAACAACAATATCAAAAATTCAAAACAAGATGCATGATAATTTAAAATAACGTCATAATACTATCCTAGGAGATTCTGTAATTAACGTTGCAATTTGGTTAAACATGCAGCAGAAAAATAAAAAAGAAATTATACGATGCCATACAAACCATATTTAATTTATTTCCAAATTATAATATTTTAGTTGGTAATTTACCAAATATATGACACATAATAACTATGGGCTGCAATTACCCATACTTCATAAGAAAGCCTTATACCTAGTAACTACGTCTAGTGTATTTGAGAGAATCCATATATTTCGTAGAAATAATTTATATCATGCACAAGTGCTAATGTGCTGTTTTCTAATTCTTATTCATCGAATTTACAGTTATATAAATATATAGTTCTTATTCTCCAAATACGAAATGCTAATAGTCTTTACATATTTCTATTCTCAACATCTCAACGCAAAAGTGAATTCGATTAAAGACAATTACATTAAACAGTATTATTACTCTTGTATAATATTAACAAATTTTTCTTCAAGCCTACACTTTTAAAAATAACTATAACTTACCAAATTACATATCTCCACTTTGCGTTACCTCGGCAAAGCAAATGGCCATAACGACATATCACAAATTCCATTTTAGCATTCTTTTCTGGATTTCATACCGCGATAGAGAGAAGAGTGGACTGCATGAAATTAATCCCATATTCGCCTGTCGTCTCTCATAGCAGTTTCTGTTAAAACCCACTTCATCTAAAATTAGCATGGTAATATAATAAATTAATCTGCACGTATCTCAATAGTTAACAGTCAAATTGATTGACGTGATATTTTTAGGAGGTGCGAAGGTTAAATTGACTATCCGAAAAAAAATAAATAATTTAGGTTATTATAGTCTAAGTCTGAAGAATATATTTTCATAATTTTAGGTAGTTTCTCGTCAAATATATTTAAAATAATGTGTAAAAGAACTTTTCCTTATCTATTTTAAAAAGTTATGACTGGTTCTAAAATTATGAGAAAAACGTGATGTTTAGAAGTCTGTGCAAAGGTTGCAGGAAAACCATAACGGTGATTCCAGATGACATAATTTTATATATATTTACGATAGTATATATTAATACCCTGTAATTGTATTATTTATTGATAAATATTGTTGCAGTTAAAATTTCATATTATTCCAATATTTAATTCAAAAAGGTAAAGTGAAACAAAGACGCTGTAAAGAAATAAAATGTATTTCTTGGATTATCCTAAAAATATTACCTAGAGGCTTACCCGCGTACATTTTCCTTTAAGGTACTACAGTTTATCACTTATCTGATGTTATTGCAATACCTCTTTATGACTTACTACGTCAAGTAGAAATAAATTAGGAGATAGGTGCTGTCCTTCAGTAACTTCTCCATATTAAAATTAAAGTTCTATTTTAAATTTAGGTTATAACCTATTCGTCTGTTAAATTTAATGTAGAATTATTTAGAGGTGACGAAATTATAAAGTGAAACATCCACCTGTCCATAAAAATATTCTACTTCACATGATAATATACATAATTTCGAATAAGGGATACGAAGGAATTTGTGAGTTTTTTGTAGTTATTTACGAAAGACAAGTAATAATTTTAATAAATCGTTGATAATGTATACTTAACTCGTTTAAGCCTATTATATATAAATCTGTAAAAGTAATAAAACCTATGATAATATAGCCATATTTGGTTTTAATCCCCGCAGCTTGCCTAATTAATTCATTAACCTCGAACTTAACTATCATTCACTAAACTTATTATGCAATATACTCATTCAAAATACTCAAATTATTTACCCAAAATTGTTTAGTATCACTATTTAGCGTCTGCATACTTTCATCGGTGTTTCTAAAATTCGAAATTATTGTATATGAATATTCTTTTGCTTAAAGGATAAATCATTAATCACAACATAAACTCCAAACCAATTCAAGCTCGTCTCACTATAAAAACTGCTGGAAAATATTTGCTATATTTCCTATGAATTTCCTTCAAGGTCAGATTAATTAGCCTATTTTAAACCCTTTAGAGGTGTAACTCTAGCAACAACTGGTCCCATTATTGCTCATTAAAGTCCAAAAGTAACACACATATGTTCTTTTTATCAATAATCTAGAAGGAATGTGGTTGTTAATCACAAAGCTCTGTGTTTAATAGAGAAAATAAATGGCATCTACTGTGGCTGCTTACGATAACAATATTTAGTTCATCTACTTCCACGAAAACGGGACAGGAACCAATCGTAAAGAATCGTATTCTTCTTTTAAGGACTTTTACTAAACATTTTTATTAACCGAAACTCTCGTGATACTTACTCTTAGTACCAAACATCTCATAATATTTGCTTATATTTTTCTCGCTTTTCTTTTGTTTTCTAACTGTGCTTTTGTCCACCTATCCTTCAATTTTTGGTGTTCTGTATTTCAAAAGGAAATTATTTAATGTTTAAAAGTCCGTCACTTTTCTGTCCAACCTGTCTATTACCAAACTTGACATTCAGCAAAGATATAATTATTTTGACCCTCAGTCCCAATATTTAACAGTAAAAATATTTACATGAAAATATTAAATCGCTTAAATAAACAGTTAATTTCTTTTTAATTTCAATAACTTGCTTTGGTATTAATTGGAAGGTTAATATTGATTTACCGAATATAAACATTCCAAAAAACTTTTTGTTTTCGTAATTTTGGTGTAAGATCGTCTCAGAAATATTGTTGAAAACACAAAGATATTTATGCTTCCGCCCCATTTCTGAAAATAAAAAAGTAAAAATTATGAAAAAAGATAACTTCACTACACATACACCTAAAGCTTAACGGGAAACTATAACAATGATTTAAATTTCATATTTTCTGAGTGTTGTATTTTTCGTTTATGGAAATTATGGTTGTCAATATGTTTTCATGTCGAATAATATTAATTATTCAAAAAATATCAATAACAGTAAATAAATTAATAAAAATATTAAATTTCCTAAAACGTGTGTGTGACCATGTGTCCAGGAACGCTCCTTAGGAACTCCAACTATTTATAATTTATTTTTATATATCTTTCGTACCTACTGCTTATAATATATGGATATTCATTCGTTATTTCATACATATTTTTCCTAATATTTCCTTTTTCTTAACACACTATTTTACATAATTCACGCTTAAATGCTTAATTATGAGCGGGCTGCAGTTTCTGTATGTTAAATACCGGCTTCATCACTGGAATATTTCCATCCAGAATATAATTAAAAAATAACACAAAACTATAACGTAGAATAAATTTACTTAATCCGTTTATTATGTAAATATGCGTTAATGTTTTCTCATAATTACCAATAAATCGTTAACAATCATCACATTAAAAATCAACTTACAATATTCAATTTCTATTTAAAATAAGTTAGCCGACAAATAGAATTAAAATTTTGATTGGCTTGGGAAAAATCTTAGAAACGATAAATAAAACCATAAAAATAGTTTTATGCGCGAAATCGAAAAGGTAAAATGTACTACGTATGCTGTACGTAGCTGAAATCTATAATAAAACTGTCGAATGTCGATACATTGAAGTTACTTACAAAAAGAACTATTTACGTAAAATGAAAGTAATAGAAAACCAAAACACAGTTTTTGGAATTTCTATCTGCGTGATTATTTCTCTGTGTATATGTTTGTATGTGTGTTTAAATAAAGGATCACGTAAAAACTACTGAACCAAATAAGACACAAATGTACGAGTATAGCTCGTATATAATACGTACATAAATAAAAAGTATTAACTATTTTAAATCGCGTAATGAATGTTTTTACTCGGAGAGGGGTACTTCTTTAGTAAGTAATTTAAAAGCAGGCAGACGAAGTAGACGTTACATAATCCAATCTAACTCATCTTAACCGAACATAACTCAAAACATAACTCAAAACAAACTAACCACACATAATCCAATCCAACAAAAACTCAACATAACACAATCCAGTCTATCATTTACCAACATAACCCAACACGATCCAACACCCAAACCAAATAAACATAAACTGATATAAACCGACACGATCCAACCCAATCCAACATAATAGGTGTAACCGAAACTAGCATAATTCAAACCAACCCAATATAACCTGACATAATCCAAGCCACCTCAACATAACCCAACTTAACGTGACCTAACACAATTCAAACCCGTCCGGTACAAGCGCGGCAGTCGACGGCGCGCGACTATTATATATAAATAATCTGTCTTTGTTGCCCATTATGATTATTTATTTTATTTCTTAAGTATCTGACAATTAATATGATTTGCATACCTTGAATTGAGGACACGTATACCAATTCGAGCGCCCCGCAGTATTCGTTTCCGAATTAATTATAATTATATTACACATTTATAGAAAGAAATAATTTTTCCAAGATTTTATGTAGTATGTATTTTGTAACGAACTAATAACAAAAAAATAGATTTAATTTACTACATGCATGAATGAAATTGAAATCAGACGATGTGTATTCGTGAATTTTGAAGTGGGTTCCATAAGATTTCTGTTGGAAATGAAAGAATTAACGTGGTAATTTTTTTCTAAATAAATATTGTTATATATTTCAAAATAATTGGTATACATTGCAGATTGTAATTATTTACTTTGTTTTTAAATATTTACATTCGATTCCATTTGCATGCCTGCCATGTAAGCGTACACGTATTTGAGTAATCGTTTCCGAATTAATTTTAATTATAATATACATTCACGGCAGGAAATGTTTTTTTTTTGATTAGGTATATTATGTATTTTGTGATGAATTAATAAACGAGTATATTTCCAACAAGCAGAATAAAATGGGCCGTGAACAAAAACTTAATAATTAATTTTAAATTGCTGGCACTTATGAGGTAAAGGTATAATACTTTGTTATTTTTTACATATATTTTGGAAATTATACATGTACAAATAAAAGTATACAACTCGAGTTATAAATACTATTTACCCTATTTTAGGGAGTGATATAATAATATATGAAAGAAATCCAAGCTTTTTCTTCAATAATTTATCATTTTATTTTGCACAAAAATTACACAGCTCTATTCAGAATATCATGGAAAATTTATTAAAGAAAGTTGTAAAATAAAAAGATAATTACTTTTACTGTGGTAATTTTTTGTCCGTGTCGATTCGTTACTTTTTTCATAATGTTTTAAAAATATTGGAAAATAATTAAAAATAGGATGGAAGATAAGTCTTTTCCCAATTTGACAATTTTTTTTTGGATATTTCTTTATACATCTTAGGAAATTTTATAACCTTTTCAAAAGAGTATATTTGTAAATAGTTTCCATTGAAGGAATTTCCGCCATCAGTTGATAATTAAATTTTGGCAGTGCATATTTCGCGAATTTCATTTGTTCAGGACCACCTGCATAAATACCCTAATTAGTACTCAGAACGTGGACGGGTTAATAGTTTTAGTTTAAGTCGATGATGTTTTTACTGGTGGATTCTGTTGGATCCGGGTAATGCATAGATTATGTCTTATCGCAATCGATCAACTGAAAAGAAGATATGGTAATTTGACTTTTGAAATTTGTTTATAAATAAAGATGTAAACATCGAAAAAAATCAGTGTTTTTTTTCATTCAGAGGTAATATTTCTCTAATGGGACTTAACTAACCTTCTAACCATCGATAACAAATTTGCTTTATCGTCCACAATTCTCGTGTAATTTCAACAACAAGTAATTTATTTTATTTTCAATGGGATAATGGAGACTGAAATAAAGAATATTCAGTAGTCAATGAGTATTTGCGGTGTGCATAACTGTAATGGATCATACAACGTCCAATGTTGGATAGATACTAGATAAAGTAGAAAAAATACAGAGAAACAAGGATAATGAAATTACTCCAATATTGGAAACTTACAGAGTAAATCGACATTAGTAAAGTGAAGTGATGAACTCAATATTTAAGTTTTTATTCAGAATTTTAATATAAATATTATGACATAAGTAAATGAATATTTCGTTACTAGGTTTATATAAAATGCAGAAAAACGAACAAACAGACCCAAAACATCCTTAAAAAGAGAAGGCAGGGGAGACTGAAAAATAACCCGAAAACCACATCTACCGAATTAGTTTGTGCTCGACATTACCGTAGAGAGGAGCCTATGGACTTAACACATAAGTGATCTATAAATGTTTTTTGTCGGGTTAAACGATACAGATTGGCAAGAGACATATTTACGACATGATGAAGTGTATTATGAGAGTTAGTTAATTGGTGATATCGATTACGATATGAAACGAGATACACGTATCATAATCACGATGTAAAAATCTTTGGACGCACATACAGCAGCAATACATCAAATATATTCGAGTGGATTGAATTCATCCACGCGAGAGGATTGAATTCATACAACGCTTTCATCCAAAGTGAAATTAACAAATCAATACCAAACCTCTTTTTTATCTCACACCATTATAACACTGGAACAATAGTTGTTTCCAACATGCGCTGACTACCGCCAAGGTTTATTTAGCAACCACTATATTGCGTTATGATCTAGCCTCTCCTATATTGCGTTTAAACAACCAGATATCGTCCGAGTCATTAAATCATTTCGTATCAGGTGATACGAAATGATTTAATGACTCGGTTCGGTTCTTCTTGATCAGGTTGGATCCTAAAAATGACACAAAATATTGAGAAGCATATTTTGTATCCATAAAAATTTTCTTTTCAAAAAACAAAGTGTAGTTAGGCTCGTTCATTCTAAATCTATAAAATTTAATTTTAAATTGAATATAGAGTTCTTGTCTTATATTGTCTTGGCCCTAAAATAATTTTTCAGTGAACATGTGCATTTGGAGTAGCGACCTGATATTTCTTTTTCGTAAACCGCTATTATAAATATGATATTTTCATTTACATTTTGGTTTAAATGTATATTCACGAAGTCATTTGGTGTATTTCAAGTTAATCATTTACATTTATTTGTTTTACTTATTTATTAATTTTTATTACTTTTATGTACATTTCTTTATTAACTTTTGTGGTTTCATATGCTTATATGTAGGAATATTTTTGTAGCATTTTCTAAATATATAGATATTTGCGTATTATTTTAATTAGTAACTCCGTACATAAATTGTTTGCCCAACCTGCATTTAACACTTAAATGCTTTTGGTTTTTTACCGGTAACTTTTTTTAAATTTTTGCATACTTCTCATTTAACGGCAGGTACAAAGACCGAAATTTAATGACAGAATGCAACCCCATATATAGTACATCTTTTAGTTTCGTGTGCTAAAGTAAAGCCAGATTACTTGTTAAGTGCATTAAAATATGCGTAACTAATCTATTGTGATTATATTATGAGTAAAATATGCCTATATCGTGAGTCATTAAATCATTTCGGATAACACCTTTGCCAATTTGAAGGGCACCAGAAAGAGAGGCAGACCTCGCTCAAGATGGATCGGTTGTATCGAGAATGATTTTAAACTTTTAAAAATTCAACGCTGGCGGACTGTTGCAGCTGACCGGATCTGCTGGAGAAAGCTTGTCGAGACATCCTTGACCTGTAATAGGTTATAGTGCTAACCAAGAAGAAGAAGAATATTGCGTTCTAATGTATCAAGATTTGTGTGCAAGACTTGCGTGAGAGTGTGGGTGGGAGTGAGTGCACGCATTCGTGGTTGTGTGCATGAACAAATACTTTTACTGGCCGTTAATTTTTTTGTTACTGTAGATTTACATTTTTTTAGTAATGCCACTGTACTGAGAAGGGATACTGCAGCACCATTTAAATTCACTATTTCATCACTTACAATCAATAGAAATATTTCATGATTTTATTTTTCAAATTAGAATGAAACAAATTTCAGAATAAATGTAAATACACATTACATTACAGCACTCTTTTAATTGTCGACAAACTGTTAGCTTTATAAAAACAATAGTAATGTAAGTTTATGACACTAAATGTTTTAAATTTCGAATAACCGTTAAAAGAAAACTTTGAACGTCACGTTTGTATATTCGAAATACTTTTCGAGATTGCAGGGCGAAATCGAAACCTAATTTTGATAGGTGGCAACCCATATTACGCATTTTGAATGCTGTTTTGAAATGTGTTTGTATGTATGCTAATTTTAATACACCTTCATCCAGCGTTGTGCACACTGGAGAGTTTTTTTTTCAATTGAATTAATCTAAAGTTTGTATGTCAACTTATATAAAATTATGTTACACAATTATATAATTACATATTCTTTAAATTATATATATCGCAAGATCATTTATTAACTTTTATTGTAGTACCAATAATCGGAGCCGAATTAATAAAAATATTGCTGACATACTGCAATAGTTCAAAAATTAAAGTACCGAAAACAAATTCAAACATAATTAGAGGAGGACGCATTTGGATCACATAAAGCAAATGTTCATGGATCATCTAAAACATGTAGATCAAATGTTGGGAAAGCAAGTTAAGCTTACAGACCCTTTTTGTGCGATTGTACGTGTATGCGGTAAAAGAATAACGCATGCTATTTGATTCGCAAAAATTGTCTACACCATTTTTATGCATCAAATTGTGATGAATATGAATAAACTGGGTGTATAATAATTATTTCGAAACCATATACTTGAGGAAATTAAACAATGTATTACTATCGTATTTGGATAATTAATCGGTATCTGAATTCATGAGAAATTCCTTGGAGTTTACTTGCTTTCGTTACCCTTTGTCATTGAACGAGACACGTCTGGGAAGCTAAGAAGTAACGTGAAAAGAGTACCAAATCGGTGAAATTTCTACCTAATGTGTCGTCTGTATCAATATTACTATTAAAAAATAGAGAAACGTCTCAACTTGAAATTACTAGTACCTCCCTTGTTAACTTTGTAAGACGAAAGCAAAACTTATACCCGAATATCTTTAAAATTTAAAGGTTAATGAAAGAATTGGTAATAAATTTTAAAAGAATACACTTAATACAAATAATCGTCCACAATGTTAGGAGGATTTTCAAATATGGGTAATGGATAATCAGAATAATAGAATATATTTAAAAGATCATACTACATGTGAAAAGTAGGGAATAAATAATTTTTAATATTAATCGTGCCGACTAGTCCCATATTGAAAATTATCTGCAAACGAATGAGAGCCATAATTAAACGTTCATATAGAAATTTAAGTTTTTATAAGGAAGGTGCCGTGATGAAAAATATTTAGCTTCTTAACACCGATGGTTTTTTTGCCAATGAGTTGATGGAGCGGTCATCAAATCAGCAAAAGTGTTCTTTTACAAAATGTGAATAAATCCAAGATCCGTAATAAAATCCATAAATTTTCTTTCTTCCAGCTATAGATATTTTTTAAAAATACGGTAATTTGGTTAATTAAAAGTAACTTAGTAATAAAATTAACCGTTCTTTAAATCTAAAAGGCTGAACCAAATACTCTTATCGGTGCTATTTCAAATTTTCCGACCCGTATTTCACTCAATTGCCCACCTCAGTCCTAACGCTTTGTCTCGAACTTCGTGTGTCGACGTCTCTGCTTGGTGTTGTATTGGTTTTGTATAAAAGTACGTGTCACTGTACAGAGTTCGTTCTGTTATCTGAACTTCTACTTCTTATTTCTTACTTCACTTACTTGATTTGAAGTTAGATGTTGAAAATATCTCGCTTCTTAATAGTTATTTTTGTTTTATATGCTTTATTTGTAATCGTATTAATAGCGTTAACTTACTGCCCAATATATGTGTAGTAAATTGAAATCTTAAATAGGAACTTTTATTGTAATTTTTTATTTTTAAATAATTTTCTATATTTACGAGAACTTTCTTGTGGATTTGCAAGTGTATTGGAAGGTTTTTAAATAGTGATCCTATAGATAAATAATATAAAAATCTCACTTATAATCACTGAAACGTTTTAGGGCCATCTTTTAATTGACGCAGATCACATCATACTTTTAGTTCTGTTCTATCCTATTATGATATTTATACAACTTGGGGAAGAAAAATAATGGAAATTAATTAGCATACTTTTTGTTCAGAAAAATGATTAATAGTGCCAGGTATACATTTCACTCTTAGTTTAAATCTGAAATAAATACTTTTTTATTTATTAAAAGTGAAGGCATTAAAATTAAAAAGAAAAGCTGCTATAATACGACTTAGCCCAAAATAACACTTTCATGTTATAATTTTTCTCATATTGCCAACCCAAGTAAATTTTAAGATTAGAATTTTAAGCAAATATCGAAATAAATAAAATGTACGTTATAAGCTGAACAACATCAACAAGAATATGGTGTATCCATATTAATTAATAATATAAATTTTCAATTTTATTGCGTATTATAATATTTAACATTAAAACCGCTGACGCTATTAACTATACGTTCATTTCAAAACGTTTTCTTCCTTCTTTACTCTTACATAAACAAATTTGACAATGTAGAATGAACTTAATATATATTCAAACTATGAAACAAAACGTCAACTCAAAATGTTATTAAATACTATTGAACAATTCTACGTAAAATCCTTAGATGGACAAGTACACTTACTTGCAAAATAAAATTTGTGAAAAATTCTTTGTATTCAGAAACGTTGCGATTTTCTTCCGTTACATTTATTGTTTCTCGTGCAATTTTTTCAATAAGTCCAGAGAAATTAACCTTAATCTATTTGGGAGAGTAATACCCACATATAATTTTTACAAAACAATAGCTCAATTTTAATTTATGCAGATTCTGAAGACAGAAGTTTGATTTTGGAATTCGAAGAAATGTTTTCGAATTTGATTAATAAGAGATTTACTCCAGATTTATATATAAAATAATATCATTTTTTATGAAAGCGTTTTACAAGAGCTGAAATAGATATTGCAAAATGACGTGAAAAATATTAATACTGTTTTGTGCGTAGTATGAAATTTTCCAATAATAATATGAAATTTTCCATTCATAGAGTGAAAGAAAAAATTAAATAAAAAAAAATTTTAAGGTCCAAACATAGTCCTTATTTAAATCAGTGAATATTCTAATTTTTGTCAGATTTTCTTTTGACACTTTCGGCTTATATCGGGTGAGCTCACTATATAATTAATGTTTTTTTTCGAACATATCACTTTTAATAGGTACGCCATATTCTTACTTTCTAAGCATTTTTAGAAATTACAAAGAACACAAATTCTAATTTCGTATATAGCGTGGGCTTTCTTTTAAAAGGACTAGTCATGTTTAATACATTACAAGACTCTCAAAAATATTTTTGTTGTAATTCTAGATATAGCATCCAAGATAAAATTTTCTTAAATGAAATTGTCATTTTTTGCAAAATTTTGTCGTTTTGGGCCAAATATGAAATGATGTGTTAAATATAATATACTTTATAGGCAATATTATAAAATTCATACCACCTTTTGCACAAAAAGTACTTTTAGTTTTATTTTAGTTGCATTTTTAAATACTCAGTATTATTTTAAATTACCTTATTCGATGAGCAATTTATGAATTTATGTGTATGTAGTCTTGAAATAAAAAATAAATAAAAATATTTCTATGTGTAATGTTTAAATATTTTTCTACTTTTGTAATATATTTCAAAGTAGATATTTTAATAGGTTTTCATTGGAAAAAAACAAATAAATGAAGAAAAAAATGTGCTAGAATTAGGTGATAAGATTTCTTTGCCTGTTCAACAAATATTTATTAGGATTCATTCATTATAGATTTCTTTAAAAAGTCATGAATGATTAAGAATGACCATAATTACAAGAGAGTGTTTTTTGCAAGTTATCCAACTCCTTGCGTTCTTTTTTCCCAATTCGAGAAGACCATTGAATCACTAAATGTTATGTTCTTAAATAACACCATAAAATCGTTTCATTTCAATAAGTAATTTTCTTATGATTACAGCAGGAAATTTCGCTGGTATTCTTCTCTCACGGTATAAGATGCCGAAATAAATTAAAGTTAATCGGTGTCCAAAAATCAAGAAATCCTATTTACAAAAATTAACTGACGTAAATGGAATATGTTGACACTTTGTGTTTACAGCAATAAACATGAACTAGACAGTTTCAAAACAAAAAAATAATAGTATATTCGCCTCATAATAATAATTGTATGAGGCGAATAAACTTGATAAGTATTCTTGAATAAAATATTATCTTAATCATATAACGTAATGACATAACATTTTATGAAATTACATACTTATATTAATTATTTAACGGGAATAATTAAGAAGTAATACAATTTTTTTTAGTCCACAAAGAAAGATTTACAAAACCAAAAAAAATGTTTATTAATTTTTTTTAATAAAATGGGAAAACCAGTAATCGTTAATTCAATACTCGTTATTTCACGTAACTAAGTATAAGAAAGCTTGTTATTGTACCTCAATGTAGACCAAGGTTTGAAGCATTTCATCTTATTTATTAAAAATATACTAATGCTATTCTACTCATAAGGAGATGTAATGTTTTTTTCTGTTCATTAATTGAGAACTCAATTTGCAAAAATCTTCTATCTGAAAAAGTCCATATATCGAATATGACGGTTGCGTGTTGTTGTCGCCTAATATTTTTAAAAGCTTTTGCTGTATATAGGTGGCACCTCCCATTGATATGATGTAATTCTATAAAGGGGAAAAGAGAATTTAATTTGTATATAATACATACCGTGGCTTAAACGATCTAAAATGAAACAAAATGAAGTGTAGACACTTAACAAATCAAGTCTTATTAAATCATACTTAGATGATACCATAGATAATTAACCCATTAGAATTTGTTGTATTTTAGGAGGTTACATGAAATAAATGATTGCGTTATCTCAGGAAATTAGATTGAACTACATGTAATTTTCTTTTATGAAAACGTTTTCTGGGAAACTATTATCTAACACGTAAATTGCTATTTTAGCTTCATAAATGAATGTTTGAGTTCCCGGTTAAGAATTTTATAAAAATTACGCCACCATGCATGAAACCAGTGAAAATCGACCGAAGGATGTATTGCTGTTGTAAATCGAAGCATTCATAAGATTCATAAAAGCGATGTTGCGATGGTTATTCTACTCATGTGTGGTTTCGGATCTCTGGTTCGTCACCGAGAGTGGACCTATTACACAGCGATTATTAATTGTACGAAAATCTAAAAAGAGTTAAGGGGAAAGATGACTGACGAAGAGACGAAGGATATTTTTGGGCTTATTTTGAGGTGAAAATAAAGAAAATACTTTTTCTTCATTAAATCAATTAATATCCCTTAAACCACAGGGTTTCTATAAGGTCTTGGGACATTGGCCCCATGGAAGGTCCCTGGTCGTTCATTTCGGTGAGAAGACCGATTGTATGGAATGACTCTCTGAATCAATTCCTTCCAATTGACTTCTCGTGAACTTAGATTTTATATCATACAAGTCCTATTCAGGGAAAAATATATATTGATAAACAACCTTGCAGTTTAAAAGCTTTTGTAACTTTTTTGCTGTCAGTACGATACAAAATACTGTTTATTGGCCGAGTCTTCATGTGATTAATATCTTAAGTATTTTCTATCTCCGTTATTAGCATGGTAAATCTTCAAACATAAACAATTCAAACATCAATGAAAAGAAAATCTTTGAACCAGATTCCCATAATTCTACTATCTTTTATTATTCTTAACCTTATTAATATCGAATTTAGTTGAATTCAAGATATAAATACGAGGAACCTGTTATTCTCTGGATGAATTTATGCAATAAAATAAAGGCTTGAATAAAGTGATAATCATTTGAAACCATATATATCCTGCCAAAATGTCTAAGAGACTTGGATTAAACAGCTAAAAGAGTTACGAGTTAAACTAATTTTTTATTAAGATGACCTAAACGTAATAGATAAAGGACTCTGCAATTATGTGATGTAACTAATTCTTTGCTGTCGACTGCCGCACTCACTTTTTATAAGCCGGTCTTCTATTCTATTAGCAAGTAAATATAAACTTGTAAATTACTAAAAACACGTCATGCCCAAGCGCTTATACAGGTATTTTGATCTGTGCAGCTTTATGCGAAAGAAATATATATAAGATTTACATGAAATATATCAACTTCATAAAAATCCTTTATAAAATTCTATTTTTTCCTTACACAAATTAAAAAAAAGGGGACAATGCATTTAAAGAAAAAAAGGGAGAGTTATATATCCTTCCATATAAAATAACCGGTTTGATCTGTGACACAAAAGTGTGTTTTAAAACACATTAAACAGATCATTACTATTCATCAAAATGCGTGCTTACGAAATAGTTTGTTATAAATATATTAACAAATAAAGGACACACAAAACGAACATGTATTTAATTACGGATTTAAATAAAAGAAACTGAAAATAAAATTGAAAATGGGACATATAAACGTTACGGCTTAAATATAGTAATTCATAACAGGACACGACATAATTTAGTATTAGAGGAGTTTTGATTTTCTCTTGGATCTGATTTCATTCTCACCGCAATATGTCAGTAAAGTACAACTCCTTCTTAATTCTAAATATTACACTATTTAAACTCCAATAGAGAAACCAAAAGGAAGAAATGTATTTTCAAATTTGTTTCAAAACACTCATTAAAAAGGCAACCAATCGAAAGAAATTAAAAATGTAACTAGTTTTGTTAAAGTATAAAATAAATAATTTTTTTAAGAGAAAGATTTTGTTTTCAAGAATTTCTTTGCTGAAGGGTATAAGGAAAAAGTGACATAATATGGATTTATATTTTAGACTAGGTTTGATAATATAATTTATTTGATAATAAAATCGTGCATTGTGTCACTCAAATGTGTCATAAACTAGCGATTGACTTTCAATTAAAACTAAGCAAAATATTTAATTACATCAATGATATTTTTAATCATTAAATGCCTACGATTTCATAATCAACAATAAATTGCCAAATCAAAATCAAAAATATTAATTCATATTATGCCACTTTTTCATTGTTTTTTTGACAATAATTTTAAGTAAGTTGATTAATATATAAAAAGATTTGAGGTAAGTCAATTAATATACATTTTTTCTTTGACTGATAACATATAGAGAGCAGAAAGGACAAGCTCTGATACCACGAGGTGAAGCATCCAGGGTAAATATAGCGCTCGTTACACAACATGTTTATTTACTCTAGTGTCATATTGTTACCAAGACACTAAAAACTATGACTTGGTTGTTGGAAGGAGGATAATCACAATCGAATCATTCCTTTTGGAGACGAATTAAAATAGTGAAAACATATGTGCTCTGCCAAAATGTCTTTGAGACTTTCCTTGACCACCTTCTCTCTTCATCATCGAATTAGCGTCAAATATTGTATTATCTACTAAACTAAAGATATGTGCAAAATTTCAACTCAATCTGTTTAAGAAAACGAATGAAAGGCCGATTAAAACATTTGGTTGCTAGTTAGACAGCTGTGATATACTAAGTATAATTGTTTAACAACTGACTGCCAAGTCGTATTTATTGCACTTTGATAGTGTGAAATCTTTAGGCATTTGTATTTTTACCAGTATGCGAGAAAAAATAAAACCAAATAAAATGGAAATATGTTTCACACGAAAAAAAGTCATGGATTGGTTAAAACTTGCCTCAGACACTCTCAGCAAATACTTTCTTCAAACTTGTTCTTTGCATTCGAATCACCCTTTGTTCGTATTTTTATTTCAAACGTTACACAGTTTATTTTTTTTGGAAAATAGTTCAGACAATTATTTATAAATACTCATTATTAATTGAAATAGTTTAGAGCTTCATAATACATTATACACGATAATGGCTTAGTAGGCATCAATCAAAAATTGCAGCCATTATGGCTCTTAAGATTCTAATAGCGAATGTATTGGATTTTGACACCTCTTCATTATTTTATGTCAAGCTTATAATATTTAAACGAAGCATTTAGCAAGCGGAATTATCTCACGTATGTATTTGAAGGGAGCAAGTAAGTGGAGATGGGACTTCCAAAATGGAACTTAACTAAGCACATGAATAGAGAAATCCTATAAGAGCATTGGTCCCTGGTTCATTAGTTAATATATACCGTACTAAATACGAAGGTGGTTAATAGATAATACTCTGTATGTACATATATTTACATATGATATACTACACTAGCAGAAATATGGATTCTAGTTTGTTTGATTATTATTTATTATTTACATAGATATGCAAATATTTGTTCAAAAAGTTGCCAGACTATCCGGGTTTTGGTTAAGTTTCAGTACACGCTTAGGGAGTTAAAAGGGTTACGGGAAAAGGATTGTAGTCAAAATGAAATGTGACAAATGCATGATTACGTAGCAACTAAATATTCAAAATTAAATTAAGGAAATGCTATGCTACGATCACTTGTTATAAGCAACATTGCGTAGAAATATATGAAATCAGCAGCAGTTAATAGATCTAAGACAGTAGTAGTACCTACTATTTTGTCGTTAATTGATCGACAATGCTGGATTTCAGTGTTGCTCAAGCATCTCTAACTCTAATTGAAAATGGATACACACTTAAAATGAAATGTCACTTTACCAAAACAATAATACCATACACCAGGTCTGCGACTGATGAGAATAATGGAGGTGAACAAAGAGGCTCCTTGATGAATAATAGTAATTCAAACGTATTCCAAGATATTTGTTACTTTGCCAAATAACTACACCATTGACCAGGTCAGGGTCTGGTGATGAGTTTTGTATATGAACAATGGACTTCCTTAACCTATGTTAGTAAATTAACCGTGATTTAAAATATTTGCTCCTGGTAGTTTTTACTTTGCTAAATAGCTGCACCATCGACCAAACCAGGTTTTGATAATGAGTTCTGGAGATGAACAATGTAACCCCTTAATGAATGGAAGTAAATCGATGGTGATTTGAGATACTTATTACTAGTAGTTGTTACTTTGCAAGATCTGATGTTAGACCTTGGATATCCAGAATGGAACTTCTCAACGACTAACAGCTAACTACTCGCGGTTACTGCTATCACTTTGCTTCTGTGTGTTATTAATAACCAACTTTAGACAAAGAGGAAATTATCTGAATACTGGCTTTTGCTCGCGACTTTTAATAATTACACAATATTCTAGGAAAGAAAATAATTGAATATTATGTATTATGTGATGATGCTATTCATAATATTCATCACTTAAAATTCTAAAATGAAATATTTTTTAAAAACAGACTTGAAAAAAGTAGATACTAAAAAGTGAAAAAAATAATTAACTCGAAATAGATAGCTATTTATTCACAAAAAATGACTAAGGTACTTATTTTAGAAGTCGGTGTCGGCACCGCCAATTAAATTAAACACATTAATACTTTTGCTTAATTTACATTTAAAACTTCTAACGCACGCACAGTGCCAAATAATTTCATAAAGGGCGTATTTGTAATATAAAATTTTTCATTTGCTAAAATTTATCAGCGGTGCTCCAACCAGTCTCAAAGATAAGTTATGTATTTATTGCCAATAAGTGGGTATCTATTTCGAGTAAATAATTTTTTACTTATTAGTAACTACCATTCCTGAGGTCAGTCTTTCAAAAAATTATTTTATTCATATTAGCGGGATGGTTTTATTCATATTAGTGATTTAAGTTTATTATGTATAAAATATTTTTGCTATAAATATGTATATATATATATATATATATATATATATATATATATATATATTATATCTATATCAGCTTTAACGTATAATACACATGGCGGACTTATTGCAATATGAGCAATCTTTTCCAGTCAACCATAACGATTGGTGATGAAATTTAGTTTAGTAGATTTAGTTTAGTAGAGATTTTACAATAAAAATTATTTAAAGTACATTTAAGAGAGAGAAAAGAAATAGAAAAGACAAAAGTATTTGTAATGCAAACAACTGATATTAATGGGGGTGGGTAAATAAGGAAAGGACAAGGGTTCAGGAATGGTAGGATTTTTTTACTAGATCTTTAAAAATACTTAAGTACCTGATTTTCCTGGTCTGGATGCAGGTGATTACAAATTTTTGCTGCTGAGGTAGAAGTATCTTAGGAGTGAGTAAACTTTCAGATCGTTGTAAACTGTCAGTCTAAGGTTGTGAGCAGACAAATCTTTAAATTTTCCAGTAAGATAATTTATGCTCTGAGAATTTTTTAATATATTAAAAAGAAGTGTAAGAATTTAAAGTTTGGACTGCTGGCGGATCTTAAGCTATTTAAGAAGTAAATAAAGTTATAGTGAACAATTCGATTCGTCGGTCGGGTTTTAAAAAATTTCCAACCAGAAATTTTACATATGTTTTTGATTTGAAATCGATTTAGCCGGATATTTAAGTATATATTCAACATATTTATATATATATATATATATATATATATATATATATATGTATATATATATATATATATATATATATATATATATATATATATATATATAAGGTACAAACCGAAGTCATCCCAAAAAATTGCTATTACCGCTTCCGGGTATCACCGGTGTCGCTAATATACTGAGGGAAAGTTCATTTTCGACGCTGGAAATTAAATTTTCCCCATTTTGTTATTTATTTTTCGTTCACGAGGAAGATATTATTTATCTTGAAAACTGTTCACGTGTAAGGTTAAGATGCGGCAATTTTTTTGAAAGTAATACGATGGAGTTAGCAAATATAATAAAGCAAATATATATTTTACTACAGTGAACCGTACTTAGAAATGTAAGTATTTGACGATATAATAGAAAAACTTAAACGATAATTAACGACAAATTTATTGATAAATGTAATTTTTCCTTTAAAAGGAAAAACATGGGTCCCTCATAAAACCAATTGTCTAAGAAAACCTTTGACGTGGAAACTTGAAATTTGGCGTATGATAAATTACACTAACATGCGTATGTTTAAATATACTGAAACAGAGATATTTAAAAAAAATTCAAACAAAAAGTTAGAATTTTTTTAAATTTCTTTAGCCGTGCGGAGCATCAGTTAAAAGAGTAAGTAATAAAAATTCCAAAAGTAAGTTTTGACGATTGTACGAAAAATGGTCTCTGGTATATAGTTAACAATGTTCGCAAAGAATATGCTCTTTACCCACCCTCCGAAACTGCTAAAGCGAAACTTCTGAAAAAACGTTATTACTTTACTTAATGTATTTCATGATCACAATTGTAGCAGGGTGTACGTAATTTGTTGTTAAACTCATACACATTTATGAGATATATTATTATATTTGGTTATTGATTATTAAGTTTGGTTTTGAATTTTTAGATCAATGGTAGACTGCATATTCAATGTGGTAATTTTTAAAATTTGAGAAAAATTTCTTAATTTTTCCATTTTTAATTAAGTTATTTACTTATTATTACTTATATTGTATTTTAATTATCACAGCCTGATAATTAAAAAAATAATATAATTTCTTGGTATTTTTTTAATATTTGTGTGCATACAATATTTTAATTTTCTATGAATTAATTGACAGGTTACTTTACATTTATAAATTTTTATTTATTTCTGTATATTTTTGAGTTTCTCACTTTCAACAAACTTTTCTTAGGAAGTTATTTTGCAACAATCCACATTCAGAGAATTGTGAACGCCTGCAAGTGGTATCGTGTAAATTTCGGACATCAACAGAGTACCTTAACATTTAAATATCCTAAACGAAAATCGAGTGCTTCTAATATAATAATCGATTGCTTAATAATTAGAACCAGTTGAAGGTTAGACCAATAAAGATATGTGGAATTCCCAAGCGCAAATCTTTCTCTTTACTCCATCTAATTAAAAATTTCTGACATTTACAAATATTATTAGATTTTTTATATTTAACATTGACAATAGGGAAGCAACAAAGTTTATATTTTGAGAAGTCTATAATTTTATATTAATTCATTATTTCCGATTTTAGTCCAGCGAAATATTTTATTGAAATGTTAATTTTTTAAATAACTCATTCTACCTCTTTAAATTTGTTTAACGGTTGAGAAAACAACCGCAGAGCGTACCCGACTAGCGGTCAAACTGACCGAGCACCAACAACTGGCAGTCGAGAAAATCATAAGTTTATTCAAACGCTAATCGCCAGATCGCCACCAATTTTGCCGTCTTTAGTAGTGTATTTAATTTTATGCACGGAATAAGGGAAAAATTATAAGGGATTGCGTGTCTCGTGAAAAATTTTTGAGCATATAAATACAAATTTATCAAAATATAGTTCTAATTGGGATTGGAAATAGATGAAAAAGGGATTCATTTGGAGCAAAAAATTATGTATTTCAAAAATTATTATTAATATTCCACATTGGACAGCAATATCGTCTGGTAATAATAAAATTCCTTCTTTAATATTATTTCCGAGAATACTAATTTATTAACGCTACTTTAAGCGAAGTGCAAAAAACAAAACATAAATTTTTTTGGCTTCTACTTCCTCAATAATATATTCTGGAGGAAACAAATAGAAGGAAGACGAGATAAATCAAATTACATCGTCATTTAATTCACTCGAAACATAAAATCTCCATTAACACTGAAGATATATTTGTTTTTAGTTTGATAGCTTCTATGTGCTCTTATTTATTTTTGTTCCTTTTCTCTTTGGAGTCGACACCCGCAGCTTGTGGTAAATAATATATCTAATTTTGTGACGTGGAAATGATTGAAGTTTTCCTTATTTTAAATTAACACCATTCCTCCAATAAAAGTAAAACATAAATAGAAAGTGTAAATGCTTAAGAAAAGCTGAGGAAATATTTTCAAATAAATTAAATACGCCTACCTTAATGTCATATTGTGGTATTATGAATATCCAATAACTCTCAATTTTTAATAACGTTTAACAAAATTTTATTACTGAAAGTTTCCCTTATTTCATTCTTGAAAAATTTGTTATTTATTACTAAACTAAAATTTTACCGAGGTATAGAATTATATTGCTATTAAACTATTGCTACTGAACGCTTTGAATTTGCATTGAATGTACAATTTATGATTATATTGAAATATCTGTGTCCAAAATGTTTGCTATTCGGTTAAAATAATAATCAAGTTATTCAGTAAAATTAAAAAGAATTAAAAAAACCTTTGATATCTTTAATTTGTTACATGGTAAAAAAATAACCGTGAATAAAAAATATGAATTGTTAAAACAAAATAATGTCATGAATAACGTAATTTCTTTTTCTTGAAATTCAAACAAAATAAACGATAAAAGATAAGACGGGATGAATAATAAGATGAAAATAAGAAAAAAATAAAAAAAACAATTAAACTGAAAAGAAATAAAGATATATGAACATTTCAAAATTATTTTTGAATTCTTACTTTGACTAATTCAACACAGAAGTGCAAGTATATTTTTTAAAGCATCAAGTACAGGAATTACATTAAGATTGCATTATGTGTGTGAGTGAAAGGAACGAAAAGTTTACTGAACGTATATCCTATTGAATGTGTACCTTTTTAGCTAAGTCTTAAAATCTGCATATTACATTTAACACTGAAACCCGCAAGATGTTGATAATTTGATCTATTTAGATCAATTATCGTTAGGTTAACATAATATTGCAGGTGCTTTGCTAACATGAATACACAAAAAATAAATAAATAAAACGCAAAAAGTAAAACTTTACAAAAATTACAAGTATTTAACCAACCTTGAAGTACACAATATGTTGTGAAGATGACGAATTAGAATTAAATTTGACTCCATTACTGAACGTTATATACGACACTATAAGGGTCACATAATCGATGCACCCACGGTCACGATGCGCAAATTTGAATATATATTTTTTCAATGTTGTCTATAAGTTCCTTTTATTTTACTTTTTCCATATATCGTTGGGTTTAAAGGTGTTTACATTGCTGATTGCATTCTTAAAAAAGTTTGAAAAAATCATTGATTAGACAGGTTTTTGAGGGAACTTGAATTTAATTTATTTTCCTGGGAAAGATTAATCAAATTAAAAACTTCATAGAAATGGATTTATTTTGCCAAATATAAAATTTTATCTACACTCATCCATTGGTTTACATTATTCATACATTTACTAACAGGCGCAGGCGCGTATACCTATTTACAAAAAAATATTGTATCGATGTGGATATTAGTATTAAATGATGTAATATATACATGCACACACACACTCACACACACACATATATATAAATATATATAAAAATATATATATATATATATATATATATATATATATATATATATTTATATATATATATATATATATATATATATATATATATATATATATATATATATATATAAATGATGCTACACGAAAACGGTGTTAAAATGATTTTTTATTCTGAAAAAAATTGTGGGTTCTTTGAACTACATCCGTATTGTATATATGTATTAAAATAATATTACCAGAACAACGTTCATATTTTCGACGTGTAATTTTTTACCAACAAATGAATATTGTTAATATCGTATAAACAAATATTTTTACATTTAAAACAATTTTATACAAAAAATTGCATCGACGTGAAGTAACCATTACCACTGTTAACGATTTGAGGAGTTCGTGCCAAGCGAAATATAGCCCTTATTTGTCTGTGTGGTTGTAAGTGTACATGTACGTGAGAGAGAACGAGACGCGCCGACCATTCAGATATATATACACGCCTGCATACTCAGGTACACACACACACACACATATATATATATATATACATATACATATATATATATATATATATATATATATATATATATATATATATTCAAATGAACTGATTTCAAATAACGATTGTGTAAGAAGCTTCTACTTGAGTTTTCTGGAGTTGGTGCCGAATGAAATTTACCAATTATTTGTTTGTGTGACTTCCTGTATCACTTCCTTTTTTGTATCACTTCCGTAGAATTAAAATATAAGCTAATTCACATTACACGCACTAAAAATAAGAACCTAGAAATCAAAATCAGAATTATCAGTTGTTACTGCGCTACAGCACCTGCTTCATTTCCAATTTCATTCATATTGTATCTGCCGCCAGATATTAAAATCTACCGAATGAAAAAAATATTTTGCTTCTCGGAAATTTTTTATGTCATTTCTCAACTTAATATTATTCTTTATACTTACATGTATATCTAGAATACATTTTCTTTATATGTATATTATATCTTCTTCATAACTTTTCTTTGAGAATTTCGATCTCTGTTTTAAGCGTGAACTTGCTCGATTCTTATTAAATAATCCTGACACAGGTTGAATTAGTAAAAACAAAGAAACAATAATTAGTATTAAGGTGGCAATGCTTCATTGATCTAGCACGATTTATTTATTTCCAATAGGAGTATATCGAATACCTATGGCACCACAGGAACCTATGAAAATCATATTTTATCGTGGGAGTAGTCATTCAGGATGTGACTTTTTAGTTATATAAATAATATTTTATTTGTAGATGTTCCGAGAACATTATTTAATTGTGAAATAATAAATAATATTTTATCTGACCATACGAAGACTGAAAAACTACGCATAATGGCCCTATCTTAAACCAATTTTTTTAAATCTTGGATAATACATTTATGTATATAGTTAACATAATTATAAATGTATAAATTATCTAATGGATGTATTATTTAATTTTTCAATATCGTGAATAAAGTTGCCATAACCGATTTGAAGGAAATCAGGTTTGACGGTTGTTAATTTTAAATCCACAAGAGTCAATCGAATATTTTGAACAGTAAATTAACCTGAGAAAAACAATAGTAATGTTTGGTTTTCATTCGATATAATTCAAATGAATGAACTTTATACTGTTAGTAGTATCTGAAAATCAGCACGTTTGGCGTCCCGCTTGAGGCTTTCACGGGACAAGTGATGACAACCTTAATAATCGGTACGTTCTCTGAAAATCGGGACATCTGGCAATACTGATCGTGGACTTATTTCATTTACTGTTATTTTATTTAGATGCCCCTAAAATGGCGAATTCAATTACAGAGAATTGAATTCGCCATTTAATACATATATAAATCTAATCTAACATATTTGGACGTTCAAGTTGATAATAAAACATTGGTTCAATTGTCCAGTGGATCCAAAGAAAAGTTAATAAATAAAGAAAAGTTAATATGTGAACTTTGTTGATGAGTTTAGTGCCTTTTATAACCTAAAATTTATTAAAGTTTAATAATTTTTTATTATAGAAGCTTCAGTGGACGCAGCTGTACTCCTTCCGATAATTACCTTATAAATATCTGAAACTATTCTATATTACATATAGAAAAAATTACCTCGCATTTTATATTTCAGACAACTGTCTAAATATTGCCAATGAATAAATGATTTGCATAGAAGTGACATCTTCATGGTTATTAAAAATACTGGAAGCAATTAGAAAAGATGCGCTATTGTTGCAGTCAATTACAAACATTTAGTATGTTTTATTGAAATTACATCGTTAATATTGCCACGAAAGTATAGTTAAATGTGCTTGCATATGCAAGTCATGGAACTACATTGTATTCAAAGGGTTCATAATATACACTTATTTATGATAGGGATGGTAGGGATGGACAGGTGTTAATTAAAAGACTTATTCGCTTGACTACAAGACAGAGAAAAAAACAATTTCAATAATTTTACATACCGCAAACAATCTTATTTTATTTGTCGTACGAAACTAAAAGCTATAAACAGATATGGTGAAAATAATAAGTAAGATTCATATGTGTGTAGATTTAACCTACGCATACTCTTAATACCACTCGCTAGTACTTGTATGTATTAATATAATTTGACAAAATTAATATGATTATTTCAAGTTGTTAAATTTGCTGGAAATAGCAAAGTATTTTACTCCCACATCAGTGAAAATTATGAAACCTCTATTTCAGATTGAAACAACTTATCCCAAAACTATAGGCAATTAGACACACTCTCCCTATAGAATATTTAACGAAATATGTTTTTTTTTAAAATACCCGAAGAAATAAAATTTAAGGAATACAACTTTCCTAAAATTAGATTAAAACCGTAAGATATATAATAATTGGTTTGAAACTGTGAAATTTTGGTGTCTTGTGAAATGTGATACATTTGTATTAAGAATTATAAAATTTGTCTCCAAAATTTCAAATATAAGAATAAGATGTATTAAAATATTTCGTGTCATATATCACTTTAAGATAAAACTGGTATTCTATTTAAATTGGACTTAAATTGAGATCCGCAAACGTGACGTGTAAAGCACTCCAGAGAACAGAGTAAAGGAATTGACAAGCGCGCGAGTAACGGCAGCACTTAGATTCCAGAGTTTGCAGTGATTGACAGCTCTTTCAATGTTACTATAAGTAAAGTGTATATAAATTTATTAAATTTCAAAGTATTTTTCAGAATATCTTTAACGTTATAATGGATACAACGTAACGTGAAAGATGTCCGGCTATTTTTATTAGTGTATTTTTATAACGTACAATAGTAAATCATATAATCAAAATTTGTTTTTGTTAAACCGATTTAATAAATGAGTTTATAGTATATAATATTTTTAACATTTTATTGAGTAACGTTATAAAATGTTGTTATTTTTCATAATTATCACACGTTTCTAATTTATTTACAATGTCTTCAAAAAGGATATTTTGATTGTCCACAAGTACGAAACCAGCAATGAAACTGCACAGCATAACTACGTACTAAGAAAAGGTGCACTTAACGATTTGAACATTTCTCTTTTTTTTCATTTGACGACTTACGTTTCAAAAACACTTTTTGTTTTTATAGTAAAATCGAATGAAGGGAATATCCGTAACGTAATTGCGTGGAACATCGAAAGGCTGTCATTAAATACCAAATAACATTAGCTAAATAATTGTGTATGTTAAGTCATCATATTTAAAATATTTGCGAAAAATGTTTGTTTTTTTAGAAATGATTTTTTCCCGTAGTTTTTATATATATATATATATATATATATATATACATATATATATATATATTTATTCATATATTATATACATATAATTACAAAAACAGAACGGGTAAATTAAAGGATAAATTGCAGAAAATAAATCTAAATGTTATAAAATCTGTGTTAAAAATTTGTGATAAAATTCATTATTTTAGAAATAACTGTATCTGTGCGATTTTGTTGTTTTAAAATCACGCAGTTAAAAAAAAAATTAGCGAGCATTTATGATATTTTCGGAAATGCACAGCGAGCGCGCTGCGATCCAATCTCCCCCTTTGAAAGCCCGCAAGCGATTGACGGGGAGCGATCTCGCCCAATACATCACTAGATATAATATTTGTTTTTGTTTCAGATTCTCGTACGATTTTAAGTATCATTTACCTTCCCTACTGTAAAAAATGTGAAAATTATTTTTTTATTAATTTCAGTTTTATTAATTTCAGACATCATTTAAAATTCAAAACTTTCTTTAAAGTCAGCTCTTCACTCTTCAGTTCCGTATCCAGGAAGGATGACGAAATTTAAGTCTTCAAATTTCCGTTACTTGGCAGCTTAGCTCGTATAATTGGCATAAACATTCAATAAGCGTTTTAGATTTATTAATAAAATAGGCTTACTAAGATTTGTTAATGACGAAATTATTATGTTTATGATAATAACAAAACAGCTCTAATAAAAGCTTTGTTAATTTTAAAATAATATCTTGAATTCCGTATTAGTTTGGTTTATATGTATTATTTAATTTAAATAAATACGTTCTTTACTAGATCACGTTCTGAATATGGATAATAATAAAATAAAATAAAGAAATAAGTTCTTTAAAAAAAATTCAATAAATAATATTGCCAGTAAAAATATCGTGTTTATAAAGAAGTATTTTTTTAAATTTATTCTTAAACGTGTTACATCGTTTAACCGTAAAAAGTCTCACTATTCATTCAAGACCATAAATAATTACATTTTTATTAGGTCACGTTCTGGATGAAGGTGGGGCTCATTCCTTTAAAACCAACTCCATGATTTCCTTATTTAGTTCCAAAATGAATCTTGGAGGCATCCTTAATTTTTTTTAATTATAGCAAACGTTATAATATGTTATAATACCGAATATTTTAATATACTAGATTTTGCTCGCACCTTTGTATTGTAGTTAGTCATCACGGCTCGATCCCAGCAATAGTTTTTATGTTAAGTTGTTCCTTCTTCCTTTTATCACTGCCAATAACATTTGTCATACTACCCTATTGAGAAAATAATCAATTTGCTAGTTTCATATTCTTGTATATCTTCTATAATATAAAAATAAGTCTGGTTTTCCTTCCTGACGCTATAACTCCAGAACGCACGAACCGATTTCCACAGTTTTGCATTCTTTGTAAAGGTCTCGGGCTCCGTGAGGATTATAGCAAACAAAATTCAGAAAAAATTTTAACAGAAAAGCAGGAAAACAGGGAAAATCATTTTTTGCATACAACGCCATCTCTGATACATAGCATGTACTACAAACCAATATGGTTTTGCATGGTTGTGGAGCAGATGGCGCCAGTATTTTAAGTAGGTGGCGCCGGTGCGTGATACATTGTTTGACAGCTACTCATTGTACTCTGCCCAGTTAATTTCCCAGAACGCACGAACCGATTTCCACGGTTTTGCATTCGTTGGAAAGGTCTCGGGCTCCGTGAGGTTTATAGCAAACAAAATTCAGGAAAAATTTCAACAGAAAAGCAGGAAAACAGGGAAAATCATTTTTCACATACAGCGCCATCTCTGATACATAGCATGTACTACAAACCAATATGGTTTTGCATGGTTGTGGAGCAGATGGCGCCAGTTTTTTAAGTAGGTGGCGCCGTTGCGTGATACATTATTTGACAGCTACTCATTGTACTCTGCTCAGTTAATTTCATGTAACTTTTATTATGAGCACGTTCTTTCAAACGCTAACTTAAAACCGGTATTGTGTTCACTGTGAAATTGTAAAATTGAGGTTAAAGTTATTCGTTTCCTAACAGTTCAATTGGAAACCATCAAAACAATCACGCGTATTGTGCAAATTTTTAGTCAATTTCTACAGCAGGCATTTGTAATTTTTTTGCAACTGTGTAAATTATGTGGATCGTGTATTTGAGGTTAAATTCACCAGTCTGTCCATAGTCCAAAATGCCTAGAGGACGACGTGCGAACATCGGCCGCCGCACAAGACATGCAAGCCAGCAACAAGTGTATTCACAGAACTTAAACAAAGAAAGACAAAATATAATAAGAGAAAATGCCCGATTGAGACAACACGTGAGCACACGAAGATCATTGGCATCATACAATCGCTTGGCATTCCAATATGATCCAACTGCGAACTACAGTGATGATAAATTATTAATGTATGTATTCCTCGAATACCAATGATTCCGACTGATCTTCCGTTTGACTTCAAACGATTGCAATTTCCGGTTCACCTTGCGTTCGCAATGACAATTAACAAGTCGCAAGGCCAATCGCTTAGTGTTTGCGGGATAAATTTAGAAAATCATTGTTTTTCACATGGACAGCTATACGTTGCGTGGTCACGAGTTGGGAAACAATCCGCTTTGTTTGTGTTAACGTCAGACCAAAAAACAAAAAATGTAGTTTACCAAAGAGCACTTCAGTGAAACGGATAATTTGCGGACACGTATAACGCTTCGATTCAGTATTTACTTTGGATTCACTTTAATTTTTTACTTAGAGAAGTTCAACTAAATTACAATTCATTTTTGTAATCGAAATGAATTCATTACTGTTGTGAAATGAAATAAAATTTTTCGTTTTCAAATATAAAAAAAAAAAAATTTCTTAATCTTTTAATCCCCAAACGAAATGTTACAAAAAACCAAGCCATCTGGTGGCGAAACGGAGTTCGCAGGGTTTGCTAGTTTAAATTATAAAATTCAAATCTTTCGTCAGTGTTAGTTCCAGACAGTTCAATTTTACATGCAAGAAGCATGACAAAACAATATCGTCAAATTTCCGTTATCAGGCGGCTTCGCATATTTAAAATGGTAAACCGCGTATGCAAAGAAACATGACTATCCCGTTAATGTCTTCGATATGATTATGTTGTGTGAGAGTGCATATGCACTCTCACATAACATAATATTTAAGAATGTTTGTTGGAATACAGCTTATTTAGTTAGCATCTTAGTAAAAAAAATCCAAACGATATTTATATTAATATTTATAGGCTTTCGCTAATATATATTAAATAGTTTTTTTCTTTGACAAATTACTCTAAAAGTAGTAGGAGGTAAAAGTTATATTATGTCCAATTATTAATTTTGAAACTATTAAAGTTATATCACATTTATTAAAATATTTATGTGGCGTAAAAATCAAAGAGTATAAAAACAAAATACTTTTTTATACAATGAATACCCAGAGACATATAGTTATCGTTTTACGTAGTTAATTCCCAAATATAAAAATTATCGATGGGTTATTTCATATTAACCTCTAGAATATTCTAGAGGTTAAATTTCGTGTTAATTTTTTCGTATTGGCAATTCTACACATATGGTATTTGGTTAACTTGTCAATAGTCAAACTATAAATGATGTTGAAAAACGCAGCATTCCTTGAATATAAATGTTAAGTAATTTTTTTAAAATGGCTTTAATTATTAAATAATCTAATACAATATTTAGAATACGGACCAGCAATATTGACAACAAACTTAGTCATCCTTGAAAAAACTGTATTATTAGTTTTTATTTCCCAATGAATATCTAAAATATATTTTGGGACACATTATATTTTATGGTAATAATTATTCTTGTTAATAATTAAATTCATTAATTACATAAACCAAATCACTTTTCATGACCAACTACAATGTTGGTTTTTACGTCATATAAATATAACAATAAATGTGATATAACTATAAAAGTTTCCAAATTAATAACTGGACATAATATAACTTTTACTTCCTACTACTTTTAGAGGAATTTCTCAAAGAATAACATTATTTAACATATCATTTCTACTAGCGAAAGCCTATAAATATTGATATAAATATCGTTTGGATTTTTTTACTGAGATACTAACTAAATAAGCTGTATTCCAACAAACATTCTTAAATATTTCCATGGAACGAAAAAGCGCTATCAATATAATGTAAGAAATTTAGTATTAGGTAAGAGTACAACAAATCTTACAATCAAATTTATTGGATGTAGTATGTGATACACATGTTGACGAGTTTTTGAAATGACTGAAAATTATTTGTATCTATCTCAATTATACTTGTTCAAAAAGATTAAATGATAAAAACTGAAAAGAAGCAGACAGGTATGGGCTGATTACTCAGAAGCAAGTGCCACGAAAAAACAAAAAAAATTGCTCCACAAAATGAAAGCCAGAAATGTTAGTGACTAGGAAGGGGTTAAGCATAATTTGTAAATACTGAGAAATTATTCATGGATTCGATACGAAAAAATTGTAATTAATCGCTCTGAAAACTATTTCTAAATAAATATTTTGAATTTTTTTTAACTAAAATAATGTTTTCAACATTACTTATTGTTTAAAAACTCAAATAAAGATAAAAATAAACATGTTCAAATGGCACTCATTCCAGCAAAATAATTTCTTTGTCAGAATAATCCGCAAATTTAACTTAATATTGAAATAAAATTGTTACTACAATTTCTACCACCGCTCGGACATGGTGTTAAACTGAAAATTCGTCAAACCGTATCGAAAAAGTCGACAAAACTAAACTGTGGAGTTTTTAAAATTTTGAGCTAACGAAAGGTAATAAAAAGTAGGTAAATTATATACATATATATATATATATATATATATATATATATATATATATATATATATATATATATATATTTATCAATACCTTTCATCTGTTATAGCATTTAAAATTTTACAAATATATTTTTTTTAACATTTTCAAGGTCAAGCGTCGACGTTTGTGAATTTTTGGCCCGTAATTGTCAGCCCGTTTATGCTGCAGCGCGAAGACTTACATCGCATGCAATAATCCGGGCATCAACCTGATTGAAAGTGCTCTTAGTTTCTTTTGAACATAAATTTCGTGCAAATTGGTAAATTCTAGAGTTTTCTAGAATGATTTTATTTTGAAGCTCTTTTGCATAAATAAAGTGTACCGGTTAGAGTACAGAATCCATTTCATTACAATGTGATACCATTTTTGTTTTTACTGATTAACGACGATTACTTGCCACACGTCATGATATTTCCGTGGTACAAGATTCTTTAACGTCGAGTTTTTCAAATTCGTATTTTACATTGTTATCGGTATTTATAAATAAGTGAATGTAAAGAACCAAGAATCATTTGTTCTCATTCTGCAGCTTGTTTTATTATCAGCTTCTTATAGTTATATTGCTTCCATATTTAATCTATACGATATTTTAATTATACCACTTCTTTACAGTTATTTTGATTTTCTTCACGATTTAATTTTCTTGTTGAATACTTCATTATTTTCTGAAATATTACTGTTTTTTTATTTTAATAATAGCACGGTCTAGTATTTATTATTACCACCAATATAACTCATTGTGTATTGACATCGACTCAGTTTTAAACCAACTTGAATAGTATAAGAAAAGTAATTTCAGAATTATACATATGAGAGTGTCATTATTTTCCCATCCTTAATCTGAAAAAGGCACTAAACTTAAAAGAAATTTGAGCAATTTATTTGGTCTACCAAATCAGCTATTTTCCAATAAAATTTTTAGAGATACAAATAAACGCTATAAATAATACATTGATAGAATTGCACCCAATCGCCTGTTCGTTTATTGGGTTTAAAATTGTATATATTTGAACGTTATGTTTCATTATAAAACCTTTCTAAATCCTGTCTTCAATTCAAACTGAGATTTGAAATTTTGAAAATTATGATTAATGATATATTGAAAGTAAATTTTTATTCTAATCAATAAAATATAATATCGTATTGAATAGTGTATGTCTGATAATTTTGGTGAAAAGGGAGTATGTTTAAATTTCAGTTAAAATTAAAATATTGTATAGAAAATTTATAAACCTTTTTAATTCCTTCGTCACCGGTGGATTTATTTTTTACGTTTTATTCTATAAACTATAGTTTGATCTCATCTGTATTCTATTAATTCTAAATTGCTTAGATTACAACGGGATAAATATCATGGATAGGTGTTACTGAATTGAAGACACCTCTGGCAAAAGGAATTGGCCTTCAGTAATGGTTTTCATAGGTCATCTTCGATAATTTATATGTTTTCTAAATCCTAGTAAATCCTATTAGTAATATTATCCTCTGGATAGTTCATAGTTTAAGACTGGTCTTATTTGACGTAAAATTTATTTTATGATTCATGAATATGAAACATTTGCTTATGTCTATTTATTTTTAATTTTTTTTTAAGGTTCTGGTATTTCCGTTAAATTATTTTTAAATATTATTATTTTCTTTTATATCATCTAGTATATCTTTCATAGATGTAAATTTTTTCTGGATTCCGTGGTCATAAAATTATTCAGATATTTTTCAGAAAAGTGATTTAGAATAATTACTATAGTTTCATGGAAAATGTTAGGTAAAAGTCGAATATTGCTGCTTTGTCCAAAATTTTGATTGTTGCAAGAAGTCTAAGGGTTTTATTTTTGATGGATCGTTTCACACACATACACAAATTTCTCATCCATTAATACCCCATACGGTATATGAAATTATAGTTTGTATCGTATTTTCTATTATTTCATTTGCTTTCACTAAAATTTTACATATAAATATTTGTGAGTCTTAAGTTATAAAATAAATGATAATTAATATATTCCTACATCAAACGGTTTGTTACGGGCGACTGGTGTGTAACTTAATAATAATTTTAGAATAGAAATAAAAAAGGAATTAAAAAGTAAACGTTTTGGATAAAATGTTTTTATTTGACCCTTCTAAAATATTTTTGAATATTAATTAATGAGATATATGTGTGTTAATATACTCATACTAAACTGAACATTTTTAGATCAAACGGTATTTCAGAAAAACAACTGTGACACATTGATTGTTGAACGGACACTTCATCGATCTTATAATGTACCCACTTTATTTTTAAGGTACGGAACCTTATAAAATTAATATATCTGTGCAATAAAAATGATTGGCTCTCAAGAAATGTATTTTATTAGCAAAGTACTCAAAAATATATTTATAATTGGTAGTAAAAATTATTGCTACAACAGAATTATTTTAGATAAGTATGAGGAGTGAAAGATTTTTTAAATCTTATAAAATTCAAGTCTCAGTTAATATATACGATATTAAATTGAATTTTTGTATAAAACATTGACAAGTAATATACGCAAGTTAAAAATAAACCGTCAAGGAAGAAATGAATTTGCTTAATGATGGTTACATATTTGCTCTGTAAGTGTTGCTGTTTTGTATTTTAGGACAGTGTTTAAGATAGTATTTTAGGCAACTCTTTGTTCATGTAAATTATTATAAACTGTTAATTATTTCAAAAGATGAGCATTACGTGTAAAATTTTGCCATAAGCAGTTAGGTGGGCAAAAAATTAACGACAAAGTAAATTTTCAACCAAAATTTAAAAAAAAATTCGCTCAAAACATATGACGCGTGAAATTTGTAAATTTTTATCTCCAAATATTGAGAATATTTAGTTCTTTCGTTGGCAAAAGCATAAATGAAAAGATTATTTTATTACCGAAATTAATAGATTTTTCAGATGTCTGGTACTTTCATGTAACGTGAATTAAATACGTATATCTGTTTTGAAATTTTTACTGCTTGACGGAAAATATTAAATTTCAATAGTCCCGTACAGATTAATTTAAGTTTGTTTTTAAATTAAAATCCTTCCTTTAAAAATTGAAAGTTTCCGATGCCAGTTCCTAAGTAAATATTAAGAGCATGGTATCCATCAATTAAGGTTATGAAAACACCCACCAAAGTTACTGTGAAAAATGCTCGTTTTGTGTAATAACACCCGGTAACATTTTTGCCTTTTATGACTAAGGAGCTTACTATTGGCATTTCAGTTGACTCTAACATTTCAGTTTCGATACTGCAGGAGTACTTACTACCTACGAAGTCTCATGGTTTACCATAAGACATGGTGATTTGTTGTTTTGAAATTAGTATTATGAGTCTCACGCAAAGACTGCCATGGAAATCCAAGTTATAACTCTCCAGCATTAACGCTGTGAGACTTAAGGTTCTACTGTTTTTATTAGTATTTTGGGCCTCAAGTAGAGATTCTGTCATTAAACTTCGGGTTCTAATTACTCAGTCATAATGACGCAAAGGTACTGCCTGCTTAACTCGTAAGTCTTGAGGATAGGTTATTAAATTAGTAAAGTGCTCTCAAGTGATTTCAATTACACAGCCTAATTATTCAATGGTACAGCCTGTTTTATATATCTACTTCATCATATTCTACTCGTATCTTCAGTGCTAATCAGCTGTTCTTTTTTATTTGAAAGGTCTCAGTGTATTCTCATAAAAATTGGTTAATATTTGACAATAGAAATATATGGTGTACAGTACAATGGTGAAAAATTAACAGTAACTATGATGTAATCAAGAGTGCATTTTATAGTGTTAGTTAAAATTTAACAGCAGGAAGCCTCAAGGTTTTCGTAAATCGGGTTACAATGATTGAACCAGAAGACGGTGACAGGAACATTTAACTGGTGGAAAGTAAACTTGTTGAGTTTGGACTCATTTTATTTGCCTTGACGTGAGCAAGAAAATACCAAAGTGAATAGTTAGTTGAATATAAAGGTGCATAAGAAAGTGTGGAGCAAATAAAATGATAGTATATATGTAGATAAATTAGTAAGTACGAGTATAAACAAAGACAACTTACTAAGTATTAGTACGTGGGCCAGGTAGTCAATACATATGCAAAGATATATATTGACTAGAATATTAGTAGCCAGGTAAGTATATGGTATACACAAAAACATGAAGTAATCACGATATTAGTAGGCATATAAATAGTATATACAGGCATAAATTAACTTGAATTACTAGCAGTGGAGCCAAATGAGGGAATGTTACTTATATGTCCCTATGTACGTAAATATTTATGTGTTTATGTATTTATGCATGTATGTGTATAAATATATTAATATATTTTGGTACATTAAACGTCACAAATATCTGTTCCGACTTCATGAAATGAAATGTTATTGAAATTGAACTTATCTTAAGTTCGTGACGTTATGAATAACACAAGATAGTATAAGTCCTAAAAAGGAAGAAAATAAAATATTTTTAAAAGATTTAAGCAATTTCAAATAACCATCGGACAAAAAGCGCTCTGAAAAGTAAAAAAAAGTAATGAAAATAATTAAATTTGCGAAATACTACTATTGAGGCCGATTTTTGAAATCCGTGTCATCTTAATTACTTATATGACACCTTAACTGAAAATAAAATTATATGAAAGAGAAAAAAATGTTTCCCACATTCGTAATATTTGTAAAATTAATTTGTTTATTAAATGATTATTTATTAACATTTTTACTTTTAAATAAATATAAATTCATATTAAAAGTCTATAGTATTTAATAAGAGTCATGTAGAAAGATAATGTACGCGAGAACAACTAAGAAGAAGATTCGTAGAATAATATATAACTTAAATGAGTTTATATTAACTACGCGCGAGAAAAACCATTTACACAATGAACATACCGGAAAACGGAACATGCATTATTCTAATTCATCGTATTCAGTCGTAAATGAAAATATACATATGATAAAGCAGATATATAAAATATAAATAATTGCGGTAAAGTAGCCTCGCATTGCGTAATGATAATTGTGACGAAAAATGAATTATTCCTCCGTTGACCTAATGTTTTATATTCAAAATCTACATAAAACGAAGCATCGTAATTTTTTTCTCTTCCCAAAAAATGTTGATAATATTTTAGCGAAAAATTTTAAATAAATACGCCAGAAATGTAATCCTTAGAGGATTACATTACTTATTGCAATAAACACAAGGATCGTAATACGTGAATTGAAGAAAACATGCAAGTTTCTCAATGTCACTAGAAATTAATATTACGAATATCGAACACAATAATGTTAAAAATATTGAATGTGTTTAGCCCGGTTTCAATATTGTATTTGCAATTTTCAACAGTACATTTCCCTTAAAAGATTAGGATATCTTTGCCATACATATTATTGCTTTTGTTATAAAGTTATTACTTTAGTTATAATTTACAGTATTAATCTTAATTACTAGAATATTTACTTATCTAATAAAAATATACTTATTTTGTCCCATAAGATACAACCATGTACCTTAGTTCAGTATGCTGGATGGTGATTCATGATGGAGGCAATCTAGTTATTCTTTCGCTATTTTTAATATATTATTTAACAAAAAATTCTACACAGTATAATATACTTCGGTACTTATTTCGCCCCTGTCTTATCACGTGCACATTAAGAAGGCTTATGTATGATCCTCAATCTTAAAAATAATTCGTTCTGTTATAAACATTCCCTATGCGGCCGCGGAACCTTACGCCGCCGCGTAACGAAGTTATCTGATTCCGAACATTAAAAATGTTCCACGTAAACATGCTTACGCATTATGAAATAATATGTTTAAGCGCAAATTTAAGATAATAATTTCCGTGATTGAAACGTTTTTTAATTGAATGTCATTTAAATAAACTTCAGTCTTTTTTAAGACATTTACTCTCTGCAACATTGCACAAAACATACACTTTAAAATATTTAAAGCTATTAATTACAATAATTAAAGCTCTTAATAATTTCAATAGATAGAATGGATGAACGGATATTTCCCCGCTAAAATTATATGCTTACAACCCTACTTCTCTTATTATTCAATAAAATCGTTAAAAATATGCCACCATCAAGTAACATTCTATATGAAATGAATACATATAGCTATAAAAATGAAAATAAATGTTAAATTTTTAACAAAACAAAATGTAATTACTTATGAAAAATCGTGATAATTTCAGCAATCGCACACAAATTTCTTATCTTCCTTCTACGTAAGCATTTCAAATTCGGAAAGAGCGCAACCGTTTTTCGTTACGAAAACCTGTAAATAACAAATATTTTTATTAAGTATCCAATTTAATTTTAAGATTAGCAGCAATAAGGCATTAAAAAGAATATGGAATTAGAATAAAATAACCGGGCGATTTAACAAGTAGTCCAGATTATTTTATTAGTATTCATAGGCCTTTTTGAGAACTATATATCATTGTTTTCTTTTAGATTTTTGAGAAGGCGGTGGAACAACTTGATGCCGATTTTTAAAGGAAACGTCTCAAAATGGAAAAATTTAAATCACTTTGTTACAAAGCTAAAATCTTCGATTGTTGGAAGATTTGTTCTTCTCATTGCATAAAAGGATCTAACAAAATATTTATTTTAATTTTACATTATATTTCATTTTGCGTCATTAACTTAACCCTCTACAGCAAATCTCAATATGTGCTAAAGGAAGGAGTGAGTGGATGGTGACATACAAATGGGCAGACTTGACGGAAGTATATGTGTTCCTAGCTGAGGCTACAACATAATAAAAAGGATTCTCCCAGTCCTATTATTAAAACAGAATATGGGAATTTCACGAAAAGAAATGTGAGAATTTAGGGCGAAGAGTGGGCCAAGCAAGGTGAGCGAAATTCACGCGTTATGTCAAGATGTACTTGCTTGTAAAAGAACCAAGTATTCGTTTTGAAGATTCAAATTAGAAAATTAAGATCTCTCCAGTAATTCTGACCAAGAAAAAAATATACACAATTTTAATGGCTAAAAAAGAAACAGATCCTAGGTCAAGTTTGATGAAGGGAAATATTGTTATGCTACTACAGGTACCAATATTGATAAATTGTACTGACAGTTTCATTAATTGTGAATCTAATATTCTAATGTTGACGCACACCAGACTATTTGAAATACTTTTTGTCATAAAAAAATATTCTTTTAAATAAACATGCCTATTCCATACGTTTGTAACTATTGTCTTTAAAATATTAAATGTATTCATCCATGATTTAAGTGTATTCATCACGTCATATTAATGACAAATGAATTCATCCGATCTCTCTACTTCAAAATTAGGGATACTAAGCACGCATTTTCATTTAGATTGTGGACATAAATCATTCTTTGTAAGTGAGATGAAAATAACTCAAAATTTTATTTTCATTTATTAAAAACCCATCGGTCTCGTATCGTTTGTGGTGTTTTGTACTTTAAAAGAAAAACCCTTGTAACATCACACTCAGAAACCGTTTAACGTGGAAACTTGAAATTTGGCGTGGTAATAAATTTGGTACAGTATATTTACCTGCGCAAGTCTCAATACCTATTACTCAAAAATATTTATATGAAAAATTTAGGAACGGAAATTAAGCACTCGATTTTTTTAAAATTTTGTATAGAGCATGGTGTTTACTTTGAAAAGACTAATTATAAAGGTGTCAAGAATGTTTCTTTATAATCTTTGGTAATAATATCTATAAAGATCGTGGGCCAAATTTTGTGGGAAAATTTACTTTTTGGGAACTTAGAAATAATACAGTTATATTTTTTAATGTTATATTATATGATTCGTTGGTTATAAGTTATAAAAACAAATTTGACTATGTCGAGCGAGAGTCGCCATACAACTGATTTGGTTTCGTGTACTCCATACATAAAACTGTTATAAAATGTCCTTTATATAAAACTTTATTATGTGTGCAAAATAGATACATATTTATGTATATATTACATACACGGGAAAATAATTTTCGACGATTAATTTTGATTCAGTAACTATTTTTAATCAATTCTTCGGAAAGTTGTGTAATAGAAGAAATTGATTGGAAAACCTTTTCGTCGGTGACTAAATGATTTAGAATTGCGCAAGTTTGGATCTTCTATTAGATAGGATTTTATATTTTGCGTAATAGTAAATACGGTGAAACTTCTATAACCATTCGAATTACGCATGACCTTACTGCAGCCATAAATTAAATTCCGGTAGCAAAGCAATAAAGTTCATGCAATGTTAATACCATTTTAGATTCCTTTAGATTTTGTAACAGTCATTCTATAACTAATCAATATCATGTAATAAACGATATATATATTTTAACTGTATTCGAGTCTGTTTGTCACTGTTTTATATGTGTGACTACTAACAAGTATGTTATTTATTTTTAAGAATTAATCACATAAGATTTATTGTTTAAGTCCAAAACCATTTCTAAAATAATAATATAAAACACAAGGAGACAAATTTGCAACTTTAGTCGATAGCGTGGAAAATATTGAATGTTTCGCATTATATCTGCCTCAAATAACAAAGAAGCAAGAATAGATTTGTGATAACCGGTCCTGATTTTCAGATATAGAAAATTTCATTTTAAAAAAATTACATTTAATATTATGTATTTTGACAATAAAACAAATAAAGCACCTACCAAACTAATCTTTTCAATTGTAAATAACTTAATATTCCTTAAGTCACCATTCAATTTTGCTTTTATGGTTCACATATCCAGACTGAAATTTAATAAGTGAAGGTTCCAAATTCTAGTTATATTTTTTAAATTAATATAAGCATAAATTAATTGAATGTACATTCAAATAAATATTTGTTTAAACCCCTAACAGGCAGAGATTCGATTTTTGTTCTTTCATTTTAAAAGGAAACAAGGAAAACTTCTTACCGTACGTTTTAAGTTCTGTCACAAACAAGTGTGTGGTTAAAGTAAAACCAAAACAGTCAACGGACTTGAATCTATAATTTAGTGCTTTTATTTTTAAAAAGTACTTGTTCAAGTAAATGCATAGGTTAATAATAAATAAAATAACATTTACAGAAAAAGCTTATTCTACCTAATCTCAAAATGTTACGAATAAATGACTCTGGTTATCACTGTTTGCTGACTGACACTAGATGTTCGAATCTGTGTAAAAACTAATTTAGAAGCAAGCAGTGCTGGAGTGAATCTTGCATTTCGCCGCGACAGCTGTCTGTTCCCAAATTTATAAATCCAACGGACAAGCAGAATACATAAGTGGGTCTACCGACAGTTTTACCCGTTTTCGAAGCGAGTGATTGAAATCGTACTAATATGTACGCATAAGAGACTAGCAAGAATTAGGCGGCAGTTATTACGGCGGCTGGAGGAGAAAAGGATATAAGTCGTGAAATGTACGCAGGTAATTTACAATTTTTTATTTTTTTAGTTAACCTAATTGTTTTATTGTAGATATGAATTATGAAATAAATATGAAATTAGTGTGAATATGAAATGATTACTATGTGACAGGAAAAAGGATTTTGGTATGGTTCCAATTAACAAACGTTTAAATATGATTGGATGGACAATCTATATATATATATATATATATATATATATATATATATATATATATATATATATATATATAAATATAACACCATTTGATATTTATGTGGAATTGGCGTAATTACTTTTGATGATAAAATGACAAGTAAATAAGAATCGATGAGTTGTATCGACACCAATGTTCTTTGAAAATTACAAAAGTTTTGTTTCCTCCCTTACCTTTTCAGAGACTCCATGGGCAGACTGATATAATAAAACTGAAATAATAAAAATCCTTCTTTAATTATCATAGCATGAAAAGCTATGAAAGTAGAAATTGATTCGAATTTAGTAAATGAAAAATGCAATTAAATTTTTTGTCCGGTTACAATTTGTTTAAGTTTATGAGATTAAACTTTCAATTTCGATTGTTCATTGTATCTTCAACAGCAAGCGCGTTTTTGAGGATTAGGTTTTTGTGGTGCCAATAACTGGCTGAAATGATGTCTGATCAGTTAGATTATTTATTATCAGATATATTATATTACCTTCATGTAAAATTTTAAGTACCAATTATATAAAAGGTGTATATTATGTACTTAACTTGTCGATCACATTGCAAAGTTTGTGTTGTTAGTTCTGTTTCTTTTGTTCACTTGAAGGATACTATATATATATATATATATATATATATATAATATCAGACAAAATTCACGACTTAAAGAATTAGATCAATTGACAATATTGTAGTACAGATAACTATTACTTTGTGTTCATTCGTACCATTTAATAAACTATGCTACGGATGGTAGTGATTACAATCATCGCGTTACATTAACGCAGTCAAGCGATATTTTTATTCTTTAGACACCACTTTCACAAGATTTTAAAATTTTGTTATTATACTTTAAGGTTTATAAGAAATTTTTACTGATATTTCTTTTAGTGATAAGCATTTGAAACTAAGAAGAATGCGGTCAGTGCTTTAGTATATTCTTTAATACATACTTTTGATATTATCCTACGTACGCTTCGTCATTTCTCCGGTATGAAATGCGATATGACTGATGCATGTAATTCATTTTACAACCGTGTGAATAAGAAGCCAAGTAAACCAATATATTGAACATACGAATTTTCTCAGGTTCCTTTAATGTCCCAAACTACTTAAATGAAATATCTCATATAATGTCAAATTTCTTAAAGAAGATTTTTTTTATATTGCGCTTCTACGTACATTATACTACTTATATATAGGTACATGCATATTTAAGTTTTTCTAATACAATGAATTCTTTTGAAATATTTGATTTATTCGATCTAATTATCCTAATGCCTCCATATTCAAGCGTGTATTTTGATTTGATGTAACAATTCCGTTTTGTTTACGATTTTATTCAATAATTACATAATAATTTGTAATTGCACTCACAAAAAAAGAAATATTTTATACAAATATATGTCGAAATGCCTTTCTACATTCGGTTAAAACACATTTTTTGATGCAACAAAGCATTTTGACGTAAATGAGAACAGTATTTCATCATGCAAAAAATATCAGATTTAAATTTTGGTAAGATTTTTTTTTCATTTACTTTTAATTTTGTAAAAAGAAAGAGTAATATAGGAATATTTATTGTTCTTTTCATGAATAATGGCGTAGGTAGGCACGCGTGAAAAAACCAAAAGTGAATTTTATTTTTATCTATGGATTAGTATGGTATTCACTATCGTCTATGGGAAATGGTTTAATCCGATTTGCCCGCAGTCTACTTACAATGATGCCATATCGTTGGTAATTATATCGTACTCAGTCGTCTATATTGTAAGCTCAGCTTCGGATTCGGACTATTTTTTTCCATACGTATTTTTTGAATTGTCTCATTCTTCAGTCTATGTTATTCAATATGTGAATATGCATGTAAAATTTCACAGTATTTGCTTAAGCACTATTTGGAACCATAATTTTCGTTAATTGTATTAGGGCGTAACGTATTTCTTTAATACAACATCATTGCCTTAAATACGTGAAATGTTAATAAAATAATTATAAGAGACAACCAATAACAGAAAACAAAGAAAATTTGAAGTTTTATGAGATACATAAAAAAGTGATTTAATTATTCAAATTGAATTTTGACCAACAATAATAAGCATTATGATTTTTTACATTTTGCCGTTTGAGCTCTGTTGTGGTTTGAAAAATTGATTATTTTGTTAATTGATGTAAGCGTGGAGTAATAAAATTGGATTATTTAACTTGTATATATGACTACGTGACTATTACTATAGAATCATCTTGAAAAATTTATTTGGGGAAATTAGGAAAGATTAGATTTTAAAACATGTACGTTATAAATTATATACAATATGCACATTCATAGCGAATGATTTATTTCTTAGTTATTAAACTGTGGAAAACATCTGGTGCTTTACATATAATTTGGCAAGCTGGAATATTTTTGAAATATTTTTAATATATAATAAATAATAGTAACACGCAAACTTATTTATTTCACAATTTAATTAAAGGCATAGTCATATTTTGTAATAAATGTATAGAATTTAATTAGTTAATGCGTAGAAAATATAGCCAAGTACGTTAGTTAAGTAGTATTAAAGTGTGTTTTAGTCAAATCTCGTCCTGATCAAAAGAGTTACCTTGTTAAATTAATCATGAAATAGGATACTTCCCACGTTTATTTTCATTTAATTTCTACTTGCTTTTAATATATCCTTTAATTAGGGGATATGTGATATGAAATTCATTTAAACCTAGCTATGGCGCTGTTTCTTACTTAAACAAGAACAAATTTAGATTAATGTAAGAATAGCTAAATAGAAGAAATCCAAGAAATTTATATTTTTTACATGTCTTTTAGAATTTACAATTTTTTGAAAGAAAATTGCCCCTTTAAAGTATATATAATGTCTATTATTTTTACATCGATTGAACTAAAAAAGCTAACCATAACCTTCGTCTGAACTTGATGATGGAATAATCTAAAGATGAATTTTATTAAAATATGTTAACCTGAGAATTTTGAGGCATAAAAAGTTTATTAAAAAAGTTTAAAACTTTTAATTACATTACCTAAAATGTTGTTCAAAATGTCCTCGATTGGCTCAAATCCAGTAACTGAATTTGTTTTTATAGTTCAAGGGGTAAAATCAAATTTAGTAACTGTTACCGAACTACATCTGCAGGCTCCATTATTTATCGCTCCCCAATTCTTTTGACATATCATCAACCTTTCGCGCGAACACAATATTTGCATACATAGAACAATAATAACGATGTAAGCAAGTATGTACATTTTTATAACGGAAGCAAATTTTAAACGGTGGTTTGATTTTCACATTTTTTCAACCGTAACAAAACTGGTAATCGACACTCACCCGTCGACTTAATGCCCATAATGACTAAACAAAAATCCAGGTCAAATGAAAATTTAACGGAGTGAAAATCTTTTTGTGATCGTCGCTCACGACTTACGCCTAATTCAAGTTAATGGATTAATAAATACGGGCCATTCCTCGGAGCAGTGTTGAATTAATTACTACATACCATTAGCGCGTCATTTCCATTAAATGGAATCCACACGACTGTGACTATTGAAAATTGATTATTTAGTCCAAATGTTATTTTGGGTACGTGTCGCTCGTGTGCGTAATGGAAATTAATTCATTAAAAAGTCTCAAATTTGTTAAATGATAATTGAATTGGAGAAATATTAAAATGGATTGCGATGAAAGACGCAAACTTTGAATTGGATGCTTCTTGAAATTGAATTTTCTTAGAATATTATCTCATTAATTAAAGTGAACTGCATAAACATATTCATTTTTTTTATTAATGGTTTAAATATTAATGTTAATGTGAAACTGGGAAATGCTTTAGATCTATTCATGGGGTAGGAAATACTTGTAGCGGTTAGCGGATGTCTCTTGTGCTATTGACTAAGGATTTAGTTACTAAAATTGATAATATAATGTATGCAATACAATTTTATTTTATTGTCTATCTGTAATTTCAATACTTATACCAATACGGAGATTGGTAATTTATTAACGCTACAACGTTAATAAATTAACATTGAGTTAATTTATGACTTATGAGTTAGTGAGTTAATTTATTCGCAAAATGTTTTTGTGTCTTTTATTTCCAATTTATTTTAAAACAGATACAAAAATGTACCCTATTTCGTTTTTTTGCTTCCCTAAGGAATCCAGAAGTATATAGGTAACAAACTTATTATTAATACAGGTTAATGGGATTAGAGAAATTAATATATTTTTTATTGAATAAATTGACATGTTTTGCCATTAACCCTGATACAGATAAAATATTGTGTAAACTTAAACGATCATAATTAAATCCTGTAAAAGAGGAGTAGCTTCACAGCTTCCTTCTAGTGAAATATTTATTGTGTCTAATAATTCTATTAGATCAATTGTATTGACAAAATAATAACAACGGATATAAAGGCCTGTTTTGCGTGGCGTGCACCATCCCGTGTGCACATGATGGTACACTTGATACATTTTGAAAGACTAAAAGTAATCCATTGAATAAATGTGACAATGATGACAAGTTGCGATGTAGTCACACTTTAGTTTTGTGACAGTAATAACATTCCACCAAATTAATTAGGCGCCATTGTTTAAGGGTCAGTATTGCAAAACATTTCTAAAAAATATATCAAAATACTCCCAAACTGTTAAATTTGTATTCGTACTTTTATCTTGATTTCAAAAATATGTCAAGGACAGAGAGATAAAATCTTAACAAAAGGTTTGGCGACCCATATTAAATGGTAAGATGGAATTTGTGCACCAAATACCAATCCGCTCGCCTGAGAAAGTGCAGATAGAAAAATTGGATAAATTTGTCAAAGACAAATTGCATAAATCACGTAGTTGTTCAAATGCAAATTTAATATTTAAATTATGGTCTATTTTATGTTATAAAAACATAAACACAAAACGGACAGCAACTGGCGAGTTTTTTTTACTAGTTACCGGTACGTTAAACGTGGTAAGAAGGAAACCGAGCGATTTTTTTTGTTATAGTTTTCTGAGTTACGATTATGTGATATATGTAATAGCAACGATAATTTTAGTGGAAATTGAATAAGTCATATATATATTTATATATATATATATATATATATATATATATATATATATATATATATATATATTTGTGTGTGTGTTTGTGTGTTTATATATATATAAAGCTTTCAAACAATTACCGAAAAAGCACCCTAGAAACACCATAAATTAATGAAATACTCGTATTTTCATTATTTGGAACTTTTTCTACACAATATGGTTTTCATACATATACAATTTGCTAAATACTGTGAGTTGATACCAAGTCGATACTTTTATTTCTCTCTCACGTATATGCACATCCAAATACACACATGAGTACTACGTTTCATTAGATCACCTATTATGTTAAAACCGATTGTTAAGTAATATGATGTAACTTCAATTAAAATAGTTAAATTCTAAGGAATTTTCATGCGGGGGTGCATCAGTTCATGCAACTACACCGGGGATATACCTTTAAAAATAAGCAAAATATCGAGATTCATTTTTAAGTAAAAAATTAGTATTTCTATCCTGATATTCTAAAAAAATGTTCTAAAAATAATTAAAATAACTTAGAATTATCCTTATTTTCTCTTAGGGTTCTCTCCCTCGAAATGAAAAAGACCCTTAAAGGATAATTTTGGTATCATTCCGTTTGTCAGTCTTTCTATCTAACAAAGTCCCTTTTTTTCAGAAACAGCTTTTATAGATTTTTTGGTCGACAATTTTATGTAACAAGAGGAAATTTAATTTAATTTTGTAAAAAACCATGATTGAATTTGTTTTTTAACTTGGTACGTTAGTGTAAGTTTTCGTACTGGTACATTAAAAATGGCTAAAGTTTATTTTTGAATATTTTTTATTAATTTAACATAAAATTTGAAAATTTAGTAAATAGTATGGGCTCCTCTAGCTAAAATCAATGCGCTTAATCTGCTAGGCATGCTTTAGATGACTTTTTTATCATTTCCTGAGGAATATGTTCCCATTCAGCGACGATCACATTTTTAAGGGCCTGAATGTTTTCTGGAGCTGATTTTACGGCTCTGACGGTTTTTACGGTTTGAGATTATCACATATGTGTTCTATCGGATTAAGGCCGGGACTTCTAGCTGGCCAGTCTAACCGACGAATTCTGACCTCCTGCATATACGCATCAACGTCTCTAGAGCAGTGGGCCCATGTGTTGTCGTCCATAAAAATGGACTCGCCTCCAACTGCTGTTAATGCGGGTTGGTCATGAGGAATAAGAAACGCTGTTATGTACCTATGCGCATTAAGTGTGCCATTTTTAATAAAAACTAACTCGGTACGGTCATCTGAGTTAATACCACTCCAAAACATTACGGGGCCTCCACCGTAAGGGGTGATTTGCTCAAAACACACTTCTGCGAAGCGTTCTCCAGGTCTTCCTAAGATTTGCTGACGTCGATCCTCATCACTAATCTATATACGAGCTTCATCGGAGAATAAAACACTATTCGAGTCTTCTTGAGTCCATGACGAAAAATTGTAAGCGAATCTCAATCTGGCAACTCGATGCTCACGAAGCAATGTAGGGCCCCGAGGTGGACAATAGCTACGTATATTGACGGCTTAAAGTCTCCTTCTGACTGTCCATAGGCTTGCTCGTGTACCTCTGACGTCCTCAAAGTTCTGTTTGAGATCCACGTACGAAACTTGATGATTTCGTAGCGCTTTACTGACTATGAAGCGGTCGTCCCGTAGCTTAGTGTACCGTTTTCTTCCAGGACCGGGACTTTTCCTGACGGAGCCCGTTTCTTGGTATCGTTGCCAGGTCCCTTGGATGGTGGAACGGCTCACATTATACTGCTGAGACACATAATATTGGCTACTGCCTTATTCAAGCAGCGCAATAATTTTACTAGCTCTTATCGTGTTTTCAACCGTACTGAGAACAGTGAGCTTATGCAGCAAACAGCGGAAATTTATTTAAAATTTATTCGTTAAAATAAAAAACGTAACAAATGAAAAAGAACTTAATAAAATTTGGATTTCATTTACCGCCAAAAATACGTTTTTCTCAGTGAAAGAGAATTTTCATTAGAAAAGAATAAATTTCAAATTTAGAACGTTCGTTTTTATGTGCCAGAACACACTATACCTGCCAGTGACAATTACAATTAATACGACCTCTTAATAAATAATAATTTGTTAATAATATGACAAAATCAAAACCGCCCGTTTTTTATGCAAATGAGTATATATATATATATATATATATATATATGTATATATATATATATATATATATATATATATATATAAAACAAAATACAAATATTTTATAATATGATCTTATGTAAGATAGTTAAAAGGATCACAAAAGAGACGTATTAGTATAAAATTGGGAAAAAATTATAAGCAAAGGGCTTACCGACCCCTCCAGAATATTTAAGTGTTAAAAACTTAATAGGCAACCTAATTTAATGTAATTTTAGAACTTCATAAAACTGCAGTAAAAATCTTTCAAAATAACTATTTAGCATTTCGCAGACGTTTTGTTTAATCGACCCTGTAAATATCACTCAAAGTTAACTTTTTTGACCTATATTTACACAAATATTTGAATGCAGAAAATGCCTCGTAAAGGGTTATTAAAGCAAGATCATATTATAAAATATTTGTATTTTGTTTTATCCATAACTACAAGATATTGTCCAACTGGAAAATATTATATATATAAAAACGTTAATCGAAAATTATAAGTGCTTTGAGCTGCTTAAAAATTTCCTAATTTATAAAACAATTTTACAAACATAACACACAATCAGTTGGAAAATCAAACTCTTCTCTCTTGGCTGGTTCATGGGTAAAACCAATTACAATTAGAGAGTTCGATGATTAAATCATTTCTGCTTTGAAAAACAATTCTTACGATTTTGTTACGCTTATGTATATGAAACATGTTTGTAAGGTTTTTCTACTTGCTACTGCGGAAGATCAAAATGTGGTTGAGATCTGCTATGACCAAAACATATTACAAAACTTTCATATGCTTAGTGTACATAGCAATGATAAATTTGTTTAATATATATATATGTATATATATATATATATATATATATATATATATATATATATATATATATATGTATATATATATATATATATGAGGTATACAATGTTATGTAAATTTTGTGAAATAGTTAAGCTAAAATTATTATTTTTTATCTATACTTAAATTGCAACAAATAAATTGTATTAGAATTTAGGGGTAGTTTTAGGACTTGTTTATCAAGAATTTGATATGTATGGGTTGATAAATCAACTGACCCCGTACGGGTTGATAAATCAACTGAACCAGTGGTATCGACAAAATGATAACGCAAACAAATAACCACGCAATCGACGACACCGTCCGAGCCACGTACAGCAACTGCGCGCCTGCCTGTCCGGACGTGTTTTATTATATCATTCGCAATTTCACTTTGAAACTCGTAACCTATCGCATAACTACAATATTAATTACGAGGCAAGATTGTTATATAGTATTTCTGTGATACTTATTTAATTACATCCCGTTGATTTTCTACGACTTCTTCACATCTTAATAGTAAAAAACAATGCTGAAATGTACGTAAAAATACTTTAAAAGTTTTACATTCATAGTTCTGCCTAAAACAAATGTTCATCATAATTACTTAAACTATGTATTTACTCACATAATGTAATGAATCAGTAAAGTAGAGAACCTATCATGAAGATGACGCATTTGCTTCGAAAATAGGATCCAAATTTCCTCTTCGACATATAGGTGTCATTCAACTATAAAAGTATAAACATAAAATTAAGTCCGGATCATTTAAAGAATATAACACATTTTCGCAAGTGGATTCAAATCAGATATATTTTCTTGTATGTTATGTATATAATAGACATTGCGTTACGTAGACACGTTACAAAAAATGTATATTTGGTTCGAGGATGGTTACCGGAACTATATGAGAATATATGCACGCATTAAAAAATGGAACTGAAGAAACAGACTTTGAGTCCAAAAATGGTCGTAAAAAAAGCTTGTTATGTTTATGAAAGCTTTTAAGTTTTTATTACAAGTTTACATTACTGTAAGATCTAATTGCCCCATTCCCTTTAAGATAATTACTAAAGTACGTAATAAAATGACTTATTTGGTTGGGAATAATCTGATGTTACCATGATTGCTGAGATAAAAGTCACGAACATAAAAGGTGGTAAGAATGTGGGCAACAAGTTATTCTTCAATTAAATTAAAACAATATTTAAACAGAAATGACAGACTGAATGATATTTTATTCCAAAATAGATGACGAAGAAATCGCTGCCCGGTGGTAATGTTATTAATTCTGGGATTATAACGCAATATTAACATATTTTAATCTTGACGGTTTTCCATCGTAAACCACTTTCTTAGGGTACGTACGTCAAAAGGAACTGTCTCAGAAACTTGACAGTTAGCATAGTAGTACACATATTTTAAACTACAAACGTTTTTTGCATTTGGTGTAACAAATAAAGAAGTGGTATTAAATATTTTTTTCCGTCTTGTTTTGTTCATACTGTGTCCAATATAGCTTCGATATCACGGGGAGACAAGGCAACATATCATTACAAATATGAATACAATATATAATTTTTTATTATCACTTAGGTATATATACAGAATACTCAGGGGTAAAAAAATAATTTCCTCTTTTGTTTCATTTCTATACCTAGGATTCGTCAAATACGAGAGGTAATATAATAGAACCCTTTGTAAGCCCACATCCTATTTCAGCTTATTAATATCGTGACTTGGCCAGAATGCCTGGGCAACGATATTAAACGTTAGTATTGTTTGCAGACGGGACGTTTTGTGTACTAACTAGAGTAACGGACGGATGTTAGGACATGAGTCTACTTAAATACCGATAAACTAATGAAGGTTTTTCTTCTATAGTGAATTGAGCTATTTTTTGTTTTATTAAATTGATTATCTAAAATTCATGATACAAAGAGTATCTTAAAAAAATGTAAATGGAACTAATGGAAACGAAAATTCTATGGAAAAATAATTAGGTAACAATTTTTATTAACGAATTGCGAATGGGGGAAACTTTATTGCAATTTATTTTAACAAATAATTCGATTAACGAATGTATTGTCATCTCATATTATCTCGTGAATACACTTAAATAATTATATTAAAGAAAATAACCCACTTAAGTTATTTAAAAAGAGAAAAGAACGGTATTTGAGAAAATTAAAATGATCACACCTATTTAATGGAGAAGCTTCGTTGAGACTTTCCTAACAGATAATAAAAGGTAGATAACTGTTTTGAGTAAATTTTTTAGGAATATTTCTATTTCACAGATCTTGGTTTATGAATTTCGAAGTGATTTTAATATACAATTATCGATCATGATCTGCTGACACCAAATCCAAAGTCTGTTAATTGCATGCATTTTGTATGGAAGTTACATTTTTTATCCACAGTATATAAGTTCTTAGATATCAATTAAATGGACAAATTATAGGGACTTCAAGACTTTTCAAATTGTTATATGAGATACTACTAAGGCTATTGTCTTATTTCTACCCCTTCTTTCTATTATCCAGCACTGTTAAGGTCAAAATTATGACAAAACCAATGTCACTTGAAATTTACGTAAAGTTTAGCAGAAAGTAGAAGGACTATTCTAAACCTCATGCTTTTTGATATTTTTGTGATATCTGTCTGCTTGCAGAGAAGAGGCAAGGTAGAGAAGAGGCAAGATTTAACAGGGTAATTAGTAGTTGAGTACAAATGTTTTTTTCTGTTATCATATCATACAATTATCATATGTGCTATTGTAGATTTGCAATCGACATTATTTCCACATAATCAGGTTTTTTTTTGATGTATTGTACAACACAAAATAAAATTTATCAGTTCGATCAGAATTTTATTTATTTCTTAATCATTTCACGCAAAAAGTAAAGAAAGAAAAGATTGTTTTTAAAAATATTGTGGATTTCTCATTTAAAAAATATCTACTTATGAAATTTGTTAAATAAATTTTTGAAAATAATGTAAAATTATAATTAAAATTAAGACTAATGTTATAAATTATATATACACAGAAACACACACGTTGACCCGCATATACACAAACATAAACACACACATAAAATTTAGTCAATTGAATCTTTGGTGATTTAATTAATATTAATTATTTCTGTAATTATCCCGATAATTTTCCATATCTAATATTATCCCACAAGTTAGAATAAAAATACGAAAATGGAATTTATTCGTACGTCAGTCGATCAATATGAAGTTTATGGCACAGATAAAAAAACTAAATATTTACTACTCTTTACTTTATACTACTCTTACTTTATAAGAAAACGTAGTCAGTAATGAAATAAACATGGCGGTAATTAGTGAAGATAATATTTATCCTAATGTATTTTTGGTTTAGTATATATTGGTTTATTAAAAGGAATTTAAAATGTTTTATATGATACACTTCGAGTTAGAACCTTACTTTATACGCACGGTAAGTCCTCAGAGATGGGACTAAAAGAACTGTGATATATGTATAGAGAAGAACTCTCAAAAGGGAGTGTTATTTCAATAGAGCTGCGATTTCTAAATTACCAAGTTTGATTAAACATTTATTATTTTTGGATTCAGTTAAACTATAATAAACTAGTTAAACGATTCGTACTAATGCAGTCGCTCGAACAGGTTATAGAAATATTTTGATAGAAACGAAGGCAGATATTTTACAAATATTTTACTCTTATGAATATGGTGTTTAGTTTCACGATAATACGTCACTATTACCAATAAAATGTATCATTACGTAAATATTACCTCTTACTTTTAAATATCCTCAAAATTTTAACAGTTACGTTGTCCATATAGCTTGCTATTTACATTGATTTCGTTCTTCACGTATTATAAGACGTTTGAATTTACGAAGTATTTCATAGTGTAAATAAAATTATGAGCCAAATGAAACTTTGTACCAGCCACCAATCATTACTATATTTCACTTTCATACAAAAAGTATGAATAAACAAATGTGATAAATTATAAATGATTTCAAAATCTTTAGCATTCTGTTTTCGGGACCATTTAAGAAATTCCAAAAAATTGGCAATAAATCAATAAGATTATTTTATTGAAAGTAAAATAATTATAATAACTGTTTTTACCGAAACGTGCAACCTAATATATTATATTATAAATATAAAAGGAAACTATTAAAAAAACGTAAGAGTTATAGAAAAAAACATGGAATATTATTAACTTAAAAATAAATTTGGTTTCAATTGGTTCATTGATTCTTACTTCTAATTCCTTTAAATGTCAATTTGTAAAAAATCGACTAGAGTGCGGATTAAAGTATTAAATAGTAATATTTATGAATACCAATCAGTTTATTTATTTTCTAATGAAGATATTTATTGTTTACATTTTAATCATTGTTTTTTAGTTTCATATTTTTCTGAACCGAGAGCGACGTATGTTACACTCACTGGCGTTTATAACAAAGTTTTATTTAATACCTATTCCCAACTCATACGTTAAATATGAGAGAATCCAAACGTGGTAACGCAAGCAAATGACTCATTTCGAAAACGAAATACTACTCTATTAAAGCAGAATGTCTGAAATATAACGCCAAACTAAAAATAATGTTTTAAAGTAGTCGAAAATGAAATCGGTAACATAGTAAATACCTTATTTAAAATTACCTATTTTAAAATCGCAATAAATATTATTCAGCCTATGTGAACAAGCTTGTAAAAATGTAACTAGTTTACATGTTTTTTATTTTTTGTGAGACCAGAAGTAATTTCGAAATCCCGATACCCACTTGAATTGAATATAAATATGACAAAGTATTATTAAATTATATATAAATATTGTAGTCAAAAAGAAAATTTTGTAATAACTTTTAAATTATTAATTTTAACTGTTGCTATATTAAGTTGAAACAGTCGATTGATTCGTTTACGAATTTCTCTACTTCAGCGAAAATATTGTAACACTTCTGGTCATACTTTGCGACGTACATCCTAGCTTATAAAATACCATAAACTCGCATGCTTTTTGATAAGATTTTATAGTACGTTAGCATTTTATAATTCTGAGAATAAAGTAATTTCGATTAGGCTTGCAGGCAGCATCGTAGAAAATATTGTTAGTGCTGAATATTAAATTTCCAACGGCTGCAGTCATGTGAATTCGGTTTAATCTAAATATTACATATCTCCACAATTTTATACCCTGACATGCAGCAACTAAATTTGTCAAACAATACTCCTCCGTGATAAAATCCATTAATTCATTAAGCGGAACCTTTACGTTCGAGTAAGTCCAAATGACTAGGTAAAACATTTTCGCTGGATCGAATGTTCTTTTTCCTACGCCTATTGGTTGATATTAATTTTGCTTTGGGCAAAGCCATTGCTATTTTTACTAGACACTAAGTTATCGACTGACGAATATAGATTTTTATATTTTTATCGATATAAAAAGATTTAATGTCAAATCATAATATCATCGCATCTTTAGTAAATGTTATTTTTCATATTTCTTGAAAAACTTACTTTTGGAAGATACAACACAGAGAGTAGTTTAAATATTTTGGATCTTATTGTCGTGTATTTTATAATTTTTAGGATTTATAAGTTCTTTATATCAATGTGCGTAAAAAGTGCTATATTACATATTTTTAGACATCGCAGGGTGTCTTGGGATCATTAAAAGGGTGTCCTATAATCTGATAGATGATGCTGATATCGTAGTTACAAATTTGTAAAAATAAATTCGCCGCTGGACTAAAGAAAATGTATTAAAGTTGAAATTTTACTACCACATTCAAAATTACAAGACTACACTTTTCATTTATAAAAGGAACAGACATCACTATCAATTAATTAAATAGTAACCTCTTAATTCATTAGGTAATATATTATAGGTCTAATGATTTCTGTATCTAATGATTCCTGCTGCAAAAGTTAACCAAATTCTTAAAGCATAAAACTACAGTTGTACTAAAATTCGTCTATTAATTACTGCTATAATGGATCTGCCTTACATGACAAGCTCATCACAATGCATATTCTCAATATCTTAAAAAAATTTAGACATTTATATTAAATATTTAGTTTATTGAAATATTACTTAATTAGCTCTGTTAGAATATTATTTGAGTATAATAGGCTTGATTGTCGAAAAAAATCAAATATTCGCTAAGAGTGTATTCTTTGTAAATATCATTGTTATAATATTACATATCTCCACAACTTTATACCCTGACATGCAGCAACTAAATTTGTCAAACAATACTCCTCCGTGATAAAATCCATTAATTCATTAAGCGGAACCTTTACGTTCGAGTAAGTCCAAATGACTAGCGTAAAACATTTTCGCTGGATCGAATGTTCTTTTTCCTACGCCTATTGGTTGATATTAATTTTGCTTTGTTCTTACTCGAACGTAAAGGTTCCGCTTAATGAATTAATGGATTTTATCACGGAGGAGTATTGTTTGACAAATTTAGTTGCTGCATGTCAGGGTATAAAGTTGTGGAGATATGTAATATTATAACAATGATATTTACAAAGAATACACTCTCAGCGAATATTTGATTTTTTTCGACAATCAAGCCTATTATACTCAAATAATATTCTAACAGAGCTAATTAAGTAATATTTCAATAAACTAAATATTTAATATAAATGTCTAAATTTTTTTAAGATATTGAGAATATGCATTGTGATGAGCTTGTCATGTAAGGCAGATCCATTATAGCAGTAATTAATAGACGAATTTTAGTACAACTGTAGTTTTATGCTTTAAGAATTTGGTTAACTTTTGCAGCAGAAATCATTAGATACAGAAATCATTAGATACAGAAATCATTAGGACTATAATATATTACCTAATGAATTAAGAGGTTACTATTTAATTAATTGATAGTGATGTCTGTTCCTTTTATAAATGAAAAGTGTAGTCTTGTAATTTTGAATGTGGTAGTAAAATTTCAACTTTAATACATTTTCTTTAGTCCAGCGGCGAATTTATTTTTACAAATTTGTAACTACGATATCAGCATCATCTATCAGATTATAGGACACCCTTTTAATGATCCCAAGACACCCTGCGATGTCTAAAAATATGTAATATAGCACTTTTTACTCACATTGATATAAAGAACTTATAAATCCTAAAAATTATAAAATACACGACAATAAGATCCAAAATATTTAAACTACTCTCTGTGTTGTATCTTCCAAAAGTAAGTTTTTCAAGAAATATGAAAAATAACATTTACTAAAGATGCGATGATATTATGTATATACAAAAGTATATAGTTCATTTTCAAGAATAATTTGAAGCGTTTTATACTTTTCACTTGGCACACAGGATTTCGTTTTTTTGTAAAACTTCCAATCCACTCATAAATGAAGGAAATTTAAAAAGAAAATTAAATATCAATCAACGGGTACAAGCTAGTTGAAAAAATTAAAGAAGACCTGAAGATCTAAGAAAAGAGGAAAGATATGATTGAAAGACGAAGAAGAAAGAAACCAACTCATTCCTCTTTCATCCGACTTCCTTTTGTACTGACAATCTAGAAGTTGACTCTATATTTCATTGAAGCACGCATCAGCATGCAGACTTTACGTTATGGAGACAAGACTTCACTCTCGAGTCATATCTTACATCGATCACACTAGTTGTAAGTTAGTTACATTTCTGGTATGTTCTTTTTATTTAATGAATATTACTTGACATTATTTAAGAAAGTTTAATACTATAAATTTAACATATAATTTTTAAAAGTTTAGAATTCCCACTGAAAGTATAATCAAACTAACCGTTATAGGATATTTCTAAGGTTGCTGTTTGTCAAAAATAGTAACTCTTTGCCTTAAAATTTAATCAAATATACCCCCTACATTACGAATTAACACCAAGATAATCAACAAAAGCGCAAGTAACCACATGAGTGATATCTCTTATGCTACTTAACAACCTATACAAAACAGAACATAAAATCTCCCACGTACTTATAGACCAAAGTTTCTCTAAAACAATAAACCCTCTCCTAATTATGCATACAATGAATTATACCTAAATGAAACACACGATACAGAAAATTAAATATTCCCCAATCTTGTAGATCAAGTGGAATTCCAAAACCATAATCATGGTCACCTGAAATCCGGTGAACATGAAAATTACCTTACAGACTCTACAGAGAAAAACATTTCATAGCAGAGATAAATACTTACAATTATAGGGAAATATCCTACATATAAATACAAAATCCCTCACTTCAACTTTTGATGTACACCGGTTCGAACCTATTATTTCTTTCGCCCTCCATGCTAAATAAACATGTTATTGGTTTTTAATTTTAATATGATATATTTACAGTTATAAATGTACACACTATTGACTTAATACATATTAAATCAATTTGCCAATTTTTTCTAATTCAATGAATCGGATTGCAAGTTCTGTGTATTTAAGTTGCACAATATATTTGACGGTCTAATAGGGCTCGACTTACTGGAAACATTTCAAGTCAGCGTAGGCTTTCATAGAAAATTATTGCAAACGTCGAAAGCTATAAGCAATTCACATGTTTAAATAGGGCGCAAAAAGATTATTCGAATCCCTCGTCTAATCAAACAGAAATTTCAATCGCCCACGAAAAAGGCAAAATCTACATACCATAAAACAATTTAAACCAATGCTACACACCATCTGCTGTAATATATTTACCTTGAAGTAAAAAACAAGATGCAATTGGAACAATAAGCTAAATTGTACCGCTTAGTGTAACGCCATTAACAAAAAAAAATTTCCAGCATGAACTTCGAAGCTAACAAAACTAACAATGTAACTAATATTTAAAACATAGTACGTCCTACTAGTACGTAAGTAAAACCAGTACGTAAAACTATATTGTCACCTTATCTAAGTATTGTCATCTAACCAGAATATTGTCGATAAACTGTATTGTCCTGTAACCTAAAATATAACTAGAGAATTTAACCGACTATAAGAGTCGAACTTCATAATTCACTTGGATAAATCAGAATTCCTCGAACGAAGAATTTTATGTCATGGGCATATAATAAGAGAATGGCTTACTCGTTTATTATCGCCTACTTCGGCCTACTCGGTTATTATCGAAAATTGAACCCTATTTCACTAAAATAACCAAATCTCTAACAACCGGCTTAAAAAAACCTATCAACCACTAGCAGAACTCACCCTACGAGGATTCCGCAAGAATTAGGTCCTTATAAACATCTAAAGATATATATTATTCCTAACGTACTATTAATTTTACGCCACGTAAACATATTGTCTATCATGTCATTCACAGGCGTAACAAGACCGTCCCATTTCAAAATACAAATAGAAATTAACAATTTTGGAACCTTTTTTTTCCTTTACTTGTGCTGTAAGACCTTGTTTTTTACCAAATTTCATGATTCAAGGTTAATAGAAAGTAGCTTTTGATTTACTTGCGAACACAGATTTTGATTTTGATAACATTGATTTTGATTTACTTGCGAGTGTCAATATATTCGGCATAAATGGGTGTGTTTCTAGGTTCTTCTTGACTGTGTTCATTTAGATGCCTGGTTTTTTACAGTTCGAAGGGACTGTAGACCTAAATATGTGATAATGATTTCAACTTGATACCTTCAGGTGTTTCATAGGAAAACGATATTGGCAGGCCGACAGAAGGACTACGAGAGTGATTCTTAAAAGGTTCCTTTTTCCTTTTGAGGTACGGACCCTAAAAATGGAGCAAATATAGAAATAACTCTAGCATATTTTAGTCGTTTTGAGCGATTTATATGCCCAAGAGATATTAATGAATGAAAAGAATTGAACCTCGCTACCGACCCTTAAAACTTTGCCATAGGTGCCCTTTTGTCTCAAGGTCCTATCGGATTGGATATACCCATCTCATTAAGCTTTACGCATATTAAATAATAACGAGATCTAATATATTATCATTTGTTACCATGTAGTAAATGATGACGTGTCATATTTTTTTTATAATATTAAAACTACAAAATAATTACCTAAAAATATTCCTTACTGTTTACTCTTTGGTTTTTAAAAACATCACAACACTCCAAAAGTCTTCAAAAATGAAACGTTATTTTTGTACATGTTATAGTAACTTATTTTTCTGTGACAAATTTTAGTATTGACCGCTTTATTATTCACCCTGATAATTAAATAATCGACTACCCTCAAATTAAAGGATCATTTCTGGCCGCAATTCACATCGTATGAGCTACTCTAATGTAGTCTATACCCAGGCTATAATTTGTCTCTCTTCCATTTATTTTCAAAATTTGTTCGCATTTATAACTAACATCGTGATCGAGTTATAAAGAAGATGATTTTGTTTGAGGTCTTGGATTAAACTTATGTTATATGTTCCATTCGTACGCAAAATTTCATATAGATCATACTTCTATAATCAATCCATTTATACTTTCACGTTTATATTCATTTATATACTTGGACACAAATAACTTTGTATATAATTAGACGTAGAAGGGAATGTCTTCCAACATAAATTTTATAATGAACCGTATCACAATTTACAAACAGAATTATCATCAGAAGCTTGTCCCCGTGTGTCATATATAAAAGGAATAGATCTGCAGCATCATCTGCATCCTTATATCTTTTTGTTGCTTACAGGAATTTTCATTTTGCTTTACACAAACAAACATTTTATAGCCAACATGTCTAAAATACATTTCATAATTTTATGAAAGTAACCCCGAAACCCATCGTAGCTTTCCCACATGTTGTTTTCTGGCGATAGTGGGACGAAGACTGACGCTATTACACAACTAATATTAAGATAATGGAAAAAGGTGATTCGGCCGTTGCGGGTAGGGACTGTGGAAGCAGATGGTTATAATGTGTAATGCTCCTTAGGGAATAAGCTTTTAATACGTACACTTACTTAAAATTTATTATTATTTGACATCCGTTTGAATGAAACAAGTGTTAACAGATAATAATATAGAGAAATGTGGTGTGTATTATTAACTTTAGCGTCCTTTAAGAAGTTAACCGTGTAATTAATATATTTCATTTATAATAATTGGCATTAAAAACATAAAAATGTCATAATTTTTCTTCGTTCACATTTGGGCTTATTCATAAGTGTCGGAGGTTTACTTGAGATAAAAAAAGTCATAAATATTTAATCAAAATAGAGAAAATGTAATTCCTATTTACGATATCATCGCTTTTACTGATATTATGTCAAATATTTTAGATAAGAATTACATCCCTTTGTTCGGCGTATTTCGAATTAAGTTAACTTAATATAAGCAATTTGAATAACTTGATGCCAAAAAATAAAGAATATAACTTTTTGTATGTATTATATTTTAGTTTAAAACATTTAATTAAATTCTTTAAACTTGAAATTACAAGAAATATTTATTGCCATTCATACCGTTGGCACTCGTCATTAAACTAAAGATTTCATCAATAACAAACTAATTTCTAACTAAATGAAACTACGTGATGTAGTATTATTTCTATTGTATTGAAATTCTTTATCACGATCTACGTTTCGTTCTACGACAACATCTTCGGGTGCGTAATTCATACAACGAAACCTAGGTCGTGGTAAAGAATTTTAATGAAGTAGAAATAATACTACATCACGTAGTTTCATTTAGTTGTGAATAATGAATTCTACAAAATGAACACCAAATATATTCAAACTTATTTCTTTGTGCATAATTAGTGCATTACTACGTGTAACCCAAACGAATTATACAGCTGTGCTTATATATATTTCTTAACGAATTAAAAACTTAGCTACCAAATGAGAATATGTATCCTATCTACGGATAAAAAGCAATACTTTTCATATTTAAAAGATTAGTTGTTCAGAAGTTGTAAAACAGAAAGTTTCTTGTTATACAAGAGTTTCTTGTTATACAAGAAACTTTTGTCGCACTCGAAATTTTTGAAAAATACCAAAAATGATATTTTTTTTTAAAAGGTAAGTGGAACCAAAATCTTTATAATATAAGTAGAACGAAAGGATCATACTGATAAACCATATTCATAATTTGAGTAACGTGTATTTAGATACAAAGTCATGTATAAGTTATAGTTTACTAGGTGCTGATAAAAAAAATTTGTGATGGAAGATAAAGTAAAATATGATTCGATCTTTTAAATACTCTTATGTAAATCTGCGCGTATTTTTTTTTAACATAGGTCGTGGCAAGAGTTTAAATAAAGTAGAAATAATACTACATCACGTAGTTTAATTGAACTGTGAATAATATATTCAATATGAGTGAAATTAGTTATAAATTTGCAGGTTAAAAGAAAAATATGGATTATATGTCTAGTCGCGAAATAATTAACATGAATATACAACATAATTTCAGCTCCTGCTTGAACTTTCCACCTTCTTCCCAGTATCCTTTTTGCAACGGGGCTTAAAGGTGAGAGCAAAATATTTTGATAAGAATACTGACATTTATCTCGGCTAGCTCAGATGTGGTTTTCTGACGGCAGTGATGATTAAATTCATGTAATTATGCAATAAATAATACAAGTAAGATAATGGATAAGGCAAAAACGGCCTTTGCAAGTAAGCGTGAAAAAGGAAAACTTTAATGTAAAAAGCCTCAAAGGAAATTAATTTGAATTTGTTAACTGCGTAAAAACCCTTTATTATTTAAAGGTCTTCGTACTAAACCTTAAATGGTATCTTGCTTATATATTTGAACCTTAATGACTTTACATTCGTTAGCTGAGAAAATATTTAGTTTTAAAATAAGATACTACACAACAATTAGAATTTATTTGAAGAGTAATAGAAAATCAGAATCAATGTTGACGACACAAAAAAGTATTTGTAAATGAAAAAAAAAAGAATTATGTCAGTACAGACAATACATTTTAATCAGTTTGGCTGATAAAGGAAATATGGGGCTATCAAATACATCCTCTATTATGAAACAATATCAACAATTTTGTTACTATCAGAATTAGTTAAAGAATAATATTGATAAAACAATTTTTATACACATTAATTTTTAACAAGATATTAATTCCTTAAACTCGTATATTTTTTGACGGAAAAATATAAAAATAATTAGTTTTGGTAAGAAAATATATTTTTTTTGTTTCTATTTTTCTTATTCTGTTTTTGTTATTATTATTATCATCATTATTATAGTGTGTCCCGTAAATTATATATTTGTATATTTTACTCATCTATTTCCTTTATTCCATGCCTATATCAATGAGAACCCAGATGAAAAAAGTAATGTACCAGCTTAGATTATTAGCCAAATGGAATTTATGACGATATCGCATAAACTTGGTTAAGTACATCATTAAAATCTGTTTGGTATTTAGTCATGAAGACAACAAATCGATGAATAGAGTGGCAAAAAAATTCGCTTTCGCATTTTTAATATTAATGTGGAATTTATAAAGGGAAATTTAAACACTGGATTTTTCTTTCAATTCAGAAAAAATTGAATTATAATTTTGAAAAGGCACAAGCCCTTTTCAGTGCCAAGATCAAATATTTTTACGGGAAAGTTTTTACCTTTTCCCCGAGCACAAAGACGTGGGTCTAAACGAGTGTATAATGGATATACAAAGAAAGATCTGTATACAGAATGTCACATCAATTAAAGAAAATTACTGTTGCCGATTTATATTGATATTGACTATCCGAATAATAAGTTGAAGGACTTTTGTGACTAAAAATATTTATAGGTAATTTGTAATATTATAAATATCCTTTTATTTGCAATCGTCGTCTTTGAATAAAAATTTTCACGTGAAAATAATTTCATGTAGTCAATGTAAACAAATTTTCCAAAATTGCTACTACATCACACTAAGAATTAAACGACTATATGTATTGTTCAAAACGTTCAAAATATTGTATTATTCAAATACGGCTTACATTTATAAAGACAATAGCAATGCCCCGATGGTAGTAGCAAAATACAGTGATTTTAAAGTAGTTTGCATGGAACCCTCTTAAGTTACTATAAAACTTTTCTTAAAGTTTTACATTAACTTAAGACGGATCCATGCAAAGTACTTTAAAATCACTGTATTTTGATTTAAAATCACTGTATTTACTTTGAAATCACTGTATTTACTTTAAAATCAATGCGGCATTTTTGTGTTAATGTGAATATTTTGCATTATACTTGCGTTCTAAAGCTATCTACTCTTTACAAAGGCTTATCTACCCTTTTACTAAAGTTAAATTTACATAAGTAAAAAAAAAACATTGAAATATCATATTATCATAAATTAAAATATTTTTGGTATTTTCATTTAATTACAGTTGCAATAAAATGTCACGTCACCGTCGAGAGGACGCATATAAAGTCATAGACCTTTTAAAATCGTAGCGAGCTGTGCCTGCACGCAAAATAATTTTCTTGGTAATATATATAACCCACGGAGGGTAAAATAGTTTTGTCAATTTTGATTTTTTTTCTTTAAATCCATCGTTACTAAAATCAGTATGAAACGTTATTACGATTTTCATTAAATAGTACTATTTAGCTATATAATATTTTAGAATACAGAATATTAGAAAAAATGCTATTTCAGGTATTTTTACTATAGAATTTCAATTGCAAGAAAATATTTAAATCATCGAAAAGAGGTAAGATTAACTTCTTAGCGCCTACATTGTTTTAATTTCGCCCTTATTTTTTAGTATTTTCCCTGTGTAACTCTTGACGCACAATTTGTTTTAAATATTTGTCAACTCGAACTCATCTTTTGTTACTTCATTCCACAGTTAAACTGGTAAATGGCCAAATATATTACCTTGCATTCTTACTTTTTATTGTAAATTAATGAACATTTTGTTTTTGCCAGGTTCTAATTAATTTTTAAAGTATCAGAACGTTTTTCATTCATCAACTCATTGTAATACCTTTTGCTGTGCAATTTTAGCTTTGAGTTTGAAGTACGTATATTTATTATGAAGCACAAATGTTATATTTTAAAAATATTTGGCATCAATCCAGTGCATGGTATAATCGTCTCTCAATGCGAGTGGCATTGAAGGAAATGTTCATCATCGCGAGTTGACGATCATAGTGCGTAGATTCCCGCATCAGCAGCTATTTATTACAGTATGACATTTTAGCTACGCAATTACAGATACCACTACTGCTTCGCTCGACAAGCCGCCAGTAATTGAACCCGGCACCTTGCAGTACTTCGCGTCTTCAGTGGTATCTAAGCCTATGATCAACGCTACACTACACTAGGACGCCGTAAAATGCCATAATTAAAAGAAAACTCGTTGAATAAAAATTAGGATATTTTTTAGAAAATTACTGATTGAACTGGAAATAGAGACAGAGTCAACAACCATATTTTAGAACGTTGCTATTTGAAGCTTGTTAACTATATTTATCTAAAGTGGTATAATCAAGGTTGTTGACGATTATACTTTATTCAGTAATAAGATATAAAAATGAAATTATTAAAAAGCCAAAAAAATATATATTTAAAATAATTATTTAATTTTAAAATTTTCTATTGCCAACAACACTTAAATGATTATAAAAATTCATATAAAACTTTTTCTTAACAGTACATAGTGTACTATTAAATAATAGAGTACGTTTCCTGAATACAAAATAGTGAAATATTTTAATAGGAAAAGAAACGTCATTAGGCACGAAAAATATGCTGATTTATTTGATGTTCACGGCAATTTATTTAATTAAAACATTTGGGCACGATTTATGGAAGTAAATATAAAAGAGCCCTCATTATGCAGCACGAAAATATTTTCCGCCTTCGTTGAATTATTTGCTGGGAAAATTTATGACGTAATACGTTAATTATCATTACTTACCGCTCATAAAGGAAAACTATTTTCACTATTTACATTGTCCCAAGCGCTCACTTCTCCACTATAACTAGTGCTTCCCCAAATTATTAATATACTTTCAATAAACTGTTTATTTCTACGGTCATTTAACTGATTACCTGTTTAATTTGTCTAATTAGTGTCTTTTTGAATACTTTATGTTTCGATTTTTTTTAATTTTCTTTTTTTTAATTTCATCTCATGTCCTTGTCTAGACATAAATATGTTACAAAATAAGAAGTAATCTCCCCAGACCTCCTTTTGTTATTTTTTCTCTTTGTTCTACATTTTTTCACAAAGTTCATTCTGAACTCGATATATTTAAAAAAATAATTTGGACCTAACTTGAATATGAAAATGATGTAGGTATCGGTGTAAGAAATATTAAGCTTCAAAGTGGTAATTTTTGTTTGAGTTACGTATCCCTACCCTTTATCAGCTATATTAAAAAGTATCCGCAATTGTAGTATATATAACGACATTAAAAGAAAAATGACCACAGCTTGTACCCTCTACTTGTTTACGAGTAATAGTCGACCAACTTATGACATACGCATGGATTTTTAAAAAGTTCATAGGATCTTCTTACAAATGAGTTAAATAATCTGCAAAAATATTTTTCTGTTTTGAAATGTATATTTACTATATCTCTAATAGATATAATAAATATACTATGCAATATGTTTACGTAATAAGAAATAATATTATCATTTGAATATAGTTTGAAAGAAATACTACGTACGCTTGTTTTTATATACCTATGAGTACACGAAATGATCGTATTATGAGTTATATTCGCATTTAAGGAATTTGTTTCATGAATAATACGATACCGGAAATACATCGTAAGCTGTTAAAAAATGCATCTATTTTACTTAGTTTTCTCAAATACGTACGGCTTATTTCCGCCACTTTACAATAGGCATAACATATTCGAGGCATTGTACTCTGAATGCAGCGAGACGGAAAAGTAATTACTTATGCTGTCCGCCGTACCGTTCAGAGATCGCCGAGGGCAGCTTTACGAACAAAGGTTCACAAGTACCAGACAGTTGAAAATGCATCGTTTAGACAAAGGTATTTCTATTATTTTTTTGTTGTATTCTCATTTTCCTCTGTCGCCTTTTTATCTTCGGTGTGTAACACCTATCATAATATTTTAAAATATTAGTAATAATTTCATCGATTGGTAACATCACTAGATTTATCATTTTATCACTTTTCTTTGGAGTATGTACCTAAATGCCAGTCTTGAATGTTTTCCTCATGGCACTTGTAACGATTTTTGACGATTTAAAAATTAATTATATGAATTATTATATTGATTATTATCTACATGAATTATTATATTTAATAAGTTTTTTTTCTTTTTTTTGGTTGAATCCAAACTATGAATCACATTTTAATATATGTGAACATTTATGTGGAGTTTAATTTCAACACGTATTTTGAATAGTTTAGTAGGTTAGTAGTAGGAATTTAATTTCTAATCCAGGAGCTATATCTTAAGGTAGGAATATTTTGAAAATTATTTCGTAATTTATTAAGAAATTATAAAATATTTTTCAAACAGGTTTTCTAAAATAAGTTTTAATAATCAAATTATAGTTATAAGCATACAGTATATTTTTAGCTCCTTTTATTTTCACTTTCATGTTGTATAATAGGAATAGAAAAAGTGTACTTTGCTAAGAAAGTATAAATTCAAAAACTGAAAAAATATGTACATGGTACACAATATGGTACAAATTAAACCATATCGGGTGTTTTTTTTACTAATTTCCTGATTACATATATTTTTCTTCAATTTAGTTAAAATATTTTTGCCAGTGATACAAAAAATCATCACTGGAATCTTCCATAAAATATTTAGTATGTCTGCATGTTTCCACTGCTCCTTTGCCTTCAATATTTTATTGTGTTGTTCATCGGTATTATCGGTTAAGTAGGATGAAATTTGGCTGACTAGGTGTTTGTTTTCTATTTTTGTCTGATGGTTAAAATAGCTATTTATAATAATGAAATCATGAACATCAATAACTTGAGACTTTCTTTCCGTTAATTAATCATCATGTCCTAGTAAACCAGCATCCTTCGCTCAGTAGAATAAATTGAATTGAGAATCATTATTTTTAAGGTTACGAAATTTTAGAACAAAATACAAAAGTAATGTTACTTAAGAAGAATCAGAATGATAATAAAATAACTTTATCACTTCTCAAATAGTCGCAAATATTAAATAGATATGAGTAGTTCTGATCTGGCATCATAAGATTCAAATGATAAATTTGCATTCAATATAGTGAAAATATGTGGAACATTTAATAGTACTCGCAATTACTGTTAGCTACCTAATTATATCATTGAAATAGTATTTTGTCATACTCAATTAAATTTACAATACTGGCATGCAATTTCACTAACATATTTAGAAATGTTTCATAATTTATACACTTATTGACATAATGTTGTTTCGTATGATTTTCTATACTTATTAACGTCATAATTAATTTACTGAACTCTAACATTTAGCAATTGAATAACAAAAAAAAAGGATTATACTTTGAAAGTATGTTGATTCTTTGAATTTAATTAGATAACTAATTATATCATAGTTAGTACATTTTGTGAAGTGATGCCAGATAATATAATTAAAGATACAATATGAGACTATTTTCTGAGTGGAAAGTACAGCACTGCTTTTAATTTTCTCGATATATCATCTCTCATACAGCGCGGCTCGCATAATAGACGGCTATTGTATTTTATGAGTGAGGTGTATCCACAATTTCTTATTTATTTCAATATTCCTTTCATGTTACATTTTTTATAGTAAGTTATTTATTTCAGGATACATTTTTATTATGTCATATACAGAGGACGAGACGTGGAGAAAATTAGTTTATAGTAAGTATGTGGGTTAAATTAGATTGGATAAGGCTATGTTAGATTATATTAATTTAGTTTAAGTTAGGCTAGGCTAGGTTAGGTTAGGTTACGTTAAGTTAGATTATGTTAGGTTAAGTTATGCTATGTTAGGTTAGGATAAGAAAAGAATAGTGTTCTAGAACATTTTAGGTAAGTTCCAGAAGGTACACTCTCTTTTTTAATGTTGGCCTTGCCAATTCCGCCAAAATTTGTCCGGGTAAAAAACTTTATTGCACCATTTAAAGTACACGCAAAATCATTTACTTATGTGGACAGTAAACTATACGTAGCCGGGCAATCTTTGTTTTCATACTAGTTAAATATAAATAAATTTTTGAAATGTAACATTTGCATATCTTCTAGTTGTGTCCACCGATGAAATAAAAATAAAATGTTATTTCAATAATCTCTTATTGTTTTTATAAATTTTAATGACTCGAGTCGGTAGCTCTTATTTAATACGTTTAAAGTCTAACTCATAAAGAGACAAAAAGTAACGTTTTATTAAAGCTTCCTTTTACTTCTCCTTGTACCATAATTGCACGCAAAAACAAGCACCAGCAAATAAACTTAATCAATTGCGAAAATTTCTATAACCCTTAAGGTAATTTGAATATATTTTTTGAGTTATAAATAAAAATTTATTGGCGGTGTCCTTGCAACGGTACACGTCACAAGGATACTTCATGTCATTATAGCTTAAATGTCGATAACATGAATGTGTTTGGAGATATTTATCTTAATGAGATAAAACTTTCACACATTTTCATAATAATTCTAATTTACAATAATGATATACTCGTATATAGGTAACGAAAAAAAATCCTTTAAAAAAATTATTGTACCCATATGTTCATCTGGATGAGCAACTATTATTTTACGAACCATGACAATTCGAGAAAGGGTTAAATCTTTTAAATTGTGAGCATTTAATATTCTGGCCCTTACATCAATTTTAGGTCTGAATTGATCGTATTGTTTCAACGAATTACATTCTGTTAGTTATCCTAAAGATCTTTCTAAATAAAGGAGAAATATAAAACCGCTAGATCGAAGAAACGGTTTCGTTCGAAGATAAGAACAGTTTAATTAGTATATTTTTCAGAACATGATTTTGATCCAAATTGATTTGGTTTATTTGGTGAATATTAACTTATTTTTACATACATATTTCTGCTCGTTACATATTCTTATTCTATCTATTATAAAATAGATTAGTACTTGACATATGATCAGCCAAAAAATGTTAAACCAAGTTTTGCTAGGGTAATGTAGTGATACAGAATATGTTTATTCATTTTGATTTATGCAATTTAACATATATAATTGGTACACATGAGATCAGATGAAATTGTAAATGAGATCAAATGAAGTAGTATCATAGCATAAAATTATTGAAAATTCACGTTGATAATGATTTCAAACAATATATTTGTAGTTACAAAATAAATACTAGGACAACGCTTCGTGAAAACAAAACGCACGGTGTTCTTGATGTATTAGGAATATAGTCTACCTCATCCGTGTATCATAATTATCTCAGCGAAAAAAATCTATGAACCCTTCATAGGGAAGTTGTGAAGTACTTTAGTAAATCTTTGCTAATATTCCACCCGAAGATGTTGTAGTACAACGAAACCTAGGTCGTGGTAAAGAACTTAAAGAAAGTAGAAATAATATTACATCACGTAGTTTCATTTACTTGTCAATATTGAATTTCTACAAAATTAACGCCAAATATATTCAATACTTTAGTAAAGATATTAAAAAATTATTTGGTAGATTTTGTCATACAAAACAAAAATTCGCCAATATTTTTGTTTTGGATATTTGTCACATCCATCGTGAATTCCAACAAATCCAAGTATATTATAAACAAATTAAACATATTCTTAATATATTTCTGCTTTTTCTCGTTTCTTATTATCATTTTGAGGTATATATTAGCTCTGTAGGTATCTCAGGCCGGTTATTAATAGTATAAATTTCTAGAGGCGCGGGCAGAGCAGATTGAATGAATCATTGCAAATCTGTTTATTATTTTACGAATATCCTGCAGTTTTTACTTAACACATAAAAATTATAGGAGCTCACCGCTAGTAAGCTGCAGTACAATAACATGTGCATTGAACCTGGTAGAGTAATTTATATTCAATTTAAAAGGAACCGGACGCAAAATGGATCTTCCTGGGTTGTAAGCATAAATGAAAACAGCAGGGTAAGTTGTCTTTTATAATGTGCAAAAAATGATGATTCTTATGATGTTAAGTTTGGAATCGTTAAATGGTTCTAGTTTGTTGTTGCATCAGATCAGCGACACATCTTCATTTAACCTGTTATAAACTTTAACGTCTCGTTAATTCGATGTTCACTTATTTGTTATTCGTATACTAAGATAGACCTACATTTTTAGAACTAAAAAGACGATAATACATTTAGTAAGTCAGAAAGGAATTGTAACAACGACCAGGAAATATCATAAATCTTCCGGATTAAGAAGGTCAATGGTTAAGCCGAAAACGTTAACTCAAGCCGAAAACTTGTCTCATTGCGGTTTGAGATAACGATATGCGTTGTCTGTCTCTAAATGACTAGGTGGGCGCTACGTACAGGATTAAAACAAAATAAATTCAAAGATTAATAAATAAGGTTGTTTATTTTGTGTAATAAACAATTATATAAGAAAATATTACTATGTTCGAGGAAACGTGTTTGTTTCCAAAGGAAAAGGGAACATTTTTTATATTACCCTTTCCTATATTTTTCAGTATTTCCTATATTAATGACTGAATCAAAATTGAAATACAATAATAATAAAAGTGTTAGCTTAAATATCTAAATTTACTTTTAGTGTAGAAATTATTAAATGTAGACAAAATATTTGAAATAAGCAAGGTATTATTTTACCCATTGAATGACTTAAAAATATTTATCGGGGAATTTACAAGAAATATATCACGTTTAAATATAAAATTTAATTTTTTGAAATTTTGAAGAATTTCAATTATTTCACTTTCAAACTGTTGACCGAAACGTTTAACATTTCACGTATATTTCCAAATCCTGTACGATCGTTTTAAATATAAACTATTTATTAAGATTCCAAATCTGTATTAAGATATCCAGCTACGTTGAGTTACGGGTTATATAAATTATGCTTTCATAAGGATACGTGAATGTGATATATTTGTAGTGATAAAGAATGGACTCAGGTCTTATTGTATTTAAATATCGCACTCCAACATATGCATTTCACTGTACGAAACCCTTTAAAATTTAAAACACCGACATATATGTAATTAATAATTAATTTATCTAGATTTAAATATGGTCTTTTTATTAAATAAGACGAAGTTCCCACTTTAATAATAAAAAGGATACTTTTAAACTGGTTCCAAAAATTTATTTACTCTTAATCATACTTTGCCTTTATATATGATTTACCTTTGATTTGTCATCGTTACTCGTGAAGGAGTATCGGTTCATTTTATTTAATATAACGTAAGAACTTTTCTATTTTACATAACTGCATATACACACACCTAACTTTGAAAAGCGTTATTTAAAAAATGTCACATCCCCTACGCCTTCATACATTAATATTAGTAATGTAATTGTTACGAATGGATTCCACAAAAATATTAAAACAGCTATTCAAAATAAGACATTACTCACAAGTACTTATGTATAATGAATCTAAAAATATTAGATACATGTCAAAAGAATATTGATATTATTACTTCACATATAATAATACGTAGTGTTCGTTACACGCCCTCATAACTAAAATATTGTCGTTTTATTTTCCAAGCAGTTCTGAATAATTATACGGGTATAAAAACGCAATAAAAACTACGCTGGGGCATTTCATGCGAAATAAGTAGTGAGTGATCTCTAGTTAGAATGTATACAGGGAGGAGTGCGTGAAGAAACAATATCAATATTCAGAATTGAGTGTCATTATATCCACACATAATATTTTGTATACATAAGCAATTAGGAATTAAGTTCTATTTTGAGCTTTCTTTCAATCTTGTTTTAATAATTTTTGGACCATTATTTATATGAAATAAAGAAGTTTAACTATATTTTATATTTACTAATGCGGTGATCCAAAATTAATTTTGTCGTAACTTACTAGAAAATATAAAAGCCAAATTTTTATATTTTTTTCAAAATATTCATTCAAACATATTTAGAAATCTGACGTAATAATTTTTACTTAAATTTTATTATTATTATTTATTAGTAAGTTTGTCCTTTTGAAAAATATTATCAAACCAACTGCAAACTGTACCATAACTAAAAAAAATAATATCGTTTTTGAAATGAAAACTTCTTTTATATAAATATTTCATGAGAAAAGATTTGCGCAGTATTATTATCTCAGCGTTAACACGTTGGATTACGTAAGGAAAAGCAACCGAAATCCGAGTTCGAATCTTGATGCCCGTCTTTTTTCTTGTGATTTTACTTTAGGGAGTATTATTTCGTTATCAAATTCAAAGTAAAAGCAGTTTTTGTCAGATATTTGTAAAAACATTACTTAATTTTACATCACTAGTTATGTGTTTTTAATGAATACGTATCAAGATATGGTTTAATGCAAAAAAATAGGATTGTTGCCGGTCTGTTTTGGAATCCCACTGTTCAAGTCTCTTGTTTTATGTTAGTTTTGCACAAAAATATTATTTATTAATAGAAAACTACATTTGACCCGCGTTCGGGGTATACTCTGTAAGCCCCCCTTTATAATGAAGACTAACATTTTCGCTTTATGCACATGGATATTCAAAACTTTTATACATTATTTGAGCTTATTTCTATATATTAATTTATCGTACTTCTATAGATGTTATTTGGTACCGGATATAGTATAAAAAAATATTCCGACGTGATACAAATTCAGAACAGAATCAAATTATTCTAAATTGGACCTGCGTAAAATAGAGGTAAATATGATAGCCGAAATGCCCAACTTGGTAACATTACATTGTCTTTTGACATGCAGAATATATTATAATTCACATAACTAACACATACCTTCATTTTTCATGTGTTAGTTAAAGTTTTTTATTTGCAATGGGCTTGGTAAATTACTATAGGCGTAATTTACGATGTTCCAATATTTTTTTAATTGGTACATTTTGATTTTATTTATTGATTATTTGTTTGGTTTAAGTTTAAGCTGAAAAATAAGTCTTACAAAATAAGAGAAATATAAATATAGAACTTGATGAGGTTACACAATACTATAATGATGTGTCTTTATCAAATGTGTATAAGGTACTTTCCAATATGTTAATCTAACAATGCTTATACAAGGCCAGTTTTGATAACCTTGTATAACCTTTGACCTTCTATAATCATTAACCTATAAGTGAAATATGTAAAATAAGCACAAGACAAATATCTTGAATTATACAAAACCTGTTAAATAAAAATAGAGCTCGTATTACGAGAGTTCGAAATGCATGTTTATATAAAAATAAGCGTCTATAGTATTTCCATTCAACTAAAAAATATTTTATAAATATTTATATTATTTTCTACTTTGAATACCTCGAAAGCCATGAAATTTAAAATCATTGCTTAGTTTTTTCAGTAAACTTTAGGTAAATTTCTAATAAGGCTGCGTTTGTTCATAATTTTCATTTTACACTTTCGGAGATAAGGAGATCCATATTTTGATTTACATTTTCAACAGTATGTTCACATAATTATCTCACAATAAATTTTATTTTTTGGAATTCTTATAATTTGACGCTTAAATTTATACCCCATACTCTATATGAAATGGAAAAAAAACGAGTATTTTCATTTTTAAATTTTTAGTACTTATAACATCTTATGTTACGCAGCATGTTTAACAACGTATTAACAATATTTCTCCTCCCGGGAACGCTATTTACTAGTCGGAAAATCTTTAAACACGCGTAGCAACAGCGCTTGTGGTGTGCAAGTAATTTATAGCCTATTCGCATTACTTGATCGCCTATATTATAATTAAAATGAGAATATGATTTCTTTGGTAATTAGTTTCGTTTATTTTGTGTTAATTAAGATTTTACATATTGACAAGGCCATCTAACTAGAATGGCTGTGTACAATGATTTTGTTTTCCACAAGCGGCTATATCGAGACTACTAATTAGAGTCTACAATTACTTTTCCTTTTGATATGTGCTTTGGTTGATCCGATTTATTATTATCCGATTCAAATACAAAAACATGTCGTCTCTAATATTTATCTTCGTAAAAATCTTGAATATGCAGACATAAAAATTCTATAGTTTTCTTATTCTAACTAACGTTATGTTAAAGCTTGTTTGTTGGTCCTTCTTTTATGTCGCAATTTTTTACCCATTGATAATTGGCTTACCCGGAAATGATTTAAGCTACTTTTCGTACCGGAAAACCTTGTTCCAACTGATACGATAGTCCTAACTAATATTTTCTAATATTTTCTAATATGCAGAAGTGTATTTATTTGTCCTTCTTTCATGTTGTAACGGAGTTACGGATCGACGTGCTTTTTTGGACAGAGATATTTGGTGATCTAGAAATTACATGGGCTGCTTTCCAACCCAGAAAATTTTATCCTGATTGATACTATAATTCCAAATATTATTTAAAATTCAAAAGTATGTCTTTGTCACCACAGAGCAATAGATGGGAGTGATTTTCTGCACAGATATGATTGGTGCGCCGAGACCGAGTGAATCTTATCCTAACCAATGTTACAATCCTATCTAATATTTTAAATGCGAAAGTGTGTTTCTTCGTTCTTCGTTCATCTCGTAAGGAAGCAACAGATAGATATTTTTGTATTAGACACACACACACACACACATACATATATATATGTTTAGTACTGTTTCAATATTCATGTACATAAACAAGAGAACTCGTAAATATATGTGTTTCATCTATTACAGTTATACCGCAGAAAATGATTTTTCGGTGTACTTTTTTGGGCAAAATATCCTAAATTTGTATAGCAAGCCGGCTTCTATAAGTACAGAACAAGTTTATTAGTCAATTTTTTTTTTCGTATCTCATCCCATTCTCGAGGTACGCCGTGTCGACGTTACCGCAAGGGTTAAACATCTACAGTGCGCGCACACCGAGCGTCACGCAGCATAACCGAAGCGATACGTCCAATATTTTGGTATTATTTCGTAGTAAATATAATTGATTATACCGGTAACTCAGTGTTCTTCTTAAATTGTTTTACTTTTGGAGGTTCTGCCTACGATAAAGAAACTTATAATTATGATCCAGAGAAAGTTAAAATTATAAATATTTTGTAAGAGAAAATAAATTACATTTTGCTATTTAAAGGCCCAAATAGAAGAAAAAAATATGTTTTAAATTATTCTGTCTCATATTTTTCAGAAAAATGAAAAATGAATTTTCTAAATACAAATTTGATAACTGAAATGGAAATAGGAGGAAATTTATTATTAACAAAAGGAAATTTATTTATTACAAAAAGAGATATTGTTTTAGCTCTAGGAATAAATACCAATAAGTATTCTTACCGTTATGTCTGGTGTAATGTTTATAGCTTTGAACATGGCAGGGCACGTATTGAATGTGACATATTCATATTCTTTATTCAATATGAAACGATTTTCACCACTAATGATCTGTTATCACTTTATTAGCGAATCGTTCGTTTATATTAATTGCAATGTTATTAAAATCGACTGCCCTAAATTCAAATATTACTCATCTGTCACATATCTCTGACACATATTTATACACAATGAGAGCATATTGACTACGAAAAGGAACCCCATATGACTGCTCATATGAAACCCCATATGGACAGACTATGATTCGTGAATTCCATACACGGGTCACGCTATATGTATGTGCCTGTGCATGTTCGTATCGAACAAATGAAAAATTATTACCAACTTGATTCTTTATTATTATTTTTTTCCCATTTCTACCTTGTCTTATTTCATTACTCAATCCTTTTCACATATTAATAAAATTATTTGCGAAATTGAATGTAATGCGCTATATGATTTTGGTATTTGCAATACATAATATCTTATACAAATTTGATTATTACAGTATTCGCATTGTCTATTACAATATTTCACGATGCTAACATATTAACAGCAATGTTTTAGTTGATTGCAGGAGATTGCTCAAATAGCAAGAACACATACGATAAAGAAAATAAATAAAAATTACTTTTTGCCCACCGAAAATGTTTATACAAAAAACAGCTAACATTTTGTTATTTAATTATTAAACCATGTCATAAGTTTATTTTTACCTTTTTGAGCCAAGACCATTCGCTTGCTTATTTAAACAAGACCGTTGAAGCTTAGCAAAGAATTACCTAACTGTAATTTTCATTTTTTCGACGAAAGTCGTGGACCATGAAACCAAAGCGTTATTTTGGTGACACTAATGACGGGCGTAAATTCCATCGTAGTGATGGTTGAGCTATTCTTCAGAGTAAAAATATGGACATAGGAAAGACGTTTAGAGGACTATTAAAGACATTTGGAGGTAGTTAAGTTACTAAGTGGCATGGTACTGAAGCTACTAAGGGTTTTACGGGAAGAATCTATAGCGATTCATGAGGTTAAACTGAGTTGAATGAAAAATTGTCCCGAATTCATCTCTGCTAATGTCAATCGGTTATGGATTATCTTAGAAGAATAAGTTGGCTTTAAACTACGCGGGAATACTGAAGTTGTAGTTAGGCATTGTAGATATTTGTAACACCTACAAACTTATAGGAAACAATATTAAAAGAAGGAATATCATTTAATAGGTTTCCTACAATATTGGATGTATATCATGTACAATTTTTCGATACATGGGTTTGTTTACGAAATATTAAGATATAAAGTTTTCAGTTTTATTGAAGTTACGTTCCCCACCTCCCTACCAGTTAAAGCCCTATTTTTAATAACTAAAAACTATTTATAATAGTAGTATATATAATGTAATTAAAAGAAAAATTAATATAGATAAAAAAAGACAAAAAATAGGCTTCGCTAGTTTATGAGAAATAATTGACCAACTTTTGATATGTAGTAAGGTACTTAAAAAGTTTATAAAAGTAACTTAAATCAAGTGTAAACAAAACTTGTATTTTAAACTATATATTCATTATATCACTCATAATATGTTTACACGTTTACATGATGGAAAATAATATTATTTAAATATGCACCATGTTTTTACGCTTATTGATGGCAAGTAGGCAATATATTTATATTGTGGAAAATTTATATTTGTGAATAGTTTAATAAATATACTATGTATACGTTTACGAGTGCTGAAATTTGTTTTTTAAGCAAGTTTTACTCGTTTCTGAGACGTCATTTTACTTTGAAACGACGTAATAAGTAAAGGAAGTGTAGCTGTTAAACAATTTGATAGTTTTTAATGGAAATTGATTATATCACATTAACGGCATTCAAAAAACATATCGTAAAAAAATAGTATTTTAGTAAATGTGAGTAGGTAATGCAACTGGATAAAATTTGGTATTGGTAGTTTTAAAAATTTCTCTATTTTTCCATTTTTTTCTACCCATACAGGGTCAAATATTTTTCATAGAAAATTATTTAAAAAAAAGAGATTCAACGATTTTATAAACACATTCTAAATTCTTAGCATTTTATAAATTGGTTAGTAATTGTCTTCGCAACATTAATTTGAATAGTGCACCACTGACACAACCGTGAACAAATTGCACATGTTCTTATGGCGAGAGCGGGGCTTAGCGGAAAATAAGCTGCACTTTAAGGGTTAATACATTATTTATTTATTTATCTACTTTAATGTATTCAATTGATACATATGGTGGACTTATTGCTACGAGAGCAATCTCTTACAGCCAACCATAACACCAGTCCAACCCCGTTCGACGAACGACCGGGAATCAAGCGAGGGTCTCCGCGCGGAGCGCCGCATCGTCCTAGGCCGGATGCCTTGTGATCAAATCAATATAAAATGGCGACGACATTATGAGTTCAAAAATAGTAATAATTTACAAGCCGAACATTAAAATAATATAATAATTTGTTAATGTGATTTTACAAAAAGAACAAAAGCACAGTCATCTGTTTGTAGTGTAGTGCGCGTATACTAATATAAATAGTTCCAAATAGTATGGATAGTACGTGCAAAGGCACGTAAAATCATTATTCTTATTGCGATATTGCTTTCTTCATATGAATCCGATGAAAAATGTATGACGAATACCTATATCTTCTCATTATTCTGACTTAGTTGACACCTATCATCAAGAAAGTATGAACAATCTGCATCGGCTTTTCATCAACTGGACTGCACAACAGCCCTACTGATAAAAGAACATAATATCTCATCGAAACAACTCAAATAGTAACAAGTGTCTAAACGCGCTTATTTCGCACAATTAAAATATTCAGAACGGTAGGAGTTGGCCTCACTGTCTACTATATATTATCGTACATATGAAAATGAAATAAAATTTTTCAATGCCAAAGTTGCAATGAAAATTACATTTACAGTCAAAATGAAATTATGAGTATCAAATACACAGGGCTGTTAGTTTATTATAATTACTTTCTATGTAATTCATTTTTTTATGTACTGCAAATATTTTTTTATACACTGCTTAAATTCGGAAAGTAAAATATTTATTTTTCTAAAGGGTTTTGTTTTAATAACAGATACGCTGATTTAGAAATAAAACAGACTTATTAAAAATATTCTTCAACAAGCAAAACATGTCAAATATTAAATACCAATATATCAATTAAGAAGAAATGCTATTAAAAGTTTCTTAGAAAAGGACGACAATAGTCGAATGTATCTGGGCAAGTGATATACAATTACGAAAAATAAAATAAAAAAAACAAAAACGATATATATCACTGGACTCAATGGAGAATCTACATAAAAAAATATAACTCTCGGGTATATTTACACTCGTTGCAAGTTAGTTATGCATCATTCTGTTGTTTGAAATCATTTTGGACCATGCAGCCAAATGTATCCGACAAAGATACTTTTGTTGGTATTTCTTCGACAGAGATACTTGATGGAGAAATTGAATCTTCTTAATATAATAAAACTAAATAGTATAGACAACCTATATGATTCATTAATTTCAGATAATAATTCTCATGTGAGTCTTGTAGAAATAAACCACCAGATTTTCTAGAATTCGAAGAAAGTGTTTCAATGTTTACAAAAAACGGCTTACAAAGACTGAGAATAGAATAATAAGAAATAATGAACAGAATATAAAAGGGACCATAAAGGTAAAAGTAGAATAGTTTTAAAAAATATGTTGGTAGAACCGCGCGCGAGCGTTTTCACAGTTGTTGTACCAGTAAGCGGTAAAATTAGGTATGAAAGTGGGTTTGAGAATCTGCCCAATAAGACTCTAAATTTTATTATTCTTCCTTATTTACAAGCACTTATTATATATATAACAATTGTTTCATTAGGAGTAGACCAAGCATCTCAGATTATCTAAGTGTTTTACGTGGATAGAAATAGTATTACTGGTAAGTAATTTCTCTATTAAAAATGTAAATTCTGATCGTATTATCAACACTCAGGTTACGCAGTGGGAATGGAATAAATGATGTACATCTCAGATGTATCCAAGCGACAGATAAATGTTCACTTCATATCATTTAAAACCATAAACAAAGCTGCTTGTTACATATTAATGCAAAATACCGTAAATGGGCCTTAAACCTTTTTAGAACTGAAATTCATAATTTTACAAATGAATTTGTTACGTTCAAATATATTTTGAACCATAATCACTCAACTATTAGCTAAATTTAAAAAGTTGTTGGCATTTGATATAAGAAGTCGAGTGAAAGTTAATAAATAAAAAGCATTAAGTCTTTGCATATGAAAATCTCTCATTTGTTTTGGGCTAGGTAGTAATAATCTTCGCCACAAGTTCCAAGTCTTTGTCATAATAAGCGATTTAATTTGTGAAATCTGAACAGTAAAATTAATGATAATACGGGCAGGAGTTCCCAAGATATGACACACTTTGTACAAGCAGACAAAGTCTGTTCAACACTGACAGAACTTTTCAAATATCCTAACTTGAGCAACTTGTTTTCTCCAAACGTATTACAAACTAAAACGGGTTTTCATTTTAAACTTTTTTTTGTTTTACATATTATAATTTCTCTTTGAAGGAAACTTTTATAAACCGGAAACCTTTAAAAACTTTTACAGGGAACTTTATATCATAACCTTAATAAAGTTTCACACAAAACAGAATCATAAAACGAGTTGAGAACTTTCAGCTGGTAGGAAAAGGCAATTATTACGCTTCGTACCTAATTATGATCAGCTTTATATTTATAATTTCATATTATCTTATATTTTATATTACAAAAATGCTTTTGAAGTAAAATTTCTTCATGGTGATTACTTACCTATATCTGTACTAAATCGATAGAATCGGTCTTTCCGTATTTTGAGTATATTTACGAGAACATTCTTTAGGAAAACTGACGAAAGCAATAGAATTTAAAATATTGTCTTTTGAGTGCGTATACTTTGATCTTTTCTCTTGTGTGTTTGTTTGAACATGCGTCACATAAAAACTACTAATTCGAATGCGTAGTTTCGAATTCGTGCGAGAAAAAATAATTCACCTATGTTCATACAATTACGGTGTTGCATCCGTAAGCAACGAGCTACAATTTAACTTTATTTCTAAAAATTAAAGAGAAACGTTTTTAAATTATTACCGCATAACTGGAGAATTGTTTAATAAATGAAAATTATTCATTTATGTTTTTTGCCAATATTTTGAGAAATAAGAAAGAACGTCTTCCATAATGGTGTATTAAACCAAAATTGGCTAATCGACAAAAATATATAATATGTTGATAAAATTTTACTGTAAACCCTAATAACTATTATATCTTAACGTGACCATAACAAAAGTATATAAACATTTTTTGTTTACAAAACGCGTACATAAATAGAACTGTTAAACTCTTGTCCATTAAAATAAATATTCTGGACTTTTAATGTCTCTCTAGTGGTCTCTATAGTAAGGTTAATATCCTATGAACTTAACAAGTACTGTTTTAATGACTTTGGTAAGACGAATTTCACTAGCGATCATAACCTATCATTATTCACTAGCAATTATAAATCACATCCTGAGTAAATAATCAGGATCGGAGTCAGCGTCGACCATTTTTTTCTATAGTCTAAGTAATTTTCATAATTAGATTAAAATTTACAATACTTCATTAAAATATAATTTGTACAGTGTAAAAAATAATTTTGCCTTAGATTCTAACTAAAATTTATAAAAATTTACATAAAAATTACAGACTATGGCGAAGTCTTTTATTGATACGAATAACAATTCTTTACAATCCAGAGTCTGGAACAAAATCTTACAATTTCTTTCATCCGTGTTGATTCAGAAGTAAATTTTGAGCAACTCTAAACATACAAACTCTAAACATTACTCAGATACCAAATATTCCGTATATTTATTTAATTTCCTATATAAAATATAATAATTAAATTTAACTAATTTCTAAGTAACATAAGTAACTAATTTCTAAGAACTTGGATTAAATAATTAAAAGTAGATGATTTGCGAAAGAAAAATACGCAATGCAAGTATGGAATAAATGCATATATTTATTTAATTAAGTAGCCCTCTCTAATACAAAAAGAAAGAAAATGGAATATATCAAATAATAAAAGATATCACATAAGTACAAGTAAGCGATGTGAAGCGACGAGTAAATATGGCTGGTTAAATAGGTCGCGTGGTTATAAATCCAGAGAAAGCAAAATGTACTATTCCGCAAATATGTGCAGACGTAACTGTGTAATTACTATGTAAAATATTAGCTGCCGCCGCAGGTTTACCCAAGCAAGAAACGACTATGACTGCATTTTATTTTATTCGCTTTTCTATTTAATAATTATCTAAGATGACGGTGAGTTTCCAAAAGTACCATAACAGGCGTTTTGTTATTTTTTATAAGAGTATAAATACATTTAACTCCGATTATTTTGAAATTTGCATGCAATTTTCCACCCCTATTTTCACAGCTTCACATATTGAAAATTCGGTTCGTATAGGCTAAAAAATATCGGTTTTTAAAATGTTCATGCGTATATATAAAAAATATTGGTATCAAATTTCAAGTTTAAAGATTGGAATTTCCGTAATGTGTCAATTATTCACTGAGTGAATTGTAATTGGCTCTTTATCCAAGCCGGGAGATAAAAAATAATGCCACCGAAGAATTACACAATTCAAAACAATGCCTAAAATTTGCCTCGTGACTAAATATTCCAATACTTTTGTTTATTATTTATTTGTTATTCTTAAATATAACGATAGATTTAAAGAGCTGTGCAGAAATATCTTACAATTATATTATGTGGTATATATATATATATATATATATATATATATATATATATATATATATGTATGTATATATATATATATATAGATATATATATATACACACATGTATATATATATATATATATATATATATATATACATATATAAATTATTGTTCTTTATTCAAGTTTATATTTTCCTTTGAGGAAAGGGTCATTCTACCTATTTCCCGAACTGAATTTTATTATAATTTTATACATTTTTAAATACTGACAATAAGGCCAGGTTTATAGAAATATCTGGCTATAAACGTCATCTTGTTATGTTTTCGTAGACTCAGTGCCAGTTGTTGATTTATTTAGGATAGTTTTACTTGGTTTAAATAAATGTTACTGAATGTAATCTTATTTATTTCATTTTAATAGTGAAAGTATGAATTTCTTTTCCAGTTAAAGTGTTCCAGTATGAACTTAGCTGTTGATAAATTGAGCAGATTACAGTGTGGCTAAAACTATTTAATACATGTTGTAATCTGCTCAATTATATATCAATTTGCTCTCTTATCAATATTTGAAACGTTTTCTTGTAGAAAGTGTCTTTTTGTGTCTTCTTTCTGAAATATGATACATAGAAATTAATAAAATTTATAGTAGTGACGTAATGTAAATCGTGTGACTTTCAAATGACAATTTAAATACAACTAATTTAACATTACTGTCAAACAGAAAATAAACCTTGACTTTAAAAAAAAATTCAACTTTCCATGCTAGAATAACATAATAGTTTTAAACTAATTCGCTGTGAGTTTTGTTCATTAGATAACTTAGCAATAAAATTCCAGAACAGGAGACTGTGTCTAACATAGAAAAGTATTAAATAAAATTTATTTAAGTTTATCGATAAATCGTGCACCATATGAATGTGACTTTGCACGTCAAAATTGATGGAGTTTCAGATTACCTTATTAAATTATAGGAGTGTAATTGATTAAATAACTTTTAGTGTAACTTCTATACTTATTTACTTTATTACGCAGCATACATACAACCTGTGAAGTATATATTTTTTAAATTATTATTTTGAAAGAAAGAGAAACGAACGACAAATGCCGAACCGACGAACGAAAAATGAAACGTTCTTCTACATTTTTTAATTAAATTCAGATCAGCGAGTTTGTAGTAAAATAAATTATCAACTTAATTATCCGTAGATAAGAGTTTATTTTTTTCAAAATTTTTTATTGTCACTAACGAACCCTATTTGGAATACACTATACAAAGTTTAAATTATTATAAAGTCCTCTCAACACCACACATTTTTTCCAGGTACCAAATCTGAATATTAAGATATTAGAAGCTTGATCAAAAATGAAGGGCCTTTTTCTATTTTCCATAGATTCTTTAATTTTTTATACCAATACCATACATTTTTCCCCTTCGCTTTAGTTTAGGTGGTTGGGAAACTTTTTTGAATGATTGCAATAATTGAATCACACCAACCATAGATTTAAAAAAAGTTGTGAAAAAAAATTTCAAGAATGAGAAAATTCGGTGAATTAAATATGAACTCTGTTGTAATTATGTAATTATGATCGTTTCCTTTACTCAAACGTGGCTAATGGAAAAGGCGGTATATTTTGTATGGACGTAAAATATATTTTTCTATGTACGTAAAAAACTGTTTATATTCCGCACGTCATCGTTTTGTAATATTTATTATATCTCTCAAGATATTATTTTGCAACAAAATTTTCAGTTCCAAATTTAGAGTTCAATCGCATCTCCTATTCCACTATCAGTTGAAATCAGAAACACTTCGTTAATAATTTAAAATTAAAATGGCGATTAAATTAATAATCTACATATAATATAGCCCAATGGTTTGTAAAATTTATATCTAAGAATTTTCCCAATAAATCATGTAATGTATATATATAAAATATGTAATGTATGGTCAATTCATATACAGCTATTGACGAAGATTGCACGAGAAGATAAATGTTATGCCATAATTAGCCCAGAGAAAAATTGAGAGACTACTAAACGGAAACTTAATGTTTTTGTTGGATATTTTATCTCGTAAATAAATGTTCCTGTTCCCTTAATTTATGACGTTATTATTTTTTACGTCATTTTTCCTACAAATTTTTTCGTAGTTACTTTAAAACCATTTAAATTTATGTTTTATTACGTAATTTATCTGTTATTATTAAGTTCAAACAATTACTTCAGGGTACAAAGGGATTCCAACAGAAGAAATTTGCACAAATTAAAATAAATCGAACAAGTGGATGGGATAATTTTCTTATAAAGTAATTGTCGATCTGAAAATTAAATATTTGATTAATAACTTGCTATTTTCTGAAATTCATAAAAAATTAAATTCAGGATATAAAATTACTTTCGTAAAAACTCCTCCCGAAATCGAATGCTTAATAACTTTATAAATTTAATGCGCACCATCACTTAGCTAACACGAAGGCGCAATAGTTGACTGCTCTAAGCGTAACTTATATATGGATTTAGCTCGAATTTGCTGTTTAACAGTGAAAATTTCATCAAAACTCCACTCTGTCAAATAAAGATTTTTAATAATTATTGTTTAAGTATTACTTTAATGCACACCACACAATTCAATTTGTTTTACAAAAAAGAAGTTTTGATTTACGGTTTTATTTATTTAAATGTTTTTTGACAACCCGTAGCTATTGAAACTAAACCCAATCCATTTAAACAATCTCGTCAACTTAAAGTACTGTTTAGTTACCCACAAATAAATATTAATTTCGTTAAACACGTAAGAAAACTTTTGAAATGGATAGTTTTAAAATATTACCGAAATACACTGATTCGTCAAAAACACATTGTTCGAATAGCTAAAATATTATTTTGGGAGAGTAGGCCTGGAATGATTTTTTATTGTATCGCCCCTATTTTTAAGAAATGCATGAAATACTGACTATCATTTAAGTTTACATCTCATTTCAATTGTTTTATAAGGAAAGTGTGTTAAGTTTAATTAACAATAATTTCTCAATGATATTTATTATCTAATAGTCTAATTTTTTATGGAGAATAAAATAAATTACGGACTGCACAAGTTAAAAGATGATACTGAATCCTTGAGTGATATCCAAGAGTTAATTAATTAATCTTTAGGTTTACTAGTAAACTACAATTTAAAATCTTTGAAAATGTTATAAAAAAATCAGTTTACGGAAAACTAAAAACTAATTAAGACGAGGAACTAAAAAGTAATTAAAAGAAAAAAGTAATTAAAAAGCTTTATTTCGTTTCAAGTTTCTTGTTAGTGAACTTAATTAATTTTATTTTACTGATTGTACTGAATTTTTATCGAAATGTTAAAACAAGTAGTGTATTAAACGATGTTTCTTTTTATCTATGTATACAAAGAATGTAAAAACATAAAGATTTGCTTAATAAATTTTCCGTGACAATAATGGCATGACTATTTATTCGTTTGTGATACGCTAGGTATGTAACTAATTTAATATTTTAATAATTGTATGGATTCAATTAATGACTATCTCAATAACTTTGATACAAACTACTACTAACTATTTAATTCTTAGAGTATATATTTAAGCAACAAAAACTAAGATGGATGCTAACAGAAATAATTGACTTCCCCCATCCCACGAAAAAATTCCATATAAATATTTTTCATATGTTGGCTATTGAAATACATGCGTATTATATTCTTTATTTATATGTTAAATTTTAAGTTTCAGCGTCAGATGGTTTCTGTGTAAATCGACTGTGATACTGGGACAGATAGAGTGACGTGAGTAATCTTCCAAGGATTTCGTTTTTCCTTTTGAAATAGGGAACTCTTAAAATATATTTAGTTTCACAATGTAGAATGTAAATTTAAGATTGTTAGATGTTTCCACTTCACGGAACAAATTTATATGATAACTAAGTCATTTTTATCTTCACGAAAATTTCATGCAATCTGTTTTAGTTCAGATTTTGTGAAAGCTTATTCGCAAAAAAGTTTCATTTTTCAAGTTTCCGAATCGCTCCATCATCTCTTCCATAAAAACGATCGCTTAATAAGAAATAATATCGTCCATGCTGCCTAAAGTTTTTTGTTGAGTCATCTTTATTATAACAGCTTTAATTTTCATCCGCAAATATGATAACCATTTTTTACATGTTTATGTAGCATACCGCTTATTGAGGTTATCATGGAGTGAACTATTTTGTAAAGTGTAAACTATGAGGAAAAAGTCATATACCATAAAGAGATTTCTGATCATATTTTTAAAATAATTATAAATATGTAAACCGTTTTATTAATGATAGCATAGAAAAAATTAATTTTTAATGCAAAAAATATTTTTGCGTATTGTTGTTTTACCATATCATAAAGTTTTTAATATGCGAATTTTTAATATTAAAATATTTAAATATTATAAGACGAATTTATTTGTTTTGCATCGACTGTCTTAAATACCTACAATTAGTAAAATAAAGGTTTAGTTTGTTCTTTTAGTTTTGCTAATTTATGGCTGAGATTATGCTCTAGTATATTTTGACTCAAATTTTACCAACACTGCGATAAGTTATTTTTTGCTTACTTTACTTTCGTGCTGTTAATCACCATACTAAATATGGTAAATCTGTGTGGATTAAAATATTGACCTGATGAGGAAGCAAGACTTTAAAAGTTTCAGTTTGAGATATTACTTTTATTTTACTTAGACGGAATTTGAAAAAGAGCCTGACTAGTACCTAAATTTTTCATTAATGTTACTTTCAATTATTGCTTTTTAAAATTTTTTTACGAGTAATGCTTTTAACTTATTGGTGTTATAATTTAATACAAACACTGATGAGTCGATGAATCCAAGTACAGAACTATACGTAAATTTATATGTAATTTTTTTCAAAAGATAATGATTTTGGAATAATATATATATATATATATATATTAATACGTGAAGAGAAATTTTTGTACCCCTTTTTAAGCCTATTATGTGCACGGAGGAGTAGGAAATTTGGTAAGGCAGTTAAAGTTTATATGGAGAAGGAGTGCAGATAACTAAGACTTTTATTTAATATATGTTACAAATACATTAAATTATATATTACAAATACATTAAAAGATTCATTGTTTACGTTTATACTATCAATATCAAACAGATGATAGCCTGTGGTCAAACAGTCGAACAGAGTAGAGCTTGTAGCCAAAAAATTTTAAAAGTCAGATGAAGTGAATGAGTTTCAAGCTTTGAATTTTGTATAATTTCAAATGTTTCTTTTTCAATACTCTGAGGAATGTGTGTCAAGGCGGAGAAGCGATTATTTTATATTTTGTGTAATAAATATCTATTTTTTACATATTAGTAAAAAATAGCTTACTTAGTATGCTCTTCCAAAAGAAAAATTTTGTAGCAGCCATTTGAATTGACTTCAAAAAAATTATATGCACTGACAAAGAACCTCAATAAGGTCCACATTTAAAAAATTAATGAATTGCGGTCGAATTTTGATCAGAGGGTATCTACTAGTTATAAATTTTTATTAAAACATAATGTCTTATATATTTTTAATTTCTATAATTGCAATAAACCACAAACATTTTTCAAATAATTTGAACCGTTCATGAAAGATTGAAACTTTTAACGTCTTTCTTCCTCATCTGGTCAATGTGTCAGTTTATTTTTATTAAAGAAATAACAAGTTTCATTTAACTTGAATCGTATGTATAACGTATTGTCTTTAAAAAAAGGACATATCTTCTAAGTCATTCAAAGGAACTTTGCAACTTATCTGCATTTTGCCGCTTAATATTTGTTTCATTGCACAATTTACAACTTAAATATTACGATGTGCCTTCCTAAGGGAATATTTATAGATAGTTGCTGCATGTAATAAGAATTATATTGAAGGTAATATTTTGATTTATCTTGTTATTTTTTATGATATTACCTTTCAATTTTTACAGAACTTTGTCATACTTTTATTATTTCAACTCACCTCCTTTTTACAATAATTAAATTTAACTAAGCGAACTTACAGTGAAAATAAATTAATGAGTATACAGCTGTATATTTGCATAAGTTAACTTAATACAAGCGAATACGCAATTAAATATTCGCGTAATTAAAATTTAAATGCTCTCTGAAAGGCAACATGCTCGTGAAATCTAATATAAATCAAAGAGGAACATAAATTGAGATATGTCTTAACGGAGATTTATATAAAATGTAAAATATTTATCCAGCGCGGGTCACCATTTATCAGAGATAAATTTTGGTTTCATCTTGTGATCGCTAATTTTATTATTAATTTTTTTTTATTATTAAAATATAGGAATACAATCGTTTTCATATATTTTATTTGGAATTGACTTTTTCCTAACAACCATTTGAAATTATAAAGAAGCAATTCAATTAATTTTTAATTAAGTTCTTACAGCAAATTCGTATTGTGACTTAGGCATTATCGGACATAGCAAAATTAGTCGATATAAATGACAAGGCAAATACATTGACTACTATGTTTTTAAATAGGATCTTCACTTTGCACTCTCTGGGTCATCTTATCTCTAATAATTTACATGGTGTTGTATCTTCATTTCTTTCATAGAAATTTCTGTTGTTGTTAATTATTTAATAATGAATGTTTCGTATTTAATAATGAATCTTTCAAAAATAATGTTTAAGTATCGGCCAAAAAAATTACTATTTATTGCCGGTCATTACCATTTTCTTTATCTGTACCGTTATTCGCTCTACAAAGCCTCCATAACCTTAATTTTCAAGAAAGGTGAATCGCTAGTAATCCTATATATAAATGTTAGTATGTTAATTTGCAAACCCACACACATGTGAAATAATTTTGTACTTTACCTATACGTATTTTATGTGCAAAGCTGAAATTTATATTATCATGTCGGAAACTACCATTACTCCTCAAAGTTTAGACTTACTAGTACTTTAAAATAAAAGGGAGATAAATTGAGGAAAATACTAAAGGGAGAAAAAGGGTTAATACTAATATATAAATGACACTATACTAATGCTTTTGTGTCTATCTACATATAAATTATGTAAATACATTAAAAATAAGCAATATAGTGACCAAAATGTGTAGTATTTGTATATATGATGCTTAATTCAACAGTTCCAATTTTGACGTTTCTTTATTAAGCGAAGAAAGTATATATTGCATAATATTTTAGGTAAATTAATATAATATAATGAATCCGGAGATATTTCGACTCAGTTATGATGTTTTGCATTTCATATTACATAAAAAGTTTATTCTAAATTTTTAGTAAAATATATTATTATTTATTATATAAAAAACTTAAAATTATGAGATTGCTTACGTCATTAATTAATACCTTTCAATTGTCACAACCGTATCTTTGTCACGACAAGTGAAAATGTTGAACATGTATGGCGAATGCTTTCCTCTAAAGTTTTTCTTGATACACATGTAAAAGCTACTGTGATAAGCATAATATATTGGAAACAGTTTTTTACAGCGGTAATAACAGCATTTATTTAATAAATTTAAATTTATCTTGCAATCAATTGAAGGTTTTTAGACAGTGCCTTAGTCTTTATTTAACACAAATATGAATTAACATTAACAAAATTGTTGATGTTAAAAGATAACTCTCCTAAAGAAAATTAGTGTAGGTATCTAGATTGCATTTTCAATTAAACATTTGTTTACAACATTTGTTTATTTTAAACATTTGTTTATTTTAAGGTGGCAACAAAAAGTGTCACACTGTTATTTCGGGCCTTTATAGTCGGCTATAATAGGCGCTTAATATTTTCTAAACTTTAACGAAATGAATATTAGTAGCAGTATGGATTTTACACTCAATTTGTAAAAAATTACTCAAAAAATTGCATTATTGATAATAATGTAATATGAAAGCGGTAAATTCATTTTTAAATTTTTAAAATGTAATATAAAAGTGGTAAAATCATTTTTAAATTGCGGAAATTATACAAAAAAGAATAGAGTAAAACGTTTTCATTTATAGCGATCCAAACTTTTTATTTTTATAAAATATAAGTTGTTTCATAAAGGTGAGTTAACATTCCACTAGAGTTTTTAAATATACAAAAAAAAATATTAAAAATTGTTTTCATTTCAAAAAATAAATTTGGGGCGGCCTGAATTAAGATAATTATATGCGGGTTAAACCGTGGTTCGCAGATAGTGGAAAATAAATTGGTTTTAAACAAAGAATTTTTTCCAAATTTCCAACCAAAATGTCAAGGCAAAATTAATAACGAAATTTGATTTATTTAATGTTGGTTCTGGAAATTCTGTACGCAGGTAATAAACACAAATTTTAAAGAATACTATTCCTAATGGTGATTAAAATAATTGTATTTAATTTTTATAGGAAATACTTATATTTCATACTCATGAAAATTTTTATATTTCATACTCATAGCAGATGGACTTAATTCATGGCAGTAAATTTTATAGTAATAATTTTTTTGACAGTGACTATTTTTTAAAATTTATATGGAGAATCTTTTCTGAAATTACATGATTTAAGTTATAAGATTTTACTCAGTGTTATTTTTTCATAAATTAGTCAAACATAATGTGATAAAGTATGTAAATTACGTCAATCAGGTAAGATCAGAATTTACAAGCAAATTATAAATTAAATGGCTAATTAAAACTTTAAAAAGTAAAAATAATCTAGTTTTATTATTTTTAAAATTTTGTCCAGTTCTAAGTCCTGACTCGTTGAAACATCATTAGGTGAAATAAAAGTTTCAAGTTGCTGGTTTCATACCTGATAGTATCCAACACCCTTAATATACACTAAGATACATAATGCAAACGTTGCTTTCTCACACTGAAGGCGGCTAAATCGGAATAGTTTTTGAAAAAAATGAGGAAATAAAATGTTATCTCGTTAATAACATTCATATTTATATCATTATGATTACCAACGTAGAATATATAAAATATGCTTCTAATAAAAATACATAACGAAAGCACTCCCAATAGGACAGCGTACATCGTACGAATTGATAACCGTACCGTAATTGTTGACTAAGGCATGAATTTCTTATGTAACTCACTCAACTCATAAAATTCTCTTGGAGTTTAACAAAAGCTTCTGCACGTTACCGAAAACTTTTTGGTTTGAATTTAAGTTAGAAGACATTTAATGATTCTACCCAGTTTTTTACAGCGGTAATAACAGCATTTATTTAATAAATTTAAATTTATCTTGCAATCAATTGAAGGTTTTTAGACAGTGCCTTAGTCTTTATTTAACACAAATATGAATTAACATTAACAAAATTGTTGATGTTAAAAGATAACTCTCCTAAAGAAAATTAGTGTAGGTATCTAGATTGCATTTTCAATTAAACATTTGTTTACAACATTTGTTTATTTTAAACATTTGTTTATTTTAAGGTGGCAACAAAAAGTGTCACACTGTTATTTCGGGCCTTTATAGTCGGCTATAATAGGCGCTTAATATTTTCTAAACTTTAACGAAATGAATATTAGTAGCAGTATGGATTTTACACTCAATTTGTAAAAAATTACTCAAAAAATTGCATTATTGATAATAATGTAATATGAAAGCGGTAAATTCATTTTTAAATTTTTAAAATGTAATATAAAAGTGGTAAAATCATTTTTAAATTGCGGAAATTATACAAAAAAGAATAGAGTAAAACGTTTTCATTTATAGCGATCCAAACTTTTTATTTTTATAAAATATAAGTTGTTTCATAAAGGTGAGTTAACATTCCACTAGAGTTTTTAAATATACAAAAAAAAATATTAAAAATTGTTTTCATTTCAAAAAATAAATTTGGGGCGGCCTGAATTAAGATAATTATATGCGGGTTAAACCGTGGTTCGCAGATAGTGGAAAATAAATTGGTTTTAAACAAAGAATTTTTTCCAAATTTCCAACCAAAATGTCAAGGCAAAATTAATAACGAAATTTGATTTATTTAATGTTGGTTCTGGTTCATATTACATTTAACATCAACATTTTCATGAGTATGAAATATACGAGGGACACGCAACTTTATTGAAATTTGAGGCACATTACTTACTTTTTACTTCATATAAGCTTTTAATTACAAATTATTGGACCTTGAAGGATCAAATACAATGTCTAGCGTGTAAGCTCCTTTTGGATTTATAGTCTGTTTATCGGTGTATATTGTATAAATACAAGGAAATTCATTAAAATGTTTTGTCATAATCTTTTTATTCTTTACTGAAAGGAAGAACTTTATATTTTTTCGTAAACGTTTATATCTCAAAGTTTTGTTGCAGGTATTTATTTTCAGTTAGAAGCATCACGAAAGATAGAATGTGGGCTGTATTTAAATGTAACTGTAATAATTTCATGTGTTAACATTCTACGGCGTAGTTGAACAAGTATATAAGTTTCGACTTCTTGATATTGGTTACCTGAATATTAACATATTTATAAATAATCTTACTCATCTCTGGTTGAAATTAATTTTAAAGGTTTTAAAAGTTTTCCAATGAAAAACATATTTTTTTAAACGGAATATCCCGTAGTACAATATTGTATAGATTCTTATAATGCCCCATTTACTTTTTTCGTTTTCTATTTCCAAATGAATTAAAAACTGTGTGTCATGGTACCGAATCATATATTACAGCGTGGTCTTTACTTTATCGAACTAACACATGAAGAAAACCAATGAATGTATTCGCAATGGACATAAAGCGGAATCATAATTTGAAAGGCAATTTTAAAAACAAGATTTTATTACCCTTATTAGTTGATAAGTTTTCGAAATAAATATTTTGCTGTAAGCAAGCATTTTAGTTTTCATATATAAAATATACGTCTGAGAAGTAACATGTAGAAACTTATGTCTTCCATTTTTTGGAAGACCACGTTACCAATTATCAATTGGTACAAAATTATTTTTTATGTGTAAGTGATATCATACTTAAAATTCCTCTGAAATGAATTTTGTTTTTAAAATTTCTGTTTTAAAAACAAAATAAATTGAATCACCATAATTAGATAAATACGTTATTTTATATATTCGTTCAAAATTTGCCGTTAAGATATGAAACAGTCAATAATTATTTACCCGTTTGTCTCAAACTACCACTTAAAAAGATTAAAATATGTACTTGGAAAAATTATCATTTTCATTTAAATATTGTTATCGGCGTATACATTTTTTAACCATTTAATTCTTTGTTAATATCCGAATACACACATATGAATAATAGTCTCGTACGTTTTAACATTACTGAGACAAACTCACTCAATTTTTTTTCTCTTTTTGCTGGGACGGTTTCAATTGTCACTATCGTTGAATTGTAAAATTATAATAAATTAGGACATAAAATTAATGCAGTAAATTATAAATAGAATATTTTAAAATTTTTTACAACTTTACGTAACACCCATTTCACAATTTTTCTTTTTTCATCCACTTTTAGCAATCGTATCCGAACCCAAAGATATATATTCAATGAAAAGCGGGATGTGTCGGGCCTACAAAAAAGATAATAAGAATAACTTCCGCGTCTTCACGGCACTTGGTCAGTTCTTTCGACTTTTCAGAAAAAAGTCAATGCGACGAAAATACTTTACGGTGAGTCGTTTCTTTTCTTGTGTGAAGATCAATTTCTCAATTTTCTTTTCATTTCCTTTCTTTTCCGCATTCATTTCAAGTCATTTCTTTGATAACAACTTTGTTTTAGCATAATATTTTCGTCCCATTTCATGTGGGAAAAGATCCATTTTACTTTTACGTCAATATTGATAGCTATGTGAAGTTGAAATGTTAACTTCTTATTTTATTTAGAGTTCAATAATTTTAATATGCATTTATTATTAGCTTTCATGCTATTTCGTAATGAATATGAACATAAAACACATTACAGTTTCGACTCGATGGCTGGACGTTCAGTTGTATGTCATAGCCTTTTAAAGTCTATAACGCCTAACTTAAAATATTTATTTAAATTTGACATGGTTGTGTTTTGATAAACCATAACTTTTCTAGCAAAGAAAATATACCATTTTATTTTTCATTGCAATTAAAATGTAGGAGTAAATTAACCAAACAACTTCTTTTTGATCTTAACCTTTAAATGTGAGGTGTTGTAATGTAGAACTTATTCAAATAAGAAATACGACCATTTGTACTTCATGTGAAACTCTCTGTATGAGGGTTCCGTAGACACTTAAGCTTACATATTCATGTAACGCTACATTAACCTAGTATGTTTATTAAACTATATTATTCATTATTATTCATATACTTAAAATTATCGTGAGTGTTAAAAAATTATAAAATTTATAATTATAACTTGCATTGTTTGGCAGTAAACACAAGAAAAAATTTTACGACAAACGACGAAGCCGATATTTTTCTTCATAATGACGACTTTAATAGTTTAGAAGATGCTGGAGGGGAGAAACACTTTTATATCTGGTATACTTTATCTTCGGCACTATCTTACATAAATTTCTTAAATAATTTTGAGATTCTTATAAATTGCTGTTTTAAATATTATGTCACTTAATATTAGAGATTAAAAGAAAATAGAATATTTTATTTCCATATCAAAAAGTATAAAATCAATATGTTCTGAGTGTTAAAAATTAAGATAAATACTTTTTCCATGTGCCAAATATCCAGTAACCATATGAAAAAATTTCAGAACTGTCTTAAATAAAATTCTAAAATATATAGTTTTGGAATCCATAAGTCTCTCTTTCAAGTCATACCAGAAAGAAAAATAAAATTTAAAAAAAAATAATCGAGCATTTTATTTGGCTGTTTTTGAAAATTTCTAGATCAATATTTTTGAGGTTCAACTTTTATTAAGGTATATGTATGCGGCTAATATAATTAATCGCTACTTATCTTATGTTTCTATTTTAAATGCTGTGTGAGAAAAATGGTCGCGACAGACGGACAAGTGGATGCACGGACGAACATGTGAGTAAGCGTATATTTTTAATTTGATATAGGAATAGCCAGGGAAGTGGTCGTTCTTAAGGAATATATCAATGGACTTAATCATGAGTATTTGAGAATAACATACATACGAATAGGTCGAGGCATAGAGTTCTCCAAAAATTGTTAACCATCAGTTAGTAGGTAAACTTCAAAATTTTAGTTTTACTTCAAAATCTGATAGATAATTTTAAGTTTCTCTTCGTTTGAAATTAATCTGGAAATAACTTCTAGATAACAGATTTATTTATGCCAAACGTATGCAAATATAACTGAACTGTTGTTAAAAAAGTAAGAATATTATAAAGAGGGTTATCTTTACGAACGCTAAGAGCAAAAATATTTTAAGTTCCATTTTTGTTCATCTTCGTTCGACCTAACTTCACGTTGGTGAACGAATTGTTTTGTATTGATTTCATTTCTGGCACATTCTTTTTAAAATTATTCTCATATATTCTCTTCAACGTTTGAAGCTCTAATAGGTTAACGGAAATGTAATATTTTTTATATTATTATTGCGATTATTTTGTCGTATTCTGTCTTAAAAATATTCTAAGTAAATAATTTGAAATAAATAATTTATTTTTACGTATTCTCATAACTTTTTTGAGACATATGTAATGAAGAATAAGACAGAATATTTATAGGTTTAACTTTGTTAAACTTAAATTTGTTAATATTTATTTAAAAATAAAAAGATATTTAAGTTTATGAGTATTTATCAAGAAACACAGATTTTGCAAAGCGTTGTAATGTTATTTAAAAGTATCTTTGATGGGATTTGTATTATAAAAAATATGTTTATTTTAAATATACATGTATTCCATAATGCCAAGGGATTTTTTTTATTAAAGGAATTATATATTAATCGAGCCATATAAAATATTTCCATATCTTTAACATAGCAGGTTCTCATTTCAAACTATGAAGTAGTTCAAATACTTTATGGAAAATCCTTTTCCGACCATCGGCGCCATCAGTTTTATATTATCTTTTCTCTTCGTCTTTGTGACACATTACTCAATGGATATATATATATATATATATATATATATATATATAAATATATATATATATATATTATTGGTTTAATGTTGTGAAGACCTCCGTGAGATACCTGCGAGAATATCTTCCGGTTGATTTAGTACACGCAAGTATTAAATAAGGACTTAAAAAGTAGATCTTTGACGTATTCTTACTTATTTTGTCACTTTAAAACGCAGGGTTTTATTTCATTTATATTTTGTCAATATCACGAATGTCACAATTTATTGTTATAGAAACTGAGCAGTTTAACAGTTAGTAATACAAGTCCCATAAAGCAATGCCGATTTCGTATTAAATTTAAATAAAATGGATAATTTATATATTTTACCGAATCAACAATTAAAATACGTCATTCCATCCATGACCTCATGGTTATAAAGAAAATTTTAACGTATTTTACGGGAGATTTATAGAGTTTGTATACATTATTATAAGGCTTTATGGTAGCAACTATTATTTTCAAAATTTTTTTGTTTTTTTTTTAAATTTTAAAACAGATTGACATGGCGAATGCATATAATTTTATTTCTAAAATTTAAAAAAAATTGTTATGTCGCCTTATTTTGCAATAAAAACGCCTAAAATTATTATATCAAGGTTGGGAGAAAAATTCACGTTGAACAATTGCGAGGAACAATTTCAAATATTCACATTAAAATTTGAATACAAAAGTTTTCAGCTAACCGCTAATTAATAAAAATGATTGGCAAGAATAATTTCAGCTGTAAAAAATACTGTTATTAATTCGTCTGAATGAGGGTAAAACCTCCTAAGAGGTATGAGTTAAACATATTTTTAACAGAAAATTATTGCATATGAGCTCTAAAATGAATAAAATGTTAGCACTCTCTGGTCTACCTATAACATTTTGACTTGTCCTGTTTACCCATTACTTTTCTCAAGTGGTATTCTTGGTTTTTCACTCATTAGTCACAGTTGATGTCACTGATAGTTGTTAGTTGACCGTGCCGTCATTGTTAGTAGCCATTTTTTCATCAGTTTTATTTCTTCCGGTCTTTAATCCGCAAAACGCAGAAGACTTTATAAAAGTTTTTAAGTGATTTGCAATTAACATAATTTTTGTTAAACATTTAGACAATATTTCCAAAAAGGGTAAATTTCTTCGGAAATTGCAATTTTTATATGCTTCTAGTAAAACATCGTAAAGAGTAAGAAAAAATCGCACACTAAAGTGAAGATACCGATATTCCACCTATTTTACAGCTTTAATAGAATGTAGACGAAGTAAATTAATAAATTTCTAACAATCAAAATGTTGTCCGCATAGTGGCGGTTAATAAATTTCACTCATTAATCCCCTCGGAAATACCGGGGGTTATTAACCCCGTTATGGCCTTTGTAGCAAATATGTACTTAGTAATGAGAAAAAATATTACCCCTTAATTGCTATTTCCATTAATCAATACACTTCATCACTTGACGGTATGGAATTTCAAATTTTACCTTTAGTGCCAAAACTGTAAAACGTGGAAGTATTCAATATTATAAGAAATTAATTTAATCGACTTTATCTAAATGATATATGAAGCTACAAGTAAGTCAAAAATAAAGGATTAAAGATAAGTGATGAGTTAATTTTTTTACCTTTTTAAATGTTTAATTAGACTCAATTAGTTACATAAATTTTAGGTATTAATTAATTTAAAATATCCCTTGATATAATGTCAATTATCAATATTTAAAAAAAATTGTAAAGCAATCTTACGCTAACTCTATATTCTATAAATTATCTATAATCATTTCTTTTTAAGTCATTCTAGGTAAATTAACCAAGACCAGTATTAAGTTCACTCAAACAAAGTTTCAATTTTATGAAAATATTTTTGTCAAAATATTTCCATTCCTCAATTATATTAATCGCATTAATTACAGACCGCATGAAAATAAGATTATTTTGAGCTCTTTAATGAAATTTAACTTTGATGAATAACGAAAAGAAATTAAAAAATAGGTATATTTTTTATCTCCATATATTCTCCTAATTGATTAAAACGAAGTATTTATGATACTATAGAAATGACTCAATTTTTTCCCTGTTTCGATTCGGTTATGGCATGGAAATAATGTAAGTTAATTTGACAAGTTCCAATATACATATATATATACATATATATATATATATATATATAAATATATATATATATATATATATATATATATATATATATATATATATATATATATATATATATATATTTATATACATATATAATAAAGGCTTTATTTTTTTAAAAGTAATCAAAAGATGATTCGAAATGAAAGGATAGCATTTTTTTAATTTGGAACAACAATAGAAGTGAAGAAAATATTGAAATCACCAAAAAAATCACAAAGAATATTTTAAAGTTTGTTTTTAAAGAACTGAGTGAAAAAATAAGGTCTCTTTGTATATGCCCATCCTATGGGCTACTGCCAAAACAACTAGTTCGATTTCGATTATATTTAGGAGTTTTCGCGAACAACTTTTTTACCAAAAAAAAGTTTTTTTTTTCAGAAATTGCTCAAAGGGTTTTCTACCAGCATATTAAGTGCTTCATAAGCCGAACAATTTTATAAGCCGAGCAATAAAATAAATCAACTCAGTGCATTTTGAATTTACTTGTCATGATCAGTTAAACTACGGACCAACATTTCTAATTTCTAGAAAAGAAAATTCGTTCTGAGTCTGCCGATAATTTTTGCGCTATCTCACAATTTTTCCTCATAGCATCGGTGCTTTTAAGTACAAGGAAAAGCCATAAGTGTTTTTATGTTTGTGTTTAGATAAAAGAAAAGTTAAAATTAAATATAACTCTCTATTATATAAAACTTCATTAAAAATATCCATAATATAAATATAAATTTAAATTTCCCGTGTTAAATTGAATGTGTTTCCATGTTTCTGTCCAAGAAATAAAAAATGACAAACCGACAAACGCTTCGCAAGAGTTCCCTCAATTGAATATAAAATAACTAAAATAACTTTTTAAAACAATAAACGAACATCAGTACACTATCAATAAATAACTGTGTTTAAGTTATTTTTCTAAAACTACACAAATAAATTTATAAAATTATTTTACATCCATATTACTGTACTGGACACGTACAGAATTTAGGGGCGAATTATTTTGTTTAGGCATACAGCAATTACCTAATATGTTTAAGTACAGACGCCATTAGTGGATAGAATTACGTGGATTACCATTTTCCGTAATTAAGCCTAAATTATGCATAGCGAGTGTGGAAACCTAAAAACGTGATTAGCCTTACGAGTATTTGGTTGCTTTATAATTGTAATAAATTTTCATAATGAAACAACACGCCTCGAGGGAAATGTTAAAATAAATATATCTTGGTATGATATCTACTGTCATAGCTTCCAAAACAACAAATTCTGTTTATTTAATGGGTAGAGTTAATTGTTGAGGTGGATTGTTGGAAAAAATTCATTGGGTGGAGTGCAAACACGTTTCTAAAAATTTTGACGTTAGAAAACTAAGATGAGGGAACTTCTTAAAATTGTATATTTTAAAACTATTTTCTTAGGAAATTAATCGAAATTCCTAGTTAATATTGTAAATGTTAGGTGTTTGTATAACAAATACTATGATTTTATTCATAATAATTTGTATATTATGAATAAAGGAAAAATAAGTTTCTAGTTATTGCCATGACCATGACGAGGCTTTACATTAAATATTGCATAAATAAATAAATTATGTATCAACAATATATTCTTAAAATATTATAGTCGAGCGAATATCAAATCGCAAAAATATTTTGAAAGATTATTATAGTACAACATTTTACATATTCGCTGGACTGTTGTCCTTTTCCTTCCATGAAGGACATTTGTCAAAAAATATTATTGTCAAGTTCAAAAGCTTTTGTCTTATGAATAAAATTAATTCAGGTATAATCGATGATGTTCAAAACTTTATATTAAGTATTTTTAATCTTTTTCATTATCGACTTGAATTAATTTTTCAATTAGTTAATAGATATGCCCGTATGGATTAATGATCTGTGTCTTTAAGTTTGCCATGAAGCAAGGTAATATTCATTACTTCCCTCATACATTTCAATCAATTTTTCTTTTTGAAAAATGGAACCCTAAAAATTAAAGCTTCTTGCTCTATAACATCATCGCCTCTCTTCATTACACTCATTTATTTGCAATAATTTTCTTCGAAACCGATAACTTGAAGCTGACAAGAAAATTATTAATGAGCGGTTGTTTCATTTATAATAATACCACGAGTGCATTATCAAGGTTGAACACAGTCACAGTTAATTTCCCGTATCTATCGGAACATTGACTTGTTTATTATTTATTATATTTATACAAGACGTTACTAAGACATTGTTACCGGCAAATAACAAATCATCTTTAAAATATTTATATATTTTTCAAAGAAATATAAATAGTTCACAATTTTAAATTATCTTTTCCCTTTTACTAGATGGTTCGCATTATTAAGGTGTTACGACTAAGTAAAGTTTTATAAAAGATAATCTTATTCGGAAAAATAGGTAATTGTTATATGTATGAATTTAGTTTGCAATTAAAAATAAATTCCTTCAAAAGTAAACATTTTTAGAACCTTTGCATTAGTAAAAGAAGCAAATGAAAAACGCCTAATCTGTAACTGGGTGTTACTGATTTCAATGCATAAAGGTTTATTGATTCGATATGTTTGTGACAGAGATGACAAATTTTACATTATTTGAGATAGTAAAAAATTATTACTAATAGTAAGTTTATTCATTATAAATTACGTTCTTGATACATATTTACCAGAAAAAAATTCAAAACGAGAAATATGTATAGCTCAATTTATAATATGCTCAATGTAAAGTATTTACTCTGTATATCAAATGAAATTACATGTAATGTTAATTTATTACAATATAAAATGACAAAAATAAATATTTGTTTTTTTTTAATAGTAGTTGGGTCGTTTTTTATGAACAATATACTTAACCGGATATAATATGCATGACCAAATACAAAGACGTTTATTTTCGAAATAGCAAAAAACATTGACTATTATTTCTTAGAATGGTACAGATGTGAAATGGAGATAAAATTTACGAATCAAAGTTATTCGAAAGGGACACGATTCCGCGTATAGCCCCTATGATCTTGTCGAGGTGGTTGATGTCATACGTGACAATGTCTCGAAGACGAACAATGTAGAAAGGCAAATATTTAACAGTGTCACGCGGTACCAATTTTATGATGAGATCATACCTCAGTGCAGTCTAAGTAAAACAAGCAAAATTGTGATACTAAAAAATTTCCTTGATAATTATTTAAAAGGTCATTAAAATCCTGTATCCATTAGTTACTTGTCCTTTTCCTTTGACTCTTTTCCAGTCAAATTCAAGTTTTATAGCAGAAATTGAAAAAAATGTCATAAATAAATTTTAAAAAAGTATTGACAGTGATACTTTCAATTACCCTGTAATATGCAATAAATATTTTAAAATTCACCATTCCTTATTATTTTCACGCACATACACATATATAAGTGTGTATATATATATATATATATATATATATACATATATGTACATACACATATATAATGAAAATGCCTTTTATAAAAAGTAATAATTCATGGCGACAGTTCATTAGTAGGTTAAATCATTATTTCTGAATAAGTCAGCAATCCCTCTTCCTCACTGCCGACACAATTCCATATTATTTTTTACGGGATGTCAATTTTTCTCGGATATTTTATTATATTTTTACAGGATACTTTTACATAAAAACATATTTCATTTTTAGAAAGATGAATGAAAATTTCTAATAAGGTTGGTACGTTTAAAAATTTTTATTTATTCTTCAGAATGCTTTATTCTCATAAAGTAAAAATACAAAATCTATAAGATCTTATGAAAATGCAGTGAATCCATTATGTTCATAAGCTCATTTAACTAGAATAAAAATTTGAGATAAAATTATGAGACTTAACATTTTCCACGAAATTTCTGAAAATTATAAAATAATAATGCATTACATAGTTTCATCACATAGTCTTTTTGAAACTGTGTCAAAAATGTTTTATCATTTTTTAAATACAAAATAACATTCAATCTGTTTCAGGAGTCCATATACTACTACCTTTAATTTTTCCTTAATGGGGATAATGTTATATTATAAGCAATTAAAAGTCTGACATGTAAACCACTAATCTTTGACATTACACTTACAAAGCTGAAATTATGAAGTACACGTTCTAAATTTAGATTCTTGCTCATTACAAATTTCCTATAAAAAAAAAGAAAATCATGGAATTAAAACATGCCGATAAATTATATTGAATTTTACCATACGCAAAGTCTCCCGATTTCCTACTAATATGTAAAATTGTGCGTACAACGGGATATGGACCTAGACAATAGCTTTACTAAAACAATGTATTTATGTAATAAAAGGAATAGCAGCCCCCTGAAAGCTTTAGCACTCACCTAACATAACTTAAAATAAGGTAAAAACCACTGGATTAAATTTTAATATGTTGCTACATAGCGCGGCCAACGGAAATAAATTTGTTCAAACAACCTACCTAAAAAATGTTATTCCAATTTAAAGAAAAATTATTTTCTCGTATCCTCCTTAGGCTATTATCGAATTTGCTAATAAAGGCCGTTATTGGAGCATGGCGCATGTAATATAAGGATATTTATTCATTGGGCGTTAGACTGAAAATCGATAATAATTTGTGTATCGACATTAATAATATTTAACCATTTTTGTGAGTGTGAAAGTTATTTTTTTCAACTTGACCTACATTTTTGGTTCACATTAACCGAAACTGCCGATTTTAATCTTCATTATTATATCAACATATCCATGAGAGGATTGTGTATTCTTTTATTAATGATTTATTTTGTATTACCTTTTCATTTCAGTATGATTCTATCGCGTTTATAATTATAAAGAAAAAATAGTTTTATATTGGTTTTCACTTAGATTTGTTTTTTTACAAGAAAAGCTCAGATAATAAAAGCGACTTCATAAACACATTTTATATTTACTTTCAAGAATTTTATATGAATTATTATTCAAGAATTATTCGTATTTTTATATGTTCAGTTAATATTGAAGTTTCATTTATATGTGACAATAAAATAATTGTAATTCATTCCTAATAACTGTTTCATTTCATAATGAGCTATAATAATATGAAGTAATTTACCTTCAAATATTAATTCAAAATAAGTATACATATTACGTTATCGCTACTTAACAGTAAAAAAGTTATTACGAATTTCAGAAATATTCTTTCATTATTCCTTATGAAATGTTTGAACTTTTGGCTTAATTAAAAGTATTTCAGGATTATTAAATTCCCGACAGCAGATTGTTACTCTAAAAATCTTTACATAATAATGGGGTTTGTCAGTTATACGAATTAAAATTGGTGATTATTTTAATTGTATCAGAATTTCTGTTTTCAACATGCTGGCATATAGGTAAATAAATTGAATATTCAAATACGAGTATAAAATTAGTGTTAATTTCGATAGCCTTTTAGTCGAATTCGTTAGTTGAGTAAACGGCCTTGCTATAGCAAGTCCGTTTACTCAATTAACGAAAGTAAAATGCCCAGTATTAATAATTTTTAATCCTTTGAAAAAATTGGAAAAAATGTCTTTATTTTTATAAGGTTAATCAAAAATCCAAACACTCTGAATTTTAAAGATAACATATTTTTTCCTAGCTCTCTCTATTCTCTACTTCTAACTAATACGGCTACGAAGTCGAAGACTATTAAAAGTTTTTCTCTAACAACAGAAGTGGCTTCGCGGAGACCTTTCATTTTATTTCTATGTCAGTAGATTTTGAACGAATAGAAAAAATATCTGAGAAAACATGGCCATCAGTGACCGCTGTATTGCATTTTTTATGATATCATGTCTCGCTTCTAAAATCAATATATGTCTCAAGATACCTCATTTATTAAAAGCGAATAAACTATTTAAATTCGATGAGAGAATAAAGAATACAATCTACATAACAAAAACTAACCCTCCCTTTGCTTGCACCCAGTTCCTAAAAATATTTACGAACAATTTTAAATTACGCCTGTTTATTTGTTAATATTATTCAAACTTTCTTCAATAAACTCTTCATAAGGAAATCACCTTACGCACAATTGACCAAGGTTTAAGGATATTTTTATAAAATAGCATTTAGACATATAACCGATTTAAAGTTATTAAAATAAAAATTATTTCTTCCTCATCTAAAAGTCTAATTCAGGGCAGCATATGCAGCTTTTACATTTAAATTTTTAAAATGATGACATTTAAAGCAATCTTTGCATCTATTAAAATTGATTGTCAATTTGTTTGTTATCTTTAGTGCGGCTGCTAATTAATATAAAACAATGTAGTATCTACCCGTACAATTATTTTTGCCTTGATATTGGTAGATCTGTCCATCAGTCAAAATATTCATGAAGGTTGGCTTTACTACTGTTAGTATTTTTAAAAGAAGGAGCTATTTAAGCACTAGACTTCTAAGGAAGCAAACTGCACATTATTTATTCAAAATCGAATAACTAGGAAATTATATATAATTCATTTTAAAAGTTGAAACAATTTACAATAAGCTGAAAACCGGTCGATTCCGAACAAAAGCCATCTAGCGTCCGTCCTCACTGTAGTGACTGTTTACATATGAAACGTACCCGCGCTCCTATCTTACCCCGCACAACGCTCAACGACCATGAAAACTTGATGTATGAGTGTATATTTATAGCTGGCTTATTATTTACAGAACTCATCTGATCATTTCACAGAATACGGTGTTCATTGTTCCATATTTATTTATGTCAGTAAATACAACTTTTTTCAATAGCATAATAAATATGTAATACCATGTAATTGATTTATGCTGAAAAATGGTAATGATTTTCAGAGACTGGACACTTTCAGGTAATATAGTTATATAAATCCAATATATTTTGATTGTCTTAATACATTAAGTTTATTGAAGCAAAATTAATTAAATATTTATGGTTAATTCATGTCATAAAAGATTTAAGGAGAATCTAAAGGTAGAATATCTAATTGAAATAGTATCAGTACTGAGAGAGAATCAGTAATATATCATTTTTCAAGATTACATTTCATTTTATATTTAATAATAAAGTAATATAAAATCATTATTAATCCACTTAAAAGTTGGAAAAATAAATTATTACGATCTATTTGTTGCTAAACATAGAAAGGCTGATTAAGATAAAAAAACAGTGGATAATTGTGATTAACAAAATGAATGAAACCTTAAGGAGCATATTAGGATAAATCATTTAAGAACACGTTTGGGAATATTCCACTAAGGTTGTAGTTTTTAATAATTATTTAAATTTAAATAAGTGTGTGGTGTAGTGATTATTCCAATGGAAATAATTTTTAAAAAGCGTGGTAGAAAGACATTAATGCAATCGATGGCGATACAAAAGTTAGAAAAAAATTAATACAGCGGTTATTAACAAATGAAATCATGATGTAAGCTTAGAATAAATGAAAAATCAGGGATTTACAGAACTGTAATAAATAAATAGTTAATTGGTTGAAACGAAATATCAATTGAACACGGTGCCGATTTAATATGTTCTCGAAATAAAAGTTTTCTTTTATGTCTGTGTTGACGCCCAATTGAACTTTATTTTTTCTTTGAAAGACATTTAAATTTTTTAACTGAATATTACTTGTGACATTCCCAGTGAAAAATTGAGTTTCTTTTTTAACTAAACTACTCATTAATTTGGAAAAAATTAGCGAACGTGTAATAATAATTAAAATAATATTCGATCAAAGATACATAAATTGAATTGAAGTGTGTTGTTTGCACAAAAAGTCTTTTATTCGTTTTTATGATCTCATGATCCAAAGCCCATAAGATCCACAAGTTTCGAAATATTAAATTTAATAGCTACGAAAATTTAACGAATAGTGTGTCGTATATGCCAAGACTCAGGTAAAAAGTCTGTTTTTTTAATATTTAGCGTTCCTCAATTAAAAAGAAAAAGAAATTGAGACCCTCACAAGACACTAAAGTGTCCGACGGTCTATTTTTACGACCATTTCTTTCACAAATGACTTGAGGTAGGAACTTAAAATTTGACACAGTGATGAAGCGCATCGACCCGTGTATATATCGATAGTTAAAAAAGTCAAAAATATTTTGATGGAAACTTTAGCAAATAACGATTTTTTTTTAATTTCATGAATCGTATGGGACACCATTTGCTTGAGTAAATGATAATAGAACCAATATAATTTTTTAGAATTTTATTTGGGATATTTCCAGAAATATGATTAAAAATATCTTCATCGCTTTTCTCAGAAATTGATTAGTATAGATACTTGAAATTTGGCAGAGTAATAAAGTGTATTAATCAGCATAGACATCAATAGTTAACACTCCTAAATGTTTATACAAGAGGGGAAATTAAGTTTTCAATTTCTTTGTTTTAAATTTAATAAGTCGTGTGGGGTAAATTCTCCTTCCAGAATTTTTTGGAAGACATTTTTGGAGATATATTTTAAAATTTTTACAAGAATATATCTACCCAATATCATATTCAAACAGAGTTACTAGAAGTTTATTTAAAGTTTACCAGGAAATTATGGAAATTACTATAAAAATGTCATGTTTTTTTGTGAAACTCGAAATAGTTACTTAATTATGAAAGTTACGCTAGGTAATTATATATTTACATGGTGAAAATATTTGTAAGTAATTTAATAGAAATGCTATGTACCTTTGAATGTAGGGCGCTTTTCATTTGGTTTTAACAGGTATTTTTGCCCTATATTGATTTCAATTTTTTTTATTGAGAGATTAAAATATAATCAAATTTTTCACAGTTATGCTGAAAAATGTAATAGCTGGGCAGTTTTATAGTTTTCCTACATGAATATCAATTGTGCTTTGTAAATAACACTTTAATACATTATTTAAATACAAGGCAGCAAATGGTACTGAAATTCACTCCAAATGGTTGAGCATTTATTTTAAACACTGCAAAACGGCGCTCTCCGATTTTATTAGATGAAAACATGATTTTTTTCCGTACGTGTTACCAACTTCCATTAAACTGTTTGTTCCAAATTAGTCATTTAAATGGCGAACATATACATTTTGTATTCCATATTATGCGTCATAATCGTAACAGCGTGATGGCGATGAAAATGTTTACCGCTTAATTACTCTTTACGGGATTTTAGTATTGAAAACGGCGGGTTTTTGTATTACGATACAACGCTTACAACCGAATAAATAAATAAATTTAAATTTAGAGTTACGTGAATCCGTTATATTTCATTAATCTTAATATTTCATAAAAAATAATCCTCATGTTTAGGATAGCCGATTCCAAACGTAATCTTATAACCCAAAACTTGAAAGAAAACGCAAATAAAATCAATATAAGTACTATAATAAAGCACGTTTACTCGATATATTTTCCTAAACAACCTTTTCCATCTCTGTATATGAAATGGACTTTCATGAATAATAATTAAACATAGGAATATACGTAAAATCATGATATTATTGAACTCCAAACCTCATAAACAAAATTGTGCTCTCTTCAAAGCGTTGTTCGAAATTCAATTTTGCAAGATACCGGAATTGGAAACAATACAATTTATCTATACCGTGTACCAAAGTGCATAAATTAAATTATTTTCGGACCTATTTCTATATCAATCTTTATTATAATATTCGATCTTTTCGACTAGGACTCTTAAAATATGTCTACATAAATCAAAATAAAGTATTTTGAAACTCGGTAGAATATGAAAGAAAACAAACGGTGAGTTTTCTTTATCCAAGCTTTGACTTCGTCGATCAATCCTTGCCTCGTGAAACAATTAAACATTTTATCCAGATTTTGTAGAAAGTTTAATAGTTTTGTTATTTGTTTATATTCGTAGACTACTGATATATTAATATTACGATCAGTTTTTATGAACAAATTTATGATGCATGAGGAATGATTATTCCCTATGGTAGCTGATTATTATTTAAAAAGTAATATCTAATTGCTTGTATCTCAACTTCGTTACCAAATACCAATTGGATTGGAATGAATTTCTTTATTGTGTAATTTTATTAACCACGATATCTTTGATGGTTGTGTTATGGAAAAAAGGTCCCGAATCCCTCTTCGGGAAATCTACTAATTTAGGCTGACGTTAAATAGCGGTTTGTGCCGTAACCGAAATTAGGCTATTTTTTTGTATTTTCTTGTTTAATTAAATAAAATACTATAATTATAAAACAAGAAAATATTTTTAATATTAGCGAAATTTATACCTGCCTCTTCTTTATTATAATTACAATTCAGGTCATATTAGACACGACAAGTGCATCAGTCGAATATGAGACTATTTTGACGTACATCTACGTCATCTCTACGATCACTTCCAGAGTATGATGCATAAAAGTAGTTATGTTAGCTGTGCCCGCTACTGTGTTAGCGTGGAATTCGGAGTAACAAAAGTTATTAGGAATTTTTTTGTGTTCTATTTTCTTTTTTCTCTCAGAACTTTACGAGCATACAATTTACTAAATCCTAACAGATGGCGTTGGTTTCCAAATAGGTTCCGCCGGTTCTTATATTAGCATGCACAATGACTATAAACTAAACGTTGAGGTATTTTATATTTGTTAACCGATTGAAATAAAACTGAGCCTAAATGAGTGGAAGCTAATCTGAATATAACACTGAAAACTGAATACAAATCAGTTCAGCCGTTGCTGAGGTTAGCGAAGGTGTGAAGAGACAAATCAAAAGATAAAATCTAAAAACTGTTAATTTAGGCTTAATATTATGTCTTTAGTAGGTAGCATTTGGTTTTACTTAAAAATATTCAATGCACAGACGCAAATTCTTGACGATTTTATTACATGTGTAAATTTTAAAAACATGTATCTTTAAAACTAGTAATTATATAAAAATTGATCTTTAATATGGACTTCATTGTCCAATTTATAGCTAAAATAATATAAGAATATAAAAATAAACCCTGTCAAGCACAAATGGAAACATTCGAGAATACACAACGTTCCTAATTAAATATTATAAATAGTAATTTTTAATAACGACAATTTTGCCAAATATCTCCTGAAAAGGAATAAAAACAAACTAAGTATCAAAAGGTATAGTTTCACTTAGAATTAGAAATGATTCATTTTTTATTTTCCGTTTTTCTTTAGAACAATGTAAAACTGTAGGTCTCAATTTATGACGTTAATTTTAATTTAACATCTCAAGCCATTTTTGAGAAAAAGGGATCTAACAAATAGATGGATGAATGGACGGACAACCAATTGATCCGTTTTCCAGATAAGGGTTCCGTTTATTCATTTTGAGGGATGGAATTGTAAAAAGTGTCAAATCTCCACTTTTCAAATACGAAATTCAGCTTCGGTATAAATATTAGCTAATTTTTACATGATTTATATATTTCTCATCATACTTACGACTAAATTTGTTTCTACTTTAGAAAGGAAAACTCAGCGCAAAATTAAGTTCTGTCATAAGAGCTGCAAGAATCTAACATCATCAATTTAGTACTCTTAATATTATATTTTAAGAAAAAGAGAGGGAATTATTTTATTTATTAACAATCATAGTAGGAATTAAAAGTCATTACAAAATTTGCTCTCGTATTTCGATATTTCTGTAAAATTGCTTTTTGAATCTCTTTAGAAAAGATAGATTTAGGACTAAATCGTTTATGTGACAATTAATACAGAAAACGTTAGCAAACAGCTATTAAACTTATGCTACATATATTTATAGCCTATGCGGCTATACCTATATCATTTTTGTTTATAATAGAAGTCAAATTTTGTTTTAGTAGACATATAAATACGATGTTTAATTCAAACTGTCTTATGTTTTCGACTCTGAGGTATTTGTGATGTGTTAATAAGTTGTTGGGATATGATCAACGGAAGAAAACGTCAGCCAGCATCGAGTTACATTAATATTGCCTTTAGATTAGAGACAGTGCTAATGTTAATGGCTGAACTTAATTATTATACTACATTCTTAACTCATACGATATGAAAAAAAAACATTTATCTCTGGTGGACACACGGGTTAATTATCAACAAATGTCAAAACATGTTAATTATCAATAAAAGACAATAAGACATTAAAGTACACGAGCATAAACTCACACATATATACGTAAGAGCCCATAAATTGTCTCAATGGAATGCTTGTCTGACAACTTACTTCAAATTTGAAAGAAATATTTTTAATAGGTTTGTTTCATATTTATATTTGATCATACAAATAGGGAAAACAATAAACGTAGGGACAAACTGAATTAAATTATTCTTTTAATATAGTCGTTTTGTCATAAATAATACGCCTCTTTACTTAATTACCCTGAATATAATAAGCGCAATAAACTACTTAAAGCAGACCAAATGCCTCATTTTGCATAAAGGGGCAAAGATGAAGCATTTGGTCTGGTTCATGTGATGTCTTCGAAAAATACAAGTCATAAAAAATAACATGTTACTTATTGAGTAACAAATTTGGCAATAAAACTGGAATATCTCATACCTTTCTCTCACAATGATGAAATGCGTTGCCGATTTGTTAAGTTAATGACAATTTTATTTCACTCGGATTGAGGTCCAATGCTCAATGAGAGTCGATGCAGGAAACACAAAGGAAAACATAAGTGATGACGCTAATAAATCAAGAGCGACCAAATTTATTTCATAAATGTTACATAATATTTTGCCTGCCAGAAACTTGGTTAAAAAAATGTATATATTATGTAAAAATTTATATATATATATATATATATATATATATATATATATATATATATATATAAACTCTTGCAAAAAAACGGGCTCTTATAGGAATAAAACATATCAGAGTTATTTTATTATTATTTGATGCATTTTATATGGCGATATGATGAGAATATTGTTATTTGTTATTGAGATATCGTTTTTACCTACTTCAGTCATTAAAAATGCGAATAAATAAAAAAAACGATGTAAAGTCCACAGACGAGCGTTTTCATACTGGTACATTAAAATGACTAAAGTTTATTTTCGAATACTTTTTAATAAATTTATCATAAAATTTAAAAATTTAGTAACGAGCATGGCCTCCCCTAGCTAAAATCAATGCGCTTAATCTGCTAGACATGCTTTCGACGACGTTTTTTATCATGTCCTGAGGAATACGTTCCCATTAAGCGAATGGAACATTTTAAGGGCCTGAATGTTTTCTGAAGCTGGTTTTACGGCTCTGACGAGTCGTTTGAGATCCCATATGTGTTCTATTGGTTTGAGGTCGGGACTTCCAGCTAGACAATCTAAGCGACGAATTCCGGCCTCCTGCATATACCCATCAACTTCTCTAGAGCGGTGGGCGCGAACGTTGTCGTCCATAAAAATGGACTCGCCTCCAACTGCTGTTAATGCGGTTTGGGCATGAGGAAAAAGAACCTTTGTTATGTACCTTTGCACATTAAGTGTGCTATTTTCAATAAAAACTAACTCTTTACGGTCGTCTGATTAAATACCAGCCCAAAACATTACGGAGCCTCCAACGTAAGGGGTGATTTCCTCAAAGCACACTTCTGCGAAGCGTTCTCCAGGTCTTTGTAATACTCGCCGACGTCGATATACGAGCTTCATCGGAGAACAAAACACTATTCCAGTCTTGTTGAGTCCATGACCAACAAGCGAATCTCAAACTGGCTTCTCAATGCTCATGGAGCAATATAGAGCCCCGAGCTGAGAGATAGCTACGTATATTGACGGCCTGAAGTCTCCTTCTGACTGTCCATAGGCTTACTCGTATACCTCTGACGTCCTCGAGGTTCTGTTTGAGATCCACGTACGTAACTTGACGATTTCGTAGTGCTTGACTGACTTTGAAGCGGTCGTCCCGTGGCTCAGTGCACCGTTTTCTTCCAGAACTGGTCCTTCTGCTGACGGAGCCCGTTTCTTCGTATCGTTGCCAGGTCCATTGGATGGTGGAACGGCTCACATTATACTGCTGAGACATATAACAAATACGTTTTTGTCAGTGAAAGAGAATTTTCATTCAAAAAGAATAAATTTCAAATTTAAAATTTTCGTTTTTATGTGCCAGATTACACTATACCTGCCAGTAACAATTACAATTAATACAACCTCTTAACAAATAATGTTTTGTTAATAATATGACAAAATCAAAACCGCCCGTTTTTTATGCAAAAGAGTATAAACACACACACATATATATATATATATATATATATATATATATATATATATATATATACATATATATATATATATATTTACATATATATATATATATATATATATATATATATATATATACATACATATATATGTGTGTACATTTTTTACATATATTATAAGCACTGCATGAATTTCATTGCCATTTATTTACTTTAGTCATAATAATATTTACAGTTATGGCCTCATGGTTGGTTGTGCAAAATAGTTGTTTTAAAATATTTCCGTCGTAATTATTATTCTGACTTCCATATATTATCTTTTTTCATCATTAGATATTAACTCGTACAATAAATAAGCTCAAATATGAATACTAGAAGCAGGGCAATTTAATATTTACAATTGGCACTGTATAAGATCAAAAACGGACTATACCTCTAAACAACACTGCGAAAACTAACACGGCGTGAAATCACGAAATATAATTTACGCTTTATTTTCATAACGCAAAACGTACTAGAGCGCCGCTCTGAAAACGATGCTTATCGACTTACTTCCGAGAGAAAGCGGTGAAGCAGTGAGCAACGCATTGTCTCGTAGCAGCGCGTTTTGACCTTAAGAGTACCAACTGTAAAAATAAAGTTAGACATCTTAGATCTTTTTCGGTTGTAATGTTTTTATTTATTAATACATGCGGAGATTTTATTAGCCTATTTGTATTTCATATAAAATTTATTTGCATATTTGTGTAAAATGTGCGCAATAATACTTCCGCGACGTTCGGGAATTTAACAGGGCGCGGAGTATTTATTCCTATAAATTACAACTTTGACTTTTAATAGTTATAATTAATTTGTAAATTCAAAATTAAACAATGGATGCAATTAATACTAACGAAAATTGTTTCATTTACTTATGTAATATTGTAGCAATTTAAAAATAGAAATATTTAAATCATAAATGATATTGTAAACATTTAAAATAACATGATTAAATGCAAAAATATTGACGAACTAAACGTAAATTATTTCAATACGTTGTAGATGTAATTTTAAATTTTTACGATAAATATGTTCAAACAGTCTACGTTACGAGTTGTCCTACACAATCATAATTATTTTACATTTTCCATGAATGAATAACAATATGGTACATATTTAAAACAAAATGATTAAATAGTTTATTAAAAAAAGCAAATTCATTATAGAACCATATAAAGACATTGTAAAAACAATGTATTTATAACAATTAATTACTATACGGAGCGGAAGCATTAGGCTTATAGTTTTTAATCTCATTTTCCTTAATTTAAATTTCCATGATTGAACGTACCGGCCATTCGTATTCGTGATAGCCTATTCCAATGATATTCATCTGAAGATATGAAAACGATATTAAAACTAAAAATGAAATAATTGAATATTTTACAGAGTTTAAAAAAACTTGTTTAAATTGTAATAGTAAGAAATGCAAGGGAATTCATCAAGACAAGTGAAACAATTCCAAATCAATCGATTAAAAAATTCATGGCAGACTGCTAAAGAAACGAATTAAATAAAAGCTTTCACAATGGGTACAAAAATGACATTTCATTCCAGATATAATATTAATTAGCAGATCGTTTTAAATAGAGTGAGAATCAATCGTGGATCGACCAGTATATCATTCTTAATCAATTAGAAACAATAAAACGATATCTCTCTCTCTTTCTCTCATGGCCTATTTCTTAAGTTTGTTATGTTAGTAGTAAATTCACTAAAAGTAGTCAAATATTTAATTTATCAATAAGCTAGAAACCAATTTTATAAACTAAGACCAAAATATTTAATTCCAGTCGAGGAAAAGCATCGTAAGAAAAGTTCTAAGAAGTAAAAAATTAATTAAATTAACAATTTTTCCAATTATATGTTTTTAGATAAGCTTAATTTTGGTAACATCAAACTTAATTCAAAAAATCTAGTAAGACCGACATATTTGTCTCACGACGTCCCTGTAGAACTAAACATTAACAAAAGAACAGTTATGAACCATTCACATAAGGCTGGACACAAAAAAAGCTCGATATTTGGATGTCATATAAATTAACAGGGAAAAATTAATCACCCAAACTTCTATCTGTGAATCGATACTGAAATAAAACAAAATCGAGCCATTGTTGAAGTAATTGACAACGAGCTGCGAAAAATGGTTTAAACAAGATATCAATATGCAAAAAAAATCGTGGTCAAAAGCACAATAGTTACTATATTTTGATAACATTTTAAACAATTTTTTTAATCCATTCGAGGGGTCTGGGAGAAAAAAACACTATGTAAAAAAACTTAAATTAACATTCAATTACAACTAGACTTTAAATCAACTGACTTAGTTGCTAATTTATCCAGCCTTGTTTTAAACATTTTATAACCTCCTTGTGAATCACAATGTCAACTACTAAATATTGACTTTTTTCAGAGATTCCTACAAGGAGAGCACCGTGCTACGTTTATCACACTGCTTCCCGCTACCTTTGTGGGGTTATTGATCGACCTAACGGGGACCGTCCCACGCACCATAGTTCGAAAAAAAAACCTTAATCACAACCATTTATATAACTTGCTAAATAACTTGGAATTACTTTACAAGGTCGATTTCACCTCCATATGTCGTCACTAGTAAGACACACTGGTCAAACACTGATATTTTTGACGAAACTTTTCCCAGCCAAATTGGTTTCTTTGATGGAACTCTTTCTCGAATTTGGATTTACTTGATAGCGTAGTTATTTTAGGTATACATAGTTATCAGAGACCTCGAGTGTAGCATTTTCAACATGTACTAGCACATATAATTCGATAATTTGACGTGGAATGTGATAAAACGTGATTTTTTAATTACATTTGGTGTTCATTTTGTAGAAATTCATTACAATTAAAGTTTTCTCGACTAAATGAAACTACGTGATGTAGTAGTATTTCTACTTTATTTAAATCCTTTACCATGACCTAGGTTTCGTTGTATGACAACAGCTCAGATGGGTAATTTGCAATGATTGATTTTTTTTTATTGTCTTTGAAAAAATTAAATATGAAAAACTTTGTGAAAAATAGAGACGATATTAATAAAATTAATAATATCTTAAATGTAAATTCAAACATGGCACCCGCTTCACGAGTAAATCTTTACTCTTAATCCAATAAATTTGATCCTGATATCTGAAGATGGTATTCAATCTACGTTTATACAAGTAGTCTAAAACAGTTATTCCTTGATTTTTGATCTTGTTCCATGGTATCCCTTTCGTTTCCCTCCTTTCCTATTATATCCTGTCAATACCGATATGCATTTTTCATATTCATAAAATATAATCTCCTGCCTCTTTTATTTTTAGTAATATATTACGATAACCTGTAATATTTAGTCCGTGTGTATATTAGTGTATATTAGTTAAAGTATTTTTTGGCAGATAGAATAATATATTCTATTTGCGATAAATACGTTTTCCGAAATTGTGGGACACAATTAAGTTTGAAAGTAATTATTAAACATTTTTTACTGTTCACCGTAATGTGAGAAAAAGTATTTTTTATATTATTTATTTTTTATATATTATATATATATGCAAATAACCTTTCCGTTGCATTTTGTATTTTTTAAGACTTGCGATCAATATTTTGATTTTAGAAAAAACTGTACATAAAAGTTAGTAGAAAAGGAAAAAGACATAAAGAAACGATAATATTCCCAGGAAAGTTAAGTTATCCACTCAATGCATCTCTTAGAGTTTAAACGTGGAAAATGAAATCAAAAATTCCTCCTCCAATAAGGGAAAATTTATAAATAGATTTGAATTTTAAAGAAAAGAAAACCCTCGCTGAAGGTTTTTCTTTCCTTTAAAAAGTTGTTGTGATCGAACAAACGTCAGCCGTAAATTTCCCATCTTGTGAAAAAATATCGCCCTTGAAATATAGCTCTCGTACGGAGTTGGCTGCTCTGTATTCATTGAGCGTTTAAAAAATAATATTATTGGCAAATAAATGCTGAAAATATTTTATGTTAACTGCCTGAATATGTCTTATTATTTTATTTAACTATGACACGTCGAGAATATTATTTTTTAGTGTTGGTAAATATAAATAAATACTAACGTATTTTGGATTTATATTTCAATTTCACCGCTATAATAACAACTTTATTTAATAAAGATTGCTCTTGATAAATGGCTCTGAAAATTTAAACAAAAATCATGTAATTATATATATGTATTTTTTTTTCATTAAGTCACTTTGAGTGTAGTATCCACATGAAATAAAAGGATGATTGACAAATTATGTATTTTACTAATAAGCATCAATTTAAGTATAAGACAAAACTAAATAAGGGCCCTCGCAAATAACTAAAGTGTTATTAAATTATCGAAAGTTTGTAGAAATTTTTTAACTTGAAATAGAAAGTTCATAACTCGTAACAATGAAAACACAGTTATTAAATAAAGATAACGTAACCTTTATTCAATGTCCCCATTGTTAGATGCCCAATCGACATTTAAGAAACTAAGTAGTTATCATCTGTGAAGTACTGCAAAACTTTTTTTTTAATTGTTTTGTATAGGGTTCCTAATCTTAAATTATTTTTCATTTAAAGTAGTAATGGGCCACTAAAACTTGTAATATTTGTTAACAGTTGACATCAGTTTCATAAAAATCTCTGTTTACAGCTTTAAAATAATCGATGAGTTTAGAGAAAATCCACAATATTTTAAAAGCTTTTGTAGATTTTTAATACTTAGGCACGGGTATTTTCCGTGTTATATAGAGGTAATTATTATTTTTTTAATACATGACTAGTTTTGTTTAAAAATAAAATAACTTATTCAATACAGACAAAATAATTATTTATACAAAATTTTTATTTTGTCCATTTTTAATTAATATTTTTTTTGTTATAAATTACGCCTTAAATATTAAATATTGTCCTTGAGATAATTTTTTAATTGATAATTTAATTTACTAGTATAAAATAATTATAACTCTAGTCAAAATGTCATATCAGCATTAAATTAAGCAGTTTTTAGCTATCCAATTAACATCATTGATAAAAAATTTTCAAAACGTTAACTGTAACAACACAGTTTAAAATTGCAAACCAACCTGAAAATGTTTGATTATTAACGAATGTCATTTGTTTTGAACGTGGATTATCTGAAATCGGTTTTAGATATTTAATAAATGAATTTTATACTAAATAGTAAAAAAAATATTGTAAATAAACTACTTGGAGCTTCGAGTACGGCTTACAAAATGAAATACGTGTACATGAACGTACGAGGATGTAACTTGAAAATGCTAATGGATGGCGGTCCATAAGGAACGTGGTAGTAATTACCTCAAAGGGTTTTTAAATTCCATAAACACATCTGGAATTGCTGTGCATGGGTTATACCTGAAAGTCGGCATGTCATGTAAGCATTTTTCGTTCTGCAAATAACTATGATCCTTTACAATTTCCGTTCAAGCGTCTAAAGTTTCCTATTGATGTTTCGCAATTCCATCAAGACAAGGTTCCAGTGACATCTCAGTACTTCGAAACAAATGTAAACACGGAAATAAACCGCGTTTCGTGGGAGCGCTTTATGAGTACCATGAAACAATGTAAATATTATCGGAAAGTGTTAATTCAGTGCTAGCTCGAAAATTTATACCGCGCTGTTTGAAATGTATTTTAATGATTTAATAAATGTTTAGTGAATGAAGAGTAAATATTAATCTTAATATAAAATAAATGATCTATAATAGACTTAATGTTCGTTACGCTGTTTACCCTTGTTTGCAAGTTTTATATAAAATAAATTCTTTTCAAGGACAAAAGAAAGAAAATGGTGGAAGAAAAAAATTAAGTTATAGGGTAGTGTCATGTAAAATTTATACCCGCCAAAAGCATGCGACAAAACAATGTTTCGGGACAACATTTTGCAAGAGTGTTCTTAAGACTGCCATTCTCACCAGGTGTGTCTATGGTAAGCATTTGTTCATTCGGAATTATATATTTGGGCCTCTCCATATTCTCATTCAAGCCTCTGCAACTTCTTTTCGATATTTACTTTACGATGGTTATATGTAAGTCACAAAATCCGATAAATCCATTCAAATAAAAGCAGAAAATATTGGCTAACAAATAACGTACTTCTGTCACAGCCAGCTTTACCATGGATGTTCTGGAATGCTCGGATGTTCACTCTACTTCATCTAAACCCCAAACAAAAAAACGGGTGGAGTATTTTTAGTTAACATTTATAGAGAAATCGCTTTTTTATTTGTTTCTTTTCGTTTTTTATGTTAAATTTGTACGCAACTGAAAAAAAAATGTTAAATGGTGAAAGAAAAAGTGAATATATAGGGTAGCGAAGATTGTCCCCATATAAATGTAAATATTCTTTGATGAATTTAAGGAGAATTAGGACTTAAACATATCATTACTCAACAAAATTATACCTAACATGTCACTGATGTTTAAGGCCGTCAGAAAGTTTTACTGAAATTTCCGTACAATTGATCGCTTTAACATGCAACCCTTTTTTCAGCAATAAGTCAACCTCATATATCTGACATGAAATAAATAAATATTACTATGATAACATTAAATGTTACAATAATTTTAAATTTCTGGAGTAATAAATTATATTAAAATATTATTTATAATAACTGGTTTTTATAAACATGGAAATATTTATAAATGTATTTATTATGGTATTTAAAGTCATTTTTTGAAGCCTTTCATATTTCATCCTATTTTTTTTTTCGTTAAATAATCAAGAAATAAAAATATAACTTTCGTAAATACTTATAATAATATATTTATATTATAATTACACTAATCGAAAATCCTATTGCCAATTTATTAAATCATGCATTTAATTATTTGTAAAACATTATTAATTCCTAGCAATAAATAATATATTTCCCACTCTCAATTAACTAAAAATTACACTTATATAAGTTTGTTACCCTTATAGCCAGAATAAAAAAAGTTGTTTCAAATGTGCAAGTGTCTGCACGTCGTATCCAAGAAGGTAAGTAGTTTTATCTAAATAATTGTTTGCAAGTTTTTAAACTCATATAAAATATGAAGCAGGAGCAAAACCTTGTTTACGTAAAGTTTTACCCTAGTAAATGAAGTAGGTTTCGAATTAGAAAGGTGGCTCTAAATATTCCGTATAAATATCACGCAGTGCACGCACGGCTGTCGGTAATATATCTGCACTCTACCATGCACAGAGGTCAATATACGAGAATTTATAAGAATGGAGGTAAATTGCAAAATTGCCTTGTTTTTGATACCAGCTGGTGACCAAATCAGTAGACATAAAAAATCACCTTGAAAATAATTTCATTAGTGATAAACAAAAGATCGTTCCACGAGAGCCACAGAAGAATGCAAGGCAGTCATCATCTGTGTATATTTATACTTTGCCCAGAATTTCTCGACGAAATAAATACACAAAATAACGCGAGCGAATCTTTTCTAAAACGAAGTGGAAATACCATTATCGATTTCTGGAGATTCGTTAAGTCAATGGCAATTTATTATTTAATTAGTACGTAATTAGGACGTTCGGCCTTTGATTGGGTGCGGCGCCTAAATGAAAGGAAAAATTAACGTTAAAATTTACATCGTCGTAATTGAATTGTGATAAAATATTTCGATATTAATGTATTTTCGTATCGATATTCTGCCTATTAGTCCTATATTGGAACTAGATAATAATTTCGTTTGAAGCTAATTTTAAAGGAATATTAGATTTATGAAATCAACTCAAATATAAGTAGTATCCAAAAATTGTTCCTTGATCAACATAATAATAAATTTGTGTTTTTATAGTCTATCTTAAAGTAAATTAATCTCATCTTCGGATAAAAATTAGGGTTTGATCTCTGGACGATAACACATTTAACAAATGGCCGCTGGTCCGTCAGCTTTTCTATTTATAATACATATGCAGCATATTTATGATCAGAAAAGTGTATTTTTCTAATTTGTAGGATTGTCAATATTATTAAATTATATAATTACAAACTTCAGTCTATCAATTTAAAGAGAATTATAAATTTTAAACAACTGTAAGTCATTAGTTTAGTAGGTAATTTTGTTTTTCGACTTTTTGATTTGATCTGGTTCATCGAAAACTTCATGTTATAACTTATTGACTACCTGCCAGTTAATAGTTTTAATTGATTGATTATTCCATTAGATCGACTACGGTACATATTGGACGTATTCTGTAATATATCTCTCTATTATGTCCAACATACTATCGTAAAAAAACTGCAGAAAATGTATTTATTATACCCACTGTACTATAATTGTGACTAATGAAATTGTCACTTACAAGGTAACTTTGCAAGGTAACTCGTCACTCTTGTGAGTATTGTAAATCCTGCTCTTACATATAAACTAACTACCAGTTTAAATTTTTACTTAATTTGCTAGAATTTTTACAACTCTGCGCGAGTAAAGTTGTAAAAATTTCATAACTTAAAACAAATGTTTGAAACGAGTTCTTTTTAAATTTTTATAAATAGCTCTCACGTCAAATTATCTAAACTCCTTAGCAAAATACGTTTTACTTTTCTGAGTTGTTCTATTTGATATTAAATCACTTGATTTAAACATTAATTTTGGGGATGACGCATCACATTGTTCCAGATAAAATAGCATAGGTGGTTGATTGTTTCAGGCATAGTAATAATAGCACACATGGTTAAAATGGACTGTGTGAGCGAAGATCCGTAATGGCGTATGTGTTTTTTTCCTTCAAATTATGGCTAAGCTTTGTATTATTTACAGTATGTCTATTTACATATTTCTATATAATAACGATTGAAAGCTCACAATACATTGATCAATTTTGCAAGAACTGATAAAATACATAAAAGCTGCAGCTGTTGAGTAAAAAAGTAATAGTTGGTTTTAGGGAACAAAATATAAATATCTAAGTATTTATGACATATGAATAATTAGTAGAACGTACATTATTCAAATACTTTACGGTTACTATAATTGCATTTATAAATCGAACAGTAAAATAGGTTAGACGAGGCATCGAGTAGAAAGTTGCCCGAATATATAAAGTAAGAAAGTTAACAGAATATAAAGACAGAATATATTTTTCTGATCTATTATTAACCCAACTCTCTTACGATTTCTAGATTCCATTAACCTAAGCTAGGTTCAATTATTGAAATAATTATAGCTTTTCTTTCAAATATTTTTAAGTTTTTGCTTCCTTATAGAAAATAGTTATGAAAATTTCGGATGGGAATTCCTTTAGCATAGATTCTAATTGGCAAGTGGCATGTATCTCGGATTACTGTATCTAAATTTCATACCTGCGTTGTAATTAAACACTACAAAAGAGCAGTAAACACTTTAAATATTGCTAAATTGTATGCTCTACGAAGCTTCTGCATCTACAGTATTTCAAATTACATAAACTTCAACACAATCGATACCCGAATTTTAAAATAATAAGCAAGTAGCTGGTTGAAGATTTACTTATTTTATTTCAAATGAAATTAAGAATATTCCAGGTAGTTGAAAATAATATTACACTGATAACTTAAACACCATTAAAGTTGAATATAATCTTATAATTTGTTGTTTAGATGCAGGATATTTGCAGCAATAACTAAGAATTCCAGGTACCTAAGGCTTTTAAATATAAAAATTATTAAGAAATATTATGATAACAAAAACGGTCTTATTCCGATCGCTATAAATATTATTAAAATTACATTAAATATATTTTGCATGAAATCATTACAGTTCCCTATTTTGATGGCTCAGCTAGTTTTGTCAAAATTGGTTTGATTAAAGTATTAATTTAGCATGGCGATAGAGCATTTTAATAGTTAAGATGTAAAAATATCTACGCGAAAATTTTTGACTGGGCAGGTGAACCATTTGAAAAATATTTTTTCGAAATGTGTCGTTGGGGGAATAATTTGAAAAATGTTTTACACTTATAATAAAATAATTTCTTTCAGACATTTATATGAAAAAGTTGTAAAGATTTTACTGTAAATATTATTAAAAACATGGCATCCCTTTACATCTGAAAGAGCTTAAATAAAAATTATAATAAACAGTATTATCAGAAGTTTACTTAAAGTTTACCTGCAACCTATTTTCGAGAAATTCCAGCTATTTCTAATCCTGTGAAACATATACTGGACGATATATTAATACTATGAGAAATGACATTAATATATTCAAACAGTTCAATAGAAATACTACTCACTTTCAAGTATTTGCATGTCCCTAAGTGTACACGAAACACTCGACGCGGGAGTTTCGTTTGTACTTGACAGATTAGTCCTTAAAGCGGTTTTTAGAAGAAAAATTCACAATCAAACGTTTTTCATTGCATTCATATAATGGTTTAATTTAAAGGTCTGGTCTTTAAATTAAACCATTTAAAAGGTACAAGTTATGGGACATCGAAATTGATAATTGATTTTTTTTATTAAGTATTGAAAAACAATAAAAGGAATTTATTTCATTTAAAATTTTTGTTCTTTTTATACACTTACATCTCGATTCTTTACGCGAAAGTCTTAATTTCCTAATATTTAATTAATTAATTATTTATGTATTTATCGATAAACTGTAATTATGTTACTAAGGTAATATAGCCATAAAGGGGCATGTAATATTTGAATAGAGAAACATGTATGGTCAATAAAACTTATAAATTGACCAAATCAAAGACAATAAATTTTGAGTGCATCTTTACTACCTAAAATAAATAAAATATTCATGTTTTCTTTATAGACCATGGTGAGAAATATGCATACCAAGGTATAAAATATCGATTTCCTAGAGTAGTAAATGGTTAATAATACCTAATATATTGAAGTAGTTATATGTACATAATGGTAAACATATAAAAAGTAGTTAACATCTTGAATCATTGTTACATTTTACTAACGAACTTTGTGTAGTATTTTAAAAGCCCTATTTTTCATTATTTTACGTTTAGTAGTTCCGAAAAAAAGAGGAGAAAATATTTTTTTTATATCACCAGTATATATCTACAGACGTAGTAACTAAAATTATGAAAAAAACAATTTCTGGGACGCTCCTAACTGACCCTTCCATACGATACTCCGCACTTTACATAGAAATTTAAAAATTGTTTTCTAGTACTTAATTTGTTAACTAAAATTTCGATGTGATATTTATCGAATGTTTGTTTTGTAAATATGTTTATGTTCGTTATGTGATAAGTGTTTACGTTAAGCGGTTTCCGATAAAAATGAACGTGATAAATTGACAGACAGACACGTGGGTGATCGTTCATTTACTTTTTGAGGGAAGAAAACCCAAAAAGAGTTCAAAAAGACCAAATGTAAGCAAAAATATGTTTTGACGAGTTTACTTATGTATAATGAATGATAAATAAATGAGATGACAGCGCAGAAACAGTTACAATATCAAAGTGAAAGTTGTGCTATTTAGCTACAAAGCTCTAAAAATGCTATAGCAGAAACTATTAAATTCTTCCATCAATTGTGAGAAAATCCATTTAAAACCTTAAACGAATCAGTCCGTTTTCAATAAATGTATTTATTTTCATCTTGTAATCAACCTTGAGCAATGCAGTAACCGCACTTGCTATGTGCTGAAGTGGAAATACGGTTAAAAGAGCCGTAGGCCAACATGTGGTCCCCATTCAACCAGTACAAGGGCAGGTTAAACACAAAGAGTTTCAAGTACTAGACGACCGGAAGTAAGAAGAAAGTTCTTCTATCTATTTACGTTTATTTCACTTTGTGCTTCTTTTATTTCCCTCTTTATTTTTCCTTCGTGTTTGCTCACAATCGCTTGTATGCGGCTAAGTACCTCGGTATAATGCTATAAAGGACACTTTTATTGAGGTATACTTAATATAACTTTGCTACTTGTCCTGAAAATGGGAAAAAAACATCCTAGAAGACAGCGAAGTACGAGTAGAAATAGACGCTGTAGACTCTAGATATAATTAATTTAGGTTCTTCCATGTACGATATATTTGAACTACACTGTTAAAACTCTTAAGTCGTGCCATTGATTAGGAATTTATTTAATTATAATATTAAACATTGTAAACATATGAGGTTTATTCCTAAAATCATTTTCGTGTCCATTTGTTTGTCAGTGGCTTATAGCCATTTTTCTAGGAAACGGTTTGAAGTAGAAATTTTAAAATTAGCTTAGTGGTAAAGATTAGAAACTCTCTTATATTTCAAGACAAAAGTCTCAAAAATATTTGTGCAGAAATTTTGGAGGGGATAAACGAATTAATCTATTTTCTATTAATATCGTATATCGACAATAGTATTAAATGATAGAAAAAAATTCAAAGGTTTGAAAACTATTTGTTATTTATAATTTTATTTGAGATAGTTCCAGAAGCATCATCTCAATAACGGTTCTTGAAGCTTCATAAAAACTTTAAATTTGGCATTTTGCTAAAGTATAGTAATCCTATGTGTATTCAATAGTAAGTATTCAACAATATTTATGAAACAATTTTAAAGGGTGGATATGAAGCAATGATATTTTTAAATTTCGCATAATGTGTAAGAGCAAGACAGAAAGCAAATGTTTTAAGTAAGGTAATATGTAAAATTTTCACAATTTTTTTACTCTTTTCTCACTTCCGAAACTCGCAATTACGAAAGAAAAAATAGATTTTATAAACGATTACCTAAAGTTTTTTTCTAAAACTACATAAACGATTTTTAATCTTTAATATAACACTAATATTTTATTTGTAAATGTTAACAAAAATACTGTGTACCGTTAAACTTTTATACCTTGTGACGTGAGTACAAAATTTACTAAACAAATGATATTATTTGTAATTCTATTTTAGCATAAACATCTAATTTCAAGTATAAAATAAGTAATAATTTGTTTAAACAATTTTGAAACGTTTAAAAATAAAAAAAATGTCGCTATCAAATAATTTAGTTAACAAAAATATACTTCGCTATGTACTCATATGGAAACAGTTTTTGAGTAACAGAAAAGAAACTAATAGTTCTCACATACTTGTTTTTTGGATTATCCATCTTCATAAGCTTACTGACTCGACATTTTATTGTAAAATTATGAAAATAATTGTTTTTTTACATTGTAATATATTATTTCTAATTTGAATGTTGTATTTTTTGGGTAAACTGAAATATTCTTTATTTATTTCAAAAAAATATGGAGTACCTGCTAATGGGATGACGATATTTTTACAAATTTTGATGTTTTCCATTAATCGTAAAATATAGTACAATTGTTTAGAGATAATTTTATATTCCGAGTAAAGATTGGACAGTAACTTAAAAATTAAGTATATGTTTGAAAATATTAGGAAGAAAATAAAATAATCTATTTATTCGAATTTTTAAAGATTTTACAAAATACAAATGTGTTATATTTATTGTTTAGGAAGATTTTGATAACTAAATAACAATTTTGTTGATGTTTTGCAATCGATTCAACATAGTCTTTTATATGGTGTATATATTTTTTTATTTTGCCTAATCGTTCTTTAATATTGGGTAAATATTTAATTATTGATTCATATTATCACTCTATACTTTGATCACATTTTGATCGTAAATTGGGAAACGTAAATGGAAGATTTGCAATAATTGCTTTATCGTTTTAATTACGATATTTAAAAATTGAACATAATAAGCAACCCCTTTAAAATACATCCATATATTTATAACTATACACGTTATAATTGTCATTATCGTATTCCGATGTATGGAGGTTTTACAACATGTTTTAATGAAATAGTACCAGAACTTAATTGACAATAAATAGTATTTCTTTAAACATTCATTTTAAAAAGATTGCTTAAATAATTTATGTTTTTAATTTTAAATATACACAGTTTTATTTCATCGGATAAACCCCTCAATATCGAGTCTAATCTCTAGTAAATTCCATGTATTGTAATAGGAGGAACATTAAATATTTATTCTAATAAAAGAAAGTTTATATTTCAGTTTTATAGAAATAAAGAGTTTTTATTTCAGTTTTATAGATATTATAATGTGAGGAAAAATGGAAACTGCATGCATATATACCCGTTGTAATTTTTTTTTGCAAATTTAATATTACTTAGCCTTTTACTTTTCAACGTCGTGCGATTGGTTAAGGATGCGCTTGAATATCTTAATGTTTCTTTGTATTATCGTAAGTCCATTTTCTTTTACTTTATTAATCTATGAACGAACTTAGTACGCTATCACAAACATTCTTTCTCATAAATAACTTTCCAGAATATAATTAGAAAATTTGGTCAAATATAACTTGATACTCACGAAATAATTGTATTATTATAATTTATAATTTTTTATTTATCTAATTTAATGTATCTTATCTTAATCATATATATATATATATATATATATATATATATATATATATATATATATATATGTAAATATATATATATATATATATATATATAAGTATATATATATATGGTAAGCTCATTGCTACGAGAGCAATCTCTTACAGCCAACCAGAACACCAGCTCAGCTCCCTTTGATGAGCGGCCGGGAATCAAGCTCGGGACACCGCGGTGCGCCGCGCCGCCAAAGGCCTTATACTTTTGTACAACCCAATACGCCACGGTGACGACAATAATGCAAAAAAATCTACAATTACACATTTTGTTACGGCGAATTGTGCCGTACCAACAAATGTAATTATAGATTGAAACTACGTATTATATTAATATTTTTATAAATATCAACTAATAAATTTATCTAAAAATCATACATCTGATGCATTGTACTTTAATATAAAGAATATAAGTCAATAATTTATATATCGATCATTAGGCATATGCTCGTGCGTAGATGCGTACATCTTTATGCGTTTGCGCACTTATAGCGGCATACTTTCCTTAACATTGTTACCATGTTTATTTTAACAAGTAATTCCCCATACTACAAATTCACACATATATGTTGTTAATTTTATGATGTTTTACCTTCTGCCATCTTCGTTCATCCGTGTAAATAAGAAATGTATTACAAACCGTAAAAAAGTTTTTATCTGTTATGAATAAAACAAGAATTTAAATAATCAATGTATATATTACAATGATATGGAAACCAATATAGAAAAACAAAAACAGGAAAACTGTCAGTGAAATAATTCGAGAGGAGAGTGAGCGTGAATAAAGTTTTAAACTTTTCACTCTTTCTCTGTGCAATCACTTAGATGTGACATTTTGCTCAATCGTTTCACCCGAGTTGGGCACTGAAACGTGCTTTGGCATTCAGTTCGTTATTTTAGAACGAATGAATGACCTCTTTTATTGAATTACAAACAGTACGAAGAGTCGCCAATGTGATAATACTTTGATAATATCGCATTACCACAATTTAGTTGTTTTTGGAGTTTTCGAAGTATTACAGTAACAGAATTTTGACAATCATTCGATACGATATATACCCTAAGGAATGTGAGTAAAAGAAATGAAGAAGAGGTATCAAGTAAAAAAAAATACTATAAAACATGCAGTGGGTAAAAAGAGTATCAATATTTTTGAATCTAATCACTTCATCTAATGCAAGAAAATATTTATGAATTTGCAAACATTTTAATATTTAATCGTTTAAAAATCACCTTCTTTTGACAGATGAACACTCAGTGATGTATGAATACGATTCAGAACAAGTTCTGGCCGTTTGTTAAATAACCTATAAGTAGTTTTAATTCCCAGATATTTAAAATTAATTTTCAGATATAGTTATGCAATTGTTAACAACACCACATATTTTTTAAGATTTATTTTAGTTACCACATTGATATGAGTGTGTAAATATTTTTTGATTAGGATATGCTTGTTATTGGACTATATAGTCATTATTCCTAGACGGCACAGACTAATACAGCTATTGTGGCTTCAAAATTGTCATATTTACAAAATGATTTCCTCATTTCTGTTCCATAACTGTTTGCTGTTGGATGTATGTAATATTCGCTTAAAAAATTTAAAAATGTTTTAAGCACTCCACAATTATGTTTAATTAATTGATAAATTAAAGAAAAATGTTTCCTATTTATTTTTTTATACTGTTTACCTGAAACATTCTCTTCATTTCCTTTAATAAGCCCATCTTCAAATTTATTCATATTTATGAGGAACTGAAATGCCATTTATTCAAATTTATTTAATAGCAAAATGTAACTAAGTGAATATCTCAAATGTTCATTTCATAAAAAAGCAAAGAATTGATGGCAAATTTGAATGATTAGTCTACATAGGACTTTTTAGAATTATTCGTATCTAACCCAAAATATCCATTTCTGAAATGGTTGAATGAATTTTTTATGTCTCTTAATAAGGACACTTTGAATTATTTTAAATTTGATTGTTAGACCCAAATTGAATACTACTAAATTTACATCACACACCAAATTTTATATTATAAGCAAACAAACGTTAAGACTCATAATATAATTCACAAGATGCTATGTTTTGTTGGGTTTTGAATAAAAACATTGCAGTATATTCGATTATTATTACATATTTTACATATTTGGTTGTATACCTAATAATGAAATGATACATTTGTATATTAATTGACGAAATGAGAGAGAAATGGAGCAGTCCTCTCTACTGAGCTAAATAATAAAGTGATGTAATATAAGCATATTATGCGACTAACAGGATGTACGACATGGGCAGACCAGCTTGACAATTTCTGCGGGGTCGACCTGAAGTTCAAAGAAGACCAGAACCACTGAAAGCAAGATGTGTGTCGAAGACCTAATGAAGACCAAAATGGAGGGCCTGAAGCTAATTGCAGTAAAAATCAATAAGAACATAACTTGGCTTGTACATGCGTGGGAATATGAAAAGCATAAAAGCTAAGAGAAAGGTTTAAAATATGAGAGGTAACATGGAAGTGGAGATAGTTTTATAATAGGTACGATATTAGGAAACGATTTTAAAATTCAGTTTAAAAGTTCCAAAATTTCATTTATTTATAAAAAAGTAACCAAAGAGAATAAAACTTATGTAAATTTATAAATTATATAATCGTGTATTGAATTGGTAACAGAAGCTGGCATAAGAAAAAAGATACGAATGGTGATCGTAATTACAATTGACGTTTTAATACTCGTGTACGGGGAAAAATCATATCTCTGGACAATTAAATTCTTAACATCCAGGCACCACTGAGACAATTTTTTTTCTTTTTCTTTTGATTTGTCTGTTAATTCTATTCTTATGTGTTACCAATATATTCAAATATTTTATAAACAAGTTTAATATTGACAATAAAGGGATTTCTTATTACAAAAGCTTAGAAAAATGTGACGAAACTCTTTTTCTTCTTTCTAAATATTTAAATATATACACTCTTTTGCATAAAAAACGGGCGGTTTTGATTTTGTCATATTATTAATAAAATATTATTTATTAAGAGATTGTATTAATTGTAATTGTTACTGGCATTTAGTGTATTCTGGTACATAAAAACGGAACGTTCTAAATTTGAAATTTATTCTTTTTGAATGAAAATTCTCTTTCAATTACAAAAACGTATTTTTTGGCAGTAAATGAAATCCAACTCTTATTAAGTTCTTTTTCATTTGTTACGTTTTTTATTTTAACGAATAAATTTTAATTAAACTTCTGCTGTTTGCTGCATTAGTTCATTTCTCTTTGCTGTTCTCAGTATGGTTGAAAAATCGCTACGAAATCGTCAAGTTACGTACGTGGATCTCAAACAGAACCTCGAGGACGTCAGAGGTACACGAGTAAGCCTATGGACAGTCAGAAAGAGACTTCAGGCTGTCAATATACGTAGCTATCGCCCAGCTCGGGGCCCTACATTGCTCCGTGAGCATCGAGTTGCTAGACTGAGATTCGCTCAACATTTTTCGTTATGGACTCAACAAGACTGGAATAGTGTTTTATTCTCAGATGAAGCTCGTATATATCGATATAATCGTAGTGGTGAGGATCAACGTCGGCGAGTTTTACGAAGACCTGGAGAGTGTTTGCAGAAGTGTGCTTTGAGGAAATCACCCCTTACGGTGGAGACTCCGTAATATTTTGGGCTGATATTAACTCAAATGACGGTACCGAGTTAGTTTTTATTGAAAATGGCACACTTAATGCGCAAAGATACATAAGAGAGGTTCTTATTCCTCGTGCTCAACCCGCATTAACAGCAGTGGAGGCGAGTCCATTTTTATGGACGACAACGCTCGCGCCCACCGCTCTAGAGACGTTGATACGTATATGCAGGAGGTCGGAATTCGTCGGTTAGATTGTCTAGCTGGAAGTCCCGACCTCAAACCAATAAAACACAAATGGGATCTCAAACGACTCGTTAGAGCCGTAAAACCAGCTTCAGAAAACATTCAGGCCCTTAAAAATGTGATCGTCGCTTAATGGGAACGTATTCCTCAGGACATGATAAAAAACGTCGTCGAAAGCATGCCTAGCAGATTAAGCGCATTGATTTTAGCTAGAGGAGGCCATGCTCGTTACTAAATTTTCAAATTTTATGATAAATTTATAAAAAATATTCGAAAATAAACTTTAGTCATTTTTAATGTACCAGTATGAAAACGCTCGTCTGTGGACTTTACATCGTTTTTTTTTATTTATTCGCATTTTTAATGACTGAAGTAGGTACAAACGATATCTCAATAACAAATAACAATATTCTCATCATATCGCCATATAACATGCATCAAATAATAACAAAATAACTGATATGGTTTATTCCTATAAGTGCCCGTTTTTTTTGCAAAATAGTGTACTTTAATAATAACAATACTCATTTATTAGCGAATAAAATCTATGAATTGACCAACAAAGAATTCAATTAATTATCTTAAATATAAATTGTATAAAGTATTATCCACTAAAAGATGTATATTATATTTGGATACAAGGAAAAGTACAATTCGTACGCTTCTGACAATATATTTTTAAATAAGCCAAATACGAATGCGTACATACTTATGAAGATATTTATAAAAAACATGTACTACCACAGTACATAAAAATATAAGAATATTACTACCCATAGAGGAAACATACCACAAAGGAAACAAAAAGTCACAAACATTTTAAAATGAAGTCAAATCACTGCAAAAATCAAGAGTGACATGCTAATTTTAATATTGTTTATCCATTGAAACTGATTAAAATTGTTATTTTTCTGCATCAAAATTCACTTACTGATCAACTCTCGACGAGATCTTACTGATTTTAAACGAGTCCATGGATTCGGAAGTCCTATAACCTTTTTTAATATAATAGCTCTTAGTGTTTGTAAAATGGAAAATTGTTACAAGTGCCGAAATGAAAAAGTGAATATGATTTCATAATTTTAATTACTCTACAACACAAAACCAGAGTAAATAAGTATAGGTTACAATAAATGTCTAAGTATAACTTATTATTACTGTAAACAGGTGTTTTTTAAATTGAATTTTGTTTGCGTCCATGAAAATAGAAAGATTATATGGTTGGTCAATGTGCAAAAAGCGGCCGGAGTGTTTTGATAAAAACATTACGCCTTTACTAGTTAATATTTTACCTGGAGCGGTTATTAACTTTTGACTATTAATTATTAATTAACTTTCATCAATTAGGAATAGCTTAATCTTATGTTACTTCAACACGCTAATATATAATAATGCTAGATTTACTTGGTTAATGTATTGAATATATTTGAAAATATACCTCGTATTGATTAGAATACAAAAAAGTTATTTATGGAATTTATGTCTTTTTCCTTTGTGTCTCCCTGTCCATGTCCACTCTCAGTTCGAGTCACATCGCTTGTAGCACTAGATTACACTCATTATAATAAATTAAATAATTGTATACAATTTGTATACATGTATATATATATATATATATATATATTTATATATATATATATATATATATATATATATATATATATATATATGTATTTGCAAACAAACATGTCCATGTTTGAATGCAGCTCGCAAACGTTTTTCATTCATTTTTATATATTCCAGTATATTTCATTAATTCCATAACGAAAGTATAATCTTTATTAAACTTATATATTTATTCCAGTCAATCATTCTAACGTCCAAAGCAATGTTCACGATTTTCAAATAAATTAACCGTCTCGATACATGATACGTATATCGTGTTTGTGCTCAGTAAATTATATCTGTTCTCGAATAGTCATCGGCCCCACCACATCTTTATTTTAAATGTGTGTACTAATAAACTGTGGACAAACCGTAATTTCAAAGGAATTCAATAAAATTTTGTAACATCAATTCTCTGTGTACATTATATTTCATGAAATGGTGGCGGTACGGATCTTGCAATAAATATTCATTTAATCGAGTCTATTCCTCCGTAGATTATTCTATAAATATTGACACAAACACACTTACACTCATTTTAGTTATGTTTTACCTAAAACTGGTATAACTTTGGTATAAATACTTCAACGTAACTATAGAAATTTCTTCCATTTTGTGATAAATATAATGTTTAACGTTATTCACAAATTAAAATTTTGAGCTACACCACTATGTGAATTTGATTTAAGTTATTACATACTTCAAATCCATGTTCATGGTAAACAAGGATTTGTAAAAGATAGCTGTTTTGGAAGTTATGACTAGTATTCGTTAACACTTCAATGAAAACAGATAATTTTTGTCAGAACTGTTACCAGACGAACCTAAAACAGTTACTGTAAACCATTCGATATCACCTTCAATATAATATTAGACTAAAAAATAACGGTTTTTAAATTTTATTTAGCACTCCTCTTCGGTTATTGGCACCAATTCTAATAATTGTTTTGAAGATGTCATCAATCCGGATTTGAATCGCCCAAAATGGTACTTCTACTACGAAGTGTATGAAAATAATAAAGAAAACTGCATTGCTTAACCTGTACAAAAATATGAGTTGAATAAGATTATTTAACCCATTCCTTGCATTGGTCTATGGTGTAAACTCCTAAATTGACCTTAAAACATTAAAAACAATCAGTAAAGTAAAATTTCAATGAAATCTTTATAAAACAAATTTGATAGAGTAAACGTACATGAAATTTTGAATTTTCAAAAGTTAAATTTTCTTAATAGTTGGTTTTAAGGTATTGCAAATAATACCTGCCATTCGTAAATTACGCTATTTTTCATAAAAACTTAACCTTAAGTCTTCATTCCAATGTAATTCTGTTCCTGGTTTTAATAAAATTTCTCACCCTGAGACGGCTGTAAACGAAATAAAAATCGAATGCCTGAATCTACTGCATGTTCCATCCTATTAAAGTTGACAATTACCAGCTACCAGGTGTAAAGTTCGTATCGTTTTATCCATAACACGTCTCGATATTATATTGACTGACTCTACTACGAGAGTCGATGTAGAACTGACCTCGTTACGTGTACAGTCGGACGTAAAAATATTTTAAATTATCGTATACGAAACGAATATATTTTACATATAGTTACGATTAATAGGTGAAGCTGGCTTAATATGCAATAAAATGATCGTTTTCGAAATTGCTCCGTTAATTAACCGGCTAATACGCGATATATCCAATAGGTGTTTGTTATATGGTGAATTGTTTTGTCCTCAAGTATTTGAACCAGGTTGAAATGATCTACTGAATTGATTCACCGTTATGTAAAGTATATTAATAACTTTTTTTAAAGACAATTTTTGTTCAAATACATTTTTTTTTTCTGTTACCAATTATTCTTATAATTAGTGGTTTAAAAAATTACTTATTTTACAGATTTAAAAACTGATTTCATTTTATAAGTAAACGCTTTAAAATCAATCAATGATTTAATTGAAAATTATAAAATAAATAATTAAATTGTTTTTGCACCTAATACTGATGAAAATTTCTTTTTTATTAAGCCTTTAATTTTTACACAAATTAACAACTGAAAAAATATTACAGACTTAAAAAACTACTAATTTCAAAAAATATGTGGCTGACTTTTTGCGGTTTTTTTGTGTTATGAAAATAAAATTAAATAATAAATTGGTTTTTATATATTAAAAAGAAATTACAAATTGGAATTGGCAAATAGAACACAGTTCAGACAATTAAAATTAAATTAAATCAAATTAGTTTCGTCTGAATGGTATAATTAAACCGTAAACTGAGACCGTCGTTCTTCATTTTACCAATATTTGCAAATATTATGCAGTAGTATTTTAATTTGTAGTCGAACTTTTAATTTGGCATTAACAATTAGTCAGGTACATGATTGTGATGATTTGATTCAACCGTCAAAAAAAGTCTTTAATTCACAATAAGTAATTTAAGACCTAATTTACTTATTACAACAAGCCATATTGGAATGGCATTTAGAATTACATAATAAATTTTTAGAATTGCTGCAAAATGTTTTGGTCACACATCTGATTCGGTAATTACATCCAATGTATCCTTGTCCAACAAAAACTGACTGTTCCTCAGCAATTTCTTTTAATTATTTTTTTTACCAACATTTCTTCATTTTCATTGAGTTTCCTCAACAACATGTTTTCTTCTTTACTTTTTACGAATAGTGTCATTTTTATTGGCTTATTCGTATAAGCCTGTGTTTTTATTGAATCCGATAACCATCATTAATGCATTATTTAAATCTAATCTTCCCTAATCTCTACCTCGAATAGGTAAACTAACGGTTTTTCCTATTTTATATGCCTGAAAATAATAAAAATACTTGATATAAGTTTAATCTTTTCTGATTGTTTATTCAGATAGTACAATTGTATTGCCCTAGATTCTTTATTCAGAGAGTAGAGAGTTTCATGAAGAACTTAATTTGTCATTTCCGGCGTAGCTTCCTCATTGGTATTATTATGTTCTTGTAAGATCTCGGCGTCAATAACAACATTTTGAAAACCTTCGTTATCAGCTGCAACATTTACTGATACAGAGTATGGATGAAACTATGCTAATGCTGCTATTTTTTCATAAGTTTCTTCTATGCTTATTTCTTTAATAACATTCAAAAATTCTTCATCAGTGTTAATGTTTGCGATGAATTCTTGTGACTTGCACGGTTATTCATGATCTGTTCAAATTTCAAGCCCTGTGATCACGTTATTCTTTTATTATCCTGTAGCCAAGTTGCAAAAACTTTTTCACCATCTCGGTTGCTTCTTTCCACACTTCCTTGCTACTAGCTGTGATGAGGTTTTCTAGAGATCATATTGATGCTAGTTACTCTAATGAATGATTACTAAATTTTCGGCTATTAATCGACTACAAAATTATAGAAGCACCAAATATGTCGAAAATATTCAAGATCATTGAAGCCACTTCAGCTGCAGTTTTTTTTCAATGACTTTAGTTGTACAAATTTTTAAGGTGATCTTGTTACATCAATACGAATTTTTATGGTCCATCTGGATTTGACTGCTTGTCTATAAGGTCTGTTTGACATCTGCTCTCCATTTCAGAATGGATGATAAATTCCACGACTAGACCTTTTTTACATTTTTGCGTGTGCACGGGTGGGTGTGCATAAGCGCGCGTGTGCGTGTGTGCGCGTATGCGCGAATGTTATAGAATGTTATAATACATGCTGTTTAGTTGAATGAACGTTTTTTATAGCAATCAATTTTTCCAGTAGATATTATATGCTCAACTTTAATCTTATGTTATTAAAGTGGTAGAATGAAAAAATACGCCATATTTACAAAAAAGTATTTAAAATTACACATTGGAAACAAAATCTTTATCCAGGCTTCACTTTCTTTTCCTACTTGGTAACATCTTTGGTGAAAAAATATTCATGAAATGAAATAGAATTACATGAAAATTATAAGAATTTGAATAAACAACCAAATTGTTTGCTGGTTGCAAATTTCTACTTAATTAAGTTGTGAACTATGAAATGTGCTCATTATTGTGACAGAAAATGTAACGAATATAACCAAATTGTTAATCTTTTTGTTTATGAAGTTACTAAGTAAGTTATAGGTAGTAGTAAAGATACTAAGTAAGTAATAGCAGTATATATTATACATTGTTTTAAATACTATGCATACCATTACTTCTACTGTAGTATTGTATTGCGTATGTTCGCTTCAAAAAAGAAACGAATATAGATACCTGGAAGTCTTGTAGAACTTTTCTCTAAATTACGGATAGGAAATTCAAAATCGAAATGATAGTAAGTCGAATAAGAGTTTCCAGAGACATAACTCGTACTGTAACTTAAAATTACCTCGTAACAAACAGATTTGGTTTGTATCCGGATAACTCATTATTTTATCATTAAAACGATTAGATTCCCCATTTATACAAATAATTGTAAACTCTCATTATAAAGTAATATTTTGTAATTGATGCTGTGTCTGTTTAGACTTCTTGAAACCATAAATTTGTAATAGCGGCTGTTTGAGCCGCGTGAGAAATTTCACATTTCGCTGTACCGTCTGTCGATACCTAAATACGTAAATCTAGTCGTTAAGTAGTTTAAGCCCGCGGGTGTACCGCGTTACCCAATTTCACAGCGAGTGGGCGAGTTGGCGTGAACATGTCCATCCATGTAAGCGAGAACTGGGCGATGCGGCGGTTATTGCGAGTGACCGGATGAAGTAAGGAAAAAAGTCGATAAGCAGTTGTCAGAAACGTATAGCGCACAATATAAAGTAAAATAGATTTCCATTAGATATAAATTCGTATACGGTTGATGTTCATTACATTTCATTGAGCGGCGAATATAGGTTCAAAAAGTAAATTTCTCCAAATCTACCAAAGTAAATTTCGTGCCTACTTAATTTTTGGAGTCTCGTTAACTTATTTTAAAATTGGAAATAATTTAAGCACATTCCTTAACAATTAATTACCCTTTAATTTAACTAATCTTTTAAGATTATTCTTCAAGAAACGATTGTATGCTCATTGTTTATTTATTTATGAGGAACGTTATTCAATAATTTTATATGAAATATGAAAAGAAAAAATAACAGACTTGGACAAAATCTATAAATAGTTAATACACCTTGAGGGATAAAAAAAATCACAGCAGCAATTTAATAATTAATGTGCAATTATAGATTCGGTAAATATGTAAAATACTGCTCAAAGCTGTAATAAGAAATAAGTTGATACTCAGTCTTTAGTCAGTCATATTAAATTATGTAGTGTAATAATTCTTATACTATAATGAAGAGAATTAACTTAATATATATATATAAATATTTTTAATTATGAGTTAAAATCATCTGTACAAATGCGGCGTCACATTTGATTTTAGTAATGATTATGTAAAATTCAAAATTAATTTTAAAACCTTATAAAATTCTTTTTTTTTCAGTCTAATGTAAAACGAAAATTATGTCCAATGACAAATACACCGTTTATATTTAGTCAATGATACCATTCGAAAAAAAGAAGTTTTGAGAGACCTAATGGAGTATTGCCTTCTATCGACAATGTACCGGATATTATGAAAACTTCTCATATTTAGATACATCCGTTCATAATTAGATAGCAATGTGTAAATATTCAAATGTCGATTATGCTGATCAAAGAAAGTTTACGAAGGTAAATTTGTTCCCTCATTATTAATAATTAGCGCTGCCAACCGGAGCGGATCTGCAATATTGCAATGTCGCCGAGTAATTATATAGCACCGAACAGACCTCAAGTCACTTTAAAACTTGAACTGTATTACTAAGTGTGAATTAAAAATTTAACTGGATGGATAAAATTTTACTGGGTCTAATCAAAATAGTTCCATATATATGCATATTTAAAAAAAAGGAAGTATGTGTAACATTTTGACATTCTTTTTTAGCCGCGCCCATTATTTATTGCAGTCTGTAAAGGGCCTTCCCTTGGCTGACCGCCCCCCGGTCATGACATCATAGTTACTTTGTTGTATAAATTGGAACAACAGGGCGACTTCTATATTGTTCAATATGCAAGTACCAGGAGCAATAAATACTATTTAAGTAATTTGACATAAATTTAGATCAAAAATTTATCGAGATCGAGTGAGGAAACTTGCCCTAACCATAATTCATCGAATATATCAGTGACCAAACTGTATGCCGGGATAGTTCGTTCAATTTCACAACGTCCATGTCTAGTTGTTTTCTTTCCCCAATATTTAAGTAATGTAGTCTATAGTTTGAGTTTAGAATTTTGAAGTAAACATTACCTACATGGTTTAGACTTAAATAGCAAATAAAAGACGCGGCTTAAAATTTCTTTGAAATTAAATTTTATGTACTGCATTATAATACATATTTAATGTAGTGGCTCAAAATTCATTATTTTAATATAATATTAAAATATTGAATTTTAAGCCACTGCGTTACTATTAATATCCTCATTCAAATTCAAAGTAAAGCTGGATGTTTCACAAAATCTTTAAAAAAATGGTACAAGTGTGTAACTCAGAAAATGGTACGACCAATTCTGGTGATTTTCTATAAGGCAGAAAACGTGGGATTATTTCCGACTTTGTTTAATCTTACGAGTATACTGAAAGAAAGCTGAAAGGCTGGGCGCTTGTATAACGGAAGCTTCAAACAAAATATTTTATGGTATATAATAAAATTTACCGTACATTGTGATGACATTGCGCCTCAATCCACTTACAATTCATATTATCTTGGACGTACATATTTTAAAAGATACAATTTTTTATGCTTCTCTATTTATTACACATCAAATATTTTTATGGGGTATATAGGAGTGATATATGTTATTTAGGTATTTCATAGTATATCTATAAGTGATCATTATATTATTATAATAGAAACAAAATAAGAATTAACTATTTATATCTTTAATTATTTGTTTCATAAAAACCAATAAAATTAAAGTTCGAGTTTTGGTAAAGCTTTCGTGTTTTAAACATACTCTACCATATTCTCTAGTTACAAGTTCTTCTATTTATTTTTAATATGGACCAGGATAGACAAAAATCGACCTCAGTGAATGAAGAAAAAGAAAATAAAGATCTTCGAGTCACATTCAGTGAGATATTTTTCAGTAGTGTGTACGATATTTGGTATTGTCATTTAAGAGAGAAAGAGATATTATCGTTATGTTCACCAATTATTTACGGTATCTCAAATGCAAATGAATGTAGTGCTTGAAATTTCATAACATCTTTTATAATTGTTTAAAGAAAAATCTAATTTTATGAAAAATGCAAAGCAATATTTACCAAAATTGTGATTTTTGAGTGGTCAAAAACTTGTGAATGATTACAATAACTAAACACAATAAAAGATTTTTTAAAAAAGGAATTTTCGGTTTGTATCGATTACTAATATTAACAGTTACTCTCAAATATCTTAAAGGGTAATTCATAAATAATTTAATGACTTTAATCACATTACTCTAAAATGTTCTTTCTCATAACTTTTGTAACGCCTGTAAGATAATTGAAATAACCTAGTAATATAAATCTGGCAATTTTTTTCTAGATATATTAATTGTTTAGAATATCGTCAGGACACAGAATAAAATACAGTTGTAGCCTGTAATTTTATTTGAAACCGTAAGAATAAAATATGATGGGTATATTTTTCTTTAATTCTACAGCACTGCTGAAAGAAATGTTTTTCTATTCTATTATTAGAAATCTTTTACTATGCTCGTAAGTATTCTAAAGCTCGTAAGTACATTTTACTGCTTATATACACGTATGTACTTAGTTGTGTACAATTTTCGTTGTTTTTTTACCGAGCAAATTGTCTTTTATGTGTAAATCATGAAAGACTTAATTTATTAGCTTTAGTTAGCAAATAATTTCATTTAAAAATTCTTTTCAGATACTTCATACAATATTTTTTAAAACTTTTCCACCGCATAGTTACTAGAATAGCTTCAATTGTTTGAAAATTGCTTATGATCCTAAAAAAAGCACCGAAAACAATTATTTTGCTAAACATTGATTGAACATTTTGAATGAAGTGTACATTTGCAGCATTTCATTCACACAGATCTAAAGTGAGATCTAAACGTAATTGTGATAAGATCTACAGTCGGGTAGAAGGATATGATGAAATTTAATAGTTTCGTTTCTGCCAATTGTTGTTTTTTTATTTCACCTCTCGCAAGAGAACAAATGCCCTACTATATTTCAATCTTCAAAAAGTTAAACAATTATAGTATGTTATTATATTCAATCTTATACAACCTTACTGACCACATTTCGATATCCATAAAAATGCTTTCCAAATATTTCATTATGGACATTTTGAGTCTAAAGAATTCCGTTTTACAAAAAAAAGTGTTATTCCAAGCATGATTACTTATTTTTATGAAATATTTTATACGCCCATTAACAAATTTATTACAGAAACTATATATCAGCGGTATGTTTCAAAAAAGGCAAAAGGTGGCAGCATAAATTGCCATTTCCAAAAAGACGAATATAAAAATTTATTTATTTATTTATTTTTTTTTTCTTTTTTTTCTTTTCTGGGTTCATCTGCAATGAGTCGTAGACTATGAGCAAATTTGATAAATACACTGTGTCATGTCGAGTGTGTCACCCAGCGGAGACAGCTCCTCATCGAGATTGGCTAGATCTGGTCTATATTGGTCTTAGGATCACACGCCGTTTCAGACGGGTGTTACGTCTGGTTCTTATCAACTGGGCTGCTAGAACATTAGGATGATTTGCTAGCCTCTTTTTGTAGGTTTCAGTATTATACCGGATCTCCTCTTTTACTGTGTTAATATGCAGGTTCTCATGTATCTCGGCATTTGTGACAAACCAAACAAAATTAAACATTGCTTATTTAGAATAATAGGAATCGAAAAATTGTTTAACAGTTCTGTTTATTCTGTTTAGAACCACATGATTTTAGAGATTAAAATTGCATTGCTTTAATTTAGCTCGTCAAGTTGCACACACTAGCAAGTTTAGAATTGGTTCTAAGTTAATTATTTGAAAAATGTAAGGCTATATCAAAAAAGATCTTATTTGGAATGGATATGGTGGAAGATCTAGAAGTGGCTTAAAATAGACGGGAGAAAAGTACAGGGAAAAGCATCAGCTTCGAGACAATAGTGTAGTGAATTTAGTTCAGCTTAGAGACGGCAACGCAAGGACTTGAGGGACAGTGCAGGAACCCAAGTTAGGTGAATGGAAGGGGTAAGGATTAGAGTTCAATTAGCTGATACGAACTATGGAATACGGTAGTTAGCATATATAGTGAGAACAAATTATTGAAATCTGCACTTATGCGCCCATTAAAAAATAACCATCATATCTTAAAATTTTATCTGAAAATTTCGCAATAGATTTATAAATTGTAATTTTGATTATAGCGACCTAGTAAATACAGTATATGGTAGTTTTATTATTACATGTGATTGTTATATGTATTGTTATATGTGAAAACACTATACTAACGAAGTAAGGCTGTTCAATTCCGCAAATCTTACGGAGCTCACAACTCGCATATACCTTTATTCTACAAGAATTTAGACTGCAGTTTACTTTGTCGTAGTTCAATATTATTAGCAGTTTTACAGAATTTGTTCTGCATTTATTTTAACATTAATAATATTGTTATGTGTCAAATGTGTTACTAATTTTTTATCTAGTCGTCAAAGTTCTATGACGTAGGTACAAAAAAGAAACAATATGATACACTCTAATTCTAAAAAAATATTCTAAAAACTCTTTTCACGTGCATCACTACGAAAGAGCATTTTAACACTCACGCCAAATTTATTATCAGAATTAAAACATTTTGCCGGTTTCTAGGAATAGGTAATTTTCCAGACACATTACGACTAAATGTAAGTTATTTTTTTTTATTCGTGGATATAGCATGCATTTAAGGTTCTTGCCAATAATATAAAATAATGAATTATAGGATTAAAGCAGCATCATGAATGTGTTAATAAGTAGGAAAACATATCGATTATTATATTTCACGCGAATACATTATGAAAATATAATATTTTGAACAAATTACTCTTTTTGTATGCCTTAAATTTTCCGGTAACTTTAAAAATACGTTTGTTTCTAAGTATATTTAATAAGCACAATAATATTATAATTATAGTATATTGTTGTTGGACCAAAGTAATTTTAAACTATGGAAATTATTAAATCATGAAGAAAATAAATAAATAATTGGTAAAAACTCCTTTTTCAAATTTAGAAAACAAGTCGAGTATTATTCATACTGAATAGCAAATTACCATAGGTAGTGCCTTTCGAAGTTATCTTGTAAATGTAGATTTTCAAATAAATTTTTAACAATGTTGCTCGAATTCGTACAAGAATTTACACCAAAAAATATCAAAACATGAAGTCATTGGTCTATATCTGCTCATGAGACAGCCAATTCATTTTATAATCGGGTCTGGCTCACTGGTCCTGCGGTATTTAAATATAATTAAGGGTATAACAATCTAGGTAGATAAAAAAAGATAAGAAAAATATTGTTGATTACAATCTTTTATTTTCTTCTCAGGAATTCCTGAAAGCTCGCTTGCTCTACTAATTTAACATCACTAGTCTCTTGAATACGGGATAGAAAATATCAGAATGTGGGTAAAAATATTATCAGAAAACGTCGTTTGTCTCTTAAGCTATGGAAACAGTTTTGCGGTTAAATTTTTTCCTCGCTCCTTATCCTATATTTAGTACAATAATTTGTGTCGATCGAACGGTTTAAATTCTTTTTTTATATATTTTCTTAATATATTTACGTACAATACGCAAGCACATACACATTATACATAGTGTGTGTTGATGTGAAAATGTTTATACACCATAGTGGTTTCATTTCATTATGAGGAATACATTAATTTGTTTAAGAAGATATTCCAAAAAATATTTGAACGCTAACATTACCCCTCTTTTTCCAAAATTATTGAACCAAAAAAATGAAGAAAAAAACAGCCTCAGTAAAATCTGACTAGGAAATTACAAAAAACTATGGCGATTTGCCAAGATCTTAAACTTTTTAAAATGTATAGCTTATTCCCAGACACATTTAAAATTAGCTGTATAACAGAAATAAAATATATAAATGGCATTTACTAATCAGGAACTAGGATTCTCTTATAATGCTTAATATATTAATCATCTCATAATCGTATATATCAAAATCCATAATAAAAAAACGCTGTTCAGTGAACTTCAGTTTGTGTCCGTATGAAATGGGACTAAGCTGTTAGAGTACATGAATGTGATAAATAAAGATAATATACGAGTATCTATCACAAATCAAAGAGGTTCAAGCCTTAATCCGATATTGATGTTTCTATGGTAATCAAACTTCCAAGTATGTAATTTAACTCACGTACGATATATATATATATATATATATATATATATATATATATATACATCGAGCTAAGTAGTAAAAGGTTAACAGAAAACCCATCAATATAATTAGCAATGGAGAAATTATTTGAAAAAATTTGGTACCTCGACAAGAGCTCACGTACTTCTCAAGACGTCCTGTTTATATTACCTTGGTAAGGTAATATTTCAATAATTTTTTTTTGTCAACATTAGTCCAGTATTTTGTTTTTAAAACTTGCATAAAATAGACACAGACTTGAGCCTTTTATCAATCAATAAGAAAATATACAAGTGACATCAAGAAACTACGTAAAGTCTGCTGCATCTTTGATTCGTTCGTGACAGAATTCGTTTCTTAAGTAGATATTTAAATTAGACTTAGATATATGTGACTTGTATGTAAGCAAAGAAAGTAGCAAATATCACTGAATATAAATATATTATGCTAAGAGAGAATATGAGATTCGGTTTTGAAAAAACTAAACCCTCTATTATTTTTAGGCATAATTCAACTACTTTTATACAACAATCAGGCATTATAAATAATTTCTTGAACAACGATAAGATTATAATATCAAAAGGAATAGATGACAGTAATGTTACCAAAGTTTATTGCTTTGTGACCAGATGACGTTGATTGCATCTTGCAGGGTCCCTGTATTAATATTGAACTTCTACTATTCTACATCAACTCCTTTGAGTGAGTTTTGGAAAAAAAACTGTTTTAGTATTAAAATTTGTTATTAAATATTTTATAATTTATATTTAATTCTCAATATGACCATTAATGTAATTTTCATTAAGAGTTAATACAATTTTTTTCACACTTTTGCGGTTGCAAAACATTATTGTTATGCAAAACGTCATTTCTTTTAATCACTTGCGTTGATAGGTAACACATTCATAGTAACTTTATTGCATGGATAATTAATTTCAATACATAACAATAAGAAAAAACATCCAACAATTAAATGTAAAATATATAATATAGCTTCAATATGTTTTCATTCATTAAAAATTTATTACATTCAAGTATACGAGCCAGAACACAGATAATAAGATCCATGACAAAACAAAAGATAAAAATTACGGTAGAAAGGGAGAGTAATCATTCTTTCTTATGTACTTTAAAAAAATTATTAACTTCTTTAAAAAATATGACTACTTGCCTATTTGAAGACTCCATTTAATGCATATTCTTACTGTGAACTAATTTTTTATACCGAAGATAAACATGCATCAATGTTAAATATACCACAAGAGAAATCTATAGCATTAACTTCTTGCTTGCGATGCAAAAAAACCATGCAAATGAAACGTATCCCTAAGAAACTTTTGGAAAGAAAAATGAATATTTTCATATTTTATATTATAAAGGAAGTATAATGAACACAGTTTATTATGTTTTATTTATCCATTCGCTCTAATATTTTCCTTCATCCTCATAAGTATTTATATCTCGTGAAAATTCAATGAAACTCTTTCGATATAAAAATGTAAGAAAAAAATTCGTTCATTTCACAAGCATCGTTATGAAAGAAAGCAAAAAGCTGACTGTGAGAAAGGACGATAAAATGTTCATTGTTTGTATAGCGAGAACAATAAACAATCAACAATTTATAGTTATTTGTGAAGATGTTAATAACCTCGTATCACACCATGCCATAAAATATAATTAGTTTTGTGTTTTTTTTCGGTTTCAATAGCATTTAGTTCGTTTTCCCTTTTCAATTGCTTGTATGGGTATACAAGCTTTGTCAGCGGCTTTGAACGCGTAATATTTAACAGATGTAAAAAATTTACATCGTAAGTATTGTTTGAATAACATTTGATAAACTTTTAATATTTTTTTTTATTTAGTGCGGTATGCCAAGTGAGTTATGCGATGTTAGTCTAGACTAAAATGCTGTGCAATAATTAACATATTGCAATATTGATTGAGACTCGTTTCACTACTTTAATAAATGAAATTAATAGCTGGTTAACCAGTGAATTATTTAAAACTCTTGCATTTAAACATTTAAGGGTATTTAATATTTGTATTAAACCATTCATAAACAAAAATCAAATATAATTGGCAGTATAATTTGAACCATGTAATTATGCTGCCAATCATATCTTCCACAGGCGTAAAATTATAGAAAATGTATTGAATACTATGCATTTACAGTAAATATGAGGAAAAGTTCAGTAACGTTGTTTTTTATAATGTGGCTTTACCAGTTTTAACACTTGGAGGAAGAAGAGCGGCAGTGGTCTATTTATAAGCATTTTCAATAATGTTTGTAGCACTGTCTTGCATAAAATATTAAAAATATTTTTTTTGAAATCCTTCTAAGTTACTCTTTTATAATTTCCACAAGATGTAAGAAAGAAAAATAAATCGAATTTTTGAATTTGCCCCTGACAAATTTCTACAGGAATTTTTTTGAGTGTGATCTCTTCAGAAAAATGTGGTATTTTGCTTAATCAACATGTTAAATTTAAAGTTTCTACATCAAGCAGTTCAAAAAAAAGACTGACAGACGGATGCATGATTGATTATATTTGGATTCCGTTTTATTCTCTTGAAATAAGCAATGCACAAATGAGTTATAGTCATTCAAGTGTAGTACTATTATATCCTTTGTTTGTTACGTCAGTACTAAAGGTAAATTACTATTATGCTATATATAAGAACCTCTTAAATGTCTAACTTAGGTGTTCATTTAAATTCCTAAGAAATAGCTCTCCCCAGCACAACTTACCATATAAGTAATTATTAAATGACTCATCGACTGCCAGTGGAAATTCATTAAGGCATTCATTTCTAGGTAATATATATTAAATCGTAGACAAGATAAATTCAAATCACCAGAAATTAAAATACTTTCCAAATAAATATTTGAGGATTCATGACCACAAATTATTCATCGCATCTTTGTCCCAAACCAATCGGTGAAGTGGAGTGTCATTATATACCATGACAGCCCAATGAGCATTGGTATGGATCTTCTGGACTATATTGTTCTAAAAATAAATGAATGTAATATATTTTATCTTGTATCAAATTCTTATCATTCCGTTAGATTGATTTTTATGATTTAATTCCGCAATTGTACAGCAAATACAAATATTAATATATAAAATATTTTAGACTCACTATAATAATAATAACAGACATATATTTTTATAACACATAGCTCTCTCCGGCACAATTTGTAATTAATTATTAAATAATTCGTCGACTGCAGCGGTAATTCTTTAATGCTATAATATATATATATATATGTATATATACATATATATATATATATATATATATATATATATATATATGTATATATATATATGTGTATATATATATATATATATATATATATATATATACAAACACACATATATGCATATATGTAAAATGAATTTAACAACACAAATGACGAAATTATACAGACACATAGATTTTGAGTAAATAAAGCATGCATGTAGGAAGATGGAACTATTGTATTGTCTGCGTGCCCAACTTTACTGGCTTGGTTCTGTTGTAGTGTAAGAAATAATAATGAGAACATTTATTTATTATTCTTCTGAACATAAACTGATGTCAATCTACATAATAAATAATTCATTTTAAGGTAAGGTCTAGATAAATTGTAATACGTTAGAAAACATATTCTATTATTTATAGTATTATTAAGAAATATTAAGTTTCAAAAACATAATTAGAAAAGCAACTTGGTAAAATAATTTCCGGCCTCGCCCTTGAAAAGTGTTTTCGAACCGTTTTGTGATTGGCAATGAGAACCGAATTTCATTCATCACGTTATGTTAAATTCCATAAAATTATAATGAGGAGAATTTAGGAGATATCTAAATTAAACAAATTCAATTAAAATGTTTAATGTAAAAGAACATAAGTTTTTAGGGGGAAAAAATTGTTGACGTTTAATTACCGTACGATCTTCTCCCACTGAATCTGTTACTACAAGATTACATTTGAATTTTCAGACATCTGTCTCTAAAAGTAGGTAAATTAATTACTTCCAGAGAAAAAGAAATAAAACTTATATATATATAAAATCCAATCACAAAAATCATAATTTCAACTTTTACTGGAAATATTTTCTTATAATTTTAAGTTTTGACTCATAAAATCCATCTCTTTTTCCATAATAATTTATCTTATAAAAAAGAAGAAGAAAGTAATAAATGAAAGAAAATGTAGTAATACTGTTCAAACAAACACAGCTAAACGTATTTATCACCCAAGAAAATATGTCTTTAAAACATAAATTATATTTGAGGAAAGACCGGTCAATATGATGGAGAGAGATGAGGTGTAAAAGTTTATTGAACATTGAATTACTTTAAATACATTTGTACAATTTGTTTTTTTTAAGCACATTCTGACAATGAGTTTTTATAATTTATTATTATTAAAAAGTGACTATATTTTACTTTTCAGTCATTACCTTTATGCGACAAAATATAAAAGTGAAAAAATAATCATCAGAATATGATGAATCTACAGCCTTGGAATATAAGAACTGTACGTTGATAAATACTGTACGTCTCAGTGGTAATCTTATCACCATTAGGGCAGCACATTGACACTCTCTATTCCACATCGAGGAGAGACTTCTGTAAGATATGGTTAAGTCTCCATTAAGACTAGAGTTTCCGCCATTACATTAGGACTGATTGGATTCAACCCACAAAAGAGAAAAGCTTCTTCAGAAGTAACTTGCAATTCTCGTTAAAGGCACATTAGTTTTTATTACAATTAAAACACTTTGAACTATATAGTTGTGAGCAGGGTCAAATGAAATCTTTATTCAATATGTTAGTAGAATTACTTCTATTAAAGCCTTATATTTTTTCAAATGTGCATTGGAAAGTGATATAATTAGCTGTATATTTGATGTTTCTACGAAAGTTAGAAGTTCTAGAATAGAAACATTTTTTATTCAATTGAGTTTCAAAGAACAAAAATAAAGAATAAGTTTTTTTTAAATATTATTTAATATTTTCGCAAAATTGTATCTTGAAGGTTAGGAGGTGTAAAAGCAAAGTGAAAGTATAACAAATAGCAAATGTTATTCAAAAATTAAATTTGTCTTTTAATTTAAAATGTTATATTAAATATTAAAAGAATGAAGGTAGCTAAAAATGTAAGTGAACATTCCGATTTTGAAAAAAATAAAACCTTGCCAGAATAATAAAAGAAATATTGAATAATAAAAATTAGTTGATGCTATATAATTAGTAGTTTACAAGTAGAATAAAATTAAAATTAAATATTCCATTTCAAATTATATACTTTTGCGCAATTAAGGAAAATACGTATTAATCATATCTCTGCTGATATCGAATTTATTTTGGAATGTTTCATGTATTTTAGTTCTGCATTAAAATATAGATAGATAAAATTTGAGAAATTATAAGCCAGCCTCAATAAATAATTTAACCAAGCCTGAACTTATAATAAAGCTTCAAATGGTCTAACCATTATTTTTTAAAACAATGTAAACATGTAGAGCCAGATCATAATATATTAACATTAATATCTCTAGTTAACTAGTCACAGGTACATATAACAAATTAATGTTACTAAAATACACAAATATATCTAAAGTTTTTTAAATAGATTATGAGAAGCTTATAATCATATATGTAAGCATGTTGAAGGAACGAGTTATACGTAATAATTACTTGGTTGTATCTTGATTTTACTAAACCCGGTTCTAATTTAAAACTTAAAAAAAAGTATTTTAAACCAATACACGACTTACCTTCTAATAGATTTCTCTTTGTGTTACTGTTATTTATTACGAAAAATAACTATAGAAACATTTAACTAAACAAAATAATAACATTTAATAATAATACAATTTAGAATTTGAGTGTTAACGTATTAATATGCATGAACAACATAGTCAAAATGTGCATAATAGCAAGAAGTGAGAAAAAGAATCAAATGTCTAAATTGTTTTAAAAACTTAGAACGAGATTACTTAGATCTTTAGTCAATAATTTCAACAATTAACCAATTTGTTTAAAAGTTGAAGCTGCAAAACATTGTAAGTTGAAGCGGCAAACATTATTGGCATCTAATCAAAACTACGAAAAAGCTTGGAAATAATTGCAAAATCTCTTTAACAAAAAAATTGTGTCTGTATTTATATACGCGCGTTAGAAGTTATACTTTTTTGGCATAATCCAAGAATAACTTAAATTGATATGCAAATAATTAATGGAAATAATATAATAAAAGGACTGGAGCGTGATTAAAATCGAAATTCAATCAAATAATTACATTTTAAAAACAAAAATTTAAAATATGTTTGATAATGAGTGGTCCACCGTTTTGTTTTTTTGCTGGCTTTCCATTCAATCTGCCAGACCATTTTCAGATTATCGAGGTTGAACTTTATTATCTAGAATTACATAAATTTACATTTGATATAACATAATATTATTTATTAAATTAAATTAAAATTTAATTGAATAATCAGCATTAAATTCAACAAAAAATGGTCTGGCAGATGATTGCCTTACTTTAATTTAATTAATTTCTTTATTTAGTATTATTTTAAATTCTTTTATTAAATTATTAAATTAAAATTTAATACAGTTGAAGCGCATTTTTGGAAATGGTCTGGTAGATGATTGGCTAACAACGGAAATCCATCAGTGTAAGCAAATTGCTCGTGTTGTTGATTTTTTGTTGCATCGTGCCAGTTTTATCCTGCATTTTCAAAATTACACTTTCATAATTTTTTCGTAACACGCTTAAAGAAATATAACTTTAATAAAAAGTAATAATTCAAAAACACTTTGAATATATGATCGAACTCTCGAGTATTTAAAAGGAATCTGCATGCGGGATGCAACTGTTAATCGATATTATAAAATTTTAAATTCGTGCACTAAAATATTTGGATGAACTCGTTGACACTTGGGATGCTTTATTAAATTATATAATTACTGAAAAGGTTGAAATACTTACCCATAAAAAATGGGAAGATTCAATTGAAGGTTCAAAAATGCCTAAATTTAGTACATTTACAGAGTTTTTAGAAAAGTGATGTCGAATACTGCAAACCACAACCACACATGTTGACTAATTTTGTTAAAGTACAGTGTCGTTCCAACAAAAATAACTATCGAAAGCAACAAAAAAATCATGTCATGTAACATTTGCAAGGGTTCTCGTACAACATATGCGTGCAATATCTTAAAAAAGAGACTATCAAGGAAAAAAAGAGAATTCAGCTAAAGCGTACTTGAAGTGTTTTTGTACCGGACTTCAAAAAGGCGAATGTAAGTGGCCTAGCTACACGAAATGCGTCAAAAAGCGTAATACATTTTTACATAGTAAACCACAATCGAGAAAAACGGAATCTACCACATGCCCGTGTGTTTTATTGAAGTATATAGCGCAATAATTGCTACTCAGGTATTATTGGCAAAGCACTGATAAATATTAAAGTGAAATGCATTAAGCAAGATAACTATTGGATTCGGATCACAATAGCAATTTATCACCAAATAATTCAAAAATTCATAACCATGCCACTTCAAAGGATAGATTTACCAGTGGAGGGTTTGAAATTGCTTGAATCACGTATAAAATACTCAACTAATGCCTAGATACATTCTGCGTACAGCAACTATCGTGGAAGGTTAGTTTTTAAAATTACTAAAACATGTAACAACTGACCAAATCAGTATGTAGAAAAACTTATTCAAAATTTTTGAAACCAAATGAGATGAATTAATAGGCGAAGAAGTAGTATCAGATTTACTATATATAGGTAGAATTAAGATACCTAGGCACCGAGCTAAATTTCGAAAAATGTAGATAGGCTGGATTGTTTCGAGTAAAATAGGGGATATTTGTAAAATTTAAAAACAAATAATTGTCAATTGTGTAATGATGCCCAGTTCAATTCACAACATTACAAAAAAATCCTGGGAACTAGAGGAGATGGAACGTAAAGCTTTATTATCCGAAAGAGAATAAGAAATTAAAGAAAATTTTAAGCAAAACGTGATACACGATGAGAAAACCGGTCGTTATGTTCGTTCGGTTGCCAATTAATAATAAGTAGACAAATTATTTGCATTATATAGTTTAGCACAGTAAATAATTTCGCATTTATTACGAAAAATGCATCGTTTAAATCACAATATATCGATAAAATATGCGTGGCAAGAAAATAAGGACGTATGATCCCAATCGACTAAAAAAAAATAGGAAAACAACATTGTTTCTACCGCACCACTCGGTAATAAAAGAATCAAGTTCTACCACAAAGGTTAGAATAGTCTACAAATATTCAGTTAAAACAAGCACAGGCATAATATTAAAACTGTCTAATGGTAGAAGCAGTTTTAGAACCCAAGTTTTTACACATTACTACACTTACTACCATTTTCAATGCATACAATTTTGATGCTTGCTTCTCTTTGGCAGTGCGTCTGCACCTCATTCGGCCACATGCGTACTAATTTAGTAAGCTAATGGCAAAAAGGCTATAAATATCCCATGACCAGCAAACATTTAAAACGAGATTGCTACGTAGACGGCGTAATGAGAGGAGCAGATATAACTGAAAACTCAAAAAGAATAAGGAACAAATTGATTAAAATAACTGAATGCGAAGAATTCACTCTCAGAGGGACTAAAGGGAGAAAAAAGAATTCAATAGGATATCATTAAGGGTGAAATTGCATACAAGGTTAAGAAAGAACTCGATTCAAAAAATACAAAACATAACGTTATTTCAGATGTCGCTCTAATCTATAACCCTATAGGTTTGTTAGGACCCGTAATAGTTGTATGTAATGCAAGCATTTATGGTAATGTAATGCTGGATGGGATGAGCATCTACCATTTGAAATTTATGCGGCATGGTGTAACATTAAAAGGTAGCTACGACACTTAAAGGAAATTAAATTAACAGGAAAAACGATTTTTCAAATATAGTTTATACCGAAATATATGTGTTTTTTATGTAATCTATGTGTTTTTTAAATAATAAAACATTTACAAGTTGATTGTTAACAAAAACACTGCTAAAATTGGAGATATGTACAGAATTATCGCTATCTCGTCTGATAAAAAACAGTTTTTAATATAATTTACAAAGAAGTTGTAGTTTTGTAGTCAATATTATCTACTGTAATGGATCAAAACATGACCTTAATTTAATTAATATTTAAAAATAATTTTATCTATTAAGATTATCTATTAAAAATTATTTTATCAAAAACAATTTAACAAAAACCAGTAATTAGCACTTATTGAAATTAATAAGGTTTTCACTCTAATATTACATATAACTCAACAACAACCTCAATTGAAATAAATTAACTAGTATATAGTCTTAATCCGCAAGGTACGCTACGCGCATTGAACCTATTTCTGGATAATAATAAATTTAATCAAGTCGGCGAACGTTTCAAAATTTTAATTTTTCATGCACCGAAAATAATTCTATCATTTTACCGAAATCACATCACGTAACAAATTTAGTCACACGTCATGAAAAAAAAACTTGATAAAAACGATAATCCATATATGTATAATTTGCTTTCTACAAAACTAAGAAATCATCCGTACTTTATGGGTGATATCGCAAGTTATAGAATCATACGAACACGACTATTCAGTCGTAGTATCATACAAACCGTTTTATATTAAAGAGAAAAAATTTCGAAATCTGAGAAAGATTAACGTTTAAGCATATATTTTTGTAGTTTTCGACTACAGAATGCACATAGCAACTGATTTAAGTTCATGAAACAGAACATTTCATTGTATATTAGCGGAAATTCTTTGCAAGACGGGGCTATTCGTTTAATCTATACTCCGATAATGCGATAATTTTGTTAGGGCAAAAGGCGAATTAGACAGTGTGGTCAATTTACTTAAATTAACATCAAATAAAGATACGTTAAATATTTTTTTAGTAAATTAAGAGGTAAATTAGTATTTTATTTCTCTGCAAACCTCAATTTCGTTAGAATATTATTACTGGTCGTAAAATCCTTTGAGCAATAATATTAAAAGATAGGAATTTGACGGACCAACCAGTCACATGATTATCGGAATGGCAACACATACAGCAAATGAAACTTTTTTGAAAAAAGTGAAAAGAACGTTAAAGCACCACCATTTCATTGGTCTCTGGGTTGAATTGTGAAAATCTTTCCTGGAGAAGACGACATCGCGCGTGTAGAACTAGTGAAAACGTCATGGAACATATAAACGAGCTGTGACACGACTTCCATTACTCCAATTACCAAACGAATAAGGACACATTCTTTAGATTCAACTATTAATTTTTTTATTCATTCATGTATATGACAATATATGAAGATGGTATCTCATAGCTCATATAGGTTCATATTGTACCCAGTTATTCCGAATGAATTCCGAAAAAAATAAAATGAAAAAGAACTCGTAGCTCTATGTTACCATAGATAGAGTATCCTTTAAATCAATCCCTAAAATTATTTTGTATACAGTATAAACCTATACATACTATTCATTTCTTTACATATTCAGATACTCCGGTTATCTCTAGATGATGGTATGTAAGGTTTAAAATATATAATATAAATCACAAGTTTTCTCCTACCTTTGTAGTTATGATTCTAATTTTGATATATCCTATGTATTCGGTGACAATTATTCAATGTAGACATTTAATTACTATCCACTAAGAAAAAGACGTTATAGATGAGCACAAACATCCATAAGATCAAAGACGATATACTAAGCATCATCAATTACCAAAACAAATAAATATTCGTAACTATCAGTTTCACTGCCTTAAATTATTTCAGGGCTTAAGATTATTAATATGAATTCTGTAGTAAATTTATCAGGGGAAATTGGAAAATGTGATGCGATCTATTTATAAAATTACAATTCAATATAATTTTCAAAATAATTTAAACAACGTTTTTAAATTGAAATGATATCTGTGCAGTTTAGTGAGTCATTATTTAATAAAATGTGTAGAGGCAAAAAATGTGTTGGCAGAAATGCATGCGATTGCGTTATTGTTCAATGAGTGGAAAAAATGAAACTTTTGAATATTGGATCGGAAATTCATTATATGCCACATTTCCTTATATTTGTTGTACAATGGACATTGTCTGGCGTTTATGTATATATATATATATATATATATATATATATGTATATATATATATATATATATACATATATATATATATATATATTATATACATGTGTGAGTAACTGAGTTATTGCAAATAAAAGTTACCTATTTTGAATTAATTATTTTTTTAAATATAAGTACCTTATTTTTTAAGTCGGTGATATTTTATGATATTTTAATTTAGAGTTTCTAGTGATAAATAAAGTTAACCTACTACTACTATCTATAAATAAATACTACAACTGTGATTAAATTATTTTCTTTCTTAGAAAATTGTCACGGGCAAATGCTAGTATATAGATAATTTTCTTTTTGTCTAAAGTTGCTTATTTACAACACGCAAAAATGAAGCGAGAATAGTAACAGCCAGTGATCAGCTGTTAGCCTTTGAGGAGTTCCGTTTTTTCATACCTGAAGCCCAACATCAGGTTTTACAAAGTAACAGCTATCACACAAGGAGTTCTCTTCTTCGTATCCGAAATCCAACATCATATTTGTCAAAGTAACAACTAAAATGACAACTAACCAGTAGCAAATATATTAAACCACGATTGATTTATTACCATCCGTTAAGAAGTTGTGTTGTTCATTTTCAGAACTTACCATCAGACTCTGATCAGGTCGATGCTTCAATTATTTTCTAAAGTAAGAACTACCGGTAGCAATTATCTTGAATTATGTTATATTTACTACCATCCGACAGGGAGTTCAATTGTTTATCTCCAGAACGCATCATCAGACCCTAACATGATCGATAGTGCAGTTATTTTGCAGAGCAACAACTACCGGTAACTAATGTTTTGAATAACGTTTAATTTATTATCGTACGTTAAGGATTTCCCTAGTTCATCTCCAGAACTCATCATCAGACCCTGACCTCGACGGTGTAGTTACTTTACAAAGAAACAATTACTAGTAGCAAATATTTATAACCAAGATTGATTTACTACTATCCGTTAAAAACTTCCATTGTTCATATCCAAAACTTATCATCAGACCCTTACCTGGTATATGGTGTAGTTACTTTACAAAATAATAACTACTCGTAGCAAATATCTTAAACCATAGATGATTTACTGCCATTAAGGATTTCCATCGTTGATGTCTGTATTTTGTCATTAGATCACCATTACATTTATGTAGAACCACCCCTTAAGTACCGTCTTTTAATTAAAAAAAAAACGAATCATCGAAAATGAGTGGATCAGTAAAGAATTATCGCCGAATATAAATAAAAAAAAGATTCCAATGAATTGAGAACCCCCTCCTTTTTTTTTAAAGTCGGTTAAAAAGATAAGCTAGTTAAGTAACATTTTCGATGTTAACATACCTACCAAATTAAAAGTTTGGCCCTGGGACTTGTTAATTGTTAAAGTAAAAGAAGTTTTCACCGGAAATTTAATTCGTTTAAACAGAATTGGCAAATCAGTGGAGATCATCGGTATCCTAGGAATACTGCAGGGCCAGTGATACTGGTCGCTATAATTAAGTTGTCTTTTAATTCCTTCATAAATAGCCTCGTCCCATTGCACATGTTAAGAGGGCTTAAATTTGCAATAAGTATGATTGGCGTTACGATTTTTTAATGATAATTTGTGAGGTGGTAGGCCAGCGGGGTTAAGTGAATTTAAAAATTCCTGTGGGTAATGTACTGCGTTTTTGATATTAGTAACTGTGTCTACCAATTTCTAACGTTTCACCAGATGAAATAAACAATTTGATCACTTTTTGTGTGATTAAATTGTTTATTTCATTAACCATGTCGTTCCTAGCGACGAAAACGAAGTCTTTTTCGTGTAATTTTTTGATGTCAGAATCGATTTGCTAAATTTAAAGAGGAATTTACATGAACATAATCGACCTGGATAATGAAAGTGTCTAGTTGCAATAGGATTAATAACGTGATACGAATATCATTATATACCTTTACCTTATCGCAATTTTTATGAATATTAAATTAATACACTTTACGATATTAGTTTAGATAGTAATATTGCTGTTTATCTACCTAACATACAGTGGCTTGCAATATTCGCAACAATTTTTACTTGGTTCTACTCAAAATAACTTTTAAAACAATATACCGATTTTAATAAATGAAAAAGTAATTTACTCCTACGTAAACAGCCGAAATGATTTAATAATTGATTTTGATAAGGATTCATATCGTGACACGGATATAATCACTTTTTTGTTTGAATCTGTGTTTTAGTTGACTAATTTGACAAAAAACGTTTATTGTAACATAACTATAAAAATTACATATAGTGTCTCGCTAGATTTTTGTTCATATCAGTGAGAACGTTTAATATATATTCCATTTTTTATGTAATAGCAATTGTTTTTGCAGGGCACGCGAAGAAAGCATATTTAGGCGATTTTTTGTACCTCGTGTAGAACTATCGACATTTTTTTCTCAAAATAAAATATAGCCTATGTTACTCGTGGACAATGTTGCTTTATATCGGTGAAAGAATTGTAAAACCCGCCCAGTAGTTCTTGAATTTATCCATTACAAACTAACAAAAACAACAAAAAAATCAAATCTTTCCTCTCACGTTTACGTACGTCTTACTTTCACGTTTTTTTTCTTAGGGCTCAATAAGGTTCAATAAAATAATTGAAACTAAAATAAAATATAAATATACATATATATATATATATATATATATAAATATATATATATATATATATATATATATATGTATATATATATGTATATATATATATATATACATATATATATATATATATATATATATATATGTATATATATATATGTATATATATATATATATATATATATATATATATATATATATATATATATATAAATATATATAAATTTTAATACATAGAAAGGTTTAAATTAAAAAAAATACAAAAATAAATACTTCCATAGGACATTAAAGATATTACGGAACTTTTTTTAAAACTCATTGCCTTTCGTGATGGATTCAAACAAATTATATCATTTTATGGACAAATTATCTCATTTCAGTTTTAATTATTATTACCAAATATTTACATACGACATACTTTTAAAAAAGCCTTTCCAAGCCCTTCCGACTATACTTTTGACCATATTTTTAAAGAAGTCTTTCCAATCCCTTCCATGACACACATTACGATGGATTTTAAAGAAAGATCGACATATAAAGTTATCGCAATGTCATTTTTATTAATTTATGTTACAAAGGTTTTTGAGACGAAATGGCAGCTCAAATGTCATGATCTGTTCAGGGGTTTATGAGTTATCGTTACCATATATTTCCTATATATGCATATAATTGGTATAAATTGTATTTTTTTGTCATTCAGACCTTTGATTTAATACCTCATTTATGTGGTTCAACAGCCATTTTGACATCATCGAAAACAATACGGCGGTATGAGATTTTATATTATCTATGTACTGTTAACATAAGACGAATACAACAATAATTTTTCTCAAAATCAATCTACTAGTTCGGTCCATGGGACTGTATATTTATACACTAGTGCTCTTCTAGATAAACATGTACATTGGAGAATTAAACGTAGCCGAACGGACACGTTTGGCTGTAGTTAATTAAAATAAAATAAGCAAAATATTTTAATGCTAAATATATTGTACACATTCCACAGGGAGAAAAGTGCAGTGAAAAAAATGCTTTCTCTAAATTCACCTTAAAGAACAGATTACTTATTTCTCTGCCCCATGTGTTTATTAGGCAAAATTAACGTACAATAGTTTTTGTGTAAAACACGTTAAAATTTTTCGAATGTAGTGAAAGCGAGAAATAAAAAAAAAATTAACAGGGTCAGTTCCATTCCAAATTATTATTTCTTTGACCAAGTAATCCCCATAGTTTAGCAAGTAAAAATATTTTTTTATAATTTTGTATTTAATAATGGCGACCAATTTTATTTCCGACGGATACTAAATTTTTACCAAAAAATGTTGGTCAAGGAAAATGCAACAGGAAAATAAAAATTACAATATTTTTGCAGGCGTCAATAACAAATAAAAATTAAAATATCCGAATACATTTCTTGCCATTTTATAAGAAACTGGAAAAAAGAGTAAGTAATTAAATTTTTTTTGTAAGTTAAGTTACCCTAACTTAACTTACCAAATCATAATTTTGGGAACGTCAAAACAATATATATATATATATATATATATATAAATATATATATATATATATATAGATATATGTGTATATATATATATATATATATATATATATACATGTACATATATTATATTCATAACATGTGTTTATTAGGCAAAATTAACGTACAATAGTTATGAAATTGAGGAATTATATTAATGCTAAAAAACCGAAAACTAAAATAGCCATTTTCACTTAACGCTGTTGATAAAAAATCTAAACAACTTTTTTGTTGTAAGTACATGAAGTTTCATTAAATGTACGCGAGAAACTTATGATGAAAAAAAAATATTTGAATGCTTAATAACACATTTTACTGACAAATTTATGATCAAGAAGTATTCAAAGTTAAAAATTGAAAGAATAAAAAACCAATAAATTTATGCAAAAAGGCGGCACATCAAAATTTGTAACCTGGAAGGCTACAAATCTAAAAAAAATAACATTTTTATGGTGTATATTACAATAACATTTTTTAAAGGCTAGAAATACAAGTTAATGAATGAAGTCTATAACACTACCGAGTAAGTCAAACAAAATACCGTATTAGTAGATGCAGGTGAACGAACTTTTATTGTTGCTACAAATTCTCTACTTCCCTAATAAATATCGTAAGAGTCTAGATAAGCTAATATGAAAGTTAATATAAAAAAGGTTCGCTTTTATTAACAACATTTCCGAAAAGATTTCGTTCTGAAATATCAACAATTTTCGCTTCTAGTACAATAGTTCCGAAAAAATTTCATAACTAAACTTGAAATATAGCCTTCCAGGTCCATTATTGAAATACAATATTATGAAACACGAGTGTAATAACTGTTCGCTCGAGCAGCCGCAGTGGAAAAACAATTTTTTTTATTACGCGACCTACAAGTAGCACATAGCTGACAGCAGGATGTTAGTCGAAGATAAATTGTTTGTGAGATGATGTTGATGGACAAAAACACAAGGGAAGGGTCATAAACAAATGAATAGCTTTCTTTAAACGTACGACTAGGAAGGTTTTTGGGTTGCAGATGAAAACTACTCCTGACTCGGTATGTGATAAGAAAGTGTACGTTAGGTATTTTGTTATATAGTTATGATATTAATGTAAATTTGTAGAGAACTCATTGCCAGTCATTTTTTCGCGTCCAAGTAAATAAATTGGTAGATAAATTTACGCATTATATATTATTAGCCAGCTTCACATCTTTTATGTAGATTATTTTCCGGACTTTATTGTTTATACGTGCTTTATAATAATAAATATGGGATATTTATAAGTTAAATAAACACATTTATTTGGATTTAGTAGTTAAATAATTTCTTCATATCTATTCTTCTGTTTTCTATAATGTTAAGCCTTTGTAATTTTTCAAGTGTAGAATTTAAAGAAGACTTGTATAAACTATAGGAAAAATAAAACGAATTTCAGCACGTAGTTTATAGTTTTTAAAGGAAAATAAAAATAAAACCGGTTATTGTTTTTTTCCATAGTTACGTATACATATTTACATGTAACTCAGATGATTTCAGTAAACTTATCGTTGTAGAAAGAATTAATAATAAAAATGAATAGCCCTGATAATTAAGATTACATCTTTTATTATGTGTAATTTTGCTTCTGCGTGAGATTATTGTATGTAGAAACTAATTTCATTAGAATTATTTTAAAAATATTTTGGAATACACTTTTCTAACTAATCATTCAATTATGAGAATTAAAGTTGTTAGAGATTGCAACAAACTTATTTTGCAGGAACTCGCTTTTAATAATATCATTTAATGTTAAATCGAGAACAGATGGGATAAACTTGTTTTTTCTTTAATTCTATTGCTAAATACGGTATCGTTGAATAAATACTAACTTAGGTGTATGATAAATTACGTGAAGCTGATCCACTCTAAACCTTATATTACTGTGAACTATAATACGCTCTGCTATATTGATTGTTCTTCTTTCGAGTTTCTTTAAATTATTTGTTTGTAATACAAATGAAAATGTAATAAATCTTTTTTGTTCATTGTGTCAACCAAGTAATCCAAATAAACTATACTTTAACATCTTAAATGATCATCAACTTTAGAAAGTGAGATTCTCATTATACAGAAGAGATATATTTTTATATCACTCATTACCCTCTCACATTTATTGAATATATTTGACGTTAATTTTTTAGAAATTCATTATTCGCAAATAAATAAAACTACACGATGTAATAATTATTTAATTATGTAATATTGACGAATAATGATTTCTACTTTAGTCTTTAAGTTCTTTACCACGACCTCGATTTCATTGTATTACAACATTTTCAGGTGGGCAATTAGCAAAGATGTATTGTTCTCACATTTATATAAAATTTTATTTTTCATACACCATGTAAAATACGTTTTATTGCTATGCTAAATTTCTACTTCAAATGGCTATGACAGATGCCCAGAAGAGACGGAACTGTGGTAAGTGCATTCGGGAGAAGCAAATGATCTTCTACATATTCAGTTTTTCTTTTTAAAGTACGTAACCCCAAAAACAACAATAGACCTGAAAGAAGGTTTCAATATTTTAATAACCAAGGAGTGTAAAAAAGGAAACATCACTTATATACGATAAATAATAAAGCAATATAAATAAATAGTAAAGAATAAAATATTATTAATACAATATATAATGAAACAAGTATATAAAATAAATTATAATGCATAGATTGAAGAAAATATAGAGTAATCGAAATTTCATCAAGCTACTAAGAACCCTTGTTTTCTTCATATTTTTGTATGATTCAGAGACCTGAACTTTGCGGGAAATCGAAAGTAAATCATGGACGGAAATTCGTACAAACGCTTCCTTACTTCAAGAACTCGGTATCAGACAGCGGTTGTCCACATTAATATAAAGTCGAGTCCTCAAATCTTCGGACATATATTGAGAAGATGCAATATCTCTATCGCGCGCCTTTCCATGCAGGGTAGAGTGGAAGGCACCCGACCATGCGGAAGACCACTCATACGACGAACCGACTAGATCAAATCTGCTGTCGGTCGTCCCTTGTGCGAGTGTAATAGAAGAATGACAAACAGGAAAGGATGGCAGCCAATCGTGAGGCGAGCGACATCTATCAACGCAACGTAACGACCGCGATTGCTTTGTCAAGAACGTAACGGCTAAGAAGAATAAAGAATATAGTATTATAAACACATGGCAAAGAATAACATTTTTCAAATAAATGTTAAAGATCAGAACATTTTATATATGAGATAAAGAGTAAAAGATTATAAATAAACGATAAAGAACCAAATATCGTAAATAAACAGAAAAAGAATAAAAAATTACAAATAAATGCTAAAGAGCAACACATTGTAAATATGCGCTAAAGAGTAAAACATAATAAATGGTAACGAACAAAATATCATAAATAAACAGTGATGAATGAAACACTATAAATGGATTGTAACGAAAATTAACATTTTTACAAAGCTTTGTCGTAATGTATGTATGTGAGAGTAAGATTTATGTATGTAGGTATGTGATTATTTCAAATAGATATTATTTCTTTTTTTTAAACGCACGTAGTATGCCACTACCTTACACCAAGCTTATATTTTCTTCTCTTTTTATTTTTATCGACAGCTGTTAATTTAGTTTAACATTAATACATATTTCGGTAAGTCCGTAAAAATTGGTGCTTATTTATTGAAAGTTGCTTAAGTTTTATATGAGTATATTTGTATTTCAATAATTATATTTAATTTAATGTGCCATTTGCAAAAATTCACTAGAATTGTTCTAATTTTATTCTCATCAACCAACTGACACATAATCAGAAGAAAATAATAACGATGTTATATACAGATCTAATTCCGAATTGACGCGTGAAGCTAAATGTACGTCGCGGAACAGTCAACATTTGCTGCTGGTTTCGTTTATAAAAATGAAAGCACAATTCAAACGATTTTGTTGTGAATTCGCAAATATTTGTATATATATATATATATATATATATATATATATACATATATATATTTATATACATATATGAAATAACTCAATGACTAGGTTTATAAGAAAAATAACAATTTTCAAGAAAATTGAGTACTGTTTTTAAGTTTAATTAAATTTAGACGTAATTACTTTTAACAAAATTTCATCAACACAGTATCAAATAGCAGATTCCGTAATTTTTCCAGAAAAAATTGTGCTCGTGGAAAATAATTCTATTTATGCACATATACACCGTGTCCGGGAATAGATGTCGGAAAAAAACACGCTATTCGTTGGCTTTAAAGACTATTCATTGGCTATAAATTGAATGCAAAAAAATACACATAGCCTTTTTTTACACACCCAATACTTGCCCGGAGTGCGGTGTTTACCCGCAGTGGCGATGTCTTCCCAAGTGTTCGCAGGTTACTTCGCCGAGCGGCGCTGAACTATATGCCCAAGTATCGTGTATACGAAAAAGATGCCAAATAATTATGAATATTATTTTCAGTTTTCTGAAAAAAGTCAGCTTTTAAATTTTATTTGAACGACAATAAACTCTTTTTTAAACAAGGAATAACGTCTTTTTTTATCCGACACTTAGTCTCCGGACACCGTATTTACTTAATAAGTTTTCATGATCTGATAACGCAACGCCGTCGCAGTTCAATATTTAAATTGGTTATTAAGATATTGGAAAAAAATGAGGCAATGTGTGAATGCACTAATAAAAATGTTACACGGTCATAGTGTGATAATTAATCAACCATTATTGCAGAACAACAACCATTGTTACATATAATAATATCTCGAAGCAACGACATTATTGCAGTAGTCTAGTCGTCTTTCTTTGCTACAAGCGCTCGGCCAGCAAGTAACTTTCTAGTAAATGGAAAAGAAATTAGATGTCAGGAATACTTCCCCAATCATAAATAAAAAAGGAGCACCATCGATGAACACATAAAAATAGCCTACAATTTGTCCAATTCCCATCAAATTAGATTTTCTTAATTTTTTCAAAATTTCCGTTGGCATAGTTGAAGAGCTGGGGAACTTATCACTTTATTTGATCTACTAAGCCGAAATAAAGGAATTTCTATGATAATTCGAATGGTTCCAATAGATTTTACTAGTCTTTATTTATTTTATTTCATTTCCATGTCGCAAATACGTATATACATACGTATAACGTACGTAATTACATACATACATACAATCAGATTCCGATTTGTCTTTATATTTACATTTCTTTTGAAAACACCCTTCTTCTCTTACTTTTATTGATGCTGATGCAATACTTTAATCATATTACTCAAAGTACAAAGTATATTAATATAAAATAAAAGAAAACTGTGCTTGATTTCAAAATAAGGAAAATATTTTAGTGAAGCGGAGCGCGAAAGAGCGAATTCAAAACGAGAGGCTATTTGGTATTAAGGTCATTTTATTTATATCTTTAGTTATAGTTTCAAATATTTTTCGTATTCTTCCGTTATTTATTTTGCCATTGATTGCGTTTGAATAACTTATGTTTAACATTCGGGAAATTTTATTTATATTACAAGTTAGATTTAAACTCAAACTACAAGGAAATATATAAAGGATATTAAGAAAAACGGTGGTAATTATATTATCCTAAAATGTTTGAAATTAATGAAATTGGGTCGTTTTAGGTTTTGCATAAATGAAATAATGGATGACGTTTAGTAAATTATATGGTGATTTTTCAATTCCCCCTAATTTTTTTTCTAGAATTTGTTACATTGTACTCTAGTTAACCTACCAAATGTTAAAACATCTAGCAGAAATCGCAGTTTGGACGAAACGAATACGATTTAATCGCAATGATATCAATAATGATTAAATTAAACAAATAAACTTTTTTAATTCAATATTATTTTCAAGGCACAAAATATATATTTCTTCAGAATACAGTATATTGAAATTAGGTGAATATAGTTTCTGGTGTTATGTAAATCAATTTTAATTATCGTAGGTACTAATTATTACCTAATGTCTATTTATTCAAAATAATTGATTAATAAGAATAAGGTAAATATGACTTCGGACATACGTATTGAACTAGGGGTAAATGTGTTTTATAATATTTGTAATAGTCATTAAAATTACGCCGATATAGTGAAACCGTGCTCTACGCCCTACCTACTTATTGTTCGAATTTTGAAGAAATTTAATTGATTTTTAATTTTTTATTTATATGTATTTGTTTTTTTCTCATAAGTGATAAAACAAAATAAATGAAGATTAATACGCTTTTGAGACCTAACTATAACTTTAAATATACCGAAATTGTCATCTGGCCCGTTAAATAGGTAATGTACAAGAGAAAAACAAAAGTCGAGATGACATTTTCCTATAATTAGTGTCCATAAGTCTATTGAAATCATTACTTTAATCTTACAGAGAAAATTCATAGCAAATCTACGATCGACTGTGCGAGTAAATTTTTTTCACCTTATGTTTGATGTAACGTTCAAGTAGCCTTTTAAGGCATAGATGAGCATAGTTTTAAAGTTTGGTCTAAAAACTTATACACGTAATATAATAATATTAACAAAACAATATTACAAGTTTGTTTAATCGTAGAGTAGTAGTATCATTGTAGGAAACCATCGAGAAATGATTTTTATTGGGGCGGAAATACCACTGAGTTATGACAAATGCGTTACTTTGTAAGATTATTTACGACTTTGTTGTTATATTCAGCCAGTGAGAGTAACGCGCGAAAAAGAAGAGAATAGTTAAATATTCGTTAGGGAAGTGAGAACATGTTTTCATTATTTGTTGAATTATTTACTCGAAACGGACTGTTCCGTTGGGAGTTTTGTATATTTATTAATATCGGTTATAGCTCACAAAAGCAGATTTGTATATTGTATCTTTTAACATTTATTTATAGTTGTAATATTAGGTTTTGTTCTACAATTTAATCCCATAGTACAATAATACCTCTAATATTATTTTTTTGACACTTCTTTAAATATATTTTTATTGTGTGACATATTCGACATTACTCATTTTCTTTCCTGTTTCCTTCTAAATATGCATTTCTTTTTTTCTTAATCGTAAATTCCACATAATTAAGCAACCTTGCGATGCTTTCTCTACTTTCTTATCGACCAACTATCGTTTTTAACTATGATGAGTGGAGAATATGTTTGCTTTTTAATTCTGAAGAAATCCTTTTATACAAGTTCGTCCAATTAAAAACCAAGTCAGAACAAAATAATCATAATTAATAGTTAAATTCAATAAATTAGATTTTATTTATAAACAATTTTTAGGTATTATTTATTACCGCTACATTTTATTTAGCCTTCCACGATGTAGGTACGTGAAATGTGCAGTTTAGAAAATAAATAAGTAAAGAATAAACTTAAAGGTATAAACGATTTCGAATAAATTTACATAAAAGTGTGTCGCAGGTTAGAAAATTTACAAAAAAATGATATAGAAATGATTTAGAATTATGTGGACCAATCCATCGTATTTGTTGCAAGCCTGTAAAGTTGTATCTTATAAAAATATTTCTATAATAAGATAACGAATCGTTTTACCGACAGGAATGTCTAGTATGGCATTACCTCATCGCCCCTTGCTTTAAATTTTTGGAAAATTCCATATAAAATATATATATATATATATATATATATATATATATATATATATATATATATATATATATATATAACAATGAAACTCTAAATATATTTACCAAATTTGAAATCATGAAATGGATCGAAATAGTTGAAATATAATTTAAAAATAACAATGCAAATTAATGTAACTTGGACGTATCAAGACATTTTACAATTTTCGTACAAGCAACATAATTTAACATCGTATTATCCAAAATACAACGCAACATTCCATCGATGTCTCCCATTAATTCTTCGATTAAAATAGGACGCTTTTAATTTTTTTTTGTATAAACTTTTGGAAGTTGCGCCTTTACAGCACATGAAATAAATGTGACATGGTTATTCGACCTCATTCAATAACTGCAGATTTCAACAACGGATGGACTCTGCACAATATGTGGAGACAATGTCGTTGGTCATCTTATTTTTTATACGAGAATGACGGGTACCATGTGCTTTGTTTTAATTTGTGTACGTAAAAGTATTTGAATGAAAAATAAATTATTTGTTTATCTTCGTCTCTATGTAAATTTTTTGGAACAATGAAAATTAGATTAACAAAAATGAATGTTACCAGTCATCATTCAAAAATAATATTATTGGTATACTATACGTATATGTACATATATGTATATATATATATATATATATACATATATATACATATATATATATATATATATATATATATATATATACATATATATATATATATATATATATATATATAAACATTTTAAAAATTATAAAATGGATAGTGGTCTGTTTTCATTTAATGATTGACGTTTTAAATTAGAAACGAAGCTCAAATAAATTTTTCTTCATTTGTGCTTGTTTACAAAAACCACATAACCGAGAAAACTTCCCCATCATTTTGTGAAGCTTATGAAAGTTTTATATAGTATTTAACATTGCTTTTTGTTCCCATTTTCTTAGAATAGAAGAAAACTTATAGTATATGCATATAAAGCATGTACTGTAAACATTGATATAAGAAATTCCACTCTTGCTGTTTACCTTATTCGATTTCAATTATTATGCGGACAGAAAAAGAACACGTATCACGACAGCTTACAAACCTGATCTGTATTATTTCTAGAAACAATAACTCCTCCGTTCCTCTACACATAATTGGACATTCTTCTCCCAATTCACAAAATTTTGCATTCATTTACACATAATTAATGTCCAAGGGTTATTGCAATTGTTGATTACATTAAGCAGGACATCACAACTAATAATAGCATCGTAGTTCCCAGATCGGTTTGACTTTTAGACGAGATAAACTTAGAACTAGATGGACTTGACAGGGTGATGTTACAACGTCGCAACGGTATATTAGTTGCAACGCCTGCATCGTTTTTAATGTGTATAATTAATGAACTCGAGACCAGAAATTAGTTGTTCACAACAGAATGAAAGCAAGAAAGTGAAGTGAATATGGAGAGCAAAAAGAAAGGTGAGTTTTATCGAGTCATGTAACCGGTAATAAAAATTAAAATTAAACGGCTTTATGAAATAATTTTAGACAAGGGCTGCGTTCAAAAATACTTTTGTTACTTAATTTTGTTGTTTTATGTATATTGTCGATATTAATTTTGAGACACAAAACTGTGTAATTTTTACCCTGCTAAGTTTTCTCCGATATTTCTTTGTATCCTCTTTAATTTTAATATTATAAACATGTAGGAACATTCATGTCCTATGCCAGTAATGATAGGAAATAATGATTGCGCACCGTCCATATATCGTCCACGGTTTTTATGACTGGCGTTGTGTATTCGTAAGTCATTCGGTCTTGTTGATATAATTAAAATACAACGGCCCAACATATGATTACTTTTTTATTTAATTCTACATAACTAATAAAATCTATGTTTTATTTAAGATTATAGCCTACAGGTTTATTATTGACTAATCGTTCACTAAGGAAGCGAGATAAAGTTTGTTGCGAAATTAATTTTATTTGGTAGCTACGGTCTCAGGCCAATAATGCCGTCATTTACATTTTTTTTAAATATGTGTATGTTAATTATCTTATTGGACAATAAATTATAAGTAATTGTAGTTGTAAGAACAGTAAATAAGTTACCTGGGTATGTTTGTCACAATGCTTTTTGTAATACTAATCCAGACGACAGTATTTAAAAATATAAACAAGAATTAGAGATAAAAATCGTTGTCACTAGAAAATGTACTTTCTATGTTAATGGTTTTGTGGCTGTAAACTAAAGTTTTTAGTTCGATGTTAAATAAAAATACTATTTTTAATTATGCAATAATAATATTTTATTATCAAATCATTTGAATCGAATAGAACTGTAATTTTTGTTCAAATTTTTTGAAATGCTGACAAGGAAATGAAATGACATTGAGAAAACTTGAATTAATAAATAATAAAAATTAAGTTTCCAAACAAGATCAAAACCGAAAGTGACCACCGAGACATCTATGTCATTTACTCGTTCTGTCATCTTAAAATCGATTCAAAAAGGTGGAGGTTATATGTTCGACTCGTGTTTTTTTTTATTTATGTACGTCGATTTTTTCTAGATAGCCGGGCCGATTTGCATAATTATTTTTTGTTTGAAAGTGTATACTAGCAAGGTGGTCCTATATAAATACCGTGATGATCTAATAATGATGTCAGGAAATTAACAATAAAACTCCTTAATGGTAAATCAATTGTGATTCAAGATTATTTCCTGCTGGTAGTTGTTACTTTGCAAAATAATTGCACCATCGACCAAATCGGGTTCTCATGATGAGTAACAAATATGTAATGTAACTTATTAACGAATGATAATAAATTAACTGTGATTTAAGATATTCGCTGATTGTAGTTGTTATTTTGCAATATAATTACACCATCGACGATATTAGAGTTGATGACGGTTTCTGGCGATGAAAAATGGAATTCTTTAACGCATGGTAGTGAATCAATCGTGATTACAAATGTTTGCTACCGGTTGTTACTTCGCGAAATAATTAGGTATATCATCAACCGAGTCAATATCTGATGATGAATTTTCGACATAAACAATAGAACTCTTTGAAGAATGTTAGTAAATAAACCGTAATTCAAGATTTTTTCCACTGGTAATTGTTAGTTTGCAAGATCTGATGTTGAAATTTCCATATAAAGCACAAAACTCCTCAATGGCTAACAGTTAACCGCGGCTGTTGTAATCGCTTTGCTTTTGATAAATAAATTAATTATCAAAAGCAAAGCGATTACAACAGCCGCGGTTTCACTTCAAATTCTTTTAATAATCGCAACTTCACTTTTAATAATTGCACCAAAATTTGATATTAGGTATATTATTATAATGAATAAAATTATCCGCTAAAAATTACCAAATAAAATATTTTCAACAAGAAAACCGAATTAAAAAAATTATGTATTAAAAAGTAACTAATTGAACTATTTTCAATTAGTTGTCACCTGTTAATTCACAATAAATAACTGTCATTTATTTTTGAAGTCGTTGTCAGCAGTGTTGACGAACTTATACAAATGAAAAATTTAATATTATAAATACGCTCTTTGTGAAACTATTTCTTACTGTGGGTATAATGGAAATTAAGGTTTTAACTAAAAAGTAATGAAAATTATAAATATGTTTATGTTGTGCGATAGTGCTGGCACCAACTCTAAAAATAAGTAACTTGTTTATTTATCGTGAATAAGCAGATACCTATTTTAAATTAGTTACTTTTTACTTTTTATTACCTACTTTCTTTTGAAGTCAGTTTTCTTGTTAAAAACATTTTATTAATAAAAAATTAGAGTTAAAATTTTAAATTTGGTCCAGTTATAAAGTAGGAAAACTCTTATATATTTGAGTAATTATATTTAGTAGATAATAATTACACGGAAAATAAGAAATAAATCATGAAACGCACCCCTTATAATATAGAGATATAAATTATTATTTTCATTTAATTTAATGTATCGTGTACAAAACTAATTTTAACACCATTTTGTTTAAAATGGTTTTAGAGATTTTTCTAAAAATATTGACGAGAGTATATGACAATCTTCACTTGAGATTTCTCACTCTCAACTCTAAAAGTACTTCAGTAGAAAAAGGAAATTGCCAGAGATTTACCTGAAGCGTAATTCTAAATCTAATAGTTTGTAAAAAATGAACGATATTTTTACATTTATCGAATATGTTTGAGTGGTGAAAAATGATACTGACATTTGTAAATAATTTAATAAAACTACGATGTGACTTATATGACTATAGTTGTGTTTATATGTACTGAAGTGTGTACAGAACTATGCAACTTACAGGGTTAAAGTTAAACAGTAAGGATTGTTGACAATTAAATGAAACTACGTGATGTAGTATTATTTCTACTTCCTTTTAAGATTTTTAACACGACCTAGGTTCCGTTGTATTACAACATCTTCAGGTGGGCTATTAGCAAAGAGTCAAAACCAGTAGAAATTCATTATTGTAGAAATTCATTATTGACAATTAAATGAAACATTTAATTGTCAATAATGAATTTCTACAAAATTAACGCCAAATATATTCAATATCAAGTCAGGATTGTATTAAAGTTATGTAATATTTTTCGTGTTATTATACTAAATAAACAAAATAATTAAAATTAGACGTTGAAATAATAATTGATAAACAGAACCTTATAATATTGTCCATAAGTGGTTTTAGTATTATATTAGGGCAAGTTTAAATTTTTTCTTAAGTAGATTTAAAATACGTTTATTAAAATGTATCATATAAACCCTTATTTTTCTTATACATATTACATCGTGCAATATTAGTTTTACATACTGGAGCACATGTTGCATGCAATGAGCATTATTGTGCGTTATTGAACCGTCTCGTCGTTGTTTAGTAAAGTTCCTGATTCCTACAATGATTATAGATAATTAATAGTTTGACTCGTTCAATTTATGCACCCTATTTATTTTCAAGTGTATTTATCACATCGATTATTTAGTTTCTAATTTATAAATTTGTAGAAGCAGCAAGTATATTTAAACGATGTCTGTAATAGATTAATTATAGCTGAATATAATATATTTGATAAAGTATATATTTGATAAAGATAAAGTATAATAAGATATTTGATAAAGTTTTTACTTTAGCAAACGGTTTTACAATATTTATTCTTTCTATATTCTTATATATGTTGAACTATAGAAGGTAAGTAGTGAAGAATTTTAAAATCTCATCACATCTAATAAATGTGTTATTAACGAATAACACTTCATACACAATAATAATTTTTTTATTCCTAATTTTTGTAAAATAAGATATATAATTATTTCCACTTAAATAAATTATCTTTGAAGGCTTTAATCAAAACATTGTACGTCAGGGAAGTGTATTTGTCGAGATTAAAGTAGTGTCTCAACAAAATATGTTTCTGTCTCTGGGATGTTTTTATTGGAATTATTTAACCAAAAATCTTCCAATCAACTTTACTATTTCCCCTTGCTGATAACATCTAAATTGAACCTATTTCATTTCTTTTATTTTCATCATGAATACATTAACAACTGTACAATTGCAGTGGATTGTCCCTGAGTTACATTAATTTGTTTTCCAATTGTTTTACTGAAAGGGAATACAATAAGAGGATACTTGTCGATGACGAATGCCTTGGCAATGTCGTTTAGAAATGTTTCATACCTTTAGTTTAAGTAAGCAACAATGGAATGTCTTTATAATTATTTTACACTTTGTTGGCAGCATTTTTTAAGTATTTTCCAATAATGTTTTCTGTACTAAATGTGAATTTGTTTTAAATAGTCAATTAAGCAATTAAGGGTATTTTACAATCATTTTTTTCTTCTTACCACATCAAATTTTTCCTCGTATTATTGAGATATTTTTCATACTAAATATACGTCAGGTGATTTGTCTACTGCACTAGCTTTATTTTAATTTTATCTAAAAATATTTTCTCGTCTTAAAATCAAAAATCAATATAAAGAAAGAGAGAATAAGATACTTGTGAAGATTTTGAAAGCATCGTTAATAAAATATGCGAGAGGTTGGGGAGGCTTTCCTAAATCCTTATATTGCATACAGTAAGCATGACGGTGTTTACAAATGCTATATGTGAAGTTTTGAAGATATACTTTTAAATAGAATAAAGTTAAAACAGTACTTTTTTCTCCAGATTCAATTTGATGTTTGAGTCCGATTAAAAAAAATGGCCAGTGGTTTATCAGACATGCCCTTTACATGTTTCCTAAACTTTAAATTTATAGATATTAAATGTTATGGAAAACATGGAGTTTTAAAATTATGTCAAGTAAACAATTTCATTTCCACCGACTCCAAAAATGTCTGGCAGTAGCAGTAATAAAATTTATTTTCGTTCGAAAATGACATCGTATCGAAAAGTACCAATTGAATACACTCATTTTTGTTATTATATACAATCCTTGTTTCTTATGTACTTCTTATTCGGTCGTTATTTGAAGTCGGCTTAATTGTTTCGTAAATAGTTCAATTTTTCCTCTTTTGGCTTCATTATAGTCAGTGCTTCTAGTATACTTGCAAGTACTTATTTACTTACCTATTTACATTCTAATATATTAGTCGTTTTACATCTATGTACGAATCTATATATATGTACCTATCTATTTATTCTGTTATTTTATTGCTTACATCAACACAAGTCAAACGAGACCAAATTCTATGAGTTTACCCCTAAAAACTAAATAGTTCCTCTCGCCACCCTCCGGCTCCATCTTTGTACCCTGATTTTGCTAAAGAATAAAGTTAGTTCATTCTTAGTCGTGTCGTGTGATATTTTTCTTAGATGTATATCATCAAAACTTTGTGCTGTTCACCTGTGCTGTTCAGTGTTGAGGAATTTTATGGGGTGCCTTCTGTTTACATGGTCAGATTCTAAACAAATTTTTATGACACTACAGAATGGATATTCTCGTCCAAATAAAAAGAGAATAACCCAAATTTGCAAATAGGGAGATTGGGGTACATTGATAAAAATACAGTCTCTTTTCTAAATCGGTTAAAATTGTTTAGAACTGCGTATTATATTCCCCAAAACCGGGACCAAATTTAATTACAAAATGTTAATTTCAAACCGACTGGAATTTACTTTAAATTCAAAATTCGACAAAATATAAGTTCACTATTTGCAAGACGAACCAGAGAATAACAAAGGTCGATCCAACTCAAATCAACTTAGGCGGTAGCCAAATATTGACTGTTCATTTCAATCGTCAAGAGAACAAATAGTTTCCCGTTCGGTTTCAGTGAAAAACTCTTATTTACGTAAAGAGAGTTAAAATTACTTTCCAGGCAAAACTATATTAAACTTTTACACTTATTAAAATATTTTACACAAAACATATCATTTTAACAGGGATGTATTTCAAAATGCAACATTTTCTAGTCCAGCGGAGTTTTGGTCATTATTTGATTAATAAAAATGATTGAAGTGAACACTTCTTTTGGCTTACTTTGCCCAAAATTTTGTTGATGGAAAAAGATTTCCGATGTTGGATATACTAGATAGCAAATGGTAAATATAGACGAATGGTTTGATATTCTTCGGGTAAACTCGGTACTAGACCGAGTACACCTGGTCGAGCAACCGATTTCGAAGTATGTTTTTCGTAGCGGTAAATCTCTGAATCAAGTACCGAACGCAACAGAAGTCTGATTTCGAATATTAATGCTACGTTTTCTCTTTAGAAAAATGTATTTACATACCATATAGTGTATTTAGCATGTAAATGTAAAACATTTATAAACTTATTTGCTTGCATTAATATATAGTATTTTTTATGATATTAAGGTGATACAATGTGATCAGTTGAATGTGCATAATGCATTGGTCTGGTTTGTTCTCGTGTTTCCGTAAATGTATAGGAAATATATAATTACTATTAACAATTACGTTCATTGCTTAGTTTTTGCATTGAAAATTTCCAACACGCTTAGTAACGGTTATATTGGTAACCCAAAATTTTCACTTCTCCAGTGTAGTCTTAATTACATCAAATTTATTTAATTACTGTTTATTTGTATACCATTAATTTTATTTCACTTTTGGTTAAATACTTCCAAAAATAATGGATTACCAAAAATCAACTTGATTAAAATTGCAATAATTATAATATCGCGACTCATGAACTTCAGTTTATCATGACTACAAATGTATTTGTTTAATTATTGATGTGAAATCTGTATAGCTTTTTGCGTTTTTTGAGCTGTTGTAATGAAAAGTAACAGTACGTAGTTTAAATTTATTACCCTTGCCGATAATTATTAAATGTAAAAAAAGTCATAACTGTGCCCTGTCTGTATGCAACCTTCTCAGTAAATAGAGAGCATATTTTATTCAGATATTCATTAATAAATAGATTGATTGACAACGAAAGTTTAAACATAAAACTTTAAATGTATAATATAATTTTAAACATTTTTGTAAAAATGTTTCTTAATCCTTGTCAAATTAAATTTTAGTCAAATTTTCAACTTGTCAAATTTATTTAAGTTAAATGGAGACAATTTTGATAAAACAACTTTTAACAGCATAGAATTTAAAAAAAAATTAGTGATATAGTTTTTAAGTCGGCAAAATTATATACAAGAAATTTACATGTTGACACGGGATGTCCCATTGCATGAAAAATTTTGATTTTTTTAAAAACGGCATATTTTATAACGTAAGTTGAATCCCGTTAAAACAAATCAGTATAGTAAAAAGAGTCACTTCCTTTTTTTAAGTTACATGTAAAATGTTATGAGAAAAAACCAGCGAAGTTCGTGTAGAATTTGCTAGATGAACGTAAACTGGTGAGAGAGTATATAAATAGCTTTACGTCAGGATTTATTGAGCAATGTATTTATCATAATATTGTACTTGACCGCAATAATTGTTATCTCTCTATCGCTTTCATATGTGATGAAAGTCTATAAAATCAATAGTAATTTCTTCTCCCGTCACTCTACTTGTCAAAATGATAATGTATAGAAATGTGGTACTACCGTCCGTGATGTACGCGTTAAGCAGTGGATGTTTAAATGAAAAAAAAAACAAATATGAGTGTATACATATATGTATATATGATCATTTCATAAATATTATAAAGTACAAAAAGGAAATTTTAATTACTGCCATTCCAAGCATGTGCATCCAAAAATTGGAGTAAGGTTTTACCTAACGTACCTAACAACAAGGAACAACCTACGACTTTTGTGCCATTTTTTTTAATTAGCCATTGTAATCAATCTTTAGCCATTTTTTAAAATTATAGTATATAGATACTTAAATAACCAGAAAATAATTACAAGTATTACCAGATCTAAAGGTCTAAAAAATGCACGGTCTGACTTAATAAATTTATGATAGTTCAATATAATAAGATTTTCAGGAAACTCTGTTATAACTTATTTATACTATAAATTATTATATTAATAGATACAAAAAAATCAAAAGTATCCCACTACAAAAAGGAAAAGTTACCAAGGGCGCGTCTAGGGTCCCATTCTTTATTTAACGTGAAATTATTTTGATTTATTATAAGCCAGTGATCGCTTATAATGAATTTTCTAGCGTAAGAAATATATTACAACATCTAACACAATTGAATAGGATGAACCTCATTTATATTACAAGTTTTAAATAGGTTGATGCGCGTATGATTAACGATAGTTAATATCAAGCCGTCACTTAAATTAAGTCAAAGAAAACAAATTTAAATCAACATGAAATGGTGGATATACATTAATATTAGATTATACGTTAATGGAGTTAATGTTTGTCAAAAATTATTGACATTAAAATGTAACTTCAATAAGCTAAAGAAATTGGTAGCTGGTCATAAGAAGTAAATTTCTATGAAGGCAATATATTGGTTGTTGCTTCTTGAATGATCTAGGTGAATGCAAAAATCTATTATCAGAAATTAAATCAAGAAGGTAAAACATTAATTAACAATTGACCAAGTTTATTTTCACCACGATAATGCCAGACTGTATAAGGAAAAATAAACTTATCGACATTACAGAAAGAAAATTACAGAATTTAATCTGGTTTTGCTACTGCATCTACTTTATTCGCCCTAGATTGCGCTCATCACTTATTAGATACCTAACCAATCAATCATCATAAACGGTTTAAAAAAATATATTTTCATACCTAAGTTCGTGAAGATACTCACCAAAATCTGTGCAAAACCGGGACTGTGAATAAGGCCTGGCTAAAAAGTTGCGACAGACGTGAAATTGTCTCTTTTCCTTTAGTCAAAATAGACATACATTTTTAAAATTATTTTGATAATAACAGAAGCAGTCAGTGCGTGTGTATTTATTAGAACTAGCAAGAAATTCTAAATCTCATAAAATATATTAACATCATGCAATACATAAAGTTCATTAATTAACCGGACATCCACATTTAAATAAAATGTTTTGCTCGTATTACATCACCATTAAAATACTTTAAAGGGAGAATACATCACGTATACACTCTTATATCCTTTCATAATTTCGGTAAAAATGTATAGTGACAAGTTTGCTGCATCAGTGGTCTGACGAAATTATTAAATTCAAATATTTATAACAACCAAAACATTTTTAAAAACTTAATCTATATTTTATGTTACTTGGCCCAACAATGACCTTATTCGTATTTGTTTTTTTATAACACTGACATACTTTAAAACTATAAATACTTTTGGACGAAAATATATACACACAACTATTCAGCTCGTCTATTCACCGACAAATAAAGACCGAGCCCGTATTACCTCAACCAATATAGCCTGTGGAACTCCTGATAACGAGCAACAAATGGAGACATAAAATGAAATTCCCTCAGATTTTCAATTCTCAACTAAAAGAGTATATATACCGTAATTCGATTTGGCTGACAAGGTTTTATTTTATAGTCGCTATAAAGAGCCGCATGTGTGAAGTTTTATTAGTTGCCACGTTGTTTGCTTTAAAGTTTAGTACGACGTCAAGGACGTGTGTGTTTTAAATAATGTTTATATGCTCGTCTGGTTTATGAAATATTAGAAATATTTTAGAAATTTAACGTCACCAATATTCTCGTGGTTTGTTATAACAAATCTATGAGCAGTATCGAAGTAACTGCTATTTATATTGATTACAAACGTAAACATGTATAAATATTATTGCGTGCTATTATTGCAAGTATACAATTAACATAGCAAATGTTACTGATGACTGAACTAGAAATTTCAGATATATTTCTAATGACTACTAATATACCATCAAATTTTATGTAGCGAATGGACAAAACACAATTTTGTCACACGTCACTCATTTTATCTCTTAACCTGTAAAGCAAATAGGAATGTTCATTGATATATGTTTTAAAATAAACAATCTGTTACGTCTGATTAGGACAACAGGCCCCGTGGAACTTTTTTATTTTCAACAAAAAAGGTTCATACAGAATTTACTTTTTAAATTGATATGTTATGTGGTTTTCGGGGGATATGATATAACAATATTTTCTTTACTGTATTGTCTAAACAAAACTGTATAATAATCAGTGCTTAGTATTCTATATATCCCAAATATAGTATGTTTTAAATATATATTTTTTAATTTAATTATATTTTTAAATTTATAATTTAATTAATTATTATTATTCAATTTTTCTATATTATTTATAATTTTATTAATATTTACATCAGTAATTGTAATATGTATCCATAAATAAAATTTTATATGTATATAAATACTGGATACGGGGATTTAACCGCTTTGCATTCATAAAACAGTTTACTCCATTCGCATGTATGACGCGCAACCTAAGAAATCGCCAGTATGGCGATGGATGCGGTGCCTTCATGTTCTAGGTCATGTATTTTTTAAACGAATGCAAATACCATTCTGAAATTTTACACGTATTATTTTTATACTAAAGGCTATATTCCCAGATAGAAGAAGAAGAAAAATAAAAGAAATTAAATGAAGATATTACAAAGTTAAATAAAATCCGATTTGAAATATTCACTTCCGGTTTCCTATATGAAATGGAGTTAGTATTTCGAATTTGAAACAATTGCTAAAAATTATGTGTAATACTTTCCAAAAAGCACTACTTATTTTATTTTCCATCCTTTTGAATAATTGTAAAAAAAGTTATCAAAAAACCCTGTCCCAAATTTCGTAGAATATTTATAGACATTTATTCAGAATATATAGAGCTACAATTAATAAAAATATGAACGACAATATACATTACAATTAATTCAAATCTGACATTTTTTTGCTCTTCACTTCACGTGAAATGCCCCGATATTTGAAAATTCTTTATGCCTTCCCTTCAAAAGCTGTATATTATATGCAAGTCTCAATCCAGATATGTCATTATATGATTAAATACTTAGTAATTTCTACAATAGCTATCGTTAGATTGTAAATAAAGGAGTGGAAAGATAATCCCCGTTTCCCCCAAATCTTATGATATTTTAACTAATTTTGCGATGACTTGTATGGTATTCATCATAATTGTTTAATTAACTTACGACCTAATATATTTTTTTCAGGCATAAAAATATGCAAATAAAATACACAAAATATATAAATAAAATACGCAAAAATATAATTTCTCAGAGACTATAATAAAGAGAATCACAGCTTAGATTCCTTAGAGTTTGGTTTTTTTTAATAGTTTTGATCCTAAACGTTTCACTTTTGGAGGAACATGTGTTTTTGTGGATATTTTCAACAATATAAATAAGATTCTTCAGTAATGATCTTTTATAAAATTCAGAAAAAAAAACATTTTTTTATCTTTGTAGATTGCTCTTCCAAATGATATTCTAAATGACACAGTTAAATTAAAACATTCTAAAATTGGAATTAAGACCTTTTGTTTGCATATAAATATTTTTGGGTATTAATTATTGAAACAAAAGAGAGTTAACATATTTTACAATTACCCCAAATTTGAAATATTTTTCTAGAACGGTTTTTGGGCAAAGTGTATACGATAGTGGGTTACGTGGGTGAACTTATAAAGGTGAGTTTTTTTGGAGCTACGAAACTAAAAAAAATGTTACATTAATTTTATGTGGATTACCATTTAGTTATAAAACTCTGCAAAATCCATTGATTCAATGAAGACATTTATTTTTCATATTTTTTTAAAACTATTTTTTTTTCTCCCTTAAGCCACATCCTGGCTTTAAACAAACTTTCGTAGTTATAAGCTTAATAAATACAGTATATCATTATTTAAATGCTTAACTTAATAAATGCAGACAAAAGGTAATAATGTTAAAAATAAAATTTTATTAATAAAATCAAAGTAAAGTTAAATGAAGCAACGTTTCATTAGATATTTGACTTTTTATCAAAACACAATTTATACCATAATTTCATAAGGATCATACAATTCCCTATAATTCCATAAGACACTTTATATATTTATCGATAGGAATTCACCGTAACCGTATTTCTATGATCTGTGGTCTTAACCATATGGACTAGTTCTAAAGTTTTTTTACTAACCGTCGCAATCACATAGTTCAATTAAATTATCAATTAAATGTATTCTGTGCAATTTTCGCCAGTTTGTCGGATCAAAAAAGAGGAGAACTCGAAATGTTACCTTTTTGCGATAGTCATTATCACTGATTCTCCTTTGGTTGGGGTTTTCGAATTATGGAATTTACCTTATAGAGTTTCCAGTCTTATAATGCTTAATGTATTAAGATTTTGTGCACATCAATTAAACTTTTTTAAAGTGAAACATTCAACTTAAGTATATTTTACTTATTAATAGAACTAAAGTAATGTTTCTGTGTAATTGATGAAATGAGTAACATTATATCGACATTTTTTTTTATTTTCTTTTGCATACTTGGTCTATTAAAGTAATTCACATTTTCTTCACATAAAATTATGATAATTTCTTTTTGTAAATGATAGGGTGGGGGATGTAAGCGCTTAGCGTTTAATATTATCTTATTTTCAAAATTATTTAAAAACGAAATATTATTACAACTTTATTTTAATATGCCATACAAGAAATTCATAAAAATACATTGCTTCTATAATTAAATTTCATCACGGATTTAACCACATAAGAAGAATTTATTAGTCACTTATTTTTAATTAAATTTATCTTAATTAATATCTTTTTAATATGTGAAAGTACCGTGAAACATTGTTAACCAATTAATTAAATCATACGCCCATTCTTATTCAGACCTATAATTAGCAAACTTACCAATTAACACGGTCTGATTTAACACGGTGTCCCGTAATATTGGTGCTAATAAAAGGTATGTGGTCATGCTACGTGCAATAAATTTGTAAGCTTTTTATAGTTTCGTCCTGCGGGTTATTTCTTAGCGGGACCAAAAATAGCGCTACGTTCGTCTTAGTAGCTAAATAACTTTGAGCGTTATGTGACTCTCCTAATTTCATCATGACACTTTAAATTTTTTCAAAGGAGGTTTTACTTCAAAAATGAAATCGCTTCTTTTGCATAATTCGGAGCATGGTATGAGTGTGAAAATAAATAATTTTTTTTGCTTAGGATTTTGTTATAAAAGCCGCTCTAAATCTCTAAACTGAAATATTATATGGATATCAAAAATAGCAATAGGAGTAAAGAAAATAATTAAAAAGAGAGGCATAATAAAGCGTACGATAAAATAGTACGAGGTTTCCGAATATATTTAGATACATATAAACATTCAAGGGTTATCTACCCTTTATTACCCCGTATTCTATTAAAATATTTTGAAAAATTTACATTATTTTTCACTGTATAAAGGTCTAGCGCATCTTTTCAATAGTTTTTGGTAAATGTTTTTTACCACATCACAAAATTTACAAAATTATTTTATTTCATGTAACAAATATTTCCTTGAATGGAAGTGTTATATTTGAATGCGAATGTTATATTTGATCTTGTTTTTTTTACAAATGCTTATATTTCGCATTTTATAAGTGCTAGAAGAGCAACTTGGTAGGCAGATCAATTGTAAACAATTTTATTTACATTCACAGCTATCCAAATAACAATCAAATGTTTTAATAGGATTTTCACACACGTGCATAGTTTCGATAGCAATACAACATTGTGTTGAAAAGAGGCCGGTCTAATGACGGAGAGGTCAGATGGTGATCATCATTTTTCCCACTTACCAATTCAAAGTTTGAAGCCAGTTGAGGACTATATGATAATAAAATAATTAAACATGAGGTGTCGCGAGCCTTTCATGCAATTCTAGATGCAGGTTCACCCCTTTGTATAAGAGCCTTCTCTTTCTACATGAGAAAGATAACTATATTGAATTTCATATAGAAACAAACAAACAAAAAATAAATTTTATTACTTTTTTAAGGTCGATTTTATTTTTATGGAACTCTTATGCAAACTTTCTATCTTCAACTATTTCATACCAATCAAAGGCAAAGGGTATATTATGTCAACGTACATAAAAATAGAGTGAAGAAAAAAAATAAATAGTGGAATATGAATTCATATTTTAGATTACTTATTTGGTAATTTATTTTTGGTTATAATATCGTAGGCGTTATTTAATAACTAAAAATGTAATTAGTGTAATTTATATGTCTTGCTTAGTTTCAATGGAATTTCAATCACTAATTTACAACATATTTGAGTAAAGCAGTTACCAAACTTGATCCGAAACATGAATCCATATTATGCAATTTTTTTCGTTATAACTTTGAGTGCAACATTTTCTTCAAAATAAACTTTCTTATTAAAATATTATCTATTTTGTATTGTAATTAAACTAGTTACGTTTATAACTAGCTTTTATTATTTATTTTTAAGTTTCCTTAACTATTATGAAAAACATATTGTATGCCATTTTAATAAGATTTGGCAAAACATTGTTTTTTAAATTTTCTTTTTCTTTGTCTTTCATTTGAGTTAGAATAGATATAAAACTTTATGAAGTCTACAAAATAAATACAACAATTACTTATTTTTACAAAATTATTTCGTCTCTTATTAAAACTTATTATAGTAACACTATAATATTTATGATGTCTCATTGGCATTTTTCTTTTCGGCTTTTTAATATAAATTAGTTATTTAACAAATATTACTTTTACATGTCATCTATTTGCTATCAAATTTCTAACGAACTATTCAGTGGGAGTGCATGTCTCTCGGTAGTAATGACATAAAATAAACTTCTGTTCGGAACTGTATATAAAAACACATTTCAATACCGTAAGTCAAAGCGGTTCCTTTATTTCTAATTATTTGTAACTCGCACGTTTTTCTATTAAATACGTTTACCTTTATATTTTGAAATGTATGGAAGAAAAAAGTTTGATTTATGTAAGTAGCTTTTACGAAGTGTATTTATTTCAGATACGAATTTCATATATTTCTTTCGCACAAAACTGCACTGGAAAATACATATTTATAATTGCTTATAAGCAAGACGTGTCCGCAGTAATTGGCAAAGTTAAGATTAAATCGCTAATCGAATGAGAGACCAACTTATAAAAACTGAGCGCGACAGTCGACAATAAAGATTTACGCCCAAACTTTCACGAGAAAAAGTTTTAAACAAATATCACATAATCGCGTGGAGCACCGGCCTTTCTCTATTATTTTTAGATTATTTTAGTAAAAAGTTAGCTAACCTCACTTTCAGTCGTTTAGTTTGAGTTTATTAGACATTTTTGGTAGGTTTCGTTTGGTTTTAAATAAATGTCACTTTATTCAAGGGCATATTTTGCTTCGCGAAGATGCCTTCAGGAGATAAGGGATTCCCCGTATCTGTCTCGAATTCAACTATTTAGGTATGAATAGGGGTATTGAAAGATAGAAAAAACGTAGTAGAATTATGGGAACACGATTTAACGATTTTTTTATTGATATTTAAATGACTGATATTTGAAGATTTACAACGATGATAAAGGAGACAGAAATAAAATAAGAAATTAATCACAAGAACACTCAGTCAAGAAGTAGTATTTCATTTTACATTGCCAGCAAAAAAGGTAAAAAAGCTTGATAAGTATGAATTGCAACAGATCTCAATAAAATGTCTTATCTTTTTTAATCTGGAAGTGACTTCCAGATTTAATACATTTTTTTTCTCCAAATAGGCAGTGTATGATGTGTGACCTGAGTTTTCGTAGTCAATTAGAAGGTTTTCATTTAAAGTAATATTTAATACGTTTAAACTTCATCGAAATGAACGGCGGAGATCTTTCTTGGGACTAATATTTCAAGACCTAATAATTTGAAATGAACCAGTATAAGGGACATAACACGATTGTGTTAACAAAAATTGATTTCTTTAAATTAATTTACTTAACGAAGAGAAGTCAACATCTCCGCAAAACAAAATGGTTGTAATTCATCTAAAACAAAGCAAGAATTTGTCATTTTCTGTATAATTCAATACGAGTTTAATACATCTATATGACCTTAAAATAAATTTTTGTGCATCGGAAAATTAATATTATGATTTTTTTGTACTGTCCAATCCATACTTATTACTGTAACAACAAAGTGTCAATTTATAATATTTAAAAATTCAGTTAATTTCAGCAAACAAGAGAGGTGGTTAATTTTGAAGTATTTTGTTACCTTGTTCCTTGAAGAGGAAATAGCTGCAAAGTTTCCTGTAATAGGTGCATATTTATTGCACGTTTTAAGGTTTAGTATTTCCTATAAATGGCTTTATAAATGATATATAATTTTTAAATTATTTAAGGAACAATATAATTTAGAAAGATATTTAAAATTTATAAATGTAAAAAAAATTAATTAGGAAGTTTATTTTGTGCAAAAGGTAGTATAATCTTGCAATTTTACATATAAACTTTTAACATATTACATCTCATTTAACCACCATTATACTCAAAACAAAAAAAAGTAAGAAAGTATACTAGTTTGCTTTTATGAAATTTTGTTAATTATCCAGTCATGTTTCTGCCTAGAATGCGTCACGTAATTTCTTTTAGATCAAATAAACAAGCTACGTGTTTCTAATAATGAAAGTTTTATTTAAAATAAAATGAATGTATTATACGTAAATGTTTACACATAATATTAAACCAAAAACTTACAGTATAAATTTGTATACAAGAAGCGTATCGAACAGATGAAAAATTCTTCTTTTGAGTGGATACCTTACGAAACTGAAGTTTAATTGATATAATGAATGAACAATTTTGTTAACTGGATATACACATATAAAACATTTTTTGTTGATGCTTCTTTCTCAAAATATTTAAATATTTCTTCAACTTGTATTCGCTTAAATATCACGATATTCTATTCTCATTTTAGGCGCAAAGTATACATAAGAGACTTCATCGGTAAGCTGCGTCTGCCGTAATCTTTTCAATTCCCATCCCTGTAGTCTGCAATAGGATGTGGACCAGTGAATCAACTAGACAGCAGTCGGCGATAAAGATTTACGAGCAAACTTTTACAACAAAGCTTGAAACAAATGTCACATAAGTAGTTTCAATTCTTTTCTTTTTTTATTATATTAATGTCATCTTGCCAAAAAGTTACTTTATCTTGTTATTCGGAGACTTAGTGCGAGTTCTCCAATCATTTTGATCGGTTTATATTTTGTTCAAATGGTTGTCACTTAAAAATACTTCATGACATTATCACGCCTTTACAGTAAAAGCGTGGATTTATTTTATTATTAAAGCGTTTTGAGTAAATAGTGGCAACAATAGCCGTTTCTTAATCATATATGTAATAAATAGTTGATTTGTATTATTCGTATTGAAATAAATTTGAGTATATTTAGATATGAACTAATTGATTTTGTTTTCAACACGTGAATAATTTGCGCTTTAGGAATAATTTGTTGTAATGCAATATTTTATTCACATTAATTTTAGCACTATAGTAATATTTTATTTTCAACTTCTGGAACCTTCAAAGGAATTTATGCAATTTGTCCATCTGCTTATAATTTATGCATCAATGGAGTATGAGCATAACTTTAACCGACAAATTGAGAAAAATGTTTTTTAAATTTAGTTAAAAATTTATAATTAATTATTTAGCCAGAGAAGTAAAGGCATTTTCAAAACTGTCATTAATATATCTCTTTAACTGTTGCCGAATAAATTTTCTGACCACAAGATGTTGACAAATTTGTTAGACATACTGAAGAGATAAATCATGAATTAGAATTTGATCTAATTTAGTGTAATAGGTATTAATTGTACCTGCAGAATACTAGCAGGATTCGCCCAATGAGGATTCCTTTCAGCGAGGCATATTAAGAAATTTAGGAGTATGTGGTTTTTCTATTAAAATATTTACAAATATTGATATTATTTTTTCCACCCAAATACATATGTTACCTATTATATCTTTGGCCGATATAAAAATGTCGTGAATGCCTCCAAAAGCTATGAAATTAGAATTATTGTTGAACTATTGGGAAATTAGAACTACGATTTTCCGATAAACTTTGTGCAATCTTCTAGCAACGCAGTTTTTTCTCATAACTTGGGCTTTAGCAATTTCGGAAAAAAAGTGGGCGTCGACACACGAAAGTTGAGACATGTAATTATATATGTGTACCATAATTTTATCTAAGTAGACATACAAATTAGATGTATTCAAATTGAAAAAAGAACTCTCCTATATGTGTAACTCTGGTAAAAGGTTATAAAAATTAACATGCATATAAACATATATTCATGGAACATTCAGAATTTTTCCATTTATCAAAATTAGGTTTTGGTTTTGCGCTGTAACCTCAAAAAGTAATTTGAATATGCGAAAGCGACATTCGAAGTTAATTTTTGTAATGTTTATTCAAAATTTAAAAGATTTAATTTCTCAAACTTATGTTACTATAGTTTCTATCAAGTCGATTTGTCTATAATTAAAAGAGCTCTGTGTGTTTAAATTTATCGATATAAATCTATCTGAGTTTAGTTAAAATAACTAAATTTTGCGTCATATATTTAGAGGAACACATAATACAATGGAAATTGTCCCAAAGTTTACTGACCAGAGACAACAGTAGATTATTATTAAGAAGAGAGAATTATTACTATTTACTATTTCAATTCCGTTCTGTAAGTTTCAATTGAAATATTAATAGGTGGGATGCCTAAGACTAAGATTCATATTGATTAATTAAAAGCGGTAGTAAAAGTGGCCCTAAATACAAGCTGAATTAGTGGCAAAGTTTGATGTCAGCACCAAAACAACAATTAATAGTGAATAAATTTAGCATTAATTTTGTAGAAATTCATTATTATACAGTTTCATTTAATTGTGAATATAAAATAAAAATGCTTGATGAATGATTGCATCATCAACTATATGGTTATTAATCAGAAAAATATGTTTGATGTACTTTCTCACTGTATTATATCGCTACAGTAACGAACAAATTTTTAAAATAATTTAGCATTACTTTTATATTCGTCGTATTGATTATAGTAGAATAATGCCAATTATGCTATGATCTCTTAATAATTATGCAAAATAGTATAGATGGAACAACTTCACCGACACGATAGTTAAAGTAAACGAGATGAAAAGCACTGATAGAGAGTCATACATAACCGAGACTTTTTAAACGCTTTCCGCTATAGTAACAACACAGGAAAGCAGTTAAAACAAAGCATAATAAATACAAAATATGCTTTGAAATTTGAGGAAGTCAAGGCTAAAACCGAGCTATTTTTCGTCAGATATGCCGAATTTTGTCGCAACTTATCACTTCTCAGCAATCGATTATCACTGGAAAATTTATGGCAAAAGAATAATTTGATTTCTAATGGGCATTGAAAATAGTCTTTACATTTTCAGTTGACTTTTACAGCACCGGTTTAAGGTAAAAGCCACTGAAATGCAAAAGTGCATCAACAAAATAAAATAATTTTACAATTGATGAAAATAAAACTTTAAGTCGGGAATTTCTATTTGAATTCTTGTACAGAAAGCGGCTATTTTGTAGATAAATGTTTACTTGGGAAAGTTGTGTTGAATAATTTATATTGACTTCCAATACAGTTAAATAACTACAATAAAATAAAACTGATAATACCCAATCATAAAAATTAATTACAAAAGAAAATACTTTTTGAAAAAGTAAAAGAATATTATTTGCGCCAAAGGCCGATTGCGAAGCGATGAAACAAGTTTGAATTATCCATTAGCTGACGGATGTCTCTAATAGATAACTTGATCTAATTAACAGACAAAAATAATTCATATTATTATTACTGAAAACCTGAATAACGTATATTATTATTACTGAAAACCTGAATAACGTGTATTATTATTACTGAAACCTGAATATATTATTACTGAAACCTGAATATATAATTTGTATTGTTATTACTGAAACCTGAATATATAATTCGTATTGTTATTACTGAAACCCGAATATTCATGAAATAACGTTACCTGCTTTGATTTGTAAAGTTTCATATCTCCAAAATATAAGGGAAAAATGAAACATTATAATAATAATTCATTTCACATTTAGACGTTGGTCCCAAATAATACAACGTACAAAAACGTGTAAAACTAAGCTTTTGAAGGAGAAATTGCGAAATTTAAAAGAAGTAAAATCAAACTATCTCTATATAATAGAAAGCAAGTCATTTTATAGGATTGTTTTTATTTGGGAAATTTGTAAGTACAAATATTGTACACTTGTACAATATTTTTTATTGATGACCATCAGCTTTGGAATTTGTTTTTAATAAAAAAAAATATCTACCGTTTTTTTAACTTTCAACGCAAAACAATATACTACAGCATTCTTCTCACCGTGTTGTCTTTACTTTACTGTTCCTGAATTCTGTTATAAAGGCTGTCCTTCATTTTTCTCCTGTTTTATTGAAAATCTCAAAAATACGACTGCAAGAAGTTATAATGGTTATATATCTATATACGTATCTCTATAATACAGTAACTGATGTCTTATTATCGGTCATTGATACCACTCTAACGTGATTTTATATTAGTGATATGTAATTAACTTATCCAATATTTTGGCATTTAATGCTTCATTTTTAGGGTTCCATACATGTAAGATTCGATTAAGAGCATGTTTTTTTAAAAATATCATTACATAATTTTTAAAAATATTTTTTATCCTTCTATATCTAAAAATTACAAAGAATTGAAATTCACACATTTAGTTTTTTGACCTAAAACTAGAAATGATATTTAATATAACGAAAAGTTACAATTCAAGAGTATCATCCAGGGTTGAGGTACTTGTAACAAAGGACTAAATGTTTTATTTGATACCGTTGACAGGGGTAGAAAGTAAAAACCGTTTTCTGAATTTTTTCACCGCAAAACAATGTTTCGGTAAAGCAACAACATTATTTTCTCAAAAGCGTAATTATATAGGAAACTCTAATTTGGTTTTAATATTTCTCTTATATACTTCAACAAGAGATGCTAGAATGTTAACATAAAAAGTCATAAAATTATGAGTAATAAAACCAAAATATTATCGAGAAATTTAGGATATTTTTAAGCCAAAGGAAAACATACTAGGCAACATTTATATATTGTAAAATAATTTAGTGATTAATTAACAGCCTCCTTCAGAGTCGAAGTTCTAGTTGTACTTAATGGGTTTTATTAAAGTTACGATATAGTTATTCATACCCGTGTCTCATGTACAAAATTTGGAAAAGGCAACGTCCCTGTTTATGATATTATCAATAATTTTATAATTCCTCTGGCTACTTTTATGTACTGTCATATAAAATATTTATATTTGGTTATTTTATATTTGCTATAATAAAAAAATCACAATTAAAAAAAGCACATGTTCTATAATGTGTTGAATGATTTTTAATATCGCTTTGGCTTATTTCTTAGTTTTTAACGAACTTTACAATTACGTGCTTTTGCCATCATATATGACCGATCAGTTATAATGAAAAGTATTATCAACTTATTTCGATACTCGTTTAAATATTGTATAAGTACGTACTCAGCACTACGCGAAAAGTAGTTACAGTATGAATACCCTACTGCAAAAAGAAACGAAATACTAAAGAGGATAATTGATATTCTATTATATATATATATATATATATATATATATATATATATATATATATATAAACTTGTGTTAAGTTTTAATGTTGATTGCAAATTCGCTACGTATTATTTATTACACAATAAATAGCAAATTTGCGCTATGATAAGTACCACAGGAATTAAAAAAATAAAGCGCCTAATTATAGATAATTTATCTTGTTAATTATAGATAATGTATTTGGCGTTCAGTTTAATAGTTCTGAATTATTTAGATCGTAATAGTTTGTTTAATATGATTTATTAAGTTTCGCTACAGAAATCATATTTTTACCTATTATACAACATAATGCTAGAAATATTACATGAATTCCAATTTTCTTCGATCTTATCCTACTAATGTTATAAATGCGAAAGATTTAAATATTTGGATTTTTGTTACTCAATCAAACCTAAATGGTTAAGCAGATTCACTGGTTACCGTAATAAATAGCATAATTCTTGTAAGATGAGCTGGATGTTTTTATTCAACGATATAAATTTTGGCAAGATGCTAATAGATGGTGTAACGTGCATGTAAAGTATATTATTTACGAATCTCGAGATGCTATTTACAAGTAAATTCCATTTTATTTATCTGAAATCCAAACACCCAGAAATATGGGGAAGAAGTTAATTAGTTATAAACTTTTATGACTGCCAAGAAAGTAAATATTTAATTAATGGAAACTTTCAATAACCCTAAGATTTGAAAAAAATCATGGAAACATTTTTTGCTTCAAATATTTTCATAACTTACAGGAAATATAGATGAAAACCTCATAGACAACTCATTGACTAAGTCTTTAAAGTGTTCCGCAGTAATTAAAATTAAACTTAAATAGACAAATTATTCAACATAGTTTAACATATAATTTGTTACATTGTTAAAATCTTAAAATTTAATATTCATAGATATGAATATAGAAACCTATAATGTACTGGATATTAAAGTTACGATAATAAAAAATTTCACGGGAAAAAAAACGTTTGCAGACAAAGACCTACTTAAACCTTATAGGTTCTTGTGACAAGCAAAATTCTTTAAAACGGCAAATTTCTTCCGGTAGGCAGCGGCGTATCTATTGAGTACACTGACGGGCTTCCTCTAAGCCTCTAATTGACGAAACGCTGAGTGGTTTTAATAAGTCGAGTATGCTATCGATCATCTTGAAATATTTATAATAACTGGGGGTGTATTTTTTATTTATTTTTACTTCAGCCTATTGAACACTTTCCAAATTTTATTTCGATAGCAATTTGACAGATAGTAGCTTTTATGAATGTATTTCTTTTTCGGGCGCAACATTTTACAAAATATGTTGTAGTTTTAATTTCAATGACAAATATATCATTTAAATTAACACTACTATATTAAGAAGACATTATAATAAAACAAGTTTGTATTCGTCTACCGCTCATCGCACTGCTTGTCCATGCATAACAAAAACAGAATACATGTGTATTACAGAATGCAAAATAGAATACATATGATTTTTAAAAGCAGAAAATATTATCTCTTAAACATACTTCTACCAAAAAAGGCCACATAATAAAATGAACTAGATAATACTCACTAAATTCCAAACATTTTCCATACAAAAGAAGTTACGCAAAACGAGGTCCTCAAATAAATCATTTAATCTCGTCGCGTCATTGTTGTAGCCTTTCAGTGGTCTCTGTCTTCATATTTCTCCCGACACTCGTAAGGACCATTAATCACAACAATATTGAAGGATTGTCAGATTCAGGTTCCGCATAATATATTACCTTATTTGCTGCTTTCCATTGTCACTAACATTGAAAGCGCTGTCTGAACATAATGCATATATATCATTAATTTTATTGTTTCGACGGTGGATGAATATGATGTAAAGGCGATATGGTATAGAAATGGTTCGCGGCATAGGAATGGTAGCCGCAGAAATGTTATCTTCTATGAAAAATCAAAGAAACAAGGATTTCACGTGTAATGTAATAATTTCTACAAAGGAAATGAAAATCATTTTATTCAACATTTTCTATATCTACGATTTTGCTCACGTGTAATTAGGAAAAAAAAAGTTAGAAGCGAAAAATTCTTTAGGAGAATTGAGAGATTTTTGGTAGGGGAAAATCTCATGAATTCGCATAATCAACATGCTAATGTTAACAGTACATCAGTATTGTGTGGTGATATGTATGATATATATATATATATATATATATATATATATATATATATATATATATTACTCATTGTATATACCCAACTATATAATGGACGCGCTGGACACTTTTTGGATGAGTAAAATCTTGTGAGTTCACGTCACCGACATACGGTAATAGGAGTATATCAGTAGCTGACGTGTGGTGCAACATTAGTGCTGTATATATCGATCCAAGTAAAAGTATTAAATTCGCTACGTGGAAAGTTCGATGAGTGTATACTGTGCATTGTTTAAATTGTCTTTTAGTTTGATTACTATTTTAATTATTTAATTGTAGTATTATTATGCAGTACAATACTGAGAACTATATACGTAAATATTATTATAGAGAAAAATGAATAACAAAAATAAAGCATTCATTTTCAAATACTTTCAATATTCATGTCAATATTTGCGTTGAAAAATTTGATACTATTAATTTTTCATTTTTTTATTATTTGATCTCTGCAATATATCATGTAATGAGTATTTCAAAGTGAATTAGGAATTATCTTACTACCGTGGTGAAACAAATTTCTAGTTGTTCGATAATATTTTTGTCGCAGATTTTAAAACTAAAATTTCCTAAAATGTTGTATGAACCACTGTAATTCCATAAATTTAAATTTTCACTTCTGTCGGCAGTCTTTTTTCTGATTCCCCCCTTATATGTTGCTTCAGGATATATACTATTCTCATACTAAATTTCGTGAAAATCAAATTCCGTTCTTGAAATTAATATACAGAGAGAGAGATAGAGAGACCAAAAAAATAAAAAAAAGTTTTTTTGGTTTTTTTTATAATTTTATACGCTAAATCAATTGACTTTTTAAATTATTTCCAATGTACAGAATCTATTTTGCAACAATTTTTTTATATGTGTAGATTACGTTAACACAATCAGTAGGTAGTCATTTTGAAGTAATCGATATGATTTTATTCTTACTATTCAATTTGTCATGTTTTTTGTAAATTATATTAATATTGAGATCTAATTAGAACGTCACTTTATTCTAAAGTATTATGGTGTAGAAATGACGAGTGCGCGATTTAAAATTTTTTATCAGTACTCCATTATTGTTATGTCGCAAAAAATAAATAGTTTATAACAGTGTATATCTACCGCCCATGTATCATCAAAATACCAAATACTAAGTAACTAACTCGTCTAAAATTGCAAACTGCCTATATAAAATGACCCTGTGATTCGTAAAACAACCTCACGAGCATTTCCAACTTAATTGGCTAAAAGTTTTTATTTTTCTTACAATTTTAATTTCAATAATAATGATTTTTCTTATATAATTATATTTCAAACTGATAATAACTGGCTAGTATATTATAGGTTGTCTCATTAAACTCTTATTGATGCAACAATTTTAAGAATAATTCGTATATAGTCCTCAAAATGATTTATATAGTTCAATCGTGTTAAATAATCTCTCACGAAGATTATGGCTTTCTCAAATCATATATCCTTTGCATGTGACCGATTATATTTTTTTTGTTTTATTTTTTCTTAAATAGCAACCTTAGAAATGTCACTACATGAATTTTATTTTTCATAAGAAAACGTAATTGTAAATAAATTATTAATATTTAATTTAATACCATTTAGTCTGACTAATATAAACATTTAAATCGACGGAATATAAATTTAATGAGCAGATACTTTCAATAATTGTGATATTAGATTTGGAAAAAAATTATATAAACTTTTTGTATTTAATTTGTGTTTGTAGTTAATAAAAACTGAAAAACCCATTGAATGCCTTGGATGTCTTTATTAGAATGGTATTTTGTTATTTCTATGCAGTATTTAACCATACCGCAATAACAGGTAATTACCAGAGATTAGGGAAGTTACAGAACATTACACTCAATACTTAAAAAGCCAAAGCATTCGATAATTCATATCGAAACGCTTGGTATTTTCCGATATTCTTGTTGCTATTGTACATCAGTGTCTGCAATACTTAAGTCACATTATTAGCATAAAGGAATCTTAAAGATGCACTGCATGGTTTAACTCTTGAGCAGCAAAATTAAATGCCGTCAAGGATTTGAGTTTAACAGAGTCCTTATTAACTTTCCTTTCCGTCGGTAGAGTGGACAGGGGTCTGGGATAAATCTTGTGAAAGCTTTCCTAACTAAAGAAATTTGTAACAAGGAAATTAGGATTGATATTAATACAAACCTGTCAAAGATCAGTACGTTCATGGTCTCCAAATAATTTTTGTCAGCGCACCATTTCGTGGTTGAATATTTTTATTATTTCAATTTAAATACGGATCAAAAAACCTGTCAATCTCCAGAAGAGCTAGTACTATGAGGGTTTCATACACATTTATACACTCATAATCATTAAAAAAATAAAAATTTTCCAGCAATATAAATCTACAGATTCAGTAAATATTAATTTAAATTTGATATCTCTAGCCATTTCTAAGAAAATGGGATTTAACAAACAAAAGTGATCCTATGAAGGTTCCGTTTTTTTTTTACTTTTAAGGATGGAATACTAATTAAGAGGTTAATGTACAATGAAATTCGATAATGATTTGGGTAAAGGCATTAAGAAGAACATGCATAGTACATTAAATAAACTATGACATTTTAATACCCATCAATTCCCTAGTCCTTCCCACTTTCAATATTTGCATAGCATCTCTGAAGTATATTTTCTATTAATTTTATACCACAGTCAAGAATTAATAAATAACGTTTAATCCGTCAAACTACTTACATTTCAATATTTTCCCCTCGGAACTTGTTCTTTATATGTTAAAATTTTATATGGGAATTTCATCTAGCGACCGTGATAGCCAATTCGAGTGATAAGTATATTCCGATGTCTTGCGTCATTTTCCTTTTGTAGTAACCAATTTTCGTGTTTGCTTGTAAACCACTTTACGGAGATAGTAGAAAAGTTTTTGATGTCTTTTGACAACTTTATTATTATTCAAATTATATAAGGAGACGTGCAAACTTCCAAAATATCTGCTTCACGTTCCACGAGCGTTATGGAGTCTAAGAAGCTCGAATCGTTTTTATATCTTTATAAATGTAAAAGGTACTTTAGCTATTTCAAATTATTAATAGCTGAAGTTTAAGAGTCAGGAGCCGGCGATACCCACTTAATTCTTAGCGCGACACGATCACGTGCGAATAGGACATGTCTGCGTGAGTGCTGGGCCTTCACAGATCCCACTAAGCTCACGGCATTGCAAAATTGTAAGTAATATTCTTTGTAAAATTTTAAATTAATTTTGTTATCTTTGTTTTTTTTTTGCGAGTATTACTGATTTCATTTATTTGCAATTTTTTCGGTACCTACATAATTAGTATTTTTATATAGCAATGATAGGGTCACTAAGATTTGATGAAATAGGACAATAAATGCTTAAAAGTAATTAGTATTTTTAATTAAAAGTGTCTAGCAAATCACCATCGGACCCTGAGAAGGATATGTACGACATAGAAGATATGTCAGGGCGGGGGAAGAAAGTAAAGGCAGCAATGTTTTTTTAGAAAAGGTAAAAAGAACGTGTGGGACAAAGACCCGAATGAAAAGTTCCCCCGTTCAAAATTGCTGTGAAAACATAATAACTTTCTCGCCAAAGTCAAAAAACAACTCTAAAAATTCTGAAACACAATTTGAATGATCTTCTCTCTTCGTTGACTGAGAAATGTTAAAAGAAATATCGATATGCACGAGTGTAAAAAAGACAGAGTTTAAGTTTTTGTTTTATGGCCATGGGGGCATGTGGGTTTTTATTTAAATATTGCACTAATAACTCTATTATATAGTGTATTTAATATATATTAATAACTCTATATATACTATATACATACTTTTCAAAATAAGTCACTAAATTTAGAATAGTATTTCCAGGCCTCCTGGACCCCACCAGGCTTACGGGCTAATACTATTCACCAGACTTACAGGAGGATAAAAAAACTCCAGATGAATATCTTGAATTACCGGGTGTTTAATGATCCACTAGCTTATTCTAATGGTGTTGTTAGGCTAAGTATTATCAGTAGAATAACATGCTTAAAAAAAAGATTATTCTCTAAAGAAATACTTGATCCTAATCTAAGTTTTATTTTTTGTTCTTTTTCTGGATAGTAACGGTTGCTTCAATTGGCTTCCAAATTTTTTTTAGACGAGGCTGATTCTCAAATACACGTATAATCTTCATTCTCTTTTTCCTTTTTTTTGCACAGAGCCAAAATCGAGCCAGTCATCGACGTTATTTTACGTTGGAGTAGCATTTCATCCACTCACTTGCAAGTGTTTTCGATATTGTGATATATTTAGCAGCAGCTGCGTGTGGTATTTTTGTTCTCTCTGTACGTAAATACGAAAATATGGCTTTAAAATTTTTTTATGCGGTACTATGCGGTACATAATAAAATATATCCTAACAAAAGTGAAACACAACCAATCGGAGTGAAACAAGAAGAAGAGAAACAAATATGTTATGAATTAGCATAAGGTTATTTTTAGGATTCGAGAGTTAAATACGGAATCGTTATGATCCATCAGTTCCTCCGTCCATTTCTCAGAGTCTATAGTTTCCATAGTTATCCATGAACTTGTGACTTTTAGAAGTAGCTGCATCAGATACAAATCTCAATACATAGCAATTTATTAAAATATGTTGCGATATATTCCTTCTTCATACCAGTAAAATTAAATGTCATGTGACAAGGCTTTCATAGTAAAAGAAAGGTTCTATATTACCATTGTTCATCTTTAACCATCGCTAGAGAAATATGAAATTCAAAATTTGCGTACAGAATGTTCCATTCTCTCTAATTAAAAACCTTAGGTGGTTAATTATTTTGGTTAACTATTTCAAGGAATATTTTACTTTTTCCGCTTTTCAACTTGCATTTGGCTGGGTTTGGACACTAAATAGAACTATATTAATTTAATCTTCCCACAACAGGTATCGCTCTAAATTTATTTAATATGGATAAATACATAAATTTGTCTGTGACTTAAATATTCTTTTAAAAAGAAATAACTAAGAATATAAATGTGAAAACGGGTATGAAATTTGTAGTGTTGTATAATTTCGGAGCTTTTTTTAATATTCAACGACACTACAGGCTAAGCCTGTCATCATAATGGTCATCATAAGTTTATTAGATATTTTACAGATTATAAAATCAGTGCTTAATTGATGTACATACTCTTCACCGTAGAGTCTGAAATAGACACAATTTTTTTGCCGGAATATTATTGTTAGAAAGTTATTTTTCAAAATGGGGAAAGTTCGTAATATTTTTTTGTCTCCTAATCCTCTGATAAAACAAATATAAAATAACGCTGTTACTAGTAATTTATTATTGTGTAATAATTTTCATTCATTCAGCAGTATCGTTAATTACCCATTAATATATTAAAGTTTATTTGATATATCATTTGAATTATTTATTATATTTAACCGTAAATTCAATTTCGATTAAAAATAATGGTATCATGTTAAGCTGAACATAATTCATAAAAACGACTAAATACCTTAAATTTCGCTTAATTAGTCATGATTATAAATTAGTAAATGTAATTTATTATAAGTATATAGAGCGTAAGTATTAATAATCTCGTAACTGGTGTATGTTGTTTTCTAACTAGAAATTATATCTGTGAGAGATACCTCCAAGATTCAAAATAGCCACATAAACTGTTTAATATAAATATAGTGAAACTTTAGGAGTACCTTAGCGCTAAACCTGTAGTAAAAAGCTATAAATATTGGTTAGGTTAATCACAAAATTTCCACAACTCCAGTCACAGACTTATTTTAATGCCATTAGTTCTTAAACTACCTTGAAAACCATCAGCGGCATTAAACGAGGTCTTATTCAGTGTGGTGATATAATGGCTTCCTCTAAGCCGAGAGTTGGCGAAACATCGGACGATTATTATTAACTGAAGCTTGCTGTCGGCCATTGCAAAACGTTTACAAACTGGCATAAATTATTTAAACTTTAAACTTGTTGAATTATATCTAAATTTTCACTGATCAACTATTTAAAATACGGTGAGTTCTATAAATATTTGTGTCAAGTTGTACTTTTCACATTTAAAAGGTAAAATATTTATAATTTTTGAAAGCCTAAGAACATATCCGTGAACTATGAAAGTCTAAGTTAAATTAACCTTACAAAATAAAATTAACTATAATGTACCCGCTGTATTTCAAACTTTTTCCGCACAAAACGAATAACGCAAGCCGGACTCCTCAAATAATCCATGTAATGTCTTGTAGTCATTGCCTTTTCTAGCCTCCATCTTCATATTTCTCTCCTCGCTCGCTGAGCCCATTAACTACGTCAATATTGAAAGCTTGTCAGTTTCAGTCTTCGCGTGATATAACGCATTTTTTGTCGCTTTCCATTGTCACCTAGATTGAAAGTGCTCTCTGAGCATAAAATATTCTTAACATTAAATTTCTTAAGCAACTGGCACAGTGGATAAAGTACAGAAATTTTTAGCGCAAACTAAATTTTTGTTTCTTATAAACCTGCAATGAAATGGGGTTTCACAAGTAATATAGTAAATTGCAAAAAAATATAATATTTAAAAAATTATATTAAACATTAAGAAAAAAAATCAACAGGTACAGTCATATTTAAGTAAGCTAGAGATTGGTTATACGACAAGAAAAATTTTCCATAGAATTATTTCGGTATTACCGTCCAATTAGCACTTTCATTTTTTTATTTTGTAATATCGCTCAAGTAGTAGAAAATATTTACTTTCAAGCTTCATACTGTGCACATCAGTGCAAACATTTACATAGTTGGCAAAAGAAAAAATATAATTTATAAAAACAATTTGGAAACTTTTATTTACTTTTCATGGCTTCACGTGTTTGAAATTTCATTAAGTACTTACTTAAGAATATTTTGTAAATGAAATAAGTATTAATAAAAAAGGACAGAAAATAAATAATGGTAACTGAATTATTTTCAGTTTTTTCTTTCCAACATATATATATATATATATATATATATATATATATATATATATATACATACATTAAGTTTAATACATTTGAATAATTTTTTATAAATTTTTACTTTATTTTTGGTTACGTAAATTTAAGCTGCACTTAATTTTCATGGAACACTTGTTAATTATCCATAAGTGATGAAATGGTTGAGACATTTTTAAAAAGAAACCTATTTTTTGAAACTTAAATCCGACCATACAAATGTGAAAAATATGAAGCGTAAATCAACGCAGTTTTCACTCTTTATGTGACTCTTCGAGCTGATGATGATAAGTTAATAATGATCATTTGCAAAGATTGTCATAAATACCATTTTAATTTAATAAAATTTAAAAATAACAATTTAATAAAATTTTTAAATAAAATAATGGAATACAAGATTAAGCGTTTTTCAATGTATATTGTAATAAAATGCAGTATATTTGCGCAGTTATATTTGCGATGATCTTATAAAGTTTATTGCCTAATCCCAGGTTTGATTCTGTGAAATATGTGGAAGAAAAATTGTGCTATTAGACATTTTGCAAAATATTTGAGTATTTTTAACTTTATTAATTAGATAATTTATTAAAACATTACGTCATAATTTAAAAAAAATGTGGAAAATGGGAAATTCGATATTAATTCTTAGTGTAGAAATGTTCTTGATATATTTTGTACACGATTTATAGGGATTTGAAATCCAAAATGAATTTTTTACTTGACTGCGAATAACTTTGTTAAAAATGATCCTATAATGATCATTGGGAAATATAAGTTGCAATAAGGGGTTCATGAGGGAAAATATTTCAGTTCATTAAATTTCTTTATGACTTCCGTTAATTTTTTGTTTTAATTTTTATCTGTAAATCCATGGCAATAGTGGGTAATAGAATATACCCAAAGAATTGACTACAAAGAAGTAACCTCAGCATGAAAAATCTCAGCTTTAAAAATGTATGGCATTTTTTTATTATTTTAATAGTACATGATTGTAGCGGTTTAAATTCACTCAAAATCTTTTAAATTATGCGGTAGTAATTTAATTTTTCTGGGGAGTATATTACGCTTCATTTGTTAATTTTTTCTTTAATGGTATTTTATTTTAATTTATTTAAAAACTTGGTATTAACTAATACACATATAGTGGAAGAAGATGTATCCGTTTCCAGTTTACAACAGGATCTCAACCATCAAGCATTCAAAAATAGAATCCCAACCATCAAGCTTTTAACGTATAGATCATTTTAACTCCCAGGAGTTTAGATTAAAATGGTCGGACGATTTTCACAGCTGCGAACCAGACCATCTAAGAATGACCAAGGTGAAACTCTACGTCTAGAGATATAGTAGATAGAGTCTTCATGTTTTCTTTCAAGTATTGAATTTCGCCGACCAAGTCTCACTCTTGTAGATCTAGGGGAACTGATATTGACTAGGCTCGTACCCCATGGATCTGAAGATGAAACTATCCATAAGACAACCTCATTTTCTTGTTTGCAAACTTTATGAAGACGACACCGATCTTTTGGTCAATATCGTCTTGTAAGGATTATTATCTTATAAACTAGTAGATAGTTATAAACTACCCGGTCGAGGGGTACGAAGCGTTCTGATATATTTCGAATAGTTTGGGTGCATTCAAACTAATTTAATGATGTCAAAAATGTCTAAAATCTGCTTTAATAAAGAGCCGCCGAGGTGCTTTTTATCGGGATTTAATGATCTCCTGCCCAAGTGGTGTGGAAAAATCAAGTACGGAAAACAGAACATATCAAAAAACTTTACCCGAAAATATTATGTGTTCTAATCTCTATCTAAATTTGTTGTCTCCTAAGTGATTTTTTTGGCGTATTTTTCAGATGATTCACGGTGTGTCCAAATTTTATGCTATGAATGAATAGAAGTTGTATAGCATTGCTTAATATCGTCAGGTCATTTTTAAAGTAAAACCGCTTGCCCTTCTTGCGATGATAGATGAAGATTTTCTCATATGTTGCAGATTTCAGGCATAGAAAATCGAAAGAATCAGATTTACTAGTTGTAAAGTATTGAATGCAGCAAATATGGAAACATAATACATAATACTATGCAGACACGGTACTCCTGAAATACGTTCTTTTGTGTCCAAGGTCTAGAAACAAGTGAGACTTTCCATACAACGCGATTTGAGGGAGAGGTTCTGCTAACTGCTCACGTATATAGTAAGACTTTTCGCCGTTGCAACTACATAATTTGGTAGACACGAACAAAATAATTCAAAGGAAACACACTAAGATAATAATCAGAGACTTATCTTGGTTATCAATTGAATTCAGTGAGCATATGCACGAGCTTGCTCTAAGGCCAGAACCATTGTAATAAAACGAATTCCCTTTTGGCCGTTGCAAAATATTTACCACCTATTTATAAAATTTTAACTTCAAACTTATTGAAATTTATTCAATTTTCATTGAACAGATATTTTATAGACGGTAGTTATAACAAATTTCCGGAAATATTTCAAATGTACTGATGTATTAAATCCAAATATTGTAAAAAAGTAAAAGTATATTCAAATAAAATGCTATTGTATTCACATATTCCCTCTTTTTTTCTTGCTTCTTATGTTAAGAATATCAAAAACGGAAAACTTACGATTACTTATTTACTTATTAGAAGCATGAAAAATACTGAACGACTCAAATCTTCCTAATACGCGTTAACTAGAAAAGCTTAGAATATATTAGCGTTACAAACTAAAATTAACTATGTAATTATCGCTACACTCTTCAAACAAGTAAGATAATGCCAAAGCCTTATAGCCGTGGCCTTTCATCAGTATCCATTTTCATATTTCTCCCTTCGCCGGCTGGGGCAATTAATCACATCAATATTGTCAAAGTCAGGATTTGTGTGATACATTGCGTTCTTCTTCGCTTCTTATAGTCAACAGCATTGGAAGCATTGTCTGAACATAAAGCATTTCTACCTTTGGCTTTATTGTGCCACCTCAGGGTTTGAATAGGGGGTAAAGGTAGCAAGAGAGTGAAATGGTATTCGCAAACTGAATTGTTATTTATTATAGACTTAACATAAAATAAGTGACAGTTTCATGCGTGAAACAGTTATTTGCACACTGAAATAATTCTATTAATATTAAAAAGAATATCAACACTTAATTACGTCCAAATCTATTAGTGGTTTGTTTTTTCTATCCATTTAACCTTATTTTTACACCATTACATCAATATTGTCCTTTAATTTTTAGGATATATTGATATATATAATAAATGAACGGATTTAAATATTATTTCGCATAAATGTTTGATAGACCACTATTTGCTGTAAGTTATATGCTCATAAAGTTATTTTTCATGCAAGGAGTTATTAGTACCTTGTCTGCATAATATTATTACATACTTATCGTGTCGGTAATATAAATTTATTTATCAGATATTTTAACCTCTCAATTGTTCACAGTAATCGTTTTCTAATGTGTATTGATATAATTTTAATCTAATATTTATAATTTAGTACTTAAAAAATATTCCCAATAAATCTCATACAATGACCGCCTTCTTAATCGTAATAAAATCTTGCGAAATTTGCTTAAAATATTAATCTATACAGAGCATATAATATAAATCTGTAAAGCAAATTTTTCGATATCAAGTTTGATATTTAGTTTTACTTATTATATTTGTACCTTTGTTTTTATGGATTTTGCCTTTTTTATTACCGTTTTATTCTTTGTATATGTTCTGATATATTTTTTTTATATTTTTAATGTTTTTTTAAGTGTTAATATTTTCTGCGTTATGTTTATAGTTTCGTTATTTTTTTGGAGTAAATTGTGTTAGTTTTACGGAGTTCCTTCTCTAAACGACCTGAAATGTATTTAAAATCAATTGCAATTGTTTTAAATGTTGTTGCTAGAATTTATTAATTAAGAAAATGAATTTTATTTTCGTCGAAAACTGCTACCAGGTTTCGGCAACAGCAACTGGCCCGTCAACTCTCTCGGTTATTTTTGAGACTTTGATGTTTCTTCATAAAATTATGTCTAAATTAAGACTAATGTTTTCATAATTCGATTGTATAAAGCCACATAAAACGTAGCTAAATTCTTAGAAAAACACATCTTGTCTATCTAGTTTTTGATATTACATCAAATTAAGAATACTCTCAATATTACTTGTTTTTTGTATTATTATATATATATATATATATATATTTTTTTTTTTTTTTTTGCGTAAATTCTTTACTGAATATAAAACGAATGAAAAAGGTTCAAACAAATTTCAAGGAAAGTTAAAAGAATATTCCTTGAAAACAAATTATTCTCTTGAGAGAAACAAGTGACTATAACATCATTGAAATACTGAACTAGAAGGTGAAGTGGTCCAATTGTGACTTTAATGAACTTAACTACTTAGTTTATTGCAAACACTTATAGGTAGGCAAAAGTAAGTAAATTCAAATATGCCGCTACATACTTTTTCTTATGCAATAGATGAATATTAAGCAAGCTGACAGATTTTTGCTTTTACAACAGCTGTAATTCATTAATACGTAGAATACATATATCTATCACACAAAATGTAAAAAACATTTTTTTTACCATGACAAACACTTCACAGACTAATGGCAAAGGTATATTTGACATCACATAAAAGTCATATCTCAAAAGTCATTCGGTCCATCAGACATTTTCAAAATTTTTTGGTGAAAATCTCTGCTTCGTACGGTTATTTGATCATAGACTATTATGTGTTTGATATTGACAACGTGAACGTAAGCAATGTATAATTCAATGTATTTATTATATATAATTGAATGTATTTGTAACACATATTACAAATAAGTTTTAGCTTTCTGCTCTCCTTCTCCATATAAACTAAAATTATGCCAAATCTTACATTCCTCAGTATGTTTAAAAAAGAGTGCAAACATTTTCTCTTCACGTATTGATATATAAATATGTTCACAATGGTGTGATGAATAAGTGTTTACCGTGTCATCAAAAATTTGTGAATTTGTAACCTTAATATGATCTGGGTCTTCAAATTTTATATCAATGAATAACTGCATTTCGAACTTATTAGCTGGAGTCTTATTTTGTTGTAGGTTTGTCCCTGTAATTGAAGAGGATTATAAAAGAGATAAATCTTTCCTTCTTTGAATTTTTAGAGTGCTTGTGTACTTTTAGAGTTTTTAGAGTGCTTAGTGCTTGGCTGTATTATAGAAGAGCACATCTTCACTCGTCGTTACGCATATATTTCTTTTTGCTCATCTTGTTATTTGCATTAAATGAAATTCATGAAACAATGGCATTTGAAGTAGTAAAAATTAATATTACATTTCAGTTTACTTCAGTTTACTCACCATAAGTAATGTATGCAGCATAATTATCCACTATCCATTTCCAACAATTTAAGAAGGAATTTATGGCATCAAAATAGAAATTCACAAGTTTTGAATTGAAAAATTCGTCGAAGTACTCTTGGAGGAAATTTTCATCATCAAAGTTTTTGTACCATCCTAGCTCCAAAATTTTGAGGTGCACGGGCGGGCATTATTTTGCCGAAAGAATACTTTGTTGTTGGGTAGATCTTTCCAACGGAGTTCAGTTTCATTACTAGATATTCCATTATAGATATATAACTTACTATATGCATATTTAAGTAATACTGGAAAGTATTATCCAATTTTTGATTACAGGAATATTCCACCAAACACGCAACATTATTTTTTTTTGTGTCGGCGGTTCATTTTTGATATCAATTTTCCCAATTTCTTTTTATCCAACTACTGGTATTTACGGATTTTATTTACATGAATAACCCATTATTCATCTCCATTGAAAAAGTGGCTTTACCAAATTGTAATGATGTAAATAAAGTATAGTTATATATACATAACACAAATGTGCTCATCTCCTATACATATTTCTGGTAATCATTTCATTAAAACAATCTTGAATAACAATTGTTTTGTTTAAGTCGTTTCCCTGAACACTACTCGCACATGGCGATTCTGCGATGCTTCATCATATATGCTTCACCGGCTACCGCGGATATGGCGCGAATGCCACTCACTATCATATACGGTGTGGACCTTTTGAAAAATCCCATTTTATTCATTAGAATGTCTGGAATGAATGAAATGGGATCTGAGTGTTATATGTACATTGTTTAAAAAGGACATGTACTGTTCTTAAAATTGAGGGTCAACTAAAATATAAGAACTGCATAAGTTAGTGCCAATGTGTGATGTTTGCAATTAACCATATATAGTAAATATTTGTTAGATTCGTTGGAAGACGTTGTGTTAGGTTCTGTGAAAATTTTTTGAACTCTAAGTAAAGTAGTTTGTTTAGGGGATTTTAATATTGTGTGCTATAATGATGTTTGGTTTAATACATTTTAAAAATGTTTTGCGGGTGTGAAAATTTTTTACTTCAGTTTTGGCGTGATTAAGCTATGGCTATTGCTTTGGGGCAGTTATGTAGACAATTAAAGAAAACTAGAATCCATTTAATTAAAATGGGTCTAAAGAAGCATCAAGGAGATATTTCAGTAAGCAAATTTAAGTGAACCAAATAACATATTTATACACTATTCTAGCTGGTTACTTGACTTAAATAAAGACATTGACGAAGAAAATATTAAAACAACTAATATCTCATTACATAAAAATTTGTTTAAGGTTTTTGAGTCGTTATATAGCAAAATTGAAAGGTTATATGAGGGTGTGGCAATTAGATCCACAAAAAAAGGAATACTTTTGATTTGGAAACGGTTTTGAATTTATAAACAGTTATTTATAATTACGAGACGAGTATTAAACTATTTATAATATTCATTACTATGACTCATTGCTTAAGCAACCAGAATGTAAAAAGAATTTAATTAGTTTTGTATCGAAAGGCAGTATACCTCAAGCTGGAAAATGAGAACGCGAGAGTTAATTATTTAATTGAGGACATAAAAATGGGATTTTGGTTAAAAAAAGTTGCGTCTGCGAATATTTATATTTTATATATAGATTACTATGTTGAAACAAAATGACTTATCGATTTCTGAGAATACGATATGAGATAAATTAGAATTCTTATCCTAAAATCGAAGAAAATTATATAATGAATAGCAATAGCAAAGAACTTACTGTAACCACTTCAATGTATGTACTTGTAAAAATATATTGAATTTTTTAAAAATTCATATTAGGAGAGGTTGTACCACTTCTAATAGGAATTAAAAAAAATAAAAAGACTGAAATGGGAGAAAAAGGCACTAAAGTATTACTTAGTTGAAAATACCTAAAATGTAAAGGGATAGAGATTATGCAGTCATTACAGAATAGTCATCACAAAAGAAAGTCAACACCAGCAGAAATGTTACTATAATAGATGTAAATAATTGCTGTGACATATTTCAGGTTAGTGTGGAAAAAACACCGAAGCCAACAACAGATACGGCTTTGAATAATGACAGTTATGACAGTAAAAATGCAGGTTCTGATCAACTTAAATCTACAGCAAGACTTCATGACAGTACTCATCTAGAATATATAGTAATCTCAAATAGTTTGTCGGTTGAATTTTTCGATGCTGTTCCCAAGAGTGAGTTGAAAAATCCTGCACAGATTGATAAACCCATATATCAACAGAAAGGAAGACGGAATCCTGACAGGGTTTTAGTAACCTGAATTTAGAAAGTGACCTGTATATACAAGGAGATCAGGTAACTCTCGAAGAAGGTATATCATAAATAGATCAGAGCTCAAGAAATGGTTTTCAGCTTTAGAGAAAGAATTGAAGTTATTTGGAAAATGTAGTATGAGAAGTAGTTGATAAATTAGAACTATTTTTCAGTGCAAATGGGAATTTTGTAAGAAGTTAGAAGGTAATAATAAAGTGCGAAGACATTTATAGCGTTTTTCAACCCTAATTTACCGTTATTTGCTTTAAATGTTAAGTACGATTTACGGATAACTTATCTTGATGTCACTACGGCATTGCTTAATGATTAGTTACACTATCACTCAAAAGTAATTGGCCATGTGTATTTTTATTTATATTACTAAAATAACACAATTACATCATTTTATTGCGTTTGTTTAAATCCTTAAGGAAAATCCCTATTTACACCACAAATATATACTCCGTATTTTTATTTACCGACGCCTACTCATAAAACCAAAATACTGTTATCAAATGAATTATTTGATGTTAAGCTTTAAAGTGTAACTATTATTTCAATGGGTAGTAAATTTAATAATAACAATCAAAAATTTCTTATCTTCATTTTGTTTCGAGCACAAAACTAGTAAAACCAAGGCACATTTTAAAAAAAACAATAGGGATTATCATGGGCCTTCATAAATCTGGTAAAAGTAATCGTGAAATTTCAAGTTTACATAAAATACCGAGGCAAACCATTGACTATGTGGCCAAGAAATGTATGACTTGTAGCATAATTTTATCGAACGTCGCCTACGCAGACCAAGATTTAAAACTTCTAATAAAGCTTGAAGCATAGTTGCAAAGAGCAAATGTAATAGACGTTTAACTGCACCTGAAATAGCAGAATTCAATACTGGCCGCAATAAACCTTTCTAGTCAAAAGAATGCAGGCCTTAAGATATACAAAGTAGTTTCAAAATTGCCTTCTAAAGCTATAAATAAGAATAAGAAATTTAATTTGGCCAGTGAACATAAGAATTGAACCCCTGACAACTAGAAAAGGTCCTGTCTAGCAAATAATATAAGTTTGAAATTATTGGGTCAAAGAGAAGAATTTTGGTTCGTCGACGGACTAACTTTACACTTTGTAAAGGAAGCCTGCCGTGTAGTTTTAGTTAAGCACGTGGAGGCTCCGTTATTGTTTGGGGTTGCTTTGGTGATTCTAGGGTGGGCGATCTTGTAAGAATACAATGAATTCTAAAAAAAAGAAGGTTACAAGAACATTTTATAACATAATTTTGTGTCTTCTGGCACCGACTTAATTGGCTCATAATTTACATTTCAATGCGACAACAATCCCAAACATACATCAAAACTATGTACGAGATTTTTAAAAGAAAAGGAACATCAAAAATTATGAAAGTTACAGCATGAACCCACAGTCACCTGACTTGCACCCGACAGAGTTATTGTGGGAACAGCTTGACAGGCAGGTACGAAAAACTTGCTCAACTTATCAGAAAATCTAATGGACGGTACTGCAAGACAAATAGAATAAAATAACCACGACAACATTTAAGAAATTAGTTGTTTGATTGCCTAAGATTCGTGATGCCTTCATAACATAAAATGGAAGGCAAATTAATTAGTCTAAAATTTTGAAAAAATGTATTAATTGTGTCTAATTATTCCAAATATTTCCAATAATTAAATTTACTATAAAGTAGTAATTTGTTATAAAGAATTTTTTTATCTTTTATAAAATCCATTTTTTTGGGCGGTAGTGTACATGAAACTATCTTTATTAATTCTTTTATAAATATTGTATATTCTGATATGAAAAATAAAGTTTTAAAGTTAAATAAAGTTATTTATGCCTTGAAAAAATCTGCAAGGGTATGGTAAAAAAAGAGTTGATATTTGTTAACTAAAATCAGGTTCTGGAAATTATATTAAATAGAATTGAAATTTTAAGATATTGTTGTCTTATCTGTCGAAGAAAGAGATATAATATCTTAAAAATTAGCTTAAGTCTAGATTCAAGATAAAAGATTTAGGAAATATAAAGTTATATTTAAGAATGCGAATAATGAAATAGAACAATGTACGTATTGATGACCAACAACTATTTATAGAATATTTATAAAGGAAAATTAATATGAAAAATTATAAAAAAAATTAGTATATCAATGAAAATTAGATTAGAAAAAGATAGTAATTTTTATACTCAACATCTTTATCAGCAGCTGATAGGTAGTATGTTATATTTATTAATTTTAATGAGACCAGATGCATTCTATGCAGTTTTTTACTTGAAACAAATTAAAAATATATAATTATGATAAAAGCAAACTGCTAAGTCCAAAACGTGTTTTGAAATATTTTCGAGGTACGAAAATTTTTAGTTTTAAATATAAAAGGATAATTTGGATTTAGTTGGTTATGTAGATCCTGACTGGGCTTCTGATTCCATTAATAGGAAATTCTATACTAGATATATTTTTAAAAGTCAGGCAGTATAATACTACAAGAACGTAACAAAAACTATTGCTTGTCAAGTACCGAACTTGAATACTGTGAGGATAGTAAAGAAGCAATCTATTTAAGAAATATTTTATGTGAATTTAAATATATAAACAATTCGGCTGTGTTAGTTTATAATGATAACCAAAGTGCTAGAAAATTAATCGAAAATTATTTTTTCATAAAACAAGCCCGGTGTTTTATTACAATAAAGTACTACAAATATATAATGGACTCTATCATCGTTATCATTATTATTATTATAACAGAATACATGTTTTCTTATTATTTCATTTTTGACTGCGTGAAAGTACTACACGCAATCTTTTTTGATTTGCTTATTTGTAAAGATTAGCTTATTCTTGCTTATATTTCCATGTCCCGAATATTTTACAAACATTCAATGCAAGGCTGTATAAAGGGTATGTACAGAACATATTTGAGTTAGTTTGAGCAAATTGATGAAGTACCAAATAAGCTAACTTAATAGAAAATTTGAGACGTCGATGTGTCAACTAGCAATTTATATGTTAGTACTAATGTAGTCAATGAAAATAAAAATAGTAAGAAAATGATGTCTTTTGCACAGTTAGAATTTATGTCTTTGATATATATTCTTGTTGTATATCAGTGTATAGCATTTTATTTTTTGTAAATACACGTAGTTTTCGTAATGAAATTATGTCGAAGAAAGCGAGCAATATCAAGTGATAAATGGCTGTTAAAACAATATAATGAGACATTATACCATAGTTACATCACTTAGGTGAAAATTACCCTACCCTACCTAGATCAAAATAAACTACAATTTTACGTCAATTTGATAGGGTAGGTTGAAATACAGCGAGATTATATATACATATATATGTAAGAGGTAATTGGTTTTATGATATAATATCTGTTAATTACGTATTTCAAGATATACCCTTCTTCAAATACCATTAGTTTAATTAAGGTGCGAATATTTGTATATCTGAACTATGTCATTATGCTTTTAAAAGTATTGACGAATTTCTATTTTTGCTAGGTATTCTAAATTAATTTCACCATTCTTTAATAAAGTTGCTTATCGGTTATTTCAGTGACTTTAAAAAAATACTTCTTATGAATTGTTCTTGTTTTCCTCTTTGAAGTATTTCACTTTTAACTAGATTTATTAACGGATTATTTCAATCGGTCTTCTAAGTACGTTTTCATTACCTTTCTTCAATTTTAGATTTTTCGTAAAACGAATGCATTAATATATAAAAAATATATTCACATAACAACGATTTTTTTATCAATATTTCTAATATCTTCCAATACAAATTGGGGGTCATTGAGAAAATTTTGTGAGAATAGTTTTTGAAATGTTTCTCCGGCAAAAAGCAGGTTTGAACTAGACCCCAAGAAAAATTCCTTTTCTTTGAGAGTAGAATTAGAGTAGTAATTTCATGTGAGTATAACAATACAACCTACAGTAAATATTTATAGAACTATGTTCAAACTTATTGAAGAAATCAGCATTTTTCATCTATTTTACTATATCAAGTTAATGAAAGCAAATAGTTAGCAAATTAATAAATATTTACCAGATCACAATACTTGAGCAAACTGTAGTTATTGAAACATTGCCAATTTTTATCCATAAATGATATTTCCGACTAATTTTACTAATTTGTTTCACACAGTCACAATCTCTTATTGAAAGATATTAGGGAAAGAAAAATAGACTATTCATGAAAGTTTTTTCATAATTGTAGTGGAAAAAATTGTTATTTCAAAGATAAAAAGCTAGAAATGGAAATCCAAAATAAAATACTTTTATTACAAATTAATGGTCTAAAAAATTGAAAATTGGCGTCAAATATGCACATTAAAATAAGAAATGTTAAGAGGTTTTAGTGATCGTTATCGCCGATACGAAGTTAATTACATTTTCAACTAAAAATTAATGTTTTACTGAAAAAGAGTAATGGAAAGAAAAATATTGTCGAATAATATTACATAAAGAATACCTCCGTAGAAGATGGATTAACCCACATTTATTTATTGTTTGTAAGCTCTGTTTAAAACTTTTATTTTACCGGCTCAAAAATAGTTCAATGTACTTTAATATTAAGAGAATCATAAAGAATTCTGAATAACTTTCTACTGAAAATCACGCCGAAAAATGAAAAGCGATGGAAAAGTCTTTTCACAAAACTTAATTACGGAATAAATGAAGACCGAAGTCTTTAAACTTTTCCGGCGAATTCTTCATGGAATTTTACAAGGATGCAGTGACAGCCACGTCCACGCCATTAGCAATATTTTATCGAATACTGACAAGTTAGTGTCATATCCAATAATTGTTACGGTAAAAGATTTATATATATATATATATATATATATATATATATATATATATATATATATATGTATGTATATACGTAAATATATATAAATGTATATATTTGTGAAATTCATGCAGCTACTGTTTTCAACGATGTAAATAATTTACATTTAATGTGTGTGCATTTAAGGGACAGCGTAATAATAAGTCTTCTATAAAACGTGCATTCTATCATTTGTTTATTATGTATTAAAATATTTGGAATTATAAAACTCATTCCGGCCTATAAAGTTCTTAGGATTCGAGTGAGATGTGATTTTTAGCGGTAGATATCGCGTGAAGCTGATCATTAACGGTGTCGTGTGCTTATAAGAAACCTTTGTCACTTGATGAATGAGTAGTTGGTTTTCATCTGAAGAGAGGGTAGCTTAGACCAGGGATTCCCAACCTTTTTTGCGTTGAGCCTCCCCGGATTATAAAAAAATACATTCCTTTTAATTTTCTTTCTCTGTTACAATAAACAAATCGTAATTTTCACAATATTGTAAATCAAATATATTTAAAACTTTGATGTTCACTGTTAAAAATATAATTATATAATAACATTGTATTAATGCTATATTTGTATCCGCAAGCGACCCAATTAATTATTGAGTAAATTTTGGACTTCAAACGGATTTTTCTTTAGAATGTCCGAACACATGGGCCCCATTATGATCTATTTACGCCCCTCCCCTCAGGGAGGCGCATCCCACTGGTTGGGACGTCCTAACTCCGATGATGCAAATTGGTGTGACGCATTTAAAGCGATCCGATTTTCAAAAAAGAATTCAAAAATATATAATTTGTACACCCATTGTATGTATTGTATAATATTACAATATAAAACAATATATTTATTAAACAGTCCCCCTTTTTCCCTCAAAAAAACCGAAATAAAGAGATGGAAATAAGCGACGTTGCTTAATCGTAAGATGGGAGTGACGAATCATAGACCAAAAAGTTAGGATTATTTAACAGTTTCGACGATGGTCAAAACTATTGAAGGTCTTTGTGACACTTGTATTTAATGTTGTTATATATCACTTGTTTATGCAAAGGTTAAAATGAGAGAAATACATAATTTTACAAAAATAATCAATCTTTTGCTAAATATACACTGTCGAAATTTGTGTAATATAGCGTATTAAGAAAACAAAGATAATTGTGTACGACATAATAAAAAAATGTTGGTAATTGATGCTATTTACTATATGCTATTGCTAAACACTAATATTTTAGTTCCTTCATACTTATATATATTATACCTACTTCCATGTCTTCTAAATATTTTTTATTTTATTTATTTACTTATTTATTTATGTACCTATACACCTGTATGGTACTTATACATACTTATCTACCTATTTACATTGTTACTTTCGTGTTTATGTTAAAACAAGTCAGTAGGCTCAAAATTAACCGAGTTTACTCCTCATCACTGAAGAGTTCCTGTCACCCCCTTCCGGCTCCATAATCTTATCTTAACTTTGCTAAAGGGCAGATTTATATTAGCCCTTAGTTAAAACTTTAAAGGTTTTTTTACTGACGTTTCATTCGACCTATATTATTTAAACTGGATCACGGTACTTTTACACTCAGGGCTTCTTCAATCTCCTAGGAAAATTCTAAAAAAATATTATACAATAATTTTATGGGGCGTACTATTACTATATAGTAGAATTGTATACTTTTCTGAATAAAAAAATCAATTAATTTGGTTGATAAATGTCAGAGATAAGAGATAATATACACATAAGTTGCTTCATGCTTTAGATATACTTGCCCATAGTTGGTTATCGATTTACTTTATCAGTTACTTTTGGCTTACTTAAAGGCAAGTCCAACGAGTCACTATCATTCGGCTCCACCATTGTACTCCGATTGCGATAAAGAGCAGATTTATATCGCCCTTAGTTGTGTCAAAGTTACAGACTCATTATTAATAGATTGTCATTAGACCTATATCATTCCAACTCGATCACAGAGCCTACGGTATAATTTTAATTTTCATTGTCAATACTTGCAAAATTTTCATGGTACCACACTGGGTGTGTACCCTTCCGAATAAAAAATCATTAATAAAAATCAAATTGAGAACATTATCCATTTTTCTAGAAAGTTAAAAATCACACAACTTCATCTATCAGCTTTGAAAGTAATGTGTACAGGGTTGAACATATATGTATTACTTTGCATTGATTAAAAAGTTTACACTGGTGGATAAAATATGAAAATGTGAATGAAAGATGAATGCATATTAGAACTATTTTTATGAGTATATAAATGGAAAAGTACATAGAATGAATGTCTAGTCAATTTTAATGTTTTACGATGTGAATGAAGAAATGAGAAAGACAGTGACTTAATTGAAGTACAGTCCAAAGGTAGATTCATGTAAGGATAAATGCGTGTAAAAATAGTTAACAAAATTAAATCACCACATTACAGACATATTACCAACTGTTTAATTACGTAAATCTTTTATTCACACAAGAGTTCTTATTGTAAAGTACCTTAGAGTTGGGGCAACTATAAATTCCAGTCCTTTCGATGCTGTTAGCAACTCAGATGTCGTCCGTGGTAACAGAACGACTGTTACACAGGAACTCGCAAATGATTAAAAAATTACCCGCACCTGTCACTTGTTTGTCACTACAGTAAATAGTATTTTACATATTAACTCGTTCGTTTGGTCTCTATATAACAGAAAACTATTAAATGAATATCAGTGTAAACATATAAAGGAAACATTGTGGAATGTATTGTTTGTGAAATATTTATTATGAACGGACATAAATTTAGTGATAGGAAAAAACTTTCCAAGAACTAGTGAAACTCGCAATCCGAGTGTTCTGTACATATTTCAGTAACGTTTGAGCTTGCATAACATTTCTATTAAAATATTTATAAGGACTTATTTTTCACAAAGTAAATATATTGCAACTTATTATATATTGTAATTTTCATGGGTTTGAAAATATGTTACATATTTCAAAAAGTATAAGAAGTATATTCACTGTAATTTTGGTGTAATCTTCCAGTCAAACTTTACGAGCTTTTCTTTTTATGATTTCGAGCTCGTCAGTTTTGAAAGTAAGAGTGCAAGATTTTATATTTTGAATATTTTTTAGAATGTCTAAACATTTAGTTTAAAATTGTAAAAAAAAATATTTTATTTCCTCATGACACAACTTTTAAAACTTTTTTCACAAGATATATAAAGAAATGGCTGTGTAAATTATGTGTAAAAGATATATTACTATATCAACTTTAAAGTTTCCATGTGACCCTTATATCTAGTCTTTTCAAACGACACTCGCGCTACATATAGAATATGAAATAAAATCCAGTACTTAATTCATTCTCCATAAAATTTTCAAATGAATATTTTTGAATTTTATCGATATGTGCGTGTTAATACTAATAATAATAAATGTCTAAATAATAGGTACAATCAAGAGAGTCATGAGAAATCATAATTCTAAAAATGTAACATTAGTGGTAAATTTATCACATATATTTTATTTAATTTGACTTATAAAAAATATTAGTTAATGTTTCAGCAGTTGACACTTAAAAATATTTTCCAAAAATTATACCACCATTAAATTTACTTATTGTGTCAGTTATCATTAGAAAAAGCAACACGGTTTCCAAAACCATAATTTTTACAATTTTATGTAGGATGGTTTTAGAGATATTTTTGAAAACGACCATGTCCTTTTTTTTTCTGAAAACATTTGATGTGAAAATATTTAGTTCAATATCTGAATGATTTTTTTTTCGAAAAGTATATTCCAATCCATCCTTTATCTTTGAATCGACGAAAAAATAATAATAAAAAAAGGAAATTTAAGAATTTTATATTAAGTTCAAGGGAAAACTCTAGCAATTATTTTTTGAGAAATTCACATTTTTTCCCTTTTTTAAACAGTGTTACAATTGTATAAAGACAAATAGTTCAAAGGTTACATATAGTTCAATTTATAAAGATGAAATAAAATTTGTATCACTCGCACATATATGGAAATGGGGTGATGATATATGATTTCCTTAAATTAGTATTATTTACAAGTGGTTTGGATATAAAAACTACCAGTCTCCCTTATATTAATATACTTGTACATGTACAATTTATTACCGTAGAAGTGATAAATTAAAAAAAAGTATTTACGATCGCAGCATTATGTTATATAATTTATCACATTGAAATGTACGTTTACGGCCTTCCTAAAAATTTTTTCCCTTATTTTCCATCTTCTTGCTAATTTTATTTCTAGCACATAAGATTGATAACTTTTCCAAATTTCTTTGGGCGCCAGCTGAAATTGATGCAAGAGTCAGAAGAATAAGTAAATGTAAATATTTTTCTGGTGTAACATACTGCGTCACTCTTGAACACTTCTGACAAAAATATATGTGTACTGTCCTATTTTATAAACAATAAATTCCAAGCAATCAATTAAAATTTTTCTTCAATATTGATGAATATTCAATTTACCAAATGACAATAAACTGATAAGCCCCTCTCGCGCCACGCACTGCAATCGCTCGCGTGCTTTTCCGAGTATGTTCCGTTGTAATATTGGCAATAACAATTTGAAACACTGTAACCCTTTGTATACTGTATGCCGAATAGCGAAGTGGTTATACATATTATTTCTGTAACACTAATATAAATGTATCTCGTTCATTCGATATCATTAATTGACGGGTTGGTATTGTTAGAAACTTCTAAGAACCGTGTTGAAAATACTTTCAGACGATTACTTTTATGTCCCTAGCTCTAAAAGTACGGCATTGGTACAGATAACATAAAATTACCCACTCATAGTCATAAGACAATAGATAAAAAAAATTGAAAACATATCTCAAATTAGGCAGAATAATGGCTTGCTATTCTTTGTAAAATAATATCTGTACAAAGATGTATCCCTAACCGAGTTATAAAAAGGTACATCAAAGAAAGAATGACATACGTCAGTCATTTCGTGTTACCGAGGTTAAAATATTCACAAAGACATCTCGGTATTTACAATTTATGTAATATATTTGTATCGGAGACGATACAATTTATCTCCATTGCGTATATTATGAGAAAGTAAGCATATGTACAAAGTATAAAATATCTTGTTATATCAAAGTTTCAAGGATATGGTAGATTCCGTTTAATACGTTTTACTTCTATGCGCATAAGCCTATTATAGATCTATTGTCCGTGACATGTTATTTATTTTTTCACTTTACATTTCTTCTTTCACGAATAAATGGATAATTTTTTTTTGTATATCCGCTCATAATCTTTTTTGTATTTTGGACAATAATTGTATACACGCTTAAATTATATATAAGAAGGGTATATTTATTGGAACGGAAAACGACTGTTATTCCCTATACTAATTTAATAAACAGGGTCGCTAATATGAAAGGTAATAATTTGCATAATATTACTTAATTAAATACTATTACGTGCATGTTATTTTTATTTTTAAACTTGATAATAATAGCGGGTTACAAAATTTGCGCCATGAATCATATGCTCTATTGATACATACTATTTAAAATAATTTACTTACAAAAAAAAATATCCATGCCATGATTGAATAAAATACTTTTGGTAGCAGAATTTGTAACTTTGAATATGGATATAGTGAAAAATGTTCCTTGTGACGTAGTGAAAGACAATATTTCTTATAAAATTTTAAAATGAAAAATGCACAAATTTGACATTTCTTTATATTATAATAAAAACGCTATTTTTTTATTTGATCCTTTCTATTTCTAAAGCGTTTATGAGGAATTCGACAATATATTGTTATTAGGTAATATAAGATGTTTAGGTAAAATAAGATTAATAATTACTAATTCCGTTTAAGCTAATTAACATTTTCAAAGGAGTGTTAACGGCATAAATGGATAAATATAAAAATATTCATTCGTGTTTTTGAGAAACAGAAAAAAGAAAATTAAACAAATTACTGTTAAAGATTCTCAACTTGGGTAGTTTTGTATTATGAATATGTAATATAAAATAAGAGGATAAAAACCTTTACTTATCCTATATAAGTTAAAGAACGTTATTGAGAGTGTTTTTACACCAACGGTAAGTAAATATCAACTTTTATTCGTATCTTTATATTATTAAGATTACATTATTATAATGACACTATTGTCATTTTTAATATCCGGAGCAAATTGGATAAAACAGAACTCGCACGAAAGGAAGTGAAATTCCGAAGTGAAATAGTGGCGCTATTTTGGAAGGCAGTAGCCCAGTAATAAACATTATATACCAAAGCAAAATTTCCGTTTTGATGGACAGATTTGAAGAACATGGTAGGTTTTTTTAAAGGTACAAAGATTCATCCACACCCATATATGCACGCAAGGATGCACGCACACACGATAAGTTCATGCACAGTTACACTTACACGCACACGCCGAGGCACAGACAAATCATATGCAAACACACAGGCTTAGACAGAGCACACTAGTATTCACACGAAAATGCACATACTCACGCATACGCATACACAAACACATATATTTTGAAATATTAATATATTTTTAGAATTAATTTTGCCAAATTTCAAGTAATGTGTGGCGGAAATAAATGAATAAACGAATTTAATTTGAAGTAAAGTTCGTTAACGATTAAACATGAACATTCTGATGAATTTATCGATGATATATTATTGCCAGAAGAGAAGAAAGTGATTTATAAATAATGAAAAACTTAGGAACGTAGGAAGAGTAGGGAACAAATTCTTCAAAATAAATATTTTCTATTGAAAAAGAAGAATGCCCACTTTGAATGGAGCATTTGGCCTAGTTATGAACATGAATGATTGATATATCACGTTTTATGGTAGGCATGTACAAATCAAAATAAATGAGTTTTAGTTGAATGGAATAGCTCAGATCTTCAGTAAGGGTATAAGCATGTATAACATAAGGGTATAAGTATGTATCACAAAAGAAAAACAGACTTTCTTCAAAGTAAGTAGACCGATTATTATTTCTGGTAGAGTTAAGTGAAAAATATTTTTTTAAATAACTAACAATTCTTCAGACTTTCCAAATAGCTTTTCAAAACCTATATTTTTTACTTGCAAGTGCAAACGATAACTTTTAAAATAGCCATTATATTTATATTTGATACAAGTGGATATTCGAAATTTTTATGTTAATATCGATACTTGCTTCCGATGCGGAATAATAAATAAGAGTATCGATAACTTAACACATATAATTGTCACTCACATCTCTACTTTCACGTTATGGCACAGTGAAAACTTTTTTTTCTTGAGGCAATCTATATATTTTTGTGGATCATATTAAATATTCAGATGAATGTGTTTTTCACTTAAGAAAAGTTCTATGCGCAAACAAAAATAGAGTAATCATTTTAAATAAAGGCAAGGAAAAATTCTTTCCACGCTTCGTCTTTGTTGGGCCGTTTTAGTAAAAGTTTTCTCAATATTTATTTACTCACCCAATGTTGTTTACAAAAGTAACGATACGAAATTTAATCCGATATACTTATGCAAATCAGATTAATAAATAGAATAACACTTTCTCGATCTGGAAGTTGAATTTGTTGTCCATAATAGAAATTAGATTCGAGAATTAAGCTGTACAAAATTGTTATTCGCAATTTTGCATAACACTCAGTAATGTATTAGATATATTTCTTATTTGGAATCGATTTTAGAAAAAAAAATTGCTATAATTCTGTTATAAATCTTTTATAATATTTCAAACCTTCATTTAAGTGGGTGCCAAATAAATTAAATTTGATAAAATGTGAGAACACAAATATTTAAAAAAAATTATTCAATCTGAGGTTCATAATAATCTTGCATATATTTGGCGTTAATTTTGTAGAAATTCATTATTCACAATTAAATGAAACTACGTGATGTAGTATTATTTCTACTTTCTTTAATTTCTTTACGATGACCTAGTATTTGTTATATTACAACATCTTCAGGTGGGATATTAACAAAGATATCTTTGCTAATATCCCACCTGAAGATGTTGTAATACAACGAAACCTAGGTCGTGGTAAAGAAATTAAAGAAAGTAGAAATAATACTACATCACATAGTTTCATTTAATTGTTCATAATAATCATTATCCAGAAAACTTCCAAATTTCAAAGGTTGATAGGATATTGTATTCGAATATTTTGTTTGTAATATTTAATTTAATTTAATACACCTTCTCATGTTAAAGACGAATTAAATTGAGCTTCATTTAAATTTTTGGTCATTGAACTAATGGATACGTTTGATCAGTTACTTAAAGAAGTATGCAATTTCTAATCACCCTATTAGACTACAGCAGCGACTCTGTTTTTTTAAGATACGTCTTCATCATACAGCAAGAAATTCCCCATTCATCTTTTGTCATAACTATCTCCTTCATCACTCCCATAGAATGTGAATTGTAGGTAAATTTAAATGAAATTTAATTTTGAAACTAATTGATATGGCTCTTTTCCACCTTACATAATTTTAATAAAGGCAGAGAGCCACTAATTGATATTTTCTATATTATAATACATAAATAATTATCCATTCTCGTTACCCGACATTCATTGTATAATACGCTTGAAATATGTGGTGAGATCAAGGCATGAAGACAATATTGGTATAATTACATAATTATGAGAACTTTTGTTCCGATACGGTTCAAAGGATTTCAAAATGTTATTTGCACTTTTCATTTTATCTTGTAATTTGCATCATAATTATCTTTTTTTTTATTCGTTCTACATTGTAAAATGTAGACTCGTTTATTTTAGTGTGATGTAATGTTGAAATATATATTTATATAAAGTTTTAATATAAATCTATCGAGATCGCAGTCTGTATAGAGCAAACATCATAAAATCAATGTTGAAAAAAATAAACTAGTCGTGATACACATGTGTAAGAATTGTTGATATTAAATGGTATATCCTTGTTTACAATAAATAAATTTTATTATATAGCCACTCTGTCGTCTGAAATGATTTTCTTAACAACCGTTTAATGTAAGAGCTTGAAATTCGGCATGGTAATAAAGCATACAAAGTAGCATATGTATCAGTAGAGGATAATCAAAAATATTAAACGCGTCGTGCGTGATGTGAATGGATAGACTGACTTTCTATTCACATTCAGTTATTATTAAAAAATTATTTAATTTAATACTTCTAAAATTATTTACTATAGTTTTTTTACATGGTTCACAAAAAATTTTTACAAAATTTACGCAGAAACCGTTTGAATAAAAGTTTATAATTTAGCACAATGATTACGAATATTAGTTCGTATATTCTTAAATATTAATTTGCATATATTTTAACACTCAGAAATATGGATATAGAACTTTTAAAAGGGATAATTAAATTATGTCATTTTTTGTTTCGTGTATTGTGAGATTAGGATAATCTTTACGCAAAAATTTTGTTTTAAAATATTATATGGAATAATTTTAGAGATAACTTTTTTTTATTTAAAATATTTTTTCCGTGTACATTTAATTGTTTATATATCTCTTAGTGTGTAAAGAATCCTTCTAGTATTAGTTCTACTCGTTCCTAATAATATTTTTTTGTCCCTAATTTCTATCCCCACTTATATTGCATTGTTTTTGGAGATAGCGGTCAGGGTACTACACTACAAACTATAATTTCTTTATGTGTCTTATTTACCTAATTAAAACAAAGTTCATTTAGCCTTTGTTACTTTATTTAATACTTATGTTATTTTTAGCAACATTTATGCATTCATACAATGACTTTATATCCGGCACATTTTCTAATATACATTTCTTTCAGAGGCTAATCAACTACGAATTCAGCTTATTCAGATATCTAAACGTAATTACGTGATCGAGAAAAATATGATGTTTCTAGAAAATGTAGAATACAAAAATGAAAATAAGACACAAATCTAGCAAAATATGAGGTAAATAGGTGTTCACATTTTTAATGAAGGGTAGATTTTGAATATCTTGCCTGAAACACAATTCATAAATTGATTAAATCATCAAAAATGTTAAGTTTTCTTTTTCTATGCGAAAAATATATTTACGATATATGAAATTACTAAACATTTTTGTACGAAATTGTTACATCGAATGCTGGATCTTATTAGATTAATACGTTTTTTGGCGATGGTTATGGAACAAATTTTGCCAACACTTTGTTTTAATTAGGAATCTAAATCTTAAATAGACAGCATTCGGAAACTTCTCCCAGAGCATATTGGTATTCTACTTCGCAATTTTTAATACATTTTTACGTTTTTTTCATCAGCATAAGGCTAAAATTTCAGTTTCATACGCAATGTAGTTTAACTGTTTTAGCGGTACGCTTCGAATGAGAGAATTGGTTTTGGTATTAGGGAAATAAATGTAATTGTTTAAAAAGTGGATTCTTTTGTTCGTAATTATCAATTAAGAATAAAAAATTGGGATTATTAAAATTTATATAGAATACTAAATGTTACCCGTGAATTCGTCAATGTAAAAAATATTTAAAACCGATTTTAACAGGGCGCTATTTTGTAATAATTAGAACCTTTAATAAAAAAATACACAACGCGATTGTTACTATAATGATATGAACAATTCAAAATTCGGCGCGTTGGAAACTCTCAGTACGCGCAGACATCCGTCGTCGATATCTGCCCTTACTTGCGATGTGATGATATCCTACGTTTCACCCCGCTATGCTGATATCGTCAGCGTATACGTAACCCCATGAACCTGCCCACTGTTATTTCCATTGTAGTATTAGCGCTTTGTTGAGATTTGGACTACGCAGAATTTTATTTATTTCTTCGTAATTACTATGTTTATGGCGATGGGTGTTTAGGATGTCATCAATAAATGTACCTATTTTCTTATTTTTTTTCATATAAAAATTTGCATTATAAAACTTTGGGGTGATACTTCGTAGAGCATGCATGTTAATAGTTTTATTTTTGTCTATTGTTGAAAAAATGATGTTCATATTGACGGGATATCGAATAAAAATCTGCCATTTCGGAGCTATTACCATATTAAAGGGGAAGGGAAGGGGAAGGGAAGGGGAAGGGGGAAGGGGAAGGGGAAGGGGAAGGGGAAGGGGAAGGGGAAGGGGAAGGGGAAGGGGAAGGGGAAGGGAAGGGGAAGGGGAAGGGGAAGGGGAAGGGGAAGGGGAAGGGGAAGGGGAAGGGGAAGGGGAAGGGGAAGGGGAAGGGGGAGGGGGAGGGGAAGGGGAGGGGGAGGGGGGGGGGGAGGGGAGGGGGAGGGGAAGGGAAGGGGAAGGGGAAGGGGAAGGGGAAGGGGAAGGGGAAGGGGAAGGGGAAGGGGAAGGGGAAGGGAAGGGGAAGGGGAAGGGGAAGGGGAAGGGAAGGGGAAGGGGAAGGGGAAGGGGAAGGGGAAGGGGAAGGGGAAGGGGAAGGGAAGGGAAGGGGAAGGGAAGGGGAAGGGGAAGGGAAGGGAAGGGGAAGGGGAAGGGGAAGGGGAAGGGGAAGGGGAAGGGGAAGGGGAAGGGGAAGGGAAGGGGAAGGGGAAGGGGAAGGGGAAGGGGAAGGGGAAGGGGAAGGGGAAGGGGAAGGGGAAGGGGAAGGGGAAGGGGAAGGGGAAGGGGAAGGGGAAGGGAAGGGGAAGGGGAAGGGGAAGGGGAAGGGGAAGGGGAAGGGGAATCTAATACCATGAAACAAGCAATTTCACTTTCCTATGGAAAACTCTAAATACACCGAGCATTGCTCGGTCACCTGGTACTGTATATAAATTGATTAATGGTGCTCACCAAGTTTACATGGCATATCTAAATATAAAAGAAATACTTAACTGTACATTCAGTTTCTAGATTACCAATAATTTTATAATTCATCAGTGATTCATTATTGAGGAAAACGTTGTACACCTGCTTCGTTTTATTTTTTGAAATGTATACCCATATTATTTGTACACGGGTTCGATCAAAATTATATATTTAGGACGTAAAGAAAAGTATTGAAAATGGAATTGAGTAGCATTTGGTCTATGTACAAGAAATTTATAGACACTTCATAAAATCTACAATAATATTGAAATTAATTACTGATACCACATTTAAAAAAAACCAAATTTTTTTCATAACTGTTTAAAAAATAAATTACACAAAGTTTTAACATAAATTGATTTGTCTTTAAACACTGTCTTGTGTTATATTTGTCACAAACATTAATTATGTGATAATGATCAAGACAGTTTTATACGTGATTTTTTTAATGTTCACCATTTTTTACATTTTGAAGTGTCTGTCAAAAAAGTTAAAAACCGAAATTTAAATACTTAATGTTTCTTTCTAACAACATACTTTATCTTTTTATCTGTTAGAAACATTTTGCTACTATGTCATGTCGATCGTAAGAATGATTTCCGTGACGCAGAAATTCTGTAATTTTAGGCCATTTAGAATTGCAAGTGAATGTAATAATCAATTGATTAAATTCGTTATTAGTAGGTGTCGATGTCGTGTAACAAGTTTGTCAAGTTTCAAGTTTGCAGGTCTAATAGGTAAAGAGATAGACATGCACCGACTCATTTTACCAAACACTCCGACAAACCTCATAAGGGTTGATTTCGCTAAAAATTTGTTCTCAGCAGCTACAGCTAGCATACATGCAAAATTTCAAGTGTGTAGTTTAAAAAATGTATTCCAGAAAATGTTAACATAAATTTGTGTAACTTTCAACACTGCTTTGTGTTACATTTAAATATAAATATAAATATTGAATATGTCCTTTTAACAATGTTCTTTTCCTTAGTCCGGTAAAAGAAGTTTTTTACTATGGTATGTCGATCGCAAGAATTTTGGCCTTGACACAAAAGTTCTTTTATTTTGGGCCATTTAGGTTTGCAAGTGATGTAGTGAACAAATTTTCGTGTCCAAAATGCCGCACATGCATCATAGCATCTTAAGTTCGCTCATGAAAATAGCAAGTCCCACCAGTAAAAGAAGAAAAGGGGAATACAACCATATTTTCTACCTATAAGAAGAGGGCAATATAACCATATTTTCTACTTTACAAGAGTTCTTATCATGGCGTCTTTAATATGGACATATTCCACACTTCTCAGTTTTTCTTGGTTGTTACGAATAAATATATGTCTTTTGATCTTAATTTTTGTATACGTATCGATTAAAATTTATTTAAAGTACTGTAAACGATAATAAATAGTATTCTTCATTATCATATAGTTTCATTATCATATAGCGATTTGGTATATTGACGTGATAGTCATATAGGTAGATAAAGAATATTGTAGAATTTCATAGGTACGGTGCAAGTTATTAATTCGTTCCAAATTGTTTGTCTCTGCTTTAGAGAAAAATATTTCTCCTTTTTAAATTTTGTCCGACAATGAGAAATGTTACTTCTTTAGTCTCAACAGAATTATAACTCTATTTATTTTCTTCGGAGTGCTCCTTTTCAGCTTAAATCACTTCATCATTAATAAATAAATCAAAAGCAGCCTTATAATGAAAAATATAATTTTTGTGTTCGTGCATTAACCGTATTATTCAGTTATCTGACCAATTCTGGCTTCACGTAAGGGTAAATGACGTGAGAGTGAAACAACGAGTTTCACTCTCACGTCCATCATGGTAACAAGGTATATCTGAAGGAATGAAGATTGTTGATGAAGTTCAGCTATAAAGGTCACTATTCTATGCTAAACCTCTCGCTTCAAAGGTCGGCATAAAATTGCCCTAACTAATTTCTCTGGCTCCCAAAGACGTCGCTTGAAAGCACCCATTATACGTACAAACTCCTCAGAAGATGTTTTGCTGCAGGATGCTTATGATTAAGGAGAATATGTAATTGATCAGGGTATAGTATAATGGTGGAGAGCTGAACTTTACCTGTAGTGCAGCATATTCCCTGAGCTTTAATGGTAAAATTTGCTATTATTAGGTTTCTATGTCACACAAGGAGCATACATACTAAGTTTCAAGTTTGCAAATTTTACAGGTAAAGAGAGTGCCAAAGAAACATTCTACCAACCCACCTCCACCCACTTCATACGGGTTGATTTCGATGAAATCCGTTTTCAACGTTTGTTTATGTTGCGTAAGGGAAATAGGTGATAAATGTTAAGTTTTTTGGTCTTATAGGTAAAGGGATAGTGCCACCGACTCATTCCAGCAACCCAGCCCCATTAACTTCCTTAGAGATGGGTTTCGGTAAAATCCTTTATTAGTTGGAATCCATGTCATAAAAAAACACGCACTCCAAATTTCAAGTTTTAGGTCTTATAAGTCCAGAAATAGTGTTACCGATTTATCCCACCAACTTACCCCTCAAACACTCTTAGGATGCTCTTCCCCCTTAGGTATTGATTTTACTATAATCCATTCTCAGCAGGTGTCTATGTTGCTTAAAGAAAATAGGTGCCAGGTTTCAAGTTTGCCATCTTATAGGTCAGGGGTTGATTTTGATGAAATCCATTCTTAGTAGGTGTCAATATCGTGTAAGGAACATACATTCCAAATTTCGAATTTATAGGTCTTGTAGATAAAGAGAGTACAACTGACTCATTCCAAAAACCCACCGCTACTCACCCTTTTAGGGATTGATTCCGGTAAAATAAATGATCTTAGTGGGTGTCTATGTGGTACAAAACCACGTATTCCAAATTTCAAGTTTGTAAGTATTATAGGTAAAGAGATGGTGCTACCAATTCATTCCACCAACCCACTCCACTATCTCCAACAAGGATTGATTTCGACAAAATTTGTTCCCATGAGACACATACATACCAAATTTCAAAGCTGTACATATGTATGTATGTATATATATATATATATATATATATATATATATACATATATATATATATATATATATGTATGTATACATATATATATATATATATATATATATATATATATATACATATATATATATATATATATATATATATATATATATATATATATATATAATTAAAATAGTGATACGATACAAATAAAATTCAATTTAAAGATACAACTGGATTTAAAAATCCAAAGTAATCCACAAAATTTCGTAAAATAATTCGTTATGAAATAATACGGATGACACTCGTAAAATGTGAAAAAATTAAATTAATACGTTTGGAATTTGAACCAGTATAGCTATTTTCTTAATAACTTGCTGCGAGCCACTTCACTGAGATTTCGTCCCTTAAATAATTAATCTTGAATTGTACGCCTGGTCCAACGGCATCCCCTTAAACCCTTGTTAATGAAAGAGAGAATTTCCTAATCTTTTTCCTTCTTAGCAACATCGTGAACAAAGAGATCGCAAAGTGAAAGTAATTTGTCGCAACCTAATTTTGTTTCTGCTTGCTGTAAATGTTGGATGACCCCACATTTAAACTGTCTTCTTAGGTGTCCTCAATAATACCTCAAGGTTAAAAGAATGGTGTTTGAATATGTGTCATTATTTTTAACTCGAACTCCCAGTTTTTAAAATAGGTGAAAATTTCAAGACGCTCAAAACCCCATCTTCCTTATTTATTAAAGTGCATGGAATAAAAACTTAATTTAATTTAATTTTGTTACAGACAATTCAGAAAAATTCGTAAATAACTAAATTTGGTCACTTCTCATAACTTCACTGTGTGTTTGCTTCGTATAGAAATAAGAAATTTAATTTTTCCCTAATTATATTCAATTTAAAACGAATTCAGTAATTACATGCCTTATTTGAAAATTTTACATTTGGATCCATTTTTGAAAGAGCTTCATTAAAAATTATATAATATGCACTAAAAACGGAAAAAAAATTGATTATCATTTAAATACATTTTCCATAAATACTTATATTTTACGAAAAATAAATACATATCCTTTACTAGTTTATAGTAGGTAAACTAATTTTGGAACCTTAAATTCACGAAAGTGTGGCGATATATTTATAATTAAATAGTATAAAATTAATTACATAAGAAAAGATGTTTAAATTTTCCACATTACGAGACAAAAATGCCATAATCGTGGTGTAAGAGTTTTATATATCGCCCATGTGTAATTAAAATACCCAGCAGCTTGACAGAGGTTGACTAAAATCCAATAGTTCAGTATTTAGTTTTAGCCCCTTGATAAAATATTTAATTGTGTAAGATGTGTGTGGAATGATTTCCTTTAATGTCAGCCATCACAATTATATTAGTTTTTACAATAACCGTTCCGGCACTAGAGGGTATACACACCAACGTACACATATGTAAATAGATCGATAAACAACACCTTTTCCTTGGCTTGGCACAGTCGGATAAAAATATATTCTCAAACCAAGTGTACATTTAACCAAATAATTATTTCTAATTACTTATAATCTTGGTAAAACTGTGTAGAAACGTACCGCATGTCGGATTTTTTTTATTCCAATAACAGTTATAATTTTTTTGTAGAAGTAAGTACTTACATAAATAATAATATTTACTTATATAAATGTTTAACGTACAAATGGTTGGTTTCCCAGACGATATAGAACAAAAACATTACGTTACCATATATATATATATTAATTTGGGTTTCGTGATTTTCAAGTGTAAGTGGTAAATATTGATGCGATAAAATTATGTCCCTCGTTGTCTAGTCTCATTTTATATAATCTTTTACACCTTTTGGAACCTTTGCCTCTTGAAACGATAAAAATTGCTGGTCGTTTTTTTCTCTGACGGCAGATTTACATTTTTTGCTGTAAGCTAACAGAATAAGTAACTTAAATATAAATAAACTTAAATAATAAGTTAAAGAATAAAATTATCATAAATAATACGAAAATTCGAGATAAAAGAACGTAACATACTCTTACAGCCTGCCGCTATGCATTGTTCGTATAGGAGATGTTTTCTTTAATCTTCTACATAGTTTTTTTTGTTTTCTACGTAGAAAAAAACGTTGAAAAATAAAATATATCATATATGAAAATAACGACAATTACATCAACATATTATAAACGTATTGATGTAAGCAAATTACATCGTTAATCCTTCAAGATATAAAGCAAATAGGAGAAAATGAAAATTTATGACAGGGCATTATTCATTTGAATATTCGACCGTGACTGAACAATGTAAAGAGGTAAATGCTTTCTAAATTGAATGTAAGTTCCGCGGATATAAAATTATACCAATCCAATACTAAAGGATTAATAGCATATTTATTGAGCAGTTTACGATGTATCTAGTAAAGAGCAAGTAAATATAGAAGAACCAGCTCATATACAAGAATAAATTAAAGAGAAATCTATTAAAAGAGTTACCATACATTTCGAGGTACACAAATAATTTATAAATTTTCTGGCTTTTGTCCTTTTCAGCTGGTCAGAAGAATACTTTTATTTTCAAGTTTACTTTCAACAGGATAATGGAAAATTTTCTTTGGTGTGTAATATTTATATTCTACAGATATGTTCTGTTATTAATTCTTTTCTTTCAAAAAATGTTTGCTGCTTCAAGCTTTCATTTACTTCTCTACTACTATTTTCAATAATGACGTTATACTCTAGATAGACACGAACTTTTCAGACACGAACTTTTAATTATTTTTACTATAATTGTTTTTACATTTTTATTGATTTCGTTACACATAAAGATCGGTTTTAAAAAAAATAGACCTGTCAAGTGAAAATTATACTTGCGCAATAAGCGTGCCGTGCACTCAGCCTCTACTTAAATATTTAGAGTAATACACTCCGATCGTGTACTTAGGATGCGCCCATTTATCGCGATGCCCGCAACCGAGTGGGTGGCGTTTCGTTTAAAAAGTTACAATTTTGGAAAAAGTCTGTTGAAAAAGGTAATAATTTTCATTCAACCTTTACCTGATTCTTAATATTCATGATTATTTTGAGAATTTTTTGAACGATCGGTGATAAGGACAAGGGACAGTAATTTTTTAGCATTTTAAGGAAGAATTCTTAAAACATTCCTAAACAAAATTCTTCACACACGCACATTAACACAAACACACACAGTCACAGACACACACACACACACACACACACACACACACACACACATACATATTTATATATCTGCTAAATTTAAAACTTTTATCGCCTATGCCATGCGGATGGATGGACAGATGAACAGATTCCGGAGTGATTCCGTTAGAATTCAATTTTGAAAATTTTGTCACAAAACGTTAAAAGCGATTTATGACATCACGGTCACCCTATTGACTTTTTTACTTAATGTGTAAGCTGTGACTCTTTACATCGTTCGATAAATTTACTTAACCGCTTATTTTTCAAAATACAAGGCACACATGTGATACACAGCAACTAATTTTGCTACGTACATATTCGTTTCGCATTAGGCAGGTAAAAGAAAACTGATTGAAATGACTTGTTATATGGAATGATTGAATCTAAATCGTTTATTAAAATGACGTTAAGTAACGTAAATGAAATCATGAATACTTCACGTCATATATAAATAAGGGATCATAAATTACAAAGTATAATTGGAAAAAACATTGTGTACAGACTTGCTTCATTTAATTATAAATGGATTTTCATTTATCATCGATGCTTTTATTTGACGAATAATTAAATTTAACAAGAAAGGAAATTAAGGAAACACAAAAGACTTCAAAGAACGGGTTTCAATTTTGTAATTCCTTAATGTCATACCTGAAGTAGCCAATTATAAAAAGTATATTTTCCTTTGTACAAATCATCTGCAGGTAGTTTTATTCAGCTCTGCATATTATGTATATTTCTCATTTCAATCACTTAAAATAATTGTGGTATTTAATGTCGACATCAAAATATATACTTAGCCAAATCTCTTAAGGCATTCTCATTTGTTGCAATGATCAGTCGTTTTAGCTTGGAAAATGAAATGGAAAGTAAAATACTAAGCCTTCCAATGAATTATTAATAACCTCAATTGCTATTTAGGATTAATATCTAGACTTTATTCTTTAAACATATATTTAAATATTATATTATGAATGTACCACTGAAATAGCATCGTAAAAAATCTTAAGAGTTTACTGAATAAATTTTTGTAAAAATATCTTATTCGTTTTAGTGAAGCGTTAAGAATACTCGTTTTCAATTTTCATTCAAAAAACATTATATTTCTTGAAGAAAATTTGGTTGATTAAACTTGAAATGGATTGAATTTCAATGGAAAATTTTATATTTTTGAATGATAAAACTACAATATTGATTGATGTATTCTACATTTCATGCAATGCTCGGCCATATAAACAATTGATAGTTCTTGACTATTATATAGTTAAATGGATACACAGAATATTCGCGTCTAGGTTCACATTCGTTTTTAAGACAATTTTATTGCAATATCTTTGGTAAATTTACAGTCATATAAAATCAGCCGTTACCAAATTTTCTAAGGCTGTTTGAGATAAAATTGTCAGTATGTAATATAAAATAAAAAAATATATGTATAAATAAAATAATAAAATATATATGTGAAATAAATAAAAAAATATAAATAAAATAATTTGGGATATACATATAGTGTTATTAATTTTACATACAGCGCCTTAAATTACCTTTCATAAGTATGCACATTCCTTGAGCGATAATGAAAAAATATTTTGAATTTATTCTTCTTTGTGATTTGTTTTTTTATCAAAACATATTGTTTTTATTCCCAAGCTTGAACTGAATGCAAAATTTTTTAAATTATTTATTTATGACATGTACAACTAATATTTTAGAAACTCGGTATTCATAAACAAATTACCATTATTAAATTTTTTGCTATTTGTAAAAAAAATTGGGGTCAATATTCTCCATGCACAAAAGAATAACGTACAAAAAAATTACACGTTTATGTAAAAGTAGAGCCCTATGAAAGTTGGATTACAAATATGGTAAGCATTCTTAGCCCATTCGTTATAGACCTTTATACTGATAATGTTTTAAATCTAAAAACTTAATAAAACCTTTAATAAAATTTTAAAAAAAACTATTCGGAACAAATGTCATCAAAGTTACGGTAATCATTTAGTTTATTAGAAGCCAATTACGCAAATGACAGTAAAATTATAAAAACAGTAATTGGATAAATATTATACAGATTGGCCACATCACCGATTTAGCTAAAGAAACGTAGATAAATTGAAACTAATTCCAATTACGAAATTATTAAATTGTTATCAATAATTAATGGTTACTATTGTTAAAATATTATTATTATTCAATTATAATTAATATTAAATTATTATTATTATGGTTAAAGTATCAACGCTAGCCATTAACTAGCATCAGTTTTCCTATTATATTTTATCTTAAACTCACGTATTACGTGGAGACCGTATTAGAATTGATTAAATATAAAATAAATATTTTATTTTGAATTTTGTTGATGCTATTATTTAAAACTTATTCAAATTGATCTCGATATGAATCCCGGTTTGTCTATTTTATCTATCGCTTTCATCATTGAAACCAATCTGCGACATATTTGAAAGTATTAAATTCACTTGTCATTTGAGGTGTAGGGCAGAGGAAATCCAAATACAAACATATTTTGCATGAATTTAATTTACAAATGTATGGGAACGATCAAAAGCAGAAAATCTACCTTATTGCAGTTAACTGGAATAAGTTCAAAGAATAGAAATTGTTTCACGCGGTTACCACAACTTACGAAATTTCAGTATTCATTTGCTAATTGATTTTTATGTTTATTAAATAAACAAAAGCAGCTATTCAGTACGAGAGCTACATTTCATCGGTGATATTTGTTCATAAAATTGGAAAATTCAAGACTATGTCCACTCGTCCTAAATTTTAAATATTCCCTTCAGAGAAGACGTAATTTTCCCATGAAATTTAATGTAGTTTATCAATTTTCCTTTGTTGGGGGGTTTATTTAATTAATTTATTTTGCGTTTAGGCTGTAGGGATGTAAAGGGTAAATAATTTCATTTTCTCGGACATATTATCATAAATCGAAAATTTTTTCTTTTATTAATTTTCTTTAACACAACACGTAATCCACAATTAAATGAAACTACGTGATGTAGTATTATTTCTACTTTCTTTACTACGACATAGGTTTCGTTGTCTTACATCTTCAGGTGGGCTATTAGCAAAGATTTTTATTACGAATTTTGATCTTTGCTAATAGCCCACCTGAAGATGTTGTAATACAACGAAACCTATAGATAATATAAGAAAGTAGAAATAATACTACATCACGTAGTTTCATTTAATGGTCAATAATGAATTTCTACAAAATTAACGCCAAGTATATTCAACAACACGTAATATTAGAGCAAAGTAAGAAAAAAGTACATACGATATTATGTTATACATCATTATATCATATGCAGTGTAGAAAAAAAACAGAATGTGGCTACGCTAGACCGTAAAATTGAGTAATAGAAATATTGTAAAATATAAATTTTAATTATAAATTGTATTCTCACTTAATAGCTTCTTTTTAATTTGCTTCTCTAGAATGTAGAAATCTTATAGAAGTATTTGGTTACCATTTGTCAACCAGTGAGAAGGAAATTAAAAAAGTATGTAAGATTTTTTATTAATAAAATCAGACACTGAATCCAAGATCACCTTGAACCTTTATGTATATAGGTTGTAACTAAGATCATGGTTATCATTCATACACGGAATCAAACTGAATAAATTTGATGCGTATTTCTAAGAAGTGTGAATTTAACCTGTATGGATAAGAGACACATTAAATAAAGCAAAGTTTGTGAATGCCCTGAAAGCCTTAATTCTTATTCGTTGAGATTGAAATTGTAAAGCAAAACCTCGGATAAGAATCTAGAACAAGTTCGTAGATGAACAAAATTGATCTAATACTTTCAAAACTACAACCAAAGTACACAAGTGACACATTGTCAAAAAGAACTTTTAAAATATTGCGGTTCTCGTCATATAGGGATTATACGTATTATTATATGTAAACTATATAATAATATATATAATTTTAATGGAAGAATATCTACGACAAAATGGCCCTGCTTTATTTATATAATACAATTTTATTTGTATGTTATCAAAAAAAGTAATTAAATGTCTATTAGTGGTCATCGAAATGTCACTGTATTTCATTTGAATTTTTGTATTTTTTCACGAAAATAAAAGACCCAATTCAAAAAAGAAATTTTGAAACCGATTAAATTTAGAATATCTGTTTCTTTTATTCTGCCTTTCATTATCATTTTTAGGGTTTGAAGCCTCAAAAGGAACCTTTCTGATATCGCTAACGTGTCCGTTGTTTTGTCACACCCATTTTGTTTTCAGAAATGGCTAGACGTAGAGACAAGAAGTTTTGCTTAAAGCATATTAATTCACATATAGGTCAATAATTGACACACAAAAATATTTGTATGAAAATATTAAAATGGACCAAATTCTATATATATATATATATATATATATATATATATATATATAAATATATATATTGTGGAGTATCTTTTCGAAGGTCTATTTAAAAGAGTAATAGTAAAATGAATTACTGAGAATAACTTTTTTTATAATTACAATTAGTATATCTTCAGAGCTGTGTTAAAAAAATATGCACCTAAACTGCTCCTCCCTTCCTACGCATGGGTTATAAATAAAACTATAAAAATGGTTCTAGATATCACAGTTATTTAGATATTCACGATAATATTTAGGTCCCACCCAGTAAATTCGATAAATACTTATTGCACTAGGAAATCCATATTTATATTGGCTTAGGTTAAATTAAATAGTTGCATCTTCCAACGAGATGGGGAACTATTGGGCGAGACTCACACTCGCCCAGTTTAGTTCTCAACAACGTTAACACATGTCGGCAATGAAAAAGTACGATATTCACATTTCTGTTTGGCGCTTGCGATAGGCTTTATTTAAAAATAAGGAAGTTACCTATAGAATATTATTCAAGATACAGTGACAACAAAATTCCGGAAAGCATTAAAAATATAAATTATTTTGCACGTTTCGTTTTGAGACTTTTTTCTCAGTGAAATTTAAAATTTTCCTTTACTTTCATATTTTGTAATATGTTATTTTAGTTTACCAATGATAATAAAATATTTTATATGATGGCCTTATTTTATTCTTGGTGTAAAATTTACAAAAACAACATATTTAAATTTACTGATCTGAGAAATATTTATTGACTTATAGACCATGTTTAGATTATCTAATTCGTGATCGAGAGAGATAAGTAATATTAAATAATTTTGGTAACGTCTCATTAAGAAGGAATGCCGCACTGCTTTATAAATTTTAACATTGTAATATTTTATATTTGGAAGGAAATATAATTTTTTTACTAATTTTTAATTCATTTTTAGTTTTAATTTTGTGTTCAGAATATTGTGTGAATATCGCTGAATTTAATTTTCAGCACTTCTGCGATACTAACATTTTAATTCACTGCTTTCTATAGTGATGACAGATACCATAAACATGGAAATTGAAAATCAGTAAATATGTACGTTATTCAACTCGGTACAGCAATGTTTGTTATAAATACTTTAATTTTGTTTTGTAATAATATATTAAAAATTTTAAGCTATTAACTTTTTTGCAAGCTGATGTTATACAACGAATATAATCGTCAGGAAAGTCATGTGTCGGAGTAGGTTAAATATTAATATTGTGAATATACTAATTCATTTTCAGCATAAAGAAATTATCTAAACTTATTATTCATACATATTATAACGAGTATATATTTCTAAATATTACGTCAAATATTAAAAAAAAACAGTACTATCAATAATATTCAATTGCGGGCTTCAAATTTTTTACAAAATTATATTTGTAGATAAAAGCATTGTTGACTGAACTTGTATTTGGTATATTCATATTTTAAATAGGCAAGTCTCAAATATTTATAAGTAGTAAACGTTTCTGAAATACGTCATATGTATTGATATACGGTATCAGGTTAAATAGTAGAACACCAATAAATTGCACTTTTAACACAAACAATATTTTTGCAAATTCATGCGTAAAATTCAGACATTTTAATATGTAAATAAAAACATAAATTATAAAATTATATAAAAAAGGCAACATATGAAATAAATATAGAACGTTACACATGAAAACTTGCCAAGTAGTTTAAAATTTAAAAGGACATTTTATAAATGTATTTAAGAATTAAATCACACATTACAAAATAAATATTTACTACATCTGGCGTTAATTTTGTAGAAATTCTATATTCACAATTAAATGAAACTACGTGATGTGGTATTATTTCTACTTTATTTAAATTATTTACCACGATCTAGGTTTCGTTGTATTTTAACATCTTTAGGTGGGAAATTAGCAAAGATGAACTCTTAGCAACTACCAATAGCATTTAAATATTACACAAGATAATAGATTACGTTAGGGTAAAGAAATTAAAGAAAGTAGAAATAATACTACATCACGTAGTTTCATTTAATTGTGAATAATGAATTTCTACAAAATTAACGCCGAATATATTCAAAATAAAATAGATTTTCATTGAACAAATTAAAAAGGTATAAACCCCATTCGGAACGGGAAAAGTACACGGTTTAATGTTTGGAATTCTCCACTATTTTAGAGATAAAGTTAATATTTAAAAATATACTTGCTTTCTTGCTTAAACATATAATGCAGTAGTAATATTCAAAGAAACATGATAAATGTAATGGATAGTAGCAGTTTAATTATGTTAATTGCACGTATATTTTTTGTTTTAATTTTAGTAGACTTTTATTAGTTAAATTTGCACGATGATAATTGTTGAACTTATCTGTATAATATTCCCAAAATAACCAAAAATTTGCATACGATTTTTAAAATTAAATTTAGCGTTACTTGTTTTAAATATTCTCTACTTTAGTTGCTTTGCCTTGTGTTCGGGGAGATAGCCTCTAATACTATGACTAGAAAATAAAGTTGAAACTAAATTATTACAGAACCTGTACTGAAAAAAGAAGCGATAAAAATCTAAGGATATAAAGAATGCTATTTATATTTAATATACATTGAATTCTTTGCAAGCCACCTTAATGTAAAGTAAAGTACACCCTCGCCGTGTGCTTTATTGTCGCCTGGACCACCAGCCTTTAGTTTTGAAGGTAGAAGCAATTATTATCGGTATCGATCAGGTAATTTTACGAGTGACCAACTTTCAATCTAGCTTTTTGGAAAGAGGAAATCTTCCTTCAAATCAAATTTGGCATTTTTAAATTAAAAAAAAATATATATTATAATTAGAATTTCCTTTTGAAAAATGACATGTTGCTCTATCCGTTGGTCTATGTGTTAGTATATACCTATATACGTACCGATGTTAGTGTTTTTACTATAGATTTGATAAATATCAGAAAAGTGATTGTCAAATAATTTAATTTTTATAAAAAATCCATATAAAAAAAAGATTTCAATTCTATTAATATTTTATAAATATTATCGGAATGAAATCAATTATAAAAATATATCATCTAATAATTATTTGAAGTAATAAAACTCTATTCTGTTTTAATTGTATATTACTGAACAAATTTAATAGGAATACTGGTTTTACATAAATGGTTTCAAATATTTCATTGTAGCAACTGAGAACAATGTAGTTAATGAATATTTCAAAAGTATATTCATTTGTATGTTTTTATTCTTTAATAACATCCTCATAATTCAGCCAACAAAAATAATCATCATAGGTGTTTTGGTTGCCTGAATAACTTTACGTTTTGTAACAAAAAACTTGTGAATTTTAGGAATAAGAGAAAAATGTTCAGTACTATTGAAACTTGCAGTATGAGAGTTTCCGGAAGTATTCAATTTTTAAAATATCTAAATTATTTTTTTACAGTTCAAATATATTGCCCAATATATCCCTAACCCGTGTAACATATTGTGAAATTTTAATAAGGTATGAGGTTTAAAAGCATGCCATAATTATTCGGAAACTCCAGGTAAACCTTTAGTGAAACAGTTTTTTAATAATTTTTAATTTAGCAATTTTGGATATTTTCAGCAATATTTCTGAAACTATCTTATGTTAAATTCGGAAAAAATCTATTTTTCGTAGTTCATATCAGTTACGTTTATTTTATTCCCTTCTCCAAAATTTTTAGAAAATATTTTGGATTGCTAACTATTGAACTGTGTGTAGAGTGTTAAACTCTAATCATAGGCCAAATTTCAAGTTTCTGTATAGAATGTTTTTTGAGAAAAACAGATGTGACCCACATTGACAGATGACTGGACATCAAGTGATTTTATAAAAGTTTCGTTTTTTTTATTTTGAGGTGCGGGACCCTGAAATATATTGCACATTTGTGTGAGCAAATACACCATTAAGTCGTGAAAAATTCGTTGTTTAGTTAAGGTTCCTTATGAGATATTTATTTAGTACATTTCTTCTCTGAACACAGTTTACGCGTAAGGGAAAAGAAAATGTGGCAAGTCTCATTATCGTAGTACGGAAATATTTTCTTCTTTCGTTGAAATATTTATACGGAAAATAAATGAAAATAATACATTTATTTAAAAAACAAGTGGCTGCTCGTAAAGCAGATTTATTTTCTCCTTATTTTCTACGGGTCTGTTTTATATATTTTGCTAAATTCTTATTTAAAAATGTTTTCTTTCTGTATTTGGACTTTTTTATTTTTATCCTTTTTCCCTTTCTAATTCTAGTGAATATATTTATTTTTATTTATTTATTTTGAGACTTATTTCCTTCACTTCAAAATTAACGTACTATGACTGAGAGACCGTACCCTCCGTTCAGTGAGGCTGCAAAGTGGTTACATGTGCTGCCTGCCTTCCCGTTCAAAGATCGCCGAGGGCGGTTTCGGGCACAAAGGTTTGCAAATATCAAACGACCCGAAACGCATCGTTCAAAGACAAGTTAATTTACATTTTCTATTCTTTCGTTTTATTCTCGTGTTTTCCATCCTTTTTCTTTTCCGCTTCATTTTACTTGTTTTGTAAGCCGAACGACAAGTTTTACAGACAAAAATTTACATAGCAGATTCAAATACAAAGTTTTGAAATTTAAGGAAAGAAACGAAAACATAAAAAAACTTATCTATTTCATCAAGTCAGGAGTGGTTGCATAGTTTTTTCAAAAATTAATAAATATTATATTTAAAAGTAAGTAATTTTAGTACTTCGGTTTAAAGATATATCCTTTCCAAATCGTCAATAAAGCGCCCCAATAAGTAATTATAAAACATCTTTGTAAAAAAATTTAATAGTGTAATGTAACTCTTCATAAGTAATAATTTTAATGAAAATTATAATGGATACTTTAGCATTAATTTTTTCAGTAAAGGAAAACATTGCATTCAATGACGAAATTTTTGTCAAAGCAAATATTTATTTTTGCCCCATAAAGCTACTATTTTAAAAGTGCATGTTTTCATAACGTCTAATACCTATAAATCTAAGGCCACAGAATCCTATAAGGACTTTCCGTTTTTGTCGAATTGTAAAAATAATTGTAAAAATTAACATGTGGTCCGATTTCAATAAAGAGAAATGGGGAGAATAGGAAGCTCTCTTCTTCGGGGAACACCCTATATGTCCGGAAATGTGTACTGAGAAATATTGTTTTCTTGATTTTTCCTAATGCACATGCGGTATTTCTAACTGTTGAAAATTTATTTTTTTACACCTTTCAAAATATTAGTAAAATGTGATCAAGACAAAATTGAAAAAAAAATCAATAAGACTAGAAGATTATAACTAATAGACTATAAGACAAGACTTATAACTAATTTTCTGTATTATAACCTGTTAATTAATTTAATTTAATTTATATGTAATGTTAAAGGATACGACAAAAAACTCTCAGTGACTTTGGTCAAGTCCTGATAAATATAAATAGTTTTGCGGCTTTACAATTTTACATTTTGTTATTTAATGGTAAAAATTTGCTCATGAATCCTTTACATAGTTGCATTTTTTTTATTCATCTGAAAATTCATTCGAACCATATGGAGCAGATTATGAATATCAGAGCATACTCACAGGTAAAACCGTAAAGAAATCTACTAGCAAATGACTTGTTTTTTTATAATCTGAAGAGTTGAAGTAAGCAGACTAGAATATGTGTTAAAATTAATATAGATTTAAATGGTGTATTTATTAAAATTGTATTTCTCTTATTTTAAAGGACTTATGTACAATAATAGAAAAACTTTGAACTTTATTCGCAAATATGATTATAAAATGTGCAATTATTAGTATATAATATTTAAAAAAAAAAATAATGCCAGTCAGTTTTCATTTTTCCTTTAGTGTCGTATTTTGCTACTTTGAGAACTAGACAATATGTATAAAAATTCGCAGGCTCTCGATTCATTTTGAAATCGATGCAGTTTATGCCTACAAATAAAACAATAGATATAGCCTACAGTTATATGCTTCCAAATAAAACAATTTAAAAAAACCTAAGTGACCACCTAAGATTTGAGAAGTATACTCACATTAAATTGTCTCGCCGTCTCTCTCATGATTGGTTCTCGTAACATCAGTTAAAATAATACTTGTAATATTGTAAATACTGTATAAATGATTAATAAATAAATCTCGGTTTTGATTAAACTTACAAACCTTTTCGTAAAAATAAATGATATAATTAAAATTAGGTTACCTTATGTTCAAATTCTAAGGTTATATATAGACTGTTACCTTTTTGGAAAAAAAATAAATAAGAAGAAATATATTGGAAAAAGATTCCAAAATAAATTTTTATACTTTTGTAGTAATAATAAGAAACGTTTCGTTGCGTAAGTACGGGTATTTTGAGTGATAATATTTAATGTTTGGATATTTGTATCATATAAGTATTATTTTGAAATGTCTTAAATATCAAAATTTTTATTTTGTAATTGGACCATAGTATCATCCTTAATAATTGTGTATAGCGCTGAAGCTAAAGTAGACATGAACAAATTCCTTTAGTCGTTCTTGCGTTATGCGTCAAAAAATAAACGGGTCCATAGATGAAAAGAGTAAATATCCTAAAATAATATTTTCTTTTATGAATTTTGTTGGCTTTCCCTAAATAATTTATATCTACAATGTGCAGATGTGCCAATTCTAATTTTACTATATCTATAAAAAAGAAACAACCATATTTATACAGTCTCATGCTAAACCCACCAAAATATTTGAGTTACCATTATTGACACAGATTATAATTTTAAACAAGCTCAGGAAACAAAGACACTTTATAACGAATACATAAAACAGAGAAAAATTTTACGCTAGGAAAAGACTGACACGACGTCGGCCAATATGTTTCTTTTACATTCGGGTTTATTACTCAAGAACCTACCCCTCTAATATCACTTCACACTTAACCATGGCCACATCCATTTTGCCATTATACATCTGCGTGTAAAACTTCATTGCGCGATTTCAAAAAAACGAAGCGTCATCTTTTTAAACACTGACTCTATTCATTATATATTTGTTTAATGTGTATGAATGGACTGCAATGTAAACGATTTTTTAAAATATAAAATTTGCATATATTTTGATTAAGTGAACCGATTAAAACGAAATAAACTAAATATTATATTAAGTTTTTAAAATTAATAGAGAGGAAAAATTCTTAAATAAAATTTTTGGGTATATATATATATATATATATATTTATATATATATATATATATATATATATATATATATATATATATATATATATATATAGGTGTCTCAACGCCGAATTTAAATTTAAAGTTCGATAGCTTATTGGCGCTATTTTAGGTGATATTTTAGTCATTATGTTGCAGTGATCTGGCGTACACTGTGCTTATGGTGAGAAAGCGTATTTTTGCAACGGTTTTTCTGATCTTATAATCATTTTTAAATCCGGCGTTTTAATGATAGGCCCAGTGTTCAGTTAATCAAGATGTGTGTAAACAAGTTCAGAGCGTCAGGATATACACTAAATCATTCAAGTGAACCTAGAAATAGACCTGTGCGATCAATTAAAAACATTAACCGCGTCGCCGCTGTGGTCGAAGGGAATCCATGAAGATCAATTAAATGAATATCCATCGTTCAAATCTTCAAAGAATTTTGACTTTAGACATAAAATTACATCCCTGTATAATACAGATCGTTCAAATATCAAACCTAAAGACTACAAGAAGCGGAAAATTTTGCTCTCTGTACATAGTGATTTTTTCAGAGGAAAATTAGATGGACAATGTTTATTTTAACGATGAATCATATTTCCATCTTCAAGGTTACTTAAATTGTTAAAATTGTCGTTACTGGTTATTCAGACATCCAAAATAAAAGCATAAGAAAGCATTACATAGTCCTAAATTTACTGTATGGTGCTCAATATTGTCTAAAAAAATCATCGAGTTATTTTCCTTCGAAAATGACCGCAATACAACAGTGACGAGCAAGCGGTACAACGAAATAATTAACAATTTTCTTGTAACGGAGCTATGTGACGAGGATTTTAACGTGTCAGATGTATGATTTTAGCAAGATGAGGCCATTGCCTATACAGCTAGTGTCTCCATGGATACAATTAAGCAAGAGTTTTTCATACCCTACTTATGAAATTGGAGCAGCCGAAGGCTAAAATAAAGGAAGAAATAAGACCCATCTCATTCGACGTTCTGCGGTGCGTCATTGCAAATTCGCGCTTACGTTTTGAGGAGTGCGTTCGCCGTGATGGGACATTTTGATGGTGAAATATTCCATACATAAAATCAGCACTAATATATTTTACTGTAATTAAAATATTATAGGTATAATAATGAGAATTTTTTTTTATTATTATTTAAAGTTTTAATTCCGCGCTGAGACACTATGTATATATATATATATATATATATATATATATATATATATATATATACATATGTATATATATAGATATGTGTTTGTGTGTGTGTGTGTATGGGCGTGTTTGTGATTGTGCTTGTGCGTTTGTGTGTGTGTGTGTGTATGTATAACAATAAAACACGTGTTTTCTATGGATATAATGTGGAATAAAAATAGGTTTACTTGGTTCCAATTTAATTAAATTTTTTTATATGACAGGTCTAACATCCTTGGTCATAACTCAAGGGAAGAAGGAAATTTTAAGCTGCGAATTTTACCATTTTTTTCATTTGTTGAGCACTATGAAATAGAGAAAATTACTGTTTCCTTCAGATTTTATGAAATTTTGCTAACATACGTATCTTTGTATGTATATGAAAACGTACATACATTCATACTTACCCGCAGTTCCCGATGGGATTCATACTTGTCCACAAGCATTTTCTTTGTAAATGCTCTTCTTCCCTTTTCTTCAGTGATCCCTTCCTGTATTCTAAAGGAATACCTTTACAATTTTGATGAAAAGAAATATAAAAACAATTACGGTAGTACAAAAGTTGTCCATTTATGCTTTCGATTCAATATAATATTTGCTTAAGAAGTATGTCAATACATTTAAAAATTTCCGATAGCGAAATCGAAAACAATGACAAATATTTGCCTTGTGAAATAAATATCGACAATATTTTTTACAAGAGTAAAGCTTAGAAAGTGCTCTGTCTGAGGTTTGTTTGATAAATTACGTTTGGCGGCGAAAGGGAAAATGTTTATAGCATCAAATAAAGCACGTTACGTATAAATTAGCATATATATGCATGAAAATAAATATGTAATTGAAGCATTGAAAAAACTTTAAAAATTTCAGATTTTTTGGAAATAATATTTATACTGAACGGCATTACATTTGAAAAAAAAATTTATACATTTGTAACTTCCAACAAACTAATGCTTGATATACTCTGAACGAATCAGATTTTATAATATATTCTGCGTGAGTAGTTCTTCATAAGTTACTAACAGCATAATAGTCATACATTCATACAACGGTTACTAATAACAGTATTATATTCCATGTTATGATTTTGTAAATGTCAATCCATAAATCATTATTATAATATTCATTAATATATTTAACCAAATATCACGAATGTATTTAAAAAGGGAAAAATGCACATGCTTTATTAATTTTTATTACACACAAAAATTTTACGTAATTATACTTAAATGAGGACCGTTTCGTATACCCTATGTCATTTTCCGATGGCTACTTACGTACATACCCTATAACTTTTATACATATATGTATATAGTAATTGCTTTACCCCGCAGTTTCACATGAGTAGAATTATTTTAATTATGAACACACCCCACCCCCACTTTTGTAATTACTTCCGCTTCTTTCACCAGATGATATAGGTTATTGGAGTCTTTATGTCGATGAAAATAATTGCGATGATCAATCAATAAATTAGGTGGTCTCTTCATTTTGATAAAAATGTTATTTCAACTCCATATACGCATAGTTGTACACTGACATTTATTTTAAAATTTATTTTAAAAATTTGGAAATTAAATTAAACAGACATATTTAAATTGATCGGACTTTTTGCGATTACTTCCGTTTCGTTCGCCAGAGGACATTGATCATCAGGGTCTTTATATCATTGGAAATAGTCATGTTGATCAGTCAATGAATTAAGGTGGTCTGTCTATTTTCACAAGATTGTTATTTTACCTATTTAAACAACTCTATATATTTAAAATTTTGCGACACCTACTTTTAAAATTTGTTTTTAAATTTTGTTAGTTGAACTTTGTGTAGATCTAATTAAACTCTAAAATTCTTCGATACATCGTTTATATACATCTTTTACCTTAATATTTAACTTTTCGCAAATGCTCCCTGCATTTGCGAAAAGTTGTCGGTTTGATAATTTTCATGTTGATTTGCATTACTGAACTTGTTTGCTTTTTATTACCCCATCAAATATAGTCATTATATATAGTCTCAGTCCCATCACATATAGTCAGTTTATTATGAAAATCTAGAATTGTTTGTTGAATCCGTAGTCGCCGAGATTATTTCTACAAAAAAAACACAAACTTACAAACCTTACGTATTAGTGATTAATTTTATTGTATAGAGTTTATATTTAGTCAAAAAGTTTGAACTAAAGATTTTTCAAAGATTTTTTTTTATTCGGATTAGCATTTCCCGAAAATACCTTCAATAAACAAACATAATCCCAAACTTCATTCTTTACTATTTTCTTAAAATATCTATACTGAACCCAGCATGGATACTATTAGAACCCAGCCAAACTTTAGAAATATTTTATGACAATTTTTTACGAAATACGCGTTTTTTTAATAGCCATACTTTTATATTACTTACTAAATCAAATAAAATGTAAAGGGAGAGCGACATTTTCAAGAAATAGCTGGCGATATACCGCACACGCGCGCGCTTGAAATAAGCTATTCGACGATTGTTAAATATCCAAAAAGCACTTTCATTGATAATAACATGACGAGATGAGATTCGATACGAAAACATTACGATTTTTAAGATAATTATTTAGCAACTTCATTTAATAACGCATGGTCAAGAATAACGTTCTTCTAATAAAGTAAATTAACTAAGATTTGTCGAATATGGAAAATTCATTAGACATCTGTAAAATTTTATAAATTTTTATGGTCTCTGATATAACAATGTTGGTACATATTTACAGTGTTTATATAGTCGATATTGGTAATGTCCAAATAATAGGTCCGAGCGACTTAAATCACTTTTGTGGAATCACTGGCATTGATCAAAATAAATAAATAATTATTATCATGTGACTGTCACTTCACAAGTATTAATTACAGAAGAGCAACTTTGCCACAGCAATACCTCGACTATAAGCAATTACCCTTTATTACTACAAAAGAAAAATATTATGAAGTGTAATTTACGGACAATAATTTGATGAAAGGATAAGTCGCCCAAAACGGTTCTAGAACTCACAAACTTCGTTGTAAAAGTTTGCAAGTAAATCTTTATCGCCGACTCTCGTCTAGTTAATTCACTAGCCCGTATCCTGTTGCTAACTAAACTGGGATTGAATGGTTTGAGATGAACAAAGCGCGCTGTTGATATTTTCCATTAGATTAAAATTTATGGAGATGAAGTTTAATAAAAGTACATTTAAATTTTATGTAAATGTAATAAGAATTATATGTAATTTTTTCTTATATACCAAGGTAGGAAAATCAAAGATAACAATAATACTAGAATATCAATTTTATCCTAAAATCCTTCAAAAACGCTGATGAAATTTGAAACCGTCAAAATTTCGTAAGTAAAATTGAAACGTTTCCGACAATAAAAAACTCAACCACTAAATGTATTTGAAATGGATGCATAGGCTAAATGACTATTTAATATTTTTAATTTAATTATTTCTTTCTGTTTGAACTAAAAGATAATAATTTATTGCTGTAATATTAATTGGTTTATTAAGAAGCAGAGAACTAAACAATAAGGTTATATAAGTATAATATTATGTGTATCTGTAATTTTTTTATGGAATATTAAAAGTTAAGTAAATCTAATTTAAAACTATTTAAAATATAAGAATCATATTACTTTAGAAAATATATTTAATCTTTCATACTTTATTTCATTACCTTTAGATAATTTTTTTAAAAAAATTCGTACATAAAATTTCTTCAGGTAAGGTAAAGAACTTCTGTCAAGTTTAAAATTTAACTTTATATTTGTTTTCACCCGCCACGGGGCAAAATACAGGCGCAGATATATTTCTTAGATTGAGAGATTATTTACTATTCATTGATCGATCAATTTATTAAAAATCACATTAAGGCAAATTCAAAATGCAGTCGGTTAATTATTTGGTTGTAATTAACCTACTGTATTTTGAATTTGAGTATAATTGTAAGAAGATATGTTAACCTTTAAAACCGTTCAAATCACCTGGAATTTTTACTTTCAAAAACTAATAATTTACTTTTCATATATCAAAATTTCAAAGTTCCTTAAACGCATTATTTTGTATAATTTGGAAATAGAACCTGTGGTAAATTGACACGAATTAATTACTCACATTTACTTATATCCTCGTTCACATTTACGTATATCGTCGTACATAACCGATGTAATATAATAATATAACTGCACGAAATACTACAGTCTAATACTTGTTTATTTTGATCGCTGGCTTCACTTTACAAATTTGAATGAAAAGATCAACAACACAAGGGATTAACTTTGTGTTTAAAAATTATCAATTAAGTATTACTTGAATTATATTCAAAACGAATGATTGTTCCTTATTTTTGCGCAATTAAATAAAAATTTCATTGAATCAAATTGTGCACGATACATAACAATTTTCTAATCGTAAGACGACTATAAACTTATGCAACTATCTAATAAATGGCTGTCATTAAATAGACATACATGTTTTAACGACTTTTGCAAAGGTACCATCAACAGCACTTTATCTTTCATATATTTATATTACGTTATAAATCTCAGACAGTTGGTCATAGATTTTATCACTACCCTTGTTAACATGGTTTTCTTCATGCCGTGTGTTCATATATTTGACTAGCACGTTTATATAGAATTGTAATAATAAAACCTCTTAATTTGTATTGCAATGAGTCCGCACACATTTAGACACATACAACAACTTACGGGTGTATACTATTACCAATAAGCTATTTACATATATTATTATTCTTAACCAAGTTAATATATTGCCTGAAAAAATAACAAAGGAAGTAAATAGCTATTCGAATTAGGTTTTTTTTCTATTTTGCACTTTATTGAGGAAATCAGCTCTTACACGAAACTAATTTACGAAATTTCCGTTGATTGATTTACACATGGTCGCTGCTACGGTAGTTTAGATATTAAAGGAATGTAAGAAGACAGACATGACATGGTCCTTGAAAAAAATAAATTATTACACGCGGATCAGTGCATGGATTTGTCATGATTTACCAAGATTTTATTCTCGCTCGGACTATAATGGTTCTAGAAATATCAGCATACTTTTCAAGGTCCATCGATTCGCTTCGGCATTTAAAATTCATCAGTATCGACGTATGTAAAGCTGCGAGTAATGAAAGCTATGGGATAGTTATATTATAATCAAATATTTTGAATTGCTTCAAATGTATTAAAGGTAAAAAAAATTGCTTATTTAATACATACATTAATATACACACATTAATATACATACGATTAAATACAGCGTTGATGTTAAAATGTCAGTGAAATAATTCATATTACTTTAAACAAAAATAAGCCACAACCAATCATATCTAGGTTATCTATAGTTTTTATGATGTTTCGTATTTACAGATTTATTTAGTGTTTAACTTTGACATTTTTCGTCACATTTTCTGATGTTGTTCATAATTTTTTAATCGGCGTTTTCCACGATGGCAATATAAATGGCTATTTGGTATTACCTTATAGGCTAAATATTGTCTAATAATTAAGTATGGGACGTAGGAATATTCGAAAATGTGACGTACGTAAATGGACAAAATTGTAGTAGTTTAATATGCCAGGTTTAAACTTAATAGGGGAAATATTAATTCGCAATATATACATTGTTTTTTATGTAATATGTTCATTACATTTTGATACTTATGTAACAGTTGAACAGGCTTTTTAAAAAGTAATGTTTGATTTGTTTTGGAGATTCGTATGTAGAAGCCTCACCCAGTGAGACATACATTTGTTTCATGTCTTTTAACATTATGTAGTTGCAATGTTTCTTTTTTCGTAATCGTTCACACCAAATTGCCTTTTTTAGAGTTCAAAAGAACCTCTACCCCTAGTAATGAACCTTCAACGGGACCTCATGAGATCACATAGACATCAAAGCTATTTTACTCTGAAACCATTTAAAAAATCTATGGTAATTGTAGGCCTCTGAAAGACATACTAGGTAATATATATACATCGTCAAAAATAACTTCAAACTTCATTTGTGCATGAAAATGTATGGAATCCATGTAATAGAATTTTTAAAAATATGTTTTAATAAATATTCTGAAGATTTTTGATATATGTATATATATATATATATATATATATATATATATATATATATATATATATATATATATGTATATATATTTATATATATCGATTGGTACTTGCGACACATAAAACGGTAAATGTTGATTGGATAATGGAGACCTATTTTCCCCACAAATGTTGCTATTTTATTATTACCTAATATTGCATGATACATTACAAATCCCAATCAAACCAGTACTTCCCATTATCCTTCAGTTGGTAAATGTTGTTTTAGTACAGTTGAAATTTAATTGTTTTTATAGGCAATACATTATTGCTGTATACTTTGAACGAATTTTTCCAAGTCAATGCTATTCACAATAGGTAGAACTTGATATAGATTAACCTGTAAGTCTCCCAAAAAAGAACAAATTAATAAACTTAGGGTCCTGTTGAATTAAAATTACTCTAACAGTTTCTGATGTTAATCTATATTTGTAAACAGTAAGTAAGAGAAAATAACCAAATATAAAATTAAATTAAATTACCACAATAAAATATAAGATTTCTTAATAAGATATGGTAATTCATTAACTTATCAACTGAATAATTGCGTAAATAACCCATGGAATTTTACAATTCTTGTTTTTACATATACCTAATATATGATTATACACAAATTTTGTCAAATCTGTTGTCCGTACCCGGATAAAATGTTGTCTAACTTCAAATTGGAATCCGTGATTCCCTATCCCAGTTTAAAAATATGTTTAAGACAATTTGTGGTGCAAATCAAAATTAAATTTTAAAATTATATTAAATAACTTGTTATTGGGGTCAACATTTAATCCAGTGTAGAAGTACAGTGCAGTAAAACGGAAAATATCCACCTAAATTATAAATAATTAATATTATGTTTTTAAAAGGAAATAAATAATGAAATATTTTTAAAAGGAAATGAAATGAATTCAAAAAATGAATTTAAGCTTGGTTTAATATAAATAATTTTGGTTTCATAATTGTTTCATAAATTTATTGAATTTGTGAAGTCTATTTAAATAGCCATTACCGTTAATTACACATTATATCCAACTATGTTGCAACTTTTCACATTCATTCAGAATAAAAACAGAATAATAGCCAACAGCTATCCATTGGGAAACATCGGTTTATGGTCAAAATTAATAAACTTGTTACAAAAGCATGAGGTCGGTTAAGTTGGATTAGGTTAGACTAATATAAATCATGTAAAGGCGAGGTTTGGCCAATAAATTATTATATTTAGAATTGTGATACGTAAATACAAGGATTAATGTAATATTGTGACACTTAAACCGTGCTTGAGTTTAATCAAGTATCCTACGATCATCAAAACGATATGGTTTTGTCATGATTTCTGGACGTGATGTCATGTGCTTTTCTGCAACAATTTCCATAAAAATACATTGTTTTCTTGATTTTGATTGAAACTTTCATCCCTCTTAAGACACATTAATATCGATTAAAAGAATTTATGTAAACCTTTTATACAAACTTTAAAGTAAAAATATAATTTTTACATAATAATATTGCTGATTTTAAGATCAATAAATAATATTCTTACGAAGTCTCTTATTCTTATTTTTGTGAACTGTGGCATTTAATCATAATTCTATCTGTATTCGTTCTTCGAAAAGTCAGCAATATTTTTAACATAATCAAATCATTCCATTACTTGTCCACATATAAAGGCATATAGAGGAGAAGTAATGGAAAGAATATTTTTATGACATATCACTTCCAACGACGAAGGAAATATGACGAAAAATATATAGTAGATCGTATAATGTCTAGAAAAAATATATTTTTTATGCGTTGCATTGGATACACACATAAACGCACATATTGGTATATGTTAAGATTTTCACATGTACCACACGTACGTAGATTAAAACTACTTACGTAACTACTTATATTATAACTGGTTTTTTATTACGGATTCACACACACACATAAATATATATATATATATATATATATATATATATAAGTCGCTTTAATCCGGGTGATTTATTTTAGGTGTCTCATATGGTAATATTAAATCCTTTCCTGAAGCCTTCGCTATAGGGACCAACTCAGGGCTAAAGTCATCAGAAGTAAATGAATTTAACCCTCTACTCAGTGCAACAGTTATGGAATTAATTTATATTGTTATGTTTTTAGTTATATTAATAACTTCCACATATTTTTCATTGAACAGAATTATATATATATATATATATATATATATATATATATATATATAAATGGGTTTATTAAATAATAGTTATTCCTACGTCAAACCTCAGCAACAAACAAATCATACTTTCTTGAGAGACGCAGGCTTATACGTATACATTTTTTTATATATAAACTATTTATATTGTGAGGCTCCTAAAACACTAATCACTTTAAGGCCCCACAAACTCCGTCACACTTCGGCCCTGTTAGGTTTCATTGCCATTCAATGTCATTCAAATTATCTTATTGCACATTTCTATTAATTTGACAATAGGTTTTAGTCAGATTTGCTTTTTCTAATTCATAGCACTGTTTTTGAACACGTTCGTCCGTTTGACATACAAGCAAACGTTATTATTCGTAACTTCTTTTCATATACTAATATCACGCGGCATTCAAATGGTATTAATCGGTACTGTGAACGGTCGCTTGTAAAACGTACATACATATATTAAGTAAATATAATTACATCGGCTCCAGCTTACGATAGAATTCATGGTGCGTATTAGTTTATTCGTAATAATTTTAAATAAATAATGATCAGAGGTGTAAATTAGAACCTAGTCCCATAGAAGTGAGTGGTGTTAGGAAATACTGTTTCACAACAAACCATGAAATCTATTATATACAGCCTGCAAATGGTAAAAATTGTAATGTTTAAAAAAAATGTATTTTAACTTGTTTATCAAAAGCAAGCAAAGGTAATTATTTTTTGTGTGATTTTTATATGTGTAGAGTCGTAGGTTACTATTATTTATGTAGTAATATTTTTCATGATGTTTCAGAAAAGTGGCAATTTTTTAGGAATATTGGGATGCAAAGAATTTGCAGTATTGCAGACAATGCGTCCACGAAAGATATATATATAAATGTTTATAACTTATGCCATTTCCCTCTTATATGTGCGCCAACAGCGCGATTAGTCTGTTTTTTCAGGATACAGCATATTTAGATATTGAGTAACTTTTCTTGACACGATGATACAAAATTTACATTATTTACTTTGCGTTGTTCCTGATTCGAAAGTCATAGATGGGATAAAGTAGTAATATGAAAAACGAAATCCCAAAATAACCTGTGAGCGTACTCACATATTAAAAAATATCAACGTACGAACTATTTTATCAGGAAATGCAAAGATATAACTAGAGACAAAAATTAATTGATATGAAAATATTATTAACCAGTATGCGAGTACTTTGGAACTATGCATTAGTAAGATCTAGTAATGCGAATATTTTCTGTTGTGGAATGCGAATAATAACCGAAAAAGTAATAGACCTATTTATCTATTTTTAGGGTTTCGTAGCCAAACTAAGAACGTTAATAGTTTCGCTATGTTCGCCTGTATGTCACGGCACGAGGTTTTAGTGCTATAAAGCTAAAATTTAGCATGATTATATCTGTCTAAACATTTGTAAAATTATGAAATAATAAATTTAAAAAAAATTTTAGGTTACATTTTAAATGGGGATGTTATATTATTTTTCTTCGCATGCCAATTGTACGGAGAACATCTCTAAAAGTCCATTAAAAATATAGATGAGAATTAATATAATTGAGCTCAAGCGAAAATGCCATGTTTTTGATAGTTTTTAATTTTAATAATGGTTATAATTATCTTGCCCAATTTTGTATGTATACAATAATACTATGAATTAAGTTGCTAGATATTCCTATTTCTTTGTTCAATTTGTTAAAAAAATGTTAGTAAAGGTTTAATGTATTTTTAATGACGGTTGATTTAATTCGAAGCTAATATTTAGTGAGTAACAAAATATTATGTAAAAGGAAAAGTGCGTCACATGTTCTAAGCAAAAAAGTATTTTTATACCCAAGAATTCCTCATACATTTCATACTGTTTAAAATTTTCAGTAATACATTTTATTTAATATTAAAATTGTTTACTGAAAATTCTGTTTACGTCGAAAATTTTTTACGTTTGTTTAAGTGGATCGGCAGTAACTATAAAAACAAGTAACTTATTTGTTATATTTAGGTACCTCTTTTGAGTTAATTATTTTTAACTTGTTAGTATCTACTTTTTCAAGTTGGTTTTTCAAAAGAAATTTTATTTTAGATTTTTTAGTGATTGATGATAGGAATCATCTCATCATAACTAACATTATATTATTTCCTTTCTTGGAATATTTTATAATTATTAAATGTTACAGCCAAAACCTACTGTATAGATATAATTCTACTATATAGATAGAATTTCCTCTTTATCTAAAGTTGGTTTTCTATACCATACAGAAACAAAGCAATAATATTGATTAGATGTTAGCACTTGAGGATTTCCGTTCTCCGTATTCCAAGTCTAGTATCAGATTTTGCAAAGTATTAATTAAAGTAAAAACAAACCAGTAGCAAATACATTAAATTATTAATGATTTGCTACCATCCGTTAAGTGGTTGCATTATTCTACTTCAGAACTCATCATCAGACCCTGACTTAGACGATGGTGCAATTATTTTGCAAATTAAAAACTACCAGAATATTTTTGACGGTAAATTAATTTCGTTTCTACTTACATAATAAGTTATTCAAGCCACATTTTTTTTTATATGTGTTCCATATTTTTATTATGACTACAAAAACTCTTCTTTAAATTTAATTAGATTTAATTATACTTTAAAGATATAAATATTATTAAATAAAACAAAGATGTCCTTTGAAGTTATTTGGCATATCAGAATGGAACTTATTTTCGAAGTATTATACGGATTATTTATATAATTTTTCTGATATTTTTCAGTTTTTGATCTATTATATATTGATGTATGAAGTATTATATATTCTTAGTAAACACGGGCTCAAATTTAAAATCAAAACTTAAAAAATATGCTTAAATTAAGCATAAAACGATTCCTCAAACAAAATATCGCATGTCAGTACCAATTGTCTTTTTCATTTTGTCTTTTTGTCTCATAAAAATTGAAAAAAAATATCTATGATTTTAAATTTCAGTGAACGTACTCGTAAATCAATAAATATACACAATATATGAAAATTATATATAAATCATGTAATCAATTAAAGTGTTGCAAACCCATACAATGAGCCAAAACCGTTGATGAAATCATAAGCACATACTGCATTAATTCTTGTTTCGATGCACAAAAATTATATTTGATGTAACTTCAATAATTTTGGCATATATTTAATTTGAAAATATATAAAAATTGTTTATATAAATAACTAAAACTTTTCTTTGCAGTAACACTTCATATTATAATTAATTAATTATACCTAGAATCGAGGCTTATAGAATTTGGAAAAAGTTGCCGAATTATTAGATGTCCAATAAAGAAATGGAATAACACAACTATTGTGATGAGTTCATTAAAAAATTAAAACTTTAATTAATACCGTTTACTATTCAAAGTATTCACACCAGAAAAATTGATATTGTGTGAGTCAGTTATGTATACATATATTTATATTAAGTTAAAGAGTTGTTTAAAATAATATATTATTATATATGTTTCATTAAATTAACCTTCTACGTCAATATTTTTATCAGTCCGCTTTTTTCTCGCACATCGATAAGAAATTATATGAAAATGTCATGTAAGCAATAATTGGTAAATTTGTAGGGTGTCTGATCACTGTATATGTCGGACTGACAAAGAATTGGAATATATAGGTACAATTGGATAAACATAAATGAAAACAATTTTCTGTTTTACTATAAATAATGGTTAATAACTTTTAAACAATTTCTTATACGCATAAAACTACAAAATGAAATATGCGGTGTTTTGGTGTGATTATATTTAGTTAATAAACGAATATGAAAAGATATTACAGGAATTTATCATAGACGTCGAACTGGAATTGAACAAACCTCTACTTTTTAGAAATTTTTTTATAAATATCTGGTCTGGGAATATCTCTGGTATTTTATCTTCCATTTAGTTTATAATTGAGTTTCATTGAGCGAAGAACACGCGAAATATGGAAATTTTACTAAGAGACCTTAGAAAACTCTTGATTGATGGAAGTGTACTGACCCTTAGCTAAATTATCTTATAAATGGCCAGGAAAAATTATTGTTATATATGTTATTTTTGCGTTCGATCATCAGTGGCTACGAGATACAGGAAACGGCGTTCATAAACCAAAATATGATATTAGCCGAAAGCTTTTTATAAACGTCCATTATACATTAATATAAGGTAACATTAGAATTATTCACTAGGAACTATATCAAATAAAACTAGAATTACCGCTTAAATTTACTTTGTACGAGAGAGCAAGATAACCCCTAAATATAATACAGAACAAAGCAAATTGTATTTTTACATGACAATGCTTGACCACTCATAAAAACGACGCGTGAAAACTTTCATTGGATAAATTGTTTTCTAACCTATCACACTCAACTATACCATTCGCTGTCTAGTTATATACGCTATAAAAAAGTCAAAAACGCATACTTGAACTTATTTTTATTTAATTAAAATTGTAAAAACTCACAGGAAAAAAAAATTAAAACACTTTGAGTAGTTGAATAATGGAATAGGATGGTGATTTTATAGATTTACACCTTTACTAAAAAACTTGTTCTATGACCGTTATAAATGTGTGTGTATATACAAAAAAATTATTCGTTAATGGGATGAAACAGTAGATCACGGTGAAAATAATAGGGCGGTGGCCTGCTATAACAAACGCATTGGTACAACCACTTAAGGATAAGAAACTACTGTCATATTTTTTAAGCATTACCCATTTTTTTAAGATAAAAATAAACGCCTTATATTCCATGTATGTTATATTTCTGAGCTACAGTTATAATATTTTACATCCAAAACGGGATTAAATAAATTATATTATAGGAATAACCAAAATAAGTTTCAAATATTAACAACATTTAAAGTTATATGGAATTTAAAATTAATTGATTCCACCTATCAACTCAATTTCACCGTAAGGTGTTGTTGTTACTCTTCCTTCATGTAATATACAGGTTAACACAAAGCTTTTGATACGCCTGATAAGCAATTAAAACGTGTTTAAACGATACTGATAGTTATTAAATAAGCATATTAGCGGGAAGGAAGTTTCTTGTATGTTGCTTGATATTTTAATAATTATTGGTGAAGAAACTTTTTATCGCATGGTATTTTAAAAACTTAGGAAGAGATTTAAATTTTTGACTGATTTACAAATTATAAATAGTCACTTTTGTTATATTTTCCGGCATTAAAAATACATAACAAAATTTTTCCAGAAGAATTAGACTGACTATAAATTAAATGGATAAATTTTTTCATCAATTCCAATTTCTGATAAACCGCGGATACATATATACATACGTACATATATATATATATATATATATATATATATATATATATATATATATATATGTATATATATATATATATATATATATATATATATATATATATATAGACACATATACCAGCTTTGAATTGAAATTCATTATAATATTTTAACAGAATTCCAAAAAAATTCTCACTGTTGATGGAGACCATAAGTCAGCTACCGCCGAGGTTCAGCGACTTTGATGAAACTATAAACTAGTGTATGCATGCCCACGCAAATAAGTTCAATAATATCATATTCAACTTATGGAAACCACATTATTTTCCATTCAAACTTAGCAATGATACACTATTGCAATCTAGGCTTCCTTTTGGACAGACATTTGACATGAAAAAGTCAGGTAAAATACGAAGTTGACCAGATCAATCAAAAGCAAAAAAGCGTTTACTGGATAACTATGTACTATTAGTGGATAATAAGCTCTGAATGTGAAATTCGGTTCTGAAACCTATCTCATCGTAAGGAAGTCGAATGTGAGGACTAGCCAGCAAAAGTAAATATAATCGTTGCTTCTAGCTTGTACAGAACAGCATACTTTATGGAAAAATTCGCGAATAACTGAACATATAACATATATGTTTAACCAATGAGTTGCTAGACACGATACATGTGGTTAAACTACTAACCACCTACCAGTTGTTGAAAGACAATTAAATCCTTCATTCGCTTAGATACAACCTTCAATTTTTACACTGCAATTTAGATAAAGGTAATATGATCAAAATATACTAAATAATTTTGATTTCATAATAATATTAATTTATGATCTCTCGAAACTTTTCCTAGTTTTTAAAATAGGTAGATGAATTTCTCTCATTTACTTTTAATAACGACTAGACACTAAATAAGACAAATTTATTTAGCGAGGCATAAAATTATTATTTTTAAGCACCTCTCCTAAGCACCAGTTAATTTCTTTCAGAATTTCGAACCTTTAATGCTAATGGTTAAAGAATAATAATAAAACAAAACTTTAAACAAATTACTGTACATCTTGGTCAATTTATTTGATTGTACATATATTTAAAAGGACCTTGTATGGATTAACAATTATGGCCAAATTGAAATATTTTTATTAATTTTTAAATTATTTTTTTGAACATTAGCATGAAAGATACCCACCATTTATATTTAATAATGTGTCGTTGGGTGTTTTTCTATTTCAGTTGCTACAGCATACTTTAATTTAAAAATAAATTAAATTTTTTGAAGTATTCAGAACAAATTCTTCGTTAACCAAATTCTCAGTTATACTAAGGAAATTTTTTAAAAATATTTTTCTACTTTATGCCCAAATTCTAATCAAATGCAAATTTCCTTCGATTTTTAAAACGCATTGTTAAAAATTAGAGGTGTGAAGGTATAAAGCACATATTACATCTCACAAACGTGACTTTAAAATGAAAAATTATTGATCATATGTAAACTTTATTTTAATAGACCTGATTTTACTCCACTCGATGTCATGATTGGAAAGAAATTTGCTTCCTTTATTCATTTTTTGGGAGGTACACCAAAATTTTTTTTAAATGTTTTTTTCTTATTGCATAATATTTTTATACGAAGCATCTGCTTTCATCAAATCGCATGAATATAGGTCTAAAATTGTGGAAATTCTGAAGCCGCGACAGACGGGCTAGCGGGTGGATGGGCAAATGAGTGTATAAACGTAGGAATACGAGAAAATAATAAGAGTTACTTAATTCACTATGGAACCCTTAGACACAGCTGCGATGGTACACCAATGAAGCTACTTAAGGGAAACATTCTTATCGTACTTTATTATTTTGTTATATAATAGATCATTCCCATTATAAAAATACTCGATCTGTACTAGCACTTTAAAAGGAACATTGAAAAGGATGCACGCGCGGCAGCATTGTCTAAGGTTTCCATAGTGAAGTAAGTAACTCTTATTATTTTATCGTATTTCTACGTTTATACACTCTATTCATCCATCCATTCGCTAGCCCGTCTGTCGCGGCTTCAGAATTTCCACAATTTTAGACCTATATTCACGCAACTTGATGTATGCAGATGCTTCGTACAAAAATATCATGCAATAAAAAAAAACATTTAAAAAAAATTTTGGTGTACCTCCCAAAAAATGAATAAAGGAAGCAAATTTCTTTCCAATCATGACATCGAGTGGAGTAAAATCAGGTCTATTAAAATAAAGTTTACATATGATCAATAATTTAATAAAAGTTCATTTAATAAAAGTTTCTAATTTTTAAAGAATAATGCATTTTTCACATTAATGGGAGCTTTATGACAATGCAGTAATAAATCTACTAATAAGGGATATGTCAAGAAGTAAATATCAAGCATTGACAGTTTAATATTTTTTCTTAGGGAAAAATATAGACTTTATATTGTTAATTTCTTTACCTAAATATTGACTAATTTTTTTAAATTTTTAAGTGACAGAAAAAGGGAAGAAATTATTATATACATAAAAAGAAATCGAAGTCTAAATCTTGATTGATAATAAAAAATAAAAACATACCTACTAAATTCAAATCTGACTCATGTACCTCATAAATCGTCAGTAATACGGATTTTCCAGCGTAATGAATATTTAATAATATCTTATTCATTGAAGGATTAAATATAATAGTAAATTTCTCTTAAAATATGAGATCCGGAACTATCGTTCTATTTTTTTTTACAATCTGCATGGGCTGCTAAAAATTATGCTTATTTCATAATTTTAAGTTGCTTAGTTTTGAACATGAGAAGAAAACATACGAAATTTCTAAGTCAAGGTGTTGAGAAAAAGGCTGTTACAAAGGAACGAACGGACATGATAGTGATATTATTAGAGTTTGGCTTTTTTCTATATGGAGTATATACTATATGGTGTTTAATATATTTAGGGTATTATGAAGTTAAGAAAAGAAATATATCACCAAAAATATTATTATAACATTGTGTGTATGGAGATTGAGAAGCAGAAATAAAATGGTGGAATTGAAAACATCTTTTTTAAAGTTAAAAGAATTTGCTTAATGTAGAACATATTTACGATAGATACGTAAAAAATAATTCAAATAATCTTTTATCACGCCTTAAACCTATTTCTTGGCACAGAAGAATTCTTGTTCTCTTTCTTTGTTGTTTTTGCTGGTTATATTTTTTTTATTTCAACCTATAATTTTTTATCACGCCGCGTGGAATATAAATTTATAAATTTTTGAAAATATTTATCAAAAAGCTAAATAATAGAAAATTGATACCGCTATCACCAGAACTAAAAACTAAAAAAATTGGTTTTCTCTGTGCAAATTAGTTGTCACTTTTGAGATGTTGTAGTAATCAATTGATTTTTTTTCGCATCCCAGAGGAGCTACATTATAGGACACAAATTAACAAGACGGTTTGAAAAAAAATACTATTGCCGTACACCAGATTATGTAGCGAAATGGAGTAAAAGAATTTCGTTGCAGATTGGAAAAACTGGAAAGACCGTCTCAATCAGAAGAGGACGTACAAAAATACTGTCCTATAATAGAGCATTTTAAAAAGAATGCGGCAGAGAGAAATTTATCAATGAAGAATAATTTTTTTACAAATTTAAGGAAACACACATAATGTAGAGTTAATTTAAATTGAAACACTAACAGAATCCAAGAATGGAAGTCTGAACTAATAAAATCTATAAAATCTTCAAAAAATTAATAAAGTATGAAAAAAGTAGCTAACGATAGATCTCATAATTGATAAAATGAGAATATCAGGATTAAATGAAATATTAAAAGATGAACTATCAATGTAAAGGAAATGCACCTCTTGTTAATGGAAAGAAGAAAGTAAGAAGAGAAAAAGAAATAAGATAATATATATATATATATATATATATATATATATATATATATATATATATATATATATTTAAAAGTACAAGAAAGACAACACGGATGAAGAGGAAATACCTGAAATAGTTGAAAGAAAAAAATGAATTTAACATAAACAAAACATTAGGAATAAAATGTATTAATATAAGAAAACACATTTCATCGAATAAAAAAAATGTGGGTACACCAAAAAACTAATCTTATTAGTATGTTAACAACTATAGACTTAATAGTACAAATACAAATTTATATAACAAATAACGTAGTAATAAAAAGAATACACATCCATTTGGACATAACACAACCACCAGAATAAGATACATTGCGCAGCAACTTTTAGACATGTGTTTATTTCCAATAAATAATGGAAAAACTAAAGAACACCAAATAACAACATACAGTATGCTCATAGGTTTGAAAAAAAAGCATGCGTTGCTATAGAATACAAATTAATATAAAGTGCTTTAAGGAAATATGGAATGTTCACTTAAATTGTTTCAATGTAAAGTTTACGAAACAATATGAACGATCAAGATCTAACAAACTACAATTGACCGAAAACGTAAAATTAAACGCAGTTATACAAGATTTAAAAAGAAATAAGCAAATTTGTAGTTCCAACAATGAATGTATTTTATAAAGATTTAAAGTAGCCAAGAGAATTCAGACATTCTTTAACAAAAGATTTTAAGTTAGAAGTAGTGAACGATTAAAATACGTAGGTCAAAGCGCAGTATTTAAGAATAGGAAAGAATGAGAAGTAGTAAAAAATACAGCAAAGTTGACATCAAATCGGGAAATAAAATATATTACTGATAACACTGCGATATATCTGTAGTTTCGAACCAAAAATATGTAATAGGTGTGTCATCCCAGCTCTTATTTATGATTGCAAATATGTGCAAAAGCCAAATAAAAGAACTAAACATAATTGAAAAATTTATTTAAATCTACGTTAATTAAAAAATAAATAAAATTAAGACTATAGATAAATTTGAATACAAACAAAGGAACATAAACATAACATGGAAATAAACTGACTGTAAATCACAACAAGGGCGAGCAATGAAAGATGGAGCAGCATAACCACAACACATAACTTGAGAGATACCAAAATTAGAAGTAGTGCGTGGATATATATTAGTCCTACATGAGACCCGAGTTCGTCTCTTCTCTTAAAGAGGTGAGGAGACCAACTTGAATCTTATGCAGGAGTGCGATAGTACCGTACTACCCATAATAAAAAAGAATGCAAGAAAAAGTCTATGCCTTTGTCTATGCAAAATATAAACATATACATTTATGGTAATATTTTAAATATTGCAATTTATATAGTTAAACCACAATAGAAGTATTAATAATGAACTCCTAACTACAACATATAAGTTCCTTTTTTTCAAAAATTTCCTTATTTGAGAGGTGAAGAAGAAACTTTATCTAGAAGCTTAAGAATTTGGTATGCAATTGACGTGTCTGAAAACTCCATTACAATCAACATTGTCATCTTGCTCAATGATGATTATGTCGCTTTATCGATATTACATTTCCGCTCCATTTATTTTTTGTCGTGGTCGGAGCATCAAGCTAAACGTGTGTATGTAATCTTAAGCGTTTAATCTATGTAACTTGCTTACAAAGTGCCTCCTAATGGCATTGCGTGCAATACAATTTACTTTTCGAAGAGAACAAAGTAGGTCGTGTCTTCATTACTGACGGTCATTTACGCTTTTCGAGCATAACTAAAAATTATGGACGATTTTGCTTATTTTTTGTTTTAAGTTCGATTAAGCTTAATTTATAATAAAAGTTTAGTTAAGCTTAATTTGTTTTACAAGTTCGGTTAGGAAATTCATAATTAAATCAAATGCTCTATCAAAGTTGTGAATATTCTTGAATCAATCATAATCTCCAAATTTACGCACAATAATTTTTTTTACTCTTGATGGATATTATATTTATAATCTATTTTTTTAAATCTGAAAACAAAAATATAGTTACGACTGCAAAATATTCCAGTCAAACCAATCGCAAAAGTGGAAAATATTGTTATAGAAAAATACGTTCAAAGCAATAAAAAAAAATTACGAAAATTATTGCATGATACTAGTCATATATTCGAAAGTATGAGAAGTATGAGACGAATAGTCGTGCTTACTCGCTAACAAATAGGAAAATTTCATTTGTTAGCGAGAGAATCATCAGAATTTCCCGAATAATTCTTTATCAGGTCATACACTAGTGTTCCCCTTATTAATAATACATTTAAGCATTTAAATGAACGTAAAGTTCTAAAAAATCATGATGTAATTATTGTTTCATTGTAAATAATAAAAAAATTGTATCAAAATTTAATTCCCATTTGTGTCGGTAAATTATTTTATCAATGCTAAAGTTAAAATTTTTACTCATTCCACTGACCATTATCATCATAAATTAAAATACACGTGCACTTCTAAAAATCTGTTAACTTGACAAAAAATTGCAATGTATTTGACCTTCCGAACTGTCGATTTTATTATTTTATAAATTATTGCTTAGAACTGACCAAGTGATAATCAAATGACGAAATGTCGGGTTTTAAATGCAAAGAAACTCAGATCAATTTCAGTAATTTGTGACGAAAATTATACGGTACACGGTCTATCATTAGAACGTTGAAATTATTTGATTTATTACTTTAACCCATTTACCACAACAAACAATTCCCTAAAATTTATAGAAAAATCCCAAACTAGGGGCTAAAAATTAGCTAACCCCATATTTTATTTCAATGCTTAAATATATAAATCGATTATAAACATATTGTAATAAAAACATAGCCACTAAAAAAACTTGCTGATTCACAAATGACAAAATCGTTTGAGATAATTAATCATTAATTTACGCGACAAACCACATGCTCAGAGTTAGTTTCGAAGTTGCGGCATCGTGTAGTAAGCTAATTAATTTCGTAATAATATACCAATTTCGTGTGCTTGATTCATTTCACATTTATTATGGTTAATTCTCTATTTTAATTATAGTCGAAGCTAATTAAAATTTCACTCTTATTATTTTTAAATGATGATTACTTTGGTGATCCATTTTTTATAAAAAAAAATTGTCGAAATATTTTTAGCTTGATTCTAAATACTAATAACTTACAAGAAGCAAATTATTTACAACGGTCACATTAAACAATAATCAACATTTCATTTTGAATTATTTATTAAGTAATAACTGAATAATTTCAAACATACCAATTGTGATATTTTTACATAATGAAATAAATTGTAATATTTGCGTTAACGGCAAAGTAATTAAACTGGGTTATTTTGGGATAGAGTAGATTAGATTTAGTTTTAACGGATTCGTTTTTGTTGGGTAGCGTTAGGTTAGGATAGAATGGACAAGTTTGAGTTATGTAGGTTTAGGTTTGGTTATATCGTCAATTTAAAACATTGCGTACGTTTTCAAAATATATATTATGTTTAACTCAAAAGATTTGCTCAGGCAACATTAATTTTTTTTTACCCTTATTGAAAATTACAATACTATGCAATCCGTATTGCGCATTCCACCAAAACAAATATATATCAAAAAATCATGGATAACTTTTGATTCTTATATTAGTGATTACAATTTTTAATAATTTATTTTTCCAAATATGAAAACCTAATTTTTATCACATAACTTAAATATTAATATTTGTTACATATATCTCGATGGGTGTACTTTGGAGAAAATAAGCCGAAAGTACGTAATTATATATTCCGTAAAATAAATTTAATAGAGTACCCAAATATTGACTAAGTGCCTTTATCGTCGGGCTCCCCAAAAACTGCACCCTTATAAGAACAATCGTGTGTTAGCTAATCTCTTAGCCTATCAAAGCCGTTCTTTCCAGAAACCGTCTGACGTAAAAACTTAAAATTTTGCGCGGTGATATAACATGTTCGCATTGGGTACAGCTTGTTACCCACAATGTTAGAGTGGTAAACGGGAAATCACTTTTCTTATTTTTATTACCATGTTATCAATGACAAAAGAAGAACTCAAACTACAAGGATTCCTTATAAATTTAAGCACATAAATATTTGAAAGTATGTCTAGTTAACTGTTTACAAATATTACATTTTCACAACGTAAACTACTGTCCGCTATAATTTTCATAGGCGTAAATGTTTTTTTGTAAGTTTTGGCTTAAAAGTTTTGGAAATAATAGGGGAATGTTCTATTTTCGCACAGATTTGGAATATATTTTTAAAACTATAATGTAATATTATGAAACGAATATTTTTTGTTTCTCATTTCAAGCCCTCTTAAATGATATACTCATATGATATACACAATGAAAAAAACGTTAAGACTTTTGTATACTCCCTCCTCAGTACATAAACTCATAATTTAAAAGAGTTAGCTGTGTCGCAATACTAAATTTCAAGTTTCTATATCACATGGTGTATGACTGACGGACGGACAACCTACACACGCGTGAGTAAACTTATAAGGGCTCCATTTTGCCTTTTCAGGTACGGAAGCCTAATAATTTGCAACGTTGAAGAAGTAGTAAGCGAGTAAAATTTTTTTCAAACGATATTAAAACTTTTAAAAAAATGTACGGATACTCTTTCCACCTTTGCTTACTCGTCCTCAAAAACAAAAATTATCTTTCAAAAATCCATTTCCTTGAAAACAACGGGAAAACCATTATATTTAAGCTGACTTCAGATTTTCACCACATATGCGTCACACTTTTCATCGGGAATAAGTTTTGAGAATTTGCGCGCTATGAAATAAATAACTATGAAAGAGATACGATTAATAAATATCGTGAATACATAGGAGTAGGTAGAATAAGTGTGGTAGATGAATAGGACAAATTATCATTTGGAACAATGACATCAAATACTTCATAAAACAAACCTGCTTCCCGGATTTGACGAAGATTGTATTTCACACTTGGTATATTTACATTGACCACCAGTTGTCACTAATTGGACTAACCGTAGCCATAAATAACGATCTCTCTCTCTCTCTCTTTCTATGGAGATATCTAGTCTTATATATAAATACATACATAAACACACACATATACGTATACATATATATATACGTATACATATATATATATATATATATATCTTGCAATGGTAATAAAATTTTTGATCCCAAAAATATAGTTGTAACAACGGTTCATTAAAAGATATTTGATTGACATAATCATGTCACTCAATTGTAATTACTTTTCCCATGTTTACCATTCCACCGTACCACCGTAGTTTATGTAAGATTTTTGCAATTTATATCCAGTCTGAACTTGCTTTTTAATAACATACTTATATTTAAGCGACAACTATTTATCTATTCAGTCATATAAGGTTCAGAATTTAAAATAAACAAAATATTTGAAATTTAATCTTATTTTCGTTACTGGCGTCTTCCTTTACTATATTCTACATAACACCATTAGACTCAGTCGACTTTAAAAAGCACACTAAGGTAATTTGTTTTAAAAGAAAGATAAAAACCAATTGTCTAGAGATTGAAAAGAAAGCAGTACGGGTCGTTAAGGATATGATCTCATTTGTAGGAGCACCTCTTGCTGTAAGATCGCTGTGGTGAGTAATTGGTCAGTTAGTTTCACTTTTTTAATTTTTTCAGCCGAACTCTTTTAATTTTTTTAGTCGATGTTTACTTTTTATTAAAACCTTTTTGAGCAACTGAAAAAAATTTACACTCTAAGTCTAATTGAATTAATACCCGTGGATTACACACCACGATATCATTTCAATTAGAGTTTCGTACCTTAAAAAGAAAAAAAAGAAACAATTTATAAGATCTCTCGTGTGTCTGTCCGTACGTCCGCCACAGCCATTTGCCTTAGTAATCGCTTAGCGTAGAAACTTGAAATTTGGCATAGAAATACAACATACTAACCGACACATAACGCAATAGATTAAAACTCAATAATATGACACGGAATTTTTAAGGAAGGAGAATTAAATACCCCAGAAGTTTTTTTTCATTTTTCAATATAGTGCGGGATATTGTTTGAGAAATGTAAACAAAATATTTTTTTATAATTTTAGATATTATATCTTCAAAAATATAAAATTCTACCCATTTAACTGCTGAGCCAAAATCATGAAAAAACAGAGTTGGTAATATTGACTTGAAAATTAAACTGTGTGTTTGTGTGCGTGTGTATATATATATATATATATATATATATATATATATATATGTATAATATGTTGCAATATAGTTATTTATAACAACATTTGTATCTATTTTAATATTGACAATGTTAATGGACAATATTAATTACGGAAATGTTCATAACTCCAGAAATGTGTTTGGAACAACTTGACAGGTTTTTATATTAGGCCAAAATAACCCAGTTAACTTTATTAAAACGAGTTAAATCTGAGTATGATTTAACGAATATATTTGCCATTAGTATATGTGAAGTAAAACTGAATTACTTTACAATTATTCGATTTTAAGTAATGTTCCTACTAATATTTACGATTTTAAGTAATGTTCCTACTAATATTACAAATTCCTCTGTGAACTAATACGACTATTCAGTTCGAATTTAACTAATCAATTTTATGAGACTTTGGAAAGATCAATTTAAAATATAAAATCCTCCAGTAATAAAAGATTGATTAACAGAAAACTAAAACTAAAAATATGAAAATCTAAGGAAACTGAAAAACACATGTTAATAAATTTACCCGAAACTCGTAATTGACGACTACACTTCTTTTATACCGAGCAGCACATAGGTGTATTTCTAATGGTATTATCTTTCATCTGCTATCTCCCTGGCAATTAGTCAGAGTACACAGACGAATTGAGCCTAGTTCTTCATTAATAAAACTTAATTAAAAAAACAGCTGGAATTATTTGAAACACAAAAAAAAAGTTCAGGAATATACAATCAGGAAAATAACTGTATTAAGAATAGAATACAATTTGCACGTCATTCCGTCTTGTTAGCAAAAAAACCCCGCTCAAAAATGATTTGTGAACTATTCTGAAAAAAAATCTATTTATGAAAAAAACATTATTCGCAATTTGTTTACTGCAGATTATTCGTAAATTTGTTACTGTAGAAAAGTGTTACTATTTTCATTTCCTTTATACCGTTCATTTTCTTGTCTTCCTGCCATTTTCATTATCGTAATACTCTGGCTTAACACTACGTGGACTTTTGTCTGACTCCTTTCTGCAGTTCTACTGAATATCTTAAGAGAAAATATTTACTTTCCTTCGGTTCGCATCTAACTTTTCTTGGGGAAGAAAAAAATATTTTCCTACTTGTTAACTGATATATAGACTAACTTTTCACTGCCTGGTTATTTATCCCCGTACATCGTTAAAGTGAGATATTATGTATTCTAATTATATTTTTTCATTCCTTTGAATTTCATCTTTGTTTCCGAATTGAAAATAAACTGAACAATACTATAATGAAATATTTAGATGTGCAGTGACACCATTTAAAGGAAGAAACATTTTGGTTATTATCCATGAAACTGCTCAATTTTCTGAAATAATAGCACCTTGGATGCTGGTCCAAAACACAATATATACATCTGCAACATTTAATACATCAAGTAATTGTTAAGCGATTAGTTAAAAACGAACATTTATAATATCAATAAAGATTATAATATAATAATCCGAAGATACAATGCTTACTGTAATCGGAGATACTTTGGAGCTTTAAATTAACTTGTTCAATAGGGTAAAACTAAAGGTATGTAACAATGTATACATCTATGTTTGATCACGGTTGCTATGGGATTATTAAGATGAAATTTTGTGGTTTGTAATAGACTTTATCGCTGTAATTCTATTTTATTTCTGCAAAGCTACACATTTTAGAAGGCACGTTGAAAATAATAAAATCATAATTAAGGCGCCGAATTAAGTGTTAAAAATGGTTATTACATATCTGCACCATTTAATTCGTCTTCATTTAGTTTAGGAACTTTATTGGTTATTTTTTGTTATCGCTCATCTGTAGTAATATGAACTACAAAAATATAATTTGGATATATCAAAATGTTTGTTAAATAATATTTTCTTTCATTAATATTTATCTAATATTAAAATATCCTTTACCTTTTTAACGAACTGTGAGAAAAGTTTTTTGTGAAAAAATATTCTTAATATTCTTTATGTTCAGAATTCATGATAATCGATAGTTTGATATCAAAGTCTGCGGGCTTTTATTTATCATTCATTTCTGAAGAAATAGCATTGTTCGACATGTTTGATGTTTTTTTGTTTCATTTTCATCTTAATCTTCTTTCCTAAAGCCGTATGTTCTTTTTCAGTGGCCTTTATATAATTTTATTTTTATTTGCACGTGCGTGTGATTTTTCATTTTTTTACATCGAAACATTTACCGTCAAATTCTCAATAGCGTTCATACCTTAGAGGGATTAATACTCCATATATATTTATTCGCATAGTTTACCGTCACACACTAAATTAGTTACTTAGATATTTATCGATTAGGTATTGAATCTATTTTAGTATCATTTTAAATTTAATACGGAAAAACGAATATTATATTTAAAACTTTAACTGCTTTGTCTCGCACACATTTTATAAATATCGGTATTAATTATTAGATCTCTAATTTATGATATTAATAGATGAAATAACATTTGCTACCCTTGAGTCTTTTAACATTAATCTAAATGTATTTAAATGTTGTCATTCATTGGGAGTACTTTCATAAATTTTATTAAAAATTTAAATCTAATATTAAAATGTGCGATACCCACCGTGCAATTTGAGTCATTAAACTATCATCAATATTAAACCAAATGAATTCTACCAGAACTATTCAAATTACAAAAAAACATGTCTTCAGCTTTGACGACAAACGTTACATTTCCAATTTACCCTGTTTTACCATTGTAGAACCTATCACCATATATTTATTAGTCTAAGCTAGATTTGTTTACTTAAAGAGCAATTCAAATAAATATACACCAGTCACATAATATTGCAAATATTAATTTGCCAAAGTTATAGAACTGGTACGTTTGCATCTATTTCCAGTGAGAGAGTTTGGAAATATTTATATTTTTATTCAAAACCGTGTCCGACATGAGCGGTCAAAAGTCAAAAGTAGAGAAATAAAACCAAGGGTGTAAAATAAAATAAATTAACCGAATTTCACAGTGAATTGTAAAATATATAGAACATATTATTACTTCAAAAGGTATATATGTAGAAAAATACGCTACCTAATATACAATTAGCTAAAGGATAATTGGCGGATCCGTATGGACAATGACTTGTCTCTATATACGTTCCAAATGTATACCACGTAAAGGTCTCTATGTAAGCTTTCATATTTACTACGGGCCATAGTTTTTGAAATGTCGGAGAAGAGAGGTATCTGCGTTTTCAATTACCCTAGAAATGCTTTTTTTATTTATTAATTGTTTAAGAATTAAGAAGACATTGATAAAGATTTCCATTTGTCACATTTATTCAAATTCAGGTTTATTATTAATCATAATTTATTAGTTAAGTTAAATAAGTCACATCCGTGTTCATAGCATACATATTAATTACGAGATAAAGTTATTTTAAAGCTTTATGACGTGTTAATATTATAAATGAAAATGAGTCCAGTAGTCATACCATATATGCGAAGATTTAATTTTTAATTTAGTCGAAACAAAAGTTAATGAAAAATGTGTTCTATTTTTCTATACTGATGTCCTTAAATAATGTAATAATCGACTTACATATACCTCAGAGAGCAAAGACTAGTAACTTGTCACATGATGAGGAATAGATATAACTAACTAAATGTGAGTATTAACGGAGTCTCGAGTATATTAAAATGCGGGTGATTCCAGTAATATATCTGATCATCCTAGTGTTTCCTGTGTAAATTGTCGGGACCATATATGTTTACCTACACATAATTATTAAAAGGTACCTGTATAGGATTTTAATTTACCATTCATTATAATTTTTATTGTAAAATACATATATGTAACCTAAACGCAATGGTTAATACTTTATACCGAAGCTAGTCTTTTTTTAAAAAATAAATCCTATTTTAATTTTTCTTTCTCGATCAAGTAAATGAATGATTGCGAACTGAACGATCCACTACAATGCTATTCTTCTCTATTGTATGTTTTTTTTCTTTGACTAATTGATTTTATACAGTGATTGATTTAAACCTAATAAAATCACTCATCAAAAACAATATTTTCTAAATTTAGTGCCGGTAGATATTCTCAGTATATATTTCAATGATTGAGGATATGTTTAGGAGGGGATAAATTAAGCATAAAAACAATTATTTCATTTCTCATAATTAAACGAAACTACTTGATGTATTATTATTTCCACTTTATTTAAATTCACCACGACCTAGATTTCGTTGTTTAATAACATCTTCAGAGGGGCAATTAGCAAATATTTTGTTATACAACGAAACCTAGGTCGTAGTAAATAATTTAAACAAAGTAGAAATACTACATCAAGTAGTTTCATTTAATTGTGAACAATAAATTTCTGCAAAATTATTACAAAATTAATTCAATATTTTTTTTTTTTTATTATTATTGCAATCTGTTATTTGAGACATTCAGCAATTGGTGCGTATGTTAGCATGTCTTGTACTGAGTTCGTCCTTTTGAACTCAATTCATTTTGCCCCTATATAAGGTCTTGGGGAAGTTTTTTCTTAAGCCTTCTGGGTGCCGTTATTAGGTTCATCAGGTTTATAGCCAGTGGATTGGGATGATTAGCGATTCGGTCTCTGTATGTCTTTATCATCTCTGAGATTTCTTCTTCGACCAATTTTATGCCAAGCTCCAAATGGAGTCTGTTGTTTGTGACATACCAGGATGCACCAGCTATCATTCTAAGCGTTTTTGATTGAAACCTTTGTAGTATTTTAATATTTGATTTTGCCGCAGTTCCCCAGAGTTGTAGGCCATAAGTCCATATAGGCTTGATCGTGCATTTATAAATTAATAGTTTATTTTCGAGCGACAATTGAGAGTTTTTGTTAAGGAGCCAGTACATGTTTCGCACTATTTGGCCCGCTGCACATCGTTTGGTTAGGATGTGTTTGGACCATGTCAGACGTCTGTCGAGATACACACCAAGGTATTTCGCGTAATCGGCTTGCGGTAACTGTACTCCATTTAGGTTTACTGCCGGACACGTATCTCGTTTGGTAGTAAAAGTAACTTGTATTGATTTGATTTCGTTAACTTTGATTCGCCAATCTTGCAGCCACTGTGATATTTGGTCAAGGCTTGTTTGGAGTTTTTGTGAGGCTATGTCTGGTCGGTGGTCTGCTGCGAGAATTGCTGTGTCATCAGCAAAAGTACCCGTAACAACACCTTCTGTGACTGGGAGGTCAGCTGTGTAGAGCAGGTACAGTATTGGGCCCATAACGCTTCCCTGGGGAACTCCTGCTTGGATCGGATAGAGAGACGTAGTTTCTGTTCCCTGTTTAACGTAGAAGTGTCTGTTGTGTAGATATGATCTGATGAAGTTGTAGTAATTTATGGGTAGGTTCTTTTTAATTTTAAACAGCAGTCCCTCGTGCCATACCCGATCAAATGCCTGGGATATGTCCAAGAAAGATGCAGAACTATATTGGTTTGACTCAAAGGCATTATGAATATTTTTGACCAATCGATGGACCTGCTCAATGGTTCCATGTCTCTGACGAAAGCCAAACTTGTGATCAGGCAGTAGATTATTATCATAGATATGTGGCATTAATCTTCGCAGAAATAAAATTTCCATAACCTTGGAAGTAATTGGTAGCAAGCTAATAGGTCTGTAAGATTTCACATCAACAGCATTTTTGCCAGGCTTGAGGACCATTATTATTTGAGCCACTTTCCACTGGGGAGGAACCGAACACGTACGTACGATTGCATTGTACAGGATTGTGAGGAATGAAACTACTTCCTCTGGGAGCTCTTTTAGAATTTTGGCAGTTATTAGGTCATAGCCAGGTGCCTTGTTGATATCAAGTGTATCAATAACAGCTTTTATTTCTCTCTTAGTGAATTTAGATCGAGTTGGTGGCATTGATTCAGAAAGGTTGACACTTCTTGCGTTTTGGGGGAATTTATTTCGGGGTTTGGTACAAAGACGCGTTTTAAGTGTTCGGCGAATGTAACTGCTTTTTCCGCTTCACTGGCTGCCCATTCATTGTTCTCTTTGCGTAGAGGGGGTTGGTTTAAGACTGGACGTTTCATATTTTTTGTGACTTTCCCCAGTGAGTAATCAGTAGCCGATATCACGTCTAGACTTTTTAAGAAGGATTGTATGCCTTCGTTCTTGTTATCGCTAAGTGCTGATTTTAGCTTAGATTGCAAGTAGTTTAGATGTTTTTTATCTGATGCATGTCGAGACTGTTGCCATTTTTTCCTAGCACTACGTTTTTCAGTCAGGAGTTCACGAATAGACAGAGGACATTCGAGTTTACGGTTTGTGTCTGTAAGTGTTGGGGTAGCAGCCCAGGCAGACCTTTGTACACAATAGTTGAGGTGTTCAACAGCTTCTATTATGTTCTCTTCGGTTTTCATAGGTAGTGACTCGTCCAGGCATTGAGCCATTAATTGCCTAAAGAGATCCCAGTCAGTTTTGCGTGTGTGCAGCTTGCATAGTTTTGGAGCTAATGTGATGGACCTTTTGAGGGTCATTTCTACAGGTGAATGATCAGAAGACAAATCTAGGCTAGTTCTACTTGTGATAAAGCTGCTAGGGAATCCTTTGGTTATGAAGAAATATATTACATCTGGTATTTTTCTTCTATCAGTGGGCCAGTAAGTGGGTTGCCCAGGCGAGACAACACTAAGATTTAGTTTGTCAATTGACATTTTTAGTTGCCGTCCCTTTGTTGTTACTGTACGCGAGCCCCAGTAATGATGTTTCGCATTATAATCTCCACCAGCAACGAATCGGTGGCCCAGGGTGGCGAGAAACCTTACATAATCTGCTTTCTTAAGTTTATGTTTCGGTGGGCTGTAGACAGCCGATATTACAAAAGATCCTACCCAGTCTTCGATTCGCACATTTGTTGCTTGGATCTCTTCAGTATAATATTGTACTGTTTCGTAATGCTTAATATTATTTTTTATAATTATTGCACTCCCCCCATGTGCAGTTCCATCAGGGTGCATTGTGTGGTAAGTCTTATAGTTTTGTATTTGGTAATAACTTTTTTTTGTAAAGTGGGTTTCAGAGACTAGCAAGATATCAATATTATGTGTCTGCAAATACGATTGAACCTCAAGGGTGTGTTGTGGCAGCCCATTGGCATAAGCCATAGAGCTATTTTTAAGCAATCTATTTTGAGAGATTCATCGTGAGTGCTATTATTAGGTTTGTCAATGTAGTCAATTGCTGCATCACTTGTTTCAATAAGTCCATTATTTCATGCATATCATTTGTACGTATGTCGCTATTTTGTGGAAGTTGATGTCCTTTGGTTAATACGTCTCTATATGTTTGTCGTATGGTATTCTGAGAGTTCTCTTTATGAGCCGTTAGTGTTTCTTGTTCATGACTTTCTATTTTATCAAACTGATTTTTATTCCTGGATCTACGATCTGGTGCTTTTGGGAATTTCAGATTTTGAAGCTCACGATAGACTCCACAGCCTTTGTAATTTGCAGGATGGTTACCATTGCAGAGTATACACTTGACTTGGTCGGACCTAGTTTTCCTTGGGCAATCAATGGAGAGGTGGTCACCAGCGCATTTGATACACTTAGGTTGTCGGCGACAATAAGCTTTGGTATGTCCATATTGTTGACATTTCGCACACTGTGGGATTTCCCGTTTTGATCGTGGAGGTTCAAAGGATACTATACACTGCATTAGGCTTTTAACTTCATATATCCGCTTGTTGTTGTCATTCGGTAATAATTCAATAATGAACATGGGCAACGGCTTCTTTGTGAATCTTTGTTTGATATTCCAAACGTTTATGCAGCTGTAGTCCATATCATTTAATGCTTCTTTGATGTCATCAGGGTTAGTAGATGGATACATATTTTTAAGCACAGCTTTGAACGCTCGATCCTGTTTAGGCTTATAAGTAAAAAACTCAGTCTGTTTTTGTTCCAATTGTTTGACGATAATTCTGTATGTATCGGCAGATTTGGTCTGGATTTTGACTCGATCATTGTGGAGGACCTTCAAAGCGTACACATTTGGAGCATGTTCATTAAGCATGTTAAGTAGAGGTCGGACATTACCCACTTTGTCAACAAATATTGGAGGTGGTTTTGTTGTCTTTTCTACAGTAGTGGAGTTGTCTACTTGGGTTTCTTCTTCTGCTAGTTGAGTAAACCTATTTGTTGTTGGTATCGGTTGAGTTTGAGATAGCCAGTATGTATCCAGTTTTGTTTGTTTTTGTGTTCCAACATTTTCCGGGCTTGAGTGAGGTCTTTTCTTACCGGTGACTTCCTTCCAGTCATCTTCCTTATTTGTACTTGGTTCTTGGTCAGTACTTTGTTTTGGGTAGGTTGTGGTTGGATAGTTACCCAGAAAATGTGTTCTAGGTCGTCTTTCAAATATTACGTTATGGCTTATCTGCTGTGGTTGGTTTTTATTAATCTTGGTGCAGTTTTCATTTTTATTATTATTATTTTTATTATTAATTGGATCACTCATTTTTGTTCCCACGAGTATAGGACGATAATACGGTCGCTACCTAGGGTGACGCCTATTCCCGGTAGAGGGCTACATAGATCGACGAGTCGCCTGTTTCGTCGAGTTTGGTCGCTAGTGACTGATCTGTCCTTTCAGCCAAAGAGTCCTGTTGGCACGTACCACACCTTAGGATTTAGGGGTTTTTATAGAGGTGGCCTTTCTCGCGGTCCAAGTGGCGAAGCTCAGACCCCCGTTCCTGCGAGACATGACCACAGGATTACGGTTTGGGGCAGCTCGTTTGAGCTACACACTGGTTTTTAATTCAGGGTTGTCTCCCCTAGCTGTATACTAGGTTAAAGTGCCTAGGGCTCGCTTTCGCCCATCATACTTTGCTACTGCAGTCCGGGAGTAGATGGAATGTGCGGGGTCCTAAGGACTGTAGCATTGCCCAGGAGGGACGACTCACTGGTATAGTAGTGAGCCTACCCCCAGCCCGCCACGGCGGTCTGAGGGCAGCGTGGACGTGTATGGTGAACTTGTTGGTGACACATAAAACCCAACTCCGCACACTTGGGTGTATGTTCCGGTTTTTGCTCAGCACTTTATAGGTGAGTGTCTTACAGCAAGACAAGCACCACCAAGACCTACACCAACCTCCCCTCCCTGTTTTTTTTAATTCAATATTTAATTTTTATTTAAATTGTGGGGTATCATTAAAAAAACTAGTAATAAAGGTATCAAAAATATTTTTTTTCACAACTTTGATTAATTTATCTTCTGAGATATATTGAAAAATACACAAAAAACATATGAGCATGAAACATATGAAAATTATGAAAACTATAGCAACTATTCTGAGTCTTATAATTTTTGAAGTATGCTCCATGTTTTTACGTATGTGCAATATACAGAAGTTAATATATTTATTTTGTGAAAATTAATATTGTAAATAATTTAATTGAAATACTTTGTACCAATAAATATTTGTAAATGCCTAATTGTGTACGAAACCCTTATTATGCAAGTTCTACCCGTATTTATCAGGCTTCTCAATGTACATGAAAGATAAAATAAATGCATTTTAAGAACTTTGAAAATGTTTATATTTCACTTTTCTAGGACTTAAAAAACATATCATCATTATAAAAAATGAAGTTCTTGTGAAGATATTTCAGACAGTATAGATTTAGTTCACGTTCATTGGTTGGCCAATTGGACCTTAAAGTAAATATATGGCCTACTATGTCTTTCATAGGCGAAAAACGTAGTATATATTTCAAAAGTCGCTAAAATTTTCTTACAACCTTTGTATACATTTCTAAAAAACGTATTATTTATGATTTTAGGTTGAGGACCTTCGGAGATAGGAGGAGGCTATGTTCTTGCATATTTTCTCGTATATTCCTAAATTTAGCACTTTTTCAGGAGCAACGAAAAACCGATTTACGAAATAATTGACCTAAATCATTATTTAAATATGTGTGATAAGAAGACTTTAAAATTATATCAGTTAGTCAAACATGATGATAGAGGTTATCATAAAAATGATGGTTATCCTTGTACATGTATCTTTTCAAAGATTGCAAGCTATCAAACTTAGATTTTTAAATTTTTTGTGGTGAGTCGCACAGATTTGAATGTGCATTACTGTTTGTGCGTTGACGTTAGGGGAAATTTTCCATTCTTCTGAATGTTGTAATTTGTAATATATGGTTCCATTTTTGTAAAGGAGGCCTCTTATATCTGTTACCAGTTTTCCCTTGCCTGGTTGAAGAAAATTGGCATATTTTCTTATCGTTTTGAAAAAAAGTTATAATCTAAGTGATGCACATCATATGGTTTTGCAGGGCGTACATGTCTCATTATATTCACGTAATCATTATCATTATAAATAGGAGCATTAAAAAGACCCTTAAAGTTTGAGTGCATACTGGCAACCCCCATCATCGTATGACCTTTTTCAAGGATTAGTTGTTCAAATTCGACGTTTATTTCTGTAGAGAAATTTAATAGAGCTGTTGACAGAATTTTGTTCCTGTTCTGGTATGAGCATCCCTATGATATGAGGATGATTTTCTTATAGCCCTTGGGAATTTTTTCCTGAAAGTATTTCTGAAAGTCGTAAAGGAGACGAGTGTAGTGTTTTTTTTTACCCGAAATGGGTATTAAGAATGTCTGCTAGCATGGGCCAATCAAGTCAAATTCCTTAATAGAGCAGGCTGTCTCCGCCTGGCCCTTTAAACGACTTAAAATGTATTTAAAAATAATTTCCTTCTGCCATGAGTTAGCTAAGTTAACTTCGTTCCTAGAGTTGTTAATGAAGGGATTTATTTTTAACAGTTACCGCCGAATGAGCCGATGAATTTTATCGCAACATTTAAATCTACGGTTTGTGTTGATGAGTTAGATTATTCTTCTTTTGGTTTCGACATCGTATCAGTCGATAATTTACGAGTTACAAGTATCTACAAACGATTAGCGTAATTACAGGTTAGAAGGAGGAGACGATATTCATATATATATATATATATATATATATATATACACACACACATATAAATATATATATATATGTATATATATATATATATATATATATATATATATATATATATATATGTATATATAATGTATTACAATTATAAATGACCAAAGACTCATAGTAATATGTACAGGATTCTTATCGTAAACAACATTCCGGTCATTTGAATGAGATAGTTGAGTTTCATCAAGCGGGGAGTAGAAATGAGTTGTGACATTTGTTGTTGAGATGCCTGAGCTCAAGACGTTGTAAACACTGTGTGCAGGTTCTTTTTGCTACCCCCGGGTTAAGGACGTTATGAAGATTGGATGATAATGACACTGTATCTTCAAGATGAAGACACAGGGTAGTATCATTTTCATGGAGTAATACAGGATGTAGTGACGTCGAGACTATGTAATGGTACAGCTGGCGTGATGTGTATACTTTGGATAAAAATAGTTTTCACAATTGACACTTTTTAGGGTCACTGGTGCTGTACATGAAGACAAACCGGGGATTTTTCCAGCCTTTTTCTGCTGCCGAAAAATTATTTATTTAATTAATACAATCATATATATCACTTTAATTAATTAATTTCAATCGTAAACTATTAATTAACTCTTGGATGCTGACGGTGTAAGTAGGTATGGTGTTCGTTAGCATTGAACTATATAGAGGAAGGGCATAACAGATCGCCTTACAAAGCTATGTTTGGAGTTGAAGTCAGAGTCGGTTTTTCAACGACGTCACTACTACCAGAAATAATGTAGAATTTTCAAGACGAAGAAAACTTATTGAAACTGATTTAACTCAGGAATAAACAAATGAACACAATGACTTAGGAAATGATAGTGATAGTAGATATTTCTTTGTGACTATTAAATTTTTGTTCTGTTTTTTAAAATTTTAAATTTCATAAATACCTTTAAAATTACGGTAAAATGGTTTGATAATTATACAATCTGAGAAATACTCATTAGTTTATTTATATTTTATAATTCTGTCCAAACGTTTTGTACTAACTAATAATATTTATTATAAATAAGTAGATTATGTTTTCAAAAATATTGTTTATCGAATTGATCGCCTTTTCATTTTAGCCATTAGTTACTTAAATAAAAGTTCAAAATCAGTTCGGTATATGCCAAACTGGGTAAGCGTAAAATTTTCAGGCTACACTAGTTTGTCTTGGCATAAATTAGTTTATCCTGATACGCGTAGAATAAACCGATTTGGTCCAGCACGAACTATTCTGGTAACATATACACGACATTCGACAAGTGATCGTTCTTACGTATAGGAGGCAAAAATAAATATATATTTTTTTGTAAATTTCTCATATCGTATGAATCGTACGCGCGCTCGCACTCATGCACGCACATAGATGTGTATATATATGTACTTAATTTTTGTTAACAAACTCTTAAGCGTGTAAACAACTTTAGTAATTTTGCCACAAAATGGTTTAGCAACAAGTTCTGCTAAAAATTCACTTGGCTTGAAATATCATTAATAACGCCTATGAGAACAAGTTATTAATAGGTGGACAGTTAATTTTGACATATGGAAACATAATGTAAAATTTATAATATTTTTGACACCTCAGCGTTTAGTAAATTTCATTGCAAATATAATATCAAAAAATAAAATTCTTGATTGAAGTAACATTTAATCGAGATGTAATATCGGCAAACTGGACGTAAATAATCGTGCTAATTTCCTACTAAAACAAGAAGTATAATTCAAAATGCCTACAAACGTTAGGCGAGTAATTAAATACAAAATTGTATTAGAAAAATTGGCCTTCGTTAATACTTGTTTTTTGTGCCCAGTATTTTTTGTGCACAGTATTATTTTGTACAAGCAAAATAAACGAAACGGTCCCGTCAGTTTCGCCGCCAGCGGACGAACATGGAATGAAAATTAATTTTGGGCAATGAAAATGATATTTTCCCCGCCTTTTAATTTATTTCTTATCTGGCAGAAATGTATTATAATTACCAAAAACCATTTACGCTTGACGGTGGGTTAATTCAGAAAAAATATAAATATTGACAAAATTTCATACTAAAATTTTTTGGTTTGAAATTAACAGTGGTGTATTGCTTTCTTCGATATTCAAGTACTTTTCACCTCTTTCCTTAGGAAAGTACTCATTTTGTCAATTGTCATTATATTTCCTTTCATTATTAGATGTTCCCTATAAGTAAACTTATTTGCTTCTATAGCGGAAGTTCCCATACCCTGTTAAAGAAAATGCAGCGTTACTTTATTATCACAATCCTCAGGCGAAGATGAGGATAAACAATTTTAATGCCAATTTTCCTTTAATTGAAATATTTATTAGTTTTGAATAGTCCCCTAGATTCTTAATCCAATCTCTTGGTCCCGCAAATAAATTACCGCGAAAAGAATTAATATATTACCGCGAAAGAAGTACTCAAGTCAAGAAACGAGGAATCAAAAACCAATGCCTATTAACTTGAACAGTTAGGGTTATTACAGTCAAAGGTTTTGATAACTGAAATTAAATTTTGTTTTAAAATAGACTAACGAAGTAAAACTAAATTCTTAAGCTAGATATAAATGGATATAACAAATTTAGCAAACTTAGGTTTATCTGTTCAAAAACCTATTTTTTTTTATTTGTAACCAGAATATGTTGGAATCTTAATATTCATTTTAAACATTTGCAAAATAAAAAACGGCGAAATTCACATTCTCGAATGATCATCGTCTGTACAGCCATCATATGTTCTTTCATCGAACGGAGTCCATAATTAAGAAAAGAGTGTGTGTACGTATATAGGTGCGCTCTCAACGGAAAATCAGTGTGGTTAACATGCATTCAAAAATGAAAGAAATAAATAATGCTTTTTTTCATTACTTTTCACAGCTTTCATTTGAAAGACCAGCTTTAGCTTTTTTGCCGTAATGATTTTGATAAGATATCCACGTCAAACTATTTAATAGAGTCTTAACAAATTGACAAATGGAACACTCACTTTCACTATGAGACTTTTATTTCTACCCTTTGATGCAGACGAACCTAATAATTATCGATTAAAAAAGTAAATAAAACGTTAAGGTTTCAAAAAAACTACTGATTGAATAAATAATGCAGATTATGCATGAAGAAGCTAATATATAGATTAGTGCATTTATTCAGGTTTAAGAGGGGAAAAGGTAAATGTAAATAAGCGTGTAATTTTTCATTGCATAGCCGTAAATAAGAAAACATATAATTTATCTGTTTATACCATTACGGTTTTTCTCGCCCCAGTATGGTGTTACCTATTTTATTTTTTTAAGTGCACACTTGAATAAAATTATGCAAACTTTAATTTAGATTTGATATTATTGTCATTTCTAATGCTAGGATCAAAAATTGAAATGGAAATTTATTACTGAATGTACAAATTAGTTATTAAAATATTATGCTCTCTCATTCATGAAAATAAATTTTAGAAATGGACATGAAGGCATTGAGGTGTAACTGTAACTTAATACGGTAAAATTGAACTTTAAAATATAGAAGAGTGAAAATCAAATATATTTCTCAATACCTGACGTTGAAAAATAGGTACTTTGAGATAGCATTAAAATATATTTTTTGATATTCATTATATATGAGGTCAATCAGAAAATTATTATTTTAATTTTGTATCAATATTAACAACGCCATATAGCATCGAGTAATATTACTTCTATGAAAACATATTGACAACCTTTACGACTAACAAAGGACACCACCTCTACCAAAATAATTTAGGAACCAATAGAAAAATTGATACTAAAAGTGAACAAGGACCTACAAACAATATTCAGTGCTACGGAAAGCACTTTTTCAAAATTTAAGGAGGAGATCGCCACCAATGTAAACAGCAATATCAACGATATATTTGAATAAATTATTAGAAAATTGACCTATTGCGCTCGTAAATAGACGATCAGGAAAAGAGAATATATGAATTAGAGAAAAATTCAGTATGAAAAAACCTTGTTTTTTGTGTCGTAGAAGAAGAAAATTCATAAAATATTACAGTGAACATTTTAGAAATTATTATTCAGAAATTCGAAGTGGAATTTGTAAGAAGATTTGGCAAAAGGGGAAATAACCCTAGGCCCATAGACATTGCTGTAAATACGCTAAGAAGGGAAATTAAAATATTAAAGAATTAAACGTTTTTGAGAGGAACAGGCACATATGTAGGACAAAAAATCCCACCAAAAATTCTGAAAATTAGAAAAGAATTAAACATCAATTAAAACAAGAAACAGATACAGGAAATAAAAGGTTTATAAGTTATAATCAACTCAAATAAAGAACAACAGAGCAACTTCCATAAATATTACATCAAAGAAAGAGCTCAAAGCAGTAACTAAATCACGACATTCATGACATCTGCGGAGATTTATATTTTACTCTTTTAAATATTATAAGTCTTATGTGTTTGTTTGCCGAACAAGAAACATATCAATGATTTGAAGTCCTACCATGGTATCATTCATTCTGTTGTGGTATATCTTGAAGCTCTAATTGCATAAGAACGTGAAGTAGGAAGCACACAGATTTAATACGAATTCCCATAAAAATTCTTATTATTTTATGGGATAATGTTCAAATGTAAAGACGTTTTAAACTTGACACAAATAGAAAAGGGATATCCTTTTGACACCTTTAAGGTTAACGGTCAATTTTAAATATCTTATACTATTTAAGAAACACGATCTACATTGCTATCTATTGAAATTTATTCAAACAAAATTAAACGATAGAAACCTAATCGTTGAATAAGTTAATTATACCTGCATTACAATTGCAGGGCCAGATATAGATTGTTCCGTAATTACAAAACAATTAAAATAAGCTAATGAATTTTATTGACATTTAGGCACCAGATTATTCAAAAATACTTCAGTCGGCCTCTCGAAGTTCCTTATGGAGTTAAACATAATATCTATTCCAGGAGAGCACTCATAATCAAATTGAAGACTGACAAAAGAAATTTGTAGCATATTTAATATTTTATTGTATGAAAAATGATCTTGAAACCGAAGGACTATCGACCTAATTATTTACAAAATTGTTCAATTATCAGAGAAATTTTGCAATTATCAGTAAATAGAACAAATATATTTCTCATAAGGATTATTCAATGGCATCCTTCGATATGATAAATATATCGTTTATAAAATTAATTCGATTTCAACTTTTTCAATTTTAAAATTTTATTTGTAATAATTTCCAGTTTGCTGTTTTTCTTAATTACTCTAGATGTTTGAAACCTTGAATAGGGAAAGAGATAACGTTACTTAAGAGAGAGGCTTTTAGTAAAAATATATTTCAAAGAAAACTTCAAAGAAATATTCTTCGATCTCGAAATGAGAACATCACGAAATGATTTCTTTGCTGTATTAGACACTATCTGATAATTACTAGGTAATGTCTATATCAATTTTATTCCGTCGCTACGCAAACGGCCTTTAGCATAATTAACATTTTTTTACCTTTAATATAATACCTTTTTTTATTAATTTTTCTTTGCAAATAAGTTTGAAAATAGGGTATTATTAATTAGCCGGCTCGAAAAAGAGAAAGTTTTGTATTCAACGGCATATTTTTGTGTATATTATCATTATAATATCTCCGTCATTTATCAACCGATTTGGATGATTTTTTTATTAATTATTTGGAAAATTATATACTCAGCATGGTACCACAAAATTAAGTTAGTATCTGGCCATAAAAATTGAAGATACACTTTATAATTCCTAAACCCTGAACAGTACACGTACTGTGTTCGAGTTTCTATAATATAGGTCTAAAAATAATCTAATAATAAAGTCTCTAAACTTTTGATACAACTAGGGCGGCATAAATCTACACTTCAGCAAAATCAAGGCACAATGATTATTCACAGAAAACAGTGACAGAAACTCTTTACTGATGAGAAATAAACTCATCGAGGTTGGAATAGTTTCATTTGTCTTGAGGTAAGCAAGAAAATAACATATATATGTATATATATATATATATATATATATATATATATATATATATATATATATATATATATTACGTTGGCTAATATGTTTTTAACCCCGAGTTGCCGTAAATATTTTTTAATAAACAATTTATTCCTTAATTCGTTAATACCTTGACGGTCCTCGGTTGACCCTGACCTTCTCAAGCAAACTGCCTACTAAATTCGGATGACTTACACAAAAACTGTCTGAGCCTCGTACATTGTATTTCATTATTAGTATTTCTTAACAATACATACAATATAGATAAACAATAATCTCATGAGCGCTAATTGAAATTAACATTTTCAATTAGCGCTTGCCATTGCCTTTACTCACATCCGAGCTGTTTAGGCTGTTCAGAATTAACATAACTATTTTCACAATAGTTTGGTAATAAAAATAAAAACAAAAATATTTTCAATAATATTTGCCACTTACCGATTTTAAATACATCCTTTTATTTTAAATGATGTACACAATGGTCTCTACTTTCATTTAATCTCGTTAGTATATTTATTTATATTGTAAAAGATTGATGTTTCTAACTGGGTAAAAGTTTAATTTGCATTTGTTAAAAACATATTCTAAAAGTATTAAAAGGGAAATAAACGAGAGAGCATAATGTATCGTTTTCAAAATAGTAAAAATATCGATAAATACGACAAAAGTTAACAACGTATAGCATATAAATTTATGTAGATTTTATAGTTAGAGGTGGACACGTGGGGAGGACTCTTAAAAAAATACGAATAAAAGTAAGATTTCAAAAATATTAAATAAGTCAATCCACGTTCTGATATTAAATTGTACATTATTAAGTCTGAGGAAACGGACGCAATATTAGATAAAAAAAAATTAATGTTGTGAGCGAAGGACGAAATGAAGAAATTATTATTACAAAATGCTAATAATATACCTTAAAATTGTATTTGTTAAATTTAAACAATACAAATGATCCTATATAAGTAAAGTTATAGAAGCTTTCCATTGTTCGAACAATAAATAGATTCATAAAGCAAAATAGTATTAATTGTTAATTAAACAGTAGTAGCTAAAATAATGTATTATATTATTGGTCGTTTCATAACTTAACTTATAAGCCTTTTTTACTTTTATATGTTTAATATAAAATACAATTTATAAGTTGGGCATATCAAATGAAACGGAAAGAAATTTAAACGTATTTGAATCACAGGTTGTCAGTAAAAGTATAACGTATATATTATAACACAATTAGTGAATTTTAATCATCTTAAACAACCTAAAGTTAGTAATGTGCCATTAAGAAAACTTAAATTTTAATAACAGGAATTTAACTACTTAAGGGCACTGAGAGACGAGCGTTTTCTTATTCGGAGTAAGATAAATGCATTATTCGAAAATTTATTTCACTATCACGAAGTCAGTGAAGGTTTTATAATATTAATTTAATTAGGTCAAAATTAGTTATTTTGTGTTTTATCAAAATATTTTCTTAATTTTTCCCTAACATAAACCCCATCAAAAACATAATTAAATGCGATAACTTTTGAAATAATATTTTTCTTCCATGTTACAAATATGCAACATTTTTTTAAAACTAATACAACATTTTTTTAAAACTAATTTCATTATTTTTTTTTAAATTTACCTAAAAAATTAAATTAAAATATTTAAATTTTCTACTTCATTAAACTTAACGTATATCTCAAGTAATTTTATGAGAATATTTAATATAACAATTTATGTATTTTAAAATAAATTATTTGTAAAATATTTGCTTGCTATAATAACTATCGTTTCCACTCCAGAATTTGCAACAGAATACATTTAACATTTTTTTTCAAACATGAAACTTTTTAATATGCAAATATATATTTAATTTTTATTTTATAAAATATGAGAATTACAATTTTTTCTTATCTTGTGCATTATTACGTGAAATATTAAATAAATTCAAAAGATTTTCTTTAATCGTGAATTAATTAAATATAAGAGAGACCTTGCTTTATGAGTGTGTATTGTTATTGTTAAAATCTAAAGAAGTATGCAAAACACTAAGTATATATGTATAAAACATAATCTTCTGAGGTAGGTGAAATTTGAAGGGCAAAAAAGGGAAATTTTTTCTAATATCGTAATTGCAAAAATAAATGTATTACCTACACGATCATCCGCAGAAAAGGAGTTAAAAACATTAAATTCGTCAAACGTTCTTAAATACGTTTATACAACGATATTCGTAAAGGTAGGGAAAAAACCTTCTTAGCTACTAAATTTCCACAAATTTAATATCAAATCTATAAATGATGGTATCGACTTGAAACAAACATCTCACGTGAATACTTTGCTCTCTATATACAAACGTTCTAGTTTATATGGTTTTGGAAGTTTTTATATTATTAATTTTTAAAAAAAATACACAGTTATGTGATTGGAATATTACAACAGGAAATGGAAGATACAACAAAGCATAATTTTAAGTAACAAATAAATTCTAATTATTATTACCAAAAAAATAGTAGTTTTTTGACTCCTTGTTACAATTGTATTTAATTTGAGCCCATTTTTTACTTCTATTACATCATATTTACAATAACAGAAATAAATACAATTTGCTAAGTATGAGTATAACACTCACTACGAGGATAACAAACACACTTAAGCGCATATAAACATTAGATACAAGGGTACATATAATTTGTATTAAATTGTTTACAAGTATTAATATTGTTTTTTAATATGTAAATAAACAAACTGATACTTTTATTTACAAGCACAAATAAATAGTGATGAACATGTCTTTAATGATAATACAAAATAACAATAAATTTTATTTATATATAAAAGTGAAAACAATTCAAAACCACTTTGTAATATCTTCAAATATGCCAATATAGACTAAAATATTCCACGAACCTTTGGGATAGTTGAATATCAAATAAATATATCAAATTTGCAAAAACAATGTTATTACTGCTGTAGAATTTTCAGACTCTGTCAAGTTTGTATGTGAGGCCAAGCTATATGGCTTGAAACAAGCATCTCATTATTGGAACGAGACTTTTTATTAAAGTTTGATTTTGTTCAATCACAAGTAGACAATCGTGTTCTCATGTAATTTTTGTGGCATTAAAGTTTTGTTAATTTTGTATGTCGATGATGCTTTGATTATATCTTAGTCAAAAATAATATCAGATTCAATTGTAAGTTTCTTGAGGTAAAAATCTAATATCAAATAAAAATTTTTAATTATTTAAATTTTTAAAAACAATGAACTGATTTAAATTCGTATCTAATATCAATTTCGAATTTAAATCAGTTCATTGTTTTTAAAAATTTAAAAACACTAGTACTTCTGTATGTGTCACTGTAAGACATAACAGATCTATAATAAATTTCATATGAGTAGAGCACACTCCCGTTATACACATATTGATGTAATTATTCAAATAACTAAAAACTTTGATAAGGAGCGGATTCATTTGCCTTACAAGGAAGCCATAGGGTTGTTATTATTTTTATTTATAGCGTCTGGGCTAGATATTTCATATGCTGACAATCTGTTAAGTAGATATATTAAACCAAGTTTACATCAGGTTACTCAGCTCAAGTGAATAAATTGATTTAAGATTTATGCACGAAGTTAAATTAAACTAGATTAAATATTTATGCATGAAGTTTTAAATTAAATTACATTAAAGATTTATGCATTAAGTGTTAAAGTTATGAAAATTTAATTGGAAACTTCGAACCCAATAGATTTATTTTCATTTGGTCTGAAAATAAGATGTTTTTCTATTGCTTTTCTGTCCAATTGGAATTCTTCTTACAAAATTTAAACAAGTTTTCTTTTGTTCCTTTTATATAAGCGGTACTCTATAGGCAATGTTTCCAAATAGTTTTGTCAAATGACCAGTATCTTTGGTAGGGGACCACTATAGAAAACAATTAAATTAATATTGGAAGTTTACTTTTTTGACCTTACCAAGAATAAATTGTAAAACCCTATGAAATTACCAATATTTTTATGTTATTAAAATTAATATCGGTAAGTTCATGCGGAAGTAGTATTTACTTGTTTACTTAAAAGTGTCTCCGACATAATTGTTCATAATTATATGACCAAAACTGAATATGTGCAAGTAATCAAGCAATTTATTTGAAACTTTTCCTTTGGAAACTTAGAATTTAAGTAAAAGAAAGTGAGAAAAATATTAACAGTAGCTGTAGGAAATATGAGGCATATTTATAAAAAATACCTTCTTTTTAAATCGAATGAATCAATTTCATATCTGAGAAAGAATGCATCCATTTCTTAACTGACTTTTTGTATATTGACGGAAAATCTGTTATCTTTTAAGGTGCAATGTACACAATACTTCAAACTTTTTAAGACACATACATACTTATGTGTAAATTTTTTTAATTAAAAGGTTTTACGTCCAATTTTTAATAAAAGAATTCGAAAGAATTTAACTATCAATATTATTAATACAGGTGACTTGAAAGATTTCATAAATTTATCGTAAATAATGCCTATATTTGGATAACGAGGTCACCTTATTTTACATATGGCACAAAAATTCAAATTGTGATCGAAATATAAATTAAAATTGGCTATGTTTTAGTAATATACTTCGAATAAATTAAGATTTCAGAACAAATCCTTTATAAAATGAGTAAGAAATGTTAATATTCAGATAAATTTTACTAAATTCAAGAAATAATAGAATTTATCTGAATAATTGTAAATTTTATATACTTTTTAAGTTAAATCACAGAATCACAAAATTGTGGTGAAACGATCCTTTTTAAAGGCAAGTGCTGCTTAAAGGTTATGCTTGTAATTAGAAATAAATGCCTGCAATGAAAATTTTTTCATTACATTATATACTTCATCATTAAAATTAATAAAAAAAGTTTAACAGTTTTTTTTTAACCTTATTTACACAACACACATTGAAAATCCTGAGAGGAGCAGACACGTTTTAAGTATACGAAACATTTTTCAAATTCTAACTTGGACCGTAAAATTTTGGTAAGTCGTATTCAAATACCTTTCGTAATTAAAAGCTTCTGTGGAGTAAAACTAAATAGCCTGCTTTAAATAAAAAAAACTTCGTGTATCACTCGTGGGGTACCGCCCCGAACGAGCCAAACGAATAAAGAATCCGAAATGTTTTCAAAAAAGTACAGATGCTTTTGTTAAACTACAACAGGATTTTATATATTGAATATATTTGGCGTTAATTTTGTAGAAATTCATTATTCACAATTAAATGAAACTACGTGATGTAGTATTATTTCTACTTTCTTTAATTTCTTTAACCACGACCTAGGTTTCGTTGTATTACAACATCTTCAGGTGGGATATTAGCAAAGATCTTCAGGTGGGATATTAGCAAAGATCTTTGCTAATATCCCACCTGAAGATGTTGTAATACAACGAAACCTAGGTCGTGGTTAAAGAAATTAAAGAAAGTAGAAATAATACTACATCACGTAGTTTCATTTAATTGAGGATTTTATAAGTTAATTGAGTTACGCAATTAACTCATACGGTAGTCAACAACTACGGTCGCTCTCAGGTAATTTCAAATGTTCACGGGACCATACCAGGAGTACTCTTCCAAAAGTAAAATAAATCATCCATATTGGTAGGACTTACATTATGAAAATTTGATCATAGCGCTTATGCTGTACAATGTTGAGGAATTTTATATCTTCAATTTTCATGTTCTCATCCTAATGAAATTTTCATGGAGACCATACTGAGAGTATACCCTTCTAAATAAAATAGAGTCCTCCAAATAGATTGAGAAATGACGGAGATATGAACTGTCATACATAAAGAAATGTAAAGTCGAATTAAGATCCTCCTTCTTTATTAAACTCTATTAAAAATGAATTTTCTCATATGTCTTGGCCTAATTATTCGAAGCAGGTTCAAGTACTAAATAGAAGTGCAAATTACTTTTTTTTCAAGATAGTGTTATATAATACTTGATACGAAAATGTTTCATTGTATTACAAAAATGCTTATCAATTACTTTCTATATTTGTAATTAATACTTAACTTGAATTTTTCAATGATTGGCTTGAATTTATTGGTAAGTAATATACTTTTTTTTAAGTAATATATTTTTTTATTGTGATCGGGAGTCGAAGATAAGTTTCAGCCAGTATAAATAGTTCAGGGTAATACTTAGCTTTGAACACTACTGATAATGACCAGTTATTAAAATAAGAACTCTATCTACTCATCAACGCTCTAATATACCAAGAGTATATCAAAATCAGAGCGGTGTTCTTTATCACATAAAATCTACACTTTTTACACCGATTGAAATTTTTGCCATCGTCAACTTGACAGTTTTTTTTGATAATTTATACATAGTTACTATTCTTTTAAACTGCATTTTGCGTTTAGCCAAAAATACACCATGAAAATATTTTAAGTCTGTGCTAAGCTAACGGGTTTAGTTTTGCATATGTTCTACATTAATTTTGTAAGTATTATTTCGTTTAATCCATTTACGCGGTTTTTCCGAGTTATTTTTTATTTTATTTAAAGTTTGGATCGCTTTTATTGAGAAAAATATTCACTCTTCATTTATTTTTCTTTTAATTTGAATGTGATTTAATTTCTTTATTATTTTTTCAGTAAATGTCATTCTGTTTAATAAAAAAGATTGGGAGTAAAATCCACAAGTAGAAGAAATACTCCTTTCATTCTCGGTTAAAAAGCATTTATGGTATATTATGGTATCATATGTCGACACGAAATAACAATGTGACGTGTCATTTTATTTAGAATATCTAATTTTTATATTGAAGTTTGTTACTCAATTTAATTTTCAATGAGCTAATTCTAGGAATGAACTGAAAATTGTTATACTTCTGAATAGATCAAATAAAAAAATCCATTTCGGTTAAATTAAAACACTTAAAAGCAATATCTCTTAGTATCCAGATATTAAGTTTCTCTATTGTTTTTATTAGGTGATTTAATTTATTGCTGTGTTAAATTTTCTAAAAGTAATTTTTAGAGTAGCATTTACCAATAGATTAAAATTCATTTCAATTACTTCATGTCAGGATTGTTCTAACCCTTGTATGTTAAGATAAGGTCATCGTAAGTGCATCCGTGGTATAGTAATGGTAGTTTCTGATACGATAATGTGGACACAAGCTTTGAACTTATAACTGTACAAGACATGTATTAGAATCAATTCTACTTTCAATTCAGTAGAATAGAAGTTATAGAATCAATTCGACTTTTTTCTATACGACTAAGGCCATACAGGCCATGTAGTGCAAATAGCGGATGTATAGCATGGTAATAGCCAGCAATAAGATATAATTTTTTTTTGATGACGCTTTCGACTGATTATATAAAAATTTTAAATGGAAAAGTTTCAACAGTTCGACCATAAAATAAGAGTGTGTCAAACAACAAAAGTTTCCAAGGTACAAAATAAAAATTTGACACATCATGGTGTTAAATTTTTATATTTATTGAAGGTGACACGATGTTGAGTGCGCAGAGTAATGACGTTTTGCGGTCGTATAGTTGTTCGCACCATAGTGGTAATTAATTTTATTTTTATGTCATTTAAATCCTTAGGTAATAATACTTTTAATATATGAAGAAAATGTTAATTTGGTGAAAAAAATCAAACAACAATTATTAGAAATGCTGGTCTAAAAGTTCACACAGTTATTTATAGTGACTGACTATCAAATATAATATGCATACATAATTACGTACAATAAATATCCACGAACCACTTAAAGAAGAAGTCAAGACAACGGGCAAATTAAAATAAGTTGAGCAATTCCAACGAATGACCTAGAAAGAATGTCTTATTTATATAATGAAAGTATTTTTCTTTTTCAATACAGTCTTCCTTAAGACTAATACATTTATTAGAACTTGAGATTAATATTTCTAAACAACCAAAAAATATTTTTGTCTTTGCCTAGAAAATGAGCTGAAATTGCCTCCTTCACCTTAATGTCGTCTTCAAATTTTCTTCCTCGGAGCTCTTTCTTCAGGTTTAAGAATAATAAAAATCGCTGGAACGTAGGTCGAGTCAATATCCATCGTAGCTTTGCTTCTGTGAACCGGCCTTCTTCTTCCAAAAGTAACACTCAATTTTCTTTGACAGTTTTCTTCAGTTTAACTTATATAGGAGCGCATCTTCAGTAATAGTGGTACCTTTTTCTTTATAGTTGATTAGTAAAATCCTTTCACGATCTTAGAAAAAGGTTGCTATAAGTTTTTCAACCGATTCCAATACTTTAAATTTATTAGGGGGTGGAGTACCATTTTGTGCCATTGCATCGTATCTTGCCTGGGCTCAGTCCAAAATTATGAACTTAAGTTTCATTTCTAGTCACAATTCTCTCCAAAATCGGGTTCTTCAACACATAGCTTCAAAAACTTCTAAGATGTCCTGACTCGTTTTTGTTTTTGTGGCAGCGTAGGCATTCTTGGGATAAATCTTGCAATGGCTTCATTCATGGCAAGATGGCCGTAAGGAATTCACAAAATTATTGTATCTGATACACCAACTCATTCAGTTAATTGTTTCTTTTTCAAGCAAGCATTTTTGAATTCACTTCTTTCGATTTTTTGACAATATCCGACATGGTGCTCTCAATCGGTCGTCCTGGGTGGGGGTCATCTTCAATCGAGTCTCGATCTTCTTTAAATAGAACATGCCACTTGAAAACCATGATTTTACCAGGGCAATGATTCAGGGCAAGGCCTTTAAATAACTGCTATCTCACTTTTTCTTGATCGAGGAGTTTTTCCTTGCTTGGTGACGAAATTAATCACAGCGCGCAGTTCGATTTGCAGCAAGCTCGCAGTTCACTTCCAAATTTACTTCTTAAAGGGACAATCATTCATTAATGAATGACGTTACGGACATGACATTTGAGTGAAATACCTCTTATGAGTTTATAATTAGCAGGGTACTAAGGAGGAATATATCCCCCTCCGCCTTTAGCTTTCATTTTGCAGACTTTTGAACCTCCCTTCCTATATTGGAAGCTTCAGAAATCAGATTTGTGACGACTTATACTGATTCGTATTGGAATATCACGTATTTCTATGATCATGTCGATTTTAGTTTCAATCATGTAGATTTTTGTTTTCTAGTCAATGTTGCGTATTTCAACTACCAGAAAGCTTCTGATCGTGTCCATAATTGCATCCTATTAAAGCGCCTTTGCGATGTGGGATTCTTCTTTAAATTCTTACGTTTCCTCAATTCGTATATTGCGGATGGAAAACAACACGTACAAGTAGGTAATTTTATAATCCTTTTTTAATCCAAGCAACCAGGAGTAAGCCAGAGTTTGAACATCGGGCCTTTCACGTTCACTACCCTGATAAATAATAATCTGTACTAGATTTCAAACTAAACTCCGCCTTGTATCCGCGAATGACATAAAGATTTTCTTAGATGTTAGAAATATAGCAGGTTGCAAGTTGCTACAGCGTGATATTGATTCTATTTTTTATTGGAACGGTACAAGCGGCCTGCGGCTTAAGTCGAGGGCGCGCTTCTCTCGTATATTAATACACTATTGGCGGAACGCCCTTATCCGTTTTCCATTTCCTACCGATTTTCTGTTGGGTAGACTGAGTTATAATAAGTTGAAACACGGAAGACATTTTTTCAGTGAAATGTACTTTCCCATTGTATGCCCTAATTTACTGAAAAAACTTTTGTACCAGATAACTATTTGTGCTCACGCAGCCATCATGTTTTACTATACCAGCATCTAGAACCAAATTACATCAAAATTCCCCACTTTTCCGCATTATTTAATTGCTCAACCACCTGATCGCGGTTGCACAGAAGTGTGACGTATTTTTAATGAGTTAGACTAAACTTGTTGAACTGTGTCATCCTTATGTGTTGCAATATTAATTGAATCTATGTAATTGTCTTTCTATAGTTAGAGAAAAACCAAAGTGTAAAACTCTAATGTTACAGCAACTGTAACTGCAAATAAAAATAAATACATAAAATATTAATCCACACACGTTCCAATAGGCAACACTTTAAAAACATTTATATGGAAATTTTCGGTGTGTGAGGCAAATTAAGTATTCGAAATTATTTTTTTTAATTCCGTATATTATTTATCGTTTGAAATGGCTAATAGTAAGCGCCACATAAATATTTTCTTCGTGATTTTAGGGAATATATTTAAAAAACGGTCAAGTACCTGTCAGACTGCGCCCAGGGTAGGGTTTCGTAGTAAATACGGCTATGAACGCACCTAGATGTTATAGTCAATATTGACAAATGTGCCGATATAGGATGATGAAACTAAAGCCGAAGTTATATATTCCTTCGATTATTTTGTCACTTATACTTCACAAAGAAAAATTTAAATAAGCCATGTCGAAGACCAAAATATATGATGTCGTCTGTACCTATAAACTAAATTAATATTATTTTTTCTCTGTGTACATAATTAGCGTTATTAGTGATACGTTATCCTCTTTAGGTTAAAAATAAATACATATTTTAAAGTACAATGTTACTTTTTCCGTCAATTTAAGTCATTAGTGTCGATTTGCTATGAACTTTCATAGACCCGTGTCAACTAAAAACTGTCTTTTATGTCACGCACGACTCATAAAATATAATAACTGACATTAATTTTAGTGCTTGTTGTTGAAATACAAACTCGTAGAATAAAGTATTCTAGCCGATAAATGTTTAAATATTGATGAAAAATTTTACGACTTTACGACTATGTATTCAAATTCTTAAGACGGTGACGAACTTCTGACGGGTATTTTTCCGTAAACAAATTTTTAAAACTCCATCGGCACTCTACACAAAGAACTGTTTTCAATTATATTCTACGCTATTAGTATCAAAAAAATTGTGGATATTTATGTTACTATATTTTAATTTTCCTTAATTATATCGCCTGGATTGATTAATATTTTAAATAAATTACGAACAGAATGTCATGAATCATCCGTTAAGATATTATATAGACCAAACATTATTGTTATACACTAAACAATTATTTTTTGTATAAAATGTTTATACAATTATTGAATTACAATAACGTACTTTATTACAATAAAGTACTTAAAGCACTTTTTTGTAACCTGCCTTTTATGATATTTTCATGTATCTTAAATTGCAGATAAAATAAATTATAAGCATGTAAAACTCTTCGACTTCACTACAGACCTCAATATCATCTTTTACTCTGTACAATCAGTAACTTATCGTAGCTTCCATAACATATTATTATGTTAAACAATATGTTATGGGGGCAATTGAGTTATTAACTATGGTTGAGAAATTAATTTTATTTAAAGCTAAATACACTTATACGCATTCCATAATTGTAATGAGGTAAACATGTAAATATCATAAAGTATAGAATTTAAATCTAAAAGCTTTGCAACAAAAATATTTTGTAATATCGATTTCTTCCAAAAACAAAAATACTTGCGCTTTTCATATAATTTATTTTTGATAAATATCTATGCCTAGTTTAAAAGGATTCATTTTTTAAAAGGATTGAGTTTAAAAGTTTATCTCATATCCCTGAGCAAATGAATACTTGAACATTGAATATATTTGGCGTTAATTTTGTAGAAATTCATTATTGACAATTAAATGATACTACGTGACATATTATTATTTCTACTTTCTTTAAGTTTTTTACCACGACCTAGGTTTGGTTGTATTACAAATGAATGCTTATTGGCGGGCAAATAAATCTTTCTTTTAATTCAATCAATGACGCGAATTTCAACATTTCGTTACGCATGACAATAATATTGAATATACAAACTGCTGCCGTTATTAATATATGCTTTCTCGTAAGAAAAATTAAATATTATAGAATAAAAACAAAGCTCATTCATGTTCCTGATCAATAATTTATTTGCATAAAAAGTTCAATTGACAATCTTCAAAGGTCTAAGTTATAGCAATAATGACAAATAGACGTCTTTATGATACTAATATTTGCCAATATTTCCGTCAATTATTGGGCTATATACTTTTGATGTTTGTGTGATAAATTAGATTTTAAGGTAAAAATGAAAGTATTACATGAAACAATTAAATGTGGATATCCAATATGTTAAATTTAGAAGTATGTTAATTAAATAACAACGATGTTGAAAGATGATATCATTTTCTTTTCGGAAAACTTATATTCGTATAGCAAATGGGATATCAGTTTTATGAACTGAATTGATCACTATATCTATGGCTTAATTATGTTTTTATCAGGATTCCAACATGAGATCACAACATTTTTAAAGCAATTACTTCATTAAAAATACTTGTATGGAAATAATTGATCTTATTTTCATTACGTTTGTATTGCATTTGACTATTTTGGTATCAAACAACAGAATACTGCGCTTGTAAATTGAATATTTTTTTTAAAACTAATTGAATTATGTTATCCATAATAAAATAATGTTAAAACAACAATTTTCAAGAGCATTTCTTTGAGAGAACTTAATTTTGGTGGCACTTTCACTGTTACACAGAACACTTTGGTTAATTATACGATAGTTGAAGTACATTTAGAACAACAGTCAATTTCTTGCAGTCAATTTCTTGTATTAGCAAAATGATGACGTGATTGAAGTTCATAAAGTTTGTTAAGCATTTTCTGTAAATTAGTGTCCAAACTGCAATTGTATGATAGCTATTTTATATCCCGAATTTATTTTTAATATGAAATCCAAAAAAAACTAATCTATTAACAAAATATTAAATATTTAGTGAAAAATTCTTATAAATCAAAATTATCTCATCACACTTGTAACTAATTTTGTTACCAAGTTATCTTCATATCTAGTTAAGTGGCGTACCTACTTAGGCTAATTAAGAAAAAAAACTATTATTTAAATTATTAGCGAGATTGTCTTTAATTGAATAAACAAAAATAAATTAAATCAAACAAAACTGTAGAAACAAAAGGTATGTTTTCCTAAACTTCTTTTCTTTTGTCAAAAGGTAAATTTTGACAATTTTTTATACAATTCGAATTACCGCCACTTTGAAATTATTAACATGAGTTATTTTGTTATCTTATAAATAATTGTTGTTATTGTGTGACGGAATTATTCTAAAATTAGGTGATTATTTACTATTTCCTTCTGACTATTTTGTTGAAAACAATCCAAGTAATTGTTGAAAAATAAAGTTTATCGAATGAGAGTTTAACTTAAGAATATCGAAAAGTAAATAAATTAATTACTAAATTAATTTTAAAATAAAAAAGGTTTGGGTTTCTTACTCCTGATTTATTAGGAAATAAAGTATTTTTAACAGTGCTCCGAGGACTTGAAGCTAGGAAGGGTTACAGAAAAAAATAGTTGGTAGGGAATAGTGGTTGAAACAGTTAGTGTAAATCAGTGGCGTCCAGTGATTTTTAGGAAGTGTAAGCTGAGAAGGGACAGATAAATGAAACATTTTATAGATATAAATACACGCGCAAAAGCGTCTACGTCCGTGACGGCCCCTAATAGCCATGAAAAGGATATTGAAGTAATGATTGAAAATGTGTCTCAATAATTGAATAATATACAGTCAAAAACAATTAACTCTCGATGTAATTACGTCGACTTACCAAACTATGACTTTCATCGTGATCAGGAAAAGCTAATTTTGCTTACCTGATAATACAATAGTGTTTATTAACCTTTTTAAATTATTTGTATATCTATATTATTATGTTTCCGATTCGCACACTAAGTTGCCCCTCGATACACGTTTCTGTACGAGAATGGTAAAAATTTGATAGTTAAGCTGTGCAGAATTTTTACCACAATTTGTTAAGTATCAAAACCACCTTTATTCCATTTACTTTATTCAGTTCCGAATAATAGACAACGGCAGCAAAACATTTGATTCAAAATGCAACTTTTGATTAGCTGCCAATACGAATCGTAAAAATTACTGTGAAAATATCGTAAACTAAATTTATTACGAACGTATAGTTTTAAAATTGACTTCGATATACCATTCTCAATTATACTATTTTTTCATTAAAATATTAATTGAAAAGGCTTACTTTAAACATATAAAAAATGCCATTGTTTGTTTACTTTAATGAAGAAAATGTACGTCCAAAAATAAATTGGTAAAATATTAATTTTAATGCACAAGGAAAGCAAGTAACGCAGTTGGTATTTCACTGACAAAATATAATACTGTATTTAAAACCCGGAAAATTATGAAAATCATTTAAAAAAATTATTTTCGAACGAAAATGATAAACTGACCGCAGAGATATAGTTATAATAATACAAAGATTCATAGTTTGTAGGCGAATGTCACAAATAAGGGAATGTTTCAGTCTGAATATAGGCAAAGGTAGTCTATCAAGCTACAGCTTGCCCTGAGACTATGAACTAATGCTCTGAAGTGAGGTAATCGTTTTTAATTTCGTATGGATCGTCTCCGAATCAAAAAGTTTTTGTAATTTAATATTATTTACTAGCATGATATACGAAGTTATTACAAGCATAGACACGACTGGCGTTGTAGTACAGTATACATAAAATTATTTTTAAATTCTAAATAAAATAAGATTTGCAAGTTCTGAAAGGGATATATTTATCAAAAAGTTTCTTCCTTTCGAAAAATAAATGGACAAATAAAATGGCGATTACCGGAAAGATGATGAAAGGAACGGATTGGAGTAGAAAATCTTAATACAGGACAATATAAAGCCACCAAAATATACGAATGTGTTAATAGTTGAGAAAGACCCAAATCTCTCAGTTGAAACACGAAGTTATTTCTTCTCATTTTATTTACAGGAATTTGGCGTATTAGTATGTATATATCATTTTAATATAATATATAATATTAAAAAATAATATCTATAAAATGAAATACTTTTGTCGATTTAGATGTATTCATATAATTTTCAACTTTAAGAACATATTGACTATGTGTATAACAAAAACATGGCGACAAAAAATCCGCCTCAAAGAACAATATAGAGGACCAAACCTAATTTAATTGAAAATTCAAATTAAAAACAGGTTTCTAATGGAATTGCAAACTTAAATATCTATAAAACATTATAAAGGCGAAATTCAAATATATTTTCAGGAAATTCTTGGAAACTTTCGCAAAAAGAATTATTATCATAATGAGCCTAAATTGTTAACACGCTTTAGTTGAACTTTAGATAGCTAAAGTTAAACTAAAAACTTAACTTAAACCCTTGTTAATAAGAAATGTTATTCAATCTACAATTCCAATTAACTCTAATATTGATATTGATAATTTGTCGTATTCATTGAAGTTGAAAAGTGAAGTCAGTGAATTTGATGTAATATTGATAAATTTTGTTAAGATTAAGCTATATTCTGATATAAAATTTGCTTCGGGTGACTGTATGTCAGGTTGTCTAGAATAGGCAATGCAAAATAACAGTTTTTTTTAAATTATGTGGCAATGCATAACAACAGTTCTTTTAATTACCTTACCCAATTTTCGAAAGGGTTAAAGGCAAAATTATGAAAATAACAATGTTATTAGGAGTTTACTTAAAGATTTAAGAAAACCTATAGAAGTGAATATAAATTTAATAATTTTTGAGTAATTCGCGATATTTTTATGCCCGTAAAAGATAAATTAGGTAATACACTTGCACGGAGAAAAACAGAATTACCATTGCTGAATAATTGAATAAAAATATATGTACCCATTTTAAAGTGTGGTATCGTCGTTGTTCTACTCGTACGTAAAATATCAATTAAATAATATGGCAAGCAACTATTTGAGTACAATAATTTTTATTAGTTATATTCAGGAAAAAATTATTTTCACTACTGCATTCAATGAAATACGGGTTTAGAAAAATTGTATAGATAAGCGACTATACGATAGGTTAGTTTCACGAGGAGCAACTGGTTTTTGAGTAAATGCATTATATTTCATATATTTTCCATGTATACCTTTCAACTAACAGGGAAAATATTTTCGCGCAACCATAGCCAGAATTTTATTATTATTTTTTTTTTTCGCGAGGTAATTATGCCCAAGAGCTGAATACAATAAATAAATAAAATTAATTTAATAAAACAGCGCATTTATCTTAGGGCAACGGCGCAAATTTTCGCTAAAATGAAAATGACTTATAGATGGTTTTCAGCGTAAATGTGAAATATTGTTTAGTTACAATATCACATCATGTGTAATGTTTTTAGAATAAAGTCCGAAGCTGTTGTACGTACGTGTAAATAATTGCAAAACTCTACCATGAAATTTAGAGGGTTGATGCTGAATTAGTGTAGCAAATTAGCTTGCGTGAATTCCTAAGTCAAAAACAAGATTATTATAATCAAAACAATTTAATCGTATTGCATCCTATCGTTAAGATTCACTGGACAGCGAGCGGCGCCATGAAAGCGATAGGACCCGGAGGGGCGCACCTTTAATCGATTTTGAATATTGAAGTGAATAAAACGCTGCATAGATCGAAAAATATAACACTTTACTCTCTAACATTGGACTTAATGAGAAATAAATAAAAAAAAGGATATAAAATGGCCAAATAACATATATTGTCGTCACCGTGGTATGTTGAGTTGTTCACAAAGCATACGGCCTTTGACTGTGCGGCGCATTGCGGGGACCCGGGTTCGTTTCCCAGAAAGAGGCTGGACTGGTGTTCTGGTTGGTTTTAAAATATCACTCTCGCGGCAATAAGTTCATATGTATCAATTAGATACTTTAAAATACGTAAATAAATAAATAAATATATTACTATCCTTGTATGTTTATTAATACACATGTACCACAAAAAATCGCCAGGGAGGAATTCGTGAGGGAACTTCAAGCATGGTTACATTTTTAATGTACCGACATTAATAAAGTACACTTTCTACCCACGTCACTTTCCGGCGCCAAGTCACTAGCCCTTCCTTTTTCAACCTCATGTTTCCATGTAATCGTGCTTCAACGAAATATGTTTATTTACGACTCTTCCCTTGTGTTTTTGCCTATCTTAGACCAACATTCAGCCGCCAACTACGTTATAGCTCGGAGTAATAAAGAATGTTTTTACTACCATGGCCCTTCGAGCAAACAGTTAGTAGACTCGTATTAAATAACATTTTATATCATTAACGAATCTAGAAAGAAGAGCTTAACGTCATATTCTGAACGTTTCCGTAACTGCAATTGCACTAATAATGTAAACCCACTTAAAAATTGATCGAGGTATACAAAAATTATGTTTGTCTTACTTACAAATATTATTGAGTTTATTCATTTTATTCTGGTTTCAGTATTTTTATACATACGGTAATTGATTATTTTAACAATCGTCTTCATCTGATTTTTTGGTATTCTATACATTTATTATTTTTTTGGTTACCTTTCCGTGGTTTATATAACTTCTGATGTGATATTTTTATTTCTTCCCCTAGTTCAAATTCATTTTTTTCTCAAAATTTTAAGTTTTCCCTTCAATATAACTTTGTCGATATATCATTTAGCATTCATCGACGGTCCTTTCTTTATCATCGGTCTTCTGCCCTTATTTACTGAAACTACATCTTTCCTAGTAGAAAATTATATAGCTTGCCTTAGACATTAAAGGTATAAAATAAAAATGGCTGTTCTAGTATTCCATAGTTTTTTGGCATTCAAAGTATTATTATGTCGTACTTTTAGTACAACACTCTTTGAGCATGTAAGCACAAATGTAAATTATATTTTCATCTTTCATACACAAGTAGGTATTAATATTTCATGTCATGATAGAACACAGAATACAATCCATAAATAATGTATAAATAGATCTGAAAAATATATATTCATATACCTAATGTCACTATGGAATAAACATTGACCGAGTGTAGTGCATGTATTGCTAGTTGCTTCACCAAGTAAAATTAAAGAAGCAGTTTTTCGAGCTCTCTTTACAAAATTTGCTTACTTTCTTGGTCCTTTGCTTGCCTAACTCAATTTCTTACTAAACAAAACATCCACCACAATGCTCTTTACATACACTATCAGAAACCTTCAAAAGCTTGTGTGAGGTTCCAAAAATCACTATTGAACATTTTTAAAAATCTTGTATTGTTTCTGTAATGTTATTTTTTACAGTAATTTTTTTTTTCATATATCGTAATTTCCAAATTAATGTTACTTTTCTTCCATTTTCCCTTTTCGAAAGACAAACAACTTGCATGTTCCTTGAAAATTATTTATCTTGTTGCTGATCAATAATAATTTTTTTATTACTCTTGGTAGATTAGATTAATTGAGAAGTAATTGAACGTTTTATAGAACTCATTAGTTTAACTAATGATATATTCACAATACAAACTCGTTGTATGTTTGTTTGTCACTATAATTCCTATCGTCCGTATTAATATTTAATTCGCTTGTATTTTTTTTTTCAACAACCCGAACTCAATTCCTGGCATTGACGTCAGCACTAGTAGAGTATTATATATTCATTCCACGTTACGATGTTTATTGAAAAAGATGATTTTTCTGAACAGCCCTTTAAAGTTTTTATTTCCTATACATATAGCAAAGACAATAAAGAAACATTTTGGCTTACATATGAATTGTATGATTCTTATGATTTTTATAATGTCATATCTAGGTGTGTAACAATTCCAATTTCAATAAACACTACGTTCGTAGTTACTTTATTAAAAAGTATTAAAAAATAATAGAGCTTTCAATAATATTAAAAGATGATCATCATTAAAATACAAAAGATATTATAATATTACATATCATATAGATGCACACATACACACACACACACTTAAATATTCACGTATACGTATGCGTATAAACACACATACAAACTTACATTTACGCCTTATGAACACATTAAAGATATAATTTCTGTACGTCTTCTATTAACAAAGAAATATTAAATCAAAAATATTATCCATTTTATTACACACATTGTTGTAAAAATAATTCAATGTTTCTCTCTAGTGTTGCGATAAGGAATAAATATAACTTAGCTGAGGTGAAACATTACATGACCTGTGAATTTAACATATCTACAATATAATTGAATGGAATCATTAATTTTCTTGTTTTTATATAGCGATTTTTGAGATCTCATTACCGTTTTTCTTACTGCTGAACCATCAGGTAATGATACGATGGGAGCTAATATTATGTACAGTAATAAACAGTTATCAATATGCATATATGCAAATATATGTGGTTTACATAATTTGGTCCTCTCTATGTATAACGCAACTTTATTTTTAGTGATAAATTCTGTCGCTGTGTGTACAAATTTTTTCATTCAATCAGCTATATGTACTTATTGTTTTACATACCTTTCTAGCTCTCCCGTCTTTCTACCTCTTAATTTGTTATAATTCGCTTAAAAAAGATTCATCCAATTGCTCTATTTTATCAGTGTAAGATTTTCTATTCGTATTTCACACACCTCTTTTATTTTATGAAAAATGTTATGCTCATACAATTTTCTTGGAAAGATATCTTGTTTCACTCTTGTGATATTACGACGAAATACTGTCTTATTAAAGGGAGCACATGTACTGCAAAGACACCAAAACAGTTTTGATTTGTACAAACTTTGAAGAAGATAAGTTGCTCCCTTAGAATATTTGAACTGTCCTGTCAGTCTTGAGCAGTTTTTTCTGCTTATTGAAAGTATGCCATTATGTTGTAAACGAATACATATGTACATGTATATATATATATATATATATATATATATATACATATATATATACATATATATATATATATATATATATATATATATATGTATAAGTGTGTGTGTGTGTGTAAGACTATAGCATAACTTGGGGACTACTATCCTTTTAATTTCTTAATTTTTTCTCCCTTCCTACGTCTTCTTTTTCTCCATTATTTGGCAATTTACACTGTAGTAAAAAACTTTGAAAATTTTAATTGGAATCTGAAACTAAATCATTTACGAAACGATCCTGTTTGTTAAAATTTGGCTTCTCTAAACTTTAAAATTATTCATGACACTTATCTATTAATTCCATCGAATGACTGACATCCCGAGCGTTGCTTGAACGAAAGTTAGTTTAGTTTGACTTGAAGTTAGAAATAAATAAATTATATGAATTGATATATTATTAAAAAATATATATAATTAATACTAACAGCAAAAGAACATGATTCAAATTAAATATATAATCCTGTAAATGATAGAAAAATAACCTCCTAAATTATTTTGAAGCAAATTTTATAATACGACTGTTATTTTAAAATTAATTAAAAATTATGTTGATTTGTTTCGTACTAAAAAAGCAACTACGCGCATTTTGTAATTTGGTTTGTACGTGGCTTTACGTGTACAACCCTCAAAACGGTGTGAATTAGTGGATACTTATAAAAGACTACAATTTGATGACTGTTAAAACGTTATGTCTAATTTATAGTTACAAATAATCTTTATACCGCTTCAGTTATGTGATATTCCTTAAGAAAATTAAATTAACTGAAGTGTCCGTGTTTTAGTTTCTACAATTGAAAAGCAAACATTTCAACAAAACATATTTTTTATGCTTGTGGGAATTTTTGCGGCACAAAATCGTTTTGGGACATAGGTAAATGCGATGCGAAGAGGTATACATATATCTATACATATATATATATATATATATATATATATATATATATATACATGTATATACTTACCTTCTTCTTAATATTTAGTTACCTATTTCTAAGAAGGCTTGGAAAGTCTAATATACGGAGCTGTTAAGTCATTAGCTGTTCAAGTCATTGGGCCCTAATAAAATTTATAATAAATATTAATTATAAACAATGCTAACGACTATCGAAGTTTTATCTATTACTGCAACAATAGTTAAGTCTAAAAAGGTGTTTATTTCTAAAAAAAATTGGCTGTATACTACATTATATTGAACTAAACGTTTTTTATAGCGCAGCAGCTAAATAATAAAGAAATGTGATGTAAAAGGTGTTTTATAATGAATTCTTTATTTTTTATTCATACCAATAATTAATAATGATTTCGTCTACATATTTCGTGTTCAGCATGGGATTAGTAATGTGATACGCTAAGTAGTTATAGGCTAACAGTTTCGTTATATGCAAAGCTAAAGTAGTCTTAATATGATAATAACTTTAATGGTTACTCTTCTATATTTTCCGAAGGTGGAAAGTCGCCATCCGTTTACTGCTTAATTCTATTCTACGTAACTTTCTTAAGTCCAGGCGCGTATCCAAACTTGGTTGTGGAGAAAGGTCGTTAGTCTTTTTTGCCAAGTAAATAGACATAATTTTCGAAACAAAGTAAAATAAAATTGCTACAAAGACTAAATTCCAATAACAACTTAACGCAACTACAAATCATTTATTATTTCACTTCTTCTCTCTTCTTTTTTGTTGTTTAACGAAATGCTCCTTAAGAAAAATTCTTTATTGAATGTGAGTTTAAAGAGTCGTCCGGACCCCTGGATCTCCTTTTTAAATATTACATGTCTTAATGCATCCGCTGTTTTTAATTGCTACTACCTTGAAATATATATGTGGAAAAATATTAACTTTTCTTTTTTAGAGACATTCATTAAAATAATTTCCGCTACCCACCTATACCCCATTCAATTTTAAGAAAGAACCGTTTTAAACAAAAGAATTTGACAACTAAAACATGGTTGGCACAAATATATATATATATATATATATATATATATATATATATATATATATATATATATATCTATATGATCAGCTGACGGTTATTTATAAAACTCATTATTGTTTAATTACACCATTATTTTACTGACACGAATTTCTAAACTTGTATAAAAAAATGGACAACCCTCCATTTTTATTACGAAATAATCAAGCGTTTGGAACGTATTTTAGAAGGCATTAGAGTGAGATAGCTAGATGTTGTCAGTTCAGGATGCTATTTATCCATATTTGATTGTATTATATACAGATATACTTATGTTATATTTGGTGCATATAAAATTAAAAAAATTTTGCGACATGTCATTTTCTTTTCAAGTAAATGTTGTTATAACAATATTGTCCAGTGTAGCTTACATATTGTATACGTATTTCAGGATAACATTTTTATAATAACTGAGCTTTTACTCTTATTTCGACGTATTTGTTCGATAATTATTCTTAATGTTAGACATATTTATTTCAAAAATATCAGGAAAACTTAATGTCAATACCCAGTATTATATATACGCGCTTCGCATTATATATATATATATATATATATATATATATATATATAAAATGACCTGTAGCGCTGAAAACTGTAGCGCCCGTCTAAGAAGCTGAGGGTTCTATTCCCGGTCGGGTGTTTTAACGTTCATAAATTATTTATCTTATTGTGAATTATTTGTTGCACGTTTAGTTTTGCGGAGAGCTATAATTAAATAGACGACCGCACCTATCATGTTTAGCCTCTGAAAAATTCACTCGTTAGAATAATTTCTTTAATAGGAGGAATTGTACACACTGATTGCCTTAGGTGCTGAGAGGTGGCCGGGGGGTGAAATGCAGCCATAATTGTATTTATACATATTTTTCGCACTAAATGTAGTGCATTCGCAGTGATTCGTTATGACGCATTTAAAAAAAACGCGTTATGAGCGGCATAGTATACATTCCATAATATAATAATATAAATATTATTCTGAAAGAACATATATTTATATATATATATATATATATATATATATATATATATATATATATATATATGTGTGTGTGTGTGTGTGTTAATGACTGGAGAAAATGCCATGTTTACTTCGTCTCGAAATCTTCGACAAATGATTAAATATCTATATAAATAACTTTAAAAATATTAGTTGAACAGACATTAGGAAGAAAAGAAATGCAATGCACATTTTTTGCCTTGAAACTTAGTTAATAATATTATTTTAAAACCGTACTTTCGTCTGACTTTCATAAAATCATCAGTTTATCAGATGAAGGTGCCGATTTGTGCTTATGAGTTTTGCGGGTGGGTAAACTTTTATTTTTCATTGGGATATGTATGTTTGGTAAAACTAAATTATTCATTTTTGTTTTGAGGACAACCAATGGGGCCGACCCCCATTGGTTGTCCTCAAAACTCTTTGAAAAGATCTTTGCTGATATCCCACCTGAAGATGTTGTAATACAACGAAACCTAGGTCGTGGTAAAGAAATTAAAGAAAGTAGAAATAATACTACATCACGTTATTTCATTTACTGGGGAATAATGAATTTCTACAAAAGTATCGCCAAATATATTCAATATTCAATAATCCCGTTACATCTTCATAACTTAAATCTAGATTCCAATACCTGTCATCCCACGACCTCAAACTACGATCGAATAACAAATATACTTTCCAAATCCCTCAGCATAGAAATACATTTTATCGAGAATCCTTCACAGTATATTCTACTCGATTGTGGAATAAACTGACCGTATAGTGCGCCCTCGTTGTTTTCGTCCAAACATCGTCGAAAGTTACATTATTAATCATAATCGGTAGTTCTAGTATAGCCCATCCTATCACCTCCCTACCCCCAAAAGTGTCGTTTAGCTTTAGTTTTTAATCAATCTTATTTCATTACTATACATCGTTATATATTTTATATCATAATTACAACTAATTAATGTTTAAAAATCACTTACAGTCTGCCACATCGCTTAACGCTCTCATCTGATTCATCGTGGTTGGCTGCAAGAAATTGCGCTTGTAGTAATAAGTCCGCCACTGTATACTTAGGTTTTTAAGCTTGCAGTAATAGCAAAGAAATAAAAAAAATAAATAAAGTTTATGTACAGAGCCGCGACATCGGGTCTCTAAATACTATGATACCCACAGTTCATCAAGCGCGGCCTGTTTATTTCATATATTTACTCGTAAATATGAAAATTAATACTCGCAACTAAAAATAAATTATTAAGCGTAAAAGAATATATTAATTTATTAAACGTATTAAGACATGTATTAATACATTTAAATTTCCTTAATTTGGAAATCACTTGAATAAAAATAGGACATTAACGATTCTCCCGGAAGAGAATCGAGTGAATGGCGGCAATAAAGAAATTTATTTCTTTTTCTAACATTTTCATAATTTCAATTACTTTTTTAGGATTTCCTTTGCCAACGAATAAGAGAAAAAATATCAAAAAAACACAAGAGGTTCTTTCGCTAGTTAGAGCGGAAACATCGGCAGTGGTTTCCGGAGACTTGTGGAAAATGCGGAGAATTTGTTGAGATAATGGCCATTAATTTCAATAGGGTGTTAAGAATCCGAAAAGGCCTAGCTAATAAAATAAAATAATTGTAAAGGCGAAACGTTCATCAGGGTAATTTTAATTTTTTTTGATACGAGAAATTATTCACAAGAATCGCGTGTTCTTTTATCGAATTATCGCTAAACATTTAATGGTCTTAAAAAGCTATTTTTATTGCAACCCCCCAGGAAAACTAACAGCGTAATTTCTGAATAACTTTCAAACAAATATATTTTGAATGTTCCTAACGTTTACGGTATTCTTTTGAGTATGTTTCACATTTTGTAAATACATTGCATGGACAGTTTGTAACAAGAATAATTTGTTATCGAATATGTGGTGAAGACAAAAATTTGTTTCCCTGTATTTATTGGCATTTTATTTTAATTTTGTTATTATTAAAATATTTATGTATGAATTTATATAAATGGTGTTAATTGAAAATAAATATGACTTAAGGCATAAAAATAATAAAAGAAAAATAAAAACTCGGGGTTAATTTTAGGGAAAGGGTCATAATAAATGTAAATAACGTACATCTCCTGTTCAAAAGACCCATCTAATACATTGACGATATTCATTTATTTACGCTTTTTGTTAATTAATTAAATTTGTTATTTGTTATATTGTTGTATTTCCCTACACATTTCGGCATATATAAACATTTAAAATTAAATAGTATTTTTATTAAATTATTTACAAATGTTAATACTATATTTCACCACATAAATTTATTGCCTGGTATAACTGTCACAAGCTTAAAGTAACGTGAACATCTCAATATCTACTAGATTTGGAGTCCTTGCATAGATATTCAAAATATATTGGTAAACTTTTAGTAGCCCTGAATTTTTTCATATATTTATCTGTTGTACAGATTGAATGTGCCCATATTTTTAATTTCCCGTTATAAAAATATTTCTGAAGCTATCTCACATAAATTTCTCTGTTAGAATCCTTCTAATATGATCTTTCAATTGGTTCATGAGGGATTTACTAAAAGTTAAACTGCCGATATTAAGTATTACTTCTTAAATAAGTATAACAAATGAATTTTTGGGGATCGTAAGCATACATTTCTTAAAAACTAAACTTGTATAATAATATGTCAGTCTTTTACTATTTGTGTCTTCCTTGAAACATGTGCTTGTAAACTCCATGAAATGAGTCATTATATGCGCGGAAACTATATTTCTTTGACTAAAAATATATAATCATTATTTTTGGTATGGCTATTAAAATAAAGTCGATAAACATTTTATATCGGAATATTTCATGTAATATATATTCCCCCATGTCGATGGATGTTAATAATTTAGTCTTTTCGTACTAACAATACTTTTACCAACTTGAACTTACTTTTTAAATACAAACATTGAAATTGTTAAGAAAATTACAGTACGTCTAAAATGAACATAAATACTGCTTGCAGTTTCGGAGAAACCTTGAAAAATTAAAACAAAAGGATGAAAGGACGGAGGAAAAACGAAAGGATCCTGAAAACTGATTTTTTATTTTTTTTTGCAATAATTTTAGGTAAGTTAATACAAAGATGATTTTAATTTAGTAAACATTTTATGACTTTGTTTTTATATCGATATTAAGTTTTGTGAGCGGCTTTTGCTTATTTTTAAGTCATTCGTGTATAATAATGACAATTGAAATGTTCATCTCAATTGATGTTTTTTTTTTGGTTTTTTGTTATATATTATTTAACTATAATTTATTATTACTAATATTAAATAAAAGAAAAAAATCAAAATGTTAGTGGATTAAATAATTTTGCGAGGGCTTTGATTAGCCTTGGAACTAAATGGCTTAACTTTGGTGTTTTCTTCGATATATCTTCCGCTTAATTTGACTGTGCGTCTCGCAATATGATGCTGCTTTGTAGGTAGATGGATAAAACAAAATATTCCATAGACGTGAAGTCACAAGTGAGAATTTAGTGAAATTTTTGGAATTTTCGAAACACGATTTACTACAGTCTAAAAAATAATTCCTCTCAGACTTTTAGTAATCATTGATCCCTAAATAAAAATGCAACCCGAAACAATTTTTTATTCCATTATGGTTTATTTAAGAGTACAATTAATTTTTCAAGCCGCAAATTATATCTGTTTAATATTTTGTGAAGTATGTATTATTAACTGATATTTCACATCACTTAAACACAGGATAATTGGAATTTTATTCAAAATTTATTCATGTCATTTTCAAATTTAAATGTTACTCAGACAATGTAGATTTAAAAACTCTAAATTCAATTTTTTTTCTTTATTTAATTACTTTTATTTTGTGTTATTTAGTTGAAATAAAATAAAATAACCATAACGTTCATAACACATCGACATGTGTCCTGGCTTTTTGTAATTAAAAAAAATTAAACAGAATTAAAAAGGAGAATCATTTCAAAAAATAATTGGAATATTGATTTACGCAAATATTTATCGAGATAAAATATAGAGAAATACGGGTAATTGAAGATATCTATTCCTCGGATCCACGCTTTTCTACAATGAAAAAGCTCCTTTTTGTCATTTCGCTGTCTCACAGATATTTATATATCAAATTATAACGACAATGAAAGTCTGCGACTTCAAAATTGTGCTTGAGGCTGACTTTAAACTTATTATTTAAAATTTTGTATGACTTTCGCCTGGCACTTTCTTTTTTTTACGTTATTGAAATCAATATACCAAAAACGATTTTAAACTGGATAGCATCGGTACGGTACAGATGTGGCAAAAGATACGGAGTCAGCGAAAGTGACGGTTTGCTGTCACTTTTTCAAATGTCGTTTCTCTAACATGTGGTAGAGTTATCATTTTATTTAATATTTTACCTTTCAAGCCATCTATCAAAAATTTTTACAAAATTAACGCCAAATATATTCAAAAGTTAATTACTTCTCCTAGTGGTTCCATCGAATGAAACGATGCATAACGTACCAAAGAGGTTGTTATTAAAAACAAAAAAAAATTACAAACCTGTCAGTTGGTTTTATTTTTGATAACCTAAAACCATTCAACGTTACCTTCCATGAGAAAAAATAAAAAAAACTTGTTTATATTATTAATAATTTATTATAAAGTAGAAAAAAATTGCAAAAATAGGGGAAAACTATAACTATGAAGCAAAAATTATTATGCAACTTTTTATCATATTTAAATAGCGTACTTTACATTTAGCAACAGTACATAATGAGTAAAACACTCTAGCACTTATATGTAACGGAATATATTTTATTATGTAGGTATTAATGTTAAAGCTGTACGTTGCTTAAAATTGTCACAAGTACTTTGTTTATTTGACTTGTTTTTACATATCGTGATTAAATACAGTGGAAATATCTTAATCACAAAATTTAGAAACCGACTAGAAACCGTACGTCCTATTCTTTTGTTTATCGCTTATTAGATATTCGATCCTGCGGAATCAGATTCGGAGCGGTTACATGAATTTTAAAATAATTGTATTTGTCGATTAAAAACTGGTGAACTTCATACATTTTTTTAAGAATTTCGAAACTTTACTCAATATAGGTGGAAAAGTCGGCCTTAGACTGTATGTAAATCTTATTTTCGCCAAAACGATGCATAAACCCTTTGACAGTCAAGGTATCCATTTACGATCTGTGTAACGTGGGTGTATAACCAGTCATATTTTCCTCTCTTTTTAAATTTATCGTCGAAAAAGCTAGAAATTATGTTTCAATGGAATAAAATTACCATCGACTAAACCAACCAGAGACATATGACATTGTTGGAAATATTTATCATGGTTGATATTAATGATTATATTACAGTTTCATTGTCAAAATATTCCGGAGCTTTCCACATTTTTATGTAATCCTTGTTTTCAGCAAAGATTTTTAACTCTATGTTTTCAGTAATGTCAGTGAACGAAAATATTATTAGAAACATAAGATGGTTTTTTATTAACATTATCATAAGATGGTTTTTTATTAACATTCAAAATGGTGACTAAAATTCATTAATTTATATTCAGCAAACGAGCTTAATTAATAATTAGCTTTGTGTCCATGATTACACCGAGGTAATGAAAATAATTAATTTCATCCCATAAAATTTCGTCGCCGTGGTGTGATGGTCGTCCGTCGACTCCGGGGTGTTTAGTATTGATCACTAGGCGTACAGCTTTTGCGCACTGTGGGGACCCAGATCCAATTGCGCGCCGCTTGCCGAGCGGGGCTGGATTAGGATTCTGATTTAGATTTAAGAGATGGCTCTTATACCAATAAGCCACATGTATGAATTGTATACTTCAAAATATATAAATGGTATACTTCAAAGTACACAGACAAATAAATAAGGTTTCCGGACAAAGTAATTAATGTAACGAAACCGTCTTTATTTATTGATTAATCTATTCAGTTGAGTATCTTTGGTTAGAATAAAATGCACAACCTGCAAAAAATGCAAATTCTTTAATATTTAACTGTAATATACAACACAGTAGACAAAAAGGGACCCTTGAAATTGTTTTCTTTAAACAAGCATGCCATCCGGGAGAAAATAAAAAAAAATTATATTAAGGTAAAAATAAAATTGTGAATATATTGCATATATATATATATAAACGATGATCTTAATAATCTGTATGTACCTGTTTAAATAATCATCATTTTTTAGGAAATTATTATATATTTCTTAAAATACAATTGTAACTTAATTTTCTATTAGTAGCAAAATAGACGTTCTTTGCGACTTCTTTATGAATTGCTACAAAAACCTGAGCTATATAATTTTATTGAAATCACTCAAAAAAAATTATTTAAAAATACCATAAAGAACCTATAGACCCGAAATAAGATATTTTAATTGCCATAAATTTTTGTTACTCGTATTAATGTTTCTGCGATAATGACAGATACAATTCAGATCATAATATACGGGTGTGATCATAAAAATGAGGTTTCTTCAGAAAATAATCTCTAAGCGGAGAAAGAACTTGTTTCCATGAAATTTTATTGTTTCATTAAGTTTGGAGATCCCGGCAAGGGTAATATTAGTTTAACTTAAATTTTTGTAGATAATTTGTAACGCAGTCCATCAGAATGTTATTTCTTCATCAGAATCGATAATGTTTAACTATAAATACTGTGGAAATTTGAATGATACTTATGCGGAGAAATAGTTCTACTTCTATTCTATACAGCGACAGTTCGATGATGTGGTTGAAGATTCAATTATTCACGAAAAAACTATTTCTGTATTCTAATGAATTTGGAGATACTGTAGGTAGTAGGAGAGTATACCGTACCGTAGGTAGTAGGAGAGTAGGTAGTAGATATAGTAGGATTCAGTTAAAAATCCTACTTTTCAATAAAAAAATCGCAACATAAATAATTTCGCCACCTTCTTCTGTCCATCGATATATAAAATCATCGCATCTCCTTTAATTTAAGACCAATAGCGATAATATTTTACAAAAAGCCTAGTTGACGAATTAGGCGAATACATAGTCATCTCTTATTAAATTACGCTCTTCCCATATATCGAATTTACAAGTTAATAATTTTTATTTCACGACTCCATCGAGTATAGTATTATTCAAGAGACTATTTTTTTAAATAGTCTCTTGAATAATAATAATAATCTCTGCAATAATAATACCTTTTGGTAATAGAAAATATTTCGATGTTTTTCATGCTTTTTAAAGAAATAGAAGTATCGGAAGTGTTTTTCAGCATGTGTAAGTGTTCCACCCGTTCATTTTGACCACGTACGAGAATGTCAACTATCTGAAAGAGTACGGACAAAGGTAGACCGTTTTAAATAATTTAACGCAACATTAATTTAAAAGAGTTTTTTCCTTATTCCGATGAAATATTTTCTGGGCAATCTATTCACGTCATTTTAAAAAGAACTTCCAAAGCCTTTTTATTTCACTAAATATTTCGTCGAGAAATTTAAAGTTGCTACCCCTACTCTATCACCATAAAAATTATTCCAAAGCCATTAAGTGAAAATTTTTTGAGGTACGTGTGCGGTCCACTCTCACAGTAGACTGAGTTCGTCTTGCAATATCTTTGGTTTCCATCTTACACTATTTTCTAGGTCAGCTCTATATGTGTGTGTGTATATATATATATATATATATATATATATATGTATATATATATATATATGTATATATATATATATATATATATATATATATATACACAGTATGTACTATCCCTAAATAGCGCCACTTCAACCACTTATGAAACTCATTAAGTGTCTTCCAGCAAAATGTTACTTTTTTAAATCAGTCGTCTAGTTTAAAATATAATTAAAGTTTCAATTTTGTAAGAAAATCACATCATCAATCACATATCAGTTTGACAACGTGGAATGTATTGTCAATTTTCAAGTGTTAAAATGCATTGTCATTTATGTGTTTAAAAAACAGATAACGCGTGTATATAGTAAATACAATTCAAATCATTTTGTTTTAGAATGTACTTACACTTACTTAAATATATTCAAATCTTCCTCGTACTTCAACGCACTTTCACAGTCGAGACGACGATAATTATCGATGTGAATTCTTCTCATTAAGTCGGCGTCCTCTCGAATGCACCATCGTATTGTGTTGAACGTCTGTATAATCTGATATCTCACTTCGACTTCATTTTACGATTCCTTGTGTAATAAAGTATGACTCAATATCGCTCCCATCTAAGTTAACTTAGCACATTTTCTTCCATATTTATCGACATTGTTGTAGTAGTACTCTTTGGGTTCACCAGAATGATGGACCTATTCTTACGTTTTCTTGTGATGGTATTGATAACTACTTGGCCTCTAGTCGGTTGTTGCTGAAGAATATATGCTGAATTGTATTCGGCATAATATACTAAAGTCAGGTTTAAATATTTGCTGGCACTAAAAACGACATAACCAGTAATTCCACTTACTCAAGAAACTTAGACAAGAAGCACTGATACGTGTAGTATTCAAAAAACGAATCAACTGTGATTTCGAGAAAAATGGTATTTCTTTGATATGACTCAAACGTCCTGATGGGTTGTGGATATTTGTAAGAGTTGCCATATTAAATAATTAATAATCCATGAAAATTTACTTCAAAATCGCAATTAAAATTACAGTAACATTATTAAGCAGCAAATAGTAATTTATCTAAATGCCAAATTAAAAAAATATCGTATCGATAGTTATTATGATAAGTTTATTATAAAAACCGATGACATTTATATTTTTTATATTTTTAAATATCCTTTGTGCGGATGTTAAAGATTTTAAAATGATAATAATTTTGATTTACGAATTGTAAACAAGTTTTAAGTAGAAATTGAATTGCGTTATCATTATCTTATTTTTAACCTTCTCTTGTAACACTATGCAAATGAAAGAGATAGTTAAATGGTGCATTGCGATCTACCCATGATGCACTATTATATATATATATATATATATATATATATATATATATAAATATATCAATATATATATATATATATACGTACATACCTACATACATGCATACATAGGAATAAATAAAATAAGAGCTACGTTTATCCTTTAAATATAATAAGAGTGACTGAGAGATAAAAATGAAAATCCGCGCTCTTTCATCTTTAGAATATATGGTGTTGCTTCAAAAGGCTCTTATATGTAAGAGAAAAAACAATGCTACCGTTTCCGTCACGCTTTGAACTGTATTCATATTTCAAGCCTGTTGTTAAGAGGGCGTTTGGGTAATGAGAATAAATAATGATGGATACAAAATGACAAAATATATTTAATAGGTATTTTGAATTTATTACAGGGCAGTTGTATATTTATATATTTTAAAATTCTAAAACTAAGTCAAGATAATATTTACAATAACTCACTTTCAATATCTGTTTATATTCACTTCACAGAAAGATGGTAAATGGAATGGTAAAAAAATAGTAAATGGAATAGTTTATACATAACGACATATCATTATCATTCTATGTTAAATTGCTTATCTCCCAAGGGTATTTTTTTGTGAAACATATATTGATAATAACACTTACATATGTGGTTTGGGGGATTGAATAATTTTATTATTTCCAAATCGTATTTTTTTTAAAAAATAGAAATTATATTGCATGGAAAAAGTTTCTAAAACAGAAGTATTGTACATTTAAAAAGAATCTAATGCAAATTGCATTATGTTTTTAGACAAATATATTTTTAAAGCCATATTTTTAAAACAACCATTGAATATTGTTTAATAATAATAAGCACTATTAAACAAGAGTAAGCCAATAATTTTCTATATCGTCGATTTTCAGGTTTTAAATATTTTTATAAAAAATACATACAGTAGTTTCATGTTTCTTTAAAGTTTTAAAATGATATTAGTTCACTATTTTGTTGACGCATTTATTAAATGATCCAGTGAATAAAAAAATTTATGGTTTCACAAAATATTTTCAACAGTCATTTTAATACTAAGGATCGATTACTTTTATTTGCAGTATGATTGTCAATCCATATTTGACTAACTGGTTATTATCGAGAGTGTTTCGTTAATTAAATATAGTTTTTAATACACGACGTGTAACTTAAAAATTCAGTTAATCTGTTGAATTTTTTCACACATATCAAAAATAAATATTAAAAAGGGGATTAGGCACCCACTTTTTTTTAAATAGCTAGTGACTTAATTTTCTTATTTGGATGTTATTTAATTTGTCAAAACATTTCAACATAAGCTATTTAATTGTCATTCTATTTATGCTAACGTGCAAAATTAGGAGCTGCTGTGAGTAAAACAACTTCGTGGAAATATAACAATTTCTAACTTAAATGGAGGAAAGTCTCAAAGGGCATAAATAACAAAACTATTACATTAACGTTAAATCGTCATTAAATGAAATCAATTAACTGTGATATTGACAATGTACAATATATACAAGAATTGTGTACATCATAAACAAGAATTTTTAATTAGCAAAGATTTTGTTGCAATGTAGTGAAATAAAAGTGACCGAAATACGCAGCTATGTCCCGCAAATTAGGTTCGATGACTTATTTGTAAATTCTCATTACTTAAACTGCCATTTTTTAATATAACAAAATCTAAATATAAACAAAAACGACTCCAAAATGCATATCCAAATTAAAATATCTTAGCGAACATACATTAACACCAATACTGATCCAAAGAAAATTAATCCCCAACCAAAACTCAAATCAACGAGCCCGATATTGTAAACAAAATAAAGTCAATAATCATCAAAATCCATCCAAATAAAAATATAAATCTGCCAAAATGCACGTAAGCCGATAGATGGTACGTAAGTCATTTTTTAAATACATTCATATGTGAAATAAAAATAGCATTAATTAAATAGTATGTGTGTAGTGTATACATATAGTGCCATTTAGCGACAATGTACTCAGTATTATAACTATTGTGTGTGAATACATTTTTAGCTAGAACTTACCTTTTTCCTTTTTTTAGAATTATAAACTGGTTAGATTGTTTTTTTCAGAGAAAATGCGAAGGAAACCAGAACGATGCCGCAACGTCGAATTAATGAAGCTTTAATAAAAACATTCCATTAATATGGAAAAAAATATTACTCTAAATGAAAGTATAATATTGGAATTAAATGTTAAAAATGAAATTTTCGCATTTTTCATTGACGCTTGAAATTGTTTGCGTAGATACTATAAACATATCCATTTGGAAAATGTACTCGCATTAATATTTTGGAACAACAAACACGGGTGATATCAGCGTCGTCGTTAAGTGGAGCGCAGTCTTACGGCTAAAGGCAAACAGATGTTCAACAGCGAGTTACAGCCACGCATAAACAGCTTTTAAATACGAATAAATGGTCAGCGAAATCCCACTATATCTTGTGTATGAGGTCGTTGATTTGAGAGTCAGGTTTGATTCGCAATTGAACATATGGTGGATGTAGCCATCATCATTTCGGAAACTTGGATTCGTGTTGCATAATTAAAAAAAAATTAAATCCACGTCACCATTTCACCTTCATCTCAAACTTCATTAGTGCAGAGCCGGTAGAGAAAGTTTAATTCGAGCTAAAGTAACTTTAAAGTGTTTGCGCCAAACTTTGTAATTTTGATGACTTTGCCACTTATTTAGTATTCATGACTGCTTTTAGTTGAATATTTGTTATACGTACATACATATATATATATATATATATATATATATATATATATATATATATATATATATATATATATATATATATATATATATATATATATATATATATATATATATATATATATATATATATATATATATATATATATAGAATAAACGTTTTGATAATTTTCCTGAAATATTTAAAATAATGTCTAAAAATATTTAAACGAAACCAAGTTACTAGTTAAAAATATATTTGGTCATAATCGTAAAAGTTTAAATGTGTGTAGAGTGGTTAAAACTAAAATAACTATTTATAAATAAGTATTCACGCCAATCAAAACCTTCTAATAAACTTTAGAAAATATGTAACGGTTGTAGAGGCATTAAGTATTGTATTATAACATTTTGGAATACATAACTTTAAATTAAAAAAATGGCTTGTATAATGTAGATCATCAGTATTGATTACGAGTATTGATCATTTCAAATTCTACAGAAAAAAAATTACAATAATCAATATTATTTTTAAAATAATAATTTCCAGGTTGTCAATTGTAATGATAAATTGGTAATTAATATTTGGATAATAATATGTCCTAATATGCTGAAATAAAAAGGTAGAAATTAAAATGGGCTAAAACGCTAATATCAAATGAGAGAATGGATATAGTTTGGACGTTACGGGGTACGGAATTAATATAGTTAAACGGTCCACAATAAAACTGTCTGCAACATCTTCATCCTGAAAAAGACGGATATTTTTTTATAAACCTTCTTTATAGATAAAATTACTCTGAATTTGTAAAACATTAAAATAAATCTATAAATAATTATTGATTGATATTTGAGGACAGAATATTAATCTAATATAAAAGCCATTAATCTTGAAATGTATATCATAAATCATCAGAAAAATTTTATAAGAAGACAAGACGCTTTATTATCTTTTGACATAACTAGACACAAATTTTCCGTGAAAAGGATTTGAATTCAGTATTTAGAACCGAAATTCTTTATGACAAAATTATAAAAAAACATTTTCTCTTTTTGCGTATTATAAATATAAAATTTGCGTTGAGAGGTAACATGAATTATCAATAAAGTTTGAAGCTTATTCTGATAATATTTGTAAACATTTCATTACAAAAGCAAGCAGGCAACACGAAGAGTTTATCCATAATAATCTAAACCAAGCGTATTATAGTTACTTCAAACAAAAACGTAAATTATTCAAGAAAACATTCAATATTTTAACATGATATTTTAAACACTTTCAAAAGAAATAATTTCCCAACAACAACGCGTGTATAGGTATGATTGCATTTTTTCGTGCCTTTTTATTTTCTTTCACGGTCGATAATATCTAGGGCTTTTTTCTATTAAACGCAATCAATATTGAGAGGTAAGTATACATTTTTAACGTAATTATTTGGTTTTAGTTAGTTGGTGTTTTTGGTATTTATATTTATTCCATAGTTTTCCTTCCAAGTTTTAATTTCATCTTATTTTGTTAATTTAAATTATTAGCAAATGAATCAGTATATGTACAACATTTCTTAAAAATTTGAAAATAACAGAAAACAACTATAAAAAAGGGGAACGAAAAATTTCATCAAAGTTTGTAAGCAATTACAAAGTTTTTAACAATTTAATTTAGAAAATAAACGGTAAGGCTGCTTGCTTAAAATTCGACTACATGATTTTGGTTATTTTATCTGTTTAGAATAGTAGCCAGATCGTGATATAATATCATACTTTCAGAAATTGAAACTTTTCGACCCGAAAAAGTATGGAACAAAGATTAATAAATACTTTATTCTAGGTTTTAATTGACTAAGTGTGTTCAAAATTGTTGTGTGTTATAAGTTAATAATTATGCAAATATTTGGAAAAATATTTGTACTAAAAGCGTAATGGTAAGTTAACATTGATTGAACGCTTTTTTGTTTCGACTTTTGTTTTATAATTAAATTTATATATTAATTAAAAGTTTTCTTTATTTATTAAAACTTCTTGTTTTTGTGCTTGGTAATTATTAAATTAACATTTAATATATTTAAATATATAACATTATAGAGCATAAAGTGTAGAAAGTACAATAACTAATTTTTTTTATATTTTACGGTTCTATTATTAAGTTCATAAGATATTATGAAATAGCGCTTCAGCAGGCCCTTAGATTGCAGTATTCAGCTTATAGAGCTTTTACGTAATAAGGATTTTCATGTCTCTGTTTTACTAATTTTATTGAAAACAAGATCTTTATTCAAGAAAACGTAAGTTTAAATATTGATTAAAGATATTTTGACAATAAATTTAGCATTCGATGATTGTACTGTTTTCAAGAAGATTTATAAATATGTTTTTTTAATTAGATAATTAAGAATTAGACTACCAATTTCTTTTATAATGAGTAAGATCAGTATATTAAACAAATTAAAAATTTTAAAATCAAAATATTTATGATAAAACTATTTCCTTTCATAATTATAGACGAAAAAATAAAGTATCAGGAAATTTATTCCTTAAGTAGACAATTTCTGCCTTATTTCCTCTTATATACTCTTAATTGATGAAGCCAGCTCCTTTCTGATTATTACATTAGGCTAGAGCTAAAATTATACGGCTTGCGTAAGCGGACATTTCATTAATTAAACTAGTATGCGGATTATGTATTTTGAGGCTTCTTTTACTTTATGCGTAGATCACAACGCCGAAAATATTATATATTTTTCTAAATTTGGCTAACGCGTGAAGTAATTTACACGGGCTACACGTAAAATAATTTGAATATAGTAGTAGATATATACACCGATATGCACTGTTATATTTTTATACATTTTATCTGAAATCAGTACTGATCTCATTACATATGTAAAGATCTACAGGAGAAAATTATTTAGGCATTAAAGTAATAACAGAAGAACCAAACATCAATAAGCACAAGAATATTCTTTGCTATAAATAACTCTGATATATCTTTACCTTATTATTTTTAACATTCATATTCACCCATACTACTTTATTAAGTTAATAAAATCACCTTTTGACACTATTATCAGACCTTGGACAATATGCGAGACCAAAGACCTTGCCACGAAAATCAAATTTATCCAAATATAATAAGATAACTACTTGTCTTTACAAAGTTGGAATGATTATCTTTGACGCCATCATCAGGTCATCGACGCCATCAAAGTTCTTACCAAGATGAAACAAACGTGCCAAAACAATATGGATCTACTACTCTCATTGTGTCATTATGATGACCACTTTTTGGCGCCATTATAAGATCATGAACTTCATGGGATATCAAAGATCTTGCTGAGATCGGTTAATCATCATCAGGTAAGATCAATAATATGTTGTTTTGAATACTATAATAATATGCTAACATTGGAACTATATATTTATTGAAATTTTCAACTTATTTGGATAACAGGATTTTTGTCAAAATTTGGTTGCAAAATTTAATCCAAAAAATGTTATTGTCGACAAATGTAAAGGTAAAAATGTTTCTCATTTTTGGACGCTCGTCCGTATCGCTCGGCCGTGTGATGGCCACGAAGAGGAAGTTTTACTTTGGAAAGATTAATTTAAGTTCTAAATTTTTACCCAAAGGTGAAGGTTAATGTGAAGGAGATATTAAGTTGTATATTACACTAGTTTGCTTCGCCCATACAATAGTCGAGGTAAAAATGACGGTAGCATTTTTAATCTTGATAGACTTTTATTATAACATTAATGTCTTCTTTCTATATACGAATACTCTCGGACCGAGTGGGTTGGGATGACTCAATCGCAACTCATAAAGTGTAAAAACGTGACCGAAGCCCAGTCCGATGTTGGCATCGGATCAGAGTAGACTCGGGCGTGGTTCTATTTTTACCAGGACACTCGGATCATTGAAAACAAAATGTCGACAACTAAGAAAAAGTGGAATGAACGTGAAACTATGAGGTTTCTGGAATTATATGCCACGGAAAAAGTATGGTGGAACGTGAAACTAAAGGAGTATTAAAACAAAGATGCTAGAATATGCTACAACACATCATTCATAATTTCAATATCTGCTAGCTGGAGTTACGATTCAAATAGTGAGCATAAAAATCAATGACATTTGTCCTCTCATAGGGTGATTCGAAATAGAGATAGATTTCTATCTGGTATAATCATAAGCAGGGAAATTTTCAGAATTAATATTTTTATAATAATAAAACAATAAATAATATTAGTAATTTTTTTGATATATTTTCATGACGTTTCGTAAAACTTTAAGATCATACTTATTTTAAAATATTCTACGACTTTGACATGGGATATGAAGTAATTTTTAAAATATGTTCATTGTTATTTTTCCAACTGAAAAGAATGATTACTACGTAATGTACAAGATCTGCAATATAATTTGGACCTGATTCTTGTCTCCACGTCTTTGGTCCATATTCAGCGTTTTATCCGGTGATTAACAGTGCAAGGCTATATTCATGAACCTGTTGTGTAGTGCACAAGTTGCTTTCACAGTTATGTCATCTTTATCTAAACATAAATCTAATGGAGTACGATATATTCCAAATTTTGATGTCATTGTAACGAAGGCATTTTTAATCATTTTTCTGACCCGAGAAAGACAAACTTCGTAAATATGATTTTATCAGATAGTATTTCAATGGAAATGCTTCATCTCCAAAAATTACACCCAAGAAGGAAAATTCAGGTTTCTATCTTCCAATTTCTTTTTAAGTATTAAGTGACTAAACATTGAAGCACCGTTTAACCATTGCTATTTTTCAACGTGTTTTTATCTTCTTCTTCCATTTTACGGATAAAACTATTTTAAATAATCATTATTTAATCCGGAATGAATTTTAGGACCTGGCCAGTTGGTCACGTCTTAAAATCCATTTCCGGGTTAAAATTGTTCTCCTGCTTTGATTTTTTCCTTTTTATGATTTCTTACGTCAACCAATAACATATCTGCTATAACTTCTGTACCTCGCGACAGTAGATCAGTTGTTGCCTTTCATTACATCGAGTGTGCTCATGTAATGAAAACCCGGCTTAAATCAAGATTTCTTTGACGGTTGTTCAAAGGTGATATATATATATATATATATATATATACACATACATACATACATATATATATATATATATATATACATACATATATATATATATATATTTATATATATATATATATATATATATATATATATATATATATATATATATATATATATATATATATATGTATATATATATTATTCACTATGTATCGCACGTAGCGGAATCCAATTTCTTTAAGTCAAAAACAAAATTTTCTCGTCAATGTACAACATGACTTCACTAGTTTTCGTATATATGAAATATTTAAGTATTAAAGAAAATTTAATCGAATTGTTGAATCTAATAACTAAGGGTCATATATTTTTTTGCACCTTGATTTTTAACTAAATTCATTAGAATAAAAAAAACTCAACTTTATAATGACTCCGATATTTTTTCTTATGTAAATTAAAATTTCCATTAACTTCAAATGTGAGTGAAATTTCATATAAATTAGAACAAAAGTTCTCTTTACAAAAATAATAACATCAGAGAAAACCGCAGGGAAGATTTGTAAAAATAATTATAATCACAACGAGATTACACTCTTAAGGCGACAAAAATGAATGGAGAATTTTCAAAGAATAAAAAATATATACTTTTCTGAATAACATTTGTATTAATTATTAAAATACTAAATGTAATTTAATTAAAAACACTAAATGTAATTTAATTAAAAAACATGTTTCCCAATATTAATACGATGAAAGTTAATTAATTAAAAGTTAATGGGAGTTGCATTCCAGAGCATGACTGATGTTACAAAGTAAAGTAGATTTCAAATGGTGGGTGCTGCTTTTAAACTATTAACTTAAAAAACATTATGTACTTTAAAAGTAATTTTAGTTCAAATTATCGTGAAGTTATGAATCACGTCTATTCATTATGAAATTTGACAAAATAAACTGCGCTGAAAACAAAAAGTGTTTCATTAAAAATAGAAAAAAAAATCACTTGTAATGTGAATTTTGATTTTATAATTCCTCTGCTTTAACTTCTCTGAAAGTGAAACTTAATATTTAAGTTTATCTTAATGGCTAATATTTATTACATATAACATTTACACATGAAGTTTTTTCCTAATTTTTTAATCTATAAATTACATGTTATATTTGTAAAAGAAACCGTATTTTTAATGTAACTAAGTATATTGATAGAATTGTAGATGCAATAGTATTGATAGATTAATGTATCCTGATACGTGAATATACCAGTTTTATATTTTTGACACACAACAAATAGAACTATGTACAATCCACTCATCAATTAGTATTGAACTGAATAGTAGCCCTTCACGCTAAGTATAATACATATATTTTAAAGGCATACAGTTAGTTCGGAATTTTTTTTAATTTTGTTAAAAGAATTGTAAATAGTGGTTATTAATTTATAATAAATAACTTATTGAATTTAAATTAGAACAAAATCCTTTCCCATTTGAAACAAGCAATAAAATGCACTTTTTAGTACCTGCAATTTTCGTTTTAAACTCAAATTTCTTCGTAATTTTATTTTCAAAAAGATGTGTTTATATTTTACTCCTATCTTAATATTTGCCAATCGATAACACAATCTCTTTTTAATTAATATCTATCCAACAATTGTGAATAAAAATATTTTTCAAGATACAACAGATTCAAAGAAGCTATTCGAGGAAATAACTGTTATAGAATTCGTCTTTCAATATTTTAATTTAGAAGAGCAGTTCAGAACACAATATTTAAATTCACTACTATAGAAATTGTTTGATTGAGAGCAACTCTTCATCTGTCTATATTTCAACATGATTCAAGTGTTTCCTCCTATAAATGTTTTTAGGGCTTGTTTTTTTCAATTCTAGGTTTTCCACCTCATTAACCAACTTATACATTGTGTATTCTCAAAATATATTAAATGTTTACTTTTCCAACCATCTTATTGGCTCTGATACTTCTATCGCTTATTTTCTTTCTACTTACATTGCTGAGTGATTTCATTCTCTCTGTTTTTGGTGGAACGTTTTCTTTTCTCATAACATTAAATTTCAGTATAAATTTTTACATAAAACCACCACCACCACAACTATTATCTCTTTCATAAACAAACTCACATAGTATATAATTTATTCTGTTTATTCGATAATAATACTCTAAGTTTTATTGTTACGAAATTTAACTGCATTACCGTAAGAAAAACGAATTGTTGATTATTAACATATAAGTATGTTATAATTAATATATGTATATATGATGCACCACACACACATACTCACACGCACACGCGTAGGGGCACTCACGTGCGTAAGCGCACTTGTGCGCACGCACGCACGCACACACACACATGTATATATATATATATATATATATATATATATATATTACAGTATCAAATAAGCTTTATTATTTTTTATATTGAATTTGAAATTTTATCTTAATATAGGCTACAATCATAATTTTGGAATTTCAACATCAGAAAAATTCCAAGATCACATATCATTGATATCGCGCATTAATTGATCCTTTTAACTTCACTCACTAAGAAAGGTCATTAAGGAAAACAAACTTTAAAACGGATTATGTAGGAACCGGATTCATGTGATAGTTATTACCTATATCACTACCTTATCGTTCATTTAGTTACGAAATTGTTCATGTAATTTACATGTACACCGTGCAAAATCAGGAAGGACGGGGTATTCCAACTTGTTTTAATTCGTTCAGTATAGCCAGCACACAGTATATAATCAGAAGTGCTACAGAGACAGAATCAGCTAGAACTAGTACCAGAATACCTTCAGTGAGATTCATCGTTTTCTATTAATCATCATGAAAAGCTACAATTTGAATTAGTCGGTTGGATTTAAATAGTGTAATTATTAAGAAAAAATTTTATATCAGTGATACAATGATTGAGAATTACACAAGCTTAAGGCTGATTAGAGAAACAAATTTATGAAATTTTGAATAAAAAATATACAATGACACCTTTATCTCCTGTGGCGTGAATGCTCTTTAAAAACTAACCTAATATGAATGTACCCCTATCAGGGAAATTCTAGTAATAAAGTGGTTCAAGTTATTAAAGACAATTTTTAAGTCCTTTAGGTTATGAAATAACCATTTTGTAACTAAAAAATAGGCTCCAAATTAGAATATGAGTTACGCCTATGGATGAATCGATTAAGTCATAAAACTAAGTTGCTTCGAGAAATATATATTTCACTTTCATCCTAGATATATTTCTCAACTATGTGCTATATAAATATATAATATGTCTATATATTTTAGTTTTACACTATTAGAGGTGACTTCTGCTTTCTTTATAGTAAATGCAAAGTTTTAGCAAGTTTTTTCAATAGCGGTTTGTAAAATAACGAAATTATCGATATATTGTCTTTTTAAGCAATAAGTGTCCTAGATGTGTTTGTCAACTACAAAAACTTTTTCACCTGTAATATTAAAAAACAATGTTTGTTACTACGCTACAAAAAACTTCACAACCTACCAAATCAATATTTTGCCCAAAAGCATTTATTCCTTGATATAATTTTTAAACTAATAAATCAAGAAAATGTAAATTTCGCCAATTTCTTAATAAATTTAGACAAGGTTCTAATCAGGTTTCTTCGATTATTGGATGCATAAAACAATTTACAAGGCCGATGGAGTTGAGAAAATGAACTTGAACCTGTAAATTGTTACTAAAATATATAGAGAAATGAATACATAAAAATGCGCATATACACAAATTGCATATGAAAGGAATATATGTAAAAAACATCATTTCGTTAACCTAATTGCAAACCTATTTAATATATTACATTTATGATACAAGTGCTGTAACAAAAACTCGTGAATTTTAACACCAGCTTTTTCCTTTACTATTTTACTCTCACACATTTGATAATAAGGTTTCGCGCATAATTTTAACATTAATTAAGCAACTCGATGACAGAACTCTGATGCTCGATGATTCACGTTCAGTCATTTGTCGTTGATTTGAAACTACACAAGAACCTGCTAGAGCAAATTTCTTATTTCACCATAGCAGTTGTCGATACCCAGATGCGCAAGTCCAGCAATCGAGTAGCTTGCATCCGTGCGTGTACGTACAGATTTCCCAATTTCACAGCGAGTAGCCAAGCTGGCATGTACATGTCTCCATGTAAGCGACTGCTGGCGATTAGGCGGCGGAATTACGGCGTCTGGAGAGCAAAAGGAGTAAAGTCAGTAAATATACATTTTTATGGAGTTAATTTCTTAACATTTCTATTTCGTCACAGGGGCCTATTGCGTAGTTGATGGGATGATTTAATATTATTAGAAAATTAATTGTTATTAAAATTTCATGAAAATAATCAAATGCCTATTTAATTATTAGGTCATCTAAATAAAATAGGCAAAAAACAAATTAATATATCATCAACAATGTGGATAACGTCTCCGTAATTTAATATTTATTGCAAATGTAGTCGGGTATTTGCTTCACCAACTGCCCTCGTCAATAATACGATGATCGCTTCTTTCTGAATAAACCAGTACAATATAGCACCTGATACTATTAACTAAATGCAATAGCAAGCGTACTTTAGTGTATTAGGCTCTTATATCAAAAATGATTTCTGAAAAGGTGTTATGAAAAAATACAGAAAAGATTATGCCTAAAACTTAGTAAACTTAATGCTTAAAGACTGATACGGATAATTACTTCTCGAATAAGTAAACATATATTTATATTAAATAAATAAGATAGTTTTAACTGCTAACAAATACTACACCAACTAATAACAATTATATATAAGACATGTATATTTTTAAGCAGTCAATTTTGGCAGAATTTACTTTTGTCGTTTGATGCGATGTTGTAATTTATATAAACAAAAAGAAATAATATTACCAATATATTTCAAGAAATAATATTTGCATTCAGTTACCTAAATATTTATTTTTGAAATAAATAATATTTTTGACTAAACAGTAAAATATCAGTGACATGTTAGTAACACATGTAATACTTATGTGTACTATAAGCTATTAAAATATATTTCAATAAGTAGTGTTTGTCTTATTATAATCATACACACACACACACTCACACACAAACACACACATATATATATATATATATATATATTTTTTTTTTTTTTTTTTTGTTTTATAATAAACATGAAAAACTAATATTTTTGACAAAAGTGTAAAATATAATAATTAGTGAGACACAATACTTACGTGTACTATAAACAATATTGCGCCATCGTTATTAGGCATAGGTTAGACATACAGGTTTCTCAATCGAAGACAAGTTTGTTGATGAAAATTTTGAAAAATAAGTTAAAATTAGAAAAAAGACATAAAATTTATTTGTAATCTTCTCGCAAAACGAACCAAGCCCATGCAGTAATTTAATTATTTACAGAAACCATTGCGAGCCATTTCTCACCTCCCAGAATATCTATATTATAATAATATTTGCTAATATAACATGGCGCAACAATATATATGGAGAACCCTGAATTTCATGCATCTGGCTTCATTGAGTTTCACGACATAGATCTCCAAAAATCATTGAATTTATACTCGCTGACTCACGACATACAATCAAACCTACCGATCACTTCAAAAACTATCGAACATAGTTAGAAATTTGAAACTAAGAAAATAGTGAAATTTTGTCGAAAACATTTAATAGTATGTTCGCAGTTACTCTGAAAGTTGTGGCATGGAATTTTCTATACACAAATTTGATCTAAACTAAGCAAAACTACGAGCATACTGTGAGAACGTATACGTAAAATAAAGTTCGAATGTTCTGTAGACATTAGGCATTCAAAAATATTTAAAGGTACATAACATTTCTTTTCAAATATTTACAAATATAATTTTTTCACAACACAAGTGCTTTATATTTCACCTGATATATCACTTATAGGCGTAAAACATGATGCAAAATTCAAAAGTTATAAGATCTTAGAATTATCGCTATAGCATCTTCTAGTGAGATTTTATCGAACTTGGTTTTCCATTATTTGTTCTTCAGTTGCTTCGGAGACAAAATGGTTTAATGCTCTGTCTCCGCACATTTTTTTGGATTATCTTCTAAATGAATAATTTAAAACTATAAAAAATATTTTCGCATTCTTCAAAACCAAGTCTCTTTCAAAGGATTTCCTCCACAATAATAAACAAAATTTGATCTTTATTCGCCGCCCCGTCCCTACTACTTTAATTCTTATAGAAATATGTTAAAAAAGTTGGTAAGTGCCAAATATATGGTTCAATAAAATTTATAAGTACCAAAATATCAAGTTTCTACGTCACCGGTTTTCTGAGAAAATCGACTGTGATTATCAAAACATGTAAATATATTGTCGAATACATCTTTTGTGGGCGTAAAAACATGGTGCGTAAATTTTAAAAAATTATTACGCTGGAAATCATCGCTATAGTTTTATTTGCGTGGGCTTCTAAAAACCCTTTTTTTTCATAATTTTAGGTTAAGCAGTTTTGGAAGTAGGGAGGAACATATTAATTTTATATACTCACAATTAGGTATCAATTGTTTTTCTGTCAAAATTTATATTTTTCGTTTTGCGCTAATTAAGTCATTATCTTTTATAGACCATATCGGAACGTAATCAAAGCGTTGCTTCCGCCATACGAACTTAGCCCGCCCAGAGTTTCTCGCTCACCTCTCAACTCATGAGTCATGAATTAGAAGCTCTTGTGAGATAATTTACAGTTATACGAATACATCCGTAGACCAGAGTAAAACGTATTTTTATTTTCGTAGGTTTCAAACATTTTTAGTGACAGCTCTTGTGTATAAAATAATATTACGAAAATTATATAAATTAATTAATAAAGTTGATGTTAGTGGAAAACTGTTAATTGAGTTACACGATTTAATTTTCATTGTCCGTAATAGTACCTATATACATATATATATATATATATATATATATATATATATATATATATATATATTTGTATAAATATATGTATATATGTATATATATATATAAATATATTTAAGTACCTCAATTCCTTTAATAAATTAAATTACGGCCGATAAAGGCAATAAAGTTTCACTCAATATAAATGCATCAACACGATACCCGAGGGACAAAACGCGGAGGTTTATTAAGTATAATTGCTTACAAATTGTAACCTGTCTCTGTGCTAATACAAAATGTAATACAAATGAAAACTTCGCTGCCAGTTCTATTTATTCAATATATTACCAAAATAGCATTATACTTTCCGTCAGGCTTGCAGAATGAAACGCGAGACGACTGAAGGCTGTAATTCAATTTAGAGCCATGTGAGTAACGAGCCAAATAAAGCAATGTATTAAATAAATAAATTGTCTTTCATTCCTTTCAAGTATAGAATTCGTGGAATTGTAAACCTTATTTACTGTCGAGCTTCTGAAATATTTCGAAGCGAATAAGAACAATTTTGGAATTCCTACATATTAACGTTAGATATGACTGTATTGTACTGCTTATATACTTGTATGGAAGCATACATGTATGTATGTTATGTGCATGTGTGAGTATTTTTCAGACAGCAATTTCTCTTATAGTTATAAATCTCTGGAAACATTCGGTTTATTGGATCTTATTATCGATAATATAGTCATCCTAATGTGGATGCTCAAGCGTGGAATTTGATTTAGCAATGCACTCGGATTTACGACGGCGTTCAGTATACATTGTAAATTGCAATTTTACGTATAAAAAGGGGGAGATATTTTGGTTTTAATTTTTGTAAATAATTTTATAAATACATAAAATTTCTGTAAGAAATTTTATTATAGAGGAACAAAGATATAAAAAAAATTAAAGGAAAAAGCTAAAAAAAGTGTGATTTAGAAAAAAAGTGAAATTAAATTTTATGTGATTTCCACACGGATTTTAAATTTAAACTTATTGATAGTGGTAAACATATTTTTCTCACATTCTTTTGTTTTATAAATTGAGCAGTGAACAAAGATATCTGGAACAAATCACTAGCCGGTTTGGTTATGTGAAAATTACTATGAAGTAATTTTGGAAATGTTAAGTTGAAGGTCGTTATTGGAAAAAAAATAAAAAAGATAAAGTGTTAAAAAAAACTATTTCGTTAATAATTATTGACGTAAAAATAAACGAGATTTATCAGCATACAGAAAAAATGTTAAAATATCTTTTAAATTAGTTTACTTCAATCAGCGAAAGAGCAATTTTCGAAACTATACCGTGCTATAGAACCCATCAATTAACACTGTATTGTTGATAATTAAAATTATAAAAAGTACAAATGTCAATGGCATACTTATCATATTCTATATACATTCTACATACGTAACTTTCTTTTATATTATTCCTAACAACAAGTGCTTCTTCATACACTTACAGAGAATGAATGGGATCTCGATTCTTCGATTTTAAAATACAAAAAATTTAATTAATGGTTAAGGTGTTTATCCGTTTTAATTGTTTCATTTAAGATATAAATCATATAATACAGAATAAGAATCATAAAGTGTACTTTTTCGCCTACTATTAATGCTCTTTTTGTTTGCCATATAAATATATATCGTGTGTATATACCAAAATATATTTTGATTTAAAATTATATTGGCCCTTTCTAGAGATCGTGTAGCTATCAGCTAAAGAAATATTATATTGATACTTCGTGATGTGAAAAAAATGTCGAATTATACGTATTTCATTCATATTAAGCCAGAAGTAAGTTAAAAAGTAAAAAGTTAAATTGACTCAGATTTAGATACAAAAAGTTTTTTTTATATTTTACGGTCTATTTACTTACTTTATTCAAATAGGACGTATAGGTTGTGTCCTTCTTTACATTTATGTAGATTTTCATTTTAACTATTTTGAAAATAAAATAGAAAACATTTGTATAAAATCGGTGTCACGATGTCTGTCAAATATAAAATAACTTCGATTTATAACATTACACAACAGTTTCTACAATTTGTATTTCATCAACTTTTTATGGCAAATAAATATATGTTACAAATATCGACCAAGTGGAATTCGAACTTACCCGAGTACCATCGAATAGATATGATTTGCATGTAACTTTTGAGTTTTCAGCGGATAAGAAAATTAACGTTAAGAAAATACGAAAAATTATAGTTTTTTTATCAGGTAATATCTTTGTCAATTATGCTTTGGTTGTACTTTAGATTTAAATATTTAAATCATTTATATTCCAAAAAACTTTGATCGTTTGAAATTATTAACCGATATTGCAATTATTTCATAGGAGTTGCATTTATACAAATTTCATAAATAACGGTAAAGTACTATTTACACAAATATGTATATAAATATATATATATATATATATATACACACACACACACATATATATATATATATATATATATATATATATATGTAAATGAATAGAGAAACTTTACCTCCACCAGCCTGCTTGTCTGCCAAAGCCTTTTTTCTTACAAAGAACTTTAGAACTTTAGATACATATATTAGCTCTAAACTATTGTGGAAGTTTCGAGACACTCCGAGTCTTTAGAAGATGTTGCGCATAAAGGGCAAACGGAAATGGCGATTAGGACCAGTTAATAAATTAATAAAATTAATAATTCTAAAAGGAAAATTAAAATATGTAGCGATTAAAAGAGAAATTATAGAAATCAAAGTAGAAAGATATGGTCGACCCAGAATTTAAAATATATTAATAATAAAATTTTACCAATTAATGCTTTATATGAATCATATTTAACTTTATTTAAAAAAACCAAAGGCAATAAAAACATTTTTTTCATCTTTCTTCAACAGATGTGACCTGCTGCTTTGGAGCTTCGTCACTTAAGTGACCAGATAAACCCTTCCTCCGTTTGTCCGCCTGACTGGCAAAGCCTATTTTTCTTAGAAAGAACTTTAGATATCAAGTTGAAATTAATATCATATACTGAGACCTTAAGACTTAGATTATTGTGAAAGTTTTAATTTTTTGGTTATCATAAACAAAATATGGCCCTTGAAGGGTATCTTTTTTATTCATACAATAGTCTTAAACACTCATCCTCAAAACTTGTAAAGTTGTTTCAGTCGACCAACATTCAAGGATCCAAAAATCAATGATTACTATGTGAAATTATACATTTTCACCATTAATTTATTTTTACACCTGGAAAAGTTAAAGTAGGCATTATATTTAATATAATCTTTATAACACATCATGAAAAATTATTATTTGTAAATAGTTTAAATATAAATTGTATGTACTGTTCATATTTATAAGCGATTAAGCGTTCGTACACCTTGTACACCCACGTAATGCGAGTTCTAATCTTGCTTGACAGGTTTTATTTTCAATATCGGCTTAATTAAAAATTAACTATGCGTCAAATTTCACTAGTTCGCATCAGACAGCCTAATATAACAAGCCAGTGGAAAATAGATAGATGTACGGGTACACAGTTATTCCATAACGTCTATTTTTTCCTGCTTGAAGCAATATTAACGCTTTTTTCATATCGATATCTTTTTTACGTTGCAAATGGCAATGTTAATAGATCCTAATAGAATATAGGGCTAATAGAACATAATATAGGGCTAATATTATGTTTGAACATTTCTACAAAACTATATAGCCCGATAGATAGATAAACATTCCTTGAATAATCTGTCAAGGGTCGTTCGGCGAGACAAAATTATACCAATTTCCATTATATAGACGCAGGGTGATGTTAGTAGTCAAAAGAAAATTAATATTGATTTAATTTTGATTGTTTATTTTTCAGGTCTAACTACTGTGAGGCTTGCATGAGGAACTCTCCCGCTATAAGGAATTGCAGAATTATTTAAAATTTGCTTGCAGGTATGTATTTCCTACGTAAATATTTTTATATTAACAACTTTTATTAACAACTAAGATCTTTAGTTGACATTCCATTTCCATTCTTTCGACATTCTCCATTATTTTGTAATATAAAAAAATAAAAAATTTACTTAATTAGCAATAGAGATTTAATATCAACTCGTGTCGAGTAACGCATTCCATGAGGGTCGATAATCTACTTATGAGTGCGACACGATCTAATAGTATCAATGGGCTCTCGACTTCATATTTTGTATTGTTTTATGCTAAATACAGATAGTATCAGACGAGTATAGTTTTATAATTACTCGCCTTTCAGTTTTAAACTCTAATTCCTGACGAAAATAAATGTCGGCGAGATTCGATATTAACAAGAAAATAAAAATCCATGACACGAATATTTGGACTTTCTAAACGAATTTTCTTTTTAAACACTAAAGCTATTTTTTAAAAGTAGCAACATCACATGAGTCTGAAGTAATATGTTTCATAGGTACTCATCGAGTCATAAACAATGCATATTATGACAATCAACTTTTGGGGTTCTTCGATCGAAATAAAAAACAGGAAATAAGAATTCTGTTATCAGATTACTAATGTTTCAGTCCGTCTGTTTGTAACTCACAGCCATTTTTTTCTGAAAGGAATTGATGAAGAAACTGCATTTATCATAGTAATAAAACATATTAATACAAATATACATGGTTTGATATTTAATACATTGAGTATTAAACAAAAATAAATTTATTTATTAATAAATTTATTTATTAATCATTAATTTTTTTTACATTTCATTTCATGGGTAATGAATGATGATGATCCTGATCATCATGATAATGGTCCGTCGCCGGTCTCCGTACACAACGGTCATGTATGTCGCGTGAGCAAATCGATTCGAAAAGACGAAATAGTATTCAAATTATAACATTTAAAAGAAAATGTGAATAATTGCTGCGTTTTCTTACATAAAATGCAATAGCAACAGTGAGTGTAAAATAGCTATTGCAGCGGTTTTGTGATTATGGAACTTCTTGCAGTGAAAGTTCAGCTGATAAAAATATTCGTTATCGTGGTACATTCAATTACAGTCGTGTACTATATTTTTTGCTGAAGAGGAAACTCGGGAAAAGGACAACTATCGAACATTGATGTGAGTCTTAATTTATTTATCAGATTCTAAATCCGGATCATATAAGGTAAAGAAAACTGTAATATGCTAATTACCATAATTACACATATTGTACAAAATCATATGATGACCAAGAGATATTTTATCGGTAAAATCTATAAATAAATAAAAGACAAGTTTTTTTCCTTTTTTATCTTAATGCGGCTTAGTAACAATGAAAAATTAACGTAAAAGTGTGTGTTTTAAAAATTGTGACAAAGTGTAAGTTCAATAATAACTCTGTCCCTGACATAGTTTTTATTTTTACTTTATTCCTGTGACGTTTGGCCAGCCGCTATTTTGCAACTTCGCATGTCGCGCTAGTGGTCTAGCGGAAAATGCACAGACCCCCTAGAGAGGTTCATCGGGTTTGAGATCAGAACACTCGCGCATTCTCTTTTCTGTTTTTTGTTCTTTTTTTTTTGGATTGAGTTACATTGAGATTCATGCAGAACCACCTAATCGTCAATTGCTCACTTCAAATACGCATCAGTGTTGCCACTAGAAAAAAGTACCAACCATTTTACCAAAGACAAGTTTATCGAAGAAAATTTAAAATACTTTTCGACCACATGGAAACAGAAATAGAAAAACAAATAAATATCTTATTTGAAAAAGTGAGTAAACAATTAGAAGCACTGATAGAAGATAATAAATTTATGAAAAATAAAATCGAAATATTAGAATTGATCATTTGGAGAAGGAACAGAGAATTTGCCTATCATTTTATGAAATTTTTCTACAAAATTATTTGCAAATATGAATATTATTTTCCACAATATGTACATATAGACTAGAATACATTTTGAATGTAATAATATCCTCAGACCTCACGACCTCATATTTGCAATTTAGAAAAAAGTAAAAAATCTGGGCCACCAATTCGAAATTTGCTTCATCTAATCTTTTATTTTTTTTTAATTTACGAAATGTTGGTTCTACATAACCTATTCGAATCTGAGTTAGATTGGAACAGATTATAGAGAACCAACATTTCGGAAATAAAAAAAACGAAAAGTGAACAAAACAACAGTAACATAATATCTTACCAATATATTTCATTTTTCACCGGAAAACCTAATTTATCAAGCAAATATAATCAATATTTTTTTCATGAAGCGTTTATTTGTCATTATTTCCACTTCCGTTGTCGGAAATTTCCAATGAATAGACCTACGTGTTATGCAAATGTAAAATTGAATCGAGGGCATGAATGAACATCGTATTTGAGCGAACTTTGTACCATTCAACAACATTCGGTTTGTTAATAATGACATACGAAGGGATGAAAAAAATATATTTTCTCACGAAGGGAAATTTATAGGGGCGACGACCTGTGTTTTCAGCATTAAATTTATGATATTAAAGCAATGTAATTTAAAATCTATGCCAAGTGATAGAAATTATGATATTGTGCCATTTCGATTCATAACAAAATGAGAGTTTCGTATAATTAATTCCTTAGTGTAAACCAATATATTTAAGAAGTAGCATAATTTGTATTTAAAAGTTTTATTTAATAGAATATATACATATATTCATTGGTTCATTAGTGGGCGATAAATATAGAAATTGATTGGTTTGAAAGATAAGAAAAATTGAAATTAAATTTCACTTTATATTTCTTTAAGATTTTGGTGCACGAAATAACTTCTGCATCAGGGTAAATACATTTTTTTAAAGTCAAATAATTATTGAAACATTTAAATAATTATTTAACCTTATACATCATTACTTGTCATTATAATTTATAAAGTTTTTCGCATAATGTAAAATACACAAGTAAATCATGAAAAGGGGAAAAATAAAATAGACATACAAACAATTTCACACAAAATTAAAAACAAAAATTAGTTCCTGTAGTATATGGTAATTTATCGATTTAATTAATAAAGTATGTTGGAATATATACTGAGAGTGTGAACAAGAAATAAATGACATCATGCTTTAAAAAGTAAAAACCAAAATTATGAAATTTTTTTTCTTTTATTATTATTCTAATATTTATATTAATTAAAAATATGCCGTGAAATCATTGTAACTTATTGATGACTATTGAACAATTAAAGTCAAACTATCTCGGGTATATCTGGTTTTCTCTCTAGTGCAGCAAAGAAACAGTGTTTCCTTAATTTACGCTATTTTTCTATGGCAGTACATTTTAATATAAATTTATAATTATTTTTATTTTTATTTTTTATTTTTTGGTTTGTCCATGCGGCTGAATATAGCATAATGAGATGAAAATACTTTAAAATATTTATTTATTTATATATCGCTTTTAACTTACATATACTGAAACGGACTTATTCCTACAGAGCCGTTTCTTCCCGTCAACCAAAATAACAAATAAAAAAAAATGATTATGCGTTGTGGACGATTGTTACTGATTGTGGTCATAGTAGCAAAATATAAAAAAATTGAACATTGACAAATAGCAGGATAGGCAAGCTAACAAAAATAAAGAATAATGAGTGGTTGATAAACAAAATTTATAATAAAAAATCTATTATTAATTTTCCGACTTCAAAAAGGACGACTTTAAAAATAAGTAACTTAGTTATATATTGCAAATAAGTAGGTACCTGTTTTGAGACAATTATTTTTTACTTGTTAGTAACCAACTTTTTTGAAGTCGGTTTTTTAAAAGAAATTTTATTATAAAATGTTTAGTGATTAATATATTAATATTAATAATCACAATTATTTTCTTTCTTAAGATATTGGATAATTGTTAAAAGTCATGGGCAAAAGCTAGTACTTAGATGATTTCCTCTTTGTCTAATGTTGGTTATCAACAACAGATAGAAATGAAGTGATAGTAGTAGCCGCCAATAGTTAGCTGTGGGCTTTTGAGGAGTTTATTTCTCTATATACAATGTCCAATATCAGATTTTGCAACTTGAAAACTACCACATTAAGAGTTCCGTTCTCCATATCCGAAATCCATCATCAGATTTGGAAAATAAATAAATAAAAGTACAACTAACCAGTAATATATATATATATATATATTGAATCATAATTTATTTACTACCATGCGTTAAGGACTTACATTATTCATCTTCAGAACTCATCATAACACCCTGACCTGATGGTGCGGTTATTTTGCAAAGTAAAAACTACCTAGTAAAACTAAAGTAGTAATATTTTGGATTACGTTTGATTTGCTACCGTCCTATATGGAGTTTCATTGTTCATCTCCAGAACGCATCGTCAGTTATTTTGTAAAATAACTACCCATAGCAAATATTTTGAATCATAGTTGATTTATTACCATTCATTAAGAACCTTTTATCATTCGTTTCCAGACCTCATCATCATATTTTTATGAGACTACTACTATAGCACCCCTTTTCAAATATAAAAAAGAATCACCAAAGTCGGTCTACTTGGTAAAGAATTATCGCTGAACGTACATAAAAAAAAGATTCCAACGAATTGATAACCTTTTATTTTTTGAAGTCGATTAAAAATATACACACACGCTGTACATATATATATATATATATATATATATATATATATATATATATTATATATATATATATATATATATATATATATATATATATATATTTATATATATATATATATAGATATACATACAGATATACACATAGATATACATACAAACATATATGAGTATATGTGCGTTTATGTATATACATACATATTTTATACGGATAATATCTACAGAGGAATCTATGGGATGTTAAAAATTGAAGTTAGGAAAGATTATTTTTTAAACCGAACTTTGAATGCGTTAAATGATGGAGCTTTCCGTATATAAGAGTCCGATTAATTCACACAGTTCGATGGCGTTTGTTTCTTGTTTGCCTTTTCATACACTTTCTTGTCGCTTGACATATTTTAATGTGTAAAATTTATACATATTGCAGACTTATTGCTACGAGAGCAACCTCTCACGGCCAACCGGGATCCCAGTCCTGCCAAACTTGTCAAGCGGCCGGGAATCAAACGCGGGACCGCTCAGAGCACCGCGTATCCAAAAGCCTTATGATCAATTCAACACACCATGGTGATGGCAGATATATCAATATTTGGAACTTAAATTAGAGAAAAACGACCAAATTAACGATTTTCTTGGCTTACACTAGATAAACTGTTACGGGCAAAACGAAAAAACATAAGTAGAAATTGTGAATCTCGAAACATCTAAATTGTGTACCAGACATGTAATTGTAATTAGAAAGACATGTAAGATGCTGTATAACTATCTTTTAGGAAAAGTCCTTAATATTCGATTTTATGTTTAAAAAACGTAATTAAAATCAACTAGACAATTTATGGCTCTTTTTCGCAATTTTAAAATAGAGGTTTATAAAAAAGAACAAACAGCAGCAGTATTTCACGTACATAAAAAATGGCCTTAACCAAAAATTATTGGAATAATTAATTCAAACTATGTATTCCACACATACACAAGCAATCACAGAAAAACGTATACTACTATATCAAAAAATGATAACACGAATGAAATGCAAGGGCTTTGGAAAACAATACTCCTATATATGGATAGCAATACATTGTTATCAATAAATTGAAATATAATTTCAGTGTTTACGATATTCCTACTTGCAGAAACTATACATATAGAGAATGTTCAATTCCTAAATTATTTACTGATAATTATATCACAAGCAATATATTATTATTTTGAATTTGTCTCGTAGGATGTTAATTATAATTATATTTTACACAAATATATTTAACAAATAACTTTTAACTTTTAGTTAGAAAATTGTGTGTTTGAAGAAATACATATTATTTCTGTCAATATTTTAGACAAAATCGATACAAAACTCAATTTGAGATAAACGCTATTCCATATGCTTATAAACTATCATAATATTATTTTTCCAATAATCTCTTTTGTTGTCTCGGAGACCTTTTTTCTGTAACTTTTAAATTTTCATGAAACCTTTATTTTTGTCAATTATTTTCTTCATCTTTGTTGCTTTGAGAATATCGATAATGTTTAAGGATGCAGTAGATTGTAAGAAAAAAAAACGTATAAGCATATGATATGGAAACTTGTACTAAACTTTTTCTTTCAGTTATTTTTTTATATTTTGGCAGGTAAAGTAAATAGAATAAACATATTTATTAAGTATAGAAAGTACATAGTTTACAAACATAGTCGTAGATAATGAACTTACCATATCTAAATGAAGAACTTTCCTGTTCCTTTGATTAATGCTATTATAAACGGCTGGAATTAAAAGTTCAAAAAGAGAAGTTCTAGGCTGAAAGCAAGAAGATGTAGTACTATGAGTGGCAGTAATAAAATATAAAATAGATAATTGTAAAAGAAAAATAAACGTAATTTTTAATTTAAAATTTTCTGGAATTTGATAAAATCGTTTGATGGTGAGTTTATTTTCTAAAATGAGCATTAAATTATGATAGCAGCTTTTATTGTCAAAACCTCAGATAAACAAATATTGTCTTATTAAATATATAATAATATAAATATTGAGATCATTTTTAATTTAGCGTTAGCCCAATTGCCTTTAAAAGATTTTTACTTGTATTTATTTAACTAATATAAGTACAATTCTTAAATATTTGATGAATTTCTGACCGGAAAGATAATAACAATTTTTTAAATATCGATCCAAGTGTAACAAATAACGATGCATAAAGAACCAAATTTTCATAATTTTTTTCCATATTTAACGCTTTCGACCATTTTAGTGTGGTTATATGCAATAACTTCTAGCATTTATTATTTATATGGTGTCCAAGTAAACTGAATTTATAACTGTTTACTAAGATAGTTTGAGCAACATTTAATATTATATTTATATCATACAAGAAAATAATTTTCAGAATAGTCTAGAAAATATACCCAAAAATCTAACATAAATAATATTCTTTTAAAGTCAGCTGTGACGAATCAAGCGTCATCGAAACAATTTCTGTACAAATATTGAAAAACATATATTATTGTTATATATACCACAAAAGATATAACAATTTAGTTTACATTTATTATATGAAAGGTAATTACGATTTAAAAAACATTTAATGAATGTTTGTCTTTGCGTTCAAACGAAAAGTGTAGCTCCCAGTACTTAAAAGTATTCCTTTAATGTTTCTGCACAGAAACGTTTCGTTTAAATATTTGTCACATAAATATTATATGAATATAAATTATGTAAATTTACATTACAATCTGATAATTAGACACTTTTCTTCACTCAACAAGGCTGAATGAATAAAAGTTGGGTTATATAAAAACTTCCAAGTGCTTTAGAAATCAAAATATTCAAACAAATATAAATTGCGTTTTTGTCAATTATTAATTTAACTTAAGGTAGGCATGAAGAGGAGGAAATTTGGAGGTAACCTGGAAAGTCCTGTCATAATAAAATAAGAAAATATAGACCATTCATGATGTATTCAAACTGAAAATGGCTGGAGACCATAGATGTATTCAAACTGAAAATGGCCTTTCATAAAATATGTACCCTTTTACACTATAATTTCTTCATTAAATCCAATACTATCGTAATTCTTTTATCGATTTTTACGACTTTTTTTATCAAGCAATCATTAAACATTGCTACTAAATTCACGTGATTTTAATTATAAGTATCATACTTAATTTTTGGTCTCGTGTATCGACTTGGATCTATATTTTCAGAAAGATTCATATACAGACTTATTATTTATTATTTTTAGACAAAAATAATAGAAGGGGGATGATTCTTTACACCAAGTACTTTTCTGTTTTAAGAATTTTTTAGGAAATTTTTGATTGCATATGAAAAATATTGCTTCTTCGTCCAAAAATAAGTTATATATTTTTATTTTTAATTAAGTATTTAATTTGTTAAAAGAAATAAGCAAATATAGCTGTATAATTCGCCTTGATAACACCCTAATTATTTGCAAAAAAATAAGTGTTATATATTTGATAAAAATCAAAATTTTTCTAATAAATATGAATAATTAAATATTTTTAACATGATGCCTTCAAGGTACTCGTTATAATTTAATATTACCAAAGGGGAGGCACGTGTCACCTAAGAACAGAATTAGTCACGTCTGGTTCTTGATAAGTACGCAATACAATTTTATTGCAATTTAAAATCCCGACCCAATTTTCAATTTTTAAGAACATAATTAAATATGGAGATTCAAATATAATACATTCAAACTATATATTTCTCTACATTTAACTCTCCAACATCAAGTCAATTTAAAATTCATCAAAATAAATTAAATAATCATCCAATTTTAAATTTCCTTTTAAATTAAAGTTCTGATTCGAAATACATTAATAAAAAAACTTAGTTCATGGTAAATATTGGAAATTTTTTACTTCATGATGACCACGAAAACAACAACATTCTGAAAAATTAATTACCTTTTTCTAGTAATGCAATTGTAATAAATTTGCTGCAGGACTTTAAAGTCGGCTTAATAATAACTAGCAATTTTCTACATCGTTACCCTTTAACCCTTACTTGGGTAAAACGGCTGTCAAATAGTAACAAACTTGCAGTAAGTACCTGTTTTAAGAGTTTTCTTCCTAAGGATTATTGTTCATTACAGCCATTTGTTTCCACAGCCCTTACCCGCAAAAACTGGATCCCCTTTTTTCCATTATCTTAACATTTATTGTGTAATTGAGTGCGTCTTCTCCTCAATACCGCCGCCGAAAAATAATCATTGAGAAAGGCGGGACGGTCTCCAGTTTTACATTCTTAATATTGTGGAATGTATTTTTGGTATGTACGAAATATAATTTTATTTATAATTATGTATAAAATGTCAAGTTAATTACTAAAAGAAATAAAAATGAAGTATTATCTTCATTTTCTCTCAGATATTTTCTGCAGATATTATTCCTTCCACATCTGATACAGAGCGACAAAACTTGCGACGATTATTCTGTGTGTTAATTATGTTGTGATTTATGTTACAGTACATATTAGAGAACGTTTTTTCTGTGGCTATTTATAAAAATAGAAATCCAAGTACCTAACTGAGTATCGTAAAAAAGTACGATACTCAGTTAGATACAATGCTAATGAATGAATTTGAATCGGACTCGTAACTCAATAAAAATTATGTCGCTGCATTCGATTATATGTACGTGTATTTAGTATTAATTATTCGATTGATGTTTAAGAAAGAAAAGATAATCATATCTTAGCTTCATTGAATAAGAAGCCATTCTTCGAAAAAAAATGAAATAGCTAAATAACAGAGCAACATCGAATTCAACTGATCAATTCGTGAAAACAGTAAAATATTTAAGTTTTTAATAGAATTTCTTTTCTTCTCAATCATGTTTTTTATCCTCGAACATAACATTATTTAGTAAAAGTTTTCAGTTACATGAGTTGGTCATATATTTGAAGGATGTCGGTAATACAGGCGAAGTCATATTTTCTGCTACGACTGGCACTAGCCATTTCTTATATTTTGATGATCTGTAATTAAAGTGACGAAAAATAAAATATTAAATGCATATCTATAACTACTGAGGAAGAAAACGGGCAATAAATGTCTCATCAATGTTTTATAACACTTTTTCAATTAACAGCAAAGTTAAATATCGGTGAATACTTTAAATAAACCAAATTTATCTAATGAAAAAATATTAAGCAATTGTTTTAATAGACAAATAAGTGAATATCAAAGAAAAAAAGGAATATAAAAAATAATGGTCATAGAAAATGAGTTCATTTTGAAGCGTATTTTGCAAAAAAATCACAACATAAAATAGAGTAAATAAATTACCTTAAGAAAATAAAAAGAAGTTGGGAGTGACGGCAAATATTATTGGTATTAATATAATAATATTACTCGTATTGACTCATAAACATTACGTCTATTAAGTGACCGTATTATTTTCGTTTTCACTAGTGATTAATATTTATTCATATTCATGAATAAATCACAATTATCTACAACATACTGTAAATCACAATTATCTAGAACATAAGGATATTTAATTACAAATCATCATACATAACACATAATGAAGGCACCATTATGTTACTCTTATTATGTTATCGACGGTAACAAATATGTTTTTCTTCCGTGAAATCAGTGTACCATGAATAGCAATGAACTATTTGAATGTGAACTTCTTTTTATTTCATTTGTTCAGGTTTATCACAATCGTCTGTCGAATGTGTTGGAACGATCTTTTTATAGATATATCGAAACATACATATCATGTAGGAATATTTTACTTTCGAAATGTTGTATCTTAGGTCATATTGACATGGCTCACTGGCAACAGCAATTTCGTAACACAAAAATTATTTTTAATGGCCAGCGACTTGAAATACGACATAATTAAATTAAAAACATTTTTAGAGCTACAATAATTTTATTAATACTAAAATGGCACATAATCTCGATATTAATACTGAATACATCGTCAAAAGTGGTTGCTTTGCTTGCTTGCCAATGCTTGTACTATCACTTTCAATACGTCAAATATATTCTCCATTTGTGTTAAATCTAACACCGAAACAGATTAAACAAATCATTAAGCAAATCAAATAAATCAGCTTTCTTTCTGGTGTGCTTGGTTTACTCTCAAATATTTTATTAACGTATGTACTAATTGCTTTTTTTATACCATCTGCTTTGTCGTTTAAAAATTTATAGATTCTTTTTCTTACCTTTTAAAACTTTCAGATTTTCAATTTTTAAGGAGTTTTCTTTTTCATCCTCCGTAGTATTCACTCCCATTTTGTATAAACTTCCTAGTTATAAAAATATTTTGTGTACATCTCGATAACATAAAAGAGTTTGAGGTTCCCTCTAGCAAACTTTATTGTATAATTCTGCCAAATACACCGTTGAGCTGTGCATATATATAAATATATATATATATATATATATATATATATATATATATATAAATATATATATATATTTTTTTTTAAGAAAGACCGTAATAAATTTGTAGTTTTATGATTTTTCACTTGATGGTGGCATTCAATTTATAATTACTTATAATATTACCCCTCTTCATTGATCCCAAGAATACCGTCCACTGATCTCGCAATAGGCTCCAATATCTTAACGCATTTTCTGCATAAGGGAAGAACTAAATTTCCCATCTTAAAAAATTATAAAATTACCGTTACTACTCTAATGTTATTATGATGGGGGACATGTTAACCTAATTCGATTCAGTGCCAATATAAAAGTTTCCTGCCCTCTATATTGAATGTTGCAAAAGTAAAATTATCCACGAATAGGAAAAATGAAATTTAAGTAAAGGTGCCGTGGTGACAAACGAAACAAAATAATAGCATATTTTTCGGCAAAAAATACTCTCATTTACAATTGAATGTAAATTTTTCAACATTTCATAATATAATATTCATTAAAAATAACAATGGCTTTGAACAAAGCAAAACAAATTTAATCTCAAACAAAAGGTGCGGATAAAAGAAAAACCTGACCCGATTTGAATTGATGATTTTTGCTTGCGGATAGATCCGCCCAATGAAGTAATAAATACTGGCCCCATCTCGATGGAGTTTTGAGTTACATAAATATGTATCATAATATGTAAAAGTTGTAAATATGTAAAAGTTGTTTAGGTATATGTACTTTGGATCAAAGTTACACTACTGCAGCTGTTGGAAATCTATTATTGGTTTATAACCATTACATATATGAGAGAAATTGCTTCCTCCTCAGTATTATACAATTTCAAAGTAACATAAGAGTACTTAAAAGTTAGGTGTTTACGGCATTTTATAATGCCGTAAAGAGCTAACTTGTATGCATATGTTTAAATAAAATAGAGTATAAGTGCCGGAAGTAAGAACAATAAGAAATGAGGTATAATATTTTCGCCCCAATTGATAAATAGGAAAAAAACACTCGATTTCAAATTAATAGCAGTGTTGAATATTTTCATTGGAACTTGGAACGATACTTGATATAAACTTGAACTTTATTTTTAAACAAATAACAAATTTTGCAACAATCCCCATTTTCAACCATAGCAGAACTAAGTTTAGAAGGAAGGAAGAACTAGTTTATGTGGTTGGCACATATGTTCTAATCATTTAATTTCTGTAAATAAAACTTATTTTAGTTGGCTAAGTCGATAAAATAGAATCAGCTAGACATGACCCAGTTTGTGACATAAATATTTGCTATATTTCTCTTAACAATTTTCCTCGTGTCGCACTCTGTACGATGATATATAATATAATTTAATCATTATTTTATTTAAAGACTGAAATAAAAATAAGGGAAAACAGGATATAACAATTGGATGTATTTCAGGTATCGTTAAAAATGAAATGTAAAATTATTTCAACGTTCGTGTCTGCTTCATTGTTTAAGTGTTAATGGAAATTTGTTATTTATGAAAGGACTTTTCTAAAATTGGTCAAAATAAGTAACCACAAAATATTAGGTTGGCAACGTGTAAATCCGCCATCTCTGTATACAAACTTTTCAACTTTTTATTTCTATTCAAAAAAATCAATCGTTAGTTATGTAAGTACCGTCAGTATATAACACTTGTCGTTAACTTGTAGGAAGAGCTAATATTTCGTTCTGTCAGAAATATTTAAGTCTTTGACATAAAAACAGGTGAAGTTGGTTTGAATTTTGATACGAATTTCGTCTTTAAATTTTCTATTACGTAAATTGTTAGACGGAGAACGAAAGATATGGTAATTAGAAGGCGAAAGATTTGGAGTGTACGGTGGGTGAAGTAACATATTCCATCCAAGTGAGAGTAGTTTTTCAAGCGTTACTTTTGCTACATGGAGTAGAGAATTTTCATGTAAAAAATAAAGTTTGTTTTGATTTGAAGGAAGTATCCTTCCTAAATTGTTGACAATAAATCTAACCTGTAATTGTACTGTCACCTTGAAAGAGTTCCCAATGAATAACTTCATTTATACCCCATCATGCATTCAAAGGTATCTTTTGTCCAGTTTTATATTTTCGTCCAGGTACACCTTTTTCTCCAGCTAGTAGTCATTGGTGTCCACGCTAAAAATTAAAATAAGCCGCCCACTTTTTATTTCCTGTAACTAGATAGTTCAGCCTGTGGTTGGTACGATGGGAACTCAGTAGCTCCAGGTACACATTAGGCTTCCTCTTAAGTGGAAAGGGTGTTAGATCGTCTTCACTTCTTTCTTAAAGCATAGAGTCGGTTCTCCATTGCAGTATAAGAGTATAAAAATAGCTCTGCCAAACAATGAAAACATAATCTGGGATATGTTTCATTAAAGCTTTAAATATTTTTAAATAAATTGTAGGAATTTTAATTACAATCAATTTTGCTTTGGATGAGGTTTATCGGACAGGTCAAAATTCCCTTTTTTGAATCTTTGGAACCAGTATTGACTGTATCGTAAGAGGACATACTTCCACCCATCGTTATATACACATGTTGCGTGATGTTTCGCTAGTTTCTCATCCTAAACGACATTCATGAAGAAAGAGTCCTCAAAGTTCACTTCGAAATATTTCCATTTTTAATATATTTTTTACTCGCCGATTACTCAATTGCAAACTACACAGAATTTCGAATACCTTTATATACCTTACAAGAAATATCCTAGATTCTACATTTCACTTATAAAAAGAAAGTTGGAATAGTAAATTGTCTGCAGTTTTTTAAATATTGTTCCAATCTCCAGCAAGTCAAAAATAATAAATTGTATAATGATTCTATATATAATTAATTTAATTATTCTTGTTTTTTGACTGTAATAAAATGTAAATATGTAAACATCCAAGAAATAATGGTATATAACTCACCAATTATACATATCCTCTTAAAATCAATAATTGAAAAGTTATTACGGGACTTAATTTTTTCACTTTCACTAAAGCACTTACTCTGACATACATTGACGAAATGGACGTAGCTATTAGTGAAGTGTTCAGTGGTGCGGGAAGCATACGTGCTTAAGAAAGTAAACCGAATGCGGGAAGACGCATTAGCGTAGACATAGTTTTCGGTCGTGTTCCGCACATACATTTTTCGATATTGTATATATTCGTTAAAAACGTACTTTATTTCCATAACTTGCTTCAAATTTGAATTTGTTGTTAATATTTAAAATTTAATTACTTTGGTGGATTTAGTATTAATAAAATTGTAGAATTGGCCTGAATGAACTTATTTACGAAAAAAATATTTAGGCGAACGTAAAGAAACCACTATGGCACAAAAGTATTTTATTTGGAATAATTGTCTGTGAGTCTGTTTATTTGTACATGCATCATGCATGATCACCTTAAAGGGTCATATTGGGCATGAGGTAACATATAAGCTGTGTATTATCGTAATCATCTGTTAAAAAAGAAGATATGGTAATTTGACCTTCCAGTGCAAAATGTGTTTAATTAAAGGAAATTTGTCTTATAATTATTTTAATAGCTATTATTATTTGCACAAATTTTAAAGTAATTCAATAATATTGTTCAAAGCAAACGAAGCACCGCTATTGATAAATATTGTTCTTTAACAATTTAGTACTATTCTATAAAACTATTAATAATAATTCAATTTATTTGCTTGGAGAAATCGCAATTAAAATTCATCTATACGCAATTTATTAATATAATAGATTTCTACTAAATTTAATTTAATTCTTTTTCCTAAGTTTTTAAAATATGTGATTACATAAAAACATTATTTAAAAGGAAAAAAATCGATCAGTGGTTTGAAGAAAATAAACCTTTATAAGTTTACCGATACTTAAGTAGAGCCATTGTGGTAACATCCGTACGTGCCCTAATTACTATCGTTACCGCCCAGAACGAGCCATCCCTGGACCACACTTATGTTTAATATCGTTACCCGGGTAATTTTGCCAAGTCACGATATTAATAAGCTGGAATAGGGTGTGGGCTTACGAAGGGTTTCATAATATTACCTCTTGTATTTGACGGATTCGAAGCAATGAAATGAAACAAAAGAGGAAATTAATCTCAATATATATCACCTCTGTGCTTTCTACATAGCTATGTGATAACAAAGCGCGTCGTATAACATTGTTGCACCAATACCATGTTACCACGTTTTCCATGTTGATTAAACGATTACTGGCTGGACACAGCATGACATAATTTATTGAAAATATATTATGAAAATAATTTCACTGTAAATTCGGAGCTAATTTTGAAAAAAAGTATTAAAAATGTGGTTTGCAGGAGATTCAAGCTCCATCCCGCTTAATTAGAACCGTATATATCAGAGACGTAGTGATTTCTTCGTGACCTTTTTTAGAATAAGTTACTCTCGGCTTCCCATTTCTTTTACAATATTTTTGTAAAAGACTTGATCCTCTATAAAAACCGCCCGCGTCTAATTGTAACTGTTTTACTTATACGATAACTTATAGGATTTAAAAGTGTTGTTACAAATTTTATAATAGAAATGTGTCCGTATAAGTACGCGCAAAATTCATGTGCATAGTTCTAACCGGTCACATTTGTCTATGTGGTTACTTTGTCAATACTCTTGACTCAGTATTCTTATTAGTCTGCGCTGCGTTACAAATACTCGAAAAATAAGTCATAAAGCATCTTTAGCTACTGGTAGGATTTCCGTGTAATAGATGCAAAATAAGATTGCAGAATATTTTTTCCTTAAATTTTTACAAAAAAATATGTAACAATGAGTACCATGAATACATTACTATGTTTCACGTATTCAGTTTCCATAATATTTATAAAATTTGTTTGATCTGTTGTGGTCATAGTAGACTTCAATCACATTTTCATTCTCTGCGACGTAGAAACGTTTAAATGTGCTTCTTGTACATGACAGTGGCATAGCTGTAAGAATAATTTTATATAACAGAAAATATTGTGTTATGTTCACAAATTTTTAAATTTAAGTTAATATTTAAAATTGATTATATTTAAATTTTAGGTAAGAGGGGGATTAAATGCTCGATTTTTTAAATTCCCTTTGCAGTGTGGGTCTCGAAAATATTTTTCATAATTGAACGTAATATATCTTCAATGATAAGTATACTAAACAAAATTGAAAATACCTCCCTGATTCCGAAATTAATGAACCTAAATTACGAAAAGGAGGTGTTTTGAAGTCTACGCAAAGTTATAGGAAAACTATAAAGAAATTATCGTTATGATGTCATAGTTTTGTAGATATTCACGACAATATTTATATCCGCCCTACTTAACACTAGAAAGACCGGCATTCGTATCCTACCTAGAAAGACCTACATCGTCATTTTGACGCTAGGATGTCCATTGACGTTGATAACTTATATAAATAATATTATTTAACAAAAATTATTTAATAATATTGATAAACTTTTACGAGCACTCATAGACTTTACTCAAAATTACTGCCGAATGTGACGAATACGAAATTATCCAGCTTATACACCATTGAGAGTTTCAACATTGATCGAACAGTAATCGAGCAAAACAAAATATTTAATTGTAAACAAATATTCCTCAGTACCATAATAAACCGAGTTCTTTGTGTTGAATCATTTTGAAAACAGTGGTATTTTTAGTATGACTCACAGTATTTTGAAAACTAATTAATACAATAAAACCACAAAATATAAGACAATAAAACCATAAAATATTAAAAGTAAAATAGTATCATGTTTTAACAAAGCGCAACTTTAAAAATGTGGCCATTTTATTTCACGAAATCGTCAGTTTGACGACTGCTGTCGTTCCAATGTTAATAAATCTGTTACACACACATATATATATATATATATATATATATATATATATATATATATATATATATATATATATATATATATATATATATGTAACGAGGTATTTTCGGTGCGCAAGCCAAACTCAGCTTTTTAATGAGATACATTAGTGTAAATATTAGCTCACAATTTCTTTGTATGATGCCATGTTATATGATCGGATCTGTATCTTCTTATCTCCCTCCTCATTAATATAAATTATCCTCCGTCTGTGTTTGTAAATATAATTCCATACTTAAATAACGTATAGAAAAAAGTGAAAAAAAATTATGTTAAACGCAACATAAAAATAAATTTAGAACTGTATCAACTTTTAAATACGAATAAATAAATCAAAAACATTTCAGCTTATAAGAAAAAATCGTTATTTTCGTCGTTATTCGTCGTCTTTTTTTGTAAGCTAAAGATATTATTATATAGAAAATATACTTTTATTTTAATTTTTATATAAAACTAAATATATTTTGAGCAGTTTCTTAAAATAAGTTATAATTGAATTATAAGGGACAGAAACTTTTTTCTTTGAAAAGCAACAATTTCAAGAACCTTATCACATTTACAGTCATTTTGTTACCTCCCCTCTCTTAAAAAGAGCATCATAAAGGAAGCTGTTGTTTGGCTTTTATTTCTCTAATATCTTGTACTTAAAAAAAACTGGAGATAGCAAAATATAAATTAGTGTATAAATTAAGAGCAATAAAATTAGATTATTTTTGAGAAGCTGATGTCTGACTCATTAAATTTAGTACGCCTAGGAAATGTGTACTGTCGCAATTTTTCATAACTTCTATATTGTAAATTATCGAAATCTTTTCGCGTGCTACATGAAATTACTTATATACATACGTGTGTACATATATATATATATATATATATATATATATATATATATATATATATATATATATACTTTATTTTGTTTATTTATTTATTAACATATTCTCAAAACGTATATAACGTCCAGTAAGAACCCGTCTTATACTCTATGAGATTGCTGAGACTTCGGAGGTCAATATTGATCCATTCTTAACCAAATCAAGGTGACTAAAAATACCACCTCCAAAGGATTTAAGTAAATTTCCTCTTCTACTGTATTTATCCTCGCTTTCTAACTCAATTCTTAGCGCATTATCGTGCTGATAAGTTCAGCAGTAAAAAACAGTATTCACGTTCTGCGTATTGAAAGTACAAGAACACGACGAACTGTTTCTCAAAGTAAAATGATATAGGCTCACGCAGAAGGCGCCTTGTCTCGTCAGGAACTGTGAATCATAATAATTACTGTGGAGCCATTTTTTGCTTAACAAATGTGAGGTAGAAACTATCTAATTGTTCTGTCTTTAAAGTCGAGATGGTATACTTGAACTGCTAATGTGTTCAGAGACTCTGAAATGTGTCTTTTCACGCCAAAAGAAATTCGTCTCCTACAAACTCAAAATTCAACTGTCCTTCAACAAGTTTTCTACCCCAAGCTAAATCAAAATTAGCCATGCAGTCTACGAACAAGAGATATCGATCTCTCAAGCAACAACGCACAAAATCTCGAAATGCAAGTGTTGAGCAAGTTCTAAGTTGCGACCTGAACATAACCGTCCTAACTTACTGGATTCCGAAGCAAAGTAAAGCTCATACCGATAGTCCATAATCTAATTTACCGAGGTAAATTATAGTATATGTAAATTTGAAGATCGAGATATTCAGTCTTCAACCATCCTCGGCAATCCGAACCACAGTATTAAAGGCCGCCTTGGCCTTTTCCACAATGTACGAACGCCTGTAGTAGTAATCTTCATCTTAAACTATTACCATCTTCAGATATATAATTTTCATCCACACAACGATCTTCGACCCGTCCATAACCATAATCGGATCCTCCGTCTGCATTTAAAGAAGACTGCCTCGAATTTTTTAGGTGTAAAACCAAGCTTCATCCATATACCGCAGTAAAGTATCCTGGCGATGGAGTCCACCACCCGGTTTTCTATATTTTTGCGACTTTCTCTTCTAAATATCAGCAGCATATCGTTTGTGGACCTATATTTGGGTCCCTAGTTGAAATGAAGTATGAAGCAATGTATATTTGTGTATCCATTTTCGAATCAATTCGATATAAGAGAAATGGCATAGACATCATTTTGCAATTAAATAATTATTGCTTTATTATCAGATAAATTAATTGAATAATTTTTATATCGGTTACATATTCGAATCACGGATTCGACAACGATCGTTAACAAAGATATATTTACACTAATTGCCGAGATTCATATTCCAAGGGAATTTAATTTCAAAGATACGTTCCCTCCGAAGTTTGATTTCTTTATCACGAAGCATTTAAATAATTTTCCCATTTAATTATTATTTAACAATTGAGACCTTTTTAATTTATGATTGATTTTATTCCCATCACGCACAAAAACTGCACGAATCCTAGATATCGTTAGGACTAAATAATACATTTTCAACTGTCACAATCGCGTGAACTCCAATGCAAATGGCCTGCTGCTCAGCAACTTGGTCTCGTGGCTTGCAGTAATTAATTCCACATTGCTTTGAGGTACGGTCCGTATGTACTTAGCTATTAAACTTAAGCTGGGCGTAAGTCGTAAGTGATACGAAAAGATTTTCACTTCGTTTAATTTATGTTTTCCTTGGGTTTTTGTTTGCCCATTATGGATATTAAGTCGACTGATAAGTGTCGATTAAGAGTTTTAATACGATTGCAAAAGTGTGGAAATCATATCACTATTTACAATTTGCTCCTATTATAAAATGTTTAATACATCTATTTGTATGGTCTCGAATATCAAATGTAACTAAATATATTAAACATCGTTACGGTTCACGATGAATAATATCGTGTACACGCGAGATACTTTAAACGTGAGAATAATTGGAGCAACAAATATTAAAGACTACAGATGTGGTTCGGTAGAAGTTACATAATGTGACTTTACCCCCGAATTAAAAAATATTTCCCTTGCTGGACTAATTATAAATAAAATATTTCAAAAATTTTACATTTTTTGTAGACATTTTATTCCTTAAAATTTAGAGTTTAATTTATTATTAATTTCAAACAGCTGTAACTTGTTGCCTATTAATTTTAAATAGTAACTATTTTAATATATATTTAATCGCTAAAACAAAATTAGTCAATATATGAAGCAATGCAATTTTCAATGTGTCTATTTCGTTAGGAAAGGTATGTAGATATTGAAGATAACTTATTACATAACGATTAATATTATTCTGTATTAAAAACAAAGACACTTCATATTGTATTGTATATATTTAGACAATAGGTTTTGATACAGAAATTTTGTGGAAATAACACGCATGAAAATTTAAGTGTAATAATATTTCGTACTGTAACAATTTTTATCCAAAACAGTTCTATTTCAAATACTCTATCTATTATTAAGAGGCCGATGTGCAATATTAGTATTACGTTAGTAAAATTTTGTTATCATCGAAACCGGTTTCAGCTGGGAAAACTTTACCTCAGATACAAAGTTTGACACGGAAATTTTATGAAATTAGCATACACGTAAATATAAGTGTGATAATATAATGTTTTGCAAACATTTTTGCGTGCAGCGTAATACTTCTCTTTCAATTATCCAAATGTCTATTACCAAGAGACTGATATACGATGAAATATATTACGCGTAAATTAAGCACCAGAAAAAGCTAGCTTCGCTATGAAACAATTGAAAGGTTCACGAAAAAAATATTTTTTTCGATTAGGATTTCTTTTATTTAAATATTTCCAATTAACCTACTATCGCGGTTGATTAATAAAGAAACAATGTCACAGTTAGCTGTACGTTTAGGATCTCGTGTCACATTACGGTATTATATATGAATAGAGGTTAGATTAGAAGTAAGCAAAAAAGAAAATGTATTTGTTAATAGAAAGTATCTCGTTTCAGTTTTCCTTATTTATACCAAATATTTCGATTTAGATGAGACTCGACCAACAGACATTTATATATGACCTCATAAACAAACTGAGATACGCTTTCTATGGAAGATAATAGCAGTAAATTAGTACTATAATTGCTAATTAATTACTGTACATTTATTACAAAATAGGATCGTTGGTTGTTTGGTTGGTGTCGTGTTCATAATAAATGAAACGGCTACAAATGTCTATGCAGAGAAATAACGCAATTGGCCATCTTGATGATATTTTCAGAGTAGAGCTGTCCACCAAATGGAAATTCTCCAAGATTAAGCAGATATTTAAAATTCGCAGAGCAGCTAAAGATATAGTATGGGTTGAAGGGGAGTCACAGTTATTACAGGGAAGATAGGTTCTAGTACCATCAGAACGCCGAGTGCCCAGTTCTAAGTTTTGTGATGATTTTGGTGAGCACACGATTTGCATTTAATAATTAAAGTAATAAATAATTGGCTTCTTATTTTAAAGCCAGAGTAAGAAGATGTGAAACAAGTTTGAAATTACTCTAATCATAAAACAACGAATTAATCAACTCAAATATATTTATTTGTGATATTTCGTTTAGAAAATTAAAGGACCTGTGTTCTGTGCACTTCAGATATAATCCTTTAATTTAGATTCACTTATCATTGAATATTAATGGAAACAATTTGGTTTGATGATGGCATACCGACTCCAGGGCTCTTCACATCATTTCGCTTCGTTAGTGCTGGATATATAAGATAATTCTAGCTATATAGGGTCAACTAAAAACTCGGTAATGAATATAGGTTTTGATTCCACTACCGCATTTTTTGTAAAAGGCAGAAAATAATTAAGTTGTCTTGATTAATCCCACTAATTGAAAGGAATTTTTTAAATTTTCAGAATTCTGTCTTACCTACATCGATTATAACGTTTTTATTATGTTTACTCCCAATTTATTGAGAAAAGTTTAAGGCAAAAGTTTATTTTTATACGTAGTCGAAGGTCTACGAAACGAGGTCTACCAATAACGGAGTCGTATGATTGATTACTGAAAGTGAAACTCAGCGAAGTGGAATAATATATTTGAAGGTTCACAAGACAAGAAATTTTGTTGAAAATGTACACAATGTGAGGTTACAAATATGTTTAGAATTTACAAATTATTATATATGAGGGAATAAGCTACATTTGGGATATTAGATTATAGAATTGACCTATCTGTATTTTGAAGATATTTACGAAAAAAATTATTTAGGGACACATAATACAGGTTTCGTAATTTTTTAATATGTTCAAATTAGTAATTTTTTAATAGGTTTCGCATCATTGTCTGTTTGTTTATTTATCTACTTGTCTATTTCTGTGTTTTTGAACTGATATAACATAATAGCTGCTGACCCAACTTAGGTGAAATTTTTTGAAACACATAAGAAGTAACTTGAAGCATAGTGTATCTATATTTAGAGGTGTTTAAAATACATGTAATATTTGAAATCGCACAATGAAATTTTCCTTATGGACATACCTTGGCGGGATGAACATAAAAATACAATTTGTGGTGTTGAAGGGGTAGGTTTTTGAGCAAAATATCCGTGTGTGGACTGACACATAAGAAAGACGCCATTATTGGTCATATTTTTCATATAACATTTTCGATGTTGTACGTATTTAAGAGTATTTTGTTTTTTCCGTTTTGATGAAATTTTATACGTTTTGGTGAAATCTATTAGGTTTGGGGTAAAATATTCATCGCAATCAAGGAATTGAAAAGAAGATAGGATAGTTTCCAATTTTCCTGCAAGGAGCACTTAGTTAAATAATTTTATTTACATAATTATTATAATAGATAGCGTTACGTGTATTATTTTTACAATTAACTTAATATTTTTTTATAAAAGGCCACGAGAACCAAGTCGCGGACACAGATAGTAATATGATGAAAGTGATAAATTCTATCCATATTATATGACTGACTCTTGGTATTAACGCAACTGATATATCTTGATTATTTGCAAATTAGAAACCCTACGGTAACAAAACTAACATAAATGGTGTGATTATTATTAGACATTTTTTTTTATTTTTCTTCTTTGTTAATTTGTTTAATATTTATTTATAATTTAATGAATATTTGTTAAGAAATTAGTCATCTCTACATTAATCTACTAAGCCACTTTTATTAATATAAATAATTATTTGGAACAATTTATCTGATATCAACTTAAAAATAAATTTCTAAAAAAAACTGTCAAACAAATTAATTTTTAAATAATGTAATTAAAAAAAATTCCAGCGTAAAATTAAATAATTTCATTGATTTAATAAAACAATGTAAAATATTAAAATAATGATTCTTAAAATATTGGCAATTTAATGGTGAAATAAGTGTCTTCATCTATAGTAAGACAAAATAAAGACAATTAAATGAAACTACGTGATGTAGTATTATTTCTACTTTCTTTAATTTCTTTACCACGACCTAGGTTTCGTTGTATTACAACATCTTCAGGTGGATTAGCAAAGATCTTTGCTAATATCCCACCTGAAGATGTTGTAATACAACGAAACCTAGGTCGTGGTAAATAAATTAAAGAAAGTAGAAATAATACTACATCAAGTAGTTTCATTTAATTGTGAATAATGAATTTCTACAAAATTAACGTCAAATATATTCAATACAAAATAAAGATTTAAGTTAATGTAAAATCTTAAAATAATGTGTCTTAAAATATTGGCAATTCAATGGTGAAATAAGTGTCTTCATCTATAGTAAGACAAAATAAAGATTTAAGTTAATAGTTAATGAATACTGCTATTGAATTCTTTTGCATTTCGAAGTAAATAACTATTAAAATTTTTTTTTAAGGTTTACTGAAATTTAGAAACTTAAGTACATATATGACAAACTTACCATTACAGGGGAAATCCCTTACAAAAAACCGCAAAGCGGCAAAAGAGAAATATTAGAATAGTCGTAGATTGGAATAGGTGATACAGGCAGTGACAAAAGAACACAAAAAAATACGTTACATAAATTAATAACAAAATCAGACAATATCGGAAGTGTAAAAAACATTAATATAAAATTAAATGAAACAATACAAGCTATATATGAGGAATAGAGATGTAAGAAAAATAGTCTATAAATTATTTTAGGTAATTCAAATTCAACGATTATCTTAGGACAAAATTATAACACAGATTTTGCAGGTTCAATTTGTACGTTCGCTGTTAGGTTATTCCACAGTTTTGTGGCGTAAAGGTTTTCTATAAAATGCAGTCCTATTATTGAAGTATTAGGATATTCTTTAGAACATAGTTCAAGGTGCTGAGATAATAGATCTTGGAATTTGGAATCTTGTCATAGTTTTTTTTATTTATTTTATAATATTTACCATCAAAGCTTTCAGAGAATCTGCAAATTTGCTAAACAAAATTATGAAATTTACTGAAATATTAGAGATTTGCTCAAACGACACCTAAATTTTGTTCGAAAAAGTTGACATTGTTTTACTGTAAAATATCAATACGGACAGATGTTCTTTTAGAATTTTATCTGCTTGATAATTTTTTGGTTTTACTCAAATAAAATCTCTCTTAGGTAAAACATGAATTTTACTACCATATAAAAAGAATACGTTACTAGCTGGCGAAATACCAAACCAGACACTTCATACATTGCAAACCATCTATTGGAAAATAACCATCACCCTCCTAACGATAATGCTCCATATATTACATATAAATACAAAAGGCAATAAACTCAATATCCTAGAAATATTACAAATAATCAGACATAAAAGATACACCAACGTTAACATATTAAGTGAACATCTCAACACAATATCTTCATTTATACTTAATATCTTCTAGACATAATATAGTAAGACAACATTGATACTGCAGTACACTTCAAATTGTTTCAACTCGGTCACCCATCTACGGAGACATATCACAAAAGGAAACAAAAAATGGGAGATATGTATATTTTTTTGTATAACGTTGTTCGAATCATCAGATGCTCTTGCTATTGTGTAAATGTATTACTAAGAATAACATCCATTTAATTCCTTATATATACCTAAAAATTTACATTGTACAACCTCACAGAATAATATAAATTTAATTTATTACCCTCACCAAAATATTTGTATTTTGAATAACTTTCGAAAATATAATAAAAACTACACCGCTACCCTACAATAAACTCGCTAAAGTAAGCAGTGGGAAGACCCGCACAAACCTCACCCCCGCTATTGTTTTTATAATCTTTAAATGCTGTTGGAAGTTTCTAAGAGTCAATCTTTAGAATTTGCCCAACTGAAAATGTTGTCATACAACGAAACCTAGGTCGTGGTTAAACATTTAAAGTAAGTAAAAATAATACTAAATCACCTAGTTTTATTTAGTTCTGAGTAAAACTTAAGTGATAATGAATTTCTACAAAATTAACTCCAAATATATTAAATTTTTTAATGTTATTATGTGAATCACATGTAAATTTAATTTCTAAAAAGAATAATGCATTCTTGATTGTACACAATCCTTTTACACTTCGTTTATTAAAAACGACAAGCTTAATTGAATGGTAAAGTTCAATATATACGTATACATGATGATATTAACACATTTATGCATAAACTACTAAATGTAATCAAGTTAAGATTACATTGAATGTTTAATAAATTTAAATATTTTTAGTACTTATGCGCTATTTAATCCCATTGGTCATTATAATTTTAGTTTTGTCTCATTACAAACAAACCGTGAGTCATTTTTGTCTTACAATAACTTTTGATAATTCGAATCGACCCAGCGCTGAAAAAAAATTGTACTAGTATGAACATAAAACCTCATTATCTAAACACATAAAACTAAACTTTTAGAAGACAGATGTTTGAATTAGCCACCTTATGCAAGTTGACTATAATTTATTTTAGCTGTAGGACAACCAATGAATATTACATATTAGAATTAAATTCACTACATAATTCTAATTCACCTGATTACTTTTCTCTGATCGAAAGTGAGAAGTGATTCTTGTGGGTAACATATCCGTACTGGCAGACATAGTAACGTATCGTTTTATATTAGAAATGTGATATTTAAAATCGTTAAGCAGGGATAATGATTTTAAATATCACATTTATAGGCGATTCAGTCCTAATAATTCAAAATACAAGTGTCACGGTATAATCTAATGGATAATTTATAAAAATCGATTAAGGAAGGTGTTTAATGAAATAATGTTACTTGATAAGTATTAATCACCTGAGTATAATTATGTGTGTACATAGGTAATTATATTAGCTATCAATATAGACATAAATAGTTTTACTATACATGTATTTGTGTTCGGCTTCCGACTTGTCTACTTTATTTATTTGGCAAAACCTAAATTACGATTCATTTCCAGATTTGAAAAGTGTATTGTTCTCAAACAAGTAAACCTACAACCATTTGAGAAAAAGTTATTAGATTTAAAGCGGATAAATTTTTAGTTTCAATATATACATATATATATATATATATATATATATATATATATATATATATATATATATATATATATATATACATATATATATATATTTATATATATATATTTATATATGTGGCACCCATGGATTTTGATTAAAATCTGTAAAGCAGTGTCAGTGATCTGACCACAAAATGTGAAATTTTTGGAACCAAAAGGGAACTTACGCTGCGTGTGGCCAGTAGAAAGCGATACATAAATATAAAATATCAAACAAATTATGAGTAATGAACTCGAATTATTTTTGACACATTCAGAATGCATATATGGCATATTTTTATGTACAGCATATATGTATATTTAATTGGGGGTAAACCACATTGAAAATACGCTAAGCAATACGTTTTCATAGCGAAAAGTAACATTAATATTTAAATTGTAATATAATTGAACTTAATAAATTTAATGTTTAATAAAAATATTTCATCCTTTTTAACAGTTATTTCATCTTCATTAACGATATTGTTGCTTACTAATTTACATAAACCGTTTGCTTAATATTATCTTAATGAGTATATAATAACTCTACGCATAAAAATATTTGAAAAAAATTTTAACAATATTTTATTAGTTGGAATCATATAATATAACAATATTCAAATGAATTGTTCTAAGAAATCCTTTGAACGCATGTTATTGTATAACTTTCATATATGCGTCTTTTCAATATGCGTCATTGATGCACTAGAAACGTTAACTGATGAGAAAAATATTAATTGATGTTGCACTAGATGCACTAGAATAAAAACACTTCTTCAGTCATATATAGTTCTCACTTGATCTACAGAATACAGTGGCACTAGGCACAAATCACTAATTAAACTGATGTAAATTTGCTTCGTCGCTGGTCGCAATGAGGTCAAATTCAATAATGTTTATCGATCTAAAAAACGAGTTTAGCAATGGAATCAATTTTTCCAATGTATTTAATGGTCTGCGATAGCGTGACTTAAATAACAATTGAAAACTATTACAGATATTTGGATATTAGGCAAAATATTAACGCTGTTAATAAGGGCATTGATATTATTGATAATCTAGAAACTGTATTTAAGTTATATTTTGAAGTACAAGTTACCTTTAATTTGATTAACACTTGTTTAAGCAACTGTCGTCTATAATATAATAAAATTCGATAAAAAAATCTAGTTACTGTAGGGGAAGGTCGGAAAGAAATCCTTGCATATTAACCAATTTCGAAGAAAGACTGGTCAACGGATAAATGATTTCTGAGATGGTTACTTAAGCACAAATATACATAATATAAATCTGTTATATGTTACCATAACATAAATCTCATACATATGATAATATGGTTAAAGGGCAACAATTTTGGTGTTAGTATGACTTAAGGAATGGTAGATAAGGAATATTCAAACATAGGACACCTAATACGCAATCACCAAAATATTCTGCTAATCAAAAAATACCACCAAACCTGGCTACTCGGATTACCCTATGGCTATCCTGGATTATCCTCTAATATTTCTTATTTCTCCTATTTTCGAGTATAGGTGGCATGCAAAAATTATCTAAAATTAGCTTAATATTCTTTTAATTATTATGTTATTACCGTTTTTTTATTGTAGGATAAATTACGAACGATTATATTATATTAAATATATTTTTCGCTTCAAAATATTTAGTAAAATTGATACTTTGGTATTTTCTTGAGTTCTAGTTAAGTTACGTAAATCAAAAATAAATATGAGTTAGTACCGTAAAATGGGGCGACTTCGATTAGGTTTTAGATTAAACTGTTCTCTATTTTTTTAAATTTTGAACTAGTCAATAAGAAAAATATACTGAATTTCGTTTTTTTCTGTAGATTATGTAAACATTAAAAAAATAACTTAAATTTATAATTTGGAAAAAAAATACAATCTATCTTATCAAGTTTAAACTACTGTTTGATAGTAACCCCATAAAGGAATAGATTAATGAAAATAAAAATATTTTTCCAGCAAATACTTGTATTATGAATAATTAATATTTTATAAATTTAAAACTTTTTAACAATCTTATTAAACTATATTGTTCCTTAAATAATTTAAATGAAAAATTATATACCATTTATAAAGCCATTTAGAGGAATACTAAATTTTAAAACGAGCAATATACTTGCACGTAAACTTAGATTAAAAATAGTGTAATATTTTATATGTAAGGAAATAAAAACGTTTGTCATAAAATGTTATTAATAATAATTTATTAATTTTCGAAATAAGCAATAACTTCATTAAAAGGGAAAAGAAATGAAAAAAAATGTAGGCCGAGTTCAGATGCTAAGATTTATACCTGTTCAATAAATAATCATTTGCATTAAAAGTGTTTCATTTTTAATTGTTTTAAAATTAAAAAGAATATTTATATCCCATAAAATTCTTATATGAAGAAATTTTTAAAACGCTTTGTTAATATAATACAACAATACAGACGACTCTGCTGGTATGTGTGCATGACAGATCATATAATAATATACTTAACATTACTAGCTCTGTTAACGACTAGAAATTGGCAATGGACCTCATTCAAATAAGGGACCTTTATCGGATTTTTGTCGCAAACTATTTTAAACTATTTTAATAAGGCGAAGTGGAGCGGGATATTTAAAAAACTTCAGTAAAATCATTGCTGGTCTCTTCTAAGGGCTTTTGCCACAATATAATGATATAGAGGCTTTTTAGATACCGTTTTGACTTCGTATTGCATTAGAATATTCATCATTATAATACATTTTTTATAAATTTCATTTAATATGTTTTTTTTATCAGTTAAATGAATTTAGTTTACAAAAACATCAATAAGTGAAACATCAATAAAAAAAATCGCTATATCGTATTCCCATAAACCTACTCAATTTTATTTATTTACCAATACCCCTAAACTTATTCATATGTAACATAGTCATACCTCATATAGTAGAAATCGAGATACAAGTACGGGAAATCTTTTATCTCCTGAAGGCGTATTCGCAGAGAAAAATATGACTTAAATGAAGTGACAATAATTTAAAACCAAACGAAAATTGCCGAAAATGTCTAAGAAACTCGAACAGAACCACCGAACGTGTTACAAAGTAAGCGAAATTTTAATTAAAATGACTTAAAGATAATAAAGAAAAAACGCGTCTCCCCGCGATTATGTGACATTTGTTTCAAACTTTTTCTCGGCAAAGTTTTGGGCGTAAATCTTTGTTGTCGATTGTAGTGCTGTTTTTATAGGCTAGCCTCTCATTCTATTAGCGAGTTAATCTGAACTTTGCAAATTACTGCGGACACGTCATGCTTTTATGCTATCATACACTTATTTTGTTCCAGTGATGAATAGAAAAAATCCTATAAAAATATATGCCCCCCATTGGTTAGTTGATATATAGCATACCATATATGAATGTAGCTTAATAGATAATACTCCGTATGTACATATATGAATATATATATATGTATATATATATATATATATATATATGTATATATATATATATATATATATATATTATACAACATTTGTAATGCAGGAACATGGACTGTGGGTTGCCTTCGCCTTATTGTTTAATATTTAATATCAATAAACAAATATGCGTTCAAAAAGTTGCTGAACTACTCTATTTTTCGTTAAGTTTCATTATTAGCTTGAGAAGTTAAAAAGAGTTACGGACAGAGGATAGTACCCGAAATGGAATGTAACAAATGCGTGACTCCGTAGCAACAAAATTTTCCAAATTAAAAGAAGAGATTGCTACCTTATGTCTTCCATCATTTCTTATAAGAATCTTTAAAGAGCCCAGTGCCGTCTTAGTATGTATGAGTACTTACTCTTGCTGATTTCATAAACCTGCATAAATTTGAATTTTTTACATATTTATCTTGATACGATCCAAAAGAAATTGTTTAATATTCACTCGCTTTTCGCATATATAATATTTGCGATTCGTTATTTGAAACAGCTGGCCGAAACCTATTTATGTTATTCTCTTATTAGTCTTTATCATGAGCCATACTGTATTGATGCTATGTTCAATTGTTGGTGTTGGGGATATTCCTGACAAGATCATAAGTAAGGTTAGTACTACCAAATTTGAATTCATTAAACCAGTTCATAAGAGTGACACGGAATGGGTTTTTTTATAAAATACCCCAAACGAAGTGATATTAACTTTGTTTTTGATCGAAACTAATATAAAATTCAATTTCAACAAAATTTTCACAAATTGCCTAAAGCTTAACCTAGTTCTAAGCACTTTCGGTGTTTTTACCCCAGAAAAAATTTTATTAAGAGAAATACACGTGTTATTTGCGTATGTGTTCATAAATATATATATTCCTTTTCAAATTATGAAGTATATATCAGGGTTTAAAGGGTTCAAAATATGTAAAAACCAAATGATCTTATAATATATTAATTACCTAACTTTGAATTAACTAGTAATTTGTCTTATTTTGCTTTTTTAGTAAAGAATTTCCCTATGAAAAAAGGAGTAATTCAATAACAACTCAGATTTTCTTTAAATTTCTAGCACTGGTAATTACGAGTTAGTAAAAAGTTTGAAAACAAACTGCACAACTACAAAGCTACTTTGTCAACTTCCGCCATGTTGAAAAATATAGCTTGAAATTTATTTTAAGAGTAATTTTAGTTGAATTTAAGAGTAATTCTAGGAATGTCACCCACTAGCGATTGTATAATTTTATTCCCAACAATGAACATTTATATGAATTATGTTTCGAATAAAAATATTGAATTTCTTTATTGAGAGTAAGCAAATGGGAAAATTTTAGTTTCAAAATGTGAACTAAACTGAAAGTTGAAACACATTCTTTTTGAAATATTGATATCTGTTTTTTAATTTATGTGCCTTTCTTTATTTCTAATATTTTTAACTTTATATTTGATTATATGATTTCTAATATCTCTACAGCCATCATTCAAAAATTAACTAATTCCATATTTTTTTGTCTTTTTATAAGCAGTTCACTTGTACCAAACTATTGAGATATTTGGTTTCTATAATGTATGCCAATATCACGTAAGCTTTAATGAGTTTACAATACAAACAATTATGCACATTTTAAACATTTATTAAAAGCACATGAACGAGTGTGAACTCACTGTTTTTTCTGCCGTACATTATAAATGGGGTGATTTTGGAACGATGGGACGATTTTGATGATAATTTGAAAATTTAACTTTTCATGAGATATTTCAGGTGGTAATGGAATGTGTTTAACTTTTCTTTTTGGTGACTATACTGACTGTTCGGTCATCTTTCCATTCATTGCCTAAGTGCCGACGCTTCTCAAGAATTAGCAAAAAATTAATAAATATTACTACTAACGAAAGTAAGTAAAACCGTACTTATGTTACTTCTATGTTGTAGAAAAATCTATTACATTTATCTCTTTAAGTTTAGATTATATTATTTCTGTGGTTCATTGGAAATATATTACGAATTTTGTGTTAATTTTTTTTGACAAAATTTTTCAGGTTGTTTTTGTTCATGTTGCCGGGGTGCCTATATCCAATATTTGTTGGGGCTCCTTTAATTAAAATCAAAGTCGCTCTGTTATCCATCCATCATCAGTGATTGTAGTTTTTATATCACTTATCAAAGTCGCCTCTTTTTTATAAGAAGTACGATAATTCAAGTCTACAAAATAATTGCAGGGATGCGGAATTATAGAAATTACACCGAAGAAACGCTAGAAGAAGCTATACAAAATATTACATATAGTAAAATTGACATCTTTAAAACAGAGCATCTCAGAATTACATCGCAGAATACCTTCCGAGATACTGTACAATTTATCCGGTGGTCAAACATTATTCACACACATAGAAGAAAATGCATTATTGAGAGCTGCAGCTATGTGCGCAGAATGGAGTTTCTCGTAATTTTTTTTAGATTTAAAAATGACAATGCAGGCCTACTTGGACAAACAAGGTAAAATAACAAACTTAGATAATTTGCTTGGAGCTGATTGGGCCTTGAATATATTAAAAAGGCGCAACAATGTATTCATTCAAAGGACCGCTAACATAAAACAAGCCAGAACCCAAGTAATCCGTAAAACATTGACAGAATATTTTAATCAATTGAAGGTTCAGGTAAAAGGGATACTATTCTAAGTCAATCTAATTTTTCCGACGATCTTGGTAAAAAACCTCGATATCGATCGTGTATAAAAATTACAATTTTGTAAAGTATTTCATTTTCTTCTTATTTCATTTACAATTAAGCAATTTCTATTAAAATAATGTATTTTCTTTGTATATTCTGCTCACCTGTCGAATTCCCCCTGTTTATCAATATCACCCCAAATTTATAAAATATTAATTATTCATAATACAAGTATTTGCTGGAAAAATATTTTTATTTTCATTAATCTATTCCTTTATGGGGTTACTATCAAACAGTAGTTTAAACTTAATAAGATAGATTGTATTTTTTTTCCAAATTATCAACTTAAGTTATTTTTTTAATGTTTACATAATCTACATAATAACATAAATAGGTTTCGGCCAGCTGTTTCAAATAACGAATCGCAAATATTAAATATGCAAAAAGCGAGTGAAAATTAAACAATTTCTTTTGAATCGTATCAAGATAAATATGTATAAAATTCAAATTTATGCAGGTTTATGAAATCAGCAAGAGTAAGTACTCATACATACTAAAATGGCACTGGGCTTTTTAACGATCCTTATAAGAAATGATGGAAGACATAAGGTAGCATTATCTTCTTTTAATTTGGAAAATTTTATTGCTACGGAGTCACGCATATGTTACATTCCATTTCGGGTACTATCCTCTGTCCGTAACTCTTTTTAACTTCTCAAGCTAATAAAGAAACTTAACTAAAAATAGAGTAGTCCAGCAACTTTTTGAACGCATATTTGTTTATTGATATTAAATATTAAACAATAAGGCGAAGGCAATCCACAGTCCATGTTCCTGGATTACAAATGTTGTATAATATATATATTCATATATGTACATACGGAGTATTATCTATTAAGCTACATTCATATATGGTATGCTATATATCAACTAACCAACTGGGGGCATATATTTTTATAGGATTTTTTCTATTCATCACTGGAACAAAATAAGTGTATGATAGCATAAAAGCATGACGTGTCAGCAGTAATTTGCAAAGTTCAGATTAACTCGCTAATAGAATGAGAGGCTAGCCTATAAAAACAGCACTACAATCGACAACAAAGATTTACGCCCAAAACTTTGCCGAGAAAAAGTTTGAAACAAATCACATTATCGCTGGGAGACGCGTTTTTTCTTTATTATCTTTAAGTCATTTTAATTAAAATTTCGCTTACTTTGTAACACGTTCGGTGGTTCTATCCGAGTTTCTTAGACATTTTTTGCAATTTTCGTTTGGTTTTAAATGATTGTCACTTCATTTAAGTCATATTTTTCTCTGCGAATATGCCTTCAGGAGATAAAAGATTTCCCGTACTTGTATCTCGATTTCTACTACATGAGGTATGACTATGTTAGATATGAATAAGTTTAGGGGTATTGGTAAATAAATAAAATTGAGTAGGTTTATGGGAATACGATATAGCGATTGTTTTTATTGATGTTTCACTTATTGATGTTTTTGTAAACTAAATTTATTTAACTGATAAAAAAACATATTAAATGAAATTTATAAAAAATGTATTATAATGATGAATATTCTAATGCAATACCAAGTCAAAACGGTACCTGAAAAGCCTCTATATCATTATATTGTGGCAAAAGCCCTTAGAAGAGACCAGCAATGATTTTACTGAAGTTTTTTAAATATCCCGCTCCACTTCGCCTTATTAAAATAGTTTAAAATAGTTTGCGACAAAAATCCGATAAAGGTCCCTTATTTGAATGTGGTCCATTGCCAATTTTTAGTCGTTAACAGAGCTAGTAATGTTAAGTATATTATTATATGATCTGTCATGCACACATACCAGCAGAGTCGTCTGTATTGTTGTATTATATTAACAAAGCGTTTTAAAAATTTCTTCATATAAGAATTTTATAGGATATATATATATATATATATATATATATATATATAAATATATATATATATATTTATATATGTATATATATATATATATATATATATAAATATAAATATTCTTTTTAATTTTAAAACAATTAAAAATGAAACACTTTTAATGCAAATGATTATTTATTGAACAGGTATAAATCTTAGCATCTGAACTCGGCCTACATTTTTTATCATTTCTTTTCCCTTTTAATGAAGTTATTGCTTATTTCGAAAATTAATAAACTATTATTAATAACATTTTATGACAAACGTTTTTATTTCCTTACATATAAAATATTACACTATTTTTAATCTGTTTACGTGCAAGTATATTGCGCGTTTTTAAATTTAGTGTTCCTCTAAATGGCTTTATAAATGGTATATAATTGTTCATTTAAATTATTTAACGAACAATATAGTTTAATAAGATTGTTAAAAAGTTTCATATCATATTTTATTTAATCAATATTTGGCGAAAAATAAAAGAAAAATAAAATTAATTTATTTATTTCCTTTAATGAGTCTAATTGATACATATAGCTGACTTATTGCTACGAGAGCAATCTCTTACAGCCAACTATAACACCCGTTCAGCCCAGCTCGACGAACGGCCAGGAATCGAACACGGGTCTCCGCGGTGCGCCGCATCATCACAGGCCCTATGCCTTGTGATCAACCCAACATACCACGGCGATGATATTAATTTGGTTTAATAAAATTTCATTCACTATTCATCCATCTTCCTGCATAGGTGTCACATAACTTCCTTTTAGACCGAACAAACAAGTTGTAAGAATCTAATAATAAAGTTTTATTTAAAATAAAATTCATGTATTATACGTTTGTTCATGTATTAAAAATTAATTAATTATTAATTAATTAACCTAATTGTAAATTATACATAAATTCATGTATTATTCATAATTCATGTATATAAGAAGCGTATCGAACAGCCTTTTCCATGAAAAATCCTATTTTTGATTGGATATCTTACGGAAGCTGAAATTTAAGTAACATTTGTGCATAAACAATTGTATTAACTGAACATATAAAAAAATTCTGTTGATGCTTCTTACTCAAAATATATAAATATCTCTTCAATTTGTCTTCATTTAAACCTCACGATAGTCTATTCTATTCTTATTTTAGTCGTATAATTTACAGAACACATTTCAACGGAAAGCTGCGTCCGCCGTAATCTTTTCAATTCCCGTCCCTGTAGCCTGCAACAGGATATAGACTAGTGAATCCACTAGACAGTAGTCGGCGATAAAGATTTACGCGCAAACTTTTACAACGAAGTTTGGAACAAATGTCACATAAGGAGTTACTTTCCTTTTTCTATTATCTTAATGTCATCTTCCCCAAAAGTTACTTCATCTTGTTATATTTTCCGAGGCTTAGTATAAGCTCTCCAACCATTTTGAGCGGTTTATACTTTGTTCAAATTATTGTCACTTAATATAACTTCATGATATTTTCTCTTCTTTATAGTAAAAGCGTGCATTTCTTTTATCGTCACAATGATTTGAGTAAATGGTGGCAACCATAGGCCTTTCTTAATGATACTAGTAATAAATTTGATTGAATTATGATATATGTGTATATATGAACTAATTGACTTTTTGTTCAATATGTGAAAAATTTGCGCTATGAAAATAATTTTTTTTTATAATGTAACAATTTGTCCATGTTTATCTTGGCACCATAATAAAATATTATTTTAAATTTCTGTAACCTTCAAAGGAATTTATGCAAGTTTGTCCATCTGCTTATGATTTATGCCCTATATATCAATAGATTTTAAGTAACGTTAACTGACAAATTGAGAAATTTTTTTTTGGAAATTTAGTTAAAATTTGAAATTAGTAATTGAGCCAAATTAGTAAAGTAATTTAAACAATTCTTATTAATATGTCCCTTTAACTGTTGCCTGACAAATTTTTCTCACCGCAAGTTTTTGGCGCGTTTATTATTTTGGTATTTCTATTAAACTATTTACAAACATTTATATAATTTTTCACTTCCAAAATACAAATATTATACAGTATATTTTTAGCCGGCATAAATCCGGAAATCTAGCTCTATCTATACATCGTATCAATCTCGCCTCGTGTCGTATCAAGCCTCTGATACGGGTAGAAATTTTAAGAAAAATACAGATAATAAGAGGTTGAAAATAGCAGATATAAATATTTTAAAAGTAGAAGTTGACCATAAAGGGTTCTTTTTTTAAAAAACTTCTTATGGTGACAATGTATTCAAATATGTGAAAGCTACTAACAGAACATCAAAATCTTTGAACGAAACTTACAGACTGCAATCTGTTTATAACAAAAGAAATGGAATCTCAGAAAAGGAAAAGACGCCTTGTCCTAGTAGATTTAGTTGACAACAATATTATTCCAAACTATTATCGTCAATTTTACGAGGGGTTATAAGAAATATATAACTTATGTACTTCCATTTTCTTTTAGGAAGTTATTTTCTTATTTTTGGGTTTTTTTCATTATTTTGAAGAATTCATTTTCATTTTGATTTCTCTTTGAAGAATGCATTTATATCTTGATTTCATTTATTTTAAAAAACAGAGTTCCTAAGATCTAAATATAATCTTTATTTGTTGTAAGTACTGTCAACCGCAAACCACGTAAGACACACTTCAAATCCGCTCCTATTAAATAGCTTAAGGTCGGTACAAAGTCCAAACTGTCCAGTTTGATGTGGTGTTGACTGTACAAAAGTTTCAAATGCTGTTGTGTGTTTCTAATTTGTATTCTATAAGAGGCTTTAAAGTTTAATACGTGACATAAGTTTCGCGAATAAAGACTGATGTCTGAAACCCCATTTAAATACCTTTTTTCACATCATTTCAATATTTCTAAAATACTTCTTTAATGCTACCATAAATTTTCCGTTAATCAGTAACAAAAATCTTAATAACTTTTAGAAACTCTTAATAACTCAATTATATTTTGCGGAATGTACTAAAACATTTATTAGGAAATTTAAAAAAGCCCTTCTGTAAAATCAATAATTTTTGGTTTCGTCATTATTCTCGAAAACCTGCGATATAATGAGAAACTGTTGTAAATGAAAAAAAAAATTCGACGATTTTATCAATGCTAATACTTAGGAGATATAAATCCCTGTAAGTATGCAAACTCATTAATAAAGGTAGTTTTTGAATGATAATGACGATAAATGAGACCTTACAAAGGTTTAAAAATTTAAACCTATGTAACTTAAAGTATCAAACACAGTAATCATAAAAATTTTTGTAAAAAATATCTCATAAAATATATTTTATGAGATATTTTTTACAAAAATTAAAAAAAAAATTAAAATTGATAAAATTATTTTTCAAAATTATAGAATGAACCACAGAAAAATAAAAACAGCTTTCATTCCATTTTAACATATTAGATGTCCGCAAGACCTATTTTTTCCAGAGCTGGGAGAAGTGTGTAATACAATATCAATGTCGTCCCCCGCGTTATCAAATCTGACAAAACTTTGGACTGAAATTGCAAAGTCGGGAAACCTTTACTAGTTGCAATGAGAACAACTAACACGAGCAATATGTCTCTCGCTTGTGTAATTTAATTAACTAAAATACAGTTTCAGCCTTAACCTTGTATTTGAATATACTTTCTATTTTCTTCTTGCAATTTTTTAATCTGATTTGTTATCAAAATTTATATTGTGCTTCTATACGGTGTTTAAAAAAAAATTGTAAAATTATTTGCTATTCAGGTTCATTTGATCTGTTATAATTTATTGTTATAATTTGATTTTGAAATTTCAAATAGTCTATGGAAAAGAAATCTATTTAAATGAACATGATTACACATTTTTCCCACCTATAATATTATAGAGTTTCGGTTAATTTATATACTACTTCTGCTTGTACTAAACTTTACAGTGATGACTTACTAAAATCATTTCATCATGATGAAAAAAAAATAAAAAATTAATTTCATCATGATTCAAAAAAAATAAATAAACTTCAAATTTGCTACTTCGTATCATTTTAAATATTCTAAATACTTTTAGTGTTATCTCTCGTAAAGTAAAAACGGAGTTAAGCCATAAGTTAATAGTGATCTTGTAAAACATACAAGCAAATATAAAATATAGAAGAAAATATTTACCCCTCTTATACTTCAAATAATATATGAATTTTGTCAGAAAAAATTTGTCAACCTTATATTTCTCACCAAATATTAGCACATTGAAGAAAAATAGCTTACATTTTCACAGTGCAAAATGTTGTGTTTCAAACAGCATAAGCGATATTGGAATATCAAATAAAGGAGATAAAGGGAAAAAATATGAATACTAAGGAAAAACTTGAGAAATACGTAAATAAACTTGCCTCTATTGCAGTCGTCTGTTACTTACGAGATCTTTTGTGTCTGCAGTTTAATCTCTGCTGGGTGACCGCACGCGGGGCGGGCGTCACGCTTATCCATTTTTCTATTTCACTGCATTACGAGAAATCCCTCGATATACTGAGGAATGTGCGAGACGGATTTAATATATGTACGGGAAAATATGGACAGATTTATTTATTTCATTACTTTGAGATACAGAAATGTAAAATAATAAATATTAAAGCATCTAGTAACAGCTCTTAAAAACGGATCTGCGGTCAATTTTCTTTTAACACCTTTGACAAGTATACTCAAGTGACTTTTGAAATGTTCTTAAATGTTGTTTTCGTAAATGTAGGCTTAAAACTAATAATATCTCTTCAAAATTAGTTTCTTTTTATATTATATAAAGACTTTACGATTTCATTCCACTGTCTAAAGATTTACGTAATCAAGTTACGTTCTTCATTTACCAGCCCGAATTGAATTAGGAAAAAGCTTGCATATTAATGTAATATATATATATATATATATATATATATATATATATATATATATATATATATATATATATATACGTATATATATATATACACACACACACACACACACACACACACACACACACATGTATATATATATATATTAGCATATTAATGTCGTTAGTACTTCCGTTTTCTTAGTTTAAATTAATTTGTTTCAATTAGTATTATTTATTATTATCCGGCGCACGCTAGTAGGGCGACTATAATTTGGAGTTTTGTTTTTTAAAACTTTTAATCTTTATTTTCTTTAAATTTTTGTCCTGCTAGTTTCCATTATTCGGGAAATTCAATAAATCTGTAGTTCATTGATTCTTACGACTCCTTTGTCTTAATTTGGAATTCGGACCAGTTTGAAGGGAACTGTTAAGCGATTGCAATATTTTTTATACTTGTGTTTCTAAAGAAGTGACATTTGGCCCGTTGGCTAAAGTAGCAGTAGTAATGAGGTCAATATGCTCTGACTTGCTTTGTAAATTCTGATATACGTATTCTTCAGAAAACGTCTTTATTGACTTGATAAATGCCATTATTTCTGGCAGTTTCATTAAGCTGCGCGCTCGTATGCTTTGCCTAAAAATATAGAGATATGATATTGCATAACAGCTCAACCTGGGTTTTCTCATAGCCATTTTTTGAAGATGTGGATAGATTAGTTTGTGCCCTTGAATTTTTTTGCTTAAAAAAGTCATGGTAATGAGAAAGAGTTTATGGATTAATTTCCTGTACATATATAATTTAAAAATAATTTTTAATGTGTTCAAATAAATATTATATTTATGTTAATTAAATACATAATTTTATTATTATGGGTTAAATTACACTGTTTTTTTGGAGCTTTCACTCTGAACAACTCAACGTGTAATTACTCATGAGAAAATCGATCTGATGCTAAATCTATTCCAACAAATTTATAAGTTTTTCTCTGGGATTTATTGATTGTGAAAGCAAATGACACTTCGACAGACATCTGTAACCCTAAAAATTATTGACAAAAGTGGAATGTTCTCTGACAACGTCCACTGTCTCGCCAATACTCCCAACAGTTGCAATCACAATCGTTATCACGAATGATGAACAGCGGCGCACGTTCCGCTTATTGTAAACAGAGCGAGTGTACATGAGAACCGGGAAAGAAAATAGGCGGGGAGACATGATCTAAGGGTTATTTTTGGTTTAACCCAGAGGGCTATTGTCTGCATAAAATGAAGGAAAAATAGCACAAGATAGCCACTATAATAACTACCTTTTGCTTATGAAACACTTTTTAATGTCTTTAAATTTAGTATCTTTTGAAATAATCTGGAATCTGGAATTAAGAAATAAATAAAACCTCGCTTCTTTATCATATCAGTAATGAAATAAATCTGGTACCACATCATAGTTATTATGTAATGTTTACTTATTTAATTAAGAATTTAAAATTATAAGGTGGAATTAAATTAAAGATTGTCTTCTTGGGGCGTGATTTCCTTGGTGTTTATGGAGGTTTGATAATAACTTGTAACGACTTATTTTGCTAACTTGTAACGACTTATTTGGTCTCCGCTCAAGTTTGTATATTTGGTTTATAGTTTATAAGTATATTGAAGCGAGGTACTTGGCTTTTCAATGCCAGCACTTAATGTTTCCGTTGCCCTGTGGAATAACACTGATGTGAATAACACCGGGTTCCCGGTTTTTAAATATCCAAGAAGTTAGTGAGGCTGGTCAAAATGTAGCTATAAACCTAATTTCATTGATCCTTGGTTATATAGGAGTGCACTAATCTTGATATCCAGTTGTCGTAGAGTACATTTATTACCAATTTTGAGGTAATACTGTCCATAATTACCGCCTCAGGTCATATAGATCGATCGAAAATCGTGACCAGATATCGAAACTGCGCGTAATAGTAACCGACGCCATTGACATAAATGTTTTGAAGTAAGTCGGTTGACGGGAAAATTCAAAATGACAATTGAAGTGTGGCGATGTGTTTTCTTTTCTTTCACTTTATACATGCCTTGGTCTATTTTACTAATCCGTGTTAGTCAAAGTAACTATACCGCCATCTGGCGCTTTCTTAAAATGCTAGGTTGGCTTAAGTCGTGCACAAATTTGAAGGTGGCGCTTCGATATTTCCCTTTGTTTGAGTGATAAGTTGCTTTGTTGGATTAGTAACTTTATCGCTTAATTCGTTACCTGTGCGACACTTATTTTAGTAAAGTCAAGCGTTAATTTTTTAATCCGGTTGAAAGCATCAGCAAAGTTGTTGCTTTGTCCACTGAAATGGCTTATATTAGTATTGAATTCCGATATGAAAAGCAGCTGTCTCATTTTCCATAGCGTTTCGGTGAGCGATAGTGGTTTATAATGGATGTAGGTAAACAGTTTGTTGTCGGTGAAAACAATAACTTTGCGCCCTTATCATTCTTTTCTGCTGGTTTGTACAACGTCTAGTTTACCAGTTACACGATGACAATTTAATTCGCTGGTTACTGTCTCAAAATAGCTGGTGTTCCAGCTACACAAGCGTGGCTGGATTTCCAGAATGACGTCAATGAAATGGCAGTGACGTGCCGTGCTGTTGCCAGTGCCATAGTGTATATTGGTCGTGGAGCAGAGATTGTCCTCCAGATAATGTTTTTAATGCAGGTGTGCCGTCAAGCAGAGAAGGATCCTCCGGATGGTTTTTAAATGAGGAGTCATCATCGAGGGAGTACAAAAATGTACAAACGATGTGCGGAACAGAACACACCGTGAAACCCCCCCGGGAAATACCTCGTGTCGCAAGTTTACAAATGGACCTGCGCAAAGTTTGCTCCTTTCTTTTCCCAGTCGACCTTCATAGGATATGGAGCAGCCGCGCGCGTCGTACTAGATGATAGCTTTTATGCTTAGTGTGGTAGTTTAGTTTACTGCATGCTGACTACGTCCTTAAATTATTTGATTGTATTTAGAGAAATTATTTTGTGTTTTATTACCAATTTGAAATGGTCTCGATTTCTGTTATTTGCTTGTTGCCTAAGCTGCACTATCTTCTTAATTGTTATTTTTATTACTTAATTTAAATGGAAAATTCTCAAAAATTATTTTTGGGTTTTTAAAAGGTATATTAACTTCTTTTTTCCGGTCTTTTCTAATGTATATTTATACTTACTTTAAAACTAATTGTGAATTTTATTTAATTGTATTTGGATGACGCTCAATTAAATAATCCCATAAATTTTCTCTCTTAGCTTTTACAAGGGCAGTATTTGTATTTACGAAGTCGCAGCCGTATTCCATTAACGTGATTTGTTTTCCGCCTTTCCTTCATTGTTTAGAGATGTGATGGTAAAAATTAAATGTACGCAATAACATATAAAAATGAACATATTGAAAATAATTATTAGAAAGTGTGATACGAAAAAGAATATAGAATAGTTTGATATATACAAAACATTTCCCGTAACACGCATGTATAATGGAAAGCTCACAAAACGGTACATGTAAAAACCACCATTATTTACTCATATGGTCACCACCATAATTATTTACTCATATGATAAGTACCATAATATTGTAGTTTCAAAAAATGTTCAGGAATACGTTTCTAATATAGATTAATTAAAAAAAAAATTGTTTTTAAAAATTACAAAGTGTTTTAGTTACCATATTTATTTTGGTCCTCTATATTGTCGATTCATTTGTTCTACAAATGGATACTATTAATCTGAAAACTAAAAATTAGATGGTGCAATGGCTGAAGAATAAGATTGATGTACTCACGAAATCAAGTCAAAGTTCTGTAATAGCGCGTATATTATACTTAAATAATATAGTATTAAAAAAGTCAGTCCCTTTTTATAACTTACTTTGTTAGCTGGTCTATCTTATTGCTGAGTATATCTCTGCATTCACCGGAAATCTTTGCAGAAAAAGCTCGTTGATTTCTGTTATGTTTAGATACTGTGGCTCCTGTTTATTCCACACTAACCCATTTTTGCCAACCACGTGTGTAGTTAAAGTATGCAACTCACATCTCATCACTAGTTACTAATTACTTTAGTTAATTGAAGTTGCCTATTAATGTCAATAGATGGAAATAATAAAATAAAAGAGTAGGTACTTGATGTCCGTTTATATACTATGATGCATTACATTTAAAGACGACTTGGTGCTAATTATTACAATCCGAATATAATTCAATTTATTTATATTTTAAAACAAAATATTTTAGGCTTTCGAAAATTGTTTTTAAAAAGTAACTGTAATAAAAAGTCCCGAATAAAAGCGCTACTTGTGACTTCATCAAATATTTTTTTTTTAAATGTTTTCATTATTGTCATTCATATTTGAGTCCAATCATATAATTTCTGCGATTAGTATAAGCACTTGGAATGGGCAAGATGCGTGCGCGTTAAAATTTCACTCATGTTAGAAAGCTATAAAACGTGTTGGTTTCAGTTGAAACATTACATTGAATGTTTGATTAAATTCATAAATTACACTGCACTACATTTTCTGTCGTTTCTGCTATAAAAATGCAAATCGTTCAAACCTGTCTTCACTAAATCTTTGTTCACTACGTATACTAAGATAATATAATAACTACATGTGAGAACTCAATTTTTAGAATAAAATTCTGATCAACATTGAAAGCTTTTACAACTTTTGCATATTAAAAAGAAATTGGACGATTTGTAATTATATATTCGAAAGCACTCGTACTTTTGGTGATTCCCTAAGCAACTGCTCGATTTTTCGGAATATTAATTTACTTAATCTTAATTTGTAACAGGGTCAACAGCAGGGCTGTTTAGTGTATTAGTCGATGAACAAATCAACTTTTGTATTTATATTATTAGTAGCGATTGGCTTACAAGAGATTACATAAGATTATTTTTAGACAACAGCACTTTCGTCCCATGTCATAATACGTATAAATCTTGTTTATTTTATACCAGTGTAATGAACATAGACACAAGATATATTAGGTAATGTAAGTATTAAATTAAACGAATTTTGTTCAACCTAACTAATGCAAACTACGAGTAGTGTGCAAAATATTTCTCACGTACCAAGCAAGCGACACGCTCCATTAATTCATATATTTGGGCGATTTGTTCGCTGATATCGCTCTATTTTCGGTCAGGTTGCTGCTAATGTAAGGTCAGAAAAAGGTAAAATTTTAATAGGTTACGCAAATTATTACGATATTATCGACAATTAGCAACTGCAAATAATGGGAACATTTAATTTGCAAGTTGATTTAAATTTCTGAATTAAGATGAGTCGAACATTGCAATTTAAATAATCACCTAAGAATTTCACTCTTACTGACTTCAATTAAGTGAAACTATTCCAGTGGAAAGCGTTTTAAGAGTAAAATAGATAATGCATTTTACAAGGGAATTCCTTATAGAGAGAAATAATTATACATGATTTAGGTAACTATTCTATAGTGCTTCTTTATGGCACTATAATTAAAATATTTAAACTAAAACTTGTTAAAACTTTTACTCCACTGTTACTTTACTCGTAGATAGGAGATAAGGAGGTATTCCAATAAAATACATGTGCATGCTTATAAACATTTTAAAAATATGTAGCTTTAGTAAAAAATAAAATTAAAATAAATAATCTTTAAAATAATTCTAACGCTTATATTCTTGAGTCAGATTAAAATTTATAGCCTGAAATTTACTCGTTTACTGGTTAAAAGTCTTTCAGCGAGAATATTTGTCATGATAATTAATTTTTTTAATTAAAACAAGACCAACGTATAAAACTATAATTGCTTAACTACAAAATAAATTAAAAAACCGGCCACGTTCGGGTCCGCAATAAATAAATAATAAAATAAAATTGTAATAAAATAAAATTATATCACTATTATATTACGACTTCTACATAAAACGCTAATTTTGTAAATAAATACTTACTTCAAAAAGTTAGTTGAAAAATGTATATTTATGTCCAATAGAGTAAAATCACTAGAATAAAATATAGCTTATAATGCCCAATTATAAATGTGAATTAAAAAAAATAATAAATTTTGGAAAAGTAAAAGGACATTATTTGCGCTGGAAGCAAAGTAACGAAACAAGTTTGAATTAGCCATTACCTGACGGGTCTCTCCAATAGATCAAGGAACCGAGGCCAAATTAATAAAGAACAGTAATTCGTATTGTTATTACTGAAAACCTGTTTCTGAAATAACGTTTTGCGTTTTTAGGGTTTCATAGACCCAAAAAATAATAGAGGAAAGTAAAATCTTATAATAGTACGTCGTTACACATTTAGGCGCTGTTCCCAATTAGGGCTAACAGATAAAACAAAACTCTTGTGGGAGAAATTTCGAAATTTGAAAGAAGTAAAATTAAATTATCTCAATATTATAAAAAGCAAGTTATAAGCGTCAATTTTTGTAAGATTATTTTTTTTACTGAAATTTTAGAGTATCATACACACGTGCAATATTTTTATTGATGAACCATCAGCTTTGGGAATTGTTCTTATTTAAAGGAACCTCTATATTTTAATGCCGTTCAACCCGAAACCATACGCTACAACGTTTTCCTAACCCTGTGGTCTTTACCTTAGCATCTCTATATACGATTAAGAACGACGTCCTTTATTTTTCTTCTACTTTATTGAAAATCTCGAGAATACGATTATAATATATTATAATGGTTCACAGAAACTATTCCATAAATTGTTGTATTTTTATCTGTTTTCTGTAGAACATGGTTCCATATTAATAATGTATAATTAACATGCCCAATATTTCGGTTTTGACTGCTTCATTTTTAGGGGTCCACGCACGAAGGTCCAATGGAGACCCTGTTGTTGTGATAATATCGCCTACCCGTTCAGCCTTTGGTCCGTCTGTTCGTTTGAGTATAAAATACAATAAAAATTACAGACTTAAAATTTACGTATTTACTTTTTGACCTAAAACGACTACTGATATTTAAAAGAACATAAAATTATAGTTTAACGTAGGTGACGTACGTACTTATATGGCTAAATATTTTCTTGGCATAGGGGTATGGAGTACCGTTAAGTAACCTGTTAGGGTAGAAAGTAAAAAACCGTTCCATGAATTTTTCTTCACTGAAAAACCATGTTTTGATAAACCATCAAAATTGCTAGCTTAAAAGCGCAATTATTTGGGAAGCTGTAATTTCGCCTTCGTGTTCCTCCAATCATATGTTTCAACAAAAGATAATAAATGAGCTACATATAAATTATACAAAAGTTTTGAGTAATAAAATTTAAATATTATCGTTAATGTACAAGAACCGTAACTTAATGAATTTTATTAAAATTACAATATAGTTATTCATATTCGGGGCTAATTTGAGAAAATTTAAATAAAGCAATGCGTCATTATGTTATAGGGAATAATTTTATTAATCCCCTGGCTACTTCTATATGTTGCCATAGAAAATAAATTTAAAACCGTACTAAAAGTCACAATCTGTTGTCATGAAGACGGAAATATAAGATCATAGAATATTGAAAGATAACAAAATAGATCCTCCTTTATATACCTTACTGCATTAAGCTTAAAAAATGTCTTTTCACACAGAAATATGAAACGACACAGAGATAAGAGAAATGCTCATCGCTCCTGAAAATATTCTTGATCTGCTTAGACAGTATGTTAATACAAAAAACAGACCTCTGAGGCCAAACTGATACTAAGCATCTTTTTTTGTTGACAATTTCCGACATATTTTTAATTGAATGTTTTACTGTTTATTCCCCTATATCTACCCGCATATCATCATTTAGTTGGCATTCAATGTTTTAAGGTACATTAAATGAGTACAACCACATACAATAGCACTTACAACAACAATTCATTTTGTATTACTAAAAAGTAATTTGTGAAGAATAAGCAAACATAAGATTTTCGTGAGCCTCTTTATTAACTAACGTTCAGTATACATGTTACGATAATCCATAAGATAAAACTTTAGGGGAGGAAGTGAAAACTAATTATTCGAAAAAATTGTTTGCCCCCCTTATTTTCGAAACTTCTGAACCTATAATCACGAAGTCTACTCAACGAGACAGGAGGCTAAAAACATTATTATTATTCAACTATGATTTTTGTGAAAATGTGTGAAAAAAATGTGCTATGGTTAAATATTTTTATGTCAGATTGTTTATTTCTTTGTTATTTAAAAAGTCCATTTTGATATAAGCATCAATTATATCACCATTCTCCTGAGGCATTAAGACCTACGATTCCTATTAAGCACCGATTCAATGTAGGTTGGTTATAATTCAAATAAGTTCCTTTGAGAACATTGTATGAATGATTACACATATACAAAAGATATATTAAAATTCTGTGAAACTTATGACTTATTATTCAGTTGTAATGCTCGATTCTGGATTGCGTAAATGTATTGAAAAATTAATAAGCTGGTGTTGAAATGGTTATATTTTAATTAGTACTTATAAACTAAATGAATTTTTTTAATTTTCTTATATGCATCAAGAATTAACAAATACAAATCTTCAATACATCGAGAATTAACAAATTGTATGCAAAACAGTACATTAAAAATACAAATTACTCTAATTTATTGATTTCAGTTTCTTATTTATATCTATCTGACATTATATGACTTAATGTTTTAGTGGCAAAATTGTTGATCGTACTGGTACACTTATTATCATATAACGCATAATATATTTTCAATAATTGAGGAAAAACATATAAAACACCATATTAAAAATCATAATATTTCTATACTTTTGTTTGTCTTTGTCTGTATTTTGTATTTTTAAGCAGAACTTTTCTATTAAATTTTTTAAGGGGAATATGAATCATATATTTTGATACAATATATCATATGTATTAAGTTCTTTCCACATTACTGTTTTAATCTCATTCTTATAACATAATGAAGAGGAAATATTATTTACGATAATAGGCTATAATTAAGTTACATCAGCTCTAATTAAATTGCACAAAGAATAATTTTAAGACTCGAGTCATAAAATTTAGTCACAGTTTTCATTAATTGATAAACATTTTCTTCCTAATTCTCAAATTTGAGTTTGTATGGGCATTCTCAAAGCTTCAATTTTAATATTAATATTAACATTTCCTGCTCTTATTTTAATGTTTTTTATTTGGTGATTTGCTCGTATGTTAGTTAATGTCTTAAATATATACTCAGCCAAAACTTAAAAGACTTCACTTGATAGAAAAAGTTTAAACGCACTAAGTGTAAATGCACAGATAAGCCTTTCAATCGTAAAACTACGACAGTAATAAAATGACAAATATTATGTTTACAGTAATAATTAAGTGATAATAAGATTTTATTCTTTTTTCATTTGATGCAAAATCATCCAACTATGAGTCATTAACAATATCAATAGTGACAACTTGTCAGATTCAGGCGTCATTGCATCTGTTGGTGGGTCTTCGTCATTTTCGATGGTCGTCAATATTGAAAATGCTATTTGAATACGAACCATTTCTATCATTCACTTTATCATGTCATCTGCAGAGTGACAATATGGTATAAAGATGATAAAATATGAAATTTATTTTCGCAAATAAAATTTTTGTCACCTATAGATTTAAGATTAAGCCATTCGCCTTCCTACAATTTGAATTTAGTTTCTATCTCACCTTGTAAAATATTCACAATTTACAGAATGCATGAAACTCATTATGAATTGAAGTGTATATAACTGCATGCCCCTTGTTTAATTTATTTTCTGCGATGAAAGTCTTGTTATGATCATATTTTTAAGCTATTGCATAGCTTTTATCTCGGGCTTTGAGCGTGGCGACCGAATCAAGAAATTCCGTAACGACTCCGACCGGCACAGCGGTTCGGCGTTGAAAGCCGTGCATCGTCTAACGTCGTTTCAGTTCGGCAGACTTCGGCACGGTGTTTGTGTGCGTGCGACTAGACGTATGCGTGTAGACTGTACGAAGCTCGCACGGATCGACACGAGATGCTCCGAAATCGGACGAATACGTAAGCATCTGTTTGTGAGAAAGTATATAGGTGTATAGGTATATATCATCTATGTACAACAGTGAATAGCTGTACGCCTAAAATTTGTGTATAAAGTGTTTTAAATATGAATAAACAAAGTGCATTTATTAATGAAGAAAGTGATGAAAAATATTATAATTGCATAAGTTGATAAAAAATGCTATGCAATAGCTTTACCGCGGCAGTCCCCGAGTGCCACACGTATTTTCTTTTACACAAATTCCGCACAGAGTGTAAAACTTAAAATTAAAAAATCCCAAATTAAAACAGCATATGTACTAAGACGTGCTGAATAATTTCTGTTATCGCCTCGGCTTATTTCCTAGTTTCTCATGAACTTTAATATTGGACACTCTTGCCATCCTATAGGACCAAGCAGTTATAAATAAAAAGCATCATCAACAGATTTTGATACTCATGTAATTATGTACTCAGCACTATATGATACTCTTGTAAGAATATATAATTATGTACACGTAAAACGTACTTGTAATGTGCTCTATTACCGTAGAGCTAAACAGAACCAAAATACTTGCGTAAAACTAGCTTTCCTTATTACGTTATATAAAGGATACTTAGAAAATAGAAATTTTTCTAAAAGGGATATTCGATGTTCTATTTAATAGTTTATGTTAAGTTTTAATATTGAACGCAAATTCGATACATATTATATAGTATGTAATATGCAGGAAATTTACACCTACAACATAAAAAAAATTAAGTCTCGTACCTACTGATAATTTCCCTTGTTAATTTTTTTAGGCACAATTTCAAGCTTAATCTTTAGATAATTATTGTTACAGCAGTTGAATCTGGCTATGAAAATATTACATTTTGAATAAACTCTTCTTCTTTCCATAATTTCAAACTCATTCACATACAAGTTTGCTATGGGATATTTCAGAGGGAATCCTAATTAATATGCAAAATTAATAAATTTTATTGCATATTTATCATAATATGCATCCTCACACTTGAATGAAGCAATCTTTTTTACTCAGCCCATTGAGCGAAGTTATTGAACACGTGTTACGAAATGAAATTGGGCTTCAAAGTGACTTATAAAATGATTTCCTCCCACGCTATAATTTCTGAAGCAACGCGAGCAAAGCAACCTGTTAAATGCGGAAAGCACGTCTTAATAAGCTTATAGTTGAATAATTTCATGCATATTTTGCGTCCGTTTTAATAATCCTACATCCTTTAAATTGCAATAATTTCTTAAATAAGATTTCGTAAGTTTCGTTTTTATATAAATGTTTATACCCATAATACAACACACACCAAAATGAGGTTAATACAAAAATATATAAGTAATGTGAATTATATTATGCCAATTTAAAATTTTTATGAAGATAGTTTTAAACTACATAAAAATCATAATAAGCCAATAATGTTTAAAGATGTATTTTAAATATAAACTAAATATCTTTTTCACGAAATGTTATATATTTGACATTAAACTTATGAGTAATTAGTCACAAAAGGAAATAATTCAATGCAGCTTAGCGTATAATTTTGTACGTTGATTGTTTTTTTAAATTTAAATAGATGTAAATATAGAAAAACATAAATAAATAAATATTTACATACATTAATATATATATAAAAAAATATACGTATATATATGTATATAGAAACATATATATATATATATATATATATATATATATATATATATAAATATACACCTATACATAAGTATATACATATGTAGAGATACTACAAAGTATTAGACGTTAGAGTTACTGTAAGTTCTTATGGTAGGCAGTGACGTATCCGTTCAGTACACTAATATAAAGGCTTCCTCTAAACAGATGATTGGCGAAACGCTGAGTGGATTTAATAAGTCGAGCTTGCTGTGAATCATTTTAAAATATTGATTACGTCTGTTAGTGTATTTTTTCTTTTAGTCTTTTGAACTCTTTCCAAATTTTGTTTCGATGGCATTGTGACAGCTGGTAGCTTTCATAAACGTATTAAATGCAGTATTCATCCAAACACACAAACGTATAAAAATATTAAGAACACAATAAAATAAAAAAAAATGTATTCATCTGCTCACTACACCCCTTTTTCATGTACTACCAAACCAGAACACATATGCATGACTTTTAAATCAGGAAATATATTTGCTTAAATACACTTTCACCAGAAAAGGTTATATACTAAAATTAACTACATAATACTCGCTATATTCCAGACATTTTCCACACAAAAGAAGTTAAGCAAAGTGAAGTCCTCAAATAAACCAGTTAATCCCATCGTGTTATTATTGTAGCCTTTCAGTGGCCTCTATCTTCATATTTTTCCCAACACTCATAAGGACCATTAATCACATCAATATTGAAGGCTTGTCAGATTCAGGCTCCGCGTAATATATTACCTTATTTGCTGCTTTCTATTGTCATCAACAATGAAAGCACTGTCTGAACATAATGCATATATATCATTCAGTTTATTATTTTGCCAGCAAATGAATACGATGTAAGGGCGATATGCTATAAAAATGGTTCGTTATATAGAAATGGTGGCGGCTGAAATATCATCTTCTATCAAAAATAAAGGACTTTACGTGTAATGTAATAATTTCTAGGGAGAAAATTAAAATAATTTGATTTATTATTACTTAAAGGAAATTAGTATGATGTCATTTTAAGGTCATCAACATGATTTTATTATTTTTATTCAATTACTCACGTTTTTTATTAACGTATATTAATATGGACACCTAATTAGATCATTGACTTTCTCTAAGTTACTGTCGTTGAAAAATTACAAGTACTTTAAAGTTCTCGTGTAATATTTTATTAGTGCTCTATTGTAGCAACGTTGTAAAAACTTAAATAATCGGTAACATTGTCTATTTATAACATGTTTTTCATCAAAATACCAAATATTAAGTTTTAGCTCAACTAGAAATGCCTACATAAAATGATTATATGATTTCGTAAAATGTTCTCATAACCATTTCCAACGATGATGATTAAATATTTTTATTTTTTGCCACAACTTTAATATAATTAAGAAGGATTTTAAAAGGAATAACACAAATTTTCTTTATATACTTGTTTTTCAGAGACAATGACTAGCTAGTATATCTCAAATCATTATATATTCTGTGCGCTTGGTCCGTTGTGTTAGTAACGTTTTTATAATAGCTTATCTTTAATAGCTTATCTTAAATAGAGGGTCTACAGTAAAATTCAATAACGAGTTGGGTAAAGGCATTGAAAAATACATATATTTAATAGGTTAAATAAATCGTTATATTTTAATACTATGGTCTCTAACTCCTTTAACTTTTAATGCAAGGCATCTCCGAGGCATACTTTCTACTTATTTTATATCATAGTCTAGAAGTAATGAATGAAGTCGAATGAATCAAACTAAGTACCTAATTTTCGTGTTTTTTATAAACCATCATATGCAGATAGTAACAGAGCCTTCTTATGTATTTTTACCGTTTTGTAAATGTTCGAATTATATGAGTTATACATGCAAACTTACAAATTTCCTTACTTCCAATTTTAGAGTGTTTAATGGTCCACTAGCATATCCTAATTGTGTCTTTGGACTAAGTATCATCAGTGGAATGACATGTTTGAAAACAAGTTTGTTTCCGCAAAAAAATTATCTAATTATAGACGAGATTTGAATGTCCTTTCACTCATGTTGGTTTTTAGTCCTCTTTGGTTAGTAGCAGTTACTTCATTCTTCTTCAAAACTTTACTTCTTGCATTCATAAACGTCTATAAATCATAGTACATCACACTCTTAGACTATTTTTGTATAAATATGCCTACCAACCTCTCACTTTTCGACGAGCAACCTTCTCAAATAACCATAAAATCGTTATCCTCCTTTTTCGTCGTTTTTTGTACACAGTAAAAATCTGACAATTCATGAAATTTTAAAAGTAGGTGCTTCAGATACAAATTTCAATACGTAGTAAAATATTAAAAAGAACATTTTAGGTTTATTCATACATGTTTAGTGATCGATCAAAATCTTAGTTGGCAGTCTCAAGTAAATGATGTTATTCGTCATGTTTTCACTCTTTGAAATGTCTTCAAAATGTTCTACCGACTAAACCGAAAATCTACCGTTGTCAAACACTTTTATTACCATTAATTAATTATGAAGATGTGTGCTATCCTGATCTTAATGAAGAATATTTGTGCAAGTCGGAACGTCTTCAAAATTTATGCATCCCGTACATCTTCGGCCTCAGAAAATATGATCATTTTTCTGAATACAGGTCAATTCTCAAATGGCTGAAGATACGTGAACTTCACATATTTACACTTCTTTTTAATATATTAAAAAATCCTCATAGCCCAAATTATCTTAGTGGCAAATTTAAAGATTTTACTGTTCACGCCCTTGGGCTACAATTTGAAAGTACACTCACCCTACTTATTCCTAAACATACCTCTACCACTTACGAAAAATCCTTCACTGTCCAAACAGCAAAAATTTGGGATCACCTGGATTCTGGAGTCAGGATTATCACGCCTCTTAATGTTTTCAAACATCGAGTATAAAAATCTTGGCTCTCCTGAAACCCTTTCCTTTATATCCTTGTCCTTTCCTATCTTTTCCATCCCAAATCATATCAATAGTTTTTTTTTAATTATACTTTTGTATTTTTTAAATTTTTTTTCTTCTATTGTGCTGCAAAGAATTTCATTGTAAAATCTCTTACAGGCTACCAACTAAACTTTTAAATGGTTGATTGGAAGATATTGATCATATAGCAATAAGTCCGCCATATGTACTATACATAAAAGATTATAAATGAATAAAATAAATGATTAAAGTGGGGGCCATTCTTTCTATAAAGGATATTTTTCCCTCTTCTCAGGTGACGTGTCATTTGACACGACTTTCTAAGTAAAATCAAGGTTCTATTTGCTACTTCATTTTTCACCACAGTTTAAAAAATATGAGACATAAAATGTATGCCCTATTCTCTCTAATATTATACATATCACCTAGAAAGATTTCAAAACAAAATCCTAATTAATCAGCGTTATTAATTATTTCGGTAGAGATATATTCAACTGTGGAACTTCTGAAACCAGTTTCGAAAGGATTTCAGTTAGTTTTGAAAGCTAATGAAAATTTGAAACGCACAATTAAAATCATATACGTTGCGATAAGTTTGTTTTGAGAAGCATATGAGACTATATTAGTTTAATCTTTGCATAACATGTGTCACTCTAAACATTATACACTGCAACTTAGATGTCCATTTTACTTAAAGAAAACAATTTAGAAAATAAATGTGAAAAGAAATTTGAAATTCCTAGTGTTATATAACAGGTTTGTTTTGATATTCACCGATGTTACAGATTAAACCTGCATCTTTATCGCCAACCCAAGTTTTTTTGATCTTTTACACATAGTATAGTAAGTGTCTACTTGATACCCATGTTTTCAAATTTTTGTTAGAAATTAAGCCGAATTCCAAAATGGGAAAAGTTCATAATATGTTCGTCACTTCTAACACTCTCGTTGATGAAGCGAATTCTTAGCAATTTATTCTTATGCTATAAGCTTTCTCCATTCAGTATTTTCGTGAATTATACTATTAATATATAAAAGTTTATTTTAAAATAAATTTACCTAAAAATGATTTTTTTTGAAAATAAATAATGTCATGATTGATATAATTCATGCAAACAATTAAATACCTTAATCTTGACTTAATTAATCACAGTAGGAAATTAGTAAACATAGTCCACTATAAATTCTTAGCGTATAAAAATCATTAAGTTCATAACATGTTTATTTTGTTTTATACCTATTGAGGTATATTCGAGAATTTAAAAAGACACGAAAATGGTTAAATAAAAACATTGTAAAATTTTATTGCTATCTAAAACAGGTTAAGCCTGTTACAAACATTTCACAGCTCTAGTCAAACTTACTTCAACAAAACTAACTGGTTAAGCCTATCAAAAACATTTCACAGTCCTAGTCAGACTTACTTTAACTCGATCAGTTCTTAAAACACTTTAGAAATCACCCATCGGTTTGCGGTATTAACCGAGGTATTTATTCAGTATGGTGATATAATGGCTCCCTTTAATGCGACAGTCGACGAAGCGCGGAACGACCGCAATTAGCTAAGCTTGCTGTCAGCCATTGCAAAACATTCACAAACTGGCAGAAAATATTTTAACTTCAACCTTCTTGAACTTTGTACAAATTTTGAATAAACGGCAATTTGCAAGACGGTAACTTTCATAAATATTTGTATCATATTGAGCTTTTCACACATAAGAGATGAAAATATTTATGATTTGTTAAGGCATAGGAAAATATTCGGGAACTAGAATGTTAAAGTGTAGCCTTCCAAATAAAAATAACCATAACGTGCCCGCTTTATCTAAAACTTTTTCAATACAAAATAATTTACACGAGCTACACTCTAACAAGCTATAAAGTGAACATGTCTCATAGTCCTTGCCATTTTCAGCCTCCATCTTCATGTTACATATAGCAAAGAGAGTCGCTAACTGGGACAATTAACCACGTCAATATTGAAGGCTTGCGAGATATAGGTTTCACGTGATATACTGCGTTCTTTGTCGCTTTGAATTATCACCGATATTGAAAGCACTCTCCCAGCATAAAGCGTTCATATCAGTTAATTTCTTACACCACTGGCATAGTAGATATACTATACAAATTTTCTTCGCAAACTGAATTGTTGTCTATTATAGACCTGCAATGAAATAGGGTTTCGCATGTAATATAAAAAATTATAAAAAAGAAATATATTATTTATACAAATTTACTGAATATTAAGACAAAATATCCATAAGTATTTAGTTTTGTTCCAGTCAGGAAATGATTTGTCGTGTAATTAGCAAAAATTTATGTAATATTATATTGTTATTACAATTTAGTTAGCTCTTAAATTTGTTATTTTGTACTATGGTACAGGTATTACACATAGTGTTTTCATAAAAAAAATAATTCATGAAAACACTATGGCAAACTCCATCTACTTTACACAATGTAACGTCTTTCAAATTTTATAGTCACTAATTAATTTTTTCTTAAAAAAGTGATTATTGAATTAAAAATAACAAAAAGTAAACGTGATAACTATACAGTTTTTTCCATTAACCAAAGTACACATTTGTCAAACTCTTCTTTTGCCTATCCTTAATTATGGAAAGTTATGGTATTCTTATTGAAAGAAAAATTTACTCAACAACGTCTTCATAACCTGTGCGATCAAACTTCAAAATCACGGCCAAAAATTTGAACATCGGTCGCGAATTAAATGATTAAAAATTCGTGATTAATGCAGCCTCCATCTTCCATGTATTTTATGTATTATATTATTATAATACATAAAAGACATAGAAGATGGAGGCTGCATTAGTCACATGTCTTTTATGTATTATATTATTATAATACATAAAAGACATGGAAGATGGAGGCTGCATTAGTCACGAATTTTTAATCATTTAATTCGCAACCGATGTTCAAATTTTTGGTCGTGATTTTGAAGTTGTAATAGGATTATACCCATTACAGGTTGATACATCAGATCTAGATTACCAATCCGTCATTCCACGTTAATTACGTTATAAAAACAAGTACACTTGTTAATCCGTTAGTATTACTGAATTCTGTGAAGAATCTTTCACCGTATAATCCAAAGTGCGCCCTTATAGTCTGAGTTTCAAAATTGATCGAATTAATAATTTAAAATTGTTCCCAAAACAAATGTTCCCCCTATCAGAGCAACTATTTTTTCACTTAATTCATCGTTGTTAACTATTATAGATCGCTCTTGTGGCGATAAGACCGCCATTGTACACTGAATTATCTAGCTAATAGTTCTAGGTTAAGTTGTAACTATAGTATCTAGGTTAAGCTATAGCTTCCAGTAAAATTTATTAAATAATTGAAATAAATAAAAACACCGTTATGTTGACTAAAATCGCAAAATGTTATAAAAATTCGACGGAAGCCCCTAAATGTTTTTATTCTACAACGAAATGGAGGATGACAGTTGGATATACTGATACAAATATGAAAATAATAAACAATCAACGCAGAAGGTATTTCCTCCTGGAAAGTTGTAGAAGGGTGAAGAAAGGACCAAGCACGCGAAAAGGAATGATTGTCTCCTGCTTCAAACGGACAGATTATTGACTGAGGTTGTTTGGATAAAGAGTTGTTTACAGGACCACTGAGGGTGTTTGGATAAAGAGTAAATTAATTACAAATTTGCTAGTGTGTTCCATTTTGCAAATTCTAAAATCTTTCAACTTTACATATCTTATTATGTTCATTAAAAGCTTACACCATTTCACATGTAAGGAAAAATATGTAAATTTAAGAACTATAAACAGTTTCATTAGCTTACAGTACTAGAATAAAAATGATCTAACTACTGTCATTGTTAAAAGTTTACGAATATTTGACGTTAGAACCAACAAAACAAAAGCATATTGGAAACATCTATAATTATATTAACATATACTTCAGGTATTTTGGTAATATGGCCAACTTCAAATGATTTATTGGCTTGAATTTTCTATCTAAAAGTTATTTTAAATTATTTAATGTTTTTAAAAAAATCCCACACCACCATGGTAGGGACATTTGTTCAACTACGTTTTATACCGCTTGTAAGTAATGAAAAATAAATAAAACTAATATGTGAATAAATTTATTATAATTTATATTAGTATTTTTAAATATCTTAGGCTATATAAGTTCGTTTCAATATTTATAGATAATATTTAGCTAACCTACAAAGAAATATACCTAACTGAATTAATATTTATTGGAAGTTTTTACCTAGAAATAACATATGTTACAAAATCTTATAGAATTCCTCCAAAATTACGGATCGATTTTTTATTAACGCCATACCTTCACTGGAATTAAAGCCACTTTTTATTTGTTAAAGGTCGATGAGCATTCAAGAAAAGATATAATTTAATGCACGCCGACAGGGAATTTCGTGAACAGAGACGATCAATTTGTTATGGCATCGTAAAATTTAGTTTCTTAAAATATTTTGAAGGAACAAATATAGATAGAAAAAGTTAAATATCGCGACTAATAATTGTTTATCACTAAGAAGAAAAGAAAAGATTTACTTAAAATGGCTAATTATTTTTTAAGCAACTTCCTTAAATCATAACTTAATTAATGTTAACGTTTCAAAAATTCTTCAGCGAAGTTCGCGCTCCCGGGTCGCATAGAATTGATACCGCATCAGGAAGTTTGTTTTAATTCTATTAATGAGTTCGCAGTAAAGCTATTATTTCTATTTATTACTTGGTGAATACCATCTTATAATGATATTTTTATTCATAAAATAATCATGAAGGTCAACATCTCTTGTAAAATGAAATATTTGATAATACAGATATGTAAAAAGATCACAAAGATGTAAGAGAACCGAGGATAAATTATTTCGTTTTGTCACTTTACTTTATATATATGTCTTTCAAAGCTTTCAAATACTATAAGTACGTATATTTAAGACATATTTTCTTGAGAAATTAAATTAGGATCTAAAAAATGTAAATACATGAAAAATAAAGTATTAGCATGTGTATACACTCACGCGTTAGAAGTCAAAGTTCTTTATATTAGATAAAATACTAATTATGTGTCTAGTATTTCAAACTTTAACATTTGCACAGTACTGTAAGACTTTAGTTTTTCAGATGTCCATCCTAATACTTGCCGCATATCCTGAATTAACCTACCACGAGTAAAGAGAAAGAGAGAGGATGAAAGGCAGGAGATAAATGAGAGGTAGAAAAAAGGGACAGTGCCGGAAGGTTTATAGAAGAAAGATATAGTGAAAAATTTCTTAATTTGCATAATGATCAGTCCACACGCGTTCTTGTTCAGGGTCTTTTCTCTGTGTAAGTGTAATTAATTACGGACACGTTTGTCACCTGTCATAATTCTTCATCATCATCTACTGGTGAATTACAAAACTTCATATTTATGATGATTGTCTATAAAAAAATAGATGTCACTGTTAAGTAATTATTGGTTTGCTATTTAATTAAGAATTATTAGAGTCGAGTTACATATTTAATCGTTTATATTGCGGAAGTTAACATAGCCTTCAAGGCATAAAATTGCAATTGTTAAAAAAATTTCATACTATTTTTGCGCTTTACCTTATACTTTTTTATTGGCCGCCGCTATATATAATCGTAGAGATTAGTGAAATCATGCAGGATTGTAATGGAAACATTTATTTTCTACAGATCTTATCCCGATATATTATCTATTCTTATATTTATCTAAAGAAACCGATAAGGTTATTGGAATATTAAATACCTCGTAAAGACGCATTTAATACATCACTGTTTTAAATAACTAGTTAAAACTTTGTTTTCTTTTATCAATGTAATATATAAAAATTCTAAAAATCATGCTAAATTGTATCAGATATATCAGTTATCATGTCTTAGAAGATAGGAAAAATTAAAACGTATTTCATTTTCGTAAAGAAAATGCATTTGCAGTTAGTAGCAAATTACGAGGTAGAATTATAGGTCATATATATATATATATATATATATATATATATATATATATATATATATGTACATAAGTGGTCTACATGATTATATGCTGAAATAAACATCTTTTTCTCGATTTTTTCGGGGTTCATTACGGTATGCTTACAATTTAAGGTATAAAATCAGATTTTAATAGGAATATTACCAAAAAGACCAAAATCAAATATGAAAGAATGTCACTTGGTGAGTTTTTAAATACTTATTCTATTACAGACCGTTTTTATTTATACAATTACACATTTATTAAATTTCCTTTTTGTTTTTTCGCGTGGAACAAAGTGACGACTCTCAGCCACCATATGAGAAGGATCGTACCGTCATCTGCCAATGAATTCTCGGATGTTTGAAACGATTCTACCGGTACCAAATACTAATAAAAATGTATACCCATCGAATTATCCTTTTTAGCTCTAGAGAATAATATCTAACACGTCCATGTACATACATAGTGATACTGACAAACACAATATATAAAAACTTTAAGAAAAACTTATGTGTGTTTTATGCTTAATGAGAATAACAGTAAAGTTAGAATTCATGTTCTGTTTGATTGTTTATGCATATGTGTGTTTCATAAACAAATTGAAAATATTTAACATTTTTAATGCTTTAAGTGATCACCTTTTTCCATGTTCTCGTGTGTCAAATTCTTTCCTTGTGTACATCAGCTTTACCATTCCTCCTGAAAATATTTACGAGATATGTGAATAACTTCTCTTTACAAGCCACACTTTAATTATTAATATTATAAAATACATTTCTATAATCATACTTATCTTAGAGGAACGTTCGGTATTAACTAGCTATAGTATTCAAAGTATTTGCGGACCTGTATTTCTTTTAATAATTAGCGTTGAAATTTACTTTATTGAGAGTTTAATTTAAATTTATTAGAAAATAAATCTTACCAATTTTACTTTAAAAAAATTGAAACTTTTTATTTACTATGTAGAGAATTACCTTAATAAAAGTTACATTTTTTTTTATATTTTTTCTTAATATATTCATTATTTTATATATATAAATATATATATATATATATATATATATATATATATATATATATATTCATTATATTATTGCAAAATTTAGAAGCATTGTCGTCTTGATTTAGTTTCGAGACAAGATACATGAATTAAACGTAATTTTACAGTGACCAAAGTAGTTTCAATATATTAATAAACATGTTTCTACAACACCGTTTAGCCGCTAATGGTAATTTCTAATAACCAAGCCATAGGAGAATATTATTAACGGATATTTTAATAACATAAACGTACAACGTAATTGTAGAAAACATAATATAGTAAAGATGTTCCAAGAATTACGAGGGGGTTGTTTTTAAGTTCGCCAAATGGAGGATAAGGAGTGAGAATAAAAATACAAAATTATTTTTATTTTTCAATATATTCACCTGCTACCCTAATACATTTTTTAGATCTTTCAATTAGCTTATGTATACCTTCATAAAAAATATTTCATCTTTGCCCGAAAAATAAGCTGAAACTGCGTCCTTCGCTTCTTCATCGCTTGAAAACTTCTTTCCACGAAATTCTTTTTTAAGGTTTGGGAACAAATAATAATCACTGGAAATAATCAGGTCAGGACTGTAGGAGGTGTTCCAAAATATCAAAGCCAACTTTATGCAGGGCGGCCAGCGCAACGCGGCTCGTGTGAATGGGTGCGCTGTCGTGCAAAAGCAGGACACCTTTGGTCAATTTTCCCCTTATTTTTTCTTTGATTGCTTCCTTCAGTCTCTCTAGAATTGACGCATAGTATTCTCCAGTTATGAAATCACCTTTATTTTTATAATCCATTAAAAGGATCCCTTCTGAATCCCAAAAGACTGTAGCCATGGTTTTTCCAGCCGACTGTGACACTTGAACTTCTTGGGTGGTAGTGTGCCTTTTTTGTGCCACTAAATCGTGTCTTGTTTGGAATCAGGTTCATAATGATGAACCCGAGTTTTGTCTTCAGTAACAATACGACTCAATAGTGCGTCCTTGTTTTCACTACAAAGGTCCAAAAACGGCCGAGAACACTCCACACGGCATTGTTTTTGAGGCGGTGTGAGCATTCTCGGTACCCATCTTGCATTGACCTTTGTCATGCCAAAATGATCATGGAAAATTTTAAAAATTGTTGTATTCTATACTTCATCCATCTATGCAAGCTGTTTTTTCTTTAGTCTGGAATCTTCCAATACTAATTTTTCAACTTTTTCAATAATTTCAGGAGTAGTCATTTCGATCGGCCGACCGGGGCGTGAGTCGTCTTCAAGTGAGTCTCTACCCTGTTTAAAGATACTATACCACTTGTAAACCATGGTTTTACCTGGGCAAGAATCCCCGTATACGGATGCCATTTCTCTCAGTATGGTTTGCACCGACTTTCCTTGCTTGGAAAGATACTTTATAACAGCACGGTACTCGTTTTTTTTCATAGTTCAGACTTTCAGAGTTGTTGTTCACGATAGTTCAAAGACTAATGATTCAATTATGATAAAACTTGGTATTTATAATAATAATGAGTTACTTAACTAGCTATCATTTCAATAATCACCTTTACTAATGAGCTATCTATCCATTCCGTGAACTTAAAAACGCCATATCCATAAACTTTTTAGTTATGGATACCGTAAAACGATGCCATTGAAAGTTATGATTTCATTTAGCTATATTGCTTGTATTAGTCATTGAAAAAAAAACGTTATTATGGATTTTATACAGCTTTCTTTAAATGTGAATGAAATTTGGGAGGTAGATGTTTCAAATAGTAATCTCAACTAATATGTTGAAAAATAGTCACAAAATATTTTCTCTGGTGTGCATATAAATTGGAATAGAAAACAATTTTTTTTTCATTCCATGGAATGACTTATCATTTCTTTTATAACTTAAATCTTAGCACTCTTGGCGGTCGTAATCATCTATCAAATGTACTGCAAATGAGTGACCCATTATATGATACATTGTTATTTCTCCCAGGCAGCCCCTCTCCAAAGGGATTCGTTGTAGGGGACATCTATGGTTGTCATGAGCTGATTGGTTCATAGCACCGTTGCTCTGGCATATGGTCTGGCCTTTCCACTTTACAGTATACAACCGGGGGTTCAATACAACCACTACGCCATAAGTGTTCAAAGAATTACATAATATTAGTTGGCACGATACTGAATAAAAGTCGCCTGATATCGAGATCTTGGCATATCGATGCATTAGAACGGAATTCAATCCACGATACTCCAAGCATTCTTCCTTAGTTTCTTCGACGTAACGGAGAAAACTATGTTCCAGCGATCTCGATTTTCGTTGTTTTGGAGATTTTAAGGCTCTTCCATACCTTCCTCAGCTTATCCATAGCAGATTTAGTGATCCTCAAGAACCAAATAATTTTATTTGTCCATCCGCCATTATTATAAATAAATGCTCCTGGATAAACCCGCTATGGAATAATCTTGCGATTTGTTAGTTGTGTGATTTAGGGAGGGAGTTATCATTGGCAAGATTTACTATCATCGCGTTCGTCTAAAATAAAAAGAATTTTATAATGAAGTTAAATTCGTATCTAACTAAGCAGTTTTTTGCCAAGTGTTTAACTTCAAATTAATATGTAACGTGCCCCACCCCTTCTTCTAATAGATAATAATATTTAATTAGAAATTTTAAGTGATTAAAATAGCAATAAGTTTTTTCGTTTCAATTGAGTAAATTCTTTCAGAAGACATAAACAAATAAGAAACCCTACTTTACTCACTCGACTAATAAAACTCGACTGGTAAAATAAAAAATTATTAATTTTTACGGCTTATACGTCGCTTGTAGTAAGGCGAAGTAAGGCGAAGATTGTAATGTTTATTCATTACTGTTTACATTATTTTGACATCAAATATATTTTTATATCAAAATTATATAACTTTTTATATATTGAATATATTTGGCGTTAATTTTGTAGAAATTGATTATTCACAATTAAATGAAACTGCGTGATGTAGTATTATTTCTACTTTCTTTAATTTCTTTACCACGACCTAGGTTAGCAACGATCTTTGAATCTTTGCTAATATCCCACCTGAAGATGTTGTAATACAACGAAACCTCGTGGTAAAGAAATTAAAGAAAGTAGAAATATTACTACATCACGTAGTTTCATTTAATTGTAATTTTTTATAGTTTAAATCTATTATTATAGTATGAAAGTTATCAGAATCCTGAGATATAATACAAAAACCATATTGTTTAAAAATTAATAACGCATTGTCACATTATAATTTTGACAGTATCACTTACATTTGAATTCGCGCCGTCTCTTACTCAGGCCTGTAAAATAAGGAACAGTAAACTAATTAAGTTCTTAATTTAGAGCTTTAGACAGGAAAATCATTAAACATATTTCTGCCTCAATTTTTTTCAGAGCTTTAATGTATTTTTATTTAAATAAGGGTTACTTCATCAATGTTACAAATATATTATAATCGCTTTTTTTCATATTTTGATGTGAAACATATCTGTTATGTGTGATAGTTTTACTAATGCTTAAACTTTTTGTTTCTAAAATATATTTTATTACATATCTCAAATGAATTATAATAGAATCACTCATATTGAAAATTGGCACGGTTTACAAGGGCTGGTGACTTTTTGCGTGTATATTAGTTGTGTACTATTTTTTGTATGGTTTTCTATTTTTGTTAAGTCCCTCGCTTGAAGTTTTAATTAAATGTATATCCAAACTCCAATTTGAAATATTGCTCTCGAGTTATTTTGATTTTCTTTGCGTAGAATACAAATCAATAACAAATATTAAAATGTAGTCACTGAGAAAATCACGTACGTGCAAACCTATACGGCGGGGACTCTTATATGTCGTGATTTCATTTACACATATATGTTATCATGTTTTGCTTTCCTCAATATTATGAAACAAAATGAAGAGTTTAATATCAGGACTTTTATTTCAAAATGTGCTGAAACTTTGGTTTGGTAATTCAAATAATACTGAAACACACAGCCTTATTTATCATAATTTTAAAATTTTCAGTGTATATACGTCAAAGGTTTGATTATTGCTCGTTAGCAGACGTATGGAGAAAGTGTGAAAGGACGAATAAATATTTCATAAGGCCACTCGTAGTAATTAGGAATTTATTCATTGGGATAAGGAATCGTAAAATGACAACGCGAATAAAAAAATAGTTTTATCTAGGAAAGTTTCGGGAGTACAATTATGATACCAAAATGTCGTTTACCGAAATGTTGCCAACATACATATTTTATTGAAAAATCAAATATTATGAACGGAATATAAAAGTCAAAGTTTAAATTATTAATTAAGGAATGCAGGAATTAGAAGCATTTTTAGCGCATACACGAAAATATAAGATTTATCTGGCCCCAATATTCTCATCACCTAATAATTTCAAACAAACCATTTTGTAAGAATTTGGTAAATAATTAAAATATGAATATAATTCAAATATCTTACTTTAAATGAGAATTATAGCGATCAAATTGTTTCCTTTTTAATACTTTAATTCTTATCTCTTTTTAAGTAATTAAATTATTAGCTTTTTTCCATTATTGGTCTTATTATACACTTGTAATAAATTTTCACGATTTTTTATTAGTCTTTTAAAAAATAAGGAGATGGGACATGCAATATTTTGTTCATTAAGTTTTTTAAATATTGATTTTTTTAATAACTTTTCCGCAGTATATTAACTTTCAATTAATACATTACACGTATGGATTAATAAAAAATGTTAATGACTCTTTTACCACCACTTCTGCCCATCCATTTAATATATTTAGAAATGAAGTGTTCATATTTCCTATTTCCCAAAAAATTGTTTGTTTATCATACTCTACGATTAGGTCAATTTTCAGATTTCTAAGTTACATAGTTTATACTTAAGAAGGCAGTGATAGACAACTGGACAAACCAACATGAAGATCAGACATTAGACTTTCTTTTCTACCGTCGGTACGATAAAAAATTAAGTACACAGTCAGGTACCTTCCAATTACATTTTATTAAATGAATTTGTCGAGAGTTTAGAGCTTGATTTTGAAGCTTGAAATTAAATATCCATAATATAAAAATTTATTAATATAAAAGAAATATTATAGATTTTAAATATTTTTTAAGAGATATAAATCAACCTTTTTTTAATTTTGAGATTACCAAATTTTAAAATTTTCTTGCAACGACGAAAAAAGGTATTTGCACAGTCTTAGTTGTTAGTGGTTACTCTTACAACCCATTATAACCATATAAATATTTCCCTTGTTACTTCTACGTTCCATATCCGCTTTTGGCGACCACCAATATGCTTAGTTTTTCAAATAAGAAGATTATGGAACTTTTGTTTTGCCTAAAGCAAACTTTTTAACCTAATAATACAATAAATAAATCCACAATTAAATGAAACTACGTGATGTGGTATTATTTCTACTTTCATTAAGTTATTCATCACGACCTAGGTTTCGTTGTATTACAACATCTTCAGGTGGGCAATTGGCAAAGATAGGTCGTGGGTACCTAGGTCGTGGTAAATAACATAAAGAAAGTACTAAAAATACTACATCACGTAGTTTCATTTAATTGTGAATAATGAATTCCTACAAAATTAACGCCAAATATATTAAAAAATAAATAAACATTAACGATAAACGTCCTGGAATAGCCTTTGAAGTATTTCATAAGAAATTAGTTATGACAGTCGATATATTTCTTTGTGATATGGTGAATGACGTTTATCGGTTGATATTCAAAATGAGACATATTGCTTCTTTCATTTTTTCATGAGCTTACTATTTATTGCCGAAGTTAAAGTTTCGTCAAAACCAAAGCAAAATTAAATACAAAAGATGTTTGTGGAGGTTTGTGTTTCCATTTATAAATCTCATTAAAAATCAATCTCATAATTTAGATTGTTAAAGTTTAATTTCATGTTACCTTGCTTTGTTTATGGCTAAAGGAGAAACTCCTATAATTTTATTATATTCGTCCCTCCGTCCGCCCATTCCTTTAATTTATAACTTCAGAGTTTCTATAATTGTATATTATTATTAATTTTTATGGTATTATTAATTTTTAACCATGTGCAAGAAATTTTTGGAAATAGGTGTTTCAAACGAGTATCTCAAATTCCTGGCAGCAAATTATTAAAACTATATTCACGTAACTCCTCATACATATATAAATAAATTTTTTGTACTCTCACTCTACTGAAATGTGTTTTAGCACGTCTTTTAAAATTTAATGAGATTATATTTATGATCTTTTATCTTTAAGCCCGGTTAACAAAACATCAAATTTTATTTCCATATAATTTTAATAGAAAAAGCTAAATAGGAAATTTATCCAATCCGTCTGATATTTCAACCGTAGAATCTGAAAAAACTATGTATTTGACTGGAAATTTGAATTCAAACTACGTGATATGGTATTTATTAAACGTTTAAAGGAAATAGTTAACTACGGAACTTCACGATAAACCCATTACACGTAGACATTATTTTATACTAGTTAACAGTTAATAGATTAACAACATAATATATATTTAAATGTATTTTAATAAAAAATATACAAATTCGAACAACGCTCAGTTCTTTTTGTTAGGCATTTTGAACAATTTTTATCGTAATTTATTCATTTTTTGATTATTTTTGAAAATTTTTTTAGAATATAATATATAGAAATCCCAAAAAAATTACATACATATTCCACGACTTTCATTTTGAGCTCATTAAGAATTAAAAGTAGAAAACGAATGGAATTACGAGATAAACTTAATGACGAGGAAACTTTTAATAACAATTATTAAATTTAAAAATTACTAAAAACTTTTGCATTTTCTCTGAAATGAACTGAAAAATCTTACAAAAATTCTTATATTTGGCTATTTACAGACATTTCAAAATTTATGAGTTGCCATGAATCGTTGTAATAGGTATTTTAATGTATCTTAATAATAAAGAAAAAATATTGAGAAAACTTCAGGTGTGTCAGGTTAAACTCCAGTTTAACCTGACACAAAAATTTATTCTAAAAATGTTTATTGTATACTTAAAATACTAAGAAGTTTTTCCAAATTTCTTAGTATTTTAAGTATACAATAAACAATTTTAAAATAAATTTATATGTCAATAAAATTATTTCCCAAATTGATAGCACGAATAACTCACTTTTCGAAATGACAATATTATCAATTTATAAACAAAAAAATTCAATATTTCGAAATCTTTATTCTAAAATTAACAACAATAACTTTTTATAAATTTAAGCTCCTAAATTCAAGCTTTTCTTACTGCTCTTAATAGCTATTTGAGTGCGAAGAGAACTGAGTGCAAATTACTCCTTCAAGCGTAAGTGCATTTAATTACTGCGCTAATTCAAGCAATAAATGGGAAAAGCGCTCTTGGTACATTTCTTTTCATCCCCTTCGTTCTCTTGAATTCAAAGCATGAACCAAGTAGTGCAATTGACTCATCTTGTTGATAAAAGATAAAGAAAAAGTAATGCTCGATTGCAAAGTATAGCGCTCCAGTTTTTCGAGCGAAACCAGATATATTTTTAGTAATTATGTATATAACTTTAGGACCATATTGGTTAGGAATTTAAATAAATACGTTTTGTTTTTACATTCATCCGTTATTTCGAATACGTTCAAAAATTATTCTATCCTTATTTGCATATGGAGACTCATTGAGATGGAGTTAGCAGTGATTATGCATTGAATATGCATAATCTCTGGGAAATATTTACTTGTTTATCAGATTATATCAATAATTAGATTACAAACAATATGTGTATAAGATATAAGAATCTTTCTAGTTAAACGTATTCTTCTAAACAATATTGCAAGTTTCAAAATCATCTACAAGCAATAGGCACAAAAAAATACTTACGGTCGTATTTCAAATTTAAGTTTTTGCATTATTATTATTTTTTTGCATTATAAATATACGTTAGCATGATATTTTTACAAATACTAAGAGTATAGCATGCACTGTGAATGTATATTCACAGTGTATGTTATCTATTGTAACAATAGTTAATTTTATGACTCGCTGACGGTCCGTTGCAGCCTTCGACAACACTAAATCCTCAAGTTGCGATATTTTTTTTGACTGAAAAAGAATACATACATAATAATAAATTCACTGAATTATTAGATACATTACAGATTACGTAAATAAATGATTTTACCAATATCTTACCATCTCGTGATCTAGATTAAAAATATTCTGATATAGCTTCAAATATATCACTGGAACGTTGAAAATACTTAAATTATAATTGCTTCGATAAAGTAAAGAGACGTGTTCCCTCAAAAAGTATTACGTTGTTTTAAGTCAGTAAATTGTTGAAAGATGTTATAATTTTGCATGTCATAAATATTGTATTTTCCCATTTTTCGCAACGTAGGTAGTGCTGTATTTGTTTCGCACGTTGGGAGAAATAGGTCAATATTTTGATCTGATCAAAATCGAATATTCAAATTATATTTTATTGTTAGGCTAGGTAGCGTAGACAATGATAAAAATATGTCAGTAACTCAATAAATCAGCACTTCGGTATTATGCCATTTTTTTAAGTTTGTATGGAATTTTTATCACATTTCGTTGTAGCTAAAATAATTTGACATATTATTGTGTCAATAATATCGGTGGTGAAATTGTTCATACTCTTAGAGAAACTTAGAGGGTACATAAGTTTGTGGCGACCGAATATATGATTAGTGGTTAATGAAAATTGGTGATATGTGAGAAACCTGTTAGTCCCTAATTTGCATTTTTCCACAACGGCACAGTGGTAAATTTTGCATATTTTTGAGAATTAAAAATTACAATTTATATTTGTAATCAAAAGTTCCACGTAATTATGGTAATATTGAGAAAATAATCGCAATAATTAAGGTTAAAGCGTAACCGAATACGTATGGAAACACTAATAACCAAATAGGTACTATCTTACACTAATTACCAAATAGGTACTATCTGGCCACCCGGGCTTTGTCTGGAAAGAAGGAACAATATTTTTACTTTTCTATGTAATAACAATGTTCGTTTAATTGTTGAATAAATTTCGAAAAGTTTAATTTTTTACTCTGAGTCGACTAGAAAACTGTGAGGCCAAATTTTATAATATGGAAACGTTTACAATACATATACATCCTTGAAAGTGTTGGTCAATTTTATTATTTTCTTACTTTATTTCAACATGGTTCAAATATAGTTTTGTACTTTTTTGTAAGTTTTCAACGCGTTCTAAAAAGCACTTTATCCCCTCTCTTCCTGAGCACTATAAGATATACGATAGTAAAATCTTCATGTTCATCCGATGCGCCGATTTTGTATCAAATTCTAAAATAAAACAATTAAACAACAATAAGAAACTGTCACTTGTAGAAACAGATTTAAAGTGAATGGACGCATACGTTTATTAATTAATTATTTTAAAAAAGAAATAAAAACATACAATTCAAAATTCCTTTTTTATTTCCACACGTTAGTTTAAAAATATTACAGTGTGAACGTAGGTTAATTAAATAAATGATGAAAAGAGTTTACAATCTTTTGGGATATAGATTCATAGCAAAAGTGCACATTCGCCTATTAATTATTTTTTATGAAATAGATAAAAGAATTTTAATTTAAATTACAGTTACTTAGGAAGATGAAGACAAAAACATCGTAATATCAATATATGTTAATTAACTCTAAAAATATAATTTCACGTCTATGAAATTATTTATAAAGATTAAAACTTCAACCATGTCAATCAATTTTATTATTGTTTTAATCCTGACGGAAGTTTTTAATTTGATTTTGATTAAGAACTTACGAGTAATATTAATTACTTTTCAGGAATTACGAGTACCAATTTTAATTTCGAGGCCATTATTTTTTACCGCTACTGTGGTTACAGATAGGCGATTAAACGATCCTTCATGCTTAGCTGCCCTTGTTAAATTTCTGGTCTTATAAGTACTATGTGTTATTCATGTTTATTGTATATGTGTAGGACGAGTTTATGATAAATATTTTTATGATAATAAATACAATAGGACCGTAATAATATATAAATGTCAATTAATAATAAATACTCCTAACTTGCTTTTTCTCGAGTAAATATAAAAGTCCTTTCAACATTAATATAAAATAATATCGTTCTCAGGTAGATATTGATTTTGGATGAAGAGAACTTGTAAATATATTTACAGAAGACAGTATTTTATTCATATCAGAACAATAACAATAATATATAGATCTTATAAATCGTTTAATAATAGAACGTCCAGACCCTTATCCTTCTGGAAGGAGCTTCCAGAAAGACCCTCCGGCTGAAGTAGGTCCTGCCAGCAGTACTCGTTTTGGTGCAGAATTTGCATGAATAATAGAGACTGTCCTTCTGGCAGCACTAGATTTCCATGCATGATGGAATTAGGCAGGGGTAAATAACATTTCTTTTATAGGTATTGGTATAAAAAAAAGACACGGGCACGTTTCAGCGAATAACGTTTATTTTTAGAATATAAAAAATTCACAGTTACGCTGGGATTTCGTGCACGATATGGTAGGTAAAACAATTTTTTTCTGTCTGTGGAGAGCATAAGATACACTGTGAACCACATGTTTTGCAATAATAGTTTGCTTTCTGTCGCTCCCTGTGAATTTGGGAGCAAATTATACATTTACGTTGAAATCTCTTTCTTTCATCCGATTTTGACAAGGCTTCAAGAATATATTCTCCACTAGCAGCGATGTTCTCATGAGGTGGCAGCTCATTCTGTAGTTGAATATCAACATGTTGGCTTATCAATATCAAAACTAAGTTAATAGTAAACCACCTGTGAGATACTTGAGCATGTTCTGAACGAAAAGAAATTATTATAAATCAAATATCCATTTGTTTCTACTATGCCTAAAACTGAAGCATATATTCTATGTTCCCATTTATGTGTGCCCCAAGTTTTGTCTAATGCTAATCCATCCTGCCTAATGTGATTGTGAATATCGATAGTCGCAGCACCTTCGAAAATATTGCTCTACGACTTTAGGCCTATTGACTTCTTTGAAAAATTGATTGCCATTATCGTCCCATCTCCTTTTGCGTGATGGCGGTCAAGCAGAGTCGTTTTGCAAGTGGCAAAAATGTGTAAATTTTTTTATCTCTCCACCCAGAGACTATGAGAGGCACCGAGTCTTTTTCTACTGTGCTCACAACAGATGCCCCTATAGACGGTCAACAATTTGCATCTATCTCAGACACGTGATAAAAACTGTGCGCCGTCTTTATTAGTGGAATGAAATACATCCCAACTTTTAATAATTCCACAGCTGTTTTGACCAAAACAAACCACCAATCTCCAAGTACTACTCTTCCAGAACCATGCTTTGCAGTCCCTACGTCAAATTCCGTTTGTCACTTCTTGGTACTCATACATAATTTGCCCTTATTAATTTCCAGCCCGATCATAATATGTATACCACTTTCAAATGCTGTTTTTACTTCCCAACCGACTCCTTTCGGTTTTTTTTCATTTTTCATAACTGCCAGTCTACCTCCTTTGAAATACACACCTCTTCCATACCACGCAAACATGGATCCTTCTACAGTGATTTTTGAACCATTTCAGTTTTTACATGTTAGGTACATTTCAGTTTTCCATTCACTATCCTTACTATAGTCCTGACGTTACGCCATTTGTCAGAATCATTGAGATCTGAGGGTTGTGTGAACTGTAGTGTCATGAGAATTTTTCCAAATCTCTGACGACACATTCTAAATCGTTGTTCAAAAGTTAGGTGGGGATATATTATATCAGAAGTGGTATTCCAGTAGGATCGTCGGTCTGGTAGTTCCTGAAGGGTCACAGCATATATCATACCAAAAAAAATTAATAAATCTTTCTCCCTCAGCAGTTTTTGTTTTACTGGAAACGTAGAGTCCCCGGAAATTTATCCCGGGGAAAAGTACAGGTCCTTGACGCTTTGTACGGCCCTCAATGATTCTAGTAAGGTAGCTTTGAAATTGCCTTGTTGTAGTTGGTTGTAAGATTCAAATGAAGAACCATATATCAAATATTAGGATTATTTAACAATTTTGACGATGATCAAAACTGTTAAATATCCTTATATACAAATAAATGAAACTACGTGATTTAGTATTATTTCTACTTAAGATATATCTTTGCTAATATCCCACCTGAAGGTGTAATACAACAAAACCTAGGTCGTGGTAAAGAAATAAAAATAAGTAGAAATAATACTACATCACGTAGTTTCATTTAATTGTGAATAATTAATTTCTACAAAATTAACGCCAAATATATTCAATATCCTTATATACCTTGTTAATATATTGGTTCAAGTGATAGAAATATATAATTTTACAGCAAATAACCTATCTTTTGATAAATCTACGCTGTTGAAATATATGTAATTTGACGTATAAAGAAAATGAAATAACATTAAGTAAGTAATAAACATGTTAACTTACGCTTTATCGGTCCATTAGTTTGCTATGCATATAATTGAAGTCAATAGTTATATTTGAAAATAAATATAAAAGTTAACTCGTAAATTTCTTAATACTTTTAACTAAAATAACAATTTATACCTTTCTTTCTTGAAGTGCAAATTCTTGGGCGACAAGTCATTCTCTCACATCAAAATTATATAACACTTCAAAAACAATGCCAAACGCTTCCAAACCAGCTGAATGCTAAAAATATAGCAGTTGAGAATGTTAAATGAATTATTCAAACTCTAATTTGTTGATGAAACGGAACCTTTCTTCCTTTCATGAAGCATTCAAGTTTGTGCATGGTATAATACAAAATTTAGTAAAAATTTAGTAAAAATATAGTTTTAACAAGAAATAAGAATACATTTCTAGATTACTATTATAAATTATTAACCTACAAAAATACATAAATATTGATTATATTGTTGAGATTCACACCTTTTTAATATGTTATATCTTTTCAAGATTTTTATTGAACTACCCATTCAACGACGCATTTAAAACTCAATCGTATTTATATATTTGTTATCGGAAGAAACTACTGGAAAACAATGTAGAAGCGAACTGTTTTCAAAATAGACTGTAATGGCCGTAAGTTCTATATGAGGACGACGACTGGCAACATTGGAAACTACACATAAATTCCATAATTAGATGAAGTTTTTAAGTTTAAGTTGATAATTCAATTAACGTGTTTTTCTCGGGTTTCAAATCACGTAATTATTAACAAAATGTTTTATCTGGAAACTTCGTTTAAATTGTAATAATATAAATTATTACCATTAACAGGAAGCATACATACGAGTACTTAAAATTATTGATTGTTGATATGAATCTGGTATCTTGATGTAAGTGTCACCATAGTAATGAGGTCTAAATATTAATTTTCATTTAACTTGAAGGTTTTATATTGATTTTGATTAAACTTACAAATAATTTCGTGAAAATAAATAATGGAATAATGAAATAGTATGGAATTTAAATTATAATAATAAATTAAGATAGATTATTTCCATCATAGTCCCAGATTTTTTAAAATGGAAAATTGATTTTAGCCGAATAGGAAGGGAAAAGCTTCCAAAAATGCTTTGTATTTTTATAGTATCAATAACAAATTTTAAGTACTGGTATTTCTAGTGTAACATTAATTATTTGAATATTTAAATTATATAAATATGATTATAAAATATCTTACTTGTCACATTTTTCTTTTTATAATTGTGAAATAATAAAAACATAAGATGTTTAATTATTTCACAATTAAAAATGTTTTATTATTTCACAATAAAAACATAAAAACCTCTTTAAGAAAATACCTGGTTTCTGTTACTTCTATTTTCTTTCCCCTAACATTTTTTTCGTAGATACCTTCGATATACAGATATATCAATTCTTATTAAACCATATCCATGAAAAAAGTAACATCCATATCTATACGATCTAATAATTAAATTAAAAAATTGACACATATTCAAACTTCAAACAAGCGAAGGAAACAAAGGGAGCTTTTAACGAATACATGCAATATCGAAAAATTTTGTTTGCCGAAGAGACTGACAACGAAGTCGGCCTTCATGTTTCACCCGCATTCGTGTTGCTTACTCAAGAATCTACCCCTCCCGCACCACTTTACACTTAAAGGCCACACTCGTTTCGCCAATGTGTATTCAGGTGGATTATATACATAAGTTTATCATGTACGCAAGTTAATTACACATTTGCACAATTATTACATTTAGAGTAGCTTATTACTTCTTTGGTTTTGCACTAATAAAACGTAAATGTTTTTTTAAAAAATCAAAGTCGCATATCTCCGATTGAGTGATCCGATTAGGATTAAAAAACCTAAATGTTATATAAAGTTAACCCATATATTTCTATTCTATTTAAGTGAGAAGTTTTTTTCACGACGCATGTTCAAACAAACAAACAGATAAACATATCAAAATTTTAATAAATAATATTTTTGTGTTCTTTTAGTTTTATTAGTATACATAAATATGTTTCATAAAAGTCTAATATACACGCGCCAATTCTATAGTTTTATTATATGTATAAATTAGAAACGAACCTGAAATCAGCAAGAATATTTTAATGAGGATTTTATTTTCAAATTTGGACGATTTCTTATATATCAATGTGACTTGACTGTGACTTGACTTGAAGTCTAATCATCCATAATTACTAATACACAACTTTTAAATTAGTAAATTTAGAGGCAGAACGTAATGAAAACCAAAACAAAACGAATACTTGGAGAAAGCTGAGTCTATTGACAATTGCTGTACTAATCAATCCTAATCCTTATTTTTTCACTTGTTTTTGTTATTATTACCACCACCCACAAACAATTATTGCATTTTGACCATGTACATTTTGACCCTTCAAAAATATTATTTTCACTATAAAAAATTATCCTAAATTTGGCTAATATTTAAAGCGAGGATGTCTAAAAACATATGGACACGTTTTGCCATGCCGGTGTCGGCGCTGCAAATGCTGGTTTCTCAGCCGTCACGACAAAAATGCCTGTGTGTTAAGCAATTATGTAACCGTAGTAGTTAGTGTACGTATCTAAGACCTCACTAAAGATGCAGCTTGAAATAATATTTCAGGTAACTATGGTTATTAGGAAATGTCACAAAACGAAAAGACTTTCTCTTTTTTTTTAATTTTACACGTGACGTTAATTTACTTATTGCTAATTAAACTTATATTACTTATTAAAAGTGTGCAGCTAAGAAATAATAATGTTTAACTTGTTCTTTCAGTGTTTAAAAACCGGACGGGTAATCGGGGCTGTGACGTCCTATATAAAAGCCTTGGGTCGATACTGTGTTTCTGGTGCCGGAGCGGTGTCGAAGCCGGTTAGAGTCAAAACACCTGTGCGAAGATTTGTTCGTACAAATATTTTGCCTAAACTGATATTTTAAATATTTTTTACCGTAATTATTTCATATCAGGGGCTGACTTTTGTCAAATTTATTTAGAAGCCATTTTATCTTGGGATAATTTTTTTCAGTTTTTCTTTTTAATTTTTATATTTTTTTTTCAGAACATATCATTAAAAGCAATTAGCAGTATAACACCCCTAATTACTATTTTTCCGTCAACTGAATTTTAAATATAAAATATCGATATAAATAGCTAGTAATAAGAATGTTCAATAAGAAGATATTCTCAAATCGAACAGTAACATATACGTTGAAAATACAATTTATGAATGTTCATGTATAAAAAAAACGCATAAGTATTATTTGATTAAAATCACTGCAAATATATTTTTAATTCTTTTGGGGTTGCTTGGTCAAATATGGAACATTTTGTTATGGGCATCTCTGTGTTTTCCGTCTGTCACACCTAGTTTACTTAGTTTTACAATTTAAAAAAAATTTAAGGAATGAAAAAATTACGACCCTTCTACTGGCAAAGTATAGTCTCTACTCACGTTAATATAGAACTTAATTGAGAGAAAAAATTTATTGGTAAGACTTGAATTTTTAGTAGAATAGCTTGGGAAAGGGATATAATTTAGTATATATGATAAGACCATTCTTACAAACTATCGTTGGTCGAGGTTATAATTTTAATTTAATTAAATATGTGTGAGTGTGTTGCCGATAAATTTCACTCAGTACTTACTATCAATATTACTTAAGATTCATGTCACAATTATTAATATCTGATAAAAAGTAAACATTTAAAAAAACACATATCGTGTGTTAGGAAAGTAAAAAAAAATATATGAAATTAATTTTATTACCTTCAGTGCTGTCGATCACAGCATTCCACTTATCAAATTGATGAAGCGGAACAAATATCTTAAAGCAAGCAATTTTTCTGACAATCCACTGCATAAATTTTTCCATTTTCTTTTCTCTCCGTTTTATCTGCTACTTTTATTTAGTGGTAACTATTTAGTGTAGGTTTTTTTAAGATGATATTTTAATTTTTCGAAATAAATACTTCACCATGCTCTATTATATGAAATTTAAAGTTAACCAAGATATATCCAAAATAACAATGATAATTTAAAATCAATTTATTTTTCTAAAAACCGTTCATTTGTCAGATGGTGCACTAAGGTTTTATGTATTGAACGATTTTAATGTGTGACAATAATTAATTCTATTAGGTAAGAAAAACCTAATTAAGAAAAATATATTGAAATGTAACCTACCTATAAATATGTCTCCGGAAAGAAATCGGTTAGATATTTTGTGTTTAAAGGTAAGATTTTTCCAAACTTGTTAGGTATTATTGTCGACACGGATACATAATTCCATTACAAGTACATATTAAGATTGTGGGGTTCAGTTTTTATAAGACACTCAAAGGCAAATCAACATTGTAATGTAATTTATTATTCGGGATGCATAATTTTTACCAAAAGCGCTACAAAGGCATTGACCAGAAATTTAAAAAAATATTAACTTATTTATCTACACATTAACCTGGTCGAATAAGTAATTTTATTATTTTCTCTTTTTACTTAAATTAAATCTCCCTTAAATCTAGCGGGGACTCGTTTTGATATACCAAATGGATTTAACTATATTTTATAGATTCTCTATTTCTTGAATTAAAAAGGTAGTACGTCTTTTAATTTGAATTAAAATTTTTTTTTACTATCATTTCACGCTTTACGTTTTTAAATATCACAAACGAGATATGCAATCAGTCTTATCCAATTTTTAGCTTTACACAAATATTTCACATTCACACCCACGCACAAGGGTATGCAACTAACTTTATCTATGTTTAGTGTGAGTGATATTAATAGTAACGGTGGAGATTTGTCCGATTTCCTCATCCTGGAATATCTCAACAGCCAACCACGCGGTTCCACCAGCGCAAGAATACTTCAACAAATACCACAGTAAAAAAAGTTAAAAATCTTTCAGTTAAATTTCTTTATTAAGGTAGCTCCCGTATAATTTAAAAATATAAAAATCTCAAGTTATTTTCTTTGAAGTGACAATGTATATTTTATAATAATGAAAACTGTATATTCGTAAAAAATACTTCAAAATCAATTAAAATTGCTATAGCTAAAAATCGAGTTCAAAATGTTGATTAAGTATTAATAAAAAATTGGGTGGTCTATGATTTTACCTCAGGATCGAGTGCGAAAATAAAACGTATTTACAAATTCTGTTTGTTGTCAACCGTACGTACAAACATCAATAATTTTTCGCGCCTCCCCGCAGCCGTTTGTAGCGCAGCGTACAACGCTTGCATCCTCGTCGCTCCGCCGCGGGCGGCATATGCCCCCGGGTTCGAAACGAGTGAGCGCGCTTTTTTTTTAGTTTTCCCTTGGTTTGGTGTCAAACAATACCACTGCTATCTAGCCTCTGGCATTTGGGATCATACAAGACAACATGCTACGCGGGTGATGTCGGGCAGCGTATGAAAGTGTCTTACAAATGAAAATTCAAAGGCATAATCACAGATGGTGACGACGCCATATTACGCTATTAAATTAATGAATCCCAAATTCTTCTACCAAATAAAATATTCATCGTTGAAAAAAAGGAAAGGACACAAAATAAACAAAAGTTACACCCCGCTTGTTGCAAGACGAGAGAGTGAAGAAAATATGATAAAATTTATCTTTAATCTTCACGAAAAAGTGAAAGAAATGAAATTAGAAATCGAAACAATAAAACTAAATCAGAAGTCAAGTTAAATTGTTTATTCAATATATGGTAAGCGATGATGGAGTCGTGGTCGACACAGAATGGATAAGACTAAAAATAATGATGCTCTACTCCATTTTTGTTTCAATGTTTATCCTGAAAGATATCCATTAGTTACGCCTAAGGATGTTGCTGATGAATTTAAAAACAACCTCAATGCAAATTAAAGGCCTAGATTGAATCTAGTTACCTGGTAACCTGTTCTTGATCAAAGAAACTTGATACCATCTCGTCACTTTGGTTTCAGAAATAATCACTCGACAGTTGACATGGTTCACCGTATTACAGATGTTATTGAAAAACAACATTAGGGCAGGGATTTTAGAGAGTTGAGCATAAAGGCTTATTGTACAAATTAGGGTCCATTTTCTCTGGTAACTTCTATCAACTCTTACCTAACTAATTGACACTTCCGAATTAACTATGATTTCGGGCTCATACTTAAAGCTTATTAAGGGTAGTGTTTTAGGCCTTTTTTGTCATCGCTGTATATTAAAAATGTTCCAAAAATATTATATAGTACAATAGCCACTTTTGCTGGTGATACGATAAATGTCGCAGTGGGAGAATATTTGGAAGATTCAACCAGAAAATATCAATATTTTCTCAATTTTGTAGCCATCTGGATTAAAAAATGGTACTAAAATGTAAGGAATCCAAATTTGACATAAATCTATTTTACAAATAAAAACATAGCATAACAACCAGTTTTCGTTAAAATTTTTAAATTTTTGGTATAACTTTTGACGCCAAGCTTGGGTGTAAGGAACATATTTCTAGGAAACACAATGAATCCAACATCAAGTTCGGAAAAATGTATTAGTTCCTTGACAGTAATTCTGAGTTATCAGTAAGCTTGTAATATATAAGCAAGTCCTATCTCTAGTTTCGACTTATGGAATACAGCTGCAGCTGGGACGACGGATACGACTTAGACAGAGCGAGTAACTTAAATGTGTAAAGTATCGTATACACACACACACGTATATATATATATATATATATATATACATATATATATATATATATATATATATATATATATATATATATATATATATATGAATTCTATGTCCGGCATGGAATTAATTACACCAAATATCTTTTTATTCATATGCATATTTTTGTACATATGCTGAAATCCTCTTAACTATATAAGAAATATTTAAAAATAAAACGTATAACTAGTTATGCCTCCGTGTCGAGTAACGTTCGTTTCGCTCACCTAATATTTTTTCTTTAATGCAGCAGACGATGATTGTACTGACTAATTTTTAGAATTAACTATACAAAATATCTTGCCATTTGTCAATTTTTGTAAACATACCAAAATCCTCTTAATTGTATTATAAATATTTAAAAATAAAACGGTATAACTAGTTGCACCTCCGTGTCGAGTAATGTTCGTTCCTTCATCTAATATTTTTTCTTTAATGCAGCAGATGATGATTGTACTGGCTAATTTTTAGTCCTCTCTATGGTCTTTGTTTAAAACACTGCTAAATTCGATTATGCTGTGGATTATTATTTTGTAAAGCATAAAGTTCTTCAATATCTTCTAGAATTCCTATATCGATAGCATTGTTAGAATCAGCACTATCTACAAGAGTATTGTTATTGACTCCAATATTAATGTAAGGGGTTTCCCACGGAGTGAAGTCGATTTCACAACATTTATGGTTATCATCAGACACTTCAATTATATTTTGTATAATTTTATAAGACGCAAAGAATTTGTACTTTTTATCAGAATAACTATCACTCATATAGATTGACTACCTGCGATGGCAAGGGGACGATGCAGTTCCTTCAGCTTTCGATGAGTACAATTCGTTGGTGGATTTCTTCCAGACGCCACAAGGCAATTTATACCGGCTTTTTAATTGAATATAAGAAAATCATAAATACCGGATTACTTTATTTGATCTGAAATATCCTTCCATGCAATCACTTTCTTGACATAATCTAATGTTTTTGATAATTAAATTGTTTAATAATTCGTATGTACAAACACACAATACTCTCTTCATTAATATGTCGTTGGTTCAGTTTGCTTGCGGAACGGTAGCGTAGGTGTTGTTTTATATAAATCCACTTCAAAATATTTATATATATTAAAATTTTGAATGGAACTGTACTTATACGGTCCTATTATGGTAGGGTGTATTAAATAGAGTTCTTCAGAGAATAATACGAATAGTGAATTGTGATGTAATTTTTTATGATACTCATAATATTCTAGGAGAATATTTGTGACTGATATTCTTGGTCTAGCACTACCAATAAATAAAAAAACTCAAATTAACTTATATTTTATACAATATATTATTAAAACAGACAATTTAGTAGTGGTCATTATGCTGTATCTTTTTGATGAAAGATTAAAAAAATCTATATTGATAAAAGTTTGCTCGGAAGTCAGATTACTTGGAGATGACATAAAATTTAAAATTAAAGGGATGATTAAAAACCGGATTATCAGTGTTTACGAAATTTCCATGTTATGACTCTTGGAGGAAGAGAAAAAAAACATTGTGCTTAATTTGATATGAGGAAATATTACGTTTATACAAAAAAAAAGTAGTCCAGATGACACATAATTGTATAACAAAATGATATAACGAACGATACGAAGGAATTTCGTTCGTTATATAATTTTCCTCCTCAGGAAAACAGGGCTGCAAAAGCCATAACCTAATGGTTACCGCAACAAAAGAGATAGAAGCCAAGAAACGATGGATCGATTATGTGGAGGAAGACCTTAGAAGTATGGGAAAGCTCACCACCTAGAGAACAGAGTCAAATCGAGGCAACCGAGGCAGGTGGCGATTAACTGTGAAAGAAACCAAGATCCATAAAGGATTCTAGAGCCGCTGGTGGAGGAAGAAGAAGAAAGTAGCAATATGCCATTTTACATGTTAATGTTCATTCATACCATTAACATGTAAAATGGCATATTGCTACTTTCTTCTTAAATTCATGTTAAAGGTCAGAGTAGAAAAAGAAAAAATATTTCTTAAATGCTTTCATAATTGTTCTAATTTAAACTATGAGATGATGATCAGGTGATGTATGGGTTTATATATCACCTTGATTATAGGTACGAGGGTCATCTGTTTCATCGATGATGTAATTACAATCTTATTTGCTATTATTATTTATTCAATTTTGCTCTAAATGTCACTTACAACTTATACATATGCTTTGCAATTTTAAAGAAAGAGAAGCCCCGTGTTAATATATTATAAATTACTTCCTACTCTTATTTGCCTCAAAAATTGAAGAAAGCTATTTATTTTTACCAATTTACACAATTGAAAATAAATTACATTGACAAGATGACAGCCAATAAAATAATTTTAAATACAAACAAAGCAAGTAAAATCCCTGTCAAATTACAATCAATGGTATTTACTACAATGTACACCATTCATTTTACTTTCACATGTTTGACTCATCTCTACACTTATTAAAAATCGTTTCTGTCCTATTAATATAATATTATACAAAGGGTATTGTTAGCCTTGAGTTGTGTTGCTCGCTTATTGTTTGGAGACTCACATTAAATAACCAACAAGTATCAACTAAACCAACAAGTAACCTCAGCAACTACCAAATGTCCACTACTGAAAAGATGAAGCCATCGTTGTGCCTTGTACTCATTTACTTCGTTTTTCCCTTCAATTTCATAATTTTTCTTGGTAGCTGCGACTTTTTAAAATTTTTTTATGGAATAAAGTTTCAATATAACAAAAAATTGTACTTTTTTATATGACGTATGCTGCGTAAGAGCAAAGATCGTATAAACGAATTGAAGTAAAATAGCCACATTCTTAAAAAGATCTCAGCTTCTTAATATACTGAGATGAAACTTCTTAGTGGGGTTTTTGTAGAATAATTTAACTATAAGGTCTAGCTAGTCTAATCTAGAGTAAATAAACCATTGTGTCGATATTTATAAATAAAGGTTTGTAGTGTTACTTATAATATTTTTCTTCAATTCACGTTGAACTCCATCGATACTTGTTTTCCACATAATCTCTGAGACTATATGCCCAATTTCTATTAATATTGTGCTAGAAAGCTCATACTTTAAGGAAGACGATAGGCTACACATCATTTACAGAGGTCGAGTAATATTAAAAATGTAACAGAAGTCGGCAAACACATCTCAAATGATTCTACACACTGCTTAAACGATTTAGAGAGACTGATGAAATGTAGAGACTGCTTAAATGTGTAAAAAGAGACATATTATTTACTGATTGGTAATCGGAGTATTCCTAACCCCCACCCCCACTCCGACGACCAGTGATTGTGAGGGGAAAGCAGAATAATTGAAGTCAGGCTTTGCGGGTTAAACCGCGATGCACAGCTAGTTGATTGTAATTATAAAATTAATATTAAATAAATTAACTCGAACACTTATTCATTGTTTATTGACTATATAAATTAAATTGGACACAATTATTATAATAATTATTTATTTATATTTATTATTTCTGGACCAACAAGTACCAATAAGTTACCATTTCTACTTGCATCTATTATCAAATATATCACCTGAATTTAATCTACATAGTATGGGGTAATTTATCATAAACAAAAATATGATTTTTTATATTTATTAGAATGAATCTTAAGCTCTAAATAAGCGATAATGCCGTACACAACCTGAAGACTGTTCAACATAATTGTCATAAAATAGAAACTTCACAAACTGAAAATTACATTTCATTATTTTTGCTCTTATTCAATTTTGGCTATTAATATCTTCTGCTTAATTTGATGCAAGTTATATTAAATAGAAATAAATTCTGAAATTTTTTTTTATATACATTTTAAAAATGACCGATACCTCTGGTTGACATTTTCCTTTTAAAGATTAAAATTCTTAATTATTTTTTTTTGTTCTTTATAATCATCAACTCTTACTTAGAGTTATTGTTTCACTTTTATATACAAAGAAAACAAATGTGTTCTGTTAAATACCCTTTTTTAACTAACCATACTTTTGCTCAATTAATGTATAGTCTCTCCAACCTTGTTGTGTAAGCATACGAACTGCAACGGAAAGAATGTCAAAGGGACCGTTGGTCTATTTTCTTGTTTTATGATAATTTGATTGCAATTTTCGTACCACATATATAGAAATAAAGAATTTAATTATATTAATGACCAGATTGCAATTTTCACCATTGTATGGAGACGACTTAGTTTATTAGATCAGTTCCATTCAGCGGTGGAAATTGTATGCTCAAATCTTTGTTTTAAAAGTGTTGACTTCATCACTCAAAAACAATAGTTCACTTCTTATGCTGCTTGACCCTCATGTGATATTGGTACAAATAATAGTGCACAGTACCGAAATATTCACCTAATAATATTTATTCTTAATGTTCGTAAATACAAAATTCTGTAAGTAAAATGATACACTTTTCATTGATTGTTATTTTGTAAAGAAAATAGAAAAATGGAAATATATAAGATGACATGAAAAAACGCGTGAGTCGCCCGTTGTCAAGCAGAATAAGAATTTTAGTCGTTCCCAGCATATTTCTCGTAATACTTCCGTCGGTTACCATTTTACGCAAGTGGGCGTAAAATTTTATTGAGTTGCGTTTGATATAATTTGTTAATTGTATTTTCATGTCTTTATATGGGTGAGGAAGCCATAATTTTAGACAGTTGGGAAGTAAATAACAATGGGACGTTTGGAGGACCATTGCAAAATAAACCATTGTTAATCATTTAAATTCGAGTCCTGTGAAAAAACATAATCCGAAAAAAAATAGCTATTAAACTAATTCTGAGTTCTGCAATTGATGCAAAATGTGAAGTCGACATGACATTCAATGAAAATGATCAAAATAAATACACAAACTAATTATTAATCATTTAACTTTGTTACCTCTGGTTGACATTTTCCTTTTAAAGATTAAAATTCTTATCACTTAATCAGAGTAAAAGGACCGAGTATTTTTCAAACGGACATTGGTAGAAAGTTTCCCAATAACCTAGTCAAGGAACTTGAGTGCCGAAAAAAAATTTTCTAAACGTCTAGAAGCGTGAAGATTCGGATAAAACAATACACATCACTAATATTATAAAATAGAAAGTTGTGTTTCTTTGCATTGTTTCTTTTGAGAATTCACATAAAAATATTAAACCATTTTCAATACAACTTTGGTTTCAATAGGATAACTTATGTACTTCAATAATATGTCATAATTATAGTCGTACATGTATTAAACAACGTCAACATTATCAGAGTAAAGTCACTTATCTAGGGGTTTCAGTGACGAACGCTTTAAAAAACTATTACATATACACTAACACTATGCATGAAGAAATGTTGAAATATTAAAAGTGTCTACAGAATATATTGAGAGGCTGTATCTATCTTTGTTGGATAAGCCACAGTAATCGTATTAAACAATTTTTTCTTCGAAAATCGAAAAATAATTAATATAAAGTTTAGATTGATGTATTGATCCCTTCTAAAACAAATAACAAAGCCATTTTATGCCTTTTTTCTAGGTAATATTTGCCCTTTACACTATATAATTTGGATCAGTAATTTAAAATAAATTAAGTTTTTTAAAGTAAACAAAGTTAAAATGCCCATTTTGATGATATTCGGCATATTGTATTTGTACGAACTAGAGGAATGAAGAGGCAAAATGGACACGTTTAGCATGGGAATATCACAGATGCATCGTATCGCGGCGAGGCAGCCAAGCGCAGCGGCACGTTTTGCCGTCAATTTCCCAGCGACCTATTCAAATGTTTGGTGATTAATTTTCCTGTGTTTGACAATAGTCAAGGCCAAATTTCATTTGCACGGAAGCGGGTTTAGAGAGTTAATGCTTTTCATATAAGTTGCACGTTCCAGTATTCCAGAAAAATTATTTTAAATAATATCAAAAATAAAACAACAGAACTTGTATGTAGTACTTTAAGCTATCAGTAAAAATCTCAATTTTTAGATAGTTTCATTTTTACATAGCTTAGGTTACTGTTCTAATTGTAAATTATACTTTACTATGTTTCCTTAAAATAAATGGGAAATAGGTTCATCAAAAACAAAAATAAAAACCTTAATAAAATAATTCATATGCACCCGTATGAATTCAGAAAAAAGAAAAATTACGTTCTCAGAATAAGAGATCAATAGAACGAGAGAAACAAAGCCCAAAATAAGCTTAATTTTTGGCTCCTGTCTTTCCTTTAAAACATTGATTCGGTACCACATTGTACAGCAAATACATTTTGAAAAAAATAATACTAGTACCTATGTTCTTATTAGAATCAGTAGTATTAGAAATAGCTTTCCTAGCAGTACCTCTAAACCGATTTTCGGAAGTCCCGGACTGAATTTTTCGGACTTTCAGTATTAAGGTTTTTAGAAAAAATTTAATCAATCGTTCTTAATTTGGATACAAATAAAAATTCACTTTTATACATATTTTATTTATCTCAAACAAAAAACCTAATTAAAATTTGATCACATAGAAAACATTGCCAAACAGGTATTTTGAGCCAGTTGTAAATCATTTTGAAATATACATAAGCGGTTTTATTAAAAAAAAGAACTTTGTTCAAATTCGTCCCTTTTGGAAATTTATTATTTCAAAATACTCGCGTTATCAGGAGTAGTAAATTAGTAATTTAGAATCGTGATGTAACAGAACATGGGGCCAAGAATATTCGTAACTGAATCTACTTGAAATTAATTTATAATAATGTGGTAAAAAAAAGAGCGTACATGATATTTTAATTAATGAAGAATTTGTTTACTAAATCCCGGCAGTAGTTACGCCATCCACCAACGCTCTAAGAAAGCTTTTTTAATATTAATTAAACTATTCTATATATTAAGTTTTAATTCGTTCCATTAGCACACAAAATTTGGCAAAGGTTATTATATCAGTTGTAATGAAGCAGAGTAATAAATAAATTAATTCAATTTCACATTTATACTATAAAATATATTATTTATGATTAAAAAATTGTCAAATGAACTGAACAAGGATCAACATAATAGGTGTAGAACAGAATAATAGATTAAATCATGTGCGTCAGTTAATAGCGGCTGCATTAAGCAGCCGCTGAACAGGAGTAAACATGCGCTCAACGGGCATAGTATTTGTTTAGTGTTTTTATTCGATACTTATGGTCTCTTGACTTTAATTATTTTCACATATTTTTCATCTTGTGAATGGATTTCCTATTTTGTATTTCCCAGGCGTGGGAATATCGTGAATATTACAAAAACTATGAAATTCTTGATCATCAGTAGAGTTTTCTCGTTAATTTTAACTTCTAATTCCAAAGTTCTTCAGTAGTGTTGAAGATATAGGGAGCAAATAAATATTTCTTGATACCACCACAATTTTTTTAGAAATATAACACATGAAATTTAAAAAAAAAATTAGTTTTAGGATCCCTAAAACCTGTTTTTTATATTGAATTCCAAATGTTAAATACAAATAAAAATGAGTATTTTATTTACCTGTTTCATATTTTCCTATGAAATTTGTTTGTTTTCTACTTCTACCGGTTTTCAAAATCATTTTTGCGGATATTATGAACGAAATTACTTACATAAACTTTAAAATATGTAATATTTTATGAAATTAAAAAGAAAGTTGAGTATATCGTTTGATTCCTCTAAAATTTGGTCTTTGAATATTTTTGAGTAGTAATTATTGGGAAATATATATTACGTGGATTTTCATACTTTCGCAGTTACTGTTTGAAAAATTTTAAGATTCCTAGACAAATGGTTTTAGAAAAAAATAGTTATGACCAACGAATAAGCAAAGAAACGGACGGTCACGTGATTGATTTTGCAAGGATCCGACTTTTTTCCTTTGAAGTATGGAAATTAAGTTAGCAATTATCAAAATTACGTAAAACTGACCATAACAAGCTGCTAAATACTTTCGTTAATATTTTCGATACATCTCCGGTATTCTAGAGGTTTCTTCCGTTTATAATAAATATTAATTATTATTTGACACAAAGCTATGCTGTAAGAATACACCATTCTATTTGATGCCAAAAACATAGGTAGGCTGTATCAGGGACGCAGCCATAGTGAAGTATGTGAAACGTCTTAACCGTATCAGAGTGTGTAATATAAGTCTAACACGTTCCCTGTGGAGACAAACACATTCCACCGAGTTCATAGTGGGTCGTCGTGGGTCGGAATTTCTCTATTGCTATCTGAACTCTTGAACGCCAGTTTTGTGCCTTAAATACCGCACGTGTTGGCGTCATAGTAGAGCAGTCGTAATTTTTTTATAAAAAACACTTTTTTTAAATTCTACAACTTCTAATGGTCACAAGCATGAGTTTTATGTATGATACCTATTATAACCTCGTGGACTTTGTCAAACACGACCACTCCCGCTCGAATTGATTAATGTACTGGTGAGTAATCACTAATTAAACACAGCGCGCGATGGTAAATTCAGTTCCAAACTATCAAGTAATAGCTTCTATTCTCTAAATTATGATGCTAAAATAATGCCGATAGGTGCTATACTTCCAAAGTTATAAGCGATCTTGCCATAACATATTTCGTTATACATAATTTTCGCAAGTGACCTCCCCCTCCTCTGTGACCGAAATGTTTCACGTCAAAAATGGAAACAGATTCGTAAGAAGGCTCCCCACAAGCGAACATAACATATCTATACGTAGAAATTTTTATGACTAAATTTATCTTCACCATATTTAATCTCCAGACTCCAGACATTAAAAATGATCAGCATCGCATTACCTAAGATAATTTGTTTGGAATAAATTATTTATTTATTTAAATTTAAGAGGCAATCAGAGCTAATAATGATAACTAAAAAATTATGATTCATGTGAATATTATTATAAAATAAATAATTTATAATCGTCTCTGTCATACGTTATCATGACGTTAATATTGTATTACGGTTTAATCGAACACTCTAGACTCTAGAGTAGGCATCAAATGCAACTGGTACGGACTTCATATATTCTTCGATGCCTTTATGTAGTTGCACAATACAGAATACTAACCTCGCAAATAATAATTTCTGGATCTGTTATCAGTGGTTGGAATGATATTTAAATTTCTGCTTGGTTTACTTCAATATTTAAATAAATACTTAATATTTACTTTTGATGGAACCGCGCATTGAAAATTTAATATTTAAATAATGGAAGGATTTGAATACCAGACCTATCCACCCACCACTATTGCAGAGGCTAATTTCTACTGTGCAGATTCGACTTAAAAGTACTAATAGTTCAAATCAATATTTATTCAGTTACATTCCCCTGAAAAATATGTGATTCAGTATTAAGATTGTTAATTTTATGCAAATATCTGAATACTATCTAAACGCTGCTTACGGCTAGTACTAGTTCAATCTGACCTGATATTGGTTTGTAAAATATTTACGATTTAAATACGCTATAAAAATATTTTATTATTTTTATTTTTATGTAGAAAGTGTCATGTAGATTTTTTGCAAATTAAAATATGTTATTTTGATAAAACAAGATCGGCAGACGTAAAAAGGTACAGCGTTGTTTTCCCTGGAATTTTGCTTTTACTAATAGAAACAATTTGTAGGTTTAAATTTATATTTTATAATTTGTCTATGTACACGGTTGTTTAATATAAATTATATCTATATAAATATGATATCGACAGGAATATGATATTGGTGGATAAATCGTGTAATATAATGCACGCAGTAATCTATTCAAACACGCGCTCACATCGAGCGTGGGCTTGAACACGGGTAAGGAAGTCGTCCTAAAATTCAAACTCGATTTTTATATCGGAATTCATAATATCACATCTACAAAGTTTAAAAAACGAAATTAAAAAAGGGTCGATCTTCATGGAATTTGGTACGGTTATTTTATTTAAAAATTGAAGATATATTCGGTAGAAAAAAAATTAAATTAAATTTCTGAATTTGTATTTATACTAAATTTAATTTAATTTAATATTTTGACAACCAATTTTTCAAAGATTCCCCATTACTTAATCTAAGCATGTGCAATAATACGATATTATTCGATTCTCTCATATGAATTGGTTTAACTTCATGTATATAACATCTATATGCAGGCTATGTCCGAAACGTGAACAAATATATAAGTCGAAAACGTACCGTTTGTTTATTAGCTAAATATTCACTAATTTTAAAAATTATCCAATTGTGGAGAAAAATTGATAAAGGATTGTCTCGCAAGAAAAGATAGTTTAAGGAACAAAATCGTGTACCTGTAATGATTTCGCATAGTTTTCAATGGCTTAAAAGCAGGATGAGAACAGATTACCCAAAATCCGAACTGAACTATCTCGAAATATTTGGGAGAAAAATTTTGCAATAGGTTTAGAAATCAGAACTTTTTACGATAATGTCTGTCAACAAGAAGATACTATATTTAGAAAATGGTATATTTATATTTTGTTTTTTAGTTTAAAGAACTCTAGGAAGTGACTCTTAAAAATGTGTGGAATACTGAATATATATCGGTAGGCCACAAACTTACGACTATCTAACATGAAGTTACATAAGCCTATATGGAATACAGAGAAGTAAAAAATATGCAAGTGAAAATTATAACTAAACTGAAGAATATATAGTTCCATCATTGTTTATAACTCGAAAATTGTCGAAACGCATAAACATGAAATTTCAAATGACACAAGGATATGATTAGAACAACATATGAGTCAATATGACCTTTTAGTATTTTCTTACTTGAATTTTTAAATTTAAATAATGGTAAAGTTTCCTGGCATTAATGAAGCAGTCGCTATTCGCTTAATTATAAAATTTAGTGAAATAAATTGACAATAAAAAAGTGTTTTCTGCCCCTGAATCTTTGTAATTTTATAGCCTTGTGATAGATAGATCGAAAATTGAGCATGATGAATAGGTTTACAAACTTTTGGATATAAAACTTAAAAAATATATTTTCAGTTATTACGAATTTGTCATCAAGATGGTCATCGAATGCGATTATCAATGGTTATTTATTGACAATTGAGGACGATGTGAAATACATCAATATTTTTGGTTGTTCTTTTTCGTTAAAGCAGAGACCACAGCGCTTATTTAATTGTTATATACAATGAGAATTATTTTATGTGAGTGAAATTTGCTATAAACCTTACTTTCTCAAAGAGTTAAACTTGAGTGTATATATAGACACATGAATAAATCCCGAATTAAATGAATGTAATTTCTTACGCTTTCAATATGAGCAGCTGGCAGCGGGCACAACTAGAATAAGGTCGGAAATGAAGCAGACGCGATGTCGAAGTTTGCCTGAGGCGGCGAATTATTTCTCTTCTTACTGAAATACTTAGCTACGTGCAAATTTAATTTTGCATTCAGCCGAAGCGCGCGATGTAACATTCGCATTTGACTTTTAAGCAGAATTTGTTTTTAGCTATTTCAAAATGAACCCGAATTTGAGGTAACCAATAACTTTCCGTCGGAGTAATTGAATATATTTTGGTATCACAAACCCTGAAATAACAATTTATACTTATTATCTTTAGATTTTTTTACAGTAAGGTTATTCTGATAAGGAAAAAAGAAATAAAATACAAATGAATTTTGCCTCCGTCTTTTATAAACGCCGGCGGCGAACTGGCGGTGCCATTTCGTTTATGTGGCTTGGATACTTGGCCTAATAAAGAATTTTTAACGAAGAATATATTTAATTTATCTGATGTAAATTTCAATTAATTCACTTTGATCACATAAAGTGTTCTGGATTGCATTACTGATTTTAAGATATAAAAACATTTTAAGATACCAAAAAATCCCTGGAAATTTTATTTCGGTTGCAGTAAAATCCACAGGAGCCTTTAAGTCGATTTCCATAAGAGATCTCAAGCCAAAACGAATGCAAATTTTTTTTTCAATATTAGTTATAAATTTATCTTAGGAAAACTATACCTACAAAAATTCTTGAGACTTGAAAAGACAAGGGGAAGTCTGTAATATACCCAACGGAATGATAAATTACTCATAATAATTTAATTCCACTATTTGTAGGGAGATTTAAAAATCTCCAAGTTTTTAGTATTTTTAGAATTAGTTCTATAAGGAGACGTTGTATTCATTCAAAGTATATTATTGTAGTTTGTTTGGAAGAATAATCCAAGTTTACGACCCGTTTAACTATTGAAGAAATATAGAATTTAGCATGACTTTAGAATATAATTAACATTACTATTTGTTATGATTAAAATATTTTACATAATTCCCATATTTTAATTCAACTATGTGAATTCAATTATATAACTTTAATTATGTGATGGTAAATGTTATCATTCAATAATCAGACACTGATCTAAAATAAACAACAAATTCTTCCCCGTGAATTCTTTTAGGAACGAATACGATTAATCAGGAAGTATTCGATTCATATATCTTAACAGGCTTAGAAACTGACTTTTTTCATACCGAGTGAAACATGACGCTATAATTTATCTGCGAAAGACCTACCTGCCAGAAATAGAAGGAAATTTAAAAAAAGGCTGGAATGTTTTAGAACTTAAAGAAACAAACAATTTAACAAATTTTTATTTTATTTCGATAGTACAAAGACTTCCACTGAGACTACAATCATAAACTATCTTAAAAATCAACGTCGTTTTCACAAAAAAAGACAGCATTTGACGATTTTCATAAAAAGCCATATAGTCTACAAAAAGCCATTTTCATTCTTGTAATACCCTGGCCCAACAACATACAGACTTATGTGAGTTTTCTGCATGCAATTCTGCTGATTATCTTAAGGGATTAAATATTTTTTAAAACTCCAACTTCAAAAAAGGTAGGTACTGAAAAGTAAAACTTAATTATTTCAGAATAGCTACCTTCTTAATTGCAATAAATAAATAAATTACTTATTTTTGAAGTCGATGCCAGTACTGTCGACCGACTTATACAAATTTATGATTTAATTTATAAAGTAAATTTCATACTTTAACATCCAATATACTCAAGATAACAAATATATATACTCGAGATAACAAATATAAAGGTTTTATTTTTAATATAAATTTTTTATTTGTTTATGTTGATCGGCGGTGCTAGCGTCGACTTAAAAAAAGAGTAACTTAGTAATTTATTGCAAATAAGTATGTTTAGTCTATTTCGAATTAATTATTTTTTAATTTCTTAGTACCTACCTTTTTTGAAACCGGTTTTTAAAAAAATATTTTATTTTAGAATTTTTAGAAAATTATATAATTATTAAGTCACGTGAAAAAGCTAGTGTATAAATAATTTCCGCTTTGTCTAAAGGATTCTTTATGAGGATTTCCTTCTCCATATCCCAAATTAAATATCAGATTTGGCAAAGTGCTAACTAAAGTAACAACTAACTAGTAGCATATATATTGAATCACGGTCGATTTACTACCAACCGGTAAGGATTTGCTTTATTCATCTTCAGAAATCATATTCACATACTGACCTGGTCGATATTGGAATTATTTTGCAAGGTAAAAACTATCAGTAGTAAATACCTTGAATTACCTTTGATTTACTACTGACCGATAAAGAGTTCCATTGTTCATCTCCAGAATGCATGATCAGACACTGTCATGAACGATAGTGTAGTTATTTTGCAATGTAACAACTAACAGTAGCAAATATCTTGAATCATTTTCAATTTAAAAATCTTTAAGTTCTCCAGAATTAATCATCAGACCCTGATCTCATCGATGGTGTCATAATTTTGAAAAGTAACTTTAAGGTACTAGTAGCTAATATCTTTAATCACGGTTGATTTATTAATATCCGTTAATGATTTCCATTGTTCACCTCCAGAGCTTATCATCACACCCTGGTAAGTGGTGTAGTTATTTTGCAAAATAACAACTATCCGTAGCAAATATTTTGAGGCATAGCTGAATTACTGCCATTCTTTAAGGAGTTCTATCGTTCGGTTCTGGATCTCATCATTATACCATCATATTTATATGGAACAACCCCTGTAATACTCTCTTTCAAATAAAAAATATGCATTAAAATCGGTCCACTCGGTAAAGAATTATCGCTGAACATACATAAAAAAAGATTCTGATGAACTCGAGAACCTCCTCCTTTTTTGGAGTCAATTAAAAATATTTATTTCAATTTGCTTGAGAAAGAAAAAAAAATCCTACAACTCCTAGACTAATATGAAGACTGATATTTGACTACCTTGTTATTTGTCCCAATAAGACATTTGAATTAGGAGTCTCTCCTTCGAATTATATTGTTAAATTCTATTAATTTTGTATCCTTATTTTTGAATTTAATATTTACTTGACGCGTCAAGGTAACAATCGATCTGCGCAAAGAAAATGGTGGCCATCACCCATGAAGCTGCTCGATTTTCCGAGGTAACGTTACCTTATTTGTTAGTTTGAAACAGTTTATACGCCTGCAATATTTGTCAACATTAGAAAATTAAGTAACTAATATTTTTTGACATTTATAATATTAGTAAGGATTATAATGTAATTTTCGAAAGATATAATATTTCTCTCTCTTTGGGATCACACTATACCTTTGACTTGTAAAATCGGGTATTGTAACACTATACACATATATACTTGTTCTCGGTCGCTGTGGGTTTATTTAGATAAAATATTGTTGTTAATAGTAGACATTATAGTTTTAAGTGTATTTTAATTCTGTAAAGCTGCAAATTGTAAGAGATAGTTTAAAATGATTATTTAATATCGGCATCAAATATTTCGTACATATATTTTATTCTCTGACTCGTTTACGTATATAAAACATATAAATATTTTGATAGGCTTCAAGCGTGTCTTTGGTTTTAGTTTACAAAAGTGAATAAAGAAATTAGGTTAAATGTTATACAAATATAATTTTGTAAACATTATTATATATAACCACATACTATTAACATGCAAATGTGTTATTAGCCTCAGAATATTTTGTTTTAATCGGAACATTTTGATCTTGAACTCGGTATAATTCGTTTTCAATGCATGGAAGTTAATATAAATTATTAACAATATTCTTAATTAGGTACTGAGTGTGTGACATAAATTATCACATTTATTTTTCTTAAAGAACTAATTTATGTTCATTTACAGGTTATATTACATTTTATTTATTATTATTCATTGAAATTTTGTAATACATCATTGTAATTTTCATTGAAAAATAATTGATCAGTAATAAAATGATGCGCAGAGAGTGACAGAATTATATCGCGGGAAAGAACATATTCAAAGTTTAATTTGAAGCTAAAAGAACTTAAATTTTTATTGATTTGCGGTAATTATTTTGCTATTGAGTATCCGTGATAATATATGAGTAAATATTGGCATTTAAAAATAAAATTTGTTTTAAAATGTTTATGAAATTAATAATGTTTCAATATCCGTTACTTATTCAACGTATTGAGAGAAAAGTGTTTTGTGAACAAATATTATTTGATAGAATATTGATAAATTTCAATATTTTTTATCTAAGGTCCAGAATTCATGACGCTCGATAGTTTGGAATTTCACAATCTGTGGACTTTTATCACTTTTTCTTCCCAATGCATTATTCAAATTTTCCGACATGTCTTGTGCTTTATTTATTCTCTTTAAATATATTTTATTCCTTAAAACTGCATACTCCTTTTTACACAGGAGAATTTACTTTATGTGCTATCTTTTATTTACACGTATCATCAGTTCTTCATATTTCAACATCAATTTCTAATAGCGTACGTGGGTCACAGGGATTTTTTCCACAATTTGACAATTTCCTATTTATTTACTTGCAAGCTCGTAGAATAAACATTTAAACACTTGTCGGTTAGATATTAGGTCTATTTCAGTAACATTTTGAACTTACTATTGGAAAACTAATATTTTAGTTAGATTTAACTGCTTTGCTTCTAGCATTTTTGTTTTTTGCATTAAAATTAATATTAAGTCTATATTTTGGGATAGTGATCTTTGTTACTCATAAGTCTTTTAAGATCGTATAAAGTTTATTTAAATTTTTTAATTACATTGAGGGCATATTTAACAAATTTTAGCAAAAATAGTGGTCTAACGATAAATTAAATGGTTTTTATGTATAATTTAATCATCAAACTATTGTTATATTTTATCAGTTTATCATCATAAGTTGGAACTATTCAGTTCACAATAAATTTGTTTAGACGTTAATTTTGAATACAAATATACATATATATATATATATATATATATATATATATATATATATATATATATAGTCATAATTTGTTTTAATGATAGAAATAAATTGTTTATCCAGCTGGGTAATTAAAACGAGTTTTAGTTATTGTTTAAATCGTTATCAGTAGACGCTATATGCATTTTATCTATGTATATTGTATATACATAAGAGTACGTGCACAGTCCGTGTGATGAAGACTAAATTAAGCTCGTTTATCCATCATCCTCGGTAGTATAGTGGTAAGTATCCCCGCCTGTCACGCGGGAGACCGGGGTTCGATTCCCCGCCGGGGAGGATTAATTTTAGCCCTTTTACCCTTTTTTGTAAGTTAAAAACAAGCTAATTAATAAATAATTGTTTATTTTAATAAGTAACTCAAGCATATGTCCGCCGTTCCCCTTGAGGGTTGCGATGTTGCAGATGTTGCGGTGTTGTTATTATTTGTCATTTATGTATGCTGTTGATGTATAAATATACGTTTTAGTTTTTTTTAGTTTAAAAATTGTTTAATACATATTTTATCGTGCGCAAATTGATTGTCGTAATTTTCCATTTTAACCACAATTTCGTTTAAGTATTCATTGAAATTAAATTGATTTAAATGATTTAATTTTTATATACTGCATAATTGTTTGATAACTTCACTGTTTTTAGTAAAAAAATATTCATAAAAATATCTTTCTATTACTTTACTTTGGAATAAACAAAAATCACTTTGGTTTATTTATTACAAGAGAATAACAAATAAATTGTATGGAGATTTCAGAATATTTTCGAAAATGATTGTTTTTTAGGATTCCGTCGTGAAACAACGGACCCTTATAATTCTCTCATTTTCGTCCATTTGTTCGTTCTTCCGTTTATCCTTCCGGCCAGCTGTGACATTATCAAAGTTTTTGCAATTTTATAACTAACTATTCCTCATATTTTTAGGTCATAATATACTTGCAGTATTTAAACCTCAATTTGTTTTTAAATGTTCTTATGTAGACTTTAATAAAATTTCAGGCCATCAAATTTCTTTTTTAGGATACTGTATCAAACAGAAAAACGGTATTTTTAGAAAATCACCGGCCTGTATGCTAGTCCTTCCGCCACAGCATTTTTTTTAGAAACGATCCGACGTGGATGTGGCATATATCTTATTGACCCACGTATTTTACACTAACTAACTTTTTTAAAATATTCAAATATTGATTAAAACGATGGTAAATGAAGGTGAAATGAGGATTGTTAAGAGGAATATAAAAATGTATTGTAATATATTTTGCCAAATTTTAAATGGCATATTTCAAAAGATATTCTAAAAATTTGAGAAAATGTGATATTCTTATTCCTTATTTCCGAAACATAACGAACGGAAAATCAATTAAAAAACTCTGATTAGAAGTTTATAGATGAAATAGAGTATTACAGCAGATTTCCTGTTTTTTTAAATATGCACCTTGTTTTTTATTACCGTGAAAAACATAGTACTTTTATAATTTGTAAAATCAATATTTTTAAATAGTTTAATAGAAACAATACCTATCCTTAAATGTTTATAAATGTCTGTATGTAGACGGAACACTTGTGATGAAAACTCTATCCCCATTTGACAGTTTTTATTAACATATTAGGTAAGGGGACATACAAACTAGTAGTAAAAAATATTTGTTAGGCATTTCATCGAGTGAGCTATATTAAATATATCTTTTAGAATGAATCTGTGGTGCCATTTACCATTTTCCATTTCGAGGTTCTGTTTAACGCTTGCAAAGTATTAAGCTAAAAAATTACATGCAAGCTTTTTCCACTTTCTTGTCCAACAGTATTAAACCTGACCCTAAAACTTTGGAATGAAAAATACCAACATGTAGACAATTACGGAACCCAATTATATGCGTGACGTGCATTTGATCAGTTTTTTTAATGTATCGATTGGAGGCTACTAGCTTCATATCAGAAAAAAGTCAAAACCTCAGCAGTCTAAGCGGGTATTGCCAACGGATACTATTTAAGCTAATTAAGGTTCCCTACCTCAGACGTAAAACGGAATTTTAAAGGAGGTATCGGCGCCTATCTTTCTTTATGTAGCTATTTTCCCGGGTTCTATTATTGGTATCGACTTGAAGTGAGTTATAGTTACGGAATTACCTTGTTTGCGTATTTCTTCTGAAAAACATTTTGGAAAAATTTACATTTTTACTTTTCAAAATGAGACCAGACACGTGAGGCCGAAAGTTAAAAACCAAAAAATAAAATCATGTAGATTAAATTAAATAAAACATTACATACGAAAAAAATTTGTTAAGACTTTGGAAGACTATTTCTATTTTAATTTAAGGTGCATAGTGTTTGACATGTGATCAAATATTTAAGACTGTGTGTACCTTCTGTATAAAATTATAATTATGATAATAATTATTGTAATTTCATTCTATTGTTGCACTCGCATATAATTTACTTTCGATGTCCGGGCAAAAGTGACATGGCGCCAGTACTTTGTTAATTTGTCTGGGGACTGAGATCTGGACTCCGACACGGGAATTCATCAGCTGCGTGTGAGCGAGAGGAGCGGCAATGTAAACGAATAAAAAATTCCAACAAGGGCAGATGGAAAGCTACTTTTTATATCATGTTCCATGTTCAAGTGTAATTCGATTTTTAAATCGTGTCGCGTGATTTTTAAATATTTTCGTAATCGTATAAGTTGATTTACCTTTCTATTATTTTAAACATCTTCCGAATCTAATATTGCACAATAAAAACGACATGTATTAAAAGTCGAAACTTTTATATATGTCGTTTTTATTGTAAACTAAATAAAGATAATATATTAGTAGAATTACATAATATGTTTTGAGATGTACATACCCCATTTTTATTTCGAAAGGCCGATTGGGAAGGGGAAAGGCTGAAGGATGTAGGAAATACGCTGAATAATATAAATTTAGACAAATGAGTTAAACAAATAATTATTATTTCAGATCATATCCAAGTTCGGAAAAACAATAAAAGTGGTGCAAAGTAGACTGATGATGATCGCGCAACAAGTCCATCAACGTAATTTAAATGAAACCAATATTTTCAAAAAGCAACGCCAGATTTTTTTTTTAAATATTGGTTTCAAAGCCAGATTTTTATTTAAATAAAAACCTGGCTTTTTTTCAGGCCTACAAAGCCAGATTTTTATTTAAATGACATAAACTCATCGCAACTAATGTCCCGTTTCTATTCATGTAGAAACGGAACCCTCAATGCGCTAGTTTTATTCGCACCAAGCGGGTTTATTTTTTTTAAATGGGAAAGTGTTGCATTTTTCATTGTTCCATTCCCTGATATTTTTTTCAATCCTTTTGTTATTTTTTTTATTTTTAATTCCCTATAATTATAACAAGTAAGGTAATGAAAATAGTACAAAAAGAAATATTTATAAATAAACCTTTCCAGACCTCCGAATTTGCACTTCAAATTTCATAATTTCACTGCTTTTTCATTAATTTCTGTTTTTATTTCATTTTATGTATAAGAATTATTTTATTCTTGTTCTTAAATACTGCATAAAAAAATATTTTTAATTCATTAATTTGTTTTTTTTATTAAGTTACACATTGTTTTATTTTACTTGGCGAATAAATTCTTGATAACTTAATAAATACTTAATAAATCACGACGAGTATTTTATATTTCATCATGTATATATAAAATTACACCTTCCAAAAAACCCTCCAATGAAATGGAGGACAATAGCTACTATATATACAAACGTTAAAATCTTACTTGCCTTTCTCATAGGTCATAGTCAGATAAAAGTTTTTGCCTGGTATTTTATCAAAATGGGAATGAACTGAAATTTTTTTTTGTTGAAATTTATTGATGGCAGATGAAGATTGATGTTTACATTCCGCGCTTCCGAAACGTTTGGCGGTTTCCAAAACTTTTGACCTATCGTTAATCTGAATAAATTTTATGCTTCGGCGGGATGCGAGTTTTGTTGAAAACCATATATTTATTGGGATGTAAATAATGGATTGATTCAACTGAATGGCGAAAAATGATTACAGTTTGAATAGATCTGTTTCCACCAATATGCAGATTAAGGTTGGATACACATAAAAACATTGATTTGTACAAAACATAACGACAGATTCGTTATCATTATTATATGATGTAGTATTATTTCTACTTTCTTTAATTTCTTTACCACGACCTAGGTTTCGTTGTATTACAACATCTTCAGGTGGGATATTATCTTTGCTAATATACCACCTGAAGATGTTGTAATACAACGAAACCTAGATCGTGGTAAAGAAATTAAAGAAAGTAGAAATAATGCTACATCACGTAGTTTCATTTAATTGCGTATTATTATTGTTGTTGTTATTACTATTATTATTATTATTATGTACAAGATCTAGATTGTGACTGAGCAAAAAATTAAATATTTTTTATAGCGAATCACTATTAGTGTGTAGTAGCTGGTTTGGTTTAGTTCGCGATTGCGGTTTTTTGACGTTACAGACAAGTTCCATAACATAAATTTGGAAAACTAAGTAAAAAATCGCCTATCCTAAGTTTTTTATGCTCCACATTATATAACTTTACGTACGTAAATCCTTCATCGAATATTTTTTGACCCATTGTATTAGAAGTGCAAGGAAATAATTTTATGCTAGTGAATGAGATTTATCTCTGAGTGATATAATTACTGTGTATATTATTATTTTCATTTCCTTTTGGTCTAAAGAAAAGTAACGTAAAATAAAAGTTTCATATCTTGATAATCCTTCGTTAAAATTTTGGAAATTCATTGAATAAATATTACTGTTTCATTGGAACCAAATTTTTGGAGTTCCTTATCCCGTCAGGCAGTGTGTGCCTGTTTGTCACACCCTTGCAATTTTCATAGTTTTAGACCTACGACAATTATATTTTGAAAGATTAAAAGAAATTGTGAACGGTAATGGGACTCCTGGCAGGTGCGAAATACATATTTTTTAAAATTTTTTTTGGATTGAAATATTTTGTTTGAACGAATTGAAAACGAAAGACAAATATTCAGATAGTAGTTGATAAAATAATATTAATTTGTATTGGTATTTTATTAATATGAAATAATTTATGACAAATGTATCTTAACCATATATTGAAAATATATTTTTTAATTTTATAATGCCGTTCGTCAACAAAGCGCGAAGCTTGCCAAATTAATTCGAAAAGAGCCGATAAGGCGTAAAGCTGGCCGAATTAAGTCGGAAAGGATCGACAAGACGCGAAGTAGGCTGAATGACAGGTCGCGACGTGCCATCTGAACGTTTAAACTCCCATCCAAACGTACCATTAGATGTTTCACATCAACAATTACACTTTTAAGATACTTTCCCACACATATGAAATGGAGTATCATATTTTTTACCGCGTCCAATCGCTTGGGGTGCCATTAGATAAGCACATCAAAATGAAGTTGATAGTTATTGACCATTTTATCTTTCATCATCTTTTCTTTCATTAGACATCGTTAATGAAATATTAAGTTTCATAATTCATTCAATGAATTTAGAATTTTTCTCTACCTTCACAACACTTGGTCTAAAAAATGTTGTAAAAGCTGTCTACGGTTTTCCATAAATTATAAATTTAGAGGAAGACCGCGCGTGCCGCAGAGAAAGGTTAATGCCGTTACGTCTGACATCCTCCAAGTTAGTTTTTTTCTGTTTTCATTCGGATTGTATGTATGTCACTTTTAATGTAAAATAGTTTAAGCATATTTAATTTATTATAAAGTTTTTATTATTGTAGTTAATACATTGCTTCACTTTATTGAAAGTTTTATTTGACGTAATTTTTGTGCAGACTGATTGTTTGAGAGACGTAAGTAATAATATAAATATTGCAATTGTCCAAAGTGATATCCTAAAATTAGAATAATGTATTTTTAAAACAAGAATTTACAAAAAAAATCGTGTTTTTATTTTCGTCTACACAAATCCACATGTTACTGAAAAGGAATGGCTATTTCAGTAGAGGCTGATTACATATTACAAAAAGACATAATGTTGAAATTAGTTACCATTAAGAAGAGAATTTTATTTTATACTAGCTGTGCCGCGACTTGCTTTGCGCAAACTACTGAAAACAATTCTGATGCCGTTTTTTAAAAGTGTACTTCCACACTTCCCCTCTGGCCACTCACATTTAGCCAATACATGTCTCGGGGTAAAACTTCATTTCGCGATTCAAAATCTGTACAGTGCTCTCTTTTGACGTATGTAACTATACTATACATTGTATAATTACTTTGCCTCGAGTAGCTAGGCACTCCTTTTTTGTTTTATTAATGTCATGTAAATATTTTTTTAAAAATATCGAATTTGCACATCATATGATTGATTCTATCGATTCCAGTGAAATACAAATTAATATTACATCAAATTTATCTCTAATTTTCTTCAGTCTTCATTTGTATCAGATCAATTTTTTTGTAATTTTCACACACATCATCCAGTAGAAAAAAATTACAAAAATCTTAATGCATCGTGTATATTTTATGGCCACTGATTTTTTTCGTAAATGATTTGAATGTGCAGACAGGCAAAGTTTACAGTTTTATAATATTTATTTTTGTATAACATATCGTCTAGTTATCTCTGATTCGGGTCCACCGGTGAGTTCAGAAAATACGCTACAATTAATCTATTCTGTTTTTGCAATACCTGAAGTATCCACCATGATATCTGTTGATGTTCAATGTGATAAGAGACATTGGGCATGAATGCATATTTGTACGAATATAATATTCGTCGCCGTGGTGTATTGAATTGATCAAATAGCGGAAGGGGCTTTGACAATGCGTCGCACCGCTGAGCCGATTCGAATCCCAGCCTAGCGGAGCTGGAGTGATATTCATAATCGTGTAACTAAAATTTCACCGACTAATGATTGGGAGAGCCGTCACTGGTGCGAGAACCTGCGCACTACGATCATGAACCCACCTGTCCAGCGTCACGATTATGGTAACTTATAACGATAGGCATGTTGGGGAGACCCATGTTGGGTATAATTCCAAATAAGCAGTCTTTTATAGTATTGTGGGCGTTTTCATCACCCTAAAAATAGTTTATTCTGTTCTGATAATTTCTACAACCTGTGTAGTGGTAAAAGCCTATTATTTTATATAAAGTGACATTATGTATTGATGTGTTTTACTATATTGCTATAATTGATAAAAAGGAGAGCATTTCCAAATGAAATAAATAAAGTATATATCCGTCTAATATTGTATTTTATTTTTAAACCTATTACAAAATCTAAGAAGATGTTATAATTGAAGTGATGAAAAAGAAATTATGGAGACAAATGATAGTTCGTTATGAGTGGGTAAAGTGTAGACTACTGTGAGCTGAGGTTAAAAGAGAATTTCTAGAAAGCAATATGATGGATTTTATGATGTGTCATATAATCATATGATATATAGATATATATATATATATATATATATATATATATATATATATATATATGAGGCTGCAATAAATGTATGAATGTAATGTTTAACTTTTTCTTTTAACCTGTATTTAGTTGAGTACATAAAACATTTAAATAAACATTTAAATAGTTGAAAATCGTTTGTTCGGAATAAGGAGTACAGTAGTTGAGTACTTTTTTATCTTTTTAGTTGGGTAACAACTTAATGCTAAAGGAAACGAACGAATAAATAAAAAAAATTAGTAAAGGTTTCTTCAATATCTTACATTTATTTAAATAATACTAGTGAGAAATTTTATGTAACAGAAAAATGTGGGTGTAGTGGCTTAGGGAGAAGTATTTTGGGTGATTGATATATTTTTCTTTCTTTTTGCAGTAATAATTAGAATAAAAGTGGCTTATGGAGTACAATAAATTATTCTAGAATTTAGAGTAAAAGTAGTGGCGCCAGTTTGCTGACGTTGTTCGGTTACATGGGTTATGAAACATGAATTCATACAGTTTTAAATGATTGGCAAAATTTTTTTTTCTCCAGACGTAGCTACGTTCATGCCTGCATAATAAATTTAATATCGTATTATAAAGGTTTTCTAGGGAGTTTTTCCATAAATGTTAAAAATTTTCCCAGCATTCGTAATTTACACGTTTAAAAAACAGCGGCGCACACGTTTTATTGGATGCTTTACCCCATAATATGATTTAATAATTATGTAATAGCACATGTATTTCTGCGTAACTCACTCGTTTAAGAGATACTGCCGGTAAACAAAAGCACGTTTGTCACATTTTTGTTTTCGTGATTTTTTTTACAAATTTTGAGTTTTCATATAACCCTTGGCATGCTTTTCGAACCCCGAGTTATATTGTTTTCTGTTTAATTTACTATTTATTTTGACATTAATAGCATTAACATAAATTTTTATCTGGCGGTGTAGCTGTGTCCACCTAAGAAAAATTGATCACGTCGGAATATTATTTCATAAAGTTGCATTATTTATTGCTTTTATTTGAGTGTAAGTAATGGATTAATAGCGAAGTGTAATTATTTTTTAATCGTTCAATATAATAAAAACTAGTTTTAATAAATCTGTAACTTTATTAAAATTACCATCTTTAACCACCGTTAATCGATATTCAAAATTTTCGTTAAGTTTCCTCAATGATATTCACTTACTGATTATTAAAAACTTTCAGCGACTTTTTATTACATTTCTTAAATATTGCAGGAAACTCGTTAATAACAAATCATCAGGTATGTGCTTTGACATATTTTTTGAGGAGGAAAATCAGGAGTGAGGTCGCGTTTTGAGTTATTTTGCTCTACAGTTCACGACAATAAAAGATTTTTGAATCAATTTTTTTTTAAATTAATAATGTTTGTTTGAAAAAAAACATAGATATTATTAAGGCTCGAAAACGTTTACTTTGATTTCTATGTTTTTTTTTGTAAATATATGTAATGTATAAGTAATACATATATAAATATACAAAATATAAGGAAAAAAGAGAAATTACATAAAAAAGAAATTACAATTTTCATTTTGACCCTCGCACATCGAACTTTTATTGTACAACTTAATGGCGCATCATTTTTCTATCCATGAAAAGTCATATTTGAGTCAATGTTGTATTGTCGATACCTTAATCTTTAGATTTCCAAGTCTTTACTACGCGATATTCGTACCTTCAATATGAAATATATTAAAGAATCGATTGAACGTAATAAAGGCTTCAGTGTTTCCGCGAGATCCCTACATTGAACAAAGCCAGATGACAAAGCTGAAGGCTTGTTAAGGTACTCTAGATATCGGAACTTTTGAAGATGATCGAGGTGTTCTGCGAACAATTTTATACCTCATTACAAACACGTGCAGATAATACGGTCAATAACCCAAAGGCCTAGATGTCCTGACGTTATTTCGGATATATCTTGGACGTCAGCATCGACTAGACTAGAATGGAAATGACTCCAAACTCGAGAAAGCAGATGGAATGCAAGTATGAAAAATTGGATGCCGAAAGCATGGGGCTGATCTTTGCGAGAGTCCGTCACGAAGACTCATGTTCAGCAGTAAACATCTTCCTGTTGTTGATCAACATATGACTTAAAAAATATACATACATTTCTGAAGCAAAGAAACCATTTAAAAGCAAATAAAAGAGCAAGGAAATTTCCAAGGCGTCATTTCGTCTACTTTACGGGTCTTAAAATACAGTTAATATATAACATGTATCTTAAGTGCTTCTTATGGACTTAAGTTTCAAACAAAGTTATGTTCTCTGTATTATAAAAAAATTGAGTGCATTGGTTAGGATGACGTCGCTCTCAATTAACGCATCTTTTGTTTCCGGTTATCTTAATATACGCGCTGTCCTGATAGTCAAATAAATATCAACTAAAAAAACGTAGTTAAAACACTTGGAGTTGTTTTATTGCATTGCAACAATTATATGTTTCGACATATTCTGATCTAAATTCTATATTCATACTATATGATATATGTTCATGCTCTGAACTAAAGTTAGTGTGCGAGAGTTTCCACCACAAATGTACGTCTCATTATTTTATTTGCTTTTAAATTTAAATCACTTCTCAAGTGTCCCTTTTTTCTACTCATTTCGAATGGCGTGACTTAAAATCATTAATATGTCGAAGAAATTTAAGTGGCTATTCCACATTCAGGCCTGAGAGTTTCGCAGTTTCGGCCATACCGGGAGTACATACAAAGATAATTCTATAAATAGATAAATAATTTACACTGTTGTTTTCAATGTATTTTTTATTTTTAATTATTGTCAGTTTCAAATCCATTTCCTGATTCCATTATTACATTATGCACCCGACGCCTATTTTTTGGAACAACGAAATATTTTCGAAATAAAAATATTACATAGACTAACATAAAATAGGTCAATAAATCTGCATTGTTTTTTTGCATATTACAATAATTATAATACGTACCGTTCGCCAATTTACTTATTTTTCTGAAGTGTTAACACAAATTGAAGGCAAATGTTTTGTGAATCCTAAGTGGTACCAAAACATTTGCCTGTTAAATAAGCAAGATACCTTCATTGAAAAGTGATCCATCTTTTAGGGAGACCTAATGTCAAAAAAATATAATGAATTTGATATTATATATATTCTTTGGAAGTAATATAATTATTTATTTGAAAGGAAATACTTTTTTTACATTCATACTCCGTTTACTCATTTCTAATTATATTACATGTGCAAAGATACATAACAGGTTTTAGCATTAGGTTAATAAATTATAATATAATTTATTTGCCTTTTTCCTAAAATGAAAATTGTTATACAAGTGTATAATCTCATAGGATTGAATATGTTTCGGGGATGCCTTTGAACTATTATATTTACGATGTCTTTATATTGTCTTGTATATTGGATTCTTGAGGAATATGCATATAAGAAAATAAAACAAAATTTCAGTTTTTTTCACCTAAGGCTTTATTATGTCATTTGGGAAGGTATCATAAAATATTGCCAGCATTCATAAACTGAAATGTCATACAAATTTCGTCAGGAGGATAATTTCCATTACGGCAAGTTTTTATTCGGATATAACTATAAGTTTTACGTTTTTTTAATTTTATCATCTAATAGAATTGTGATTGCTTTCTTAAATCGAGGTTATGAGTGTCCATATTTTTATTATTTCACTTGGATTGCGAATATATAAATGACTTTTTTGGGGTTAACATTGAAATATAAAAGCATACATATTTAGACAATTTATATTGTTATTTTCATAGCTTCACTATATTTGCCTAATTTAATTAGCCAATTTGACGATATATTTCACCTACGAAAGAGGAGTGTCTATAAAAAGTAGAAAAATAATTATTTGACTCTGCAAGTGCTTTTAATAAAATTACTGGGTTTATACTCACTAAAGAAAATATCACGGAACCATTTGACGTCAACAAGTGTAGCTTTAAAGAAGTTTGATATTTTTCAAGAAAACACCAACTTTCTATGAAACTTCAGAGGAAAAGACAGTATGTCATATTTAAGAGACTAAACAACATAAATGTTGGACTACAAAAAAGTATCAGGTCAAAGTGTAGGATCGCGTATGTAACTTTTATAACTTAACGTCATACGATACACGGAATCTGTATTTTTAGCATTAATTGTTCTGCTTTTAATGAGTGCGGTTTTTTAGTGCCAACGTATTATAAAAAAAATTTGTGGATGTAGTACTACGGAAACTAGTGGAACTAGTACTACGAGAATTCCTTGAATATTTAAGCATTCATAAATATTTAATGGTACATCATTTTCCTATTAAACTGTTTAAAAAAAAATTAATTTTAGGACGAAAATATATTTCTTTCTTTACGTTCATAGGGGTACATAAAAAACATTTTTTTATGTAAGGTAACTACTAATTAACGATTTCAGATTTTTTTCCTTTACTTGCTCTGTGAGACTTTGCTTTTTGCCAAATTTCGTGATTTGAGGTCAATAGGAAGCACCTTGTAGGTTTTGATTTATTGGCGAGTGCCAAAATATGTGATATAAATGGCCGGAACGAAAATATGTCGCCTAATATATCTTTCACATGCGCATATTAAAAAAAAAAATGTTGACATGGTCTAACTACTAATTTACAATTTTCGGATTTTTTTCCTTTAATTGTACTGTGAGAGATCTTTCTTGTATTCATCCAGATTTCATGAGTCTTGATCAGCGGGAAGTACTCTATGGGTTCTGACTTATTTGCGACTGAATAAAAAATGCAGCCTAAATGGCTGTATTTTTATAATTTTTTTATTGGGCTGACTTAGAAGCTTCATTTTTTTTTCTTAGAAGCTTCACTTTATAGCATCAAGTAATCATAGATCTAAGTATTGGACGTTTATTTCAATTTGATACCTCCACGCGGTACTAAGACTGTCTTCCTTTTGAGGTATGGAACCCGAAAAATACTAGCTTTGATTAATATTAGTTATTTAATTGAATCAAAATGTACTTTAATTTATGTAAATATATAAAGACAAAAAAATCATTTGGCGGTAAATGCCCGTCTTCGTTTGATGACAATTACATCGAATGTCTTCGGAGCCGCTACTAGGTTTGGTATAAAATTATATATTAAACTTCATGCTGGTAATAAAAGATAACTACCCTAATATTTTTGTTGCTTCTACAGTTCACATGGAAATTTTCAAGTTGTAAATATTTCCTCCAGACATTGTTCTTTGTGGTTATTTATTACTCACGAATTAGTTCTGTCTGATAATTATTTTTATTTTATTTAATCAAAATTGCAGTTTTTATTTGTAAGAATTTGACAGCCTGAAAGAACTTCCATGACATTATTCTATTAATAAAATAGTCTACTTCTGATCATATAGATATCATAGAAATATGTTTGTAAGCAAATTAGAGTTTCTATCAATATCTTTGTGCTAATGTCAATCATTTAATTTAAATTGAGAGAATCGCTCATTATACTTATGAGGGAGTGCCAATGGTAGAAAAATCTGGCGTCAGGTATGACTATATATTATGAATTAAGTATTACCCATGTTGCAAACGAGTAGGTTTTTCAACAGTGGAAGATTTTCCATAAATTGTTTCAGAAATTATATGCAATCGGAATAAATTTGGAAATAAAAAAAAAATTTAATAATATTTTAAAACTGAGTTTGCTTGTCGAAAAAAGAATATATTTAACTGAACATTATATTAAATCCCTTCAAACTATATTTTTTTGAATTTCTTGTATTCCTTAAATAAAGCATATTATCTTCAACCAACATATAGTAATTTCAATAAAAAGTCAAACTATGTAAATATCGGTTTAAGCAGTTTTATGTATGTAAAGCAAGAAGATGGGGAAGAAAATTTTTCTGTTTTCCATAAATATCACATTTTCTTTGTTGCATTATTTACAATACGGAATTAAACACGTATACTTTATGAAATTTTACGTAATGGGGAAAAGCGATATTCGCATAGGTTTATGACGTTGTATATATTTACTTAGAATTACGTCTAAATGCTGCAGTAATGAGGTTAGCAAGTATGTAATCTTAATTTATTTTCCATGAAATCACAATACTTACGTGTACTGTACATACGTTCATAAATACATGGATACATTGTAAATACGCCTTGTGCGCCTTATGTTGATGAAGTGTCTCTTATATTGTTTTTCCTTTTTCATTGTCGTTGTCTCTATTGAAGATCGGCCTGAATCTATCCTACGAAAATATCTGCTCGCTCACTTTGATACATAGGTGCCCGCGCTACAGGTGATATCATGTGTACAAAAAATATATATTCGTAGTCGAATTACTTTTTCGGTAACTCTTATCGCATTATCCTGAATATGTTTTGCTCCAGTTTCTTATTTAGGCCTTCTTTATTACGTCTCTGCCGCATTTACCATTAAAGTAAATAAATAAATTAACTTTTGATGTAATAGAATATAATCACCCCATCTACAGACTGAGGCAATGAATTCAACATTTTATTAACGAGTTTAAATGCGATTTCCTTTCAAACAAAGCGCTATCACTCGATATTTAATTACATCTTGTGAATGTTTAGGTATTGTCATCTCATTCAGCTAGTACCTATAGTTATAAAATTTCTCCTTTTATCTCATGTGCCCTTATTTAAGTTAACTTTACATCTCTTTTCATAAGCGAGTGATAGTGGCAAAATATGGATGCCTTTTTTGGTGAATTCGATTCTCGAGTTTACTTTTGATCTTAAATGAGGAAAAGATGTAAGCAGATTTATTTTAAAGTACTTTGTCGAAGAAAATATTTAGAATAATAGTATATCTTCAAGAAAGGTGTTATATAAAGTGCTCCCTAGCTATTAAAGAATAAATACTTACATTATTCACGTTGATAGCGAAACTTTAAAAAATCTAGGAATGAATTTAATTTTTTATTGTCACTGTACTATTTTCTTAAAAAAATAATATTTTTGTTGAAAATAGGAAAATCTGCAATTGCAATAACAATCTCTAATTTAATGGCTAAATTAGCTAATTCAATTTTATTACAAGCCTTAATTAATATATTTAATTACGCAATTTATTCGAACGAAATTAAAATTTCTCTCATTATTTAATCACCTGTGAATATTTTTAAAACAGGCGTTTAACAAATTTTTTCATGCTTTAATAAACATTTTTCCGTCTTTGTTTACTCTTATTCTCTGTCCTCCGTTTTATTATTCTTTGTTTTACCCATTTTTAACTTCCGTTGTGACTAGGAATTCCTAAAATTTAGTCTTGCATGTATATTATTTAAAATTGTTTGCAATAAGATTTGAACGAACTGTGCTTGTAGTTAATCTAAAGACAAGTGAAAATATTAGTAGTAGAAGTGAAAATATACCCTCTCTCCACCTACATATTTAAACTTGTGGTGAAAAGCTCCTTTTCTTACTCGAAGTAATGGGGTATTTTTGAGTACGTCTGTAATAAACACACCAGTTGATTCGAGCATCGAGGGTTCCCTAACTCTTTTGAAATGAAATTACTTCATTTATCATAAAGTTCGAGCGCAATAAGTAATTAGACATAATTAAATAGTCAGAAAATTATATATTATCATGAATATATCAAAACTATGCCGTCTGGAGTAATCCTTATTGTATTCCAACAACTTTTCCACATGCTTCTAAAAACTCTGTTTTTTTTTAATTCTAAATTCAGTAGTTTCCTTAATGAGCAGAAGGGATCCTCCCTTCTGCTTTTAAAATCTTAATTGTCGAAAAAAATGTTGGTTTTAAGCGAAAAATTTCCACGATAATTAATACAATTATGTTTCATAATTTACTAGTTAAAAAAGTGTTTAAAAATTATAAATTATTGTAAGTACAATTGAAGAATTCGAACTTTATCAGCTATTAGCATCATGGCATCATGGCTCATTCGTGGCAAGCTATGCTGTGGTGTCGGGGTATTAGATATATAAGTATATACCTGCAATCAGAATATTATTTGATTCTTATATATTTGCAATCAGAAAATCGGAACTTAAGACTTCTAAGGAGACTATGAATACATAGAAATAGTTCAAAATATTATGATATAGACGATTAACTTTCTGTGGTACTTTGGTTAATGAAATTTTAAAATTTTTAAAATTACTTGACTTTATGGCATTCAACTCAATCCGTCAAATATTATTAGCAACTTTATTATCTAAATGTTATTTATTATAAACATAAACATATGGTGGCATTTCAACGTGAAAAGTCTTTAAAATTGATTCCCAACGTGGTCAGAAAATCGTGCCCAAACGGATAATAGAAACTATTATCCAACTCGAAGTAATTTCTAACTTCTACACCTAAACTAAAAACAGATATAGAGCTGTCATTTTTCTAAATATTTTTGCAAAAGAAATTCAATATCTTCAGCCGAAAGTCTCTTACTTCTCATTCCTTTTATTAAACCTTTTGTTTAATAAATGGAAGTAAATGAATTAAACAACTCAAAACAAATGACGAAAGTGAATTAAACGACTCAAAACCAAAACTGTATATAACTTCAACATGTTTTACGTGATTGATATTTTTACGGAAATAACAACGTTAGTGTCCGACAAGCACTTCGACAATGTGTATTTTTCTCATTTCTAGTCACTTCAATTGTTTTCTTGCAATTTAAAAATTGAGTGTAAACACTAAAGGTAGGCAAATCCAATTATTCGTCATAGAAGTACATTCAATCACAATTCCTAGAATTATTTCTTGAAGACAATTAAATAGACTTATTTATTATATTCCGAATGTCAATTAAATAACTTTTATAGTAAAGCGTTTATGTCCTCTAATGGGACTTTTGGTTTTCAGTCTAATATTAAATGAGGTTGGTTGTTGCCACTTTTCTTACCTTTGTTTTTTAGAGCCCATAAATGTGAGAACCAGCTTTCTTAATAACAAAAGTAATGTGTTTCATGTAAATATATATTGTGCGTTTAAAAGTTATGAAAACAATAAATGTTTTATTTCTTCCTTTATTACAATAATAATCACAAAGATTTTATAGTTGTTTCTTTTATAAAACAAATAAGTTAAGAGCGTGAAATATTAGTCAAGGTATGACAACAATTTTAAATAAATCGTAGCAAATTTAAAATACATGACGCCAACCATTTTTGTTTTAAAAGTTATATTAGTTTTGTAATTCAGAATATCAAATTGTATTCGGGTACGGAACGAATCAAATAATTTGAAACTTTAAATGTTGGCTTTATCTCACGTTACAGGGACTATTTCCTGATTACATATAAAAGTAAAATATGTTTGGCATATGTGAAGTGATATACAACTATCCCTGAATTGGCCCACAGAGAAAGTTATAAATTAGATTTTAAACGGTAAGTATATATTAATGACTTGGTTTAACAAATATATTTTTAATAATGGACTGCACAATTTTTTTTGCTGAAATTTTGGTAAATTGAAAGCAAATGAATTAAAAACCAATGATTTATGTGTAAGTGAAGAGTTTGTTGCGTGGTTATCACATAAATTTTATGGTCATCATATTTATTTTGTGATTTGGATCTGCATATAACATAAGTTACATTCACAAGTAATAAACAACTGGTATTCAAATAATTGCAAAATTACGTTAATCTATCAACTAATTAGTAATCTGAAGACTCATTCAAGCGATGAGTTGACATATGGCGAAGCAAGGAAGTAAGTCAATTATTTTTTTCTCTAATGGTTTCCTATATTATCCTCGCTTATAATTGCATTACAATTGTTCACATATATATATATATATATATATATATATATATATATATATATATATATATGTATATATATATGTGTGTATATATATATATGTGTATATATATATATATATATATGTGTATATATATATATATATATATATATATATATATAAATATGAACTACAACGTATTATTTTTTAATTGACTATAACACACTTTATATATTTTTATTACCTTTTCAAGTCTTCAAAATTTGGTAATTTTATTGAAAGTTCCAGAATACTCAGATCTAGTCAAAATATTTTTACTCGCTGTCATATAAAGTACTAAAAGATAATGTTTTCAATTGCACTTAGGAGAATATTGATTTTTTTATTTTGTATAAGACAACCTTAATACTGCTGTACTTTGACCAGAACCAGATAAGAACCAAAAATATATTTGGCAGGCGGATTGCATAAAAGTACACAAAAAAAATAATTGACAATAAATACTGAAAAAGTGATTCAGCTCTACTGAGATATAGAAATAGACTCATATAAAAGTAATGCTGCAGGTTGTCTTATTTTTTTACCTACAGAAGAGAAAATCTTCTAATCTTTAAAAACGTTTTTAAATACGGACAAATATTGCGGGAAGATAATTTAGGTTAAAAATTTATTTAATTACAGTGAACAAAAAAGAAGAAAATAAATCTACAATTGCTACTAATTTTATCTCCAAGGGGATGCATAAAATAGATATTATATATATATATATATATATATATATATATATACCCTATTTACAATTTCTGTTCCGAAATTAAAACTAAGTCTTGAATAATAAAATTAACCAAACAGCATTTGGACTCAATGTTAAAAAAATGCATGAGTTTTATAAGCGATGCTGTGCTGGAATTATACTCTGAGAAGTATAATCTGTTATAATGTTGGTTGTGAAAGATATACTAAGCAGTATAATCATGTAACAAGAAAAAATATTAATAAGTATAAATATTTTAATAGAAATATCATATATTCTTAAGTCGTTGTTGATGTTTATATATGCCTAAGTTCTAAGTAATTGACTGGTTTATTACATACCGTACAAACGTTTTGAATATTTTCATAAGAAGCTAGTAAAAATAATTTTATGTAGGTATGTAGATGAAGCATAAAAAAAACGTGGAACCTCGCACGTTACCCCTATAATCGACGAGTGATTTTTAAATTTTATTCCTGATTGCAACTGAACATTATTAAGAATTCCTGTTAATGTAATAAAAGTGAAACGTTCTCTGATTATTTGTTTGTTAGTTATTTTTCAACCATAAAGACTTCAATTACATTTAAATAAAGATAATACATATTCCATGTTACAATATCGTTTATATATAATTAGATTATATGAGCAGAGCAGTAAACATAAACATTAAAACATTATTTGAGTATAGCAGTAAGCATAAACCCACGTAAAATGGAATGTGTTTCTATTAATTTTATTTATAAAAGTAGTGGAACATGTTTCACTTAATATTCCAATAAGTTAATTATTTCGCAGCATTTTAATCCAGACTTACCTCGTGTAAGTCACGCGGAGTATCGTGCTGAAATACAAAAATTTAAAAATTCGGTCAAATTTTATTGAAAACAATACTTACCTCGTAAATTTTTATAACTGTTCAACATCACGCGGTCAAAGCTGCCGACAATGCATATATAGGTAGCGGAAAGGTAAAACGAAATAAATCCCTTCAAAGCGGAAACAAACCCTAATCAAATTCTGTGACATTGTGTGATACGAGTTTACTGACATCTTTAGAAATAGCGATAAAATCTTCATTGTTTGCGCAGTCTCGCTATGTCGATCGACATTTTATCGACCCGTCTTTTAGTCAGCTTTTTGCTTTCTTTCATAATGATGCCTGAGGAATGAACGGATTTCTTTTATTACATTTGTATATCGCAGGAAAACTATACGTTACATTGAATTGTCATGAGATACCAGTACTTGCAGGGATAAAGAAAAAATATAACTGCAAATGGATAAATATAACATGATGAAGTATTTATTATAGTTCCTTTGAAAGTGTCAAAAATGTTTATGTAGTTGCAGGGTTCCGAGACGATTTCATTTTCATTGCATTTTTCCCTTTTTCATTTTTCAATATTCAATTCGTTCTTCTACTTAGATAGAGGTGGTTTCTAGGTATCAAGATCAGCTTATTGCATAAGATGTAATATTTATCTCCTTACCTTCGTATACCTAACTGGGCATCAAAGTGCTATATACATTTTTTCAGGTCAGTAGTAATTTCGTTATCATTTAAAGGGTTTGTAAACATAAGTTATCATATTTTTTCATTATTATTTTTAATGTTAAAACAATTAAAATTTTTCAAAAATATCTTGTATTTATTCGTGGTAATGTTTTACACCAGTAATTTTCGATTTTTTTCTGATGAATCTTTATGTTGGAAACTATCAACCAGAATAAAATGAAAATATAATTTTACGTTCACATAATTATACGACCACTAATTTGCATTGATTCATATTCATCTTCCGTGTAAGAAATTAGTTCATAGTAGATGGAGTCAATATAATTTAAATGGAATCTCCGAAAAGGTAAACAGTCCATGTTCAGTTTCCATTTAAATCAATTTTTAAGGTATTTAAGACGATATGATTACTTCTCTCATTTCGAAGGAATATTTTATCTTCTGTGTTACCGCTCTCTTGTGTTTCAAAGACGTTTAATTGTTCGCCGTATCTCATTCCCGAATTGATCTATATCGATCTACTTTGCGATGATTTGTGAACTGTCTCCTCGCGTATACCTAAATGTGATAAATTTTTGATAATTGAAAATTATTCGAGTTATATTTTATTCAATCCTTATCATTACGTCATTTGTTTACATTTGATTGTTGGTTATTTTTTCTTATTGTTACTTATTGAAAAATTGAAATGTATTATCCACGTAATAAATATATGAAAATGTCAGCTATCAGTGGAAGTGGTAAAAAGAAATAATATTTTAAACAATGTAAAGATTTTTTAAAACCTATTTTTACCAATTTAACTTACTTCGTCATTAAAGTGCAATAATAATTTATAAAAGAAATATTGCGAAAAACTTTTTGTAAACGGAAAATTTGCTATTAGAAACTAAAAATAGTTATCAGTATTTACATTTGATGAAAATCATAAAGAAATATAAAATGTTTTATGACAAATTATAAGTTGAAGAGTGGTTTCTTTTTCCAAAACACATCGTTATACGGAGTAGTCGATGTAAAGTAAAGTGGATAACAATAGGAACTGAATATTAATACCGGGGCCATGCGGGATGCTATCAGCTGCATCCGGTGTTAAATTAGTAATTCTTGCTTATATTACTGTTATCTCTTCTTTTTACATATATTTCTTTATCATTAAAAATTATTTACAATGTCTGATTATTATGTAGAAGCATTTTAATCTTTCATGAAACCATGGGGTATTTAGTTTTTCCAATATCGAATCTTATGTGCACTCGTAGCATGATCTCTTTACATTCAATAATATTTGCTGTTTTATGTTGCTTACGTATAAGTCAGAGTTTCTTTTTTCAGATAAATACTTTTCTTGTCAAATAGTAAAAATGAAATTTGTTTTCTACTTTTCAGTGCCAATAATGACTTTATTTTGCAGTTTAATTTTAACAAGGTGTTGCACATTAGCGACTATGGTTAGAAATTTAAATATCTCTTTCAGAAACGAATTTAGTGTTACCAATGATATGACAGACTTTAACTAATTTCTTCATATCGCTTTTATTTTTTCATATTTACCTGTGATAAATGAGTAATGTTTTATTTTATCCATGTTTTATATAGAAAATATTCCACTGATATTGACAACGTAGAAATTATTATTACATTCTTTGCCGGGGTAGTACAAAGAAGATATATCTTATTAAAAAGATATCTTAGCTATTGACGAGGTACTAAATTTCTGAAAATAATTTCCTACGCAAATCTCATTGACTGGTTATACGTTAGTCTTTTGCTGCTTAGAAAATTAAACACTAACGAGATGAATATTATATAGATTGAACGGAAAAAAAAGATAAAATCTAGCTGCTGTAGAGAGCTCGCGAGTAAAATTATGGACCAAGAACATCAATCAATATCAGATTTACGCTTGACCTGTTTGATACATGATAGACGTACAATCATCTTCATTTGCAATACTCACGTACTCTAACAGCGTAGCCTTATTCGATATGGACACAAAATGAAATTCTTCGCTGCACTGAACAGGCTTTTTGATTCCTGATTAAGAATTATTATCCTTATAAGAAGGTAAATACTGGATAATAGATTTATACAATGGCCTATAAAGTATCTAGAGTCAATCTCAGTTACTGGTTGTTAAATTCCACTTTATTTATTTTATTTCTTCGTACAGGTAATAATTGTTTCTGGTAATACGTATTCATATGTTCCTACTCCCTGTTCCTACTACTTATGTATTTGAGGTAGAAGGTCCTCAGATTTGCATTTGACCATATTTTACTTATGAATAAAATTGGGTATTGGAACTCAAAAGGAGAACGTTGAGGACAGATATCATTCAAAATCACATAATTTAGCGTAAATGCTTTAAAAAATTAATAAACATATTTATGTTTTAATATATCTATGCCTTTAAAATATTTAATGTAATATAATTTTTTCGTCGCCATGACCTTTAATATAATATATTTTCTTCATTGCTGTGGTGTGTTGATCACAATGTTTACGGCCTTTGACTCCATGGTGCACCGCGTGAAACTGGGTTCGATTCCCGCCGCTCGTCGAGGGGGACTGGACTGTGCTCTGGTTGGCAAGAAGTCCGCCATATATATCAATTACATATATTAAAGTTCACAAGTAAATAATAAACAAATATACCCCTCTATACGGGAAATTGTGAGTACAACTTTGTTTTGTTTAAAGTTAAAGAACCCATAATAATTTTTTAAAAATCGTGATAAAAATTTTATTCATTATTTTTCCCACACCTGAGTTAATTTTAAATTCGTCTAATAAATCTGAAAAAAAGCATAAGGAGAGTTGCCTCAATTCATAATTAATTTGCTGTGAATCATTAAGGATTTTCATCGTTCATTTCTGGACCTTGTCATCACATCATCATCATATTTATATGGGACCACCCCTATGTTATTTTATTTTATATAAAAAAGAATCATCAAAATCTTGGATTGATTTTGATGATTCTTTTTTTATTTGAAAGAATTATCGGTAAAAAATTATTACTGAATACATATAAAAAAAAAGAATCCAACGAATTGAAAACTTCCTCCTTTTTTGAAGTCGGTCAGTAGTGGGGAAAGGTATATGAAATCGTTATATATAACTTCCTTCCAATCAAGCAATCGACAGTAAAGAGAAAGCACTGAAGTTGATATGTAAATTGTGGTATCAGAATTCAAGTAGAATTGCTCTTCAAAATAAGCCACATAAACTCTAATAATTTATTTACTGGAACAAAATTCAATATTTTAGTAAGAGTCAGTTAATTATTAATAGAATAATTTTATGATAGTCGTTCGAAAATAAATAAGGAAGTATCTCTATGAATTTAATAATATTTACGTCTTAAATTCTTAAAATGTTAAATTAGTCTACCATTAAGATATATATAATAATGTCAATGAAATAATTAAAAATAATCTATTTAGCATTCTTTGGAAGCTAAATCCGTCTGTAGTGTTTCATTTTCGTCACATAATTAAACTCACTTTTCTGCTCTGTTCAATTCTGTCAGTTGAAAAGTATATTAATTAAGAGTAATTGAATGATTAATTATATAATTATTATTATATTTTGAGAGAGACGACGATTATCTACGAAAAGTATCGTATATGATATGCAATTACCTATTGAAAAGAAAAAAATATTTCAATATCGTATGTATCATCAAGGCCCTTAGTAGTCGCCAAATAAATTTGTGGAAAAAAATGTATTCCTTTATCAACAATATAATCTGGAGATTTATTTTATCATGTTTTCCTATTTTTAACCTGATCTCTTGAATCCCAATACCTACTGTATTTTTTAGATTAATTAATTTCAATCATCAATAACATGTGTTACATGTAAATAAATAATACTTTTTTTTAAATTCCGGGGCAAGTCAGAGAATAATCTTATTAAAACGCAAAGAAGTTTCAAGGTTATGCAAATTACGAACGTATAAACCAACGGTCGGATGCACGAACAGCCATTTTGAAAAGTACAGAAACTTATGTTAAAAGAGCCCTAATTTAACAAAGAATATAAAATCTAATTTTATCAAATACAAATACGTTACAGAAATAAGTGGAAATTCATATCCAAACCACTTAAACTCTTTTAAATATAGAAGAAATGAAATAGATTTTACTGTGAAAGAAACAAAAAAAGCTATTTCTTAACTTTTTAACTTTCATTGTTTGAAATAATTTCTGATAATGCAAACGTTCCACACGCTTGTAGTAGTTTGTGTTCAGTTCTTTACTTTGTACTGTTACATCGTTTAATTAATTAATAGTGGGACATTTTATTTTTGATTTAGGAAACTAAGAAATTACACTAGTTGTAATAGAATACGTTACATACATCCTAATGTGTTCCGAAAAAAATAGAAACGCTGGTTACGCCCCTTTGTCATATTTTATCAAAGTGATCATCTTACAATAATAGCGCTCCATACCGGCATATGAAAAAGGCGTGTGCCTGCATATCTAAAATGTTATTATTAAGGTACATTGGCATTAGCCGTAATCATCTTTGTATTCAAAAGCCTATTAAGCTTAAATCTTATATTGTAGATTAAAGACAAAAAGGAAATTTGTGCATTTTTTTGCAAAGCAATTTTTGGCAATTTGGCGATAAAAATTCAGCCTTGCCTTTGTCCCATTTTATCTGATTTACCAACGCACCTTACCCATGAACTATTTTTTGACCAACTTTGAATATATAGGTAGTAACTGTTGACAAAGGGTTACTAAAAAATACTATTCATATCATCTGTGGATGGAGGAATCTTTGAATATTTTCAACCTCGGGATGGTTTCAATAGCGATGTGTCCTTCAGAAGAATTTGCTATTAGTAGAATGGGCTGTGTTTACATGGAGGCGATGCAGAGACAAATATTAGTAATCTGTCTTTGGAAAATAATATTAGAATTCTGAATATTAGAATCGTCCAATAATATTTAAAAAGTTTATTAAAGGCAGTTTATATAAAATATCGAATATATTCCACTCGTAAATAAATACTTATGCAAAAAAAATGTCTTGTAACAGATAGATGAAAGCAAATAAATAACAATAATTATCATTTTTTAAACATAGTGAGATTCTACACGAATTGCAGGGATCAAACCAAAATTCCAGGTGAATACCCACTTCAACACCGTTAACCCTTAAGGCAATAAAAACACTTTGAGGCCGCTCAGTTGTCTACAACATTAAGCAAACTTCACGCTCAGTATGCTAATGTAATGACTTCCTCTAAGATAACAGTCGTCGAAACTCCGAGCTTTTGTAATAGGCTGAGTTTGCGATCGGTGGTTTTAAAGTATTCTTAATGAGAGAAAATCAACCTTTTAAATTTCCAGGTTTAAATGTTTCTAAATTTTATTTAAAGTTTGGACGATGATTTGTTTGACGGTATCTTTAATATAAATATTTATTCTAATGCATATGATTACAAAAATGGAAATATTTGCCACACAGATTGAACTTGATGTGAAACTCCTGAAAAATTTAAATACTATCATATTAATTAAATTTTTCATTTTTAATTACTATTATATTAATTAAATTTGTTAATACGTAGAAGTATGGAAATAACTTTATATTACATAATTTTAACTTAGAACGAGACAAACATACAAAAAACATAATCATTAAAGGCGCTTTTGTTTATATGTCTGAAAAAATATCTAATAAATAAATTAAAAATAAGTTCAGCAGAGATAGAAAAGCGGTAAGAAAATCCGCATAAAATGGATGCCGAATGGAATTGCCGAGCAATGAAAGACTAAAGTTTTGTTGAAATTGTTTAAAAAAAGAAAGGTGCGTGTACTTATGTACGCGCGTGAGAAGTTATACTTCTTTGGCATTATTAAATAATACATACGGATAGATAACCGCAATTATATTGGAGCACTTGAAAAAGTCTATAAACACAATTTTTTCACTAATATTTACGAATAGTAAATATATTAATCAAAATATTGAATTCAAATCACTACTGAATATAATTTATCAGCATATATATAAATCGCACTTATATTTTTTTATCCAATGAATTCAAATGAAAAAGCGGCTCACTGCGTCAATATTATGTACTGGAAGTATTTTTGTTACATGAAATTAATAATCATATCTATCAAAAGATGGCGCTGCGCTGATGTAAGAAAATTATAAACTAATTGATATTTTAATTCTGTATGAAAAGTGAATACAAAATAAAGATAAAAACAATGTTACCATAAAGCTAAATGCCTTATGGTAATATTGTTTTTATCTATTATCTGCATAAATTAAAATCATCAAGTAAATCTGCATCAAATGGTAATATTGTTTTTAAATATCATCTGCCTCTCTGTATGAGATAGTATTTATCGGTGAAACTCGGATATTAGATTTATTAGTAATATAAATAAAGAATCACAATCAATGACATCAAACATTTTTAAATTATTCGAAAGACAAATAAAATGCAGAATCTAAAAATAAAAAACTTTTCTTGGAGGCGCCGGGTATCGATCTCGGTACCTCTCACATGCTAAGCGAGCGCTCTACCATCTGAGCTACGCCCCCGACGTAAGTTTCGTACAAAATATTGGTATTAATATATAGTCTCAATAACTGCAACTTCATTCTGTAACTTTTGTGTGACGAATCTTAAAATTTCACTCTCATCATTTTTTCATAACGCGCCTAAAGAAGTATAATTTCAAAAATAGAAGTCGAAAATTGAGACCTGTATAAAAGGTGTCTTGTGAGAACATTTAAAAGAATGTAAAATATGGTATAATTTTTTGTTGCTCATCTCTTTCCAAAAACCTGTATTGAAAGTTAATTGTTTGTAAAATTAGCCGGCTTGTAGTTCCTTCTATCTTCAAAACTAGATGAACACAAGTTGATAATAAAGCACACACCTGCGTGTGACAAGAAAATTAATATTTTAAAAATCCAATCAGAGGTCGACAATTATTTTGGCATCGTAATCTTAGATGTAGCTGCTCTAAAAAGTGCAGCCAGCAGATATTTTTTTTTATTACTTCTTCCAATTCTGTCTTGGATTTTTTCCTTGCATGACCAATCTTAACATAGTGTACAGTGTACATTGATCCATATATTACGTGTCCAGAATAAATTTTTTTCTGTTTTTAGTTATATATTTGGAGTTTTCCTCTTAATAATCGATTTTCGTATGTAGCGCCCGGTATGAAGTTTTATGAGGAGTAGTATCAGAGCGTGAAAAAAAGTGTAACCGTTAGGTGGCTTCTCCGCACCACATTTCTGCGCATCTTTAGAGTGAGATATAAATATGTTTATTTGGCATATTCTTATAGGGTAATCGCTACAACGAAGTGTGCCACATATGTTAGCATTTTTGTAAGGCGTAATCGCCATGACAGATTGTGGCACACATAGTTTACTATCGTTCTCTTATATCAAGATGTAATGATTAAACGTCATTACGTATGAATATTTAGTGTCCTCTATCCTACAAAATTATAAAGTATCTTGTAATTTTAACTTCTTAGTCTGATATTACTGTTTTTAATTTTGTTGTTATATAAGTTTTATCTTGATCATTTGTGTTTTACTTGAAAATAATTATATGTGTTTTTACATTAAAATATTGTCAGCATTTTTTTAATAAAAAAAATTCCGTTTATATTTCACGATACTAATATTTATATTTATATAGGGTGTTACCTATTTATATATTCCAAGACAATCGTATCTAAAGAGTAAACTCCAGTCACGCGTTGAAGATGACACGCACATTTTTTTTTCTCCTGAAGGCGAAATTTTGTCCAGTTTATTTAGCAGTTCTTCTACTTTCTTACTTACCTCTTCTACTTCTTTTACTTACTTAAAATATATATACATTATTAAGTTAAGAAGAGAAAACTAATTTACATTTTCATAAACGCTCATTAAGTGTCTTCATTGTCCCTGTATAGATAAATGTAATACGATTTCATTTCTTTTCATATTTAATACAATTTTTATGACAATTCGATTTTTTTAAAATGCTTTTCAACAATTTCGAACAGTTATTAATTATGTGGTGTCAAAGAGAAGTGAGTCAAAATGTTTTTATTTTTCTTACATTTTCAATGCTCATAATTAATTTGTATCAACATGGAGGTTTAAAATACCAAAAATAATAAAATTTACCGAAATAAATTTGTTTTGAACTGTATCTGATTAGAATCACTTATAGTTATATGTTTCATATTTATAAGAAGTTTCGTTTATAGTTTATATGTTTGCACGATGTATATTATTTTCAGAAAGGAAAAAAATCACTTTTCTCCAGAAGTATGTATTGCACAGAATTAGATTTACTTAATCAGATTGCATAAATAACCATTGAAAAAATTACTATAACTTAATCTTACTATAATATACGTCCATTTCTCTGTTTCAATATACAATTTTTTTATGTTTTGTTATTAGGTTAATATTTAAAATAATGTTTATTCAATATGTTTATGCACAAATTTATTAATTTTTTAGAAATTTTTTCATTAAATCTTTCATTTTAAACAATATATAACCGGCTTCAAAAAATTAAACTGACTCAATTCGATTTTACTTTTATATATGTTGGCATTTATCTCCAGCAAATGTGATTATTTCACACTTACTGAATCTCATTGGAATATTTCTATTTTTAAAATTTATATGAATATAACTGAAGGATGGTTTAAAGTAAATTGTGGTTAGGTGTTATGATGCAGTCCGAACGTAAACGATTGAATTGTTTAACATATGGCAGTTGATAATCCACGATTGATGACTTTTGTTCAATTGCGCATGTTTTTGTTATCAAAGCAATCACAGTAAAGCTGAATCAGGGACTAATGGTGATGTTTGGACTTATGATAATGGAACTCCTTAATACTAGTCCATGTACGATACACTGCCATGCGTGTATCGTACATCTAGTCCATGTACGATTAAAGTATTTTTAAAAAATGCACTAGCGTTTATGTGTCAAGCTGAGGTACCAAACGTCATATTTTGGGTTTTCATTTTTCAGGATGCTATTCCCATCAGCTGTAATTTATGAAAATTTATGCTTAAGCCACGTAGCGTTCTCGCTTAAAATAAACTTTAAATTTATTTCTATATTTTTTTAAACGCTACTCCCTTCCCCTTCATTTTTTTATCGCAATGGCACCTTTAATAGACTTACTCGCATTTAAATATAAGTTTCCAACAAACCGCTGAAAGTTAAAAAAATAACTTTCAGTGGTTTGGAAACTTGCAGTTTTTTAAAAATTGTAAAATTCGATTTTACAATTTTTAAAAAACTGCAAGTAAGTGACAAAGAGAAAAAAAAGAGTCAGCAAGAAATAATAAAACTGTAAGATTTCCATTTTCGTCATTTGGTTATACGGAGCCCTAAAAAAATTAATTGAACTTTATTTAATAGTAAATCTAGCTTAAAAATTAAATGTTTTTGTTCAAAAAAAGTAGCAATATTTATTAATTTCCTTAGCTTAAGTACTATAACAACAATTGGAACTGGGGTCTTGTAAGTACGTATTAAAAATTATTCTTTTCAGACAGTTAGGCCAAGTCCCAACAAAAGTAAATAGACAATATGACAAACACCATTGCAAAATTTTTTCCATTAAATTGTTTAATACCATTGTTTTTAAATATTTTAATTTTTTTGTAGGCACAGCCTCCACAAAATAGACGTAGCTATTAGACTTTTTCATATATTTATCATCATTTTTCAATAATTTCATTTTAAAAATATCATGTTAATAGTATTTTTAAAATATACAAAATATATGGCCATTAGCTACAACTAATTTTAAACTTTTGTCGAGTACAACCTATTTCATCGCCTTGGAAATCGCTTTAAAATATGCGAATAGCTCCGGCAAAATTTTCATTTACTGGTATAAGCTGCCCTCCTAACTAATACCGATAAGCATTTTACCGATTTCTTCAATACTTCTAGTTAATGTTAATATTAAAGTTTAATGTCCTTATTTCAGTGTTCTTTAATTTTGTGCTTTTGTCCAGCTTGTGAATAAATATCCTAAATATGTACGATAATAAAGTTTAAAAGATTTTGCCCCAATCTATCAAAACTCTCAAGTTTATTAATTTTGTTTTAAATGCGTTATCTGTAAATACCCAGCTGATTTTTTAAACTTGGAAATATAAAACTTGTAAATAAAAAAATATTACTATCGAATAGTGATTAATTTAGCCGTAAACGTTTATATTTTTATCATTTGATATAAAATCATTTCAAATATTTTTAATATTTACACAATATTGAAAGTAAAATAAAATGCGTGTGAAAACCGATTGGATTGCCGAAAAGATAATGACATTTGTGTATTTGAAGAGTATAAGTAATAAATTTTGCATTACTTCGAGTGGAGATTTGAATGTTTTCTCCCGAAAGTATTTTCTGTGAACGTTTCTTTAACAGGAGGTATGGATGTTTACTTAAAAAACCGATAAAACGCGTATCCTGACATGCACACGAGAGATTACACATGACAACCCAAATAATTTAATTTCAAATTTCGAAGCCAACGCTCGTATTAAAAATATTCTTTTTCCGTTTTTTTGAACCTTGAGTTACAAAAAAAAAAACACAAAATCCAATTAAATTTTGTAACATTTTGCGATCAGAACATAAGACTACAAATAGAACATTTATATTATAATAAAAATTCAATTATTGCTACCATTCGAATTGGGTCATTAAAATATCCTTCTATTTTACATATAGGCGGGGGGAGAAGAAAAAAAAATATTTTAGTATGTTACTATACATTTATTGAGATATTAATATGAAACTTACGCTAGAAAAATGCACATAAGTTTAAAACCGTAGAAATCACAACAAACTGGGACTGAGGGCTGGGTGGACATAACGGACGTATAAGGATATACGAAGAAAAAATTTCGCTTCCGCTTTAGACGTATGGGGAACTTTACCAGACAAAGAATTATTCCTAGATTTTACTACATATCGATCGAGACTTCCTTGAATTGTAAAAACTGCAAGGTTGTGACAAAGAGAAAAAAAGAGACAGATAGATATGAAAAAATTGTAAGGTTTCCATCTTCGCCGTTTGGTATACGGAACCCTAAAAATGACATTTTGCAAAACGTAAAATATTATAGAGGATCATCACCAAATTAGTGGATTTTTATCTGCTATTCTCTTATATTTAATTTAATAAGTTGAATTAAAAAAAATTTATCATTTTGAAAAGAATTTTATAATTTTTAAAACGGAAAGCACCATTAAAATTTTAAAAATAATATATATTATTTTTGATCAAATACTTGCCTACTAAAACCTTAAAGCTAATACCTATAATACTCGCTATATTTCAAACTTTTTCCGCACGAAGAAAGTAACGCGAGATAAACACTTCAAACAGGCTAGATAACGCCACTAAACTATAGTCCTTGCATTTCACCGATTTTCATTTTAATTTTTCTGTGTTCATCCGCTGGAACCATTAATCATGTAAATATTGAAGGCATGCCAGATTCAGGTTCCACGTGATATATGGCGTTCTTTATAGCTTTTCATCATTGACATCACTGGAGGCGATCTCTTAACATAAAGCTTTTATATCATTTAGTTATGTCCCCGGTAAAGTGTGAATATGGTGTAATGGCGATAAAGTTTATAAATCGTTGTCACGGAGTGAAACGTAACTTCCGACGGGTTTGTAATGAAATTAATGAGAGTTGATTCTGTATTACAATAATTGTATACTAATATACTTTAATCTAATTAATCCAGTGCATTTAAATTCATACCTAAAAACTCAGTACTAATAGGCAGATTTTTAATTTTTTTTAACGAGGTTCTTACATGAAGGAGTAAAAATTTTACCTGTTAATAGAATAAATGTTACCTATTTCGCTTTCTTTTTTGCATACTCCATTATATATATATATATATATATATATATATACACGTAGCATTTAAAAAAAAATTATTAAAGGTGGCACTTCATGCGCGTAATCGAGAGATAAACTATGATATAAATGTACTAAAATAATTTTTTTTAAGTCAATAGTTGGTGGGATATTCGCTTCTAAACTATTACTTTGGCGGTGGTACAAAATTATCGCTGATAAATTGGTATTGGTCATAGGTAACTAGAGCTTTTGGCTTGATGAATAGGACATGTCAGTTAGATTTTTTGTAATACTTTTTTTTTAAACAATGTTCTATACTATATTAGAGGGTGAAACCAAAATAACCACACTATATATTTATTTTAAAATATTATAAAGCATAATATATCTATAATACATCTACGAATATTTTTCTTAAATTGTTTTTTTTTCTGTTTACTAATATAATTTCGTAGTCTAACATAAAATCGTAAATTTTGAATTATGCATTAATTTCTTGTAATAATATCTTGCAGTCACTATAATAAATTTCATAACAAAACCACATAATCACCTAATATTTTTTTTAAATTGATGAGTAATAACCAGAAATGCGTTGACGATTATTAATTATATTATAGAACTGAATGGCTGAATGAATAAAAAGATATTATAATTTATGATTAATATTAATTTAATAATATTGAAGGATAAAATTAAATGAGTTTGATTTCTTTAAATGACCATTGCGAGTATTAGATTAACATATTATACACTTCCTTTATATTTGTAATTTTCTTCCAAACTATATATCTTGCTTAAATAACCATATGAATATCAATAAATCTTATATAGTATTTACGTAATGTCAAACTAATATTTTGAAATGTCGTTTAGTAGAATGTCTCTGTGGCGCATTTTATAATCATTTCGGCACTGCATTAAGCAAACGAATAATAAATATACCGTTTATCATTTACGGCCTGCAAATGAATAATGATTATGCCATGAACGTCTGCGACTTTTATTCTTTGCATATGACCCTTTGCAATTACATGCTTCATATTTTTTTTTAATTTTTAAAAAGGTACTATTACTTAGTTTCTACTAGACTTTTCAAGGTATCTTCCAAATGGGGGGCAAAATATTTATAATAAATAATGATGCACCATTATTATAAAGGTTTTTTGAAATTATATTAAGTTTTCTACGACCACTTTTATTTTGAATTCCTCTGTAAAATACTGTCTTCAACATGGTTTGTATTACATGCAAAAGTACATATTTATTACATTTTCTGTGAAATATTTACATACTTTCATTCAGTTTGACTTATATATTTTTTATCCATTAAAAATACAATTACATACAGATAGTTCTAATAACTATTATTTTAGGCCTAGAAACAAATTGTTCCAAATATTTTATATCTTTTTCAATTTATCATAAAATAACGTAATATTTTAAACATGTTTTTAACATCCTATGCATGGTAATAGTTTGTTTTACTTAAGCCAATTTTTAGCTTTAAAATCGTTACTTGAATCTCTCCATGTATTTATATCAATTTCAGTCAAAAGTCTGAAATGAGTATTGACACATTTATTTGAGAAAAAAATAGCTTAACTCATGAAAATTTCAAATCATGAATAAATTAATATGCACGAATTGAATTTTTTATTTATTAATTATTCTTTAACTTTACAACCCTAGAAGCATTTCGTAATGTTGACGTAAGAATATTTAATTACAAGAGTAAAATTCGGTGGACGTTCCAAAAAAATAAAGAAAATTATATAAGCCAATCAAGTCAGAATTTCATTTCGTACGCTTATTTTTTCTCATATAATGGATCAATGTTTTTAATAAGTCATGTTAATAATCCTCCACGAAACGTTGTAAAAATGTTACATGAAATAAAATATGTCAATTAAATACTTGCTCGGTGTGCTGATACACATTATTTTACATAAACATATGCATAAATGTATCTTCGATGTAGATATTCATTTAGTCTAGATATAAAGATGGATATTCATATATAAAAATTAAAATATTAATATGACATTGTAAAATTCTATATATTTTCGTAGAGATCAAAGTTGTCATCCTGTCGTCATCGTGAGCTTTGTTAACTTATCACAGATAGTTTAACTAGCGTCTTATTAAACGAGCCTGTCGTCTAAACACCGTTATTAGAAAGTGAATTGTACATTTTGAAATGATAAAGTTAACACATCCGTTCCACCTAGTTCTTTCATAGATAAAATATTTAAATCAAACGCTGTTATGGATATTTCATTCTCTCGCAAAAAAATTCCCTCTTAAAGCGTGGTATATAATCAGTTTTCTTCAACTTAAAAAATATAACGAAACATTGTTACAATTTAAATGGATACTATTAATTAATTTTTTTTTCAATACGTGTTGATACACAAAATATTTCATGAAGCTTAGGATGTCATTTCAGATCCCGACGTAAATATATATATTTTTATAAATATATTATTTACAGTTTTGATCTCAATACCTTAAAGGATATTTATTTAAAATTCATTTAGATGAACGTAATAAAAGAAAATTAATCCAAACATTTCTAAATGATTTAGGTCCCTTTTTACTTTTTATAAAAATAATATTTGAACTCCATAAATAATTATACGAATATAAGTTTTCACAGATTCTATTAGTCTTCATTAAATATCGTGAAACATCCATCAATACACTCTTTTGCATAAAAAACGGGCGGTTTTGATTTTGTGAGATTCTTAACAAAACATTATTTAGAAAGATGTTGTATTAATTGTAATTGTTACTGGCAGATAAAGTGTATTCTGGCACATAAAAACGAACGTTCTAAATTTGAAAATTATTCTTTTTGAATGATAATTCTCTTTCACTGACAAAAACGTATTTTTTGGCGGTAAATGAAATCCAACTTTTATTAAGTCCTTTTCCATTTGTTGTTGTTACGTTTATTATTTTAATGAATAAATTTTAATTAAATTTCTGCTGTTTGCTGCATTAATTCACTTCTGTTACTGTTCTCAGGGTGGTTGAAAAAACGATAAGAGCTAGTAAAATTATTGCGCTGCTTGAAGAAGGCGTTATGTGTCTCAGCAGTATAATGTGAGCCGTTCCAACGTCAAAAAAACCTGACAATGATACCAAGAAACGAGCTACGTCAGTAGAAAGCCCGGTTCTGGAAGAAAACGGTACACTGAGCCACGGGACGACCGCTTCATAGTCAGTCAAGCGCTACGAAATCGTTAAGTTACGACGTGGATCTCAAATATAACCTCGAGAACGTCAGAGGTACACGAATAAGTAACCTATGGACAGTTAGAAGGAGACTTCAGGCCGTCAATATGCGTAGTTATCGACCAGCTCGGGGCCCTATATTGCTCCGTGAGCATCGAGTTGCTAGTTTGAGAATAGCTCAAAATTTTTCGTCATGGACTCAACAAGACTGGAATAGTGTTTTATTCTCCGATGAAGCTCGTATATCGATTAGTGTTGAGAATCAACGTCGGCGAGTCAACGTCGAATGAAGATCAACGTCGGAAAGCATGCCTAGCAGTTAGACTAGCCAGCTAGAAGTTCCGACCTCAATCCGATAGAACATATATGGGATAATCTCAAACGATGCGTCAGAGTCGTAAAACCAGCTCCTGAAAACACTTCCCATCCGTCACTGAATGGGAACGTATTCCTCAGGAAATGATAAAAAACGTCGTCGAAAGCATGCCTAGCAGATTAAGCGCATTGATTTTAGCTAGAGGAGGCCATACTCGTTACTAAATTTTCAAATTTTATGTTAAATTAAAAAAAAATATTTAAAAATAAACTTTTTAATGTACCAGTATGAAAACGCTCGTCTGTGAACTTTACATCGTTTTTTTAATTATTCGCATTTTTAATGACTGAAGTAGGTAAAAACGATATCTCAATAATAAATAACAATATTCTCATCATATCGCCATATAAAATGGATCAAATAATAATAAAATAACTCTGATATGGTTTATTCCTATAAGTGCTCGTTTTTTTGCCAAAGAGTTTATTTAAAAGTTCGTTGTAGGTACGCTCAAATTTGAAATATATATAATATATCATAAATCAATTCTGATGAGAACAACTTTAATATCATAATTTAGTAAGTATACTTCCTACAAATCATTTAATACATCAAGTTAAACTTAATGATTAGTTAGTATCATTGCATATAAGTATTTATAGAGTGAGTGTAATGAAACCTGTATTGAGTTCAGATTTTGTAACAATTACATATAGAAAAGACTGATTAGATCTGCTAAAAAAGATTCGCAAAAAACAAACAAGGATTCAAGTCAAAAACTCAGTTTAACTTTATCAGTTCTTACAGTAATTATACATTATGTAGTCTTCCAGATGCCGACGGTATTCAGAGAAGTCCCCGTTCAGTATGCTAATGTAATGACTTCTTTAAGCCGAGTGTCAACGAAACACCGTGCGGTTGCAATAAGCTGAGCTCGCGGTCGGTTGCTTCATAATATGAATAATCCAGCGTGATGAGTGTATTTTAACTTCAACCTTTTTGAATTCTGTCCAAATTTTGATTAAAAAGCAATTTTACACACGATACTTTTATTACAAATATTTCTTTTGTGAATGCTAACATTCTCGGAATATTTTTCATATAGTTCAAAATAGAAACAATTAAAAAATTAAATCCTCCACTAATACATTAATAGTGGCATACTCCGTTTTACAAAACAATTTGAAAATTTTTTGTAGATGATGGAAATGTAAAAATACAATGTAATAAAATGAACATGAAATAACTAAAATGATCTATCCATTCCAATATTTTTTCCACTACAAAGTGCTTAATTATATTATTTCACGGAAAGTATATATTTTATATAAAGCCAATTACAATCTGTGCTTATTTCTTTAACATTCATTTCACGTTACCTTCCTTTGTACTCTATTACATATTACAAGCACTAAAATGAAGTAAAAAATCGAGTGTTTTATATACGTTTATATATTTAGGAAATTTTGCACTTGAAACCGGACGCGAATAATACCTCTCGTTTTTAGGTGTCATTTATATAACGTCAATGTATATGTTTTTAAAGTTTTTTTCCTGTTATAGCATAAACTTTTCGGATATAAAAATAAACGTCATTATAACCAATTTGCACGTGGCACAGTATATATAATCTACTTTTGATGAAACAGCTAAAAATATAAAATAAGTTTATACGTCTGATCAGATAATTTTCCTAGTTTCATCAGTACCAACATAACGAGGTAAATATTGTTCTTTATTTGTCTTTTTGCCTTTCTTTTACAATTGAATCACCCAACAGATTTCAACAAAAGTTTCCAAATAGTTAACACAAACTAGATTAAAATACATAATATAGATAATTAGGCTATAATTGACAGGAGCTGATCTATAAATATAAATGCTGAAAAGAATTTTATCGCACGCGAAAAACTGCGCGCCCGAAACTTCAGGAAAAGTGTTCGACAAAATATATTTATCGTTGATACTTAACCTGCATTGAGCATTTTAAGGATAAATAAAAGTACAATTGCTGAACTTCACAGTCAAGTATATTTATTGGGAAAACTTGAAAATTTGTTTGTTTAAAAGCGTATGTCAAATTAATTTTCCACTGGCTTTCTATTGTAATCAAATTATCTGCTAGACCGTTTCTAAAGAGATATCATTTATATGCATTATAAATTATTATTTCGTCATTTATTATATATTTAAAATTTGTAAATTACAATAAATTGTGAGCATATTAAATTATTTTCCATTGTTAATTGAATTTTATTTAGATTGCTTAGTAAGCTTAAGAAATTATTACAATGATTTTTCCTACTGCAAAAAATAAAATGAGTAACGAAACATAAATAAAAACATTCTACAATTTATTGAAATGGTATTTTTTAAAATTGACCACTCATTGCGGAGATGATTTTTTAATATTATTTTGCATAATATACAATATAAAATTTTTTAAAAAAAAGCTAATAAATTTGTAATTAAAATGCAATGTACTAATTAAAAATCAAATATATGTGCTTTTGTTATCCTTGATCAATATTTATGACTCTTTTTTATAAACGTAAATTCTTATAAAATGAAAAATGTCGATATGTCAAATTTAATAATTAATTATATAAATTTCTAACAAATTATTAATATTAATTAGCAATCCACCACATAGTAAAGTTTTTCTCACTTTTAAATTGTCAAACTCGTTAGTCGAGTCTTACCTTCTACCTGTTTAATGTTTACATTTGAAAATGTTAAATAGGTAGTAAAGCACATTAAAGACTTTCTTAAATAAATTAGTTAGAATATGTGGAAAAGAATGAAAAAGAAGATAAAAATAATTTTGTTACTTAAAGTAAATTCTTAATTTTGACACCCGTAAATATAATTTATAAATATTAAAAAAATATTAAATAATTATAAAATATTTGAATTTGATAAATATTCGAAAATCAACACGAATGAGCGAACAAAGAAAATGAATTAATATATAAAAGAAAAATGAAAGGATACTTCATGGAATTAAACTCAATTCTTTTGAAGGGAATGATTCAATGATAAATTCTTCATAAACATTCAAAGTTTTTATTAGTCACGAATGAAGTCACGTTGTTAGGGTTTGACAAAAAGAAATGTTTCAGATGAAGCGCTTACATGCATTCACACATGTACCTTCAAGCATTCTTTGCTTTACGGTGTACATGCTTTAACCTTGCAATACTTTAATATTACTTTAACCGGGTCGTAATTAACGGTCGCTGCTCATAAAACATTAGATGTGATTCACCGACAAATTTATTATAGACATCGTAAGTCGTATTTTGCCAAGATAAATAACTCTGTAACGAGAAAAGTTTGTTGCATATAATACAAATCTGTTTATGATTATATGTTTATCTACACCTGTAAACTTTCAATGCATACCAGAGCACTTCACAGTCATATGTCTTTATGGTTTGAAGAAAGGCGTTTTTAGTAGAGGAAACAAATTACCTTACTAAAAAATTTAACACAGTTACGTGCATGTATTTCGAAGTTGCTTTCATAACCTTCCTTTACATCGGATATATCTATTTTATTGTCAGTTTTCTTACGTTTTATTTTGAATTGTAGAAATTAAATGCTCTTAATAGTGGCGATTCGTGAGTAGGTATTTTTTAAAATGCATAATAATGATATATTAATTTATATAAAATAATTACCTCTATATAGTTGTAAAGAAATGTTTAGTTAGATCACTTAAAAAAATAACGAGTGCTATACAAATACATACATGTACGGAATCGAAGCGGATAAGTACGTAGTAGCGCCAAACACGGACTGGCCGCAAGTTATATATGAATTTGGGAATTATAATATATTCATTCAACTTTTGATACGCAGATGTTACTCCAAACTTTATTCGATATAAATATCTACTTAAATTTACATTCAACGTAAATGTTCATTTTACTTGATGGGAAATATTACAAGTTTTGTGAAGAAGTTCATGAATAAAAATAATAAAAGAAAATGTTTTCTGAATTCGACGTAATTTTTGTGTGTGAATGTGACGATTTCAGTTTAAAATATTTAATACAAAAAGTAATAATTTGATATTCACAATAATTGATAAAATGAATCAACATATTAAAATGGTTAAAAACGAATACGGTTTTTTAACAAACACTTAGAATTTTTGAGAAACTTACACAAAATATTATGGACGAAATTACCGCCGTGTTCTTCAACATCATTTATGGTTTGACTGTTGACGGGCTAACATTGAGAAAATATGGGCGTTTAAATACTGATTTTATTAATTTCTGTTTTTTTATTTTAATAATTTACTTTCAATTAGATCTCAGTTCGAGTACCGCACGATAATTTACCTAGGCGCGATTATATATAAATTCACAAATTTTAAATAAATTGGCTCTCACATGAACGAGCATAAAATTATTAGTTCATCTTTTCACATTTGTTGCCATAAATCCTTATACAAATTAGAAGAAATTTTTTTAAAAATTTATTTGAGATTTGATATTTACAAGATGACTTCGTAAGGTAATAGCGATTGTAGTTTACTGTTTAGCACAGTAGCATTTAGAAAAAAATAATTGATTTATTAGATATTTCTTGGGTGGAGATGTGGAGTATTTGAGAAAATAGTCTTTATTAATTATAAATTTATTCCTTTCATAATTTTATACTTTCGATATATAAAATTTATTCTAGTCTATAATAATTATAATATTTTATTACTATAAATATTATAATATATTATAAATATTAAAATATAACTTGTGAACTTCTTGAGATCAGCAGAATCCAACCTCGCTAATACAGGGTAATTTTTTTAATCCAGCATAAAAATAAATTAATAGCAGAACGTACCTAAAAAATAAATAGTACAATAAGATGGGTATTACTAAAATAATAAATGAAGATGTCAATATTTTGCTCTCGCAACATATGCCAACTTGGATCGCTGCACTGTCCCTTAATGCCCCGCATTGGCATATCTAAGCAGAACTTGAGTTACTATACTGTCATTTCTAAGCTGACATTTTCCTCTGTACTTTCCACCCGTATACCTTAAGCCATTGCTAGGTCTTCCAGATCATATGTTCTAAACGATTGTCTTTTTTGACATAGTCTTACATTTGTTTAATACATAATAGGCTGAAACAACGTAGGTTTAATTGTTGAAATAATGTGGCTCTAATCAGAATAAAAATGTTAAGAGAAGAAAAAGAAATGTCCAATTCCTGTTAATCTAAAAAAGCAGCATTTAATTTGTATGTTGAAATAATGGGGTATTATTTCATAAAATGTTAATGTATTGCTAATATATTAAGAAAGGAAACTCAGCTATAAGATTAACTATAATTAAATTATATAATTTACACTTCTCAGCTTTCTAAACTGAAGAACGAACACGTTGCCATGCAAGTGCGCAATGGCCGATGAAAAAGGATGACGCTTTAACAACCTCAAAGTTCTAATATGGCATGAAAAGGTTCAATCTGCATCACGTCTAGTAAAGTGTTTCTAATTTAATTTAAAACTTATTTTCTTTCCGAAAGTAACAGTTTATCCTGACACCCATTGCCTTAATAACGTCATTCTTAAAATAATCACAATTTTTGCAAATTTTCCTCTGTATTTTTCATAAATTCCGAATTTTTTTCAAAGAGATGCTTTGAAATATCAAGTATTCCATTCATTTGTTTCTGAGATACCGTTAATATTCGTTATGCTTAATGACCTCTCTTTAATGAGTCCCTCTAGCCTTTAACTGGCAATACCAAATATCATATACACTATTTAAAAATATCTCACTGACTATGACTCAAAAATTTTGAAAGTCAAAACATAACTAATACGATATTCAATTTTTTTTTATATTCATCTACATTTAAATTCCATGCGTAAACTTGCAACTATCGAATGGGGTAGTGTATATTTTTTTTAATATTTCGTAAATCATGAATAATGTGCTCAGTAGTAATTTTCGTCAAACACTAATGAATATTTATAACTCAAAACTACAACTTCAATAAATTCTGAGTCTTATTTAAAAAAAAATGTTTTGAAATATCAAGTATTTTTATTCATTTCTGTTTGAGATACCGTTAATATTCGTTATGGTTAACGACCGCATCTCTTTTGCCTTTAAGTGACAATACCAAATGTCATATACACTACTGCGAAATATCCCATTGACTGTGACTCAACAATTTTGAAGGTCAAAATGTAACTGGAACGAATATCAAATTTCATTTTTATTCATTTATATTTAAAATACGTGCACCAACTTGCAACTACAGAATACGGTATTGTTAGGTAATTTATTATTAATATTGATATAAAATTTAAAAAGGGGTATTGAATTAAAATTTTTGAAAACTTTGTTTATAATGAATGTTATTCCAAAGCGCTTTTACAATAAAATCAAAAATATTCAAAACTAAATGAAACTACGTGATGTAGTATTATTTTTACTTAAACTTCTTAATCACGACCTAGGTTTCGTTGTATGATAACATCTTTAGGGCAATTCGTAAAGATTGACGTTTATTGCCCTCCTGAATATATTGTCATACAATGAAACCTAGGTCTTGGTTAAAAATTTAAATAAAGTGAAAATAATAGTACATCAGTTTCAGTTAGTTGTGAGTAAAAATTAAGTGATAATGAATTTTTACAAAATTAACGCCAAATATATTCAACAATTCAAAATAATTAGTTTTTATTTTACGTTATATATTTCAAAATATACTTTGAAGATAGAGTAACCCCATCCGAAGCTAGTTAATAGAGTACCTACATCCGAAGCTAGTTAACCAAAAATTATGGAAAAATGGGTGGTTAAAATCTAACTGAAATATTAAAACAAAATTATAGCGATTATACCGGATTTCATACTTTTTGGACTGCACCACATTTTTGTGCTATGTCTTGGTGCTTGTGAAAGATATAGATGGCAACAATGTTTATCACATTATGAAAAGTTATTATTAGTTTTATAAAAATACTTTGTATCATTCAATATTTATATATATGTACTGGTCGAAATATGCACGTAACCCTCATAGTGCAGATTCTACTTGCATTTAATACGTTTTCTCACTGTGTCTCAATAAATCTTTGATCTAAAAGTAAATAGAATTATTTAAAATTTACTTGTTTTTCCCCGTAATCGTATATTATATACAATAGATGTTACCATGTTGTTCCGGTTTATAGAACGAAGTAATCGTCATGTTATGACCGGAGAGCAGTCATCCAAACGAATACCCTATTACGAACTGCAATACACAATGGGCATGGTGAAAAAAGGATATAAGGATGTTATACCCAGGTAATTTTTTTGTCGAAAATATATCATAGACATCCTTTCCTTTTCTTAAAACATGCATACGATATATATGGAGCTATTCAGTTTCAAATCAGCAAAATATTGTCATTCTGGTTAAATTTTTACTTTATACTCAGTATTATAATTTAAATCTTAAAGCAATTTCGAGTTATTTCAAAACTGCAACATTGTAACATTTCAGCTTCGCTCCGGTAGGCACCAATAATTGTAAAATTAAAGACGAACTGACTTTCTTCAACTGTTTTCTTGATCAGCATAATTGACATTTTAATATTTCCATATTGCTATCTAATTATGAGTTAGGAAGTTTTCATAATGTACAACTACATTGCCGATAGTCGACAACATTATAAAAGGTCTTTAAAATTCTGTTTTGACCTAAAAGGTGCCATTGACTATAAATAAATTGGATATTTGCTTTTGTCAAAATTTTTTCAGGAAGAATAAACGTGATTATGACATTTCCAAATTGAAGCAATGATGATAATTGACTAATGCGTCCCAACATAACGGGAAACCTCATGTATCATCACATTATATTAGGAAATTACAAGCCCATAAGTCTGGTGTGTAACATCTATAAAATATTCTCAAAAGTTTTTTTAGAAAGAATAAGACAAATATTAAAGGACAATCAGCCAATGGTGCAAGTTAGCTTCAGATGAAACTTTTCAACAACCGACCACATCCACATGGTAAAAAAAATAATCCAAAAATATAATGAATATAAAAAAAACGCTACACACAGCCTTTACAGACTATAACTAAACATTCCATAGCATAAGCTACAAAACCAGATGGGAAAGTCTGGCAATTCGAGGTGTACTCGAAACATACGTCAACATATAAAAAAGATATACGCAAACGGTAAAGCAAGAAGATTATTGAAAACAAGGAGTCCAGAGTTCTAAGTAAAAAGAGGTGTGAGGCAAGGGGATGCAATGTCCCCACCGTTATTTTCTGTAGTTCTGGAGAATATATTCGGTAAACTAATCTCTTTCTCAAAATTTATAGGAAATAATAATCCTATTCAAAGAGAGTCATCATATGCGGATGCGAAACGTGGGCGCTTACGAAAGAACATAGAACTAAACTGCAAAACTGTCAAAGTGCCATGGAATGGAGCATGATAGTACAATCTAAATTAGAGCGAATAATGAATAACTAACTAAGAGCGAAAACAGAAGTGACGGACATCCTGACAAATATAGACCAAAGAAAATAGAGGTGGACAGAACTTAACTAGAGGAGAGTGGTTTGCGAACTAACTCAATAGAAACCGCGATAGGAGCCTTTAGCCAAGAGGCAACATAATATAAAAAATATAGAGACAAATCCAAGCCAGAATAGAAGGGCATTATTTTCATTATTAGGAATATTATCATTATTGCTGTTATTATTATTATCTATTATTTTGACACCGCTCATCTGTACAGATGATCTTAACGCATAATTGAAAATAAAAAACTGATTTATTTTCATTTTCGTACAAGTTTATTGTGTAACAACAATGATACAATTTAATATAACTGATTAAACAACTGAAGGGACCATTGTACATCTTGGCTCTTGTTACATTTGTTACGGTTAAGAGTGTGAATACTATTCTACGTACATTATAGGCGTAAAATATATACCCGATCTCTAATTGTACAATAATATTAAGTCACTACTACTAGTAATAATAAATTTAAGTCATTGCTGTGAATTTTTATGTTATTCAGGGTACATCATCATTTAAAAAATTTGTCTGAGTTGATAAATTTTTCTTGTTTTCATATCCTATTTCTTATCATCATATATATTAATACGCTAAGGTTAAAATGTTACTCTCCCTTTTTAGAAAAAACCAAACAACTAATCCACATAAATTATATATCATTTTATAGATAATTGCTTGCTCTACCGGCATCCACAACAAAAAAATTTATTATTGCTATTGTTTTTGCAAATTAATAAATTATTAAAATTATATACGCAAAACAGCAATGCTGCCATCTAACGGCTCAACGTCAATATGATTGACGGTCGGTAAAATTTTTGTTTAATTTCAAATCCACTCACGTATAAATAAAGTGGCGCTTTAGCTCAATGCTTTTGATACTTGCGCCCCTATATGTCAATTTTAGTAAAATATTTGTTTGATCTGTCATCTGAGCTTCATAATGGAATAAATAATGCGAAGACTTTGCACGGGTCACGCTAGTTATTAGTAATGCTCCTCTTAAATAAATGAACACTTAGTATGTAAGCGATTTTTTGAAGAATAAATAAGAAAGATAATTAAATTTATAAAAAAATAGGATCTTTCACATTACAATAAAAAAATACTAAATAAAATAAATAAAAGTTAGTTTTGGTAGTTTTAGAAAAAAATTACTTTTTAACCACATTCATCACTCGATAAAATGATACGAGTTTATATGTAATGAAAATTTATTTTATTTTATATCTGAAATATGTTTTTAACAATTGCTTACCAACTTATATCCTTCTTTCATCCGGTCACTCGCAATAACCGCCGTGTCGCTTAGTTCTCGCTTACATGGACGTGTTCACGCCAACACGGCTACTTGCTGTAAAATTGGATAACGCTGTCGGTACATCCGCACGCTTAAGCTGCTTAACGGCTAAACCTACGTATCTGGACATCGACAGACGGTACAGAGAATTGAGAAATTTCCCATACGGCTCAAATGTACAGCAGATATTACAGATTTATGGTTTCAAAAAAGCTAAACAAATATAGAAGTTATTACAAATCGTATCGTAAACTGTCATCATAACGTCACATACATTATGATGACAGTTCACCATCAGTTGTATTCAATGCGGGAACCTAATATTTTAAATGATAAAGTGATAAATTCTCTAGTTAAGGATATAGGTTACTACGTAATTTTAAGTTACCAAACGATTTATTATCATTACACGATTACAAAGATATTTTTTATCCATATTTATAAAATATTCCTACAAGATTTTCCAGATACGTATAATCGTTACTTTTTTTAAATGAACGAACGTAAAACTTTGCATAGATAACGTTATTATATTAAGTACAATGTATGGGAACGTTTTTTGATGTAATGCTATCGTACGATTTACATCTCCGACAAGTAATCATTATTATTCACTCCTTTTATATGTTTCATGTCTTCAACTACGAACATACGTATTTTGAAACTTTCTCAATTCGTGCAAATGTGTTTCTATGGTGTCATGACTGCAGTATAGCTCGTCTGCCATTGACGAGTCCTCAGTAGAGGATCCTCCTCAATTAGGCGTCGTATATATATATATATATATATATATATATATATATATATATGTATATACATATATTATTAACTTATAAACCTGCCAACTCTGTTAACAAACTTTTCCACTTTTTATATGTAGCGAATAAAATCAATCGTCAATTATATAAACACCGTCGGTGTGTAAAACTTGTCACCAACGTGTAGGCAGAGCTAAAGTTCTGTCCTTGTAGACATTTTTGGGCCTTTAACTGAAAAATCGGTGAATTTTGACTTTAATAGAACTTTCGTCTTTAAATTTTTATCATAAATTATTAGATAGAGAGCGAAAGAGAGGAAAATTAGATGAAGAAAGATTTGGACAATACGATGAAGTACCATTCTCCATCCAAGTGAAAGTAGTTTTCCATGCGTTATTTTTACTACGTGGGATCGAGCATTGTCACGTAAAAAATAAACTTCACTTCGATTTGAAGGAAGTTTAGCGGTGACTTTGCTCATAATAAATCTTACTTTTAATTGTACTGTTAGCTTAAAAAAATTCCCAATGAATTACTCAGTGAATAACTACATTTATACACCACCATGCACTCAATAGTATCTTTTATCTAATATTACCTTTTTTCCAGCTCCTGACCATTGGTGTTTAAGCTAGAAATTAACATAAGCCATCCAATTTTCATCTTTTGTAACCAGATAATTTAACCAGATACATTGGTACGATGGGAGCTCAATAGTTTCAAGCACACATTAACTATATCTCATATCGTAGCCAAACGGAGCATTCCTACTTCTGTATAAGGGCATAAAAATAGCTCTACCAAACAACGCGAACTTAATGTAGGATTTGTTTCACGAAGGCTTTTAAATTTTTATAAATCAATTGTACGATGTGGTTTATCGAACAGGTCAAAATTTCCTTTATTGAATTTTTGGAACTAGTTCTTGGCTGTGTCATATGAGGGCATATCCTTACTCATCTTTATGTATATATTACGTGATGCTTTTTTTACCCCAAACGACATTCAAGAAGAAAGAGTCCTCTAAGTTTGCTTGGAAATTCTTGCATTTTTAATTTATTCTTTACTCGCCGATTACTTGATTGCAAATTGAACAAATTTCGAATGCCGCACTCTTTTGGCCAAAATAATACATGTTCTAATTTATGCAAAATGTTTTCATCTAATATCTGTTAGAGAATTTTTTCACTTAATCAGTTATATTATAGCCATGTACAGAACTTATGGAGTAACTATATTTTAAGGATTACTAAAACATTTCTATGTTCAACTGTACACGTAACAAGGTTAGTTCAATTTCGCCTCTCGTAGTAGAGTCAACCCGTATAATATCCAGACGTTTTATCGATAAACCAATATGAAGTTTACACCTGTTTGCTGGTAATTGTGAATTTTAATATGGTGGAATATCTATTCGATCCATGCGGCCGATTTTTTATATCTTTCACTGACCCCTCGGCGTAAGAATTTTATCAAAACCAGAAAAATAATTGTATTGTAATAATGATTTAAGATTAAGTTTTCTTTAAAAATATTTTTATTATTTGCGACATTTTAGGTTCAATAATTATAATTGTTAAGAAATTTAATATTAGAAGTGAGAACGTAACTTCCGGCTGTTTCAGTTTTTATACAGTTTATTCTACCTATTTTATTGACAAAGATTTCATTGAAATTTGACTTAAGCGTTTATTTTTATAAATGCCAATAAAATATGTTTTATGTATTAAGCTCAGTTTAGGAGTTTATACCATAGACATATGCGGAGAATGGCTAAAATATTCTTATTCACTTCACATTTTTCTACGGGTTAAGCAGGAATAGATCCCTAAAATAAAATTTAAAAAACATTCGTCGTCCGTCAAATATTTTTAATACAGGTGACATCGAAATGTAAAGAAAGTTTACAGTAACTATAATAGGTTCATCAGATAAAATTACTGACAAAAATCAGCTATTTTCATTTCAGTGTATATGAATAGGTACGGATCATAACTTCCAATACAGTTACCTTTTCAAAATGTTTATTACCTATGGAAAATATTTGAAGAATATAAAGACTTAAATCTACTTTATATTATGGCGTGGAACCAAATTTTAATATGAAATCGAAATTTTTAATTATAAGAAAATGGAAGACAATTTTTATTGTCATGTTAAAGTATTCATACCAGTAGTACTTAAAAAGTAATTAATGTAAGGGTAAATACGTTTGTTTCAATATTTATAAAACAATTACATTCGATGATGGTATATTCAGTGCAAAGTCTAAAATATGTTTAGAGGTAGTTCACTTTACATAAGTTTATTGAATTTCTGGATAACCACGGCTTGGTAGTTCATTACTATTACATGAATATGCTTATATAATGAAACGATAACTACTTTAAATTTTTAAGGACTGATGTCTGTTTGAGAGCTGGTATGATTTACTGAACATAAACACGATATATTTTGTATCGATTAATTTTTTCGACATCACGTAACGTATTTCGACATCAAGTAACACATCACGTCAGACGTTAGACGGATTGACGAATAATTCGGAAAGTTTACAGAACATTATAAAATAGACTTGAGTATATGAATATAACGGAAAAACTTTGCAAGTTTGTCACATAGCCAGTGACTACTGAGACTATTGAGTCACTATTGAGACAAAATTTGCAAATTTGCATTTAGTGTTCGTTTCTATACCTAATATATAAAGAATACTGAATGATGTTAGTCTTAAGTTATTTAAAGGAAATTTTAAAATTTCGTCTTAATAGATTTCGGTTTTTGTTTCTGGGTCGATTGGGATCTGTACCTCGACAATGTTATTTAATTATATGAGTTAAATTGAAAATTTCGTCTCTTCTTTTGATGAAAAGTGCTATTTATTTTTTATCTAATATACATGTAAAATGCTACGTTTAATCATGAAATAATCATGTGATTCGACAACTCTTGCGGCAGCTGAAGCTAAGTGAATGCAACTAATGCGCGTGAATGTGGCATAAACTTCAATTAAATTTCGAATAGATACTGAAAGATGTCATTAATCTCAAAAACGAATACTTAGTAATATTTAAAAAGCTTGTCTTTATCATTTCATAGCGCAAATGAAAAATGTTTGTATTATTACGACAGTTATGGAAAAAATTAGAATTATAATTATTTTATGATTGATCAGCGTTAATTGTAGTTTCATATATAATAGTTAATTCAGAACTAACCATGAAAACTCTTTAGAAAATAGTAACCTACGTATTTTTTGATAAATATATTTCTTAAAAATTTTTATCAGAAAATACGTAGGCTAACGAAATGTCATATTTGTTGAAAATATTCTAATACGAAGAAGATAAATGAGGAGAATGACATTTCTTAATTTATATAAAACCTCGTAAACGCGTTTTCTAATGTGCTTGCTTGTTTCTAGCACTATCTTATTTCTCTATGTATGCTTAACTGAGAACTTGTTCGACGATGCAATAACATGTATGCTCGAATCATGGACGTCAAGGGGCCACAGGGAGTATATTGACAGATATCGACCTAAAAAAGAGTGATAAAATTAGAAATAACACTATGCGAAAAATTGTTTAGGACCGAGGAAATAATCAGTCATGTGAATGTCGAATCAAACATATAGCAAACATTACGTTCACTGAATCGTTTCTTCTTTAAGCCACTTGTTCTTAGTTGATCATTAAAACTTAATAAAAGCTCTAAAGCTTAAACGCTTTTGTTAGCTTAGCACTTTATGATAAACATAAAAAGCACGAGATGAACGAGAATAAAAATGATATAAAACATGTTATATTCCATTCAACTGGGCAAAGCTTTTCTGCCGATAATTTGTGATATTATTTTATGGTCGCTTTGGATTTATTTTCTTCGTTTTCTCGCCACATGGAAACTTAATTATAAACAGATTATTCATTTCATTGTGGTCGTAATATCAAACTTTTCACTGGATATTCTCGCAAGTTATCTTCTTTTCCCGATTGTCTTAACATGCGCTTTCTCAATCTTTTTCCTACAATATAATAAAATTAATCTGCTTTTTGAAAAGATTGACTTCAGATATATTTCATTAAATTTATTTCAATGTACATTTCTATAATCAAATGAATTTCTCCTTGAATGTTAAAGCATATTTTGTGTCATTATATATAAATCTTTACTAAACTACGGCTTATAACTTTTATTTTAAAGTCATTTGATCAGTGGAATCAAATCATCTTAATGTCGTATGCAAAATTTCAAGCCAAATTTAAATGAACGTTCTTTTGTAGCATAGTCTTTATGTATCAATTTCTGAACTATTTGTGTTTATATGTCCATATGTAAAAATGTGAATACGTTTTGAGCTTCGGATTATGATTTTCATATAATCGGATTATTTTGTTATAATTAGAGACTAGGGCTACATGCAACTTAACTCAAATTAAAAGATTTAATCATTTTCCTGATGTGATAAATTACTTCTAATTTTATGTTACGTTGCAAGAAAAATTTCTTGTCTAGCATTTATTGAATTACTGTTGTAAATTTAAAATTAATATGAATTAACTTCTCATAACTCTATTTTTTAACATTTGTTAACAAATTTTTATCTCATTAATAAACTTAGTTAATGGCTTCTACTGTATATTAATGACAAACTGTATATATATATATATATATATATATATATATATATATATATATATATATAATTTATATATAAAATTAAAAAAAAAAAATTCTAAACGAAATGTTCAAATGGAATCTTTATGTGAACAACCAAGATATGATGGTATAATCAATTTAAAAACGGAGACATAGTGATATTGTCATCAAAATCAGAATGATAAAAAGAAAATAAAGCGTAAATAATTTTAGCTTTTTAATTTTAGCTTGTACGCGTATTTTATTAAACAAACCGCTGTAAAATAGTTTTAATGTTTTTCGTTGGGCTTGTAAGTATTTATATTTTTAAACTTGTAAAGAACTAATCATTGCAGTACCGCGCATACCATTCAACCTATACTCCCGTAATTTACTTCATTTTATTTGAGAAAAATTGTAATCACGTATTTAATATTATGAACTGGAAGTAAACGTCTGGTTAGTGTTTACTATATATGTTGATGGACGTCCCACGTGCATAGCACCAGTGAGAATAGCACGACCACAGTTGAATTCATTAAACTAGACAGGAGCAGTAGCGCGGGAGGGTTTTATCATAAAATACCAATTAAAGTCGATATTAACTTTATTGTTAATTATACCACAACAAATGTCAAGAAAAAACATGAAATGAAAATTTTTTAGTATTAAATTCGTCTTAAAGTGACAAAAGCAGTTTTAAAATTCCACTAATATATAAAAACAAAAGAGAAATTCAAGGAAAGTATCAAAATTACTTATTTAGAGTCCTATTTTCAATATTTGAATTTATTTATGAAGTTATACTTCATTAAGTGCTGGTCATTAAGATATATGTACGTGTAGATATATGTACGTGTGGTCATTAAGATATAATACGTGTGTTATACTCATACAAGTCTCCATAAAATAAAAAAACTTTTTGTATGGTGAATACTTGTAAAAAAAATGGCGGCTTATAAGGTTTTAAAATATATATTTTAAGACTCTTTAAGTGAGATTAAGTTTTGGTATGTATTTATTTGCATTATAAATTATATAATATTTAAAATATAATTATTTCAATTAATTTAGATTTTATAATCAAGTTCCTTATGCTTATAATAAAGTTCCAGTCTTTTTTTATTTTACTTCAATGAATTATTTTCGTGCTAAATAAAGTTATTCTTGTAGTATGCCAAAGAAGTATAACTTCTATGGCGTACATAAATATACGTACAATTTTTTTTATTACCATTATTGCAAATTGCCAACTTTCAATCTTACCCTCGTACACATCAATATAATTATAATATTTCAAACTTGGGAATTTTCCTTTAATTGTTTTCATAAGAATAGGCAAATATAAAATTTTATAGTTTTAAACTAACTCTCAATTGTATATTATCCAAAACAAATTTAAATTTACGATTTTATCACTATAAATTTCAAAAATATATTTTAACGTTTTATAAATCTTGCGTAACCGGTTTTCCGTTACACTAAGGGATCGTTATACTTTGTGTTATTTTACAAATTTGCAATTAATGAAAATTTATTAAAATGTTAATAAAAGTGTTATATATTACAATGAGTAATAAAAATATAGTAAGGTTCTTTTATTTCATTTAAAATTAATTTTTAATCGTTCAAAATTTCATCAATTGATATGAAAATCGCCCATATGAAATAGATAAAAAAGGAGACGAATTTAAATTTTTTCTGTGATATTTGAAGATATTTACGAATATTACTCAACGTAATTTATAGTATAAATGTAGTACATGAAAGTAACAAACCCGTCGACACCGTTACTCTGCAATAATTTCCCTTGAGCTGAAGGACTATTTTTATTTGTTCAAATATTTTTCGGTGTAATATAAGCGCCATATATCAGTAGTACAATGAACCTCCGTTAATACTAGAAAAATACCGCTTGTTTAGAACCAGTTTAGTTTTACTTAGGTATTGACATTAAACAATATTTTTTCTACACATCGTTTTGAGATGTCGAGCCAACTTCAGGTCTCTTAATAAATATTTACAAAATAGAAGACGTCTTCAAAGATTGTTTTTGTACAATTGCCAGAACTGTAAAGCAGTGCAAATACGCATTCACACTTCTTCAGCGGTTTTAATTGGAAAAATCGGAGCATATTAATTATATAAACAACCTTTCTATGTTGCGTACATTTCTTTGAAGTAATTATCATCAGGTTATTTTGTGTATTAAATCTAAAATGAATCGAAGAAAGTTATTTAGTTTATTTTATTTGTTAAACAACAGAGTGGCGAAAATAGTCCAGTTTAATTAACGTTTGGTGTCATAGATTTAAGGTGCCATAAATTAACCTTATGTTTAATTACCATTTAAGAGAAAATACATAATTCGTCAATGAAAAATGACAAAAATTAAATGGAACTTAAATTTCCTATAAATCATAACAAGAACCTTAAATTTCTCTATTTATTAGGACAAATCAATTATGAACACGCACACACTGTCTCGACTCGTGTTTCGTCTGATGAAAGTAGGAAAGAGGGGGTATTATACATGTTTTAATATTCAGTATATTACTAATAAGGAAAAGTTATGTAAAAACGAGCAAAATGTAGAGGTTATAATATATCGATTAAGCTCTAAATTTTAAAAAATTGAAAAATATACTGTTTTACCTAATTGTTGTAATCTAAATTATGAGGAGTTACTAAAAATTAAAATAAATCATTATGCTCATTAACTATTAAATATAATTGTTTCTTATCATTACATTAAATAATGCAATTTGTATTCTCTCTTTCGTTTTCACGTGCAATATAGTCAAATATAAGACGATTTGGATTCCATAATTACTAGAATATCAATAAAGTGAAGCAACAGTGACAACAACTGAATGACTTAAGTACAATTTACTCCGTAACTGATAAATTCTATTCATAATTAATTGTTTTGAATTAATAAAGATGACATTTATGAAATATTAAGTCAGGGAATTGAATCAATTAAATTTACGTTTTCAATATTTCGATCTGTCTGATTATCTGTCTCCCACGTCCCACAAAACGTGTCGTCCCACAAAACTTAACTGCTAAAAATAATTCACCTCAAATTTTACACTTCGCACAACGACGTTTCTTTGAACCCTTGTTAATAAAAGAAAAAATTCCTGAATTACTTTTTATCTACTTTTTATAAATATCTATGACGTTTAAAATAATCACTATAGTTTTCGAATAAATAGTTCGGTCAACTTATGAAACTTATGAAGAAGCAGGTTTTTGAGGACATTGCAAGTAATTTACCTACAAACATTTTACTTGAAATTGTTTAACAAAATTCCTTAAATTCCTGTTAAATTACGAGTATTTAAGCCCGCGCTCGCAAATTATTCTCCACGCGTCACATGGAATTGAATAAATATTTTTGGAGCTCTTCTTTGACCCTGTCAAAAATCGATAAAAGTTTTTGAGTGCGAAAAATTTTAAAACTCAAATATATTTTAAAAAATACATCTATGTATATTATAGAACTAGCTTCAATAAATGCTAGTTAGCACGAATAATATTGATCGCTTATTTTTACGTGCTTTAACAACAATTCTTAACTCAAAAATAAGCCGTCACTCTATATAAAATTACTTGAAACTTTTATGTCTCTAGCACGACTTTTGAGTTTTAAACCGAATTGACCAAATTTTCTTTATTGTCTTGGTTCTTGTATTTATATGTTTTAATAAAAGGTAAGTATTTTTAATTATTTTACGCCGCAGATTCTATTTTCCATATATTACGAGAAATTCACGTCAATAGTAAAAATATTGTAATTGTTGGAACTTTTAGACTTTATCCTAAAGATTATTATTTACTACTACTACTTGAATGATGTAATCTACTACTGTTCGACTTTATCGCTCCTGCCGCTATTCATATATGAAGGATAAGTATTCTCTCATGACGTGCATAATTAAAAACATAAACTATTATAACTTATAATAATATAAACATAATCTATTATAACATAAACTATTATAATTTATAATAATATAAACACAAACTATTATAACTTATAATTTTACGCAAAACTTTCATATGAAACGAAAACAATTCATTCGCTTTTTAAGAAACATCAATTAAATTCGATACATATATGCATATTTTCCATACTTATACTATTTTTAAATTAAATATGTTTTTATGCACTTGATTATTTTACTAATTTTACCTGTTTATACTGTATCGAAAATAATTTTGTATCAAGATTAGATCGTTTCACTTATTGTTACTATTAAACCCATGTCGAAAGTAAATATATATATATATATATATATATATATATATATATATATATATTCATGTATTTTTAATGCTTACAGCAAAACAAAAATAAACATATTTTTTAACGGAATATGATATACTTTAAAAATTTTAATTATTGTTTCTTCATATGTACACTACTTACATTTTTCACACAAAACGAAAGTAAGTTATTTTTTTCGTCGGCACAGAATTTCAAATCTGAATGTACATCGGTGATTATTCTCACGACATATTCTTCAGTGTAAAAATACATTCGTTATTGTAACTTTTACAAGCAATATCTTTAATATGGTTTACAACTGAATCAAATTTTAAGTTAAATTCGTGTGAACAAAACTAATTGAAGAGTATTGAAGAAAATTAAAAAAATTCCAATTCATCCCATAATTACGTTTTTCATAATTACTTCTGTACTTAGATATATATAGTTGCTGTTTAATATTTAAGACATTGTTTTTAAAAGGAACGGAACGGAACCCTCTTGCTCTTTTTCGATTGTTTATATATCTGATAGTTTCTACTTTCTACTACCCAGGCCATTTATCTGTATAAAATTTATGTAACATGAAAACGTTAAACAGAATCTTACAATGATCTCATAATAAATAAACATATAATTTAGGCTACAAAGTTTCTAAAAGAAGAAGGTAATTGCCTCGTTTTTACTTGCCATTTAATATAAACTTAAGGCTCGTGCCTATCTACCATTATCGCATCTTTTCAACGAATAAATTTATGTTGTCTGAAATTGTTTTAATTACATGGAAACCGTCAGTAAAAATCTAAGCACGACATTTTATTTCCCATAATATGCAAATTAAATTTAATATTAATTTTAATATACATACCGACCCGAATAAGAGCATTTTTTTATACTTTCTAAATAAATTTTATTTTGTAGGCCTCAGGGGCTTGGAACTACAGACTTTTTCTACTATGAAATTTTTAAGTTCAATTTCAATATATTTTTAATTCTAAACACAACCTAATTTTTAGTTACTTTGAGATTATTTAAATTATTTTGAAACACAGTATTATTAATTAAATCTTTAAACAGCCTTTTGCTCATTAAATTAAAAACATTAATCTCTTCTACCACAATGTATACAATTTTATATAAAATGGGTAGAGAATCTTCGTCGACCAAATCACTTGACAGATTTTTGATTCCTTAATGCTCTGTAGTGATTTTACCATAGATACAAAATTTAAAAATAGTAATCTGGCTTTTTATTCTTTGCCAGTTAGAGTATATACTAAATAAATTTCCACCCGGGAAGAGCATAACAGCGCTGTATAAGGAATCAATAGACGTGAAAATTGTAAAAGGAAAGCTGAGTTTATGGCTGTCGCAGCTCCATGTTGAAACTATTTGAACATGGATAGGAGCACAGAGTTTGAATCAAGCATGAATTAAATAAACATTTTTGTGTTTTCAATTAATTTTAATCATCCAATGGTTAAAATTATTTAATTTTACATCTTTACAAAATTTGCTTAGTGCAAAACTGTAGTTACTAAGCTTTTTATTTATAGATAATTTGATTTAGCATTACCACCATGGTTATGTAAATATAATACAGTACACAAGTCTCAACTATTATCCTATCGGTATGCCAGTTATAAATCTACCAATGTCGGCCATAAAGGGTGGTTTACCTACTTATATTTGGAAAAAATAAATGTAATTTAATTGTCGATAAAAATGACATTATTGAAAATAAGATAAGAATTAAAGAAATCTGATAATACTATTTTTGTACCATTAAACATAGTTATCTAATGACATTTATATCATTTGCATCGTTGTAGATGCAAGTGATATAAGATATTCAAATGCAACTTTTATATTATTTTATATCTAATTTCAGAACAGATATTTATTTATAATGACAGAAAATTTAATTATATAATACATTTGCATAACTCCGTACCATGTTCAAGATATTCTACTATTTGATTTATAAATACGATTGTAGTAACTGTAAAATATATGAGTGGTACACATTTTATTAATCATTTACTTATATTGCATATCTTATTTTTTCCCCTAAAACCATATTTAATTCTTTTTGCGAAACAGCTATTATTACTATATTAATATGTTATAACATATTTTATAATTAGTTGTTAAATTTATTGATGAATTGGTAGTTTCAAATAATTTTCATTTAGAAGTATATTAATAAATAAAATATCAATAAAACAGAAGATATGTACTGCAGTAAAATATTAAGGAAATACACCCACGCGCAAATATGGGTCTTCGCCCACACAATTAATATCAACCAACTGTGCTTATATTATTACATCTTTGAACTACGGTGCCAATAATCTGTTCTGTTATACCTGTAGTACTGTGAAGCGTCACCCAGAGAATTGATATTTACATCATGTAATTGAGCATCGAATAAAATTATGTGGGCCTTTCAATGTATTGTTTCACAGAATTCAGAGAAAAGATTTTGTGAAGTATTTACAGAATATAAAATAAAAATTGTTTCCCAAATTTGTTATAAATACCGAAATATTTTCAAGATTTACTGAAGATGATAATTTTACTATTCATACTATTATATATGATCAACAGTACAAAACTTTGGGTATATGAAATTTATTACATAATATAGAAAGGACAATAATAAAATTGAACTTTAAGTTAAAAACTATATTGTTCATAATTGGTAAAGCGTAATATCTAAAATGAATACCATAGTACATCTAATGATCTAAGTAATAAGTTTTACGTTATTGTAACTGACCACTTTTCACGTATATCATCACGGTAGAAATCAAACCCTGAATTTAATTCAAAAATGAAATTAATATACTTTTAAACAGACTATAAAAACATAAAATTGATTAAATGAAATGGTTAAAGACCAATTATTAAAAATTTTACCAAATGTTTAATTCGCTTTAAAAATCCAGTACCCCTCCAATACTCACTTCAAATGAAATGATAAATTATTTCAATAAAGGAGACACAGGAAAATAGAATATTCTTTTAAGTAATTTTACATTAAAATATTTTATTACAATTAATCTAAAACGGTGATGTCTTCAATATAAAATATTTCCGTTCGTTTCGCTCCACCTAATCAAACGGCGAACTTTCTGATAACGTTTCAATTAAATAATAAATTGCCATTGATTTAATGAAACTCCGAAATCGATAATGATATTTCCACTTCGTTTTGAAAAAATTTGCTAGCATTATTTTATGTATAATTATATGCGGTTCTTCCATAAATCCTTTTTATTTTTCACTTGCGATTTGACTTTCAATGTGATGTTTAAGATTACACTTTTATTAACTGAATATTCATAATATGGCAATGTTAAAATTTAATTTCATTCTTAGATACGAATTCTCGTATATTACATTAAACTTTTATAGCCACTTTTAACACTTCTCCAACTTGAGATAGACTTGATTTAACAGTTTAACACTTTACGTGCACAACACATTGGACATGATACGTATTTCAAATGATTTTAAAAAATCTTTCCAAGTTTAAATATAACAGCTATGTATATTAAGTACATATAAATGTTAACTACTTGAAAGTAAACTACGTATACCTTGACGGTTGCTCTGATTGCAAAACTTTCTCAGTTAACACGATGATCTATAAAAATTTAGCCCCACTTTTCACATTAATGTTTTTGATGGGATTGTTATACTGATGATACCGTACCATATAAATCGTAAGCATTATCTCTTCGAGCTTAAGTGTTGGTATATCTTGATTGAAATAACTTCCTATATCTTAATATAATTTCATTCTTAATTTTTAATGTTGCATATAAGATTGTGTTTGAAAATTTACAGGTTTATAGATATTTGTATAATTTTAAAATCAATTCGGAAATAAGTTACCTATTAAAACCGTCATATCGAATTTTTTAATTATTTTTTTAAAATTTATTCATTAATTTCACCTATCATTAGAATAAGAACTTTTTTGTTAACTCTCCGGTATAATAGTTACATTGCACTGAATATGATATCTAATGTATTACAGCCCAAATGCAGTCAGTCTTTTTATTTCGCTTTAACATAGATGTTTGTTAAAATATTTCTTGTGTTTATTTATCCTTACCCATGTCTAACAATAACGAACACTAATAGTTGCTACTTAGTTATTGGAAACAAATATTTATAAATCTTTAATCATAAAAGTTTAACTTGAAATCGAAGAAATTATTATTACCCTCTTAAAGGTAATTTATGTATAATTTTTGTTGGTACATTTTTCGTGACGGTTGCCATGTTTAATAATTTTTGTTTCATCTGCTTCTTAAACTTAACTAAACAGATATGAATTGATTCCTACATTTTATTATATTTTATTATGACGTTTTTAACATTTATTTATATTTGTTATTATTATTGAAGCATAAAATACTTAAGGTTGAACTTTTATATTTTTCAATTGTAAAGCGATGGATGTTTTGAAACTATGGCGTTATTGTTTTTTTTTTGTAAAACTACTTGGAATCAATAATTTTATTCTTGCTAATATGTCCCTCAGCCCGTTTTTCAAGGGCTTATAATTTCTAAATTACGGACGCTGTTAGCACAATCCGCATACGTTTTATTTAAAATGGTGACACGAGTCTCGTTGTAGTTTTATTTTGTATATATAATTAATTTTCTGACTGAAATAAAAATTGTAATAATTGTTGTTGAATGTGTTTGGTTATGGCAATGTTACCCCTTCCTGCATAATCCATATAGTCTATGATAGAGGATATATAGACCGCAGCTCCGCCATTGCATTTCTTCTTTTCTCTACACGGCGACAGTAACGGTAGCGGTGGCTAATTCACCTTATTCCTTATCCACGAGTATCTTTTCAATCAACCACGCGGTGTCACCAGCACAAGAGTAATTTAATAATTATAAACGTGAAACAATTTTAAACTAATTAGGGCTAAATGTAGGCTACAATTTTAAGTGGAGCTATGTACATATAGTGAATATAACTAATGTGGTTGAAAGAGTTTCTATGAATAAATTGAATAGTTTGAAAACTACTTGCAGTAGAAGAGTTTGTTTTATGGTGCAAATAACTCATTATTTGAAACGTTTATCTACTTTGAATGTCTAAATTTACATTCATATTCTACACAGCTCTTTTATTTCTCATAACCAAAACTGTCGTCATTAAATCGATAATAACTAATCACTACTCGGTATATCAGATTATACTCTAATTTTATACGAGACTGATACCATTTGTTGACTTTTTCGTGATTTTAATTTGAAGTCGACTATAGAGTACTATCAAAATTTCTTCAGTTGCGTAGTTAAAAACAAATAATTATGTTTTAAGTTTACTTGTTTTCTGAAATGTAGGTAAAACTTCTTTACTAATTATAAGCTAGCAGATAACTAGAGACAAAATTAAGTACAGATAAGATTTAAACATATTTATCTCTTTTCCTGTTACTGTTGTAATAAAAATATTCGATTTCATTTTTATACATAAAACTTCATATAGTGTCAAATACATTTTCAACACTATTAAAAAATATTTTGTTCCTTCCTAATACCTAATGGACCTTAAACTACATTAAATTTTACGTTTATATTATAATAAATATAATCTATACATATGGGTAATATATTATAAAATATGCCCAGAGTTTGGACAAAATAAAATAGGTACTAAAGGATTAAAAATAATTAACTCAAAATAGGACCCACTTATTAATAATAAAGAATTAAATTACTTATTTTTGAAGTCTGCGCCAGCATTGCCAACCAACTTAAACGAATTTATAATATAATTGAATTTATAATGTAAGTTTAAAACCTTAACTTCTAATGTACTGCTCGCAATACGAAATAGTTTTATGAAAGAAGTACTTGTAACATAATATTTTATATTTGTTCAGGCTGATCGGCGTACTGGCACACTTAAAAAATATGTAATTTAGTTATTTATTATGAATAAGTAAATACTTATTTTGAGTTATTTATTTCAAACTTTAATGCCTACTTTTTTGATGTCGTTTTTTACCTAATATCACTTTACCTAATATCAATTTTCTTCTAATTGTATAATTATCAGAAGTCGCGGTCAAAACTTAGTATATTGATAATTTCCTCTTTATCTAAATTTGGTTATCAACAACACACAGCAGCAAAGCAATAGCAGTAACCGTGAGCGCATAGGCATTAGCCCCTTACAAGTTCTGTTCTTTAAATTCAAATTTCAAAATTCTGATATTGAAATTTGGATTTAGAGCAAAGTAACAATTACCAGTAGCAAATATTTTGAATCATGTTTGACGTACTACCATCCATTAAAAAGTTCATACATTAATTTTCAGAACTCATTATCAGACCTCGATTTGATCGATGGCGTATTTATTTTGCATTGTAACAAATACCAATAAGAAATATTTTGAATCAAAATTAATTTACTACTATTCGTTGAGGAGTTTGTTCGTTCATTGAGAGAACTTGATATCAGACAATGAATTTGCCGATGGTGTAGGTATTTGGCAAAGTAACAACTACCAGTAGCAAATATCTTGAATGAATGATGATTTACTACCATCCTTTAGGGGAGTTTGTTGTACATCTTCGGAACTCATTCATACAAAAAACACGCATCAGACATATAAACTCCTCCTATTTTGCAGTCGTTGAAAAGCATGAAACAAAGAGGGCAGTATCGAATTAAATATTGCAAAATGTGTTATTCATTAAAAGTAACGTACAATATTTTTTTAGAGTAATCTATTCATACGCATAAAATTAAACATTAAATTTGACTATGCAAATCAAGAAAGAATTATAAACATAATTTTCCAGAGATGGAAATTTTAGCACGGACATTTTTTTGTAACGTAAAATTCCGGTTACTCCACGAAAGTTATTTTCACGTTATTTACTAATAAGTAAAGAATATTTCACGTTATTTAATAATAAGTAAAGACTATTTTATTAAAATATACTATTTTCTTAGGCAAAGTATATACTTAAACAGAAAATTATTTTTAACCGTAAAGAATAACTGAAATTCTTCTGAATTCAGTAATAAAACACTTTTAGAGACATGCATTCGTGCTTAATTCAGAGTAAAAACAATATTGTTTATTTTTGTCAGCATGTCTTAATATGGTAAAAGTAATTAATTTCATGGAAGATACAAAATAAGAAAATTACGTCATTGATTTCGATTCATTTATTTTTAATGATAAATTGTATCTATTCACAGTAGACGTAAAAAAAGGAAGAAGTCCCAAATTCAACTGTGGTTTGTGTACAGTAACGCACATCTCTGGTATTTTTAAACCAATTTGACTAATACTTTTGTCTGAAGAATGATACCTCCTCCACAGATGACAGTACGCCATTCGTGATTGATTTTTCTCCATGCACGACATTGTTTCTTTATGCACGTTTTTGTTGATAAGGTGATAACAACATAAGCTGGACGAAGGTCTGGTCTTGATCTATGCTTCAGCCTGAGGTGGACCTATTGAAAAGATTTCTGTCAATAGATTTTACAACGGATAACTGCTCATTAAAGTATTTTTTAAATTCGTCAGACATTTTCATCCATCATTTCGTCACTCGTCATTAAAATATTTTTAAATTTGTCAGACATTTATGTATAAAGATGAGTCGGTGAAAACAATCTTCTACATCTACGATTTAGAACTACCTTACTTAAGATTCAGTTTATATAATCTCTTCTTTGTGAAAGTTTATTGACGTCAAAAAAATTAATGTAGATATTTGTGCTGCCGATAAAGAAATGAATGCTCTAATATAGCTTTATGGACCTCAGTGGGTTAAGCATTTTCTCCTGAAATTATTTTGAATTTTTTTTCCTGATATTTCTTCAAACCATTCTTCCATTCCTCACACGTTTTGCTATAATAACGATACGTTTAGTATAAATACCCATATATCCTATATATGTAATTATCTAACAAATTAAAAAATAAATTAAAGTTTAAAAAAGGGACAACCGAATTCAAAAGCGAACTGGACGCTGGAAATTTAAAAATAACAAACTTTTTCCCATATTAAATAAATTGACTGACATGCAGCATTTTATTGAAAATAAGTGAAGTTAAAAAGTGATTATAGATATTAATAATATTATTTAGTTAATGCTAAAATGAAAGTTGTATTGGGGATTTGAGTATCTACGAGACAAAATGACTATTTCACTTATTTATAAAAAGTATCAGCCAAAGTTTGCCCTAAACCGTAATATTAGACAACATAATTTTATGTCTCAGCTACAGAAAATTAAAAAAAAACAAATCACAGAACAAAAATAAATACATTGGCTCGTTACAATGCTGACCACGCTGAAACTCTGTAATGTAATTCCTAAGGGTACCGATCAAATGAGGGAAAATCTGAGACGGGGCCCATTTCTGAGTAAATTATCAACTTATGGTTAAAAAACATTAAATGGTAGATATATTTCCATCTAAATATTAGATCCATTCATATAAAAGGAAAATAATATCAATACAAACATTGCAAAATAAAAATGTTGAGTAGTTTTATGAAGAGCAGAGTTACGAGTAATCCTCTCATGACCACTAAAACTATATTTGATCATACTTATGGTTAAATTAATAAACGTATATTTTAAGATTATAAAAATATTATAAAAAATTATTTTCTTCTTTTACTTCGTGAAGAAACAAAATACTACTTTTTCTATTTCAATATTGCTTACAACAAAATATATATTCAGTTTTAACTACTATAGAAATTTGATTTAGTAACGTGATGATAATACTTTATTTATTATTTTAGTTTATAAATAGAAATTGGTGTTTATTCATACAGAAAAATTAACTAAGTGCATAATAAAAATTACGCTACTGCCCTTATCTATAAACTTTTCTTTTTAATAGTCTAGTGTGAGTTGATTTTTGTTTTACGTTAAATCCGTGTTTAAATGTTGTCTATGGATTATACAGTTTTAAAATCGTCTTTTGAAAAACATTCATTTGATATTCATCGTGATAAGTTTTGGACAAATTATTTTTGCACATTTAAGAATATACATATATTATAACTGTAGAATTTTCAAATTATGTTTATAATACTTTGTACTTCACTTATGTAGACAGATCCACAAATCCATCAGTTGGCAAAGTCAGTCAACCACTTCATCTGCTGCAAGGAAACTAACCTAGGTATGTACATTTATTTAGAAGTATATTAAAATTATAATCCTTCCTTTTTGGTATCGCTGTATTCACGTTAAAAAGGAGAGAATCGATTGAAATGATTTTGTCATATGGAATAATTGAATAGTAAGTGAATATTAAGATGTAACTTATTAATATGTTGTAATATAAGTGTAATTATAAATATTTATATTCAGATGAAAATGAGCAGTCAGAAGACATTAAGTCGACAGTTGGATATTTATGCATGAAAACTGATACATAAAAATATAAATAATAAGCAATTTTATTTCAAAATTTTGACTGTTAATTAAATAGAAAAATTCTAGGAAATGTGAAAGATTTTTTGAAATGATTTTCAACTCCATGACGTATCAATTTATAAATATTCAGAGAATTGTGTAAGATATGTTTTCCTTTATAGTTTTAGCGTAAATATATCAGCATTTTCTATTATTTGCATGTCTCTCTGTACGACTCTAAAAATTGTGATCCTAATTAGAAATTTCCGGTAATTAATAATAATTGTGATATTTATTAACATCGTAAAATTTATTTATTTCATGTCAGATATCTGAGGTGGATTTATTGCTGAAAAAATGTTTGTAGGTTGTGGCGGTCAGTTATATGGATTTATGTGAAATTGACGCAAGAATAATGCAAATAAGAGTAAACAACACAACGAATATATTTTGGTCTAATTATTGTGTAATAAGTCTTATGTCTCATTTAAATATGAATATTTTGTATACAAAAATTTTATGATTAATTTTATTATTAATGCTCAAACTTTGTCCATTAAATACATATTTATACACAAAATCTGAATATATATTTCATATAATAAAAATCTGTATAGATATGGTTTTGCCACGATTGAATTTCCAACAAAGCTAAGAGGAACGCACAATACCAGTTATAGCATTTTGAATTCACTAATGTGATATAATTCTACACGGATTTCTATGTTTATGTACATTAAAATTTGTTTGATATAACAACGTAGAAAAAGTTATTTAGGCAAATATATTGAGCAGACGTGCTTTTATTATTTTTTATGCCGATTTGTTTTGAGTTTTTTTTCAAATTATGGTTTGAACGATTACATTAGAATACCACGTTTAAGATCATGATTTGTGAAATGTCACAGTTAATGAAATATAACTATTTACGCACCAATAATTGTAAACATCTTTATATACTTGGTTGTATTGTATTGCAATACACAAACTTGCGTCTTATTAGGGATATTACAATTAGAATCATATATACAGTTCGTAATTATTCGGTAAAAATGTCTATCGTCATCACGCCGTTACCATTCTGAGGCTTTATATGGAACACAAAATATACATGTTCAAAATTGTATTGTATAATTGTAAAATAAATTGTTAAATAACAGTTAGAAAGCATACGGAAAATTGTTTATATCTAGCATACGAACAAATGTCTATATCTATTTAAATCACGAAGCACATTCCGTAATATTTTAAGTAAATGCGCAAGTTTCATTCTAAGTGATTTTTAGCATCATTTGATGCATTATTTGTAAAGAAAGTATTAAAGTGATATTTTTGAAATATTATTAGAATGTTAAAAATATGATGGTTGCTATTGTTATTATTCAATGTAAGCATGATTACGAATGTGATAAGCTCACATTTGTCTAATTTTCGTTCGTGCTTTACATATTTCGAAATATCTGAAATGGATAAAGCATGAAGAAAAATTAGACAAACGTGAACTTGTTTCACTTGTAACCAGGTTTGTATAAATTTATCTACTACGTTTATTTACATAAATTTCTTTAATTTAAATTATTTTCATATTAAACTATTAACAAATATAAAATGACATTCGACATATAATCAAATAAATATTCCCAAAAAAATTTAATTTTTGATAGTAATTGTCATAGTTTTCCGGTAAAATATATTTTAAGAATAGTATTACAAAAAAAATAGTATTCTTCGTTATCCAGAATCCTTATAATTTACATTTAAATCCTTATAATATATATTCAAATCCTTATAAAATTATAATCCTTATAAATTAATTAATACCCACACGACATATTAACTTTAAAAAAACAGTTGGAGGACTTCATTTTTCCTCCTACAAAAATATTTAAGAATTATTTGAGTTATTATAACTGCTAATTTCTATATAGACTAATACACTATATAACTGTGCCATATTTCATGTATCCACACTTAACAATTTCTAAGGAAATCAAGTTGGAAATTTTCAACAATATGTCTAGAATTATTTTAAATTATATCCTGAAAAATAGACTTGGCTTTCTCAACATTTCCTCATGTAATCAGTACCCCGTACAATAGGTGAAATTAATAAATAGGTTGGGTGACTAAACCGCAAAAATGAAAACTTTGATATTCAATATAATCGTGTTGTGTCCGTGAAAATTTTGAAAACGAAAATAAAAAAAATAATATTTATGCCGAACACTAATTGTGCACTACCTATATATTCACGGAAATATATAAACAAATCAAAACAATGAAGTGCACATTCAACAGGAGGAATTAAATTTCATCCACTTTGACAACAACTGATATAATAAACATAATATGCATTAACATATATGCCCAATTAATTTATAATGTTTTCTTCATATACATGCAAAATACACCACATAATAAATAAATATATTGCATAAAAGTAAAATATAAATTTTCATTAAAATGGGGATTATTATTACATACTGAGTATACCCCGAGCTCGAGAGAGGAGGAAACTTATTTGAATTTTATTAACAAATAATATTGTTGTCATGAAAATCATACCACCGACGATCTAATTTATTTTTTGCTTTAGGTTTCCTATACATTAAATAAAATTGTAAGAGTGACTTCCATACGTTGAAAAATTTAAAAATGTTATATATATATATATATATATATATATATATATATATATATATATATATATATTTATGTATATATATATATATATATATATATATATGTATTTATATATATATATATATATGTATATATATATTTATATATATATATATATATATATATATATATATATTTATATATATATATATATATATATATATATATATATGTATATTTATTTAAGTAAATATATTGTTAATCGTTATATACATTCTAAAATAATATATACTAAGTATTAATTTTTCATAAAATTGGTATTAAATAAAACGAGAGATATATTATATATTTCCTTATGCTACATATTTTTCCTTACCAAACTGATATAAAATTTATTGAAAATATTTCAAAGGAACGTATTAATCAAGCTTATTTTGCTTTCAAAGCTTTTCCTATCCATATAACATAAGTAATTCACAGCGACAAATGATACCTAAAATAATACATTTTCTTTGAAACTAAAAATGCAATAATAATAATATTAAAGGGGTGGGATTAATCCAAAACGTAATCCTGAATTGACAAAATAATGAAAATGAAATTACACCACTTAATGTAGGCCACAAATGTAGGTCAAACAGAAAAACATATTTTTGTGCCCATAACATTGGCAAAATATTATTAACGTTTATTCACAAATTATTATCAATTTTCAATCTAACGCCCACCGAATACTAAGCGCCCTTAAACCATAAGTGCCACTCTTCAAGAGCGGCGTTTAATGGCAAATTCGATAAGGGCCTTGAATTAAGCTACGAGGAAACGATTTTTCTTTAAATTGAAATAATTTTTTTTATTAGGCGAGCTGTTTGAACAATTTCCTTCCCGCTTCCCGCGCTTCGTAACATTTATACCTGATTTATATAGATATACCAAATCTACTCTCGTAGAGTACCTTAAGGAAGTAAATAAGTATTCTAATCTTCTCGTTGCTTCAGAAAAATGCTTTGTTTTAGTGAACTATTCATCAAATAATATTTCTAAGATCTTTATTCCGATGTATGCACAATTTTATATATTATTTGGAAATCAGCACATGGCATAATTCAGTAAAATTTGTTTCGGGATTTTCTTTTTCCTTCTTATTCATGAAATGATTTGCTTCAAAGTATAATTACAGGATATAAGATTTATAATTCCCAATTAACTGTATTCAAATAGCATCCTACATACTTTCAGATTTGTTTATGTAACGCAGATGTCGACAATTTAGCAGTGATATTATCTAGTCGCTTATAATATAACAATATTTTGCATTTAAGTAAAATTAAGTAGTGTACTAACTGGACTTCTGGTGTAATTCAAAATTATTTTAAATTACAGAAAAAAGCCCAGGAAAATTTTAATTTCTGAAACCATACACTTATTTTTTTCCCTGTCCACTAAGTTTTTAAAATTGGTATAGTAAACTGTCATCTCCTCAAGTTTAAAAATAATGTTTCATTATTGACATTCAATTTCATATTACTTCGTAGAAAATGTCATGCCTCATACAATGTTCTCCAACGTGTTGTTCCAGATAAACGAGGTTATGAACATAATCTAATCGCCGTATTTATAATACCTGACAACGTATGGATTTTATGTATTCTCCTCAAGTGAATGAAATATTCCGAATAGTGTACCGATATTTAAGTGAATTATTTGTTTTCGTACATTGGCTTATCTGTTATTATACTATCTTAGATTCATATGTTTTATTTATAGATATGTGATATACTTTCTTTTATATATTTGTGATATTCTGCATTTCCGGAAGTCAGCAATGGAAATTATTTATTATTTTTGTCCAATTTATCTGCTTTTTCAAGGGAAAATTCTTTGCACGTGACGAGAGTCAAGTGTTAAGGTTGAATTTGGTGCAACGTTATTAAGCAAAGTTTTCGTGTAACGTTTAGCTGCAACATCTAAATGTGACAAATATATCGCAAAGGATCAATAATATGTACTTAGCTGATGACAAAATGAGATAGATGAAGAAGACAGAATAAGACAAAAGTGTATGCATGCGCGAAAACAAAGAAAAATGGTGCTAACTTCTGCCATCAGTTGTTTTCTACATTATATGTGGTATCTTTCTCTCTCTGCCGTTTTACCATTGCTATATACTCACACATTAAAGTTGCATGCGCTCGAATTTGTGTTACCTATATCTCCACGGTGCACATCGTTTAAACTTTTGAGTAAGAAAATGTTATATTGGATATTAATTCCTTAACATTTTAACAATGGGAATAAATTATATGTTAACTTTTGAAAAAACAATGAAAATATATTTAAATATTATTGTTAATTCATATGAAAATTTAATATGGATAAATAATACCTATGTAATTTAAGAGTTGTTATGAAGTTTAATCTTTGTTAATATAGAAACATATTCTCAATAACGTATATCAATTTCTACTACATTAATTTTCAGAATTTTGCAGACGTTAGTTGAAAAGTTAGAAGGGGTGGACACACTTATTATTATTTTAAAGTACATGTCACACCAACTATTGACATAAATGAAAAATGTATTTTGAAACCCTATGGAATCATGTTAGATAGGTTTTTTAAGATCTATCTAACAAAATTCCATACGCCTATGAACACGAAATTTTTTTTTCATTCCACAGTTACATGTATGGAAGGCCACTTCTAGCACTATTTTTTTCATAATTCCACTATTTCTTTGTATAACGGTTTATAGAAGACACCTATAATCCAAATTTCATTTATATAGTGTCAATAGTATCCAAGTAAAATGGCTATGATATACGAACAGCCAGAAGAACAGTTAGACAGATGTAACCTTCCGTAAGTTTATTCAGTAAGATGTAGTAAACTCTTCAACAAACGGCTGCTTACCTGGTATATGCAGACGGCATCGAGCTGCAGAGGAGAATCGCCCGTCATATCTGAGCTGTTTTAAAACATCAAGGAGGAAATACGATCCTACAATCGAATATTGTCCTTACGTTCTATTTCTCTAAAATTATCTCGAAAATAATTATAGTCAATTAACCAACATCCTTTGTAAGTATAAAAAAGTGTTACTAGGTTGAACAATTTTTAATTACTAACTGAATATATGAATTATTTCTAAGAATTAAAAGTGTAGTGAATAAGGTTTACCTTTAAAAATATACAGAAACTTTTCTTGTTTATGCGGAGAAATAAGAGTCACAATATGGAAAGCGAAATTAAAATAAAAATAATTTTTACACCCAGGCATTGTAATTTAATACGCGATAAACACGTGTTGTACTGTCTTTAAGTCAAACACGTCACCACAATGCCAAACAGCTATGATACCGTGGGCTTTTGTAATATAAAGTGCCTTTAGGAATGCAATATCCTGACTTTAGTGATACAAAATGATGTGCATCTATACATAATTCTCTTTTTGAGAATTTTTCTGATAAACATATATGAAGGATGTAATTTGTAATGAATAAACTTACTACTAGCATTTATATGTTACCCTCTCAAATAATGTGAAAATTGTCATTTATATGACAGTAATATAGAATAAATGTCCCATTATGCATTGGAATCAATGACATACAGATAGACTTAGAGCATTTTCTAATTGTTTCTTTTATTAAGCAAAGGTTTTAAAAATGTTTACTTCTTTTGAAGGAAAGTATTATTAATTGCAAACTAAATCGTAGATAGACCTTTCCTAATTATCCGTATAAGATTATTTTTTATTAAATATCACTTTGCAATGTGCTTGTTTCTCATGTTATATTTGATTGTCATCGCAGATCTATATTAAACGATCTCAGAAAATATTTTTGGTTTTACATTTTCATAAAATTATAACTTATAAATACTTAAAAAAACTTATACCTTACCAATTCCTTTCAATGGATCATTTTTAATCATGTTGAGATGAATAATAATAACTAATTATTTATAATTTAACATGATATTGGGGTTAAGTATTAAAATTTCATAATTGGTTAATCAGATAATCACATAAAAAAAGAAATAAAATCGCAAGAAAAAAGAAGAGCAATGAAATACTCGTGAAGTATCCAGATTATATTTTTTAATGCCTTTTTGAATACACAAAATTGCCGTTTACTCCGAATAATAAAGTGAAGACGCAGCAATAACGGATAGTGCTATCAAGAGTTCAAGTAATTTATCTTGAATTAAATCAATTCAAACCGGAGGATTTTCCAAAATATAAAAAGAAAAGTAATACAGTCACATGCAATCACAAATTAATTAATAAATTATGCATAATGACTTCATAGATTTTCATGACATTTAAAAACACATCCAGTTTCATGATTTTGAAAATAGTATAGTTTCTTTAACTCTACGAATATCATATTTTATAAAGCATGAAATTCCATAATTTCTCCTTAATAATATAAGGTTTCCTAATAAATTTAACGTGTTTATTTGAACTTAAAACCTGCTTATTTTCTTTTCTTAACACGCAGTGGAAAAACTTAAACGGAAGTCTCGCCCCATCAGAAATAAATATTTTGCTTCCATTAATAAATGCACTTTCCAACAAATAAAAATAAGTCCAAAACTAATCGCACAAAGAAATGTGTAATATGCTCAATTTAGTTCGTATCCCCTTCATATGTTTAGTACAATTTAATGGGTAAATACAGATAAGTCAAAAAATTAACATCACAGAGTGAAAAGTAACACAACATCAAACAATTTGAATATATTTGGCGTTAATTTTGTAGAAATTCATTATTCACACTTAAATGAAACTATATTAGCAAAGATCTTCTCAAGAATCTTTGCTAATATCCCACCTGAAGATGTTGTAATACAACGAAACCTAGGTCGTGGTAAAGAAATTAAAGATAGTAGAAATAATACTACATCACGTAGTCTCATTTAAGTGTGATCAAACAATTTTTTATGAAGCCTAAGAACACCTTGATCATTTGAACTGAATCTGACATATGGGAATTATTTATATTTCTTTTAAAAATATACAAACATTGTAAAGATGATTTGATATTTGTAGTTAACCATGTCTTAATAAAGTCTTGTATAAACGGAGTAAATAATAAACTGGTCAATTAAAAATGGGCCGATAGGGAGGGAAAATTAATTGCCACTTTGTTCAATCTTTACAATACATTCGTAATATTTTTATAAATGAAACAACCGCCCTTTAAAAATTTTATGGTCAGCGACAAGATATGAATGTCGAAGAATATTAAGCAAATAGATGAGTGTAATGAGGAGAGGCAATGTTCTTATACAGCAAGAAGCAATAATTTTTATTGCTCCAAAGAGGCTCTAAAGGAGAAATTGAAAATTTATTGAAATTTATGAGAAATATTACCTTTCTTTATGGTAGACGCAAATAGTTAGACTATTTATCCACACGGGATTGCATGTATAAATTTATAAAAAAAATTATTCAAGTCTTTAAAAAAATAAAGTTGAAAATCGCTAAAATAAAGTTTCGAACAACATAATCATTTTTAATCTCAGCCTTTAAAAAATATTGAGTAATCTAAACTTTCAAACAAGATTTTGAAAAGAACTCCAAATTTTTCGTTTTTAAAACGAGTTTTAATCATTTTACTTTAAATATAAACTGTTTTCAAGATAGATATTATTGTGCTGGAATAAATTGTAAAACGTGGAAAATTGCATTTTCATCCAGGAAAACACATTTTATCTCGGTATGTAAGCAATGCCGGAGACGCACGAAAACGAGACGGCAACTTTTTGATGGGATTCAGATATGTAGTTAATTATATACGAATTCATGTGGTATTTGGAAGTAACTGTTTTTCAGAAAGGGGAATAGTCTGAAAGTCTTCGCCAAACTTTTGTTCTAATTGAAAAGTACATCAGTGTGGCGAATATTCAAAATCGTATACTATAATAATCTTTCAGAATATCTTTGAATTTTTTCATTTATTCCATTTTAAGTAATATCACGTGGATAACTTTTTAATCGACTTAAAAGAAAATGTATGTCCTAAATTCATCGGAGTCTTTTTTACGTATATTCAGCGATAATTCTTTAGGAAATGAACCGATTTCGATGATTCTTCTTTTATTTTAAAGGAGGTACTTTAGTATAAATCCATATAAATATGATGATGAAGTCTGGAAAAACATAATGAAGCTCCTTAACAAACGGTAGTAAATCAACTATAATTCGAAAGGTTTTCTACGGGTAGTTGTTACTTTGAGAAATAGCTACAATATTTACCAGTTCAGTATCCAGTGATGAGTTTTGAAGATAATAAAATGGAACTCATTAGTGAATGCTAGTAAATCAAACGTGATTAAAGATATTTGCTGCTAGTAGTTGTTGCTTTGCAAAATAACTACACAGACGATTAGGTCAGGGTCTGATGACGAGTTCTGGAGGTGAATAATGGAATTCCTTAAGAAATGGTAATAAATTAAATATAATTCAAAATATTTGCTATTGGTAATAATACTTTGCAAATAACGACAACATCGACCATATCAAAGTCTAATGATGTTTTCTGGAGATGTTTTGTTTATGTGTTTCTCTTTATCGGATGGCAGTAAATCAAACATAATTCAAGATATTTCTTACTGGTAGTTTGTACTTTGCAAAATAATTGAGCTATCGACGATCTCAGGGCCTGATGATAAGTTTTGAAGGTCAATAATACGACTCCTTAACGAATGGTAGTAATTCAATAGTGATTCAATATATTTGCCACTGATTAGTTGTTACTTTATATATTACTTTGCAAAACCTGATATTAGATTTGGCATATGGACAATTAAATTTCTCAACTGGTAGTTGTAACTTTGAAAAATCTAATATTGAACTTCGGATATGAATAATGGAACTCCTCAATGGCTAACTGCTGGTGGATATTACTGTCGGTTCGTATGTTGTCGATAACCAACTTTATGCAAAGAGTTAGTTATCTATATACTTCGTCTCTTCATCTCTTTCCTGTCAAAGCATTAAAATACGTGCAATATTTGGGTGCTAACTTTTATTATGCGATTTTTTCGTACTTTCTACGATATTTTGCTGCAAACATATCTATCTGCTCTAGAAAGATTTCCATTTCCAAACAAATTAACCGTTTTTGAAAATATTATTACTAAAAAAATTATGAGACTCAAAAAAATTATCAGAGTTGTATTCGTTACACTGCAAATTTACTATATCTAGTTATTTTGTTCACAAAATTTACTATACAGAGAGGTCAGCTGTGGCATCGGTGATGTGTACAAAATATCAATTAAATAAAACTCTGGGCCTCAATGGTACAAAATAAACAAGGATGTGTAAAAATCTATCTCCTAAGTCCTTTTTAATACATATTTTTCTAGTATAATATCATAATCATAAATGGTTTTGTTATAACTTTTTCAATCTGATTAAGGCAAAGGTTATTCTTAAAACTTCCACTGACGATGAAAGCAACCACAAAATATTCCCTTTAAAATTTTCTTCATAATATTAATCCAATAATGTCGGTTAACAGCGTTAATAATTTGAAATACCCAAGCTAAACGTTTTTATAACATTTTAACTGAAATATGAAAAATAAATGTTTGTGAGCTAACAGAATTGTTATCAGGTCATTATTAAAATTTTTAGAGACGATGTTTCAAGAATGATCAAAGAAATGTATAAAAATATTAAATATCCGTAAACATTCTTGGTACATTTCAATAAAAGATATCTTTTAATAGTTCATTTATAGGGAGAAAAGCGTGGCGTAAATTGGGTCTACAATAAAGAATTCTTTTTTCGAAAGTTTCTAAGAATGTCTTTATGACTTCATTCAATAATTTTTTTAGTTTATTTTTATGCAAACATCCAAAGTTTGCGCGATAATAAGTAAGTTGATATATCTATGTATACTCTCAGGTCATCTCCCACTAATGTGGAATAAACAGCAATGAACGGAGGTCAGACTGATTTAATGCCAATTTCTTTTAAGCGCAGTATATAGATTTTTATGGTGATATTCAAGAGTTCGTTGTTTAAAGAGTTCGTTGTTTTCTTCAGCTTTTCTTCTATAAAATGTAATAAGTAGAGATATAAACAAAAAAATTATTAATATTTTTCTTTAATTTTAATAAAGTTGGTTTTGAATTGATTTAATGTGTCGGCATTAAATAAAAAGCATAGTGTAGAATTAGTTCAAGAAATCACTACGATATTTTTTCAATAAAGTTTGTAAATAAATATATATATATATATATATATTGTATTGAATTATTAGAGCATACATTGCAAAGTTATTTAACAGAATTTCATTTTGATTTCCAACGTTTCACATTCATTAAATGAGATAAAAGTACAAAAAATAAGGCGCCAGAAATAATTTTTAATTTCACGAAAATTCACCTATAATTTATTAACACTTCTGTTTATTTCAATCACACTTGTTTCATTTATTTATCTGTATACTTTAACGTATATACTTAATACATATGGCGATAAAAGCCATCTCTTACAGTCAACCAGGACACTAGCCCAGCCCCGCTCGAGGAGCTGCCGGGAATCGAACCCAGGCGCCCTCCATGCGCCGAGCTGTGAAAGATCTCGTAATCAACCCAACACACCACGGTAACGATATATCAATACACCCCACATGCATATGCTTTCTTGACATTTCACAATGTTTATTCGTTTTACATATGATCTTAGACACATATTTCAGTAAATGCATCAGCTGCAGATTGACTAGTCAATCTGGTCAAAGTGCAGATTTATATTTTATTTTCTGATTTGCGTGTTCTGGCCCGTCAAAGTGCGGAAGATATAATAAGAAAGGCAGACACATGCGCTTCATTCACTTTTGTTTACAATTTTTGCTCTCCTGCGCCCGGCACGCCATTGCTAGCTCGCGCCGCGTACTTACTCGCAATGCGCTCGCCCGTTTGACGTCGTGCGCACAGTTAAAACATATTTGTTCTGTTTATTCCTGTCGACTAACTTACGTATCTAATTACTGCTCCATTGAACGCCTTCTTTTAGTTTTCATCTTCTTCAATCTATTCTTGTGTGAAATCAAATAAACATACGAGAGTAGTGATTTTTTGGCCATCGTATGTCGTTTTTTGCCTATAAAAATTCAAAGAAACGCAGAGTTATGTAATAAAATAAAACGTTGATCCTACGCGAAACTTTATGACGAAGGCCTAAAAAAATAGAGTATTTCAGGCCTTCGTCATAAAGTTCTGAAACAATGCAATTAACAAATTAACTAAAGAAATTATTCATTCATTATAGAGAATGCCAAGCGAATTTAGGCGGGTCAATGAAAGAAATCGTCAAGAGATTGTCTGCTCATTCAAAGGTATGATATATTGACCATACACAGCTCCAAATAACTAATCGAACCAGTATCAGATACTCAAATAAGTGTAAAGAAATTTGTTAATGCGAACGAAATATTAGACACGTATTTGTCATTCGGTCATGACAGAAGAGATCGAATATGGTAAGACAATAAAAAGGAATAAAAATATGACAACAGCTCAAATAACAATATGCGTGAATTTATGTGAACCACATCGGTAGAAAAATAAAAGTGGAAAGAAAGTTATTGTTGTAAAGCCGATTATTATATCTCATTTTAATAGTCGATGTCATTGGTTATCAATCTCAGCCAGATGGAAAGTATAACTTTCTTCTCGTTGAAGTAAGATATCGGTCTATCAACGAAGGACATTTTCTTGAAATGCATATTCTCATAAAGTTCCCCTCTATAAAAGTGGCAGAAATGACACCGAATATCGTTATATAGTAGCTATATTAATTTTAAAAGTAATTGGTTGAATATTCTTTACTGGAAACATAAATAGCCAAGTTGATGTGAAGTGTGAAGATATTATTGAGAAATTAGAAAGAGCCGAAAATAAAGTAAGAAAGAAGAAGCAGGAAATATTCTTCAAATTTCCTCTATTATTGATGTTTTTGAAATGGGAAAGAATGTGTAATGGAATCAATTGTTATGTTTTAGTCATATATATATACACCCATATTTATATTAATATTATAGGTATTAATTCTCTAATATATCAAGTATTTTAAATCCTATCTCTTTCTATGCCCTTCTAAATATGGCTTCCGATTGTTATATCGCCGATGACAAGAGAAAAAAAGTGCTAGGGAAAACTGGGAAGGTTAACTGATCCAATTTAGATTTGAATAATTGTGTTTAAATGTTGTCAGGTTTCATTGCTTACAACGTCGTTGATCACTGTTCTTTTTTTTTGTTGCCAGCGAATGCATATAATTGCAGACGTAGAGATTCGTATTGACTTAAATTTTGAGGTTATTCATAGTAAATGACGATTAACTAATTATGAAATTGTATCATCCAAGTATTCTCGTGTGTTAAAAAAATTGTGAACCACGTTCATTCGTACCCATTGCATTACAATACTTGCAGTATTCTGCTACTTATTGCACTGATTATAACTCCATATTTTACGATCGGTTTGCTTACCTAGTTAATTTGAAACATTATTTTAATTTTAAGTTTTATAATCGCTTTTTAAATCGATTGTGTCCTGTTTCAAAAGGGTCTTCAATGAGGCTTGGAAATTTAGGCTAAAATAATTATTATCAGTAATAAGATCATCGTTTCTATTTAGTCTGGGAATATGAATGAAAAATTAAATGTATTTAACGGGCAAAAATATTTAATCAAATTATTAATATATTACCCTAGAAGATTTTTAATGATAGAAGTTTAGTTTGTGCTATCGTGAGGTAGTAATTGTAAAGATATTTTTTGTAATTGGTTTAACTACGCTTTGAGTATTGTTAGTTTAATTAATAACTGCCACACAACGACTCTCGACCTCTGAAAGTTTTTATTACCTGTAAGAATCGCATTACTACATTTGATTCTTCAAAGGGAATTTTCACGAATAATAAATAAAAATTGATTTATTTCATTGATATATGAAACCTCACGTTTATTTTTGGCTTTTTCTAGAATTGATTCCTTGGCTCTATGGATAAATATTTTTTGCTAGATACTTCTCATAACACAAATGTTAATCAATATTTGTCCTCGTGAATTGTTATTACCACAAAGGTTAACAGATTTATTCATCAAAGCCTGTCGAATAGTGACTTAAATTAATTTTTTAACATTTTTCAGATAAAGTGTTTTAATCAATGTAAATTGTAAAATGAAAAAACAGATGGTTGGATGAGTTAAGCTAATGAAATTTATTATTTAACTGTCAATGGATTTCTTTTTTGCAGCGTTAATTTTAGTAAAGTGATGTTTACAAATAATTTACAATAAAATAAGAAAAAACTTCAATAAGGCCAAAATATAGTTAATTACGAACATCTATAAACCATTCAAATATCGCGAAGGTTACATTAGCGATTATCTTCTATTAGATATATGTAATGTTTAAATACTGGATACATTACATTTTTTTTATTCCGTTCATGTTCATAACAACGCCTTCACAACAGCGTCATTATAACATTTTTTTTAATGAGACTTCGTTTTATAATTTTCCTATAAATTCATTTTAGAAAACGTCAGTCGAAATACAAATATGGCTGATAGTAACGAGAGTTATGAAGTTCAAAACGTAATATTGTAATGAGTGCACATGCTATAAACGATATGCATTCCAGTTTTTTTTTTAAATTAGGAGTATGCCTATTTTTTCAGACTGAGAGTACATTCTGATTAAACTTTTAAAATTTTGAGAATGTAACTTCTTAAATCAGAAAAGAGTTTGGGTGTTTCATACAATGTTAAGAAAATATTTTCCATATTGAGTCCAATTACACGATTGAATTTAAGTTTACTTTTAATAAATGTATTTACCATTAAATAACGTACAACTTTAATAGTTTATAAAATGGTCTTGACTTTCAAAAGTTTATTTTCCGATAGAATAAACAAGACAGTTTATTGATATTAACTTCGTCCAGTTCGAATCTCTTATAGCTTAATTGCTCTAAGATCGTAATGAGTTTCATGAAGTTTTTAGATAGTTTTATTGGCGTAAATATGCTCTCGTAAATAGTTATTTGTACTTTAATTACTTTACTCACCCTTACTAAGTTTTTATACGTTGTTTGTACTACACTGACATTGCAAACATTAAGTAGCGCTTATGCCTTAATATCATTAAATTTACATAATTTATTTTCTTAATACATATATATATGTATATATATATATACATACACATATATATATATATATATATATATATATATATATATGTATATACACACACACATATATATATATATATATATATATATATATATATGTATGTATATTAAATAAATAAATCAAAGGATTTCCACGAGTTTTACTTCAACTAAATGTGAGAATGTTATTTATTTTTATGCTCTATCTTAAACAATGTTAATCATAGTCACGAATTAAATTGTGAAGATTGCCGCATAGCACTGAAAGTCACAATAGTTTGTCTTATTCTTAAAAGATCATTTATACTATTATGATTATTTTATAACCCGATTTCGCGAGTGCGAGAGTAGTTTTCAATTCTATATAAATGTGACATTTTATACCACAGATCCACCTGATCAGTTTTTCGGATATGAAAGCCAACCTCAGATTTGCGCAGGCATTCTTGTCGAAACCTATCTAGTCACTAATGATAGACTATGACTATAAGGAGTTTATTTATATGGATATACTTATAAAAATTTGAAACAGCTATATCTTCTCTTAAACTGAAAAAATAATTCCTTAACTCTGCCTGAATTACAGCCTTTGGTAAGTAAGAATTTAGAAAGTCGTCAAATTTTTCTAACCACAATTTTACTCTTTCAGAATTTTATTTCTTTACTACTTTTTAGTTCAATTTTTCCTCGCAGAAATTTTTTTATTTTCGATATTATTTTGTAATATTTATTTCTAGTCGAATTTTAGTTATTAAAACTTTGATTTTCTTTCAACTTTTCAGTGAACAGTTTTTTCTTAATAACTGTTGATAAAGCCTTCATATTTTTTCCATAAAATCTAGCAGAATTTTATCATCGGCCGTCAATAACAATTAATAATTATAAATTGCTTTCCTTTCATTGCCACCGAAATGCAATAATAATAAAAAAATATTACGGAGAATTTTTAACGACTATTTATTCACGACAAGCATATATAAACAAGTCAATCAATCCAGTACATAGTTTTTTGGCTTTTAATTTATTAGTGCCTGATAATTTATAGAAAACAATTCTAGACATAACTAATTGTTGTTTAACATACAAATCTTTCACTTGATACACCCTTCGAAATTTTTTAATCACTGTTTTTATATCATGTCAACATTATAACGACCAGAGGAGCCAGGAGATCCATCTTACTGTATCTTTATATAGCCTGGAAAAAAATACACCTACAGAAAAGGAGCAACAATTTGCTCAAACATCGGTGTCGATTTTTGAAGAAAAAATTGTATTTTTTTAAGGAATTTCCAACAGCATATGCTCATTTATATCATGTTAAACTATAAATGCACTTTAATCGAATGTGCTTACAAAACTATCAATCCAAAATGGAAGATTTGTGTACATTTCATTACTATATTATTATCAACACATATGTTATGTCACAGTAATGTCTTATTCTTCTTTAGATATTGTCATGTTAATTGTCGGGAAATTTGATTTATCTACGTCAAGAAATATAGTTTCCTTTTTTTGTTAAGAAAAATAAAAATTGCAGTGTTTTCTAAAAAAAATCCTAATTATCATGTTCCATCGTGGCCTCCGTTTTGAATATTTTTGTATAACATTTGGAGGAAATATTATTCAATATTTATTTTTACTCAATAGTTAATCGTTTTTCCACGAAACGTCTTGTAAATCTATATTAAAAATAATAGATTTTGTTTATTTTCACTTCTTCTGAGTGTACACAACCGCTTAATAAATGGACTTTTATTATAAAGTTTTTTATATCTATGCCTGAAAAAATTACATATGTTTGAATATGTCTTTCAATTCACAGTTAAATAATGTGAGAAAATACTAATTTTTGTGGTTTGTTATAATAAAAAAAATTAAAATTATGATAACGAAAAAAACTGGCAATATTTTAAAATAATATAATTTCAAACACGAATGATTCTTCGTCCAACTATATTTATTTAGTAAAAATTTATTTATATTTATTTCAAAACCTAATAAAGATGTGCAAAATTTAATAACTATATTTTAAATTACTTTAAGATAAAAAGAACTTATTCTTTTTTTTTATTTAAAATAAAATGAAAAGAAGAGATTATATAACATTCTTCCTTATTAGGATTTGATACCAACATTTGAAAAGGTACCTCATAACGTAACATTAATATACACGTAATATGTAACAATTTTTATACAAACATTTGCTCCAAATATTTATCCAGAATACTGAATGAAATATTAACCTGTAGTTGTGGCCGCTTTCCTTATTTTGAAGGAATTACAACCAAACAACTTGAACATATATAGATAATTTTAATATGGTTGTGTTATTTGTTTATATCGAAATGCAATAAATCCATTATCAGAAATAGAATTAAAAATTAATTACATTTTAAAAGAAATGTAAATTCAATGTAATCTTCTAATTCTTTGTTTACGTAAATGATTGAAACCTTGTTCTTCACTTTGTATGTTGCTTAAAGTCTTATTTTACTTGTTTTTGCGAAACATGTAAAATTTTTTGTCCATGTACCATTAACTCTTTCGGAGATTTCAAGCTGAATTTGCTAGGTAGACCGTAATAGAGTAATTTTTTTTAAGTATGATATTTTAATCATTTTTTTATATATTGTATACTTTTTCTACCTTTATTTTATTTCTCCTTTACGTTTCAAAAATAACGTTTTCATAATTTCTTTTATACTTTTAAATATTTTGAAACACGTTTTTTTTTGTCGTTGTTAATCTTTTCTAATAATGTATCATTTAACGAAATTAATGATAATTCGTTGTATAAATTGTAATTAACTGTGAAGTACGCTTAAGATCGTAGCAAGACAAACAAATATAAGCTCTTATTTACCGACTCTGCCGACTTTGAAGCAAATGTAAATTCTGAAGCGATCCGCTTTCCGCGTTAGCGCTTTACGAATGCGTTAAAATAATGTCAACATTGACGAATTCATTTAATTTAGAAATCGAACCTTTTACTTTAGGTACTGAATGAGTTATACCTGATAGATTGTATTACATTCCAGCTTTATTAACTGAAAAATTAGGTGGATATCTCCCCTATTTCATTACCTTTAATGTCTATCTTATCCCATAGTACTTCATTAATATTACAATTATCTGATATTATTATAATCATCATATTAATTATACAGACTAATAAACCAATTTTGTTTTCTTTTTGTAATACGTTAGCATTTTAATGAAATCAAATTAAACTACCAACCATAAAAAATATTTGAAAATTTCAGTTATCTGTATGTTTTGCGTAATTTTAGCCTTTTATACCTTAGATCCTACAAACCTAGAAGCAAAAATGTGATGCGAGAATAAATTCCTAAACATTTTTTTTTACTACGGATGTTTTGCACCGATCATAAAAATTGCGATTTAATTGTATTCATAAAATTCAAAAGTTTATTCACTTTTCTTTTATGAATTATTTGAAGGCATGCTCAATAAAAAATTACAAATCTTGTCCTTTTTGCGCATATGTATATACACACACACACATATATATATATATATATACATATATATATATATATATATATATATATTTATATATACATATATATATATATATATATATACATATATATATATATATATATATATATATATATACATATATATATATATATATATACATGTATATCAACATCTCCCAAAAATATCCATTGATATTTCAAAAATATGGAATTAAAATTTTAACTTCAGGTATTATTTAATTCTATTGAAATTTAGCAGTTTTCTTTATAACTATACGCAACTTCGGAGCCCTAAAAGTAGTTTTGTCAGAAAATTTTTAAGAAATTAATCAGAATTATTTTATTTTGTCGAGACAAGTTCGTATACAGTAGTACATTTATAATTCAATTTTAACCGTTTAATTTTTTCTTTCAAAATTTGATTTTGACCAGCAAAATTTATTTTGTGTATTATTTAAAAATATTGTTACAGTAATAAATAATATTTTATATAATATAGCGTCATTGTTTAAATAATGTATTGTAAAATTATTTAAGAGTACTTTAATAAAATCAGACTATACATATTTATCTGTATGTTTTGCGTTATTACATTTATTAAAGATTAAAAGATAAATTTAGGGTATCATTAATTTTTTTCTTAATTTGAAATCCCAAAAGCTTAAAAGTGAAAATGTAATTTTAGGCAAAAAAATCAAGTGCCTTTCTCTCGCTTCATATCGTATGCTGATTAGCCTCGAATGCAGTGAAGTTCGTCTATCTTCACGGCAATCGGTCGTTTTTTTCAACTTTTTCAACTCCCACAATAAAATAAATGCTTAGAACGGATAAAACTGAACTAGTTTTGATTTTTTTTTTATTTTAAACACGAAGTTTTTTAAACGTGTATATAAACGTGTGAATGAGTTTCAAGTAAAAAAAATCATTTGCACCTGAGATGAAATATTAATATCTTATTTCTATATATTTGTGTTCTCTCTTTAAACTGATTTTTTAAGCAATATAATATGGATTTTTTGTGAAATAAATTCAAGGACGGGAAGAGAAAATCGATAAACTGAAAAAATTTCATGATAAGAAGAAGTGAAATATTTAATGAAGCGAAATTAAAAATATATTCTTAGGACTATTCCTGATTGACGAAGATATTGGTGATGAAACATTAAATTTTAACCTTTGTATTTTACGCAAGTATTTGTAGTAGAAAAATTTAATAATATGACAATTCAGGTCACTTTGAAATAGGCACAATTATCAAAACAATTAATTTAAAATAAGTAAATGATTAGTTATATAGCAAGGTTATGTTAAACGCCCACAATTTGAAAAGCAAGTTTGCCATATAATTATATTAGAGCCATTAATGCAAATATTATCCTTTCAAACCGAAATAAAATAACGAACTTATGAATTAATTACACGTGTCGGAAGGATGTTTTGGAACAATCGCCAATAACAATTATGACGTTACAACTTAATTTACAATTTACCGAATCACGTTATTTCCCTCTTTACAAAATTTATTCCAAAAACAAACAAATTTTTCTTCTACTTTTGATATGTTTTTAGAGTTAAAAACAATATTATTTATATGAAAATAATGTTTATTTCAGTTGTAAATAAATTTTGTATGTTATAAAAATTATAATAAAATAATCGGTATATTTTTTTTTTCAAGCTACACCGACTAATTCATTTTAATGTGTACAGGAACTAATTTTTAACAATAAAGAATCTTATAGGGTAATAGTAAAACCACGTATAAGACGTATTATTATACGTATATTCACGTGCGTTTATAAAGACGTTTCGTTCTTTAATTCGTTTATGACCTTCGTGTTTTCTGTATAATTATTTATCTGCAGTGAAAGTAAAAAAAATAAAAAAGCGTCTTTTGTTGCAAATAAACTAATTTCGTATTATTAGTGGTAATATTTTTTTTCGAAAAACCGTGCCGTGGAAAATTATTTTCAATTACTTTAGTTCATATTCCTGCAATGCTATAGATGAAGTGGTCCTTTTTTCTATTGTGTTTTCAGGGTTCCCTACCCCAAAATTAAAAACATAATCCTTATAGATTGACTCATATATCTCTCTGTCCATCTGCCACAGCTATTTTTCTCAGAAACTGGTAGAAACTTAAAATTTGAGAGAGTAATAAGGGGTATTAAACTGCACATATATGAAAAGATAAGAGTCAAAAATATATATACGGATATTTTAAGGAGAAAATGAGTTTCAACGTATAAAGAAAAAATGCAAAGTGGAAATGTTTTGTACATTTCCACTGGAAATGTTTTGTTAATTTCAGAAAAATAAAAATAAATTTTTTTTTAATATTTTCCGCGTAACATCGTTTTGTTTGTCATAGTGGTTCCCTTGTTCAATTTTCATTCGAAACTGGAAATTTAATCCAAGCAATTTTTTGTTTTCTACAAAAAGCTATCACGAAAATTGAGTCACTGAAAGTAGTACATTTAGTAGAGACATTGGAGCGACTTAAAAATGAAAAGAACGAAAATTGAAATATCCTCCTGAAAAAAACGATTCGTCTTCAAATATTGAGTTTATTCGATTGATAATTATGTTATAGGTATTTAAAATACTTAATTTCTTGGGATTGATCAAATGTTTTAATATGAATACTAAAAATAGTCATCATGTAAATAAGTCGTTGTTAACAAAGAACAAACATATTTCAAAATAACTTCATATAAAATACATATCCTGATTAATATTAAAGTAAAACTGCATGGGACTTGCCTGATAAAGATGAAAATATTACATGAAAAATGAAGACATTACCGCGGAAATGGCGGAGAATCAATACGTCAGGAAAACGTCAGAAAAGAGAATTGAAAAACTGATGGCACGTATACTCGGAATAAGATTTGCCGTAAAGTATTGGAAGTACTTCATATTTGTGAATGAGATGGAGATATCTACCGTACTGAAAATGCGGAAATCATCTTTATAACTCTATCGATATAAAGTTAAATAAAAAACACTTTAAATTAGGAAACGTGATGAAGTATTATGAACGCGTATATTTTTGATCTGAATTTATGTTTACATAAACGCATATATTTAAAATAAAATTATTTTTATATAAACCCGTTTATTTAATACAAAATTATATTTAACAATATAAATCTCATCGAAGATACAATTACATAAAAATACAGAACTTCCCAAAATTGTGTTTCTTTCTGAATACTTATAATTCAATCTCTTTTTAATTTTCAAGACTGACTTATAAAAACCAATTTAATATAGTAAATTGCTCTATCTTATTCTGCTTTACATACATCAGAAGAAAGTTATGAAAATGTAAAAAAAATAAATATCCAGAATTCATTACGTCTTGAATATTTACTATAGCTATTGTTATTAATTATTCCGTCAATCCAAACTTAAAATAACAAAATTTTCCATCTTAATCTTGTTTGCATACGTCAAAAGAAAGTTACAAGAATATTTAAAAATTAATTATCTTTTTCAAAATATATTTCCTATTCGTTTGGAATATCAATTAAAATATTTTTCTTCAATAAGATGTAAAAAAATTTAAAATACCAGGCCTTGTTAATAATTTACTGTCGCAGAACAGTTCATGAGTGCGTCATATTTACTTGAAAGATTATTTACGATAGTGTACGACAATATTATCGAAATAATAATATGCAAAATATAACATTTTTCGGTAACTTATTAGCGCTTCAAATGATTAAAACCTTTAGAAAACTCAAAATTATATAAAATATATGAATGATAAAACTTGTATAAATACTAAAGAAAGCAATCGTATTAATTAACATACGAGCTTTTGCATTTTACATTAAGGTAATTGTTAAAGGAAAATATCAGCGACCCCTTGATGGCCGAAAATACGGATTTACTAGGACATTAAAAGTGTTTTCGCATCACCCGATTGAAAATGTTTCGAGGCGAAGTGACCATAATTTGAAAATTGGGGAATGGATGCTGAAATTTTCCATAATACATTGAAATAATCTCTTGTAATAACGTATTTTGAATGTTTACCGCGTCTTGAATTTTGGAATTCGCGTTATACATTGTTAGTAAAATAATGAAATAATAATGACATTTAATGAAGGTACAGTTATCTCATGTAGCGAATTAAAAAAGGTTTTTTTATGTATTTGTCAAACTAAATGATAAAAAGAGAATTTTGTGATAATTATTGGATATACTCGTATTCAACACATGGTATATACTTAATGCATAAATAATATGAGGAAGTTATCTCAATTTTGTTAATACTGTAGTTTCAGTTCAAAAACTTCAAATGTTTATGAGATATATATGGTGACTTTTAGAAAGTAGTCTGTAAACAAAATTTTTCTCTCGATGTACATAAAACAGTATGTAGCAACTTTTTTTTAAGTAAACATTCAGGAAACAAGTAGATATGATTAGCAATTTTGTACAGATTTTTAAATTTTGGTTAAACGATAATTTTTGTTTCTTTTGTATTTCTTGCGTTCCGTATTTCAAAAATAAAAAAAGAGTTTTTAAGAGATCACTCACATTTTTCTCGGTCATGTTCCTTACAGAGCGTTTGAGGTAAAAACATAAAAGATGTAGCGATGATGGTAATAAAAATGAACCCAAAGTAAATTTTCCAGAAGGGGCAAATCAAGTTCCACTTTATTTATTAACTATGACCTAAGTTTTGTTAATATAACAACATCTTCAAGTGGGTAATTTGGAAAGATTCGATCATTGCAAATTACCCACAAGAAAATTGCGCTTATGAAAATTTGTCGAAAATTAGAAAATAAGAAAATAATAGTCATGATTATGAATTTCATAAATTTTGACTAACTCGTGGTACTTTTCAGTCTATGAAATATATACAAGGCAATATATGGAAGTTGTAAAACATTATTATAATACTTTATAACAGTTTACCGAAAATATTATATGTATATATCATTATATGTTTATGTATGCCTTAGTGTATGCGGAACCCACATAAAGCGAGTTGTACTATATGTACGGGTGGTCAAATTTCTCATATTAATATTTTCTACATTACAACGGCGCAAAATTTATACGTCGGGATCAAAAATAAAATTGCTTGATTAATACTCCCCTTTAAACGCATTAAAAAATAAAACATCACAATTTCTGCGGTGGAAAATTTCCGGATTATCAAAACTATAACAGCACATAATTCAAATATCCAATGTAAGTTATACGGTACAGACTTTAAAAAGCTATGACAGACGACGATTTTTTTCACTTTCGTTGCAAACTACCAGAAAAGTTAATGATAAATACAAATTAAATGTATTGAATTCTAAATAATACGACAAGCTAAAATTTCAACTTAACAAAATATTTAACCATTTAAGAGCAATTTACATACCTTTCAATACTGAAGTGAAAAAGGACGGATCTATTCGAATACGAAAAATATGAAAATATTATGCTCAAATGAAGTTGTTAGCAACGCAACGACTCGATATATATGCGGAAGGAAATGAAGAGAAACGAAAGTTGAGAAATTGATCTTCCCACAAGCATAAAAAACGACTTGCCATAAAGTATTTGCGTCGCTTTGTCCTTTTCTGAATCAAAAGAAGTGACCCGATGCTGTGAAGAAGCGGAAATTATTCTTATTATCCTTTTTGTAGACATCACTCTTTTCATTGAATACATACGTATAAATTAAAATATAACAATTTAATAACTGTTCATAAAATTTAAGTTTTGAGAATTAAATTCAAAAATAAATAAATGAGATTCTTATAGTTACGATAATATTCAGATAACCAATATTGTTAAATATATATAAGTTAGTTAAGAAATTATCAGATTAATTGGTGATGTATATATCTGTGCAGCTACTTTGTAGAATAATTAATACATAAAATAAAAGTGACCCTAAAACGATTACGATCATATATAAATGCTGCTTACATTGTGCGTTTAAAGGCGCTTGTAATTGAAGTTACAAGCCTATAAAATAAAAAAAATCAAAGGATTGTGATAAAAATATTTTAGAGAGTTTTCTCGTTTTTAGGCAGTACTCGTTAATAAATAAACTATTAAGTTAATAGGAGCGTGCTCGCTGAATTTTAAACTTGACCCATAAAGTTTTGTTAAGGTGTACTGAAATATTTTCATATTTAAAAGCTTATATGGAATAAAACGTGAGTAATATCTCTCAAATTTCAAAACTTTGCGTGTCACTCGTAACGTAGAATAATTAAAGTTCTTCTAACTTAAAGTCGAAGCCTAATAAATTATTAAACCGAAAAGTTTTCAAAAAGGTCAGAAGCTTTTGTTAAATTTCAAAAGGATTTTATGATATAAGTGGAAGCGAGAAACTCATTCGGTAGTCAACAACTAAACTACGCTCATCAGCGAATTAATGTCAATTAAATACAGGCACATTTTACATATTTCACATAGGTAATCATAATGATATTAATATTTTGAATGAGTTAACATTTTCTGTATTCATTTTCTACAAAAACTATTCCTAGTTACTCGTCTGCAGGGCGAGAAAACAACATTTGTATTATGTATCTTAGGACATTATCAAAGACATTAGAAAAAAGACAAAAGACATTAGAAAATTTTGTTTCCCCTTATTTTCCTTACATAAGTCAGGTATGAGAAATGGACAAAGTTTTAAACTAATAAAACTAGGCTATTTTTCTTTTTAATATAATTATAATTTGCTTGTAAATCGTGATCTTACGTGACAGATGTGATTTACATATTTCATGGCGTTAAGTTGCTTTACAAAAAAATAGCATTACATAAAAATGTTTTAATTCAATTCACGCAATTTCAGCAGTTACATTGCTTTTCATTTGATTGAAATTTGTTGCCATCACTTTGGTCTCTAAACTCATTAATTAATTGAACAAAACGTGTTCAATTAATTAATGAGTTTTCTCTTTAGAGTTAAAAAACAGTATTCTCAACGAATGGTGCTTATTAGCTTTCCCGTAGAGTTTCTAGAATCCTAGATTCTAGAATCTGGATAAATTGAATCAAGCAATTAATTTTGCCCCGATACTTTGATGAAAAGGTTGGTCAACATTTGCTTTTACATAAAAAGAATTTATTTTACACGAGCTATGAGATACAATAATTAACAGGAATAGAACTATTTTAGTTCTATTCTGTGAATACCTAAATTAACTCGAATAGAACTATTTTAACACTTTTTTTTACTTTTAGCATGTATTACAAAAAGCTTTTATAATATAAAAATAACAAAACGGACTTCCTGACATAATAAAATTCAAAGCCCAAATTATTTTTTTTTCTTCTCATTACTTACGTTATATTCAAATGTGTTTATGTAAAGTTTCGATCGCTATTAATTAGCATATGTTTTCTCCAATTTTTTTATGTACCTTTTTTGTTCCTTGAAAATTATTCCATTACTTTTGTGATAGGAATATAATTTTTTTCTGGAAACTTTATTCTGTTTAATATTCACTAATTACAAAATTCATTTCACTACAAATATTCATTACGTTCATGTTTAAAATATATTTAGTGTTTATTTGCAGCAGACTTTACGGACACAAAACAGCAATGTGACATTTTTTCTTGCCATCTTAATCAAATCAGGTAAATACAATGCTATCTAAAGGTTGAAACGGAAATGATAGCAAAAGAAAGTATTTTATATAATTTACCCATTTACTCTATATTTTAAGGGTATATTGTATTCCCTCGGTTATAGGGCTTAACTTGTACTTAGATGTACGTGTGATAAATTAGATTTTGATATAAAAATTAAAGTATGATAATATGAAAAGACGTGAATGTATTATTTTTAAAACTAACATTTAAATGAATTTTATTTCTAATATATGAATAAAGAGAAAGCGCTACGAGAACGATAGTGTGATAAATTATTTTTCGGAAAACTTCCTTGTATTTTTTAAAATTTGATGTTGGCATTTTCAAAGTTCTTGCTACTTTTTAGACACTTTTCACTGAGTAATTTGTATGGAACTTATATCTAGTTGATCGCAATATCGATGTTAAATATAATTTTATCCAGGCAACGGTGATTAATAAACTTTCAAATAAATTTTTTGTTGTAAAATATTTGGGTAACAAATATTATACTACTTATTATTTGGTCTGTATTGCATTTTACTTTTATTAGTAATTATAGAAAATAGACTAAAATACTAATTTTGTAATAAAATTGTAGCTATACTGCAAACTGAATATTACTTTTTTTGTAAAACTAATTGAATTTTATTATTTACTTAATGTACGATGTGAATGAAAAGTGAAATGGTGTGGTTTAGAGTTGAGAACAACCATAAAAACGTGGTCCAAAATCAAATATTAAATTCATGTTTAGAACTGTTGAAGTAAAAAACGGACAATAAATGTTTTGTCAATATTTTATAACTACTTTTCACTTAACAACAAGGTTAAATTTCGGCGAATACTTTAAATAAACCATACGCGTACGTTCAAACACATGTATTAATACTTAAACACTAATTTTCAGGAATCGGAAAACTTAGATGAATATACGTGTAAATTAAAGTTACCCTTAGAAAAACACGTGCAGTCAACTATTGCCTTTCCGTAAAGCCCGTAATGTAAAAAAGACTTTACGTCACATATCATTATGCTATTATTCATCAGAGCAGGGCAATGGCAAAGCGGAAAAGTTTGTTGGTCTTGTTAATATATAGAATCAAAAGAGAGTTTTCAAAAATTATTCTTGCGTTAGAAAGCACGCATTTTGATAAATATTATGAGTTATTATTATTACGCTATAATTTATAACAGACAGAATAATGATAAAAATGTAAGAAAATTCGAGGATACTGCTTAAAGAGAGATAGGTAGAGAGAGACCGGTTTATTTATTGAGTGATGGTGTGTAAAAAGATTTATTTTCCCTTTAGCAGTACTTCGATTTTCTTTTTCATCATGTATTGTATTATGTATAGCTTCTGGTTTCGTCAATTCTGTACTTAAATCGATTATACTTGCTTTTGTGACAAAAATTAAATTTGACCTTAACAAAGCATTGACCTTTGATATATGTTGATGTTGAATTTATGCATCAGCTTAATATTAAATTATTAAAGAAGTATTTTGGCTTTCGATTAGTGGAACAAGACATTCCTTTGAGATATAAATTTTTAGGTAATTATAGCTGGCATCGATCAGAAATAAGTAACTGCGCTGTTTATTGCAAATAAGTAAGTCCCTATTTTGAGTTAATTATTTTTTACATTTTATTACCCACCTTTTATGAAATCGGTTTTCCAAAAGATATTTTATTGTCTAAATATTCTTTAATGAAAAAAAATTATTTAAATAATAATGGTGAACATAATATTTAAAAAAACCTTATTCAATATTCACGTTATCTACAATTAGTATTTTAAAACGTCCCAAATTTGTGAACTTAACAATCTTTGACCGTTTTTTATTAATATTGCCCTCAGCCTAAAAATTCTTGCATCAATATTAAATATAGGTCAAATCTATCATTTTTTATCTTTAAGATGTGAATTTAATGAGGCAAAATTAGAATGGAGTCTACATCATAAACTAAACAAGAATATCATCTATACTATAAAAAATGTTTACAAATTAAATTTTGTACATCGAAAAATTTTTTAGAATTGTCTGCATATTAATTTGAGCGGGTATCACGCAAAATCTATTATATGGAATTTGATAAAATTTAGTGTATAGTTTGATAAATTTGGAACCCAGAAACAACATATAAAAAAAGTTTTGTTTCCTAATTACACGCGAACGAAATCGTACGCACAGCTACTAATACACAAACCATCGTAGACTTGTACATACATTTACAGTATTACTAAAGTAAAGGTATGTCAAAATACATTTACTTCGTCTGCATTGTCTGCAATAAATTTCATAAGTCCTAATGGTGAGAGGAAAATATTTTTATGATTCTGCTCCATTAAGTTATTTATTTTATTATTTTTAGTAAGGGATGATATATTTTTAAGTTTCAATGTTTACCGTATTTTAAAATAGTTCGCTAACTATTAATACTAGAGCGAATGAAAATAAGATGAACTTATTTTATAAAATAAAAAAATTTAATTTGAAAAACACAAAGTAATGTATTTTATTTACGAATCATTTTTATGCTTTATTTTTCTTGCCAAAAATTTATTTATTACAATTCAAGGAGAATCGTAATAAAACAATTAGAAGCTCCGACCAATTTGGCGTGCAAAGATACGTTCATACGATTTAATAATAAATAAATAAACTTCGTTAAACATTTTGCAACATTAAACTCACTGCTTTGGTCTAGAATTATATTACTAATTTATACAGTTTTTATAAGTAGATCGTGTTAACCTGACATGCAAATTTAAAATGCAAAAGTTTTTCCGGTTCAAGTACGTTGTGTACTTGATAGTGAGATAAATTTGTTGTACTTAAATTATGTTATAGAATGATTGTAATATCTTTTAATTTTTATGTCATATTTAAAAATTCCTCTGCAAAAAATTCAGTTATTGAGAATAAAGGATTCCAAAACATGGTTCGTAGTGTTTTAATCTTAACCATTCGGCGAGATAACAAATTAGAACAGCTTTTAAATTTATAAAACGATATTTCTAAACACATACCATGTATAGAAAATATCTCAAGGAATGAAAAACACAACTTTCGTTTACTACAATTACGGTCTCAACATGTATACTTATGTTTCTTTTTATCGCATTTGTTCATGTATTGAATATATTAATTAAATAAATAGCTTTTAATTTAACTACTTGGCTGCACTTTTCATAGCATATAATAACAGCAATTTGGCTCCGTCTTTAAAGAGATCGGTTAATGATTAGATTATTTTTTTCTTAAATATCGGGATGTCGTGAGGGTAAATACAGTTCGTGTATTTGGTATAGGGAAGGAATAATTAAGAAATAATATATGTTAACGCTATATACATTTTTTAAATAATCCTATATACGTATTGTCATATATGTTTATTACAATCCGTAGCATGGAATCCTGGTCAATGCGTATCGATACCCGCATAAATCCCTTACCTAGTATTTCTTAATCATATTTAAGTTATTAGAATAGAATGAAATTATTTGATAACATTACTTAGTCAGTATTTCAGCATTATATCCAAATTTAAATTCGTGGTATTTTTAATTTAAGAATTAGTGATGAGATTTCGTTACAAAATTATAATTATGTAAAGTAAATTACTCGTATAATTTGTATATAAAAAATCTTAGAGCCATTACTTAACTCTTGTTGTTTTCTAATGGACGACTAAACGAGAATGACTGGGACATATTGCATAGCAACACGATACTCATAATAATATGGCAATATGATAACTATTTTGTTGTAAAAGTAACAGCATATGTTTCAATAACGAACGTAAAATATAACGTTGGAAAATGAACCTAAAATATAGCGTTGAATTTTGTGTCAATAATTAATAGAATTATTCCTTTACTAATTTGAATTTGATATTTGTTTAATTTCAAATAATTAAATGTTCTTGCAACAATTGCCACTTAATTAAGGATTATCCGTACTAATTATTCTTATATTTAAACACATCACTTGCTACACTGTCATATACCAAAATACAATTTAATTGATTGATTCAAAATAAAAAAGCGTGCAAAAATTTAAGATCTTTTAAATCTAACTTATACACTCTTATATATACAGCGACAAAATATAGCTTGTTATAATATAAATAAATCCATGGTTAAATAAAATTTACTCCAATACCAAACATTTCATTTAAATATTGAAATGTTTTGTATTAAAAGAGTTATAGTTTGTAAATAAATGTATCTTAACCTTATAATCCATAAATAATTTTAAAAATGTTCTTCTCATCGTCTTGGTTTTTGTTTCCTAGTTTTTACATTTTTCATAAATCCTTAAAGGATTATACTTCCATATATAATTATATAATATAATTGACCGGTAATTTATCCTATTTATTTTTTTTAATTGTGTTATATTCTAAAGGTTTAAATTGGTACACACATATAAAAATCCATAAATGCAGAGCTAGATTCATAGTCGTATTGTAAAGAAAATATCTTACTTCAATGGTCACTACAAATCATACGAATAAGTTACAGAATAATGATGAGATTTTTGCATATATACATATTGATGAATTCGTGTTTATGAATTCTGTATTTGTTTATCGGTTTATTTGGTTATCAGTCATTAATGATAAATTTTCAGTTATTTAAAAATGGCTTAAAACAAGTTAGTTCTTTTGGGATAATTATAAATGGCGAAATAATAACGACACATTATAACAGAGCATATATTGCCCATTGAATATTCAACGGGGGTGTCGCGAGGAAATATATAGTTTTTATATTTTGATGGATACCATTAATTTTTCTCATTTGTTACTGGCTGTTTCTCAATGGAAAATAATGATATTCACCGTTTTTTACCTCGATCGTACAAAGAAATATGAATTCCGTCTGTAGATTTAATTAGCACATTCAAATATGGTTAATAATTTTTATTTGATTTTTAGTAATTTTTAAGGAAAATTTATAAATGTGTGAAAGGACGAAAATTCAAAAATTGTCAATATCTTATTTACTATCTAAATTCGAAGAAATTACACAGTGAAACTTCATTGAAAACTTAAATATTTTCATGTGATGTGCGATAAAGTGAACAAATTGCCAAAAAAAATTTCTGTTCTGTAGCTTATTATAGCCTTTGAATTAATTTATATCTCAAGTAAAATATAACATAAAAATGTTTGCTTTAACATTTTATTACATAGAGTATATATATCTATATGTTTATTATATCAAAAGAACAAATATAATTATGCGATTAAACCAAGAGGTAGCGTCTGCGTTCACGACTCGCGTTTTGGTAATTTGACATATACATAATCAATTTCTTCCTGAATAATGTCGGGTAACAGCGAAAGTGCCATAAAATTTAGATACAAAACATATGCATGTAGAACCTAACTCATGCAACATATATCGGAATATAACACCATTATTATGGTCTGACACTTGTTTCAATGAGAAAACAAGTTTGCTTTAGTTTTTTAAAGGGATATAAAATGGCTAAATAACATATATTGTTTGGACATTTCGGTGTATGTTTATTTATATGAATGTATCACAATAAATTAGCATTATATAAATTAGCAGGAATGAATATGTGAGGGTCTTTAACGCATAGTTACATTATTAATGTACCGACATAAGTAAGGTACACATTTTAACCTCGTAACTTTCCGGCTACAAGTCACGAGTGCTTCCATTTTCAACCTCAAAGTTTCTGGTAGTCGTGCTTCAACGAAATGTGTTTATTTACGACTCTTACCTTGTATTTTTGCGTATCAACGCCGTGTTACAGGTACTTTATCTTCGACTAACATCCAACCGCCAGCTACGTGCTAGCTCGGAGTAATAAAGAATGTTTTTACTACCGCAGCTATCCACGGAAACAGTTATTAGACTCGTGTTACACAGTATTTTATTTCATTAATAAATCTAGAAAGATGAGGTTATCTTTACATTCGAAATCTTTCCAGGACTGGTGAACTAGAAATAAAAATTATATTTTATGTTCCATCTAGGCTATTAGAAAATTTACCATCTATACGAGTATAGCATTTGCAGAAATAATAAGAATCCTAAAAATTCATCCAATTTTAAAATACTTAGTTTACTTCATTTATAGATATTATTGATTTTATACATTTTTTACATATTTTTTGTACTTTTAACGATTCACTACTAATTTTTTTAACGTTCTTCTTAATCTTTAGCTTCATAATATTCTATACATTTAACGATTTTTTTGGTTACCGTTCTAGCTTGTATTAGCAACATTTTCATAACAATATATTTCTTTGTCACTTTTTCCACTGTCTGGTATTTTTTTCCTCAGATTTTTCTTCTCGGAATTTTCAGATTTTCTTCATATAATTTTGTCGATGTGGATATAACATTTTGCATTTTGTAAAATTGGTAACAGCAATTATTATGTAAAAAAACAAACTCACTTTTTGTATTTTGACAATTTACTTGTCATCAGTCATCAAATAATATTATTCTATCCAGATATAGAACCACTCAAAGTAGTAGGGAACTATTTCACTCTATGTACAAAATAATTCACTCAATCAATATATGCACTTATTGTTTCACATACTTTTAAAGCTCGTATGTTTTTTGCCTCTTAATTTGCTAGACTGCCATTTATGCAAATAAAATTCATCCAGTTGTTCTGTACTATCATTTTCTATTTGTATTTCCCACATTCTTTTTCCTTTATTTCAATATTTGTAATTTTAATTATCAGCATTTCAAATTTATAAATAATTATATGTACATTTCCCAAAACCTATTTAAAACGTGCAAATCCCTCCTTTTATTTAAAAAAAATTGTTTAAATCACAATTTATTAATTCGCCAAAATTTTTTCATTTTGAATCCAGGTCCATTTAGTTTGATTAAAGAACAATTTAATTAACTATTACATTTCATGCAAGAATTAAAGTAAATGCACGGAAAAATTGGTGTGATGGGTACAATCAGCCTTGTTCAATTTTATCGAGTGACGTTTGCTTACTTCCAGGATTTTGCAATCCAGATTCAAGAAATATCGTTACTTATGGATAACTAGGAAAAATTTCATGGCTTCAAGTTTTCTAGATTAATATAAAAATGAAAGTGGCTTATAGTCACTAGTATATTATGATCGTTAATTAATTGATTTCACAAAGAAATATTTACGCTGTCTCCTACAACCACAAAAATGAGATTAATTTTTTTTTCTTTGAGACTGTCGTTATAATTTTATATTACGACGAATTTTTTTTCTACGAGATAACAGGTTATCTTAATTATGTTTATAAATAGACTATACGACTCTTTGCTAGAATCCTTTTCAGTCTATGAATGTCAGTAAAGGAGGCTTTTGAATAAAACTTTGTGTCCACGTTTAATTTTTTCACTTATTCGTTTAGTACATGCATCGTACATGTATGATTTTGTCACTGTTAGTATTTATTATTTATATGTTTTTACATCATTATCACAAAACTAAGACTGTAACTAAACCACGAACATAAATTTTGATCACGTGGGATCAAAATTTGGAGACGTTGAATTCAGAATGTTATATTTAAAACGGAAAAAAAATTGTATATTCCTTATTATTTTATTTTAAGTTATACTAAAAGTTCTTCAATTTATAAATACTTTAAAATTTATGAATATATAATATACTGAGCCTAATATATTACTTACCTTCTTGGCAAAATGTTATTATTTTAATAAACAAGGTCAAATTTGTTGCACACAACATTTGTAAGAAAGTAAATAGGTTCAAGAATTTTTATTCTCAAATAGCAATAAGTGCTAAAGTAATTAATTTCTTTGCAATTGTCTTTCTTTTTTACCCTGGAATATATTGTTAACTGAATATTATTATATAATAGACTATAATACTACTATATAATAGAATAGACTATAAGCATTTATATAACTCATAATTCAAATCAAAATCATTTATATAACGCTAAGAAAACTCATTATAAAATAAGCATTATATTTAGGTTTTATTATTAAGTTTCAATTGTCAGATATTCATTTACATTTTGGCATTACGTCCATTGTACTTCCTAATGTTTTTGCATTAGGAAGTACATTTTATATTTTCTCTTATTATTTGGTGCCGCTTCTTAAATAATTTGTGAACTCGGGAAATATACACATTTTTTTAAGTCATAATGAAATAAAAAAGGAATTGCTTAATATATTTTTCAATATGATTTAGGGTTTATTTGGTTATTTAATATATTAAAAAAATAAAGCGATATTTTTCTACATAAAAAAAAAAAAACAGCGCGATGAATATTGGAATTTGTTTGGAAAATTGGAAACTTATTTCGTTGTTTCCATATCTGTAGAAGTTGTAGACGCAAGCTTGTCAAACAACTTAGTATTGGAGCTTCTATTAAATGCTGAGTGATAAGAAGGTGTATACTTTCAATGTTTTAATATACATTCTTTTTATATAACATCATATAGATGAACCTAGAACAGCAGTAACTTGCTTTAAGGAAGGCACAGAGGAATGAATGGATTTAATGAAATTATTGGAAGTGAATTGAATTCTATAATATTTATAAGTTCTGTGACAAAATAATTATGTATATAAGCCGATAATTTAATAATCACAGCGTGATATAATAGCCACTTTTCTATTTTATTTATTTTAAAAGTATAAAATAGACTTTTAAAATATTGATTCTGTATGGTCTTTTAATGTCTGTGTTGTCTGCAAATATTTTTTAAGTCAAAGATAAGGTACTTTTGTTTGAAATGTCAGAATTAGGGTTCAGGTATAATACAATGCTTATATGATACTTCTAGCAGCTTTTACTTTTTTCTGTATTTAAATAAATAAGACTAAAATTAAATTAGTTTCGGAAAGTTTCCATTAAAAAGGTTAACCTTTTTCTTTACATGATATTTGTGTTATTTATTCATCAAAGTTGACATACACTTTACTTCTAAAAAATGACAAACCCTGAATACATTTTTAATCATCATCTAGAGTATGAACAATTAAAATCGATATCATTGTCCAGCGAAAATCAGTAAATGAATAAAAATTGTAGAATCGTCGGTCATAAATTAAATTATAAATCTAATAAGAAAATATTTTTTGAAGTGAAACTTCTTTCTTTCTTAGATATAAAAAACTGAGGTGTAGTTCCATAGTATTTCGCCTTTATATAACCCTAACCTAACGCCAATTAGCAGTGAATTTAACACAGGAATACCTCTATATGTGATATCGATATAGGCATGTAATGTTAATTTTTAAAATTTGAGTCTTACATCACAAATGGTCTTTTTTCCTTTTTAATGTAAAATTTATCTCACATAATATTATTAAATATTATTTTACATAGAATATACATATTATTAAATTATTTTTATAAATTATTACTATAAAAAACTTTTAGAAGGAATTTTTTTATAAAATCAAAACTAACTGAGTAAATCTAGCATTGTTATAACCATATAGCGCGTAAATAGATACAATTACAATAAAGTAGTTGTTACGTAATACCTGGTATATTTACTTAAGAAATTTCAATAATATATTGTTTATGTCATCATTAAGATCGATGTATTAATTCATTAAAATATGTTTCATCCAATTTACTTAAAATTGTGGTAGGTACAGACTCCTAAAATTGATAATTATTTTTTAGAATGATAGAAAAATAAACGAGAAAATTTGAAATTACTATTTTTTCGTGTAAATCTCCCAAATTCATTTTAAAATAAAAACTATTAGAAAAAATTTTATATTTTTAAAGAAAAGCCTGTAGAACGATAAAACTTCTGAATACTAGTAAAACTAAGTTACATAAAAACTTAAGTACATGTAATATACATGTACATTTATAGTTCAAAAAATTATTTAAAAATATTAACAAAACTTTTCAAACATGTAAATATATCCTGGTGTATCTTCAACAGCCGTAAAAATATTTCAATTTCTCAAAACTATGAGATTTAAAATAATAATCATAGTTTTTCGATAAACTTTGGGTAATTTTTTAGTAAAGGGCTGGTATGCGTAAAGTCAGGTATTTTTTTTAATGAAAGCCAAGGTAAATTTAAAAAAATCAAAGGTATTTGGGTCCGAGGCATTTTTATCACAATTTTATGGAATAAATTATTTTCAAAAATATTTGTTGTAAAAATAAATCATTTTAAAAAAAATTTTCCCCATCAATCCAATCCAAAATTTTTATATAAATATTTGTAAACGTTTAGTATCGAAATATATTTAGATTTATATGCTTTTACACTATATAAAATATGATATAAGTTTTTTTTAACATATATAAACAATTTTAAATACAACGATTTCTGAGAAAAAAGGCTATAGAAGAGAATCTGACTAATTGCATGTGAGTAATAAAACATATTGAGATAAATTGTTTGTACTTATCCAGCAGTACACAAACCAACAATAAATTTTCCAATATTATAATCACACCGGTGTACTGAATGTTCTACATTATTTGTTTCAGGACACAAGGTAGTTTTCATAACATTGTGTCCAAAAAAATATTTAAATAAAAGAATTACATTTTACTCCTCTCCTAATTGTCAATTAAAATTTGGCCTTGCTATATTTTTAACAATAATAGCTTATTTGTTAATATTTATTATAACGATTATGTTCAGCATCAAATATTGTAAAAAACTAACCACAAAATATATCTCTATATATTATGTACATACGAAGAATCGGAATTAGAAAAGAGCGAAGAGTTGGATTTAATATCAATAAACAACATTTTTTTTTAAAGTTTGGTTTATTAAAAAATGTAAAATTACCAATCTGCAACCAAGCTGCAGCTTTTCTGAAGCTGATTCTTTAGTTAATAATAAATGAACTAAGAATTTAACATGCAATGTATGCGCCTTAATTGTTGAAAGATTATTAAAATACCATTTGTGTGATGCATTTTCAATGCAATATTTCGTTATGTTTGATGTCTCTATAAGTTTGTGTAAAAATTTACCATGTTTACATATGAACATACATACAAATAATATGGGAGTTTTTAATTAAATATGTACAAAACAATGTTAATGAACGTGCTTCTTAAATTATATCTGTAACTGCTTTTTTAAAAATTAACATTAAAATTATCAAAAAGACGATGGTTCCAGTTGACGTCATCGTACTGTAATTTTTATTAAATATTGGTAGTGATTGTGCGCAGAGTTATTAGATAATTAATAAACTTCCACAATTAAAATGTTATCGGTATGTAACATGAGGGACGCTATATCACAACAGGGGTACCTCTAAATGTGAAATTAGACCAAAAATATTTTCTCATTTATCGAATGAGCCTATAAGGTGACTTTTTGTGAGTATCCCATCATGACAATCGAAAAAAAATTTCTCTCCGTCAGTTCAGTTGCAATTTTCAAAAGCATTGGATATTCCATTATTACGAATAAGCAAGCCAAGCCGATTATTTTTGGTTTATATTTTGTAGTGCATTGGTGTAAGGTAACGTCTCTGATACTATATGTCAATAATATTGTGATTGGATAAATTAATGTATTTGTTACCGGACAACTGCAACAAATCGCTACCAAATTTTATTAGCTTTTACTTCATATAACTAAGTAAATCTTAGCCTATATATTTTCTGTGGCTATTAATAATGGCAATTAATATTATGAATAGTATATTTAGATATACGGATGTAATACATGATTGAAACTAACATATTTGTAACTTTTAACTTGAGAACTTATGTTACTCCTATGAGATGAAATTCGAAGTTTTTATTCCATAATAAAATTTCAGTAATGATACATACAGGCAGATGCATAATCTCTATATATCAAGGATTTAACAGAATTTGTGAATAATATGTGTCATAGAGTAAGAGACTAATCTCACTGTCTTAATCGATAATCCACACGAATTATGCCGCAGACAAAAAACATTATTATGCAAATTAAGCTGCATTATATCAGGTACACCTTAAATATAAGTGATTTTTAAACGCATTATATCACGATAGCGGTAAAAAGTGTTTTTCAATCCATCCTAAATGACGTACAAACAAAATACAGTTATAAGAAAAGAAAATTATTTTTTTTGTCGTAATGTATATTCACCACAATACAATATTTTGATTAAAATTTACATCACAGTTTAATAGATTGAAATTGGTTCTAAATCGAAGTCCAATATTCCACGTTTGCTCTTAATATTTCCATCATGTATACACATAATAAAATAACAAAAAGGACATTATGCATACTACAATATTATTCTGATTAAATATATTTTACACATGCTTTTTATTATTTTTATTTTTCAGTCAATTTTTGTTCTGAAATTTGCTTTGATTAGAAATGGTTAAATATAAAATTTTGTAGATATAAAAGCGTTATAGTAACGACTGTTTTAGCACATGCAACTGTTATACTCTGAATTTTTTGTTATAGTTGTACGTCTGGCATTGAAAATGTGTGTTGTCAAAATAAGGAAATAATACACAAAGAAACGTGAGAAGAGGCAGGAAAACCTGAGCATTTTTCTTTAAAAAAACTCTAAAATATTTAGTCCTTAATTATCTATTCACTTTATATCCACATATCTGGTGTTGAACCAAGAGGTATGGTGTAACGGAATGAAATTACAACATATTATTTTGATACCTTTTAATTATTCAAATTATTATATTATCCAACTTAAAAATCGGAAACAATTACAGATATCCTATTTCTTTTCCAAAGAAAATATTTCCAAAGCAAACAATATGAATTCGTAGATTAATCATAATATGTGGTTTACGCCGAGTCGTGACTTATTGCATAAAAATAAATATATACTTTTTAATTTTTATGTAATTTTAAAGCAAATATTTCAAACTTCATTAAAAATCATTGAATTCCGCAGACTAAAGTTACGGTTTCAACAGCATTAACTAATATATATATATATATATATATATATATATATATATATATATATATGTACTAATAATATACCTAATAAAATACAAGATTATTTGGCATAAGATAGAAAAACAACATGAGTTATAAATAAACTCACTTTTTCTCACTCACACACAATACACTAAGCGTTTTTCTCCAAAACCACATTTCCAGGTACCTATCTTTTTTCTCTCGCTTTCACGTAGCGTCCACGTCTCTATGGCGTAGAGGAAAATTGGAAAAATTAATGCTTGAACGAGTCGGGTTTTTGTTGCTTTTGTGGTATTACTATTCTTCCAAATCCCCCACAGTTTATTCATGACTGACCTAGCAATCATCATACGCCTTTTAATTTTGTCAATACATCGGTCATTATTAGAAATTAAATCCCAGAAATAGACGTATGATTGAAACACCTTGCAATTCACTAGTTAGGTAATTTCGGGTGAGTTATCGTTAGCATGGTCAACAATCACCATCTTCGTCTTATCACAATTAATTTTCAATCCAAAGTCACAGCTGACATTTTCCATCTTTTGCAGTTGAATTTCCATATGACGAACACTAGGTGCGAAAAGAGGTGGTATTATCCCCATAACAAGGACTTAAAATTTTTGAGACACCTATCGCAATTCCATCGGCGCAGTTTTCAAGAGCAATTCTCATTATAAGCTCATAACATAAATTATATTACATAAATTACATCATCATATTTCGATTCTAGGATAGTAAAGGAAAGTAATAAGTATAAATACGTTAAAAATCTAAAACAAATTATTTGTGAGTTAATTATTTATTAAACTTTTTCGAATTATGTTTTCTTTTCAACCTATTTGTCAGTCAGCACAACTTACGGAATAATGCAATTTTCTGAGTATTTCATTTTTGCAAGAAGGAAGAATACGTGTATTGATTATTAATGGAAATCCATTTTTTATCTCATTTAAACAAGAAACATTTCCAAGTATTATTTTTTCTGTGAAATGAATCAAACAGTGAGGTTCAAATATCAATTTGTGTTGTAAAATGTATGCGTTTTCATTGTCGAGTATGTATGAAAATTTTCTTTTTGAACTTTCTTGGAAATTTTGATATAATTTAAAGGAAAAACATAAATATTCTCTATTTTCACTGTCTCGCTTTTTGAAGGTGGCCCTTTATATAATATACAATACATATTGTACTATTTATTAAAATGCTTTCAGAAATCATACATCTGGCTCAAAAATTCGAAACATCACAATTTATTTACAATGTATCTACTCGTGCATTGGTGTCAGTCGACTGCCGAGTAATAAATCGATAAAAATCTACGTTTGATTGTGTGGAAACCATTGCTTGAAGAAGTCTAGCATGATCTTTAATATACTATATTCTTTTTACTTATTTGTATATAAAAAAAGTCTTCGTATAATGTAATTAGTTCACGAGCGGACTGTGAATAAATTCCATCAAACGCTCTGTAGTGAGCTACTGCCAATATTACGATGCATCGAAATAATTGATCGAGGAGTTAAGTTCTATTCGCGCTTGACTTTTTATGGTCATTTGGTGGATATAATAATAAGGAAAGCTTGAATTTATATTGCACAATGTATTTCTTCAATTGATATATTAAATAAATATGACACTAGTGTAAACGAATTAGAAACGAACTCTATTATTTGGAGTTTGCATGCAACTAAATAAAGCCTGATGATTGAACTTTTTCATTCAATATTTATACATGGGACGATACACACACACACACATAAATATATATATATATATATATATATATATATATATATATATATATATATATATATATATATATAGAGAGAACCCTTTAATGGAAGACTATGATAAACGTATGATATTTTTATATTTTACCACTAGCCTTAAGAGCTCTCTTTCGCAGGATATATTTCTGAAATAACATACATCACTTTTATTGTTTTATAATATTATTTTACCTGAGTATGTCAATAAATATCACTTTGACCAAAATTTATATGGACACTGTGGAACTTAGCCATATGTCCTCAAGAAAGGAAATATCGATTGACTGAATTTTAAGTTTTCCCTAGCTAATATTCTTGTACTCCAAAAATAACAAATCATCTTTTCAAAGATGTATCTTCATTCTAGATAAGTGGATAACGTGCTGGAGATATTTAAACCCAATGAAGAATCTTAAGAAAAGCCTCATGCGGAGAAGCACGCAGAAAGTGAGCACATCTTCATAGTGGAGTATGTATGTAATGTGATCATGAAGCAAATCTTCTGCAATTATATTAGCTTCCAGGTACAAGACTGTGAGTAATAAACCTAATTCACTTCATGATTTACATATAAATTGGACGAGACACATCAAAGAGGTTTTATGCAAAGAGTCAACATTTTCGACAAAAAATATTATCAGGTACATAGTATGTAATAGAATATACATACATTTATTTGTACAATTGAACATATTTAAACGTCATGGACATATTTACACTTCATATCATCTGAACTTAGCGCTACTGTCTCTGCTTTTATGGGACCACTTAATATTTTATTGTTTTCTAAATAATACTTAACTTGGTATCTAAACTTTAAGCCAATTACGTTATAATTTTGTTAAATTAAGAATTAAATAATAGTACAAAAAATCAAATCAAAATAAGAAACGTCAATAATTATTACATTCAAGGTTTATTAAATTACCGCATATTTAATAAATATGGCGTCAGATCCTTTCTTTTGAACAATTTTATGTAACACTGATCAAATGAACTCATCAGATAACCTCAACTTTGAATACAGTTTACAAAAGTTAAAACACTACAAATCTTTCTCTTTGTATAATTTAATGTAACCTAGGCCACAAAGATACATCAGATAAAGAGGTTTTTGAATCATAGTTCCATTAGAGAAGTAGGAATATTCCGTGTATACCGATCATTGGGATCATTAATCATATGGTTACTGAATCATATCCGCTTTTGAAGGGTAGTAGAATCATAATTTATTGTGTTTCATTATCCCTCTCAGTTGTCTCTAACATTTTAAATAACTTTTTGCACATTTACACCGTCCTATATGTGCTTGCTGGTTTATGCTTTCTTGTCAATGTTGCTGATATAGGCTATTATTATACCCTTAAACATGTTTGATTACAAAACTTTGAAATACAAATATACTGAGTGATGTTCAAAGTATCACACTTTTTTCTAATTCCATCTATGATTTACATACTATATGTCAACATACCGTATGAATTATGAATATTACACGTGAACTGTTAATAAACTAGCTTTAATCTGTCAAATGGTAAGGATATTTACAACGGAATGGTTTGTTGGTTTGTTTGTTTGTTCACGCTGAACTCTGGAATCACATGTGTGATTTAAAAAATGATTAGAAAGATCATACTTTCAGAAAAAGTTTAGCTAAATATTATCTATGGTGCTATAAATTACAGATAAAGAATAGTGACAGAACTCGGGGAACACTGTTTTAACGACCCAAAATAGAGCAATACCAGCTTACTTGTTGACTGCGATCATCTCAAGTATTCCCTTCAATACACCCGACGACCGAGATCGTTTGTTGAATCGATTGTAAGGATTTTGGTGAGAGAAAGATTAGCACAACTTAGATAAAAATACGCGCATGAAACCGAGCGGCACGACTATTTTAATAATGTATGAAGTACTGATAATGTGGGAAATGGCTGAATAGTCTGAAACGAAAATGTACATATATATGTTCTCGCTCTCATCCTTAACGGCATGATTTTCCTCAATTCCAAAAAAAAATTATAATAATTCTTTATTTGTTTTCATGCAATAGCCTACCTTTTTCAAAATTCTGTCCATAACGGTTTAGTAGTTGAGACTTGAAAGAGAGACAAACAAATAAACAAACTCACATTCATGTTCATAATATTAAATCAAATAGCAAATAAAAGTAATAACTAATATGTGCTATATATATATATTTATATATATATATATATATATATATATATATATATATATATATATATATATATATATATATATATATATACATATATATATGATAAATGGAGTTACAGCTTAATTTTAATTTAAGTAAGTGCTCAGTGATGACCTAATTTCGTTCCCGGACACAGTTCACATAGCATTAGTTGCTCTCATCTCACGCGTGTTTGCAATGTTGGAGACCTCTCGTTATTTTACTATTATTACTTTTTAATTAACACTTGTAGTGCAGTATACAGAAGTTCACTTGGAGTTCACTGGAATTTGATCACGTCAACTTTATGAAAGCTTCGTATAACACTCCAGTGCGTTGAAAATTTCAAATTAGTTGAAATAAAATATTAAAATGGATATTAAAAGTATTGAGAATTCTCATTGTTGAAAATTACATCGCTATTTATACCGGTCTGTTATATGCGAGTATGAAGGAATTCCGTATTTCAAATTTCGCACCAAAGTACGAAAAATTTGCACTCCCGAATTTTCGCATGTTTAATTTCCCAAAGCAAATAGAGCAATGCTTTAAATAAAATTGAAGGATGTTGAAAATTAATCTCTGGGGATCCTAGACCTTTGGTGGTTCTTGGTAGACTTTTATATTAATTTTATTACTCGATCTTCATCTCCTATTATTTTAACGTGTGTATACAAAACTATTTTTAACCAAAAATAGAGAAAAAACTAAGGTATAAATTTTAAAATGGATTTTATTATTATTATTATTATAGATTAAATTTCCATTTATAATTCAAGCAGATTACTTTTCAACGTTTTTATATTTTTATATAATTGAGACATTTTATATCATTGGGTCCATTACTTTCAGTTTTGTGTTTAACAATTTTAGTATATATATATATATATATATATATATATATATACATATATATATATACATATATATATATATATATATATATATATATATATATATATATATATATATACACGTATATTTAAATGCAGTGAATTTAAACATGGTCAGAAAAAATTTAAAATAGTGAACAGTTAGTCTTCTTAATCCTTTTAATAAAGTGTCATAAATATTGGAGGTAATTTGGTTGACAATTTATGTTACGAGATATTTTTGGATTTTTTTTCCGATGTAAAACATAACGGTCGTATTATGGAAACAATAAGGAATTTGGAAATATTGTCGAAAATAACATAATTTTTTTACATTTTGCTAAAAAAAATTTAATTGAAGAAAATTTGGTGTGGTCAATGCTTTGACATATCCGGATATGACATTACTATTCATACGTCAGATAATAATAAATAATTACTACGTTCAAGAGTAATTTTTCCCTGATTACCTTTTCATAAAGCCCATAAGTGAAGCCAGGTAAACAGAAATAAAAATGAGTAAACGATAAATAGAACCTTATTTAAAATCCTTATGTAAAATCCTATTTTTTTAAAAACTACACATCACAGTACGTATACTTGTCATTGAAAGGTATATTAAGTCGTTTTCAACATTTATTTTTTGATATAATAGTTAACAAAATTTTATGTTGACACTCATTGTTCAATATTGCGACAGTAATTAAAATGATATCTCATTTGTTATTTATGGCGATAACATGATGGTGGGAATTTTTGAGCTTTTTTAACGAAAGGCCTTTTATGAACACGCTCAAAACTCAAAAATTAAATACATTTATCTAAACCCTTCGAGGAATCTAAACAAAATCTAAACATTTTCTTTATTTTAAATAGAAAACATTAAACCACACCAATTTCTTCGTTGCCTACTTGGAAGCTTCTGACAAATACTAAAATCAACTTTTCTGAATTTCGTCCAAAAAGTTCTAGAAAATTGAGCTAAAAAGTAATGTTAACAAAGAATGAAATGGTGCTTAGGAATTCTATATAATATATACACACGTGCTATCACAAAGTGTATTGTAGAACTTTTTGAAAAGAATAATTGTTACCATCGATTGCTTCCGTGTTTCTTTAACGATTTAGAAATCGTACGCTAAGATCCTCTTCGACGAATGCTTTTTTCTGACGTCGTCCATATTCATCGTATGTGTGGTATTTTTGCAAAACAGTTATTAATTTTATTTTTAATTTGTATATTATTATAAATATTTTGTATATTATTATAATTGGTAATGATAATTGGAATAAAATTCCTTCAGTAGTGAGTGAAAAAAACATTTTCATTCCTCACTACTGAACACAGACCAATGCGGCGGTGAACTTTGTTTTATAATATGTATTGATTTGTAAAAATGTGAAATATTTCAACATTTCTCACAAAACGTTCAAAATAATACTTTGAAATATTCGTTAAATTACGTATGTAAAAATATAAATAAAATATTTACATAACGTCACAGTCAAAGTAGTGACGTTCCATTATTGATACGTATACGTACTCATTTTATAAATTACATTAATCAAACTTTATACTTTTTGCAGATTTACAAAAACATTGGTATTCATTTCAATATAAATACGTAAACGTATAAACGTAAATAGATAATAAGGAAGAGATTTAAATGTTTACAATTTTCAATATCAAGTGAATGAATTAGTGAAAAATGTATCCACAATTAAATGAAACTAATGTCTAAATATATTACCGATAATAAGATATGTAGAATTAGTGTATTACCTTGTCCTTACTTTCAAATACCCTTGCTTTTGTACAAATATATTACCAATAATAACTTCCATTTAATTTTATTACATACACCGTAAAGTTTGCATTGTATAACCTCACATAATAACAACAATTGAATTTATTACCCTCACTAAAATACTGGTATATTGTATAACTCTCTGTAATATAATAAAACCTACACTGCGCCCCTGCAATAAACTCACTAACATAAACAATGGAAAAATCCGCACAAAGCAGTCTTCCGCTATTGTGTTTGAAACATATAAATTCTGTTGGTTGTTCCTAAGAGTTAATCTTTGCTAATATCCCACCTGAAGATGTTGTAATACAACGAAACCTAGGTCGTTGTAAAGAAATTAAAGAAAGTAGAAATAATACTACATCACGTAGTTTCATTTAATTATCAATAATGAATTTCTACAAAATTAACGCCAAATATATTCAATTTTAGAAAACTGTATCATTATCATGTTCGTAAAATTTAGCGGTTCCCGTTATAATATCTAAGAATCCTTATTTATACAGGTTTTTAGGATTCCGCGGTCACATACACGACTTAAACTTAATTATATTCTTCCTTAGTGTTTAATGATTTAATTAGTCACAAAAATGATAATCTTTTACTTTATTCCCTTTGAATCTATACTTTTAGCGTTACTCCGTAAAGGTAACAATGTCAAATATATTGTTCAAAGATGTGATAGAGTAAGAAGGTTTTTGATAAATTCTGGGAAAAAAGTCATGTGAACTTTTTTAAAAAATTACGTCAAAAATTAAGTTCTAAATATGATATTTCCAATATCTTGTTTTCTGTTAATTTTTTGGAGACATATATAAGTTAATTTTCTTATCCAGAATAGGCCAGTTAGTAAACTATTTCATAAAAAAGTTTTTATCACAATTACTGATGTCACAAAGAAACATTTAGTCTTCAAGCTGTGGGTTTGGCAAAAAACACAAAAAAAACATAGCTGTGAAACTATAAAATTCGCTGGATATACATCTGTTTCGTATGGGCCTTAGTATTCGGTACGTCTGTGCTTCCACTTGATACCATTTTTTGGAACGCCCTGTATATGTTTGTGAGCGCATGTGTATACTTATTTTGCCGCAAAGTTCTTTTTTTTAAAGTTTACCTCTGAATTATTTAAGAACTCAGGAAAATAAAATAGTTTAGAATATTGACTCTTTACCTTCACACGCATCCTCAAACCGTCCGGTCACTTATTTATCACACCACCACTTCCAGCATTATAGAAGTTATTATTTTTAGCAAGTTTGTTTTCAAAACCTCAGTATACCGTGAGGTTTGGAGTCAATTTATTCCTTTAAAAAATTCCATGTCCAGGACGGATTCAGGTCCAGCCTTCCACGATCAAACATCAGCAGCAATACATTCGGGTAATTTGCTTCTATGTATACATAGATAAATTTATTAGTATTATTAACTCAAAATGTTGGACACCGACATCCGTGCAAAATTTAATAGATCAAATTCTGCATTTCGCAGTCTCACTGTAAATTAATGCTCAAAACGACACGAATTACACGTATGGTATTAAGGTATTATTGGTATTTGACATGTATATGCACAGCAATATCAAGTATTTGACAAGTAAAATACGAATGACTAAATCGATAATGTTTAGTTATGCTATCCGTTAACCATAGATTCAACAGAATGAGAAGAATAATATGGATTAATTTAACGGATATTTACTCCTTGAATTAAAATAGCGTTTGTTTTTGATATTTCGCCGACGTGTGGATTTATATTATAATTTGAATACTAAATTTATTTGTTTTAATTCCAAATATTGAACTGATACTTGGAAACCTTATTAAACGACTACCAGAGTGTTATTTTCTATTTATAACCTTTTCTAATTTAAGCTTTTATTCCGGGAAAATGATTTATTTTTCTATAAAACAGATTTTTAAATTTTCGACAATTTTTTATTCAATTTGAAATTTAAACCTTTCGTTATAATAAATAAAATTCCATGAACTAAAAAAGAATTTAATAAAAGTGCCGAATTTCCAATGAAATTAATTTTACTTTGCGACAAATAATAACTAAAACGTTCGCCACATCGCTTCTGTGATCACTCACACCGAGTGACGCTCGGTGTGTGTCCACTGCAGGATACTTGACCCTTACGTTAATGGTGAAATTGAGTATTTCGAAAACAGTATGAGGTAGGAAAAGGAACTATGGATTAGGATTGCAGGGAATCCTGCAATACCAATTTATCATCTCTATATTCTTCACGTGTATGATAAAAACATTTTATGTAACAGTTGTATGCAATAAACATAGTACACAAATACACACTTTTTTTATGTACATTTTTAAGTATTAAAAATTTCACCTTTACGTGTTAAAACGTACTAGATATATTTATATTCGATTGATAAATTATTTGCTATTGTCAGTGGGCCCCATAGGTGTAATTGTATTACGCGTCACTCTATTATCACAATTAGTATCAGGACCTTATTCTTGGGTCGCAATTAATTAAGGTTAAATACGGTCATTGTGGCAAAGTACTTATGTTAATAAGGTAAAGTGGGGCAAGATACTTATAAAGGGTTCAGCAATATCATGTGCCCTTTTTCCTAAGAATTTCCACCACAATGCAATAAGAGAGAAGCGTAATAAGATGTTAATATGTATTAATGTGTTTTGTGTTTTTTAGGGTTATGTGATTCTATTTTGAAATTACATCGCGTTAGAACATTTTTTCAAGTCTGTTTGTTTAGCTCTATGGCAAAAATGTGCACGTTCCATAATATTTTGTAATGATAATATTGTTAATTAAATTTACTTTATAATTATCATGTTATAAACATAATAACAGTACGTATTAATTAAAAGTACATAGATGTATGCAAATGTTTACTAATAATATATTACTAATTTTTCGGTGCCATATCTTCATAGGAAAATTATTTTGTGATTACTCATATTTTTCTACGCTCGCCCGTTTGTTAAAGAATGGTTGCTTTAGAAACAATGTATTGTGAAAACTTGAAAATTCATATAGTGATGAATCAAGTAAGTTGTATCTATATGTCCATAGTTAACACTTGAAAATATATAAACATATATTATAAAGGGAGCAAACGATTTAACAGATTTTTAAAAATTCTTACTACATGTAGGAAATCAATTAGGAGAGCAAGTTACAATAATTTTTTTTAAATTTTGTTTAAGATAGATTCAAACATATTGCAAAAAAATGCCCTCCAAACATATGGCACCTCCCGGTCTCCAAAGCATTACAAAATCTTCAGGTGGGATATTAGCAGAGGTATCTTTGCTAATATCCCGCTAATAATCAATATAATGCGATAAATTTACGTATATATTTTTTGAAAGTTAAGAAATATTTTGTAGAGCGCCGTGGCATCACGAGTTTAATTCTATGGTACCCACAGTTCATAATGTGCACTTAGTTTATTCAATATATGAGAATTAATAATCGCGAATAAAAATAACTGTAAAGTTTATAATGTTGCAAATTTCATTTATTGAATCATAGAACTTAGTAGCTGAATATATTAGTTATACGAAATGAGGAAAGTTGTTAGAATTTTTTTCTTTCGTGTGTTTCTCTTACGTACGTACTTTTACTATACCCAATTTTATAAAAAATTGTATAATAGATTTCGAGTGATTTACGAATATGTTAAGAACCAGAAAGACTCTCATTAAAATATTTTTCACGTACACAATTCACGCTGCTACAATTTTATTAATAGTAAAGATTATAACATTTAAAGTTTTCTAATAAAAATGAAAGTATTTTATTAATTTTTAGTAAGATTGCCTGCTCAAAAACAAAAAAATAAACGATTCTCCTAGAAGAGGGTCGAGTGAACGGACTTTATAGAGAAATTTATTTCTTTTCTTTTCATCATGCACGTACATTTTAATTATTTTTTAGAACTTCCTTACCAAAGAATAACAGACAAAATATTAAATAACATGAGAGAATTTTTCGCCGGCCAGAACGGAAACACCGTTGCTTCCGGAGAGTCGTGAAAAATGCGGCAATTTTGTTAAGATAATAGCAATTTATTTCATTAAAATTTTCGCGCATAAAATAGAAACATTTTGAAGCCAAAACGTAAATCATGGTAATGTCACTTTTTTGATACGCTTAATTATTCTTCACACATAAAATTGAATTCTTAGAATTTTGATTATATATGAATATTTACATATATATATTTTTCAAAGTAAGTGATTCTTCATTCGCAATTCTCTTAGTAAATTATGTGGACGTAATTGACAGGAGGACGGGCTTTATTATTATTGTTACTACTTTACCAGATTTAATGGGTTGATGCAAATATTCTGTAATCGTTACTTTTTATAATCGTTTTTATTAATGATTTATTTAGTTAGGTGTACAAATACGTTTTGTAACAAAATGTAAATGTAAATACAGCGTTTAATGAGATCCTCACGTACAACAACCTTGTGTTTTTTCATCAGATGTTAATTTCTAATACGCTGATTGCGTTTAACCCTCAGCATGTCTATAGGCCCGGATTTACAATTCACCGTTTTATACATAATTTGTGAGAAATTAGCAAATAAAATGGTCTTTTCCCAGTTCACCCGTCTCTTCATTTATTTTTATTTGACGAAAACGCGAACACATATTTTCGTGGTTTTGATTTATATGACACCAAAGTCAAAATCTAAACAGCCTCTCTGTTTGTATTTCAACAGGATTTGGCTTAGGTGTCATATATGTAGTTCACTAGTGTCACTAAATCTTCATTGATTGACAATAGAGACAAACCGTCTGAGGCTCATTGTCACGGAGAAAATAGAAGTACTATTTCCATCATTAGACCACAAACCTTGTAAATTTTGTCTCCCAGATTTAAATAATCCTGAGAGATATATCAAACCAATTAGAGCCCTCAGTTCCGTCAGAGATATTTCTGTATAAGAGTATTGTTTCAAAGGATTTAACTGACCTCTTGTACTTTGGATTATTACATTAGTATGAAAAATTATATCAAGCAATGTCGACTAGTTTACGAAGAGCTCAAAACATTCTAAGGGTGTTTTCGCATCTCTAACAAGTACTTTTGCGCCTGGGCAATCACCAGTCATAATATTCTCACTTCTTGTTCTTAACTTAGGTCAAGCTGGGCTTTTATAATAAACAGTATCATCTTTCCCTACATAAATTGATCTTGAAGGATGTGAAACTAGCGTAGACAACGGCACTTCCATTTCCGAATCCGAAGAACTTTCTTCTTAAACTACAGCTTCTATAGCATTGGGTTCCGTCTATAAGTTTTTTTTCACATCGCTCCTCTCTATGACGTCATGATCGGATTCTTCTCCACTAGAATTGAATACAAACTTGTTCTCTTCATTCTCTTCAAGCAATAAAATTCTTATGTACTTGCCCCACCCACCTAAAAATATTTAGGTACTCGGTTGAAAATGCTCACACGCTCGTATGTGGATTACTAGTACTGTATAACACTACATATTTTGCCACTTGAATCATTTATGAAATAAGAAAATTCACTTACGCAAAAAGTTACACCGTATGCCTGGTCGGATCTAGCGGTTTACATACAACCTGTTACCACGGGAGCGCGCTCCGAGCTGAAGCAGCGGGCGGAGAGCATCAAGTAGTTTGTAACAGTCAGCTACTGAGAGCGAGGAGGCACAGAAATCAAATTCGAATGACATAAATGACATTTTCTGACAGGGTGGGTCTAATAGATCCCACCAGGCATGCCGAAGGTTAAAAAGTTATTTTTCTTGCAAATTCCTGGAAAACCTAACAAGGTAATTTCTGTGAAACTTTGAAACGAATATATTTTGAAGGAAAATTAAAATACTTGCATATTTGACGTATTCTCGTAAGTAGTGAGTCAAATTGTATCTCATTTCAAAACTTTGCCTATCCAGATTGTGGAAGACGAAAAAGTGGGTAAAACTGCATTAAAATCTTACTTTCGCCAAAATGGTTGATGCGCCTTTTGAGCCTCAAAGTATCGATTTACGATCATTGTAACACGTGTATTTAGCCAGCGGTGTTTTCATCTTTTTTTTATATCGACCGTTGTAAAATACTGAACCTGCCTTCGAATGGAATAAAATTATCATTAACTAAACAAATCGCAGACATTTGTCATCGTTGGAGGCATTTGTCCTGGTTGATAACAATTATGATATTGAAGTCTTATTGTCGATGCATTCCTGTCGGCGTGTTCGATACACGACCCTTTTTATTAGTAGAAGTACATATTTCGAGTAACTTTAGTGAATGAAAATATTATAAGAAAATATTAAAATTCATTCATTTATGCTCAGCTAAATTAAACTAAATTTTTTAATCTTTAAATAAGCCTATCATGAGAAGTTTTAAATTTAAGGGCGTATGTTTAAAATTACCTTAACTTAATAGAAATAATGCTTTCATCTCAGCAATAATAATTCAATAATAATTCAGAGAAAAGTAATAATTATAATGAAACCGTCTTTGTATATTAATTAGTCTATTTACTTGATTAACTTTGAGTAGAAGACAGTTTGCAACCTTAAAAAAACAGGTTCCTTAATATTTTAATTTACAATAATGTCTGAAAATTGGAATGTTTTAACTTTTTCCCTTTAAACAGGCATGAGATTCAAAAGGAAATATAAAGTACATGTTAAGGTAGTAATAAACTTGTGAAACTAAGTGAAATAATAGGGAAATATCATCAAGAGCCTTCACACTCGAAATAAGATTCCTTTCTTGGCTACTAAGCCGTGAATTTTCGTTTTTCATATTAACACTTCTTTGAAATTGGCAATAGCGCAATTCAGATCATAACATATGAACACAAAAATGGGTCTTCATCCGAATATTACCTTTAAGCAGAGAAATAAATTTGTTTGGGTGGAATCTTAACTTCTTTTTTAAATCTGGATATCCTGACAAGGGTAACATTTGCGAAACTTAAATTTTTCCACAAAATACGTAATGAAGTCTATCATCGTCTTTTTATTTTCTTCATCACAGTCTACAATGTGTGATCATTATAATTATGGAAATTTTAATGACGCTTATGCACACAAACAGTTTTATTTAAACTCCCCATAGCGACAGTTCGATGTTGGGAATGATGATTAAATTATTTATAAAGAAAAATATTTCTGTGTTCAATAAATTTTTAGGTAAACAACACTTATACGAATCCCAATTTTTGAGTTCCAATAAGAAAATTGGAAAAATAAAACTTCATCACCTTACTCTATCCCTCAGTATTTCACATCAACACATCTCTTTTAGTTTTAAATCGATAGTTATAACATGTTTCAAAGATACTTGGTTGACGAACTAGGTGAACGTATAAAATATTTTTTTATTAAACTACCGTTTACCTATATCCACATTAAATTTAAAGACGAATAATTTTTATTTGACCGCCTATCGAGAGTAGTGTTATTGAAGAGATGTTATTGAAGAGAATGAAATATGGAATATTTATTAGTGCTTACTATTAGTGCTTATAATTAGTGACACGGCGTATATTTATTAGTGCTTATTATTAGTGATTCGTTTTCTTTGGGAAATGAAAGTCTCGCGCTAACTTTTTGATCACATATGAGGATATAAAAAATCTAAAAATGTATATAAAATTTTATTATTTAAGTATTTTAATGTAAAGTTATTTTAATGTTATTTTTCTTATTTTAATGAGGTGTATCCTACGCAATTTATTTACATAGATAAAAATAATAGGAAAATTTGAGGTTTGACAGAAATTATGCGTACCCTTAATAATTATACGTTCATATATAGCAGTTTTATATATAACATCATTGCCACGTAAAGCTGCTAGTTAATCTGCATTGAAATCAAGTACTGAGAATCTAAGTTCAGCTATTTTTGATATTCTAAATATCAAAGAGCGCGAAAAGATGAAAATTCATGCTCTTTTATCTTTTGAATATGGCGTTGCTTCAAACAATTTTGATAAGTAGGAGCACAAACAAAGGCACTGTTGCCGTTACGCTTTGATCCGGCTTCGTATTTCAAGCCTGTTTTTAAGCGAGCGTTCGCATAATGTGAATGGGGAATCATGGATGTAATATGATACAATATATTTAACAAGTGTTCTGAATTTCTTATATAACACTTGTGCATTTATTTATTTTCAAATTCTAAAAGTAAGTCGACATAATATATATCAGTACTCACGTTTATAGCAAGTGCTCGTGTCTGCAGTGAATGATCACATGCTTCGGATATGCATGTTGTTTGATGGTTTGCAAAAGTTTGCGTTTCTGGGCAACCTGTTGCAAAAGTTTCTCATTAATGACTTTCTAAGACCGTAGGTACGTTCACAGACGAAGTCTGTAGTTTGTACTGTAATTTTTTATGTACTTGAAACATATTATATTTAAAGAGAATGGCGGCTAGTGGGTTATTTATGTATCTGTCTTTATATATGATTTTTAACCCTTTTAGACACAATAAAAATTGGAAATGAAACTTATAAAATGTATATTTTAATTGTTTAGATAGAGGTAAATGTGAGATTATTACTGAAACGACGATTAAATAATATTGAATAATAATAAGCGGTATTAAAGAACAGTAAGCTAACACATTCTAACATTATCGATGTTTATTTAAAATTTAAAAATTATATTAGTGGACTCTTATGTTGACGGATTTATTAAATGACATACTAAGAAAATGTCTTTAAAAAAATTGAGAGCCTTAATTTACACAATACCCTAAGCCGCGAAATGTAGACTGATGACTTAGGATTACCTTTGTTTGTGGTATGATTAAGGATTAATATTTGATAAACTTGCTATAATTTAGAAAAAAAATTATTTACCGAACATAGTTTTAAATAAACATTGTGTTACTTAAAAATTCGGTTTATCTATAATAATTTTTCATCACACATATTGAAAACAAAGGTTGAAAAATAGATTAGGCACATGAAATTATTTTTTTAACGTTATGTGAGATTTAATTATTTTTTTATTTAGAAATAATTTTATGTATTATAATAAATCAAATTAAAATATAACACCTCATTTTAATTATACTAGAATAAGAAATTTTGAGCCGGTGAAATGAAGAGTTTAGTTCCTGTTAACTAATTGTAAAGTAACTTCGCGGAAATTAAAAAAATTCTAATTCAAATGGAAGAAAATCCCAAATTATAAAAATAACATTTTGTTGCCCAATCTATGACCATTAATTTAAATTCACTTGAAACCGTGCTATATATAATGGAGAGTGATGTATATGAATGAGAATTTTCTTTTAGAAAAATTTTATTCCCCATTTTTATGTTTGTCTGAAAGAAATAAGTTACTAAATATATATAATAAATAATATACTTTATATTGTTATATATGGGATTTAGTCTAGTGATACTTTTCACTATATTTTCAAATGATATTTAAAATTATTTGTATCGAGATAATAATAATATTATTAACTGCCAATAGTATTGTAAAAATATTCGCAAACATACGTTTAGTAATCTGGAAAATTTCGATTGTCATTGAGGAAAAGAAAAAGGAACATTCTTCTTTCTGCGCACAAGTTACACAATCCGCTGTATGTCACAAACAAACACAACTACGAAATTATTGTAGTGAAAGTAAATCAATACCAATACTGATCCGAAGAAAATTAATCCTCAACCACAACTCAAATCATAAAGTACAACGATATCAAAAAAATAATGTTATTAACATTATGTATGAATAGATTACTACTACGCTTTACTTTTCTAAGCTTTATTATTAATTTCTTAGAGCATTATTTTTAAGAAATTACAAGTAATTAAAATTTTCTCTTTTCGAACAAAACCAGAAGGGTAACCAAAGTCAAGACCCGAGTTTATGAAGCTTTAAAAAAAGCAATTTATTAATACCAAAAAAAAATTACTTTATATGAAAGCTTTATATTTGGATTAGACGTCTTTAAAAATTTAATTTTTACGTATTTCATTGAAGCTTGAATTATTATTTTTATTTTATTTTTCTTCTGCGTGTGTAGTAGAAACAAATACATGTGTGACGTGTATTAAAGTTTCTTAATAACAAACACAGATATATTCAATATTGATTGTTATCAAATTGTCAAATGAGTTATAATTGTCAGATGGATAGACAATAAAATTTAATCATAATGTCTGGAAGCGTAAAATTAAATCAATCTTAATATTCACTTATTACGTGAAAAATTAATAGCTACGCAAATTTAAATTCGTTTCAGAAATTGAAATATATATACTAGACCTATAGCATTGAAAACGGAATGTGAAACTTTAACGCGACTTTATTGATGTATATTTCTATTTCATTAGATGGTAAATTAACCAGAGAAACGAACAATGTTGATGTAGAAAATCGCATCATATATTATAAAATCTCCAACATTGTAAAGTTGGCATTGTTCTTTGACTTTAGATATTCTCGTTCTTAATTTTATGGAATTAGAAAAGGAACATCTGAAACTGGTCGTATGCAAAGAAAATCGAATAACGTTAGTATCAATGGAGATAATTAAAGCTGAAGGCTTCGTTTATTATTTTCAAATTATTGTCTTCTAAATATTTTTTCTCTTGGCGTATTCGATTACTGAAACGAACCAAATGTTCAAACATTGTTTACCTCTTTGTCGATATGGTTGTAAAAATGAATTTAACTAGAATGGCGGGAATTATAAAGTGCCTTTTATAATGATACAGAAAAATAAAATTGGAATAATCAACACCATTTCCTAAAAGAATATTTTTTTCGAGATATTGCTGATCTTCAAAGGATATGGAGGGAATGAATATTTGAATAAAACTTTGTCACAATATGCACAAATTTGTAAATAAGAATTAAAAAGACTCAAAATACTTACGTCAAACGAGAGAATGAAAATAGCTTATACCTTACTGGATACATAATTAACATAGACTGTTTACAAAAAAAAATGCCTGTAAAAAAGTGTTTCAATTGGAAATTGGCTGGAAAAATCCTCCTCCATGGAAAAAATTTGAATTCTGTAACTGGAATCGAAATTCTTTGTAGCAAAGTTATAAGTAACGTTTGTGTATTTTAAATTTAAAATGAATAATGAAAATTAACGTGACTAATTAATAAAAGTATAAGCTTGTTTTGACAACTCAGTTTAGCACACTATTGTTACCCCGAAATACTCCAAATTCATACTTTATTCTAAAAATTTTCTATATTTATTCCTGAATATTATTACATTGAGTATTTTTACATTGCAATTTATGTGTGGACACAACTACGTATGTTTAAAGATGTAAATCGATAAAAATATGATACAATCCCTCTTTCATTGCCACTTTGATTAATATTTGCTGCATAATGTATATACTGCCGCTTGCATTGAAAGTCGTTTAGGATATATTTTATGAAAAATATAAAGATACTCATGCAAGATTTATTTTTGTGTATGTATGTCATTTAGCTTAACATTAGAATATCAGGGCTGAAATAGAAATTTAAATTATCGTTTGAATATTTTACTTTTTATGGACATTTCTGTTGACAATAATCTTATTTTTTTCCCATCAATCTTTGTCTTTAAATATGAGTGAATATGATCATAGCTTTTACCCATTTCGTTTGACTAGTATTCAAAGGCATATTTCAAAATTTATTTAATTACATTATGATAGTATTCTAAATTGACTCAGCAATTGTTACCTAATAAAAATATAACCTGCGTCCATTGGAATATACTGATACAGCTTTAATCTATTTGTAATTTAAATTTGCGCTTATTTGAAAAAATCGATAATTTAATTTAAAATATGTTTCTTCTAAGAAAATAAAAGGTGAAATTTTGAAACTTCCATTAGTTACGTTACCGTCTACGAATCATAAAAGAAAATTTTAATATTAAATATTTTCATGATATCTGACTGTTGCATATCGTCAATCTTGTAATTTTTGTGACAGGAGTAGCAAAAATAAGACTGTGAAAACGAATGAAGAAAAATGTTATTTAACTGACTCAATGTTTCTGCCCGTTTATTGTTGTGGTAACGCCCACTCTAATAAAATAAAAAGTACTCAGCTTGACTTAAAGTTATACAGTTTTATCTAAACGATATTTACTTGCTATAACGAAATCTAATTGTTCTTTTAACTACAAGTTCAAGGTTATACACACTTTTCTTGATTCACAGTAGGAATTTAAAGTTGATAACATCATATTTCGAAGAAATGAGCTTCAAAAGAAGTAATTTAACCACTAAAACGTGTAAAATAAAATTTGTACGAATACTAAAATATGTGCGATTGTATTTTTTCGGCACTTTTTATTTTGCGTTTCATTAATTATTTTTTGATTATTTTTAATTAAATCCAATAAAATTTGAGAAGTAAATTTAAATAGTGAACTCAGGTATTTGTTTTTAATAACCATTATAAATTTTCGAATTTTATCTGGATTGATAATTTTTAATGTGTTTTCTATTACTTTAGAGAAATACAAAACTTGAAAAAAAATACCGAACAAATATTAAATTCAAGACAATCTGAGATTGTTTTCCGACTGTAAATTATTAACAAATACATCTTTACGTGTCCAAAATTATTTACAAATTTAAAATTGCATAAAAATTAGGAAATAGGGATAAAAGGAAAATCTTATGGAAATTAAAGTTTGTGGATTTTACAGCATCGGTAGTCGTAAAATTTTTGGTTTTTTTTAGCATTGTTATTTAAAGAAAACATATAACTGTCTGTTAAAAATTTAACGAAATAATTTTGGTGATTTTGTTGGTTTAGAATAACTACCAGATCATATATTTATACGTATCTTACTTTAAGAAATTGAATTTTTTTCGACCCGTATAAATACCGAACTCAAAATAAGTTAATATTTTTGTTCTCGATATTAATTGAATTAGTGCATTCAAAACTGTTACGTTTCATAAGATTAAAAATTCTCCAAATATTTTACAAAACTTTTGCACGAAAAGCGCGCTTTATTTTATTAATTAAAATGTCTAGGTACTAAGACAAAATGCATTATCTACACATAATAATTAAATTATGTATCTTTTCAATTCTATCTCTGATTTCATAGGAGACCATTAATTTGCTGTCTTAGTACGCCCTTAGAGTGCTGCATTCAGCCTATAGAGCTATTAACGTGATGATTGTTTTCATGTTTCTGTTTTTATAACTTGATTATTTTTACCATTTTATCAGCAATATTATCTATATTCAATGAATTCCGTTTATTTCAAATTCACATTTTAAAATTACAGACATTAGGTGTAAATATAGTTTATATATATATATATATATATTTATATATATATATATATATATATATATATATATATATATATACAAAGATTAATACATAATTTTCTGGATATATCAATAAATGACAATCCTTAAACAAAAAGGTTAAAGAAACACATGCAAGTAACTAACTTAAGTGTGTTTCTTTATCAATATCAAAACTAACAAAACTTCTAATGTAAAATTCTATAAAAAAATACTTTATTTAAAATAGCACCTTCTTTTTGAAATGTCTAAATATAACAAAAAGCTAACTGAAGTCTGAAATTACTCAAAGTAAATAAGCAAACTTTGCGTAAAAATATGTTTACATCATTCCTCACGTAATAGACTGTAATAATATCGATACATCGGTGCTGATCTCGTTTAATATGTAAAAAATTACATAGAAAAATGATATAATAGACATTAAAGTCATGAGAGAAGAAGTAAACATCGATAACAACAAGAATATTTTTTGATCTTTCAACCCTTACATTCGCATACACGGAAGCAAAACTGTATCAAATGCCCATAGCTATGAGTTTCAGAAGAAACCACCATGAAATTACTTTTATTTCATTCTTAGTAGATATAACTACATAAATTAAGCTGTTTTACAATAAATTAAACAGACTTCAAATAACCACCAAATAAATGCACTGAATAAATATAAAATAATGAAAATACGAATGTTTAGCTGGAAGTTTTTGAAAATGTATTCATGTTTGAAAACGATGTTGTTCCGCCATAGTTTTCGAGCATGAATACATTTTCAAAGTATTGCTGTTGCTAAGGATTTTTCGAGTTTTCGAAAGTCGACGTTTCTCTCTTCCTTCATGTACATGCAAAGTCACAACCTTGAAGATTGATCAGTACTTTTCACTTAGTCTTTTTTAAAAAACAATAGATCAACAAGTCCTATAGTTTATATTTCCTACCTACTGAGGAATTGGAACCCGGAGTTAAATTAAAAAGTCTGCTTGAGACCTACAATACACATTTAGAAACAGTAGATCCTTAAGTCTCTGGGTATAGACAGGTAGAACCCCTGCAGTATAATGACTTAGGAGATGGAACCCATAGTTCATTGGCAAATTCTCTGCTTAAGACTCGCAATAGATATTTGAAAACAGTAGATCCTCAAATATAATCTTTTAAACAGGCAGAATCTCCACAGCGTCAAGATTGATAAGTTCGAACCCGGAGTTTAATGGCAGAGTCTCAGCTTAAGACACATATTACTAATTTAAGAGCAGCAGATCCTTAAGTCTTACCGTTTAGGCAGACGGTTCATATGCATTAACAAGATTTATGGATCAAAGTTTGAAATTATCATAATGCTGTATTTTCATAAGAACTGCTTAAATGTACAAATTTTCATGAGGAATTGTTAAGTAGACATAGGAAAAAAATCGAACACAAAATTTAAATCAATAAAAATATAATTTTAGGTTTTCATACGTACCCGTAACAACCGTACCTACCTATTTATTTTGCTATTTTTTTTTGCTTCCTTAAGACAGGTCGAATAAGTTCAAACTCGATGAGTTTAGTGGAAAGTAAATTATTTTAACATATTATAACATTTAAATATAATAACATTGAAGGGTTCACCACCTTCTTTCTTAATTATTGTACCCTGATTTTATTGAAGAGCATATTTATGTCGCCCTTAGTCGTATCTTATTAGTTTTCATAGTTTTGATTAGACCTCTATGAACAAAACTCGATTATTAGTGCTATTAGTGCTGTTCGACGTTTAGAAATTCTCTGATGCGTCTTTGATTCCAATGGTTAGGGTTCAACCAAATTTCTACAAGACCATACTGGATGCTGAATGTCCTCCCAGGTTAAAAAAAGAATCATCGAAATTGGTTTATTATTGCCGGTAATTACACACACCGTACACAAAAGAAAAATACATTGGAGTTAGGACCTGCTCCTTTTCTGAAGTTGATTAAGAAGAAGCTAAACTTTGAAAAAATATTCGAATATTAGCAACAAGATAGTATATAATTGTTATACTAATGTCGTTTTCAGGCTTTTAGTATCGATGATATTTAGCCTTGTGATACATAGATGATTGATTGAGTACAAATAATACCTTTCTCAACTTTTGGATATGGAACTTAAAAAAATATATTATCAATAATCGTGAATTTGTCATCAAAATGATAATCAAATGCGCTTATCAACGATTAGTTATTGACAATTCAGGACGATGTGGAGTACATGAATGTTTTTAGTTCTTCTTTTTCATTAAGAACAGCGACCGCAGCGCTTATTCAATTATTATTTACAATGGGAATTACTTTATGCGAATGATATTGAAGCTGGCGAGAAAAAAGTTATTCAAATGCAAGATGTGCGTTCTTGAAACTATAGGCCTTTAGTTTAAAACTGAATTGAAGTTTATACAAATAGTAAAAAACCTTACTTTCTCAAAGAGTCGAACTTTAGTCCATGCATACACACATGATTTATTCTTGAATTAAATAAATGCAATTTATTACGCAGCTGACAGCGGACGAAACTGGAATAAAGTCGGAAATGTGGCAGACGCAATGTCGAAGTTTGCCTGAGACGGCCATTTATTTCTCTCCTTACTGAAATACTTAGCTGCATTGCAAATTTAATTTAGCATTCAGTCGAAGCGCGCTGTGTAATATTCGCATTTGAATTTTAGACAGAATTTGTTTTTAGCTATTTCAAAATGAACCCGAATTTGAGGTAATCAGTAACTTTCCATCGGAAAAATTTAAAAGAAATGTAATATGTCTTCGTATTACAAATGCTGAAATAACAATTTTTACTTGTTACCTTTAGATTTTTTAATGTTAAGATTATCCTGACAAAGAAAAAAGAAATAGAATGCAAATGAATTTGGCCTCCATCTTTTACAAATGCCGGCGGCGAAGAGGCAATGCCATTTCATTTCTCTTGCTTGGATACTTAGCCTAATAAAGAGTTTTAAAATATTAACTTATCAGAAGATCCAAATTTCTCACAATTAAAAAGCAGGCAAACGAAGCAAGCTAACGAAGTGTCGTTTCACGAAATCTGTGACAAGTTCAGTAAAAAAATTCTGAATGAAATCTGAATTGTCACCAACTCTAATAAATATTATTGTAAAAAACATTTATTCCACAAATGAAGTTTCCTTAACATTAATAAAATGGTTTACCCATGCTTACATGGCCAAGTTACCCCTGCAGGAAGCTGTATCGTAATACTCACTGTATTGTAAAGGATGTTATAAGAGCTAATATATAAGCATATATACGATCCCCCTAGCCACCATTTTTCATCGAGTTTGTTCAAGAGAACCGGGCGAAGATGATTTTATTCAAATATTTACTAAATCACCAAAGATAAAAACTTAAAAATATTTCTTTTTATTGCGTGTACTTTAAAATTGATTTGGAAATATTTTTAAACTTCACAGGCTTGGTTAAAAATATTAATGAAATTAAAATAACTGGTTTATAATAAATTTCTACTAGATATGTTTAATTGATCTTTCTGAAAGTGTACTAAATATTCGCCTATTTATTTCCCCACAATGTACAAAGATTCATCAAAATTGAAGTGGTACTAAGTGTTGAAAAACAATTAAATGCACGCACCCTATTTAACCGCTATATTAGCGTGTATATTTAGGCTCATCTTATCCTTTACCAATAATTTTACTGAATAGTAATAATTCTACTGAATAGTACTAGTAGAATATACTTAATACTCAAAATGAGCTGTTATTCATGTACATGTATGTATATAAATTATTAAGTATCTGCATAGAAATCTAAAAATATTTTTTCATTGTCTCTTCTCTTACTACTTCATTTATTAATATTAGTACAAGATTTCGTTTTTGTTCAGAAACATTAGTTTTTATAGTCTTCTTCGGAAACATTTCAAACTTTTTCAGGTATACGACAATACTTCCATACTAAGTTATTTCTAAGTATGATTACTCGTTTACCTCGTGTGAATTTTTATTTGTATTTATTTGAAATACTCATTTTCCTTGTTTTCATTATTTTTTTCCCTAAGAAGACATTTAGGTATATTAAGAAACCACTGCATGAGTCTCATTTGCAAATTATTATAGCTAACTTATATAGGTAAAATATGATAACATGAGATGAATTTTTATTTCCATTCTATTAGTATTTTTCTAAAATAGCAGCATTTTCTCAGATAATTGTACATTACGCGAAACGGGAACCTTTGCTAATTAATTTCTAAATTTATTTTGTTTTTCTTTATGTTATGCTCACGTGACTCTTTAGATAAGACGACACATACCGTTTTGTCAAGCCGCAAATAGACAAAGTGAGGCCATTAAACGAGAAATAAGGTTTGTGGCTCAGCAATTGACCTTCTTTATCCGGCAGATTCATGATATTTCCTGGTCGTTGTTATAATTTGTTTCCGGTTTAACGAATGTATTAACCTCATTTTATCGCCAAAATTGTAAGTCTGCAAGTCTGCCTGCGTAGGTAAATTATAATACACTTATTATTCGTATAAAACTAAAACATTCATATGGAATTAAAATAAATAAAAGCCTATAAAAGTTAGAGGATACTGATGTGGCGACACCGGACACCTGATATGACGACGATAAGTGTCACAGTTAATTTTTGCGGGAAAAGCACTTCAATATTTTGAACTTGCCAGAGTGACAGAGATTTTCAATTCAGTGATTTTGCTATAACTGAAAGAGTGAGATTGGCTGCATTGCTGCACCATATACACAGGTCAATATTATCCATGCTTGTAACAAATGTATGTGTATATGTATATATATATATATATATATATATATATATATATATAAATAAATATATATATATATATATATATATATATAAATATATATATATATATATATATATATATATAGAAGCATGTTTGTATGTATATCCATACTATTGCAGTTTACTAGAGTTGCACTTATAATTTTTGTGCAACATGGAAAAAATGATCAGAATATCGAGATTACGTAAAATCTTTGTTATAATTTCTTCTTTTACGTGATGTATGTAATTAAAACTTTAAATTGAAATCAAATACTAAGATTCATGAAATACTATGTTCTATACTATATTTTACAAATACGTGATGGTAGTCTGCTGATAATAGAAAATCGTTGAATTTTGAATATTTGTTGTTAGGGTACTTTGCGTTTTCCGTCTTAAAGTTTAAGACGTTGTTTAAAAAAAAAGGAAAAGTTATCTACGCCACTTTTAAGATGTTTGAAATTACGAGTCATTTAATCTTTGCCGATACTGTACATGCTACAAAAATATTTAACCCGATAAAGTATTATTTACGTAAAACCTTTACAAAAGTGTGAGAACAATTCTCTAAAATTTGGAAAAACTCTTATCTAAAAATCAATTTCCAATTTTTCAACTTCAACTGTTCATAGTAGTGAAACATAATCTTCTACTTCGTCTTATAAGTACTTGCGTAATGGCGAATTGCAAATGTGTGAATGAAATGTAAGAAGGATAATAAATATAATATATTCACAATTAAATGAAACTGCGTGATGTAGTATTATTTCTACTATGAATAATGAATTTCTACAAAAATAATGCAAAATATATTCAATTTATTTTACGTGCTTTCATAATTTTAAAAAGTTAGTATGTCAATATTGACCACGATTTGTGAAATCCAATTCGGTAAGTAATATAACGTACTGATTTAAAGTTTCGAAGGTCAGTTGGATATCCAATACGATATTGTCGAATTAATTTCTTATTTCAATTAAGATCCAATAGTAGGGCTATAATAATAAAAGGGAAGTCGGCCTACCAAAAATCTAATTTAATTTGTGGCCTGTTAATGATCGATAAGCGCATAAAATGTCTAACCATTTTTTAATTAAATAACCACACTAGAGCAATTGCAGACATACCAAAGACCAATTTATCACATAAATGTAAATTAGCTTTCACAGTAAATAATATGAGCAAAATTAAAAGCCTGACCATTTTCCACAATGCTTTATTCTTTATATATTTAAGCTCAAACACGTCATTTTGTGTTGTAGGATATGAACTACTTATATATTACATTCATTCGACAAAGCAAAAATGTCCAATGTTGCATAAACTGAAATTTCCTATCTAAACATAATCACAAGGAAGTAAATCTAATTTTACCTCATCCCTCCCTTTCTTCCCACTAAATTTTCAATAGTGATTTAAAGGTTTCCTAAATTAAACTAATTAACGATCATATCTATCTAACTACTTGGGCACATATTCTTTTAAATAGTATAAAATCTCAACTCAGAAGGAAAGAACCAATTCTTTTTGAACCGACCTCCAAAGAAGAGGACGTTCTCAGTTTGACAATTTTTTTTTTATTTGAAAAACCCAGTGTGGTCTTATGAGAATTTCGGTTGGAATTGAGGATGGAAATCGGAAGTGAAAAATTAAATTCCTCAACAAACACAGTTGTCATTACTTGGTTAGGATTACATAGGTCCAATGATAATATAATAACAAAGTTTCTGAAGCTTCGAAATGACTAAAGATGATATAAATCTGCTTTATAGCAAAATCAGTGAACATGAGCGAAAGGTGATGGCAGGAACTCTTCAGCTACAAGGAGTTAACTCATCGAGGCTCCACTCGTTGGAATTGTCTTGACGTAAACAAGAAAGTAACAAATTAAATAGGTAGATAAGTAAGTATAAATAGGGATATATATAGACATGAAGCACCTAACATAGTAGTAGACAAGTGAGTATGCATGTAGGTATACATAGATAGATACGAAGGCATAAAGTAATTAAGGTATTGGTAGATAGACAGGTAGTAAGTGTAGGTATATACAGCATGAAACAATGCCTACGGTGCAGCCAAAAGGGAGATGTTATTTACATGTCCGCATATATGTACTTATGTAAGTATATATGTATGAACAGATTGCAAATATATTTAAATTTATTAAATATTACAAAGGTCTGTTGGAATTTTATTAATAAGAATGTTATTGAATTGATCGTAAGTTGGTGATATTCGAGGTAATATATACTATATAATAGGCATTAAAAATATAAAAAATAGAGGTAAAAAAGAAAACAAACGGAGAACTCGCACTGGGGGGATACCTTTAGCCACATAAACATTTAAGGGTACGTAGTGTTTCTTTAAACTTATCACTTTATCTTAAATACCACCCCTCAGAAAAATTAAAATGAAAAATTGTCCACTTCTCTCACATCTTATCTTTTTATCAATACATTTATAATCCTTTAAGAGATATTTCTTAATCTGTTTAACGAAAACCAAATTACACTTACTTCTTTCATTTATGTGATTTTTATCCTTGCATAATAATTGATACAATTAAACTATTTTACATAATTAGAATTATTCGATCTCATCTTGGTTCATGCAATTCATTGCTTTCATTTAAATTCCAATGTATTTAATATCATGTTACAAGTTTAAATGACGTTTTTTAAAATTATAAAAATGATTATTTATTGAAAACTTATTTATTTCAAAATTTTATTCCATTTATCTTGAAAAATATACTTACAATTTTGCTACTTAATATTTGTGAGTGTTTCTAATGAACAAATAGTGGTCCAGATAAATACTTTGATCGTGGAAGTTGCATGTTTTAAGTGCAAAGCTGTAGGTAATTTAGCAATTTTTTTAGAAATGCCTATTTTAAAATGTATAAACTCTACAAAGTGAACATATTTACGGGGAAGCAGTAACGAACCTTACATAGTGAAATATAACGTAAAGTTACTAAAAGATGAAATGATATTGATGGTAGGATTACGAACGGCGTTAACGGAAATTCGTTTATTTGATAGCAGATATTTATCCTCTTTTTCTTTATTCCTCTCTGATTCCCCTGGCTTAGAAAGGAAAAATAACGTAGATCGGAAAATAGAGTTAGTAGGATTACTCGATCTTTCCAGAAGAAAGACACAATATATTAGTTTTTTCAATAGCTTTTTCAGAGAAGAAAAATAATTGTCATTTTTTTAACTTAAATATTAAATTACGTGGTAATATTTTAAGTACAGGACTAAAGTGTTCTTTTTATTCACTTAAACTTAAATATATAGTAATAATATAATAAAAATCAAATCTTTTTAAAAAAGAATATTTTTTTAAACAGTTTTTCAAAGACAATTTTGAATTAATTTCAAATTATTTAGATATCATCATTTACATATCAAAATTAATATTACCACTAGTTCTAAGCAGCAAATTTAACTAAATATAATCGCGAGAAACTTCTGTTAAATTTACGTTTTTGTCATAAATTATTGTGAAAGAAATACTAATTTAAATGTTTTAGTAAATATTTTTCTGGGAACAATGGAACTTACACCAATTTATTTGTATTCTAATAATTGTGGTATATGTTAACAATTGGTCGAGATATAATAAAAAAAGGATGCTTAAAAGTAAAAGATATATGAAATGTACAATTGAGAAAGTAATTTAACTTGAATGGACGTAATTTTCATTAACTAAATATTCGAAAATAAGAAATTGCACGATATTCTTTTTCTGTTATAAAATTCCCGCAAGAAATGTCATATTCTTACTTAGCAAAACCGATATCTCTAGTTGACGTTCCCCATTGTTTCATAAAGTATTCAAATAATAGATTAATTTAATTTACAACAGAATGTTTTTTTTCCTCATGTCAGCTGACACGCATTCCGGGGCGGAAAATCTACTTTTGAAAGCGAAATGTAGATCATTTCGCTCTCATAAGTAGATTTTCCACCAAAAAAATATTTTCGTGTCAATAGCCAAATAGGACTTTATATGTGATATCATTATCTGGTAAGTACACTCTCTACGGATATTGTTTTATAACTACCAGCTTTTCTGCTTTAAATCCTGATTCCTGATGATAATTAACGTAGATGTGATTCGATATTTAAAGGAAATAAAAATCCCTGAAGTAATATGTTCAAGTAATATGTATAAAACAAATCAAACAAGGAAATAAAAATCACTGAGGTAATATGTATAAAACAAATCACCTAAATCGAATTTAAGAAGCGATTGGAGATTAGTATTACAAGACGACGAAAGAGAGTATTATTATAATGAAATAATATATACCATAATTAAAAAACAAGCATACAGAAATGATTACCTAACTGATTTTACGATTTTTTAAATACAAATAAAATATTTATCAATGACGGTTTTATACTACATGTTTCATAAAATTAATTGAAACCTATATCAATGCCCCAACCGATTTTAATTTCATACGCCAGTTGCAGCCCTAATAGTTTTATTGGAACGCTAGGTGATATAATTGGAATTACATATGTCTCGACTTTGCTAGTGGTTTGGACATGTTATTTTCATAAGAATAGTGTTTACATTTATTAAATTAAAAAAACTATCGTTATAAAGGGAGAATGGATAAACGATGTGTCTTTTCATTTTAGGTCAAAATTTCAATGTACCATACCGAAATAAGGAACAATTAAATTTCATTTTTCTACCAAAACTTCACAATTTATGTAACTTTACGTTACCACGTTGGAAATTATACAAGTTAACGTTCGTAATATGAGTCTCAATATATATTTAGTAAAATAAGAGAAAATCGTAGAAGATAGCCTCTGTCACCAGCGCACGACTTGTTTAGACGCTATAATAGTCATTTATTATATCTATCCCGAAGACAGCTTAAATTAGAGGCGAAGTTAACGAAAAGAGAAAAATATAACTGGCTATTTTGCTCTTAACCGACGTATTTGTATATACATGAAGAAGGGAAAAACTGACACAAGAATTATTTGAATTTGGAATTGTTTTTATTTCGTATTGAGTGGCATAAAAAGTACCACTTTCCCTGTCCACCACTATATAAGTCACACTAGCTTCTCAATTAGAAGGGGATTCATAGCTCCACGTAGAAAATATTTTTTTTCTAATGGACCTTCTATTATTCTAGTTGTCTTTAAGACCTTGACCTTGTCTTCACATAGACATACAATGGGTCCCCCTCCTCAAATTTTTCAACCGTGATTTGGACAAGTGTGAACATATTCTGGATACTGACATTTCACTAGAAATGTTAATTAAAATTATTTCAGTGAACTAAATAATTCTAAGTGATATGGACAATTACGCATCCTTACTTAATGAGTATTTCAACATGTACTTAATTGGTTTATTGATTGTGTTGCAAGAAATTTCGTACGAATTATGTGTACTAATTATCTTTATACAACATTTTGAAAAAAATCATGACAATAGTGATCAGAACACAGTGAAATCTACAACTGTAATAAAATGTCTATTTGAAAAATGTCTGCCTTAAAAATCAACTGAGATATCTTGATGTATTTACCATATAAACAAACTAAATATATTATCCTAATAATAATTGAAATAAAGCAATTATTACAGATTTATGTCAGTTACTGACGTTTATGGCATACAATTTGTTGAGAAATTCGTTTAATGTTATTGTTTTAGTTGAACCTCTCCATTCTCGTGGCATTTATCTGGTACTCAGTTATTTTTATTGGTCTCGCATCTGCCGTCAATATACCTAACTTTTAATTTGTTATGTTCATTATTGGGGGGGGGGGCGGCGTTTCATAACAATCTATTCGTGAAGCACACATAATGATCGGACGTCTATGCTTATCGAGACTTATATCTGCGCCGAATTCCCAATAGATAACATTGTCATTAAACTTATATTTTTCGATTTTTCGCTACAATTAATGGCAAAATACCACTCACAGTACAAAATACCACTACAGTTAAATTTGGTAGCATAATTTTTGTACAGTTTAATTTGCGAATAAGAGTAAGTTTCCATAAAAGTATTTTTGTGCATTAAACATGAGATATCAGTACCTTAATATGATACATGTTTACGCCACATTTCAAGTTTCTACCTTTAGTGGTTTTTAAGTAAGTAATTTTACAAATGTTTCAAGTTTTGCTTTCTTTTGATATACAAAACAATGAACACCTACTTGCTTAATTGTTTTATTTAAACTAAATATTCTACATGAAATCCGAACTTAACTTATAATGTGCTTGAAACCATTGAAATATTTTTTTCAAAATGTTACCTTTTGATATTTATTGAAATATAAATTTTTCTACAGCACTAAAATCACACAAACGTGAATATTTTAATATAGACTAGTTATGTAAGAATTTCACGATAGCGTATACACCATTAAGATATGAAATCCAATGAAAATAGTTAGCAAAATGAAAACGTTTCTATTCAACCATGAATGTCTTCATTTTGTCAATTGACTTCACCTCGTGAATTATTTATCGCGTAGTTCATTCAAGTTGAATATATGTACATCTATATAGACAGATACATATACACACTTGTGTGTATGTGTGTGTGTACGTATTAACTAAATTACTCTTGCTTTAACTTTGATTGCTGAAACCTTGACCTACTCAAGGTTTGACCATCTTGACTGAAAACAAAATGTAATATAAAGTTATAAATCTTGTAGGTTGGATTATTGCACGCACAAAGATAAAGATGTAGATATATATAGTAAACATGAGAGATTCTTGACAATATTTCAGTATAATTTTGTTTTCCCTACCTTCATTTTACATAAGTAATAAAATATTTTAAAAATGTTGTGGCGTACAGAACTCATTCATAGTCGATAAAACCTAGAACTTCGATATATATGTCATAACTATGGATGTAAGCAACTTAAAAGATCGATAAAACTTGATTTCATATTATCACAACACGAATAATAGTTCATATCACTATTTAAATAAACATTAATTATCATACGTAAGCATTTTTTCAATTGCTTTTCCTCTTTACATTACTTTTATGTTCATTGCTTTATTACGTGAGTTCTGAAACAGCATCTGAGACAGGCGAGACTGATTTCAGTACGGCTGTCAAAATGTTTTACACTCAAATTTAAGCCCCCTAAAAAAGGATTACTGAGAGGATCCACGCGTAGATTGTTATGTAACCCCGCCTCCATTTAATTCACCGTGCGCTTTTGGCATCGCCTACCTATATACGACTCATGCCTGTGAACGTACTGTTAGATGTACTGTGCTCTTAGTACGTTGTAAGGTCATTTTGTACTTACACTTTTTTAATAAAGACGTAATAATGAGTTTCAATTATATTTATTTTCGGGTATATTATATATTTACTTATTTACGGTTGAAGCATGACGAATTAGTAACGTAAAATACTTTTAAATTCAATGTGCTATCAATTTGCATTTGTGGACTTGTTTAATTCTTAATATTGAATTACACTTATTAATACAAAAAAATCAAAATTTGCTCAAATCAAAAAAGCTTCAACGTAAAAACTATAACAAACATTAACTGAATTTCTAAACAAATTATATGCCACAATCGTCAGTAATAGCTATCTATTACACCCAAATAGCACATCAGCCGAGCCCCGCTCCTGGCTTGATATCGGTCACGGGACATTAGAGTGCGCCGCGCCCTCAAAAGCGGTAAGCCTATGACCAACGCAAAACATCACGAGGACGACTCAGTATGAAGTGTGAAATTTTTCCAGTTTTGACAAAAAAAATACACTCGTACTTTAGAAAAAATATCTTTTCTACATGGAGCTTTGAATGCCCCTCTAATGGCGAATCTAATGTGACTTATTTGGAGGGCATCGGAAAGTGATACTTTTTATCACTTCTCAATAAGAAATAATAAGAATAAAAATAATTCGGAATACAAAAAATTCTTGTGTCCGTTTTTTGCTTCTTTACCTTTGCATACATATTTCTGTCTAGATTTAAATAGACAGTTATCTTTTCCTTTTCCCGGCAACTATGTCTCTTCTCTTTATCCATTTTTATTGTTAGCGTCTCCGGTGACAAGTCGTGCGCAGATCAGAGAGTCTTACCTTTAGGATTTTCTAGTAATTTTTTTTAAATATACGCTGAAATTCCTATATGAATCTCTGGTCATAAAATTTTAAGCACACTAACCTAAACCTACATAAATTTTAAGGTTTAGACATACTATTTTCAGTTTCCTATGAAAATAGTATGTCTAAACCCTAACCTAGACTAGATATTTGTAATTTCAGTTAAATTGTTACAGCTGCAATTTGGGTATAATCTTTAAACCGGTCGGTGTATTGACGTGGATTTCAATTAATTGTTAATAACATGTAGTAAAGTCCGTCGTTGATGAATAATTTATTAGTAATAATTCAATTAGGTAATAATTTCAGTAGGCTGTTTTCTTACATAAAGGGTTTTGTTCAGTATACATACTTTTGAATTCTAACTTATCTCTTTTGTCTTTTATATTTGATTTTGGTGATTTATTTTATATAAATTAAAACTTATAAAAGTAATATTTATTCTAAGAACAAACAACGGGGCTTTTGCCTGGTCTAATTTCAGAAGCAACAATTTATATTCATTTCATGGAAAACAAACTTCTCCACTTTATTTTAAGAAAGATTATTCACTTTGATGACAAGGTGATTTGCTGTGGTCTCCGTGGTAATTATTAAAAGACATGAGGTTCACGTAATTCTCTTACCCCTATAACTTTGTTTGAAACCAAGAAAAGCTTAATGTTCTGCACGGAAACTTTTCCGGTGCCTTATAACCTTATCGATTTTACTTTCGTAGGCCGTAAAACAAATAACATTTGAGGCACATTTCGAAGAAAGTGACAAAATATTTTCACTTTTCGTGATTAAAAATGTGTTTTGTTATTTAATTATCAGTTAATTTGGGAATAAATAGAACAGTAAAATATTAAATTATCAATTGTTCTAAAAACAAGAACAATATTTTATTATTCCGTCAGAAATGTAAATTCCATTAGCAAAGTAACTATACGTATCCATTTGTTTGTTTACTTCCGTATGAGCAATGCGGCTCACATTGCACATACAGAAGTACAATTTTTTTATTCCATCAGAAATGGAAATTCCATTAGCAAAGTAACTATGCGTATCCACTTGTTTGTTTACTTCTGTATGAGCAATGTGGCTCACATTGCACATACAGAAGTACAATTTTTTTATTCCGTCAGAAATGGAAATTCCATTAGCAAAGTAACTATGCTTATCCACTTGTTTGTTTACTTCTGTATGAGCAATGTCACATTGCACATACAGAAGTACAATTTTTTTATTCCGTCAGAAATGGAAATTCCATTAGCAAAGTAACTATGCGTATCCACTTGTTTGTTTACTTCTGTATGAGCAATGTCACATTGCACATACAGAAGTACAATCTTCCGAGTGTATCTGTGAACGGTTTGTTCTGAAAGGTTCCAAACTTTTTATTAATGTTAACTAGGAAAGTTTGCTTACTTAGCAATAAATCCGCCGTTCCATTAAAAACGTAGTACAATTTACTACATATAATAGAACTTGTTGAATAGAAAAACTTTATTGACTATACATTTTGAAATAATGAAATAATTATAATACTGACAAGGTGATGGTCAAAACTTTCTGATCTGATAGATTTTTATTCTGAGTGTTTGTAAATTGTTTTGTATTTGGAATAAAAACTATATATATATATATATATATTATATATATATATATATATATATATATATATATATATATATATATATATATATATATATACGTACCGACTTTTTCCAACGATAGTTATTAATAATGTGTAGTGGATATGGTAATATTTTTACGTTGAAAAATGAAACGAGTGATGTAAGTAAAAAAGTGCATGAAACAAGAACGACAATAACATTTTTTTTTTCTGTATGAGTCTGGATGTTATTTACAAGAAAAGATAATTATGAAACTCTACAATAAGTTTTGGTTTGAAAATATTACCATAATTATAACAAAACTATAGTTATCAAATCATTTCAACAATGAAGGTTGCCCTGTAAAATATATAATAAAATTTAATTTTAATAAATTTGCTTTCCAAAAGTTTTCATTTCCACTTACCTGTATCTCATTCTAACGTCTTTAAGATTTCTTTTTGTGTATTTTTAGTACTCACATAAATAAAATATTATGTATCTATATCATTTGAACATTTATTATTGCCGACCGCTACGTGCATATCAAGAAATAAATGTGATAACAAATTTTATCAAAACAATATTTGAGGACAATGTCTTAAAACAATTTCTCTAATCTTTATCGTTTTTCTAGATTTTGTTTAGAAAATAAAACAATTTAAATAATGCCTTTGTGCCGTCCCCACTTAGTCCAATCAAAATTATAAGAATACTTCTTGAAACAGTTTTTAAGTCGGACCCAAGGGTGCCAAACTCTCGCACGTTTCATACTCCAAGGGAGCATTGATTTTATTTCAATTTACGTCATTTATGTAAGACAAAACGTAAGGACAAATTATAATGGTATAAAATGAACTTACAAAATTGTCTTTAAATATAAGATTTATATGGACTAAACAAAAGCCTCTTTCATCATTTGCAAGTTTTAAAGTGCCTCGTTGCCTATCTTACAATTCGTAACATAAAAACGATTTAGACAAAATTTGGTAGACAATATAACAGTTTCTGAACTTCAAATATTTTTGAACTGATGTTTTGTAATACAATTGTAGGTCAATTCTGATAAGAATTTAAACCCTAAATTTAATGAAGGTTCCTGAAATGTTACATGGCATATTGTTTGAAAATTTTCCCAGCGTTTTGCTTGTAGAAGAAATTTTCCAGGTCAAATATAAGAAAAAGATAACGGACAAGTCATATCAACCAATTAAATTCACATTTTTCTACGCCACCCACGGTACTTGAACCAGCTGTTAAGTCTGCAACTATGAATGGAATCTCGTCTTCATCCGTTTCTTGTGAACCTCAATTTACGCTAAGAGATACCTGTGAGTCCGAAGTTAAAGCTAATCTTCTTGCTATAAAATTGAAATCCTTAAATTTTTAATCCAATAATAGATATCGTGGCTCAGGCAATCACTGATATTTTTGATACCTCTTTGACAAATGCTATCATCCCTTTGAAATGGAAAAAATCCTTTATTGTGCCCATACCTAAAATTTTATTTTCGGCCCATATCTGTCCTACCGCTTTTATCTACAGTCCTTGGAACGTAGAACGTATTGGTCATGGTCAACTCGTTACTTTCTTCAATGCTCATAAGTCTCTAAATCCACTTCAATCTGGCTTTAAAGCTGGCCACAGGACCTTAACTACCGTCGTTAAGTTTACTGATGATATACGCTTGGCTATGGATGATACACAAGTCACTGTCCTTGTGCTTCTTGATTTCATCAGTGCGTTCAACTCTGTTGATTTCGATATTCTTCTTGCCCGCTTGAAATATCTTAATATATCCCAACATTCACTTGAGTGGTTTATTTCATATCTCCACGGACGCAGACAATGTGTTAAGTTGACAGATACGTATTCTGAGTGGACTGACCTTACAGCTGGTGTACCTCAAGGTGGAGTTCTATCTCCTCTCCTCTTCTCAGTATTTTTTTGTGATGTTGTTAAAATATTTCTAGCAATTATCATCTATATACTGATGACCTACAAATCTATGCGCACTCGAACCTCCATTGTTTATAAAAAACCATCGACATCCTTAATCGAGATCTCCCTTCAATTGGTCAGTGGGCTCATGCCACTTACGAAAAATCGTTCACAGTCTAAGCAGCAAAAATTTGGAATCACCTGGATCCTGAGATCAGGAAAATCACGTCTCTAAATATTTTCAAAGGTCGAGTGAAAAAGCTCGCCTCTCCTGAAACCTTTTCCTTTGTGTCCTTGTGCTTATCTGTCTTTTCCACCCCAAATCATGTCAATAGTCTTTTTTTACTTTACTTTTGTATTTTTTTACTTTTAAATTTTTTTTTCGCCTAATGTGCTTTAAACAATTTTCATTGTAAAATCTCGTACAGTCTACCAAATATATTTCAATACAAATTGTGATGGTGGACTGGGGGAGATTGCTCATGTAGCAATAAGTCCGCCATATGTACTATGCAAAAAAGTTAATAAATAAAATATTCCTATTTTTAGTTAGCCATATCCGATAAAAGATAGCTTACATTTTACCGCAGACCTAAAAAATCCACCAGCAAAAATTTTATCGAAAGCCTAATATTAAATCTGTGAAGTAATTAAATGTAAATATTGGGAACAGATTCATGTTTCAAAGAGATTGAGGAAAGAAATGAATTTAGGTCGAATATATATATATATATATATACATATATATATATATATATATATATATATATATATATATATATATAGATATATATATATATATATATATATATGTATATATACCAAAAAAATTGTCTGTACCTAAAACGATTAATACCAACGTCTACCCTGATGTGTCTGCTTCCATTCAAAGTGCTTACTTATTACCCCCCCTCCGGTACCACTTCCCATGTAACCATTCCATTACGATTACACGTACTGCTCTCTATTGGTGCACATAGATACGTTTCATGTTTTTTTTTTGCAATTATTACGTTCGAGTAGCTGGAAAATTATTTGCTGTATGAACGAAATGTAAATAACTTCAATATAAAGACACGTCAATTATATAGTCTGTTGAATGATGTTGAGTTGGCTTAGGTTTTCTTAGTTGGGTTGGATCATATTTGGTTGGGTTATGTCGGTTTATATCGATTTGTTTTAGGGGATGTTCTGTTTTGTTGGGTTACGTTAGGTCGGATTATATTGGGTCGGGTTATGATATGTATGGTTATGGTGGGGTCTCGTTGTGTTATGTGCGATTGGTTTTGGATGAGGTTGGGTTAGATTAAGTTATATTGGTTGATTTGTTTACGTTAAGTTACGTTAAATTATATGGGTTCAATAGGATTAGGTCATATTGAGTATTTATTGGTTTATCTTAAGATGATTGGATTATTTTGGTTATTTTAGATTGAGTTTAGTTATGTTGGAATGGGATGGGTTACGTTGACTTGGGTTGTTTATATTGGGTTGGGATAATTCGGTTATCTTGGGTTAGATTTTATTAGGTTAGGTTGCATTAGGTTGGATTATGTTGGGTTGGGTTTGGTTGTGTCGGGTTACGTTAGGTTACTTTGGTTTAGATTGGGTTATATTGGTTAGTATTACGTCATTTGCGATTATGTTGGGTTAGTTTGTGTTATATTATAGGTTGTTATATGAAAGGTTGGATTACGGTAAGTTGGATTATGTTGTAATGGGTTATAGTGGGTTGGGTTATGTTAGGTTATGTTAAGTCACCTTAGATTGGGTTTTGTTGGGTTGGTTTATGTTGGATGGGGTTGGCTTATGTTGGGTTTTTTCATGTTATGTTAGGTTGGGTTATGTTTAGTTGGGTTAGGTCGGTTATGTTATCTTGGATTAAGTTACGCAGGTTGGGTCGGTTTATCTTGGATTGGGATGGGTTATGTTAAGTTGGGTTATGGTAGATTGAGTTGGGATATATTGAATTGGGTTGGATTATGTTTGATTAGGTTATATACAGTTATATTGGGTTAGGTTGCGTTATACTACGTCTGTCTTGTAAATATGCCCGCTCTCTCACTACCTATTAAAGCACGTACCGCTGTCCGGTATAAAAATTTCATTGCGCGATTGAAAATACACAGATTTTAAAGATACACTTTACTCGTACATTTATATAATAACTACGCGTTAAGTAGGTAGGCAGGTACTACTTTGTTGTTATTGTACGAATGCAATAGGAACTAATTTTTATAAATGTATTAAATTTGTATATATTTCCACTGAATAAATCGATTACCAGAAAATTAAAAAAATTACTCTTAATGTCACTTCATGTCAACCTATATGTTTTTCAAAATAAATTCAATAAGACCGTATATATGCTACTAAATAATATTTTATAACTACCAATTAAAAAATTGCTTTTTAGTAAGTTTCATACTAGATGAAATACTAATGCAAATCTATTCGACAATTCAAACTCTGATATTTAATTTGCGTAGCGTTTCTCTTACAAATTAGTAATTCGATATTTACTTATCAAATAGTAAGATCATACTTTCAATTTTTGTGATATTGAAAATTCCATTAAATTATAATGCGATTCATAATCTTTGCAACTCCGGCAGGATAAATTTACTTTGAGACCATTGAATAATTTTATTCGGCCAATTTAATAAAGAACGATGCCTTGTAAATTTCTTACACGAGTTAAAGATATATAAGTTTCATCTCCGTCAGTGCGTGTTCATAAGTATATTCTATCCATTTTATTGGTATATTTTCATTTGTAGCTTTGGGATTGTTCTAGAATCTGAATTAAAATTATATGTTCCATATAATATACATCATAGTATTAAATATTATATGGCTTACAGATATAATTGATACCAGGTAACAAGGTTAAAGTCTCTAGAGTTAGAGGGCGCTACCCCAGAGAAGATTAATGAAAAATTAAGGAAAAAGGTTATTCTCATTATGATTTAAATTGTTCATGACAAAAAAGTCCACAAAATGAGTAAAATAATCTTGTTTATGAATAATTTGGGTACTTTGTAAGACTAAAGAGTTACTATTTTTTATAATACAGTTTAAAAATCGTAGTCACTTTTTACACACACACACACACACATATATATATATATATATATATATATATATATATATATATATATATATATATATGTATGTATTTAGCACTAATATTGCAGATGCCGAGACTCTTTGGGATTTCATCTATATAAGCGATTATATTATATAAAAATTACTTATTTATGCACATTCAATTGGAGCAGCGCCAAAATAGGGTTTAGAACAAAATAACAACGATATAAATGATAATGCGTAGTAGCGCTGATAAATTTGCTTTTCTATTTAGAATAATGTTCACCCCTGTAGTAACAATATCATTTTTTTTCAAATCTCTTCTAAATTTTCTAATAATTGAAAATATTAAAAACTATTATTGAGAAAATTATTCAATTTAGTTAAAATATCTTTTTACATTGGGAAACAAAATTACAAATTATTTTGTTATTTCACCTAATGTGATATTACATACAACAACAGTGTATCGTGATGATGATATTCATAATGAATACTTAAACATACATGAAAATATACAATATTCAAACTTTTATAAGTCTATGGTTTAAACTCTACCATTTTCCCTGTGTTTCGAAGAATGATGTATAATATACAGCGAAAATTAATTTTTGTACAAATGTTCTAGTTTATACATAAATAAGCCTTAGTTAAATAAGCTTAGATTATGGAATTCTTACACTAAATACATATTTTTCACATCAAATTTGTTTTTGAATTTTGTAAATTGGTATAATCAAATTTCATATTTGACAAATGTTGCTGCTTGTTCTCTTTATTAAGCTGGAAACTCATGGAATATGCATTGAATTTAAATTGTTTCATTTCTCCTTTATTTTGCTAGATGCTAAATCAAGTGGTTGCATTAAATTTCAAGTCATAACTGGCTGAAAAGGAGTTAAATGAGGTACTTCAAAATTGATGCTATAATCACCTCTTTAACCGTCGTTTCCAAAACCGAAATATATATATATATATATATATATATATATATATATATATATATACATTACCTGGTGTTAGTTGATCTTGTGAAAATATATTTAAATATGATCTACCGGGTAAATACTGTGTTGACAAATAGTAAACCCTAATTTTCTCCGTCATTTCAAGGAATGTCAAAAAAGCTTTTAGACATTCTTTATAGTGTATATGAAGAGCGCCGCGTTGATCTCCTGTTCACGCAACGATTGAGTTTTTGCGAGCTGAGAACGAAAGAAATAAAAAATATTCACGAATAGAAATCTGATTACTCTTACTTTGCCAGATCCGTGGGAAGAAAAGTGAGTGAATCAGCACGCAATATATACACAACGGTGGATGAATGGTCAACGTTTTTTATCAAAACCAAACATTCATTCGAAATGAACGATGAAGGAAGTTCGACCTCTGAGTATCCTCATTCGCGGCGAAATCAAAACGCCTTAATAGATCCATCATTATGTTCACATTACATGATATGCGTGGACTATTTCAAGGCATAATAAAATCACCTCAAAATTCCAAATCGGAGATCGCCACAGTAGATGTATTATTACGAAATTCAGCCATGCAACTTATATTTACATTCTATTGTCTATAGACTTTTTTTTGAACTTTGAATGAATCGTAGTAAGATGGAAAGTTGTGTCGCCGAGGTAATTACTTCGAACGAAATACATACAGAATAAATACGAGGGAGAGAGATGGAGATGAAAACTGGGTATTAGTGATATGTTCCAGGAATAGAATATCGTTGTCGTTAGTCGGTTGAATTTCCTGTTTCAGGCAATTTGACAAATATTTAACGGCGTATATCTGGTATAATGAGAGGAATTTTCCATTCTGACTCATTCTATAACCCATTATACATATAGATTTCAAAATCTGATTAGAATTAACTGAATGAAAATTTCCTAGTAAATAAATTATATCTAGAAAAACTATATTCAATGAGAATAATCCACAGATGATAGAATTAAGTAGATATATTATGAACTGTATTTATTGTGGGTCCAGTGCCATGTAAATTGTTTGGTGCTACTCAAATGATGAATTGTAATCGCAACCTCCACGCCCGCTGCATTCCACACACACAAGGAACGTTATCTAGTCGTGGACGATTTATACATAAGCATATGAACAAGCAGCTGCTATTATGTATATATATATATATATATATATATATATATATATATATATAACTTCGCTTACTACTACATATCATCAAAATTACACGGATGCGGGTCTTCGGAAAATAGTTCCTATATATTATTATAATATTTACTATACTTCTATTTGCGGAAACTGTACATATACGTAGTAAGGATAAACTATTTTTATTTAAAATACCAATTAATAATCATGATATCACAAGCGACGCATAATTATTGCGCAATTTTGAATGGTAAGATGATTAATATAACTACGGTTCATAAAATATATTATCATAATTAGCTTGGATTTTTAGTTAGAAAATTGTGTATTCGGGAAAATTGAGTAAACCTTTTTTTTCAACCAAAATCGACAGTTGACTAAATTTTGAGATGAACCTTTGATATATGTCTCATCGTTTTCATTTTTAACGTGGTCCATAATTTTAGTACGTCTATGTCCAATAAGTTCCAAGATCTATTAAGTATAGGTTGTCGAATTATGTTCGAGACGCAAATCCTATAACTATTCAAGTTAAAATAAATGTCTATTACATTATTGCAGATTTTATAAATCAACTTAACCCATTCAAATGTCTGCCTTCACAAGTTACAGAAAACGGCATTGCATTTTCTATTATGGCATTTAATATTTTATATGTAAATATATATATATATATATATTTATATATATATATATATATTTATATATATATATATATATATATATATATATATTATTTTTACTTTCTCATTAATATCATCATATTAATTTCATTTTCATATGGAAATGTATAGCAATTATTAACTGTGTATTAGTTGTTAAAGTAACATTTCTTTAAATATTTAAATAAATAAAAAGCAAATTTTATTAAAAAAGAAAGACAATTATACAAGGAAAAGACAATTAAACAAAGGCAATTATACAAGGACAATGCAAAATGCGACCTGTAAAAATTGTTTCAGATTTACTTCAAAATATGGAAGAAATAATTTAAAACTGTATTTACCTCCTTTGTAAGTAAAAGCAGGTAATTAAACAAATTTCTTAAAACTTTTTTTCATCTAAGGACATAAAACATTTTAATGAAATATAAACATATTGTGTTAAAAGGTTTTATAGTATTTTTACATATTTAAGATAATTATTAATATTCTTCGGTTTAAATTATTTACAGAATGGCAGCTTCCTAACCTATTTTCTCGTCATATTTTCTTTCAAGATTTATTACCATTATAGATATGTAATGTATTACGCTTAAATAAATAGCAAAATCGCGTTTATCACGTCAACATTTTGTAAAACTTAAAAAGAAATCGGTACAAACTTAACCAATTAAATGCTGGACTAATAACTATTTATTACATTCTGATAATTTTAACAAGATTTAGTTGTATGTATAACTCAAACTAGTAAATAACTTGCAGACTAGTATAGAAAAACAACCAGAAAATCTAACATTAACAACATTCAAAAGGCAGCCGTGCGTGAACTATATATAGTCATCGAAATCTTTTCCGAACAAATATTGAAATACAAATATTGTAAAACGTACCACAAAAAATATAATATTATATGTTTACATTTATTATATCGCTATATATAAAGGAATTTGTTTTCTTTTAAAGAAAATACGTAAAAGCTTTGAGGAAACATTTCGCAAAATGAAAGGTAATTACGATTCGAATAATATTTAGTAAATGTTTATCCTTGCGTTCACAAAGGAAAACGTAACTTCCAGTATATAAAAGTTTTCCTTTAATGTTTTTGCCGAGAATTGTTTCGTTTAAATGTTTGTAAAGTAAAATTTAGTGAAATCACATTATAATTAGATAATTAGACCTTTTTCTTAATTCGCAAGGCTGAATGAAGGAAAGTTGGGTTGGGTAAAATGTAAAAAAGATTTCCAAATTCTTTAGATATAAATGTATTCAAATAAAATTGTGTTTCTTTCACGTCAATCATTAGTTTAACTTAAGTTAGCCTCAAGGAGGGGAAAATTTAGAGTAAATTAAAAAATCCTAATGTGTAATGAAATATCGAAATAGACATAAATTGTTTATAGTAAAATGGCCAGTAATAAGAAGCGTACATTAGAACTTTTCATAAAATCCATTTCTATCATACAATATCTATTGATTTTCACGACACATTTTTTTTTATAAAGTCATCATCGACCATTCGCTATATCGTTTATATTTTTTCGCTACATCGTTATTATTTTTTACCATTCGCTACAGAGTTATTATCAAAATATACAATATTTTAATTGTGAATACCATGAGCACTTTCTTTCTTATATTTCAACTTGGATCTAGTTTTCAGTAAAGTTCAGATATAGACCTATTATTTATTATTTTTAAAAATATTACTTACAGGGTATGGTTCTTCACATAAATTACTTTTCTGGTTTAAGAATTTCTTAAGAAATCTCCGACTGAAATATTGCTTCATCCTCCAAAATTAAGATATATATTTTTGTGTTTAGTTCGTTTCTACAACACTCTGATTATTTATAAAGTAATAAATGTATTATACATTTGAAATAAACCTAAGTTTTTTAATAAATATTAATAATTAAATATATCTAATATGGTGCTCGAAGGTACTCGTTATATATTAATTCTATGAAATGGGAAACACATGCTAAGCCTAGGTCTTAGTCAGGCTGCTCCTTGCTAAGAATAGAAATGTCTTTTTATTACAATTTCCAAACCGAACTAAATTTTTAATCTCCAAGAACTTAATTAAATGTGAAATAATTAAATAAAATCAATTAATCGTAAATTTTTGGTAATATTACAGGCATAACATTTTTGACCTCGTCATGACCATGAAAATGATAATATTCTGAAACATGAAATAAACTTTTTCTGGTAATGCGATTAAAGTTGTAGTGTATTTTTTTCATAAATTTTACACATTTTTAAATCAATAAACAAATATTAAATGTTAATAAAGAAGAACGGTTTCATTTACTAATGGTTAAGATAAAATTTTACATTCCAAAAACATGTCAATTACACGATTAATTTATTGAAGGACTCTAAAGTTGACTTAATAATAAATATCACTTTTCTACATTTACTCTTACTTGAGTAAAACGAATGTCAAACAATAACAAACTTGTAGTAAGTATATGTTTAAGGAGCTGACTTCCTAACCAGTATTACACATTATGGCTATACTATTTCCACAGCCCTCACTACCAAAAGTCGTATCACCTTTTTCCATTATCTTAACATTTATTATGTAGTTGTGTGAGTCTTCCCCACACCGTCACCGAAAAACAACTTCTGAGAAAGCAGAGACGGTATCCACTTTTACATTTATATATTGTGAAATATATTTTTGGTACATACGTAACGTAATTTTTATTTCTAAATGAGTATAATGAAAATTTCAGTTAGTCACTAAAAGAAGTGAAAGTGAAGATAATGCTGCAGATATTTATTCTTTTCACATCTGATATAGAATGACAAAATTTACGTTGGTTGTTCTGTGTGTAAATTGTGTTATTTTTATTTCATAATTTATTTTTAAAATATTTTCTTCTGCTGCTACTTACAGAAATAGGAATTTGTATAAAAGTACGTAATTTCCGTAATTTTCGAACAGATCTACAGGAAATTTGGCGTGGGAAAAGATCACGGCCTGGGTTATTGTACTCTTAACCCAAAATTTTAAGTAGATCCTGAAGTTTGTTTTATATATATTTTAAGATTATTTTTGTATATTTGTATATTTGTATATTTTTTAAGATTATTTTTGTGATATTGAAAATCAATTTTAATTATTTGATTCTTACTTTGCAAGTCTGGTCAGACTGGAAATTATTCTGTCAATTTTCCAGACAAAAATTTTTTGGATCGTTATTTAATACAAAAAATATGATTTATTAATCACATAATATTTTTAGTGGGGAACGCCTTTACGTTTGATGTCAACATGTAATTTCAAGAATTCCGCATTGCATAGATATTTCTCCATTTCACAACTTGGTCACGATGTTACTACTGAATGTGAAAGAAATTTGAAGAAATGGGTGTAGAGATAGGTGACACATAGGCTACATTACTTTAGCTCATGCGAACGGGTCCGTCACAAAAGCTAGTCATTGAGATGAGAGTAGTTGATAATTTAATGATCAGAATGGATACTAAAATGGCTAAAATCAAATTTCAACATAAAAATAATGATAGCGTAACAAAAATAAAACTATTAAATTTTTTTTTTACATTCTGACTCCAAAAAAAATTGATTTCTTTTACAGTTTAAAAATAAACCATGAGGATTATGCTGAGGTTATAGCTTTAAAATGTTAATACTATGGAAAAAATAAAGAGCTCATCGTTTTAATTCACTTCTAGGGCACAGGTGCTAATTAGCGAATTTACGCAGAAGGCCCAAAAAAGGTAAAATGAGCTAAAATTCAATTATCAACTAATTGGGAAAATTGCTCATATCTACAGCGATATGAAATTCTTACATGTTTAATCCTTTTTTTATGTAAATAACAAAGTAAAATTTTTACGAATTATGAAAAACTAAATTTTATCGGGATATACCTTAATGGTATGATTTTATGTGCAATCTATGTACACCGCTTCTGATTATTTCAATGTTTTAGAATATCACTTCAACGACCACAACAATGAATATCACCACACTAAAGAAACAAAATATTTACATATTTTTTGAAAAAAAATTCCGAGGTAAAAATGAAAAATTTTCATTCAACATTTCATACCCTAATATTCATTAATTGTAACAATGGCTTTCAATAAAGCAAAACAAAATTAACATCAAAGAAAAGGTGCAGATAAAAGAACTTGCGCTTGTGACCTGATCCGCGTAACGAATTAATAAATACCGGCCCTCCTACGGAATTCGTACTATATGGATACGTATGGGTCAGCCTCGTCATAAGCGATCGCATGTATTTACCAATGAAAAGTTTTTCCCAGATTTTGCTCCTAGTAACGGAGGAATTGAAACACGTTTGCATAACTCAGGAAGGCATTTTGACGCATTTCTGTAAAATAAGTAAAAATTAATTTACTATCTTAAAATACAAATCTAGAAATACAATGTACCAAGAACATGCAATATAAAGATATCCTAAAATCGTTATATTTCAAAATATTTAAAAAGTTCAACAGTAAGTAAAATATTCCGTTTGAACCATTAAAGGAGTCAAAGAAAATTTATTAGTTTAATATATTATTTTACTTGATTTCTTGTTCATATAACTCTGAATTCAATTGCAGGCTCCAACCGTGTCTCATTTTATTCTGCAACAATGACGGAACTTAAGTATGATAATGTCATGACAATATATTAAAATATGCACTTGGAGCATTGACCATGACCTTCTTAGTGCTTATCACTAAAACAAATATTGGAACAAAAAAGCTGTTAAATAGAGAAAATTTGCTTAATAAAAAAATTAATAAGTTCCAAAATCTCGGGAAAAGAGTATCAAATACTAGGATATAGACAGGATGACCTATTTCGTTTTCTGCGTTTATGAAAACGTGACAGTTATCGTTAATAACATTTCGTAATATGGTTTATTAATTGATATGAATAAACATCAGTTTATTCATATCAATTAATTATTCATAATAATTAGTCCATAGTGAAATATTGCCAATTCGTCTAATTCGTCTCTTCTATGTCGCGAATTGTATATTATATATTATAATATAAGTTATAACACTGATCTCCCATTGCAGTTACATAAACATTTTATTGTATTGGTATTTAGCCAAATGTTCGTATTTATTTAGCGTCAATTTCATATCAATGTGATATAATTTATCTTATAGTATAAAATCTAACTTATGTGACATAATATTTCGATAGATTTATTAGTCTCTAAGTAAATATCATTGTTTACATAGCTTATTTTTAAGCCAATGATTTATGCAATAAAAACCCTAATTCTACTCTACTAGGTTCTCCTTTCATCATAAGTAGAATATACCATATTTTACTGATTTATTAAAAAAAAAAGTGATAGTAATATTATGACGGAGAGTAGTTGACGAAGCGAGAGTCCGATTATCATTTGCAATATATAGCGAGTCACGTGGCAAAATTATATAAGTATAGCGAAAATGTGTTCGATAATAATCTACATTTCTGAAAATTTATAATATAAGGAATCTATAGTTTATTACTTGATTTTATGATATTAGTTTATTACTTTAAAAATTACACAGTAATTTATTTATAAATTTTAAAAGAAAATTTCCTTCGATTAACATATTTTTGTTTTATTTATTGACATCTAAAATGAGATCGGTTTATAGACAATGGTTCTGATTATAAACATTCATTGATAATGTTAATGAATACAAATCCACCATTTCTAATATCTAATTCTGAAGAGCATAAATAGCTCAAATTCTATACGAACGAAACGGGAATTTTAAAATTGTAAAATTTATAAATGTGAAAAATTCAAATGGCTCTTTGATTTGGCAAGGTCGCCACAGTTTTTCATTTCATATTTTTTAAGGTTATCTTTGTGATATTGAAAAATCAATTTTAATTATTTGATTCTTACTTTGCCAATCTAGTCAGACTGGAAATTATTCTGTCAATTTTCCAGACAAAAATAAAACGAAGTAAAAATATTTGTAATTTTCGACGAAAATTGGTGTTAGTGTTCCTCGTTATGCGATTTTCATACTCGTTTAATTTTCCATATTTTCAAAAAAAAATAGATAAAAATAAAATGATAATAGGTCATCTGCGCAAAGAAATACATTAAACGATTTACATCTTTTTTCCTTCCTATCGCCGTAATAAACGCCGTCCAGTTCCTGCCAACCCCTTATACATACATGTTCACGCCAACTCGGTCATTTGCTGTAAAATTGGGTAAAGTTACACCCACCCACGGTACATCCACGCGCCGCAAGCTTCTTGACCGCTAGACTTATAAATCTGGGCACCTACAGCTGCTGCGACGAAATGAAAAATTCACTAGAGCACTGCTTGCTTTTAAATTAGTTTCTTTTTATAGATTCGAATCAATGACAAAAGTGGAAAGCGAGTGAGTCAGCGAACAGTAACAACCAGAATTTATCATTCATAATATAAAATTGTTACTATTGGTGATGCTAATTAAAATAAGTGAAAGACGATTGTAAGTAAAAATAGAATACATTTGATTTCAAACAATTTTGTCCAAGAATGAAACTTTCTTCACGTTACGTTTCGAAATATTGTTTGTTTCTATACTGTTTTTTTTGGAAGTGATATTTTCAAATATCGTCCATTTATGACTGTACTTTTACTAATGGTTTAAAAAAATAAAAATAATTATTAACATACTCGAGCCTTCCCTTTTCACTATACCCACAAATTTACTTGAAAGCCTATTAAATTATTTTCCCCGTATATTAATTGAACTAACTTTACTAGAACCTAAAACCTTTCTTTACTGAGTAATATTTGATGTAAATAACCTCAATATCAATTTTTGAATCATAAGTGTGTAATTTAACGGTAAATTAAAATATTAATTTACTTGCAATGGATAAATTCAGTTTTTTTTCTTTTTTAAAGCGGACTGAAAACAATGTCTTTGATTCAATTATTTATTATTAATTTAGAAATACTTTTGTACGTAAACTATACATATAGATTGCTTAATTATTAAGGTAATATAAACGATTGTATTAGAATTTATAACATTTATTACTGATTCTTTGTTATATGTTGTAATTTTACAGCTCGACTAAGTGAAATTATCTGAAGAACAGCGTGAAATAATACTTTAAGAATCCTCATCAATAAAAGACCTGAATAACATTAAAATATATAGATATTCTGTATATAGATAGTCTTTTATAATGATAAAAATCAGTTACAGAATAGCTGTTATATAAATTAAGGGCTTTAAATTACATCTATTTAATAATTGAAACTGCTTTCCTACTTGAATTTCTTTTATAAATACAATAATTTCGCGTTACGTTAATACATTTTAAAGAACTTACATGCAAATGGTAATAGAAGTTTTACTGTTTTTGAAAGTTTTACTGTTAGTTTCATTGTATTATTGTGAAAAATACAAGAAACCCGCTTATCTAGTCGGAGACCTAAAGTTTCGCAATTCTCATTCGTTATATCACTGACGTAAAACTTTCTCATTCAATTTGTTCCAATAAAAATGTTTCCACCAAATTATTAAAAAATCGTATTGAATCTAAATTAATCAACTGTAAATTATTATCTACTGGTATGTAATTTATTTTTATATGTGTTACTGCCATTACATCAAAGTCCATAAAGCTTAAACTTATTATTATTCTGGAAGCAAAATACTAACAAATATCTAATTGTCTTTCGACAGTTCTCTCAATTTTTAATCAATTATTCAGATATACTGAGCAAGAACATACGGCAACTTTTTCTTGTGTTTTCGGTGTGAGACGCTGTAAGTTATATAAAAAGGTTTGTGGCTAAAAGTTACTATCACAAGAACAAAAAACATTATTTTACATAATGATATGGCTTGATTACATTAAAAGAAAGTGTTATGTATTATCAGTTGACGTATTTCATTAGATATTTCTCATTTTTAAGTTCTGAAGTTGTGATCGTAAGCTCCATTGACAAATAAGTGTGTTTAGTGATTTGTTACAGAGAATGATGAAATTAACTTGATTACATTTTACATTTTAAACGTACATATCTTGGAATTAGTTTCATGTGAAAAATGATTTTGAACAGTTTCATATTTGACTGTAAACAAAAGGAGATTGACAGTGGTTTTTGACTTTCGGAGAAGGGTCACCCGCATTTCGGACCAATTCGAGTCTTATTAACGATAAACAGATACAAAGTTTGCATTTGGTACTTCCTACTTGACATGATTAGTTGACACCGATCGATTTGTATTTCTTTCACAGACATTTCAAGTCTAAAAATTTTATCAAGATCAAATTTCATTGTTACCGGAAATACTTTTCATCTACTGTTATTGATAAAATTTTACATAAGTGTAATTCTAAAGTTATTTTATTTTAACCTTATCACCACGCACGGTCTTTTGGCTTAAATTTTTGGGATTTTATGAAAAAAATATTTTGAGAAATGTGCCAAAAAACATAATGGTTTAAATTTTAGTAGAGTATTTTCTATAAAACTTTTCTTCTTGTGTATACAATCTAGATTTGCTTTAATTTTCACCAAAGTATCCTCCTCAGAAGGAAATTATTCACTTTCATTTATCATTCAAATATTATAGAATTTAACACAAAATTACAGAAAATATAAAGAACGCTTTTTTAAAAGGAGACCGCAATAATATTTGAGAAATGCGTAAGTTTCTAAAAAGGAAGATAGTAAAAAGACAAATGCGAGGAAGATTCGTGGGATGCAATGAAAACGAAACTCTATCGTCTTTAAGCGATAAAATGATTTACATAATGAATTCTTCATTAAGGAATACTGAAAATACATTTTTCTAATTGTGAGTATGATTCAATATTTAGTTCTTAATGGACCAATACAGGAACAGAAACTTATAATAATTATAATAAAACAGTTAAATCGGAGTTTCGGGTAAAATTTGTGAGTTATTTTATACTGACAATAACTTATATCGCATAGCTGCTAATTATATCTAAAAAAACATATTACTATCTCCATTTACTTACTACTTTAGATTTCAATATACTGCGAAATTGAAATAAATTTAAAAAATCGTAACTTCATTATTTGAAAAAAAAATTAACTTATCTGGGGCAGAAAAATACATGAAAGTAGATAAATAAATAAATAATACATTTAAGTGAAAGTTAATAACGACAATAATAAATATTCCATGATTACATCTTTTTTTTGAATAAAACACTTCGCTATTAGTTTCCTGTTTAATAAGCTGTGTCTTCAGAAAATATAGTAAGCAGTAATAAAATAAAAGTTATTCTATTTGACAAGTATATTTACAAACTTGAACACGACGAAAATTGTTTAATTAAAAGTTATTAACAGTTTACTTCCACGAATACGTTTTGATGAAATGTTAGATGGAATAAAGTTGCCTAAAAGCTAGGTATTGCTTTCGTACTAAAAACTTTTATACTATTTACGTCACGCTTTACACTAATTGGTTTAGAAAAGTATCATGAAAATATTTAATTTTTAGCTTCATTATGAACTTCGGCAAAGTTCTATTTTTTTTTTGTAAACGTTAGCAAGAAATATTCAAGGTGTAAAGAGGAAAATATATCAACACACGTTTAGAATTTTTTTGTTGGTAATTTTTCGTATGCAAACGAAACCTACGTCACGAATATGGTATGCAGAAATTTTGTTTATCAATATGTTTCAACTACTTTTGATATTATAATTAAATTAAACTACGTGATGCAGTATTATTTCTAGTTCTTTAGGTTCTTTACCACGACCTAGGTTTCGTTGTATTACAACATCTTCAGGTGGATAATTAGCAAAGATTCTATATTTCCATCTTTGCTAAATGCCCACCTGAAGATGTTATAATACAAAGAAGTGATTTAATTTACCTCACTTTTGTTTAGTTACAACGTTTTCTAGTTACACCCAATTCTTCTAAATTTCTTATTTTTGTGTTAGGTTTTCCTTCTATTTAAATTGGTATCAATCAATCTATTTATCTTAAAAAAAATTTAAATACATCGACGCTACAGAGAAAAAAGTATCAATCCGATATTTGTTTACTTTGGGTTTCTTCGTATTTCACACATTAAATTTAATGACAATTTATTAATAGGTTTATTGAATTTTGAAGTAAGCTGAATAAAAATAAAAATAACTGTTTCGAACGGTTACATTGAGCACACGAAATTATAAAATTTAAAATCTAAATGCAAAATGCAAGGACTTAGAATATATATGACCAGTTTCATATATTTTATTTTTTTATCTACATGACATTTTTTACCTTCTATACATTAATAAAATATAATGTACTATGTAATAGATTGAAAAATCAAATTACCAAATCGAAATTCGATAGTCCTTTTGTTCTGGTTACCTTATAGTTTTATACATTAAAGTCAACAGAACCATGTAGGAAAATAAAAAAAACAGATATGAGATTTATTATGTATGTTGAAAAAACTTTTGGAATATTATTTTTGAATATTTCTTTCAGAAAATTTCAAAGTTTAAAAAATCTGATTTCTCCCGCAAAAGGTCGTTATTTAGCCGCCCAATCAAAGTAATTAGAAAAGTGTTGAAAATTTAAAAGGTAATCAAAATTGAATTATTTAAAATCTATTTCTGAAAATATCGGAATACATTCTTCCCGTGCAACTTTCTGTACCAAACGAAGACGTATAGAAATCGTACGACAACAAAATTGTTGGAGAATTCTGGTTTATGGTTAAGGAATATAAAATAGTAAGTGCATTGTTTAGTAAATATTACGTGTATTTTACCTACACACGCCGTATTATTTTTTATGGTAATATTATTCTCATCGTCATTTTATCGTCACAATTTGAACGAAAATAACGAGTTTTTTCATATTAAGAAATGTTTCTTTTAAACAACAAAAATTTAATAAGTTTTTATGTCATAATTATTCACTCATCAGAATTTAAACATGATATTATTAAGATTTCTAGAATGAATTTATCTACAAGATTTGGTCATTATCGATTGAGCGGCTTTTAATCATATTCGTTCCAAGTAAACAAGTATACACAACGTGGAATTGTTTCATATGTTAGTATAGATAAGCTAATCAAAGCCTAACCATTAAGATTAGTTGAGTTTTATAAGATTTTGAAATTAAAGGACGTCCTCGAATTATTATGTGAAAGGAGTTATTTTTAAAAACATCAAAGTGATAAATAACGCGATATCATAAAAATTTATTCATAAGATTGAAAATCGACTTACGAAATTTGTACTTTATTTCAGATAGTAAAACTTTATAAATAAACACGAAACTTACTAAAAAAGTTTAAAATCAAAACAGTCGCTCTACGATCTCAGTCTCATAACTTTGATAAAGTCAATTTTATGAAAATGTGTAGAATAAAAGAAATAATATTAAGAAAAATATCCTCATACGCATACAGGTACATTTTTAATTGTATTTCTTACCTAAATAAATTATTATGAGCCTCATAAATGATAGTGAATCCATTTGTCGGCACAGTCGCGATGAACAATCGGTTATAATGAGTTTATGTGCAAATTCTTTCCATTCATACGATCTATGACTGTAGGACCTGGCCTTTCAAAAGTACGTGACCGAATTTTCCACTGTATTTCGAAGTATAACAAGTATGCGAGCGTTATAAAGTTGGCAGAGTCCTTAGTCACAAAGTGCTGGGCGCTTTAATTGCATCTTATATAATCTATGAGCATTTTAGCGAATTCTGTCTCACTGAAATCAGAATTTTTAAGAAACTCAAATTAAAAAAAACAACTCAATTATAAGTAGACCCAATTTTAACCGAACCCTTACAATTGCCAATATCTTTAATAAAAAATTGGGGAATGATTAGTTTGTTTTTTATACTACCCACTTAATATAACTGCTAATCTCCCATTATTAGCGACCAAATTTAAAAAGGTATAAACAAAAATGAAAACACGTAAGGAACAACGACCGCTAACTCTAGCTTCGCTGCGTAAACCTTACTTAATTAGATTTTTTTTAGTCTAAATTGTAAAGGCAAAGTATTCACTTTATTGTGTTACTAATAAATAGCGAACGAACAGAGAAGGAAGAAATTATATGACGGTTAAATCTGTTTAAAAGAAATTGAAAATTAACTAAGTTTCCTATTTGATAAGTTGAATGTCTATGCTAATGTCATTATTGTGTTTGGTTATTTATTGAACCAAGTTTCGCTATTAACTCCACACGTTTCAAAAATTGTTTTTGCGTAACTCTTGAATTAATAGATGTTATTAATTATCATAAAAATTACATTAAGCAAGTATCATAAAAATTACCAAAAGTAAACCTGAAACACTTTAAAAATACTTAAAAATAATAACTAATTCTTAAGTAACCGTATAGTAACTGATATCTTGAACAGCACTTCTAACTTATTCTGTAAAAAATCCTTTTCAAAGAAAGTTCTGAGATTCTCTAAATTTATGTTTTTTAATTTCTTCAACATTCAAAAATATTTAATCATACCCACTTTTACGGATCAGATGAAGATTTCTCTCATCGGAAAAAAAATATTTTACGGCTACGCTTAATAGGTATAGTGAAAGAAAAATCATTATTAACTTCTGACTTTAACGGGTTTTATTAGTAATCTGATGAAAGTCGACTTGTGCACAAAACATAAGTAAAATTTGACAAGTATTTAATATAAATACGCATTTGAAGTAACTTTACTGATTGATTTAGGACACGGTACCCAAAAATAAATTGGTAAAATTTAATATAATGCAGCTAATCTCGGAGTGTGATTCTAAACTCATACTAGGTAGAAAGGTCACTAACTATTCATGAATTTAGCGTCTTATTTCACAAATATAAGCATTGTTCATAATAATCGTGTTGGGTATTTTCATGTTCTTAATTGTAGGATGTAATTGTTGAAACAGGCATTGCAAAATTTTAACTAAATTTATTTAAATGGCTTATTTAATTCTGGAAACAATTTTGAGAAATGTTTGCGCAACTGCTACCTTGTCTTTAATAAGTTTACTAAATTATTAAAAAAGGACATAAATATTTAACAGAAAATATAATGAAAATGATAAAAGGAAACAAAGTAAAACAGTACCAACAATACCAACAAATACTCCATGGATTTAATCCTAAAGCGGTGAATTGAACAGCAGTGCTCTCATTTGTCATTTTTTCATAAGTCTTTTTAAACTGATAAGCGTTTTCGAAAACGGGAAATGGGTGATCCCAAATTACTATATTGACGCACATCAGTGTTAAGCAAGTTAGTAATTTGTGAAGAAAAACAAGGCCAGAAAAAGGCCGAACTGAAAGATCATCGTTCTTTCAGTAAGTTATTTTTTTCTGACCAGACAGCAATTTATTTAAAGTGGCATGAGTAATTTAATGGAATACAACTGTTTACGTAAATGTAATATTTACATAAATAAACTAATAATAACATTTTAAATTCAGACGAGTAAGACACGGCGCCGTTTGAGTTGCGTTAATTAGATAATATCTTATTATTCAACCTTCTGGAGTCAGTCATACACTGGATAATTAATAAGATGTCAAACAGAGAATCTGTCATAAAATTGGGTTCCATCTCTTTAATTTCGGGTTCCACTTTTTCAGCCTTAACGCTGCAGGGCCCTAAGCCCTAAGCCGTGAAACTTGAGAATCTGCAGTTTTTAAATAACAATTTTGAATTTTAAGCAAGGACTCAACGAACTTCGGTTCCAAATAATCGGTCCTGATGCTGCGAGGGTACTGCCTGCCAAAACTATGAAAATTCTACTTCTTTGAAATTAAGTTGTGAGTCCCAAACAGAGAATCCATCACTGAGCTAAATGTTTCAATTGCTCAGTACTTATGCTACAGGGATACTGCCTACCTAAACCTTAAGATGGTGCTCCGCTGTTTTTAAATAAATGCCATTGATTTCCGAGTTCCATCTTCTCAATCTTGGCGATGTGGGGGTAATGCCTACTTAAATTGTAAAATTTGACGATCTGCTGTTTCTAAGTTAGTATCGTATGTCTCAATCTATCATCAACTTTGGGTTCTCACTTGTTAGTGCTGACATTGCAGAGGACTGCCTGATTAAATTCTGAGAGTTGAGGATTTGCTGTTTTAAAATTAATACATTTAGTCTCAAGTAGAGACTGATTCTTCATTTAAATTTGAATGATTCTTCTTTTTATTCGAATGCCACCACCAAAATGGTACCACAAAAAATCAGCTACAATTTGAGACGGTAGCACATCATGCTGATTGGTTACACTGATTATCTCGCTTAACAGTGGCTGTAAGTAACAGACAACAATTACTATTAACAATCGTATTAACATTTTTTTCCTATCCCCTATTTTCCATAATATAATAAAAATATTTAAAAAAATATTTATGTACAACTTTTTTTTACAGATTCATGTTATCTTGTTTACAGATGCGAAAGCAACTACGATGGATCACTACATTTCACGTACTTGTGAAATGCAGAAATATAACAAGCTTTTCTTGTTCGTAGAATACGGTATAAGTCATTTCTCTGCTATTGATGGAACAGGTTTTTTATGAAATTATGTTTTTTTATATTAATAAACGTCTATATCAGTTAGATATATCTCTTCCATGTTTTTAGGAAAATGATAAGAGAAAATACATAACGTTATGTAAATTCTCTTGACGCTATTGAAATTTTTTGATATTTGTATCGGATTCGAATTTTAATAAAAATTATATATTAGTTACTTTTTATTTTATGTAGGACAATACATGCAATATTTAATTAATGTTGATATGGATGTTAGTATATATGAATAGAGTAAAATTCGATGGGACGTACGTTTGTTGTAACTAAGAATCAATCATCGTGAAAGTGGTGACTCTTATACGTGGTTGCTTAGAGAAAGATATGCAGAATAAAACAAGTCTAAAATTCTTTGCGGGAATATCTCAGTAGTATTTCAATTTTTCCACTGAAAATTAGGGACATATATGATATTTAAATTATTAGGCACTTTTCTTTTTTATTTTCCGCCTTGAGACACGAAACATTAATTAAAGAGTAAACCTGTGGACAACGAGCAGAACTCACAATACGAAGTTCTGTGTAAACACACACATATGTATATATAGGTGTGTGTGTATACAAATACAAACATATGCATTTATCCGTATATGTCTAAATATTTAAGGGTATTGGGAATAATCAAATATATTATTTATGTTGAAATGTTTCCAAATAGTTAATTTTTCACTAAGTATATATATATATCATTTTCAGATTATGTGTGCTTTAAAACGTCATTATAAATTTTAAGCTTTTTATTACAAAACTAAGAGGTAGAAGGGAAAGTTGATCCATACGAATTCGAGAAGATTAATATGGAATTTAATTTGATAAAGGTCATGACGATTTCTCACCAAAAACTAAACAAAACTGAGTTTACTATTATATTTTTTTCCATTTTTGCTTATGAATATATATTAATAAAAGAACTCAGATGGACAAAATAAAACAAAATTAGTTAAAGTGCATTAAGATTTTTGTGGCTCACAGTAATAAATAATCGAAATTAATATGTTGTATGCAGATAATAACATCCAAATTTGTAAAAAAGGATTAAAAATATTCTTTACGGAATAAAACGAATAAATATTGTATCTAAGCGAGTACGAGGCGTCAAGATAAACACTTAAAATTGTACTTCAATAATAAGCTCTTTATAATGATTGCAAAACGCCTGTATGGCGCTATTAATAAAAAATTCCGTATATCCCGACATACGACAGCGACCATTTGCTTACGTTTTCATATTTATCATGAATTTAATTTAAAGATATTAGGAGTATAATACGATAATTTATCATGTATTTACACAGCATCTAAACAATCTTACTACTGATGATAGAATTGCGTCTTAATTTCACTAATTCGATATCGAGTAGCGGTATACTTTATAACAAAGTTATCATTATAATTTACTGATTCTTCCCATTTTGTTATAAACTTTTGCATCTTGTAAATTAGATATTTAGTTTTATATACATATACAAAGGTAGACCCACAGCAATGATATAAAGATTTTCACAAATCTCGTATGTCGGCAAGGAATTATAATAATGACCAGAAGGTATAATAAACCTAATGGATATAAAACTTATTAGATTGAGAAAGTCAACTGTTGAATTAAAAACGTCATTTATCATTCATTAGTCTAAACTTGTCTCATTACTCCTCGAGGCAGCGACAGATGTTGTCTTTATCTACATAATAATTAAGAAACTTTTTATGTTCCCTAATAAGCAATTATTTAACAAAATACTGCCATGTTTGTAAAAAAAACAGATTGATTTTCGAAGGGAAAATAAATATTTAGCAAATAGTATTACTCTGTTTTCCTTAAATTCAATTAATATGGTAATTTGCTTCCATATTAATTGAATTGAAGGAAAACATCAATTATAGTATATCAATTACACTACAAATCTAAAGTAGTTATTTGCTCAGGTAAATTAGAGTATTTTTTTTAAATACTCAGAGTACTTATTCAAAATATTTTAAATCAGTGGACATAAAACAACACAAAAGGTAAAAGAGTATTCAATCGTAGATAGTAAAACAAAAAAAGTATTTTCTTTCTCTGAGAAATATAATACTGGAGTTCCAAAAGAATTTAATTTTACAATTTTCATTTTCAAACGATTGCGCAGAATAATTGGTACCAGACGTAAACACAAAATATTCTCTACTTATATCACAAATTTATACTTAATAGCTGCTTTGTTGAGGTATGAACTTTTTAAGTGTATTAACCATTGCTTCTACAGGGTCATCGATAAACACTCATAATAAACACGGGTTATTTAATTAAGTAAATTAATAAAACGTAAAAGTTTCTGCAGAAAATGGTTCCATTTACATTCAGTTGTTACTAACCGATTTGTTAGCCGCATATATAACAAAATTGTAGAATAGAATTCTTTATGTGGTAAATATATTTACAAAAAAATCACTTAGGGGGAGTTATTGAAAACAAATTATAAATATATTATTTTTGAAACTTCTATTTATCCAGTTGTAATTTCACATGTTTCGCTTCAGGATGTTATGTCACTACATTGGTTTTCCGACTGTAACATGGAATACGATTAGTTTTATTTTGCTGATATAATAAGTTCAATTTGAAGTTTAGCTGATGATGGTTTTTATTGTTAATACCCCCAAGCGAATGTTGCATGCGAAAGGTATATAAATAACACAACTCAACACCGCTACTTCGCCTATTCTCCTAGTGAATGCGTTAGTGCAATATTTACTAAAAACTACTTTGATCATATTTGATAAAGATTTTTTTTTTAATTTCGCTACTTCTTTTTGTTAACCAGAATATTTTAGTAATCATTTATTTACATAGTTATTAAGGAATATTTATAGCTAGACAGGACCAGGTGGAAGAAGTTGCGGGCACAACTTCGTATTTTATATAGGATATATACCGACGATTCAAGAACCGTGGAAGAGTTTTCTATCTTTTTCCGATAGCGCTGGGTCAAGGAACTAATTTATTAATTTACAAGACTCATAACTAACAGTATTCGTTTCCTCTAAAAAACTATAAATCTCTATATCCTTTCAAAAATTAATGACCGAGATTTTTTTAGAATTTATTTTACGTCGTAGGTTTAAAATTTACACAAATAAGTACGTATTTTTAATGATGATGATACCGCTAACTAATATGTTGAAAAGACACAAGGAAGTAGATTCCTTGAACATATATTACTTTTTTAATTAGAAAAATAAACAATTATGAACTTACGATATTGACTTATTTGTAATTCTATTACATATATAATCTAATTAAACCAAGCGCTTGATAAAAAATTGAGTTTAACAGATATACCAAAATGAAAACCTTTTACTTTTCAGTTGGATGTTTTTCTGATGACAGAGAGTAATAATGAAAAATTAAAACCTTGCGTCTATAATAACTGAAAATTTCGTAATATTTTTTACAGACGGAAGTACACAATTTGAGGATACAAACGGCACGTAGTAAACTTTAAGTGACTTACATTTTATGCAGATTTATGCATAATGGAATATTGGAGGAAATAATTTAGTTTGGCCTTAGGAAAACAACTCCTGTGCGCGTTAACCTACCGATAAAAGTGTATATATCGTTTCGCCTCATGAGTGCTATTTAGTTGTCTTGTACAAACAATATAACCAAAAACAATAACGAAATGTACCTTATAAAATTCGATTTGTATTATATTAATTATAAAGTTTTTATTATCTTCACTTTTAATACACTGAAAAAGTACAAGGTGAAACATTTATGTTGACATGTGGTCGAAGTTTTATGGAACGAGGTCTATCCAAAAAGAAGTCGTATAATTAATTAATAGAAATGAAACTCAGCAAATAAGAATGATGTATTTGAAGGGTCATGATTAATGAAAGTTCATTGAAAAGGTATGCAATGTAAAGTTTACGAATATGTTTGTAATTTAAAAGTTATCACATATAAGAGAATAAGGTGAATTTGAGAGATTCAGATTTATGGAAATAACGTAATTATAAACTATATGTAAATATCTAATAAAAAGGTAGGATTAGCTTACCTATATATTGACGATATCTAGGAAAATAAAATGATTTAGGAAAACGTAATTTCGATGGGTGTAAATATTGTATAGTGCGTAATATAGGTAAACGTATTATGTATACAAACATATTGTTTTATAATTTTTGCCTTTTTATCTATTTTTCTCTTTTATCTGTTTGAGCAGGCATCATATAAAAGCTATCATATAAAAGCTGCTAAACCAATTCAGGTGAACGTTAATAAAATAAATAAGGGAAAACTTCAATTAATATTTAATTTCTATGAGGATTCGGTTTACTTAATCAGAATATATGCGAATTTAAAATATTCATAAAGTCATTTAATCGCATTAATACAATACAGAGCTATTCAAGGTATACACAACACTAGTATACACAACGATTCAAAGCGACTGAATAAAATAGTGTCGCGCATGCGCACGTTATAGATGTACGCCTCAGCTGAGGACCGCATACGTTGTGATATTTACGTTACATTTGTCAAAAAGAGGATATCAAAATTTCCTCGATTTATTTGTATATTTACGTTTGATTTATTACAAATTCTGCCTGTACTTCATCCATTAAAAGAATAACAATATATTGGGTGTACATTATATTTAATAATCTGCAGTGAAACCGCACGTATAGTCGTAAATATAATTTACAACGCGAGCAATATTTAAAAGTGTTCTGGTACTTAAATTGTAGCTGTTTTTTTAAAAGGCTACGTAAATTTATATGAAGAATATGTAATTAATAAAATGTCATTACAAATCGATGTACGATTTGTAATGACATTTTATTAATTTTTCTGAATATACTGTATTAAAATCTTCCTTTAAAAATTTAGTACAATCATATATTTACACTTTGTACGTTCTTTCTCGTTGTCAGTGCCGTTTTAATATTTTATACTTGCTTTTGTCAAGGTTTAAATTGCTAAAGAAGTTTCACTTCTGTCACGTTTACTGAGTCGCATGCGATTAATTTTGCATAATTTCCATATCACAATTTTGTTTGTCTGCAAATTAGAATATAGACATAAACCATTTTAGGACTGCTACACACCTGAATATATGTGATTTCACAAAATAATTAAAATTGACCAATATGTAAATATACAAAATATAATAAATTAATATGCACTATGACAATTTGTTATACGCGTACGTTATTAAAAATAATTTGGAACAAGAAAATTAAAAAAAAGAAACGAACAATGCGATAATCCGCACGCAACAAATAACGAACGAAAGTAACTAAATTACATAATTGATCGATTCAAAGATCGAGCATAGTTCCGTTTAATGATAACAATAATATTACATTAATTCTCCGACGTGAAATATAAATTCTGATTGGTTTATTAGTGTTATATGTTACTCGTCAAATACACAAATGGTATTTCGTCTCTTTCACTCGTGCAAGATTAATATAGAATTTAGAAAGAAACGTAATGTGCCACACATTACGTTTACGATAGTATACAATTTAGTTGTCGCGAGAAATTTCAAGGTAGGTGCTATATTAATTTCACTGCGTTATTCACGAAACTTTTTTCGCGATCACTCAGGACGGCTATTCCATACAACCATATCTAGTATCTATTGAATCAAGTTCCGACTCTCTTTATACGTAAATCGTTATCACTTTTTACATAAATCATCTCATTACGCGACGCCCGCCCACAAGAGACTTTGAATATAAAGCTGAATCAAAATGAACAGAAACACTCTATGTTCGCTGTTTTTCCTTATGCGATCTTTTGGAGCAACACCAAATATTAAAGATCAAAGAATATGGAAATATGGGGAGAAATTGTAAGCGGAAATTTTTATCTTCACGTCATATTTTGTTTTGTTTCCACCTTTTAAATGAAGTGAAGATCCTATTTTATGAAATATTAATGGTATACACACACACACACACACATATATATGTATATATATATATATATATATATATGTATGTATGTATATATATATAAATATATATATATATATATATATATAAATATATATATATATATATATATATATATATATACACACACATATACATGAGCATAAATATGTTGGTAACATCGATAACTTAGAATAATAAGATGCATGCTCTACTGTTTAGCACATGCACAGAACACAATCAAATTCATATTGTATACATTATGACATAAACGTATTTCCATCTAATTTTAATAAATGCTTGTTTACTATTACGAGTTTTTTCATTAGCTTTTTTAATAAATTAAGATTTTCATGACTGAAATATTGCTAAAACTGATTGTATTCCGTTACTACTATATAATAGTAATAGTTATAACTTACTTGCAAACGCTACTTTCTCGCCAAGAAATACAACGAAAAATTCGATGACGTAAGAGATTACGCTTTTAAATTCAATGCTACGCTTTTAAATTCAATGATATAATAATTTGCAAATGATTTTATGTAACGCAACGGAATATTTTATTACCAATGTTATTTTTTACCAAACTCATATCTAGAAAGCTTTATATAATGACCTTGTAACGGTTATTTCGAAGTAATATGATTCACTTTTAGAAGGACTGGTCTTTGTTATTCACATAACTTTAATCTAAATTTTTTTAACTTAATGGTGATGTGCTATTTCGCAAAAACAGTTTGCTCAAATCAAAATACCGATTCAAAGGTGAATTTAAAATAATTTCAATGTTAATTTTTTTCCCTAATTCACTGTTTCTGTTTATTGATTTAATATAACCGACATTGGTAAACGGAAACTTTACCAAAATCATTTGTCCGGCTAGCGCTGGCCATGGGCTTTATTAATTTAGTAACATCTATTGAAAAATTGAACGCTTAATTATATATCATATCAATTTTACAACGTATTCAGCTAAAATAAATAGGCTAAAGATGGTTCCACTTCACAATGAGATCCACGGTAAACTTTATAATTAGTGAAATAGTAAATTAGCGAAGATTTTATTCTAGCTTTTACTTATGGTTAAGATGAAATTTTATTTAACCAAAGGATTTTCTGCTACTAAGTGACCATTGCTAAACCAAGTGGTAATAAAATAGAGGGTAACTTTTACTACAACATAAAAACTTAGTTTCTATGAAATGAATAAAATCAATGCTCACATTGATCGCAATAATATTTTTACTAAAATTAAAATATTCACAAAAACTTTCAACTGTTAATAAGATCACATCATGGATGAAAAATTAATGCCATTGCTTAATTTTGCTACAAATTGAACGGTATTATTAGATTTAAAATTATGTCTCATTATAATAAAATTATGTCTCATTTAAAGTTATGTCTCATTACGACTTATTATGAAACCAATTAATATTAACTAACTCAATAATTATTGTGGCGTAGCATTCGGTAGGCCAAGCGAGAACTGCCTTTAATTGGAAAGTGAAAATGTTCTCTCTAAAATATTTCCTATAACGCGTCAGTGACAAACAATTTTAATCACGCAAACGAGTTTTACAATAATATGTATTAAATTTATTTGTTCGAATAATTATTTACTTTATGAAATGATTTTATTTACTTAATTTTTTTAAATAATTTAACAAACTTGAAATGGATTTCTATAACTATATTTTGGATATTTACAGAATTACAACATACTCAAAAAGCGCATGCTAAATTAAATATTTCAAACATCTTAAATTAAATTGTAACTTAAAGGTGCATAATTTCAAATCACAAAAATTTGCAATTATCAGCTTGCTTAAATCTAAAATTTTAGTATAGCTAACAAAAGTAAAATAAATGTTTTTGACTTATTAACCTATATATTTGAAATAGTTTATACCGTAGTTGAAATTAAGAGCATTGGTAATTTCGTAATAGTCGTATCAATTTAAAAATGTTATAGTAATAAGTACAACATATTGAACGACAATCTATGTCGTTCAATATGTTGTAACTTGAAATTGTTACTTTTGTGAAGTCTATGTCTTTCCCGTTAGGGGCAACAATATTAATAATATTTTTTCTTTAAAATAATTTTGAAATTTATATTGTTTTACAAACATCAAAAGGTGTTACATCCACGTTGCTGTTCATATTTACTTTTAAGTAAAAGGCTTTAAAAATATGTGTTCTTTTTAGAAATGTTTATTTTATGCCCTTAAATTCTTCGTTTGACTCGCTTTGTTTATATTTATTTTTTCACATAATAAATCTGGGGTTATTTAGAATCTATAATTTTTTTTAGTTGATTGTTTTTAAATGATAACCATGGGACACAAACGAGCATACTTCAATTTAATTTATCAAAATTAGTCTAGCAAGCTCTAATTAGAAAAAAGGTGTGTATATAAATATGACACGTGTTTAAAAAATATTTTAAATTGCCTGTATTTAATATTGAAATATTTTGTATTTTATTAAGGAATTTTATTTTAACAATCTGTGCACATAAGTTATAACACTGACTACTCACGTTGTTAAAGGTGTTTTCGAGTTTGTTTAGATGTACTTATGCTAATATAAGAAAGTAAAGAATTTATAATGAGATGTTCAAATATATTTACGCGTAATTTAGATCAAATGGCAGGAAAAAATATCATGCCTCTGAAATATTTTAGAATCGTTAAAAGCTACTACATAATCCATTAGCACTTATAAACTAGCTACTACAGAATTCTTAAAGCCGTTTCTGATATACTAATAATTGTTACGTTACGAAAGCATCGCACATAAATTTTGACAGTATTTTCGAACCGTGCTCGTTCGAAAGAATTGTTTTGCTTTTTTATTTTCCATTTTAAAATTTCAATATTTAATCTATTTTCATATCTTTTTCCTTTGCAGTTAATTTAATTAAATTTCAATACTTATGTTTTGCCAAAAATGACAGATTAAGTTAATCTGATCATTGCTTGGAAATATATTTTTTTTGTAATCTGAATTATTTTTATACCAATATCTACAACGGCACTAAGTTTATTATTTGTTTTAATATATTTTATAGTAATAATTTATAATGTGGTAGGATAATTATGCCTCAGACAACTAAAATTCAGGAATATGAAAAAGCAGTCTGATTTATATAGAATTATAGAATTTTCTCTGATTTATAAAAATAAACATCATGGGTTTTGGCAATACATTCAAGTATTGATATAATAATGCTATGCTTGGAAGTAGTCAATAAAACTACATAGGTTTTGGAAAAAATTAATAAACCCTGAGCAAGGAATAAAATGTCAGGATAATGTTTTCTTCGACTACAACATATATAACGCAATATAGATAAACGTAATAGAAAGTGTACGTTACATGTTACAGATTGATAATAAATAAAACTGGGTAAAGTTTTACTAAGTTTATTGATATTTTACGGTTTACATTGATTAAATATATGATATGATATGATATGATATGATATGATAACAACAAATACTTTAAATGCTACTGCATTTAAGTTAGAAAATAACGAATTCTTTTAAATTTCTACTTACCAAATATTTACAACACTATTATGAGAACAGGAAAACAAATTTAATCGTCTAGTTGTTACGAGTCAATAATCACCTTTATTCGTTTTTAATGAAAATAAATAAATTTTATATTATAAATTGATTTAATAAATCGCTTATGAATTAACTCGATTTCACCATATTGAATAATTACCACTCATCTTCGTTGCGTTACCTTATGGTGGTGTATATGATAGATAATTTTTCTTGTATTATATTTAGGTAGTGACCTTTAAATGTATAAAAATGTGTTGTTTACAAATTTTAAAGTGAAAAAAAAATTTTAAAATGAAAATTGTCGTAAGATCTTTATATAATCAATAATCAAATATAATTGTGGAAGCGTTATCAATTTCGTAAGTTTAGTAAAGTTTTATTATATTTAAACCTCCTAATACACATATATAGAAATATTGAATTATTTGTATATGTTTTATTAATCAGTATTAAACAATATATAGTTATATTTTTAATTTTAAAAAATTATTTCTCATTTTTTATAAGAAATATAACTATATATTTTTTAACACTGATTTATTACGAATTTATTGCAATTTAACGGCTTTTCAAAACGACATCTCTAAGATGAGATGATATCAATTCGATGGTCATTCTGTAAGGAATATATTAAATGCTTAAACGTTCTAAATCTCCCATCTAAGACACGATTATGAAATTTAGAAAAAACATAATTGCTATTACTTGTATAGTTAGGAGTCTCCCAAAAATATTTTTTGCGAACAAATTTCTAAAACGAGATGTTTTTATTTTTTCACCGACCCTTATTAAACATCCCACCTCTCTCCCAATGTATATGCCACTGACAAAATAAATCTGCCATATTTACCACGAGTTTGAGAGAAAGCAACAGAAATGTCAATCTCATTGTCGAAAATTTTCGCACTTGTATTGCGTAACATTTTTGTAACTCACATGTGCTGGTTATATAAAATAAATAAATGTTTATTAGTTAATTAGAAGGCTTTAAGTAGGCAGTAATTTACCTAAAATGAAATGAAGTAGATTTATTAAAGTTACGAGACTATTCACATAGAGGAAAATATTTTAATATTCGTTTTTCTAACGACTGCCGTATTAGTTTAGCTAAAGATTGACACCAGAATTATTTGTAAATAAACTAATTTAAACTGTTTTAAATTTTCTTTGGTAAAACTATTAAGAAATATTGTGTTGAAGTTAGATATATTCATGACTGGAGTCTGAATATAACTTCAACGCTAGTGTAGTAGATTCTGTAGAATGTACTTGAATTTGAGTCCCTTGAAACGGTTACTATTCTTATTGATAATTTCCTATATATATTAAGCACTACTAAGCATTTTCTCAACGTCGAATATATGTAGATGTTATTTAATATTAACAAATGTGATCTGCTTTAAAGCTACCGTTATATATTCATTATTTATTAATTACATATGCTTAGTGAACATGTATTTACTAATCACTCAGTCAGGATATAGGAGTGAGGGTTCCGATAATAAATAATACTGGTTAATAATAATGAGGCCAGCGAAGGAATAAAAGATATAATTACTGAAAATTTTTTATAATAATTTATAATTTTTATATACGCCATCATTATTAGAATAGAAACTTGCAGGTTTTGAAATGAAAAAAATTATCAATGAACTTTCGCGCGTGGTCCGCATTATCAAATTTTGTTTTTCACGCAGGTTATTACTTAATGACTTAAACAGACAGAAGTTAAATGTTACTGGGTCTGGTGGATAACGAGGATGTGGAATTATTTCCAATTCGAACACCAATATTTGTCATCGGCATGGTGTGCTGGTTTAATCACAATGTATACGGCCCTTGACTGTGCGGCGGATCGCGGGGAGACGGGTCCAATTCCCGGCCGTTGCTCGAGCGGGGCTCAACTACTATTCCTGTTGGAAAATACATAAATAGATAAAGAATAATTCCAATCGAATCAATAATTATCAAGCTCGTATGCTCCATTAAACGTATTTGTCAAATATACAGCTTATTTTACATTTCATCTTATATTCAATAATAATGACAATATTTCATTTAAATAAAACAGTACAAAATAACTTTTATTATGACAAAGCTACTTTTGATACGATTTGATATAATGTATATTTGATTTTAATACTGTTTAAGCGTATGTACCTCAAACCGGATTCTTAAAGATTATCGTCAACCTGTAACAAACCTCAAAAAGATTGTTTTTCCATACTGATGGACACATAACATAATAAACTATGAAATCTAAATTTGCGAATATGAGGTTTAAGTACTTGGATGCCATAATTTCTTTATTATTGATCAGTATTAATCAGTAATTAATTGGTTCATAAAATAAAATCAGATAAATAAATACATTATTTAAAAAACTTTTTGAAAACCGACAAAGAGCGCAATAAATTTGCGTCCTGAGAGCTTCTTTTTTAGACTAATCAAAGTCACATAAACGTCCAGAGAACAAATATATATTTTTTTTAAATTTAAAAATAAAGTTGCAAGAACAATAATTGTTACATAAAGAATATCAAAAGGCTTTCCCTGGAAAAAGTAATTTCATCAAATTTATTTTTACAGCAGATAAACTTATATAAGGGTAAAGAGAAGAGATAAAGAAGAATAAAAGGGAGAATAAGAATAAGGGATACAGAAGAATAAAGAAGAAGTCAAAATGAGATAATAACCAATTTTTTTGAACGATGTACCGTGTAGTCACTCTGTCTATTTGAATGATGTTAAATATGTAAATGTATTTCTAACAAACTAATTTAAACACTAGAAATAAATCGAATATTCGAAAATAACATCCTTGTTTCAATTACATTAAACCCAGAATTGTAGAAGTTTTCGGAAAAATAGTTTTATATTTTCGATCCCATTAATTAGTTGAAATACGCGTTCTAGTATGGTTCGTAAAATTAATACGTTTATCGTGTGCTGAAGTTTAAAGTTTATATTCACGATTGTTTAAACCAATGTTAACGGAAAATGGGAATTAATAAAATTTATAATTCAATCAGGAATATACTACTTTAATAAAATATAAAATCAGTAATATTGTTAAAATTTGTTTAATAATTTTAATACATAATTATTAACAAGAAAATCACCAAAAGCATCAATGCAAAAACGAAGATAAGTCCTTTATTAATTTGCTTCGCTTTAAAAAGCTTTTCCAACTTTTTTAAACAACCCAAACAATAGTGCGTTTTGTCCAAACACTTTTAATAATTTACATATAAATTTACTGTTAATAAATTACTATTTTTACTAATTATGAAGATTTTTCTTCTATTTAAACCACTTACTTACTGGCAATAATTATGCGGTTGCCGTAAATACAAAATAAAATAATTTCGCACACTTTAAGGAATATTTGTGTTAAAGAATATATTTTTGTACTTCCAATTATTGGGTTACATTACATTCGTTGTAAGTTGAAAAGTGTTAAATTAGTGTTATTAAAAACATTTTTTAATAATTTTTAATTTAACTGAAAACTTGAAAGTTTCACTTATTAAATGCTAAACAATTTGAACAAGGAGATTTTAACATAATTAGAGATTTTATATTTTATGCTAACTGAGTGGATTTAGCACATTTTTGTACCATACAATTTTCTAAATTTCAATTAAATTTCAAATTTTGCGCTAAATAGCAAACTCAATAACGAAATAAATGAAAATCTCGCAATACGAATATTGTCCAACACCAATGAGACTTGGCGAGTTATTGAAAACTCATTATATCGCAATAAAATATCGAAGGAGCTGTTATTAAGTTACTGGAAAATGGTTTCTTAGCTTTTCTCAAACATTTATAGTTTCTATTTATGGTTTATATTTATTAAGGGAATGCTGTTACTTTAAAAGGGGGAAAAGTTCGATCATCTCTGCATTCAATTATTACATCGATTTCGTATCACTTTGAATAATATAAATGACGATATAGTTTCATTTCCCGAAATATCTATTACTGAAGAAATGAAAGCATGAACAATTTTTGTTCTCTTTTTCGCCCTTGACTTAAACTAGCGTTTATGAATTATTATATTTGCAGACACCTTTCAAATAATAACTTAATTGTTTTCAAACGATATTACTGATTTATATGAACTAGTAATTATTTTTACACTTGCTTCTAATAAGTAACTAGTAGGTTCTTTGATTAGTAAAAAAGTGAGCCTCACCAACATACATTTTTGATATGAAACTTCTTTAACAGTTCGTGTTAATTCATTATTTTTAATAAATATTTGTTATCTGGGACGATGTTCTTTTGTCTCCCCATTGTAATTAGAACTATATTCTAACTAATTTATAATTATATACTTAAACAATTTTCACGTGAATAATAATTTATATGTAATCCATTATATAATCCAATTATAAGTATCCATAAATTAACTAAATACACGACAAGGCACAAAAATCGCTAGTTAGCTGCCGGTTCATCAATACATAAGCATTTGAATAAACTTTTCTATAGTGTCAACATCGATTTCTGCGACAATTGATTTTCTTAGCTCTCAGCCTGTTAGACTGCTGGTCGGTTACGTGATGCATTTGTCGAACAATTTTAATGAAGTAAAATAACTCAAATTTCGTTAAAGAAGTCTCCCTTCAATAAACAAATTTGTTTGACTAAAATCGGAAAGAAAAAAAATCGATATGAAATTATTAACTTCTGGAATTTTTGCTTTCCTATTAACAATGTATAGCATAAGTTTCTATTAACATTTATTACTGACAGAAATGTTTAATTGGGTAGAGTGAACAGAGAAATGTGCACTCAGTGCAAATAACTAATGATTATTGGGCCATCATTCAAGTAGTTCTAAATATTAATGAATCGATTATAATATTCGGAGCACTAAATTCCAATTTTGGTTATTTAGATATCAGGGTAGTCTGTTCACAATTTACACGATACTACTTGCAGGTGTGCGTAATTCTGTTAATGTGGAATTTTTCCAAAACTATTTCCTAAGGAAAGTTCGTTGAAAGCGCGAAACTACGATGTATATTAAAGAAACAGACAAAAATAAATAAAAATGTAAACGTCTACTAATTTATGTAGAACTAAAGTACTATATAACACTTAAAAATACAAAAATATAAAATTATTTATTTTAATTATCACAATGTGATTAAGAGTCGCAAATGATTAAATTTTTCTCAAATTGCAAAAATTATTCTGTTAAATATGTAATCTAGCGTTAATCTTAAAATTAAAAAAAATAACTTAATTCTCGATAATGAAATACTCAAAAGCTGACAAATGTAAATTCATTTAAAGACAAAATATATTTATTAGTAATATGTACCCAGCCGAATTTATGATCAAGAAAAACCGCGAGATTAAAATGATTACTACAGTTTTCCGGTAAAGTTTAATTAAGTGACGCTGTTTCTCTATTTTTGTCATAACTTTCACTTTAGTAGTTTTGGAGGATGAGGAGGGACATTACGTTTTTATTAAAACATGTGAGATTATTCTACATACAATTGTGAAAAAGTACTTTTAGAATCGTTATATCGAAAGAGCAATCATTTGATGTTTCACACAACAAATAAAATTAAAAAAAAACCTTTGAAGATTTTACTTTTTTCTTCTAACGTGTTTTAATATTTTGCTTTCCTCCGAATAAAAATTTGTTTTAGTATTAACTATTTAAACACATGCGGGTTCGGGTGGTTTATCATTTATTCATTTTCAATTTTCTACGTCAAATTATTTCTGAGATCACTGATTTTACAACATTCCCACTTTTCCGTTTAAGGAACGGTTTAAATTTATTACGAAATTTGGTCATTAATTGTTGCTTATGTTATTCTACAATATCGTCGGATTATAATTTCATCTCTAAATACTACCCACAGAAATGAAATATATATACATATCTATATTACTATGTTTTTCTCTTCCACTTTATTTATTTTAAAATAAATTGTCGCATCGCAACCTTACACGTAAACAATATGTTTGTATTAAAAATATATAATAAATAATATCTTCCGCATGGACAACGAATAAATTACAAAAGGGGAAAATTCAATTTCAGCCACGAAAATGAACTTTTCCTCAGTGTATAAGTGATATTGGCGGCGCAAGGAACTGGAAGCAGGAATATTTTGGCGTAACTAAATATGTACCTCATTTTATGTGAATTAATGTGATATTTAAACCTTGCTAATTTGTAGATATAAAGTAAATTGCATTTCCTACGCTCGTGATATGCCTACAGAAATGCCTATGGAAATGCAATAGCGTAATGGGTGCTTGAAATGGTGTAATGTATTTATGAAATGCGATTTAATAAATATTTTCATTTTTAAATACTTTAAATGCTCCGATAAGATGAATTGTTTAACTTCAGTGTAGTAAAATAGAAGTAAATCTCGGAAGGAAATGAGGAAAGTTGAAAATTAGCATAGACCTTTGTTTTGATGTTTTAAAGATGGGCTGAAAATCTCATTAGATATTGTGTCCTCTAGTCAATTTATCAAATGTACACGAAATCGCAGTTGTTTGTCAAATACGTCCGTTCCAAATACGTCCGTTCCAAGTACGTTTGTCAAATACGTCCGTTCAGTATCGTCAAAGAATATCACAAAATTGTAGAGCATAAAATTGTCGGCGAGTTTGGTCACATACATTTTTGGTACCATTGACCATTTTCATTTAAAAAGAGATACAAATTAAGCTTGTTTCTGGGGCTCCAATAAACTAAAAAGTAAATAAGTTTGTTGTAAAAAATTCAAAATGTATAAACGTCCATTCGTTCATATTTCTATCCAAACTGGTTGGTTCAGTTTATATTCAAACTGGTTGGTTCAGTTACTTTTTGGAACGTAAAAATGGAGTAGATTAGAAAAGTTTAAAACTTTTAAGTTAGCGCTGAATTGAAAAAAATTAAATTGCCATAAATAAACGTCCCACTTGTGTAGTCACTTAGAGGAAATGAACAGCTTGTAAACTGGTGTAATTTTAATTAATTTAAATTATCGACAGCATTTCATTGCGATAGTATTTCTTTGTGGAAACATTATTGGATATCTTTTCTAATATTAATATTTCCTCTCTATAATTTATTCCCAACCTACACAGTTAGACTCTTATAAATGAAAATGACTGAATCTGTTCAGTCTAGTTCACTCCATGATTATATTGAATGACACAACTCTATTTTTCTATTAAAAATTTTACGCAATATACATTAAAGCGTAAACACAAAAATGTAGTTTTTACAAAATATATTTATAGAGAAGATTTCTCGATAAAAATGTTTTTGAAAAGTGTTCTTACATTTGTATTTTGATCGACCTCTTTTATGATATCTCACTCTACGAGGTCCCTGAACAAAACATTTTTCATTCCAAAGTTGATGTGAGGTAGACCCATATAAATATTTAAATTGAAGTTTATATTCATGTGCCGGGGTTATTAATCTACGTGTTTCTATAAAATTCCCTAACAACAGAACTTAAACTAAATTATTTAAGATGCTGTTACATACTGACGGTGAGATAAACAGATACGACAAAATGTTAAAGGTTCCGTTTTTACCATTATTCGGCTACGGAATCCTAAAAGGTGAACGCAGAAATAACCCACGTATACAAATATATTTTTCTGATGCCTTTATATTCGTAATTACCCACTTGCACTTGCACTTTAGATTATACTTCCATCTCGATCTTCATCTTTTCGAACAAAAGTTGAAATTGTCCATCCATCTTGTAAAGTTTTTGTGTGTAACGAAACGTAACGTATAAGATAGCAACGAATACGCATAGGTAGAAATATTTTTCTTTGTTGGCAACACTGACAGTAATGTCAACCAATGTCCGTTGTGTTTACGTCAGATATTAATGATTGATTGTTCCTAACTTCCAAATTCTTGATGTATTTTGTGTTTTATATTTGAACAATTCCAATAATTTATGAAAAACTGGTTAATACGAGTATGGACATTACAATATTTTTTCTATTCTTTTCGAACGGAGTAAGTGTTTGATATCACCTCGAACTATTTGTTTTCACTTGATTATATCAGAGACTATAGAAATGGTGTTCACAGTTCAACAGCCGGAAACGGAATTATATATATATATATATATATATATATATATATATATATGTGTATATATATATATATATATATATATATATATATATATATATATATAAGTGTGTCTCATAACCAAGTGGTTTGAATTCAAGCCTATCAACTACGGACAGAAGTCGCACTACGAAGTTTCCGTACACATTTAGATACGTATAAACATTTAGGATTATGTGGTATTTCAATTAAAGTATTTAAAACATAAATTTTTCTTAACGTAAATTCATTGCCTATTACACACAGTGGTAAAACATGGTGTATGTATGAATAATATTATTTCGCACCATATAAATACATAAATATATTGTTTAGCATATAATTTTAAAATGCAAAATGCTTTTATAAAAGGGCCTAAATTTTCACGTGTTATAAATATGTACAAATAACATTTAAATTTCAGGTTTATAGGACTAATTTTCTGCGTGTAAAACGAATGTCACATACAGACAAACAGACGACTATGGCGAAACTATAAGGGTCTCTAGTTAGAAAATTGAATGCTGAAAATGTGCTTTTCTTTGGGCTTTAGAACTACATAAGGCTTTAGTTTGGAGGGAAATGTAAATAAAATTAAAAAATTACTAATTCTCTTCACCGTGGTATTCTTGTGAATTTACCCAGAAGTTATAAAACATTTACAAAAATGCTTTTTAACTTAAATACTTATTGTACGCAAACTAAAAAAAAGTGCTAAAGGTTTTTTATATTTTTTTCTGAAAAAGTTTGAAAATATTACAAATATTATAGATCAAATTATAAAGAGAAATTTCTTAATAATTTTTACTGAAAATTTAAGAATATAAACAGTGGCACTATGTTTTTACATGCCAAAAATTCATCATTAGCATGTGAAAAAAATTTACATGTTTGTTTGGAATTTTTGTGGGGTAATGAAATATCTTCGAACACATTTTTAAAATGTGTTACTGTAGGTTAAAATGTGTTATTATAGGGTGTCACCTTAGGCGTGTGGAAAAATTAAAATATGAAAAGACCCATCTTTTGAAAAGGACTCTTCTTTTTTCAGATAAATCATGTGACGAGCCACTTACGTAATAAGTCGTGTCATTTGTCAATTATATACGAAACTTTCAACGCCATCGTTATGATGAAAACTTTTTACTATCTGTACCTCCTTTAGAGGTCCAAACATCTGGAACCCACATCGACTAAAGGTCTAGATTAAATGTTTCACTTAAAACCGATGGAAGAAATTAAGGCAAACATTTTTTTTCTGGTCAGCGAGAAGTCGCAGAAATCAACTTGTTGACACTTTGGAGTACCCAAGTTCTTGAGAAATTATTTTTTGGATCCTTTTATAGTTGATTCAGAATTAAGTTATGTCCAATAAGTTCTTTGACCACTCCAATATTTTCCGTTTGTAACTCTTCTTGTGGTTCTTGATTTCGTGTATTTATCTTGTATATTTGTGAATCTTTTCTTATTTAATATTTCTGACGTAGTTTTAATATATTAACTTCAAAATAATTGTTTAAAGTAACTCGTATCACACGCAGAATTCTGTATATTCCAAATGTGCATAAACATTTAAATATTTGAAGATACGGAGTTTTTTCATTTAACTATTTGGAAATACTAATATAATTTTTCACTATATGAATACATTACCTAGTATATTTCTCAAAAGAGTATTATTATATTGAATTTACCAGAAATACCTTGTTAATAAATAATTGGTTTTGTTATTCATAAAATTTATACTTTTTTATAATTAGGCTTATTAACTTTTATTGTATATAGACAGGATATTAGATATGTTAGAGCGGAAATACAGATTTCTATATAATGTTGTTTACAAAAAAATACTTGGAAGGGCAGTAAAAATATTAGTAGTCAACCAAACAACTCTTTTTAACATTAACCCATAAACCTATAAAGAAAAGAAGATGTTGTTATTGACTCATTACACACAAAACAAAGTTAATAAAATTACATTACCAATCGACCTAGATGTTTAATAAAATCGTGATATAAATTTACATAGAAAATTGTCGATTAAAACAATACGGCTAAATTCAGCTGAAGGAAGTCGGAATTTATTACTCCTATTGTAAGTTATATTTACGACAATTAAGTGTTCAGGCTCATTGCGGATTTTTAAATAAATTAAGTTCATATGTTGTTAGCCTTTTAATGGATGAAGTACACGCAATATCAGTCATAAATTAATTATAAATAAATCGACAAAACTTGACAGTTTACTTTTGACATACAAAACAGCTGATAGCAGTAGTGAGCGCCATTTTTGTTTGTTATCGAGCAAGCGTACCCTTTTTGTCTTATTCTATCGTGTTAATCGATCTCTCTCGGTTGTTAGCTAAATACCTTTTTTCCGTCTTTCATACGATAAATGCGTTAGTTTCAGATGTTATATGATAAAAATTTTACTTTCATCGCGTCCAAAGAAGACTCATTTCAAAATATTGACATTTCAAAAAATTTCATGTTTTCCTTACATGTGTGTTCGTTTATATATGTTCCCTCTGTTTACATGTATCCACACGAAATATTATTATAAGTTCATTTAAATAACATTTATGTTTTTAAGTCAATAAACTACTCGTTAGGACGAAATTTTATGGTAAATATCTTTGTTACTTCATTTAGAAGTCAAAAGCTTTTAAAAAAAAACAGGCGAATAGACGGACAGACAATGTTGTTAGTGTTTGGACTCCAGCATTTTCTTACTCTTTAGAGGTGGGACACTAAGAAAATCATAGTTTTTTTCAGTTTATAGAATTTTCAAACTGAAATATTTTCATTCTGTAATAATCGCATGTTAAATTATGAAAATACGTGTAAATATGAAAATAACTTCAAAGTCAATTTAAATTTCAATAAAAGCTAATTTATTATCCGTTTTATTATCAAATGGAACAACGCTGAGACTTTATTATTTATTATATGATTAGGAAATACATGGGGAAAATAGGAGAAATAATTTCCCTCACAAATTAAAAATTAAACCGAGCATAATATCAACATACTGATCCAACTGTTGATAGAAAAAGTAACTGATGTTAACGCTTAAAGTAACTTAGAGAAATGTACAAATGTAAATGTATAAATGTATCGACCCATTTTTGCGAATCACCGGCATCCAAAGAAAAAATGATAACGGCGAGAAAATTGAAATAAAAACTTTATTTAACTCAACAACTGTTATTTTATTACGGCTCCCTGGACTTATTTACGTTACCTTGTGTTTCATTATAGTTTGTATATAACCGCAATACTTTTCCATTCAAACTTATCAAACTTTCTTTCGTTTTTACTTTGAAAGGTAATTTATCAAGCGAACATCAGACGAAGTACCCACCAAATCTTACGGCAGAGGGAAACACAGCCAATATTTATTTCATAAAAAGCGTCTATTTGCCATTATTTCCGTTTTCACCTTTGAAGATCTTGAAATTAACTGTCCCACTTGTTACGTTTATACGTTTTCAACCGTATTAATTTTTTTTCTATGGAAAAAATGAAAATGCAATTTTAACACGAAATATTGTACAAAATAAAGAATACAAATGATTTGATGTCAGAAAAATTATATTAATATTTAAAATTTTGCCCACCGTTAGTAAATAATATAAGAGCTGTTTGGGCACACTTATTTTAATATTTTTTTGAAAATTTACAGCATTTTGCATTTTGTATAAACCGATCTGTTTAAATTACGTAGAGAAATTAAAAGTAACATTAAATCTTTGCAAATAAACGTTTCTTTGATTGCGGACGTAAAATAAGTTTTATAAGAGATCCTTTCAAAAAGTTTTAAACGATTGATAAAAAGATAACAAATGGCAAAAGCTTAATTTTTGTAGAAGTCCTATTTCAAAACATTTTTTTTATTGCAGTGTCTTCATTTTCAATAAGTGAAAAAAGCACTTCTTTATATTTAAGCTTATACCTCATTATTATAATTTTCTTTTTCGAAAACAACTGCAAAATTAATGAAAGCTGCCCCTAGACAAAAATACCCTGTTTGATCCATGAAGAAATATAATAAATTTTATATGAGCTAGTAGTAATTCAAGTGTCATAATATATTGAGATAACTGTGAGAGATAGAATCTTTAATTTCGATGACTAAACAATCAAATTCTAGACGTCACCTTAATGCCATCTTTATAAAAACGACTCAGAAAAACATTATTTAAATTATATTCTTTTGAGGTGTTTTCTATTTGAAATATTCTTGGACAACCAACATTTTACTTTCTTATCGTGTTTTGATACGATTCGTCTTTAACGAATGGTTTAAGTTCTTAAAATATAAAGGTCACTTGTAGCCTCAATGTGATATCTCAAATCAAACATCGCATACAACACGGATATCCAGGAAGCGATCATGTACATAGGTATTGTATACAAATATGAGTACATTCTACGTTTTATATGTATTACATGACGGAGGGCGCATCTTATTTAGTGCCTACCGCAAACGTAATTGTTGACTCTTGCTTAATTCGCTTATCCAATAAAACCTGTTCGAGTCTAAAAAATATTTTGGCTCATTTTGAAACGTTTTCAGTTTCATAATTTCTTTAGCTCGTTGTGGGTTATTCAATGAGTAAATGTTGTTGTTATTGATATTTGAGGCAATTTACCCACTTTTATACTCTTCAAAACTTTGTTTAGTGTAGGTATTCAAATTGGATTCTAGTAAACTTTATTATTTAAGCTTAAACATAGAATATGTCCCTACCCTCTTTAAAACAATTCGTTCATTTTGCTTCTTCAACGGTTTGATCATTAGCATACATTTTTATTATCCATGCGAGAGACAATACTAGAATCTATGCCCGAAACAATACTAAAATATTTATAAATCTCTAATTATTTATCGTAACAAACGATTTTAAAACTTTTCAACAAATTTTGTTCCAACTAACTCTTATAATGAATTTTTAAAATATTTTATTTTGAAATGTTGCAATAATTACAGAATCACACTCATCGCGGGTATTTTACAATTACTCTATGTAATAAGATGTCTCAGATTTTATTACATCAAGTTCAACAATATTGAATAATACAATTTTTGATCGAAAAGTTTTTTCTCCGTAATATTTGTTCAACGTAATTTTTTTCCATATCCGAATAATTTTATTTTTTGCTTGTAATAATGAATAAAACGTTTTAAAAATTACTTAAAGCGAATTATTAACGGAGTCGTTCAATCAATACATTCCGACTATTAAAGAAATCTGCAAAATTACACATTTTATAACAGACTAACAATGTTATACAGAGCAAATCATAGTATCCATAATACTGCATAAAACATTTTACCAAAAAAATATGTACCGTCTTCAGATAACAACCAAATAAGAAGCGCACTGAAAAATATAAAATAATGAAAATATGGGTACTCAGTTGAAACTTTTTTATCACAATATTATCTCGAAACAAAAATTAATTTGCCAAACGCAGCTATCGCTAGAGATTTTTGGAATCGGTGCTAAGTCGACGCTTCTCTCCTCTCTGACATTCACAAGTACATTCACGCCCACACATAGAAAAGTGCTACATTTCACTTGGCACCGACTCTAAAAATGTTTAGAACTAGAAGTACTTTGCAAATTTATTTACGATATTGTACCACAAAAGTTCCAACTAAGTACTAATATTTTCATTATTTTATACTCTTCAGTGCGCTTCATATATGGTGGTTATTTGAAACTGGTTTACTTTAATTTGTAACAATGTTTTATTTCTCCATTTTAGTGCCTCTGAAGTTCTATGTCACTTAGGACATCACAAACTGTGAAATTAATGTCAATAACATTTAATTTATGAAATGGGAATCAACGTTCGCAGTATTTAAAAAACTTAAGCATACATACATTACACAAACATACATGCATATATCCGGATATATAAATGATATTTCTTCCTTCGGCTTCATCGTAGTTAGTCGTTGATCGTATGTGTATCTTTACATACCAAATATCCGCCTTCTAATAATCTAGTTCTCATATGTCTTTGTACATACCTGTATGTACCTACTCGCTTACCTACCTACGTACTAATGTTTCATCGATTCAGGCATTAATTTATATATGTATACCTAAAGAGCAAAGTTTTCTGGCCCTTAGTCGTCTGTTATTCGGTCGTCATTAGACCTAAATCATCGAAACTTGATTACGGCACCTGACGAAAAATTGTATAATATATCTTCAATTTCCTGGTCTAACCCTAACCAATTCATCAAAATTGGTTGAGAAATACTTGACATTTGAGATAATATACATAAATATTAAACAGTCTAATTGAGATCCACCTCATTTTTGTAGTCGGTTAAAATAGTTTCAGCCGAGTTATGAAAGATTTTCTTTAAAACCAATGAACGTATTTTAAATAGAATGTATTTTTCATTTAAACGCGTGTTAATATTGTCAATAAATCTTTTTAAATTTATAGGATTTATACTTTGGAGACTAAATAGGAAAAAATAATGTCCCCGACATTTTTTTTACACAAATAATAAGTAATTTTTTTTAAATTAGCTTCTAATTTAATCTTAATTTAAAGGGGAGATTAGTTATTTTGTAAAAAAAGAAAAAATAATAACATTAAAATGTGTTTAAAACATTCCAAATTTCTCTTCAAAATGTTAAACATAAAAATTGTTGAGGTGAAAGCAGTGAAGTTCTTTGCTGGAGAGCTATGTCTTTGCATTTTGATTTATTGAACGTCACTTATACTATATGAGCTTTTAATGTCTATGCCATGTAATGAGATCTAGAAAACTTTTAGATATTTTTCAACGTCTAACTCAGGTATTTAAATCAATAAATATCAGGAAACAATTTACTGAGACCAAGTTCAATGATGTGAAACATTCAATATTCAACAAATTTAGAGCAAGCAAGCAAGAAATGCATTTACGAGTGTCATCATTTCTTCTTACGACTGTTTTTTTTTGAGAAACTTAACCCTTTTTAGTCATTATTTTTGATCGGATATCTCATATTTACATTGAACTATTTTTAAAATCTGATTACTGATTATATTGTTAATTTTATATTTAAATTTTTAACACTTTATTTTATTGTTATTTTTTTCCTAATTTCTTCAATATATTTAATTATAAAACATTTAGTCGGATTACACTTATATAGTCTACTTTTCTCGAAATGACAATTTTTTAAAACCTATTGAAATCGAATCATGTTTGTATATCCTTCTTAATCGTTTGTAATCAACATTGGTCCTTTTTGCGCATTATGTTAAGGGTATTGGAACTAATTTAGTGGATGTTCTCAAGCGTCCTCCTCTTTGACAACGCAACGTAAGCTTCTCCTCTGGAGACAACAGGGAGATAAGATTAGCATTGTTCGAAATAAGTCTCTGAATCTTGTGTATATTTATTGCCTATTCCACACATATATGTTGTTGTGATCAGTTGATGTTGGCTTGTGTTTTCGACCATGTTTGCTCCTATATAGTTAGATTTAATTTTTAAATATTTGTGTATACGCGGAATAATAATTTCTCATTCCCTTGCAAAATTAGAGAGAATATAAATTTTAAGTTATTTAAAAATATTTAGATACAGAAAGGGGTGAAAAACTATAAACAGATTATCTAATATAATCTTTTTAGAAGATCTCTTTAAGACGAATGAATAGTTACATTCGATTAATTACTGAATTGCTTTGCCATCATTTTATTTTCGTTATATTTTACCGTAGTTTATTATAATAGGGCGATAATTGGTGTGTAAGTTAATTCTTATTCACGTCATAAAAATATTTAGTTTCTATAAATATTTAGTTCTTACAATCCTATTTTTAAAATCATGCAAGAATAGTTCTTTATACAGAAAACACATGTAATATATACCGAAAACATATGAGGCCAAAGGCTAGGATGTAATTTGCAATTTTTGGAAAGTTCAAAAATTATTTTAAATTAATGTGAATGAGTAATAATTGAAAGTAATATCAGTAAAACTATAATTTTGGTTATAATTGGTGTACTTCGGCAAAGTCTGCCCAATACTTAAATTATGGCAAGTGGGTTTAGTTGTTGTTATGAAAATACAAACGTTTTATAGAATTTCATCAACTTTATCTTCATTCCATATTTAAAACGGAATTTAAATAATGAAGTAGAAAAGCACAAATTTGATATTTCAAAATGTTCTTTCTCTCTTTTAACAAAACAATAGGCAAAACGTTAAATACGTTTTTTATTTTATCTGTTTGAGAGAAAACAATTAATTTATTCGCAACGGCTCAAAATATAAACAACAATGATCAAATAGTGAAACTTCTTATTGACCTTAGTTAAAATATATTCTTTAATACTTGACAAGGCTATGCTAAAAACATTATATATATATATATGTGTATATATATATATATATATATATATATATATATATATATATATATATATATATATATATATATGTAGTATTTTTATGCTCAAAGGTAAAAATGCTCGCCTGAGAATTAAACAAAAACATGCATATTGCTTAATATAAGATTCATGTCTAAATATAATGGATTTGCTTGGTATTCCCACCGCTTGCTAGTTATAGTGATGTTTTTGGATTGTGTTTCTGTCTCATTCGTTACTGGTACTACTTTTCTGTCTAACTCGTTATGTTTTGTATATTTTATAACTGTTTGTTATAAAATAATAATAAATAATAGTTTCTAAATGTTGAGGACACTTAAATTTTAAGTTATAATGAGAATTATCTTAATTTTTTACTTGCCAGAGTATCGTTTGAATTTTTCTTTTATTATTTTTTTTACACGTCAAAAACTCATATTATCGTCTATTACTAGACATAACTTTTGGAATTCGTTTCTGATCTTTATTTTATATTATTTCCATGTTTGTAGTTAGTGACGTCGCCTGCATTTAAAAACTTACACTTGGTAGTTAATATCTCAAATTTTCTTAAATACAAGCTCTATCCATACCAATATTTATTTTTATATGTAGATAATATAGTTAAACAATATAATTTATGTAGTAATTATTTTGGAATAAATTTTATCCTGATAATTGAAATATACCACGTTGCTCTGGTAAGTGATATACATTTCACACTATGAAAAATGTGTTTTCCCTAAGATATTAAGTAGTTAACGTTTAGTTATTTTCTTTCAATTTTTTTCAACTCTTCATGACTAGAATGATTATAGCATTATAATGGTATATAAGTTCTAATTATGAAAACCGATCAAGACTTTTGGAAAGAAATTTCCGTAAATATTTTATAAAGTTGTATGGCGTGACCATAATTTTTTCTCAGTTTTCGAACTCAAAAAGCAATATTAATGAATAATTTACTAACCCAACTTTTTGGGTAAAGGGAAATTATGAAATATGATCTTTGTGTTTTTAGTAAGAAATAATATAATGCTTCTTGTTACTATGTTTCTAAAAGGTATCCTGCTCATGCGTTGTTATATATATATATATATATATATATATATATATATATATATGTAAAATTTATTAATTAAATTTGCCAAAATATTATTTATACATCATAATACTTAATTTGTTGTAATTATACTTCATACCATATTGTTAATATATCGTAACTTTTATTTTTTCAGTTGAATGTGAATAATTTTCAAGTAGTTTATAAGCTGGTCAATCAGTATTTCTACATATAACACATGAAATAAAAAGACACAAGCATTTTGCCAATACTTTTGCTGAATTTATAAGACACTTCAAATTTACGGATACATATATAATCTGTTTAAAAAAGGAAATTCTGCTGAAGTTACACTATAAATCATTAAGCGTCAAGCCTCAATCAAATGATAATAGTGATGTATATATAGTAGTGTATAAATGATAAATATAAATCGTTGTTGTCAAAACCTGTGTAATATACTATCTACATATAAATTTCAGAAATCTTTTGGTACATACAAACAAAGATAAAGCGGAATATCATCAAGAAGGGTTGAGGTGAAAATTCAGTCACAACAAAATAACTATAATGGCTGAAAAATGAAAAAGAAAGTAAACAGAAATATTATATAGATACATCGAGCGTACGAAAAATATTATACTTTGGTATTTTGATTGTTATATAATCGTGTTCCTTATGTGGAAATATAATTTTATTTTATACGATCACTTATGTGAAATTAATCACTTTATTATAAAAATATTCGCTATTTAATTACGTACGTCCATGATAGCAAAATTTCTTCCTTTTGTCTGAATTTTACTGCAAGGTATATCCAAGAAAACGTATGAACTTCCAACGTAAAGTAAGAACTCAATATGTAAAATTTAAATTTTCAAATATAGATTTCGGTATTTTGTATATTGCGTTCCTAGCTTGATTTATATTTTTGGTAAACATCTAAAATAACGTCACTTGCACTTAAAATTCACTCTGAATTTAAAACTTTCAGATAGAGATATTAAAAGCTGTTCAAATCAAATTCTGTGTTACTAACTAACCTCAGAGTTTGATAATCAATTTCAAACCAATCCTAACTGAAATTCTTGGGCCCACACAATAATTCTAAGTTATTTCCTAGGCAGGAACACCTGCCACCGTTTAAACATTTTAATTAAAACAATTAGACAATGAAACGTATTATTACTTTGCTGGTTTGTCAGAGATTTTAAATAACACTTTTAGGTGTAACCCTTCTTTGTTTGGATATATTAGCCAGAAAATCCAAAATTTCGATTAAATTGAAAAAAAAAATTTCTTTCGTTTAGATATAAGATTACTTCCATTTATCATGGCAATGTTATGTAATAAAGTGGAATAAGATTTGAAAACATATAAGTATGAATTAAAATTATTTTGATAAATCAAAATATGCACAATGGAAAGTATAAAAGCGACTCCAGGTAAATATTAAATAGATCGTTCATTCGGATTGTCATGGTACCTAAATTCAGGCTGCCAAACTAGACACAGTTACTGCTGAATATTTCGTACTGAGTAATCTTTTTCTACTATAGAATTATTTACTTTCAACTTAGACTCTCAGTAAATGTCTTAATTTTTAATAAAATAATAGTATAACGGAAAAAGAAACTTCTCTAAATGGTTTTTATCTTTAAATGTATCTCAACCTTAACTAATATATATGATATAAAAATAATTCGTGCATTTACAATATTTTAAGGAAATTGAACTTTGCAACTTAATATCCATAAAGTTTAAAAATATTTATAAATATATCGTAAAACTCATAAGTCCAGTTTTTTGGTGATATCATGTTAAATTTCCATATAGTATCATAATGTTGATAATGGAACTATTGCGAAAATGCGATAAAAGCAGAAAAAAAATGTCGCGCCTTCCGAAGTGAATGTGTTTAAGAGTCGGAAAAAAGACTTACCCTAAAGTTTTCGCATCTCTAATTTTTTGTTTAATGGGATGAAGTGACCGATCGCACAGAAAACGTGAAAATTATGCTTAAAACCTTTTTTGAATGTCTGGCAGATAAATACATCGCTGGGGTCAGAAATTATTTATTCAGGCAAGATGAAGTGTGATTTGTCGATAGAAAAAAAACGAAAAATTATATTATTCATATATATATATATATATATATGTATATATATATATATATATGTATATATATATATATATATATATATGTATATATATATATATATATATATATATATATGTGTGTATATATATTTACACATATACGCTCACACGCGCACGTACACACACACACGCACCCACGCGAACAGGCTCACGCATTTTTGAAAGAAAAATCATTAGACACTTTTTCCAACGCATATTTATCTAAATTCACGATTATTGAAAGATATATTTTCTTGTTTCGTGCTTTTCAGTGAGTTTTTCTGTAGTCGGGTTTCAGTTTTTAATTCTTACTTTTATAACTACTAGTGATAAAAATAAGAGTTAAAAACAAATTGGAGTCAGTCTCTAGGATAAAGAAATGTAAGAAAATAATTTTGTAGTTGCATTTTATCAATTTCTTAATCCCATTTATGTTTTACTGCACCTGCAATCGTTATTATACTCTAATTATTAAATATTTCCTTTCTTCTACAAATAGATCAAACATGCACTTTTAGCCATTGCAACTTTTTATACTTATTTCTCCCCAGACCACTTATTATTAAGTTAAATAAAATAATTCAACGAAGAATGTTAAACAACAATAAATTAATTTATGGTTTTAATAGTGGAGTCTCAATGTCGTTATTTATTATTTTGGAAGCCTTTGCAAAATAGAGAAATCAATCAAATTAGAATTTATTTTGCTCCACAATATTTATGTAACAACAATATTTATATATACCTACATATTAAAGGCATTTCGTTATAGATATCTATGGTATAAGTAATTCGAATATTACATACTATGTAATTCAACACTATCATTTATGACTACAGATAGTTCGATTCAAGAACTTCTCTATTTTCGTCACAACTCTACTTGAAAAATAGTAAGTTGTTAGAACCTTCATAAGGCTTAGCTTACTTGTCGACTGAAAACAAAAGTGTGAGTTATACAGAAGACTGTTTCTTAAAACAGAACATAATCTTTAATATACTTCTCTATACTAATCTTTAATCTCAGGTTATTCGTACGGATTTTATATTAAGCATGTATATGTTGCTAACAATAATTCAGCGATAAATGTATTTTAATTAATAATTTCTAGAAAACATTAATAAAAGTGTTGAAATGGTGCAAATGTTTCAAAGAAGCTTATGAATGTTACGAACAAAAATATATTTTAAGAGATAAGTTTTATTGTTTTCTGCACACCTTTCTCAGGTTTTATAACAATAGTATAATGGAACGTCCCTTATGAATATTAAACTAACATCATTTGATTTTCTTAAATTGATTTAAATCAATATTAATTTAGCGCAAAACAGTATTAATATCTTTTATTTGTAATATTCTTTCACTATGCAATAGCACTCGAAATGAAAAATACGTGAGTAAAAAACCAATTAAAAATACATACGGTTATTTTCCTGAAACATATATTTATTGTGTCTCATAAATTTATAAAAAGAATTGTTGTGGTCGCATAACATTTAACTCATAAGCATATTTTATGCAGTGGAATGCAATTTCATACATAATGGTTACTAATGACTAAATGAAAAGCAATATTTTATTAGGGCATATGGAGGGGTCCAGTTCCTAATCACGAAAACTAGTCAAACTTCGAGCAGAATTGATCAGAAGCGGAACTTTTGGCAATTTAGTGATGTGTACGATCAAATTTCACGTTTAGATTTAAATTATTAATTTATGATTTTTTTGCTTCTCCTGTTTGAATTATATATTGCAGTATACTATCCGTACCTTTATTGTCATTTTTTATACTCATTTATTATCATTTATAAAAAAAATATCCCAAAAATATGCTCTTCCCGTTACAATACTGAAAAGAGGTGAAGTTAAATATCTAAGAATAATGTTTAATAGCGAAACGATTGCAAAATGTCTGCTAACGAATGAATGAAGCAATATCTAATATTTTCTCATGCCAACTGGTTTCTGAATTGGTCACAATCGATCTATAATAAAAGACAACGCTGGCATTGTTCAAACACAAGAATATATGAAAGATCGAATAATTTTGTTTCCTTTGCATTTCAAATAATATTTTTATTTTTTCCTCGAACTTTCATCAACTAAACTTACCTAATATAAACGCGTTTATTTAAAGTCATTTTACATTTTTACAATGCACAATTTTGGGTTTCTAACAGTATACGCGCTATAGTGAACCCCAATGAAGAAAAGTAGAAAGGGTAAGAAATAGGAATTCAAAGGAAAGCCTTGAGAAATACGTAAATAAACTTTCCTCGTAACGATACGCTTACGGTCGTCTGCTACTTACGAGCCCTTTGTGTCTGCAGTTGCTTTCAATAATCTCTGCATGGTGACCGCATGCGGGACAGGTTTCAAGCTTGTCCATTTTCCACTTCACTGCATTACGAGAACGATCTCTGCGATATAAAACTATTTGTTTATATATCATAGTTACAACGAGTATGTACATGAAAAGAGAAAATAATTTGTTTTCTCGCAGGCCCTTGGATGAAGTAATTTTGGATATCATTTTCAAAATATCATTAAGATTTTATTTACTACCTTTCATATTTAAGTCTCGTTTGCAAAATATTAAGCTTCAAACCTTTTGCTGAATATTAATCATAACAGTGGCATTACAATCAAAATTTTATTAGGAATTACTTTTAACACGTTTATGTACAATATCAACAACTTTAAGAGATTACTTTGTCCGTGTTTCAACACATATTATCCTTTTAGAATTATAGTAGATAATCTTCAAATAAAAACCTTTACCGCGGGACGATCTTCCCAGTAAACGTTAAACCTCAAAGCACGCCGTTTCACATGATCCCCGCTGAGTCGCAAACAGGACGTATTTACGAAACATTCCACTAAGCACCTTGCTCTTATTATTCATCTACTCCACCTCTGCCAAAAATTATGTAAGACGACGTAATCCGGTTTTTTCTGTTAAATAATTCACCGTTAGTTCCTAAACCGCACCGGAGCGAAAATCATAATCCTGGCATAGCGAGGGGTTGTTATGGTTCTAGAAATTTTGATATGCAAGTGTAATAGTAATTTTTAAAATTAAATTATTTTTAATATCATTTGCAGTGTTTTTTGATAGATGGGGCTATACTTATGAATGTTTCAAATGTATGCTTGTGCTACAGTTTGATTAATATTTTAATATAATACGCGTATGTTATCTTGTATCTAAACGGTGTAATAATTCAAGTGTACACAGTTAGTGTTTAATATTTTATTTGGTAGTAGTTAAATATAATACTCGCATACTTTTTGTATTTTTAAACCAAAATTGCGCATTGCTCCTGATTCACCAAACTAATATCCATCATATATCATCAATTAAATTACGAGTATAAATACATTTTAATATTGGATGTTTTCACTTCGTACCTGTGGTCAAAAGCACACAACAGCATTTGTTTGCCCATATAAGGTTTTATAGTTCACTATTGTATAACCTATTGTTTCAAAATAAATATACTTATGTCCCTTTATTGGCAGGTAGCCAATATATACGGAAACATAGATCAGCTTGACACCACTTTCAAATGCAGAAATTAATGACAATTAGTTTCATTGAAATTTTTACTATATTTATATTAATAAGACACAACTAATTTAATGAAATACTTCATTATAACCACTCGCGCAACTTAGGAAACGTATTTATATTTGAATATGATTATTATGCCATGTTTTATTATAGGGAAATTGTCACAAAACACAGAGTTTTGCTCCTAGGTTCGTCACCTTTGTAGAAAAGGGATGTTTTGCGAAGAGTAACTCTTCACAAAACATTAAAAAAATACAATAGCATCAAATTTCGAGCCATTTCTTTTTCTAACTATTTTATTTTACACCAAATAACAGAATAAAATGAATTTGTATTTCAATTTGTTAGAGGAGATAGGTGGATAAGTTGAGTTACTTGGGTAAAACGATCGAGGAATCGGGAAAGATTGAGCAGATCGTTGAATTTTGAAAGATGAAATTTTCCAAGATGTACATTCGTGATTTGATTTCTAATATCATTCTTTCTTCATATTTCCAGAATTGCTCTTTAAGATGAAGGAGTTTTGTTAAAAATTAAATTTAGATGAAAGAAGGATATAATGAAAATACCTGTTTAATAAAGTTAGATTATGTTGAGTTTTACGTAATTTATCATATTACAAACACACAAATATATACATATATACTCATACATGCAACCCACTGGTCTTATGCTATTCAAAATAACATTTTAGTAAATGGTCCATTAAAATTTTTGAAAAATCTAATTAAAATTTTTGAAAAGTTTCACCGAATTTTCACCGCCATATTGTCAAAATATTTTTAAAACTTATCTTGCAAGTAAATTTACATTTGTATAAAATAATATTATTTGTTTCATGTAATCTAATACAACGTTTAATACCAACATTATAACTGGTATGTTATGGACAATACATAATTTATAACTTTAATTGATATTTTTTTATTGAAACTTTCATTTAATTACGTGAAACAAATAATGTAACATTCGTTACATTATTTGTTTCACGTAATTATTTAGAGAAGATTAGGTTATTATAAATTTAGACAGATTAATTGAATAAAGCTAAGACATTAAAGTAGCTTTCTTCATTAAATATATAAATACACATGGCTAACTGTGACACTGTGATTCCATATGAGATTACAGTAGTGGGATTACAGTACATATTAAGTGACGACACAAAGCGACAATGAAAATGTCGTAATAAATAAAACGTTTTTAAATTGTGAATGTGTGCTTTACAAAAGTTACTAGTACATAGCAGGATTTTTAATGCCACATGATATAACTTGTTACTAATTAATGTAACATCCTTTTATAAATAATACATAAATAAGTACACAGATTCCACCAGATGTCAAAACAACATATTAAGCCATTGTTCAGATTTGTAATAATGTAATAGCTTTGCCTCTAAATTCTTTTTCTGTTTTATAGAAGGAAGTTAAAGGATTTATTTTTCATATCTTTTTTTAACCGGTAAAAACATACGGTAAATTTTATAATTTTATTACTTTGTGGGACTATACTTTTTTATTCCTTATACATACAGTAATATATAATTTTATTACTTTGTGAGAATAAAACATATTGATTTTTAGGTGTTTCCACTCCATATAATTCAAGGTATAGTTGAAATTCACCATATAGTTGTATCTTAAATCACTCCTAAATTTAAAGTAACTATGTTTGCTTTATTTTTATTTTTACATTGTCTCTAAAAATAACTGTAAACATTGATTTATTATATCGGGTAATCTTCTTGAACACGAATTTTCTTCTAAAAATTAAGGTTTTCCTCCGAAATTATCATTTATACCTCAACTGTACCAAATATAATAAGTAAATTTGGAAAAATTAAACTAACAAACGCACACTATTTACTTTTTTATTAAATAGTATATAAACACACTACAATTTATTCAGCGTTTTTTTATAAATATTTTAATAACTTTTCTCTTAAAAAATAAAGTGATTTACTGATTTTAATGACATGATAACTCGTAAATGTCGTGGAATTATTATGTTAAGTAACAAGTGTAAATAGTTCTATTAAGAATATCTTTTATGTATCCTATAATTTTTTAATTTTTTTCTGAAGTTATCACGTTATCACATCGCATTTGGCTTTCAGTCACTAATAGTAAAAAAATCATAAACTATTAACACTAAAATTTTGCAAAATATAGTAATTTATGATATAGATTTTGCGTTAAATAAAGAGATACAGAGAAATAAAGAAAGAAAGGGAGAGACAGGCTGAGTTCTGCGCATCTTTGAGGAACTCAATACAGTTACAGTTTAATTGAATCCAAACTGTGATAACGAGACGAACGATGTTTATTGAACATAATGTGTAATTGTGGGAAATAGAAATCATGAACTTACAGTTTGGTTAAAACGAGACTTTTATTAGATTAAAACTCTGTGTTTATGAGTGAACTAACTATACACATGAATTGAAATGTATTTAATGTTGAACTAAAAAAAAATAAAAACGTTAAAAAGACAAAAACATTGAAAAATTCTTTAGGTATTTGATGCGGCATAATTTTAATTATCAATTATATTTAATAATTCATTTATGAAAAATGTAAATGAAATATAAAAGAAAATTAAATGACAACATAAGTACATTACTGAGAAAAGTGTTTAAAGAATCCGACAGATAAAATTGTAAATCTAAGGACTAAGAATAATAAACCCGTATATTAGGAGTAGAACTCGCACAGCCAGATTCCGTAGACAATTAGGCCTATATTAATGTTTAAGTAAATATTAATCTATTTACAAGTAATAATTTTATTTTTCAAGATACAAACATGTTACTTAGTGTATTTATTCACAGGCGAAAAAATATCACGAGTTTCAGAAAGAATAATTACTATGGTTTTCCGTTATATTGTAAGTAAATATTCAGTGACACTTTTTTTTATAAATTTTATTTCAACTGTTTCCCAGATGGAAGTTCCTCGCCTTAAAAATATATTACATAAATTCCTAAAATTAAAATTTAAGTTCTTGATCCTTATAAGATTTAAATCAATACTATCATTTCGATCAATACCGCATCGGATACATGAAATGAAAAAAAAATTGAAAATTAAGTTTAGCTGTATGATATTTTTTATATTTCTACAATGAATGATTTCAGAGTAAACTTCCGCAGCAGACACGGATGGACGGAAAGTGAGTAACTTTTAAGGACTTTACTATGTCCTTTCTATGAGATTTTAAACCCTACAAGTAAAAGAGTAGCGAAAAAAGTGTAATTGAAAAAAGGATGATATTAGTAAAAGTGACACTGCTTGGAAAAATTGAGTAGAAATAGTTCAGCAATATTGATAGCCATAAAGCAACACTATTCTGCTTATTTAATTTTTACGACGGCAGGCAGAAACAATCTCCTTCCATTCTAATTCTTGGATATAAACAAGTTTGCAATAGAACTTATTTTACATAAAGTAGAATAAAATTCTCTATAATAGGTGCCTATGCCACCTCCATAACAGTAGATAAAATTTAAAAAAATTGTTGTAAATAGCCACTATAGATACAATTTCTTTTCTCTAATGTATATTAACTCTGAACTCTATGGTTAAAATAATGAACCACACAGGCGTTGGGGAATATTGCTAAAAGGAATACACGTGTACCATTCTTCGCGTCTAATTAGCAATACTAGAGCCAGTTATGGCTGAAATTACACTTCTGAGGAATATAATCTAATCTAAATAACCTTCCTTACTACTAATTTCACGTCAAAAACTCGGAGGAATTTTAGTAATCTTTTTCAGCTGATTTTACAGTATTTTACAGGATTTGACAATAATGATTATATTCATATATGTAAATTTATTTAGATTACTTTGTAATACCTTTAACCTTTCAAAACACCCGGGTTTTACTTAATGAAATATTTAATATAATTACAGTTGTCAAATCAATCTTTCAAGCGTGTACCTATAGTTTAGACCTTTTTTTATAAGAAATGTAGTGTTATGTACTTTTCATTTAAAAAGATATGTATTCTAATTACCAATAAAAAGAGCTTGCCGTATCACAATGATTTTGATGGACTATGGGAAAAATAATAATGAAATAAAAAAGTTATTTATATAAATGGTTTTATTTTTATTTTCTATTGAACACGGACATGCTGTTAATAGAGTTTTTTTTAATATCTAAAAAGAATATACCGAATTTTTTAAATTGTAATTAAATTTATTAAATAATTGAAATTTTATTTTTTTGCTTTTATAAATAAAGAACAAAAATTAATGAAAATAAACGTATTCTTAACATTTATAAATTAAATTGAAGTGAAAAAATCAACACTTATTAAGAAATAAAATAGAACTTTTTCCTAAATTAAGTAAGGAACTTGGAAAAAAATGTTATTTACTGCATTTAACTCAAACTAAACTACGATATTATTTACAAATATACTCAAAGCAATTTGAGCATTTAACTCTAAATTTTAAACAAAAAGGTATTTTGATTCATATACTCGACATCTTCCTTGTTTGATTTTACTAGCCCTTTCCTCTGAATTTTCTCCTGTGTAAACTCTTAAATTTCTCGATGTTAGAGGACTAGGATCAAGGAAAGAAGTTTGATCATTAGAATGCAGCTTTTGATATTCGTTCATTACACTTTCAATTTTAGTTTGTATGTTATGTCGTAAGTTTGGAATCCCTCCCTTCCCCTTCCCCTTCCCCTTCCCCTTCCCCTTCCCCTTCCCTTCCCCTTCCCCTTCCCCTTCCCCTTCCCCTTCCCCTTCCCCTTCCCCTTCCCCTTCCCCTTCCCCTTCCCCTTCCCCTTCCCCTTCCCCTTCCCCTTCCCCTCCCCCTTCCCCTCCTTCCCCTTCCCCTTCCCCTTCCCCTTCCCCTTCCCCTTCCCCTTCCCCTTCCCCTTCCCCTTCCCCTTCCCCTTCCCCTTCCCCTTCCCCTTCCCCTTCCCCTTCCCCTTCCCCTTCCTCCCCTTCCCCTTCCCCTTCCCCTTCCCCTTCCCCTTCCCCTTCCCCTTCCCCTTCCCCTTCCCTTCCCCTTCCCCTTCCCCTTCCCCTTCCCCTTCCCCTTCCCCTTCCCCTTCCCCTTCCCCTTCCCCTTCCCCTTCCCCTTCCCCTTCCCCTTCCCCTTCCCCTTCCCCTTCCCCTTCCCCTTCCCCTTCCCCTTCCCCTTCCCCTTCCCCTTCCCCTTCCCCTTCCCCTTCCCCTTCCCCTTCCCCTTCCCCTTCCCCTTCCCCTTCCCCTTCCCCTTCCCCTTCCCCTTGCCCTTGCCCTTCCCCTTCCCCTTCCCCTTCCCCTTCCCCTTCCCCTTCCCCTTCCCCTTCCCCTAACACCCTCCCCCTCCCCCTCCCCTCCCCCTCCCCCTCCCCTATTTCTTCGTAATTAAATAAATAAAATTTTAAAACAAGTTGGGTATGATACATTATACTTTTTACTCTCTTCAAGATGAGAGCAAATCTCAAACGGTTACCTAATAAATAGTTGCCATCAAAGAAACACTTACCACGACTTTTCGCAAGCTATCATTATCTCTTTACTAGATCTTTTAATAACTTTATATTACGTTTAATGGCCTGAGATTTTATAACACGCTTTTAAACTTGACTCTCTTCATTTGGTATGTTTATATATCCGATGAGCACATTAATTAAAACAAATTTGTTATTTGACTATAACGACTCTGCACACATTTAGGCACATATACACATTTAAGCTTGCATACTGATAAGTAAGAAACAATTTACATATATTAATATTCTTAACCATATTGATATATTTCCAGGCAAAGTAATATAGGAAAGAAAAAGTTATTATAATTAAGATATTTCTATTTTTGCATTTTGCTGACGAAATTACTTTTTAGACGAAAGTAATTTACGAAACTCCTGTTAATTGATTTATATATCACCAATGCGGGTAAAATTAAGGTACGAAAGGGATGTACCGAGACATATGTGAGTTAGACTTTGAAATAAATCATTTGTTACACGCGGATCAGTGTATAAATTTTGATTGAAGCAGTGTAATAACACTGCCTGAATCAAACCATTTCCGACTTTCATCCGCCGCCCTGATTTTATCCTCGCTTGAATTATAATGGGTCTACCTATACTGGTTTATTTTTTCACTGTTCATTGATTCGCGCTGGCATTTAGAATTTACCAGTTTGGACGTATTAAAAGCTGCAAGTAATGAAAGCTGCGGGACAGTATCATGAAAATCTCATTTTTTAAATTGTTTGAATGCGTTAAAGGCAAAGAAAGCATTGCTCGTTTAACATATGTATATATATATATATAAATATATGTGTATATATATATATATATATATGCTGAGAGGGACTGAATACACTATGGAACGGGAGAAGCAGAATCATTTTTCAAAACAATAATATATTGCCTTTGTAATCAGGTGTGGGGTGTCATAAAAAAATAAAAATTCGTGTTTCGAAATGATTTATCTCACTAATTTAATAATATTATTTAATATAAACGCATAAAGCAATTTGCATGTGTAAATTACTTCAGATTAATTAATAACGGAACCCTACAAATATAATCTGTGTTTCATAAACCTGATAAAAGAATTAACGATATTAAATTACGTCAAAACCATGACACGGAATTTAACGGAAAATAATTTCAGTACCTTCATGACGACGTAAACTGGAAAGAAAGGTTATGTAAATATTTATCCAATTTTATTTTATTCAATTATCTTTCACAAAAGTGTGTCTTACGTGCAAGTTCTAATGGATTTTCAAAGTTGTAAACTCTTGGAAGCCATTTGTTTCTGAATAAATTTAATTTAAGGGCACATTTTGACATTTTCTCTTTCTCACCGCTGGTTCGGTTTGAAAATCTTTACAAAGTTTGCAGTTGTTGTTGCAAATATAAAAGACTACTGTCTTTGTGATTATATTTTTAAATTTATTATACTTTAATGAATTAAATAATCGAAAGGTTACGATTTTTCCAATGATTTCTACTTATTTCAGTAATTTTTTTCATCTAGGTGGTGAATTTAAGTAAAAGAATTTGAAAGTAAAAACAGGTCTGATGTTTTCTGTTTTATATAATGTTCTTTAAATTGGAAACTTTTGAGTTATTACAGTCTTAACTCGTTTAATTTTTTTATTTAATTATGCTTTAACCTACAAAGATTTAATATGTAATTTTGCACTACTTGCCAAATGGAATAAATAGAATAAAAGGCGAGGAAAGTGATAGGGAAACTATGTTGTTTTGTAATGGGACTCTTAAAAATATTTTTAAACTCTTCCAATTTAAGTAGGCATAATTTATATTGGAACTACAGAAATTCCAAGCAGTTTTGCTTGATAAAATTTGTAAATGTTATGTTTTTAGGATTTCATAAAAATTTAATGAAAATTAGATCCAAATGTTGTACTCCTCATGTAATTTTAGGAGTAAATAAAGGAGAGTTTGCGATTTATGCATTCAAAATGGGAAATTAATTAAAAATAATATATAAGATATTTTATATTTTAATAATAAATAAGAACTAACTTTTCGACATCGATTTTTCTTCGTTACTATCTGCTAAAGCTCACATCAATACTGAGGCATCAGTTTTAAAAATCTTTAAACTAAGTGAGAAATTCCTAACTAAATCAAATGAATCTTCTTGTGATGAGTAGTAAAACTTCATAAAGAAACCCATCTTATCGACGTGATTCTTAATTAAACTTCAGGTGACATATTCATTTCCAATATACTATCGTTTTCAATAGTAAGGAGACCATACAAATGGAAAATATTAGTATTTGTACAAATGGAAAATGTATACATTTTATTGATTGAAGCACAAAATGCTGTTAATTTTGTTTCCGTGGATGAATTATAACAAATTTGGTCGTTTAAAATTATTAAGTTACCATTAGGGCATTAATAAAAGATACAAAACAAATCGTCAGATTGATAAACACAATCCAATAAAGCAGAATTAAAATTATGTTCAGAAATATTTATCAAAAGTAACTATGAAAGAAGTTGGTTTGTACAAATTGTCTTTCAATTATAATGATATAGATATATGAATCCTTTGAGCAGAAACTTAATATATTAAAAAATTGATTACTAAGTTCTGTCAATATATTTTAGATGATTCGATTATTAAGATTAATGCAATAAAGTTGAACTTGCGTCAAAAGTTTATTCAATATCTTTTAATTTTTAATTATTATCACTCGGAATTATTTTTGTTCTATCGGCTACTTAATTATGCAAAAATTAGACATGTAGGTTATATATATATATTTATATATATATATATATATATATATATAAATGTATATATATATATATATATATATATATATATATATATATATATACATATATATATATATATATATATATATATATATATATATATATACACATATATATATATACATATATATTTATCAACAAAAATAAATAAATAAAACTCGTGATATATAAGTAAAAAATTAGTTAAGTTTTTTTACTCATAAAAATAGAAATTAAGAAAAAAATAATTGGTCATAGTTTAAATGATGGGCAATGCCAAATCGATAATGTTATTATTCATTAAATTTAAATCTTTAATATTTTTCAAAAGGATATTACATTGCTTTGTGATATCAGTTGTTGCATATTGGCTTTTATTAAAACTCGTAATTTATGATATAACTAGTGTAATGTTTCTTTTGGTGAGAAAGCTCCAAGCTCGTATCTATTCACATAAAATATAGTATCATATAATCATATACGTATAATCAATAGCCATATCGGAAAATATATGCTCAAAAAAGCGACCACCTCGCAGAAGATGCCATCCGAGGTAAAAAAGAAAATTACAGATTGGACTTTTGATGTAGATCTTTATCTAAAATGAAGTAAGAATTCTAAAATATATAGCTCACCATTAAACTGACTATGGTGCAAGTTACCAACTTACATATCGAACAATTTATAATATGGTATTTTTATATTGGTATAAAAACCAAACATGTTATTAATAAATTATACATTTACAATGCTTATTTAGATTTTTCCCAAAAGTTACAGTATCCCTTTTTAAACAATAAAAGCTGTTAATGCGGATAATAAATAGACTTTATAAAATTTTTGTAAGAATATTGTAGCTAAATTATTTTAATTATAAAAAAAATATTATAAAATACCTTGACAATGCGTGCACAGTGACCGAATTTCTTTGAACCTAAGAGTTATATTTAAAAATATGTTTTAAGATCTAGTTTCACTTCATGATGTTGCCCCATTAGATTTCTGTAACGTAAGGAAGTTACTTTGTGCGCATTCCGAGATGCAATTTGACTGTTGTTTTAAATTATAAATGCTACTTCAAATCCCACTGTCTCAGGGTATAGTTAAATTTAAAGTAGTTTAATATAGTTAAAGTAGGTATTTCCCATTCCTGTTATCGAGAACAGGTTTAATATTTTTATCAACTAACTAATCATAGTGCGGTGAAGTATTTTGTAGTTTACTTAGGATTTCGATTTCTTATTTTAGATTAAGTGGCTTTTTTGATGTTCATTAGTTAAAAGTTACTTCATTAAAAACAAACCTGATCATACAGGAGCATATGCAGACTTACGTAAGCAATTTCAGCGACTGAGGCTTCTAAAACCGAAACCATTTTGACAAACATTTTTACAACCCTCACTTAACGACGCACAGGTGTACGTTAAATTATTCTATGTTATTAAACAAGCAGAAATATCTTCAAAATTGGTTTATATCTATTTTTAATCGCAGAACAAATTTCTAAATTTAGAACGCAACTGAAATGAAAATGGTTATGACTATATTGCGATTAGTCAATAGTCAGCTCTATTTATATTTTTACTCCTTTTTAACCGACTTCAAAAAAAGGAGGAAGTTCTCAGTTCTGCGATAATTATTTACAAAGTAGACCGATTTCGATAATTACTGTTTTAATTTGAAAGAGGGTAATTTAGAGGTGGTTCCATAAAATCATTATGATGATCTGATGATAAAGTCCAGAAAGAAACTATGGAAATTCTTAACGAATGGCAGTAAATCTACTCAAGATGTTTGCTATGGGTAGTTGTTATTTTGCAAAGTAACTACATAACTTACAGATGAAGGTCTAATGATAAGTTTTGGATAAGAATAATGGAATTCCTTAACGGATGTTAGTAAATCAACCGTGATTAAAAATCTTTGCTACTAGTAGTTATTATCACTAGTCAAGGCCTAATTATGAGTTCTGGAGATGAACAATTAAACTCCTTAACGAATGTTAGTAAATCAAATGTATGTCAACATATTTACTACTGGTAGTTTTGACTTTGCAAAATAACTACACCATCGACCGTATCAAGGTCTGATAATGCATTCTGGAGATGAACAATGGAACTCTTTAATGGATATTAGTAAATCAACCGAGATTAAAGGTATTAGTTACTATTAGTCGGTCAAGTCTGGATCTGATGATGAGTTCTAGAGATGAACAATGGATCTCCTTAACGGATGGTAGTAAATCAAACATAATTCAAGATTTTTGCTACTGGTAGTTTTTACTTTGCAAAATAACTGCACCATCAACAATACTGGGGTCTGATGATGGGTCCTGAAAGTAAATAATGCAACTCCTGAAAGGATAGTAGTAAATAAATCGGTATTTAATAAATTTGCTACTGTTTAGTTGTCACTTTAGTTATTAGTGCTTAAAATCTGATATTTGATTTTGGATGTGGAGAACATAGATCCACAAGTGTCAGTTCTTACTTCACAAAATCAGATATTGGACATCGAATATAGAGAACGGAACCTCAACGACCAAGAGCTCATCACTCGAGGCTACAACTGTCGCTTCATTTTTGTGTGTTTTTAATAACAATCATTGGAAAAAGAGGAAATTATTGATGTACTAGCCTTTGCTCGTGACTTTTAATAATTATATAATATTCTAAGAAAATAATTAAATGTTAGTTATAGTTTGATGATTAACATTATTAATAACTAAAAATTCCAAAAAAAAATACCTTTTCAAAAATCTACTTCAAGAAGAAGGTACTAAAAAGTAAAAAATATTTAACTCAAGATAGATACCTATTTATTCGCAATAAAAAACTATGTTACTTATTTTTGAAGTCGGTGCCAGCACCATTGATCACAACAAATGTAAAATTTTATATTGTAAATACGTTCTTTGTGAACCTATTTCATATTATGAGTACAACAGAAGTTAACTTTTTGAAATTTACACTATAAATTAAATAAAATTATTAGTTTTGTGTAAGTTGGTCGAAAGTTGTTGGTTATTTGAAAATATAACCTTGAAAATATGTAACTTTTTTTTCGAATAAGTAGATACGTATTTTGAGTTAATTACATTTTGTAACCTTAAATACTCTTTAGACGCTTAGGTTGCTATCTGATTGCGACGACTACGTAAAAAAACTGCATAGTGACTATACTTTAAGCATTACTTATGCTTAAATTTATAATACGTGTATATTATTCACGCTGCTGGCTGTGGAAAAAAACTATACTCCAAAATAAAGAACTAAACATTTTTCTTGCCTTACCCGTCTCTGCTCATCTTCGTCATATCCCGTTTACATACCAAGCTAAATATTCTATTGATTTGCTATTATTAATATGTTTCTGTTAAATGGATTTTTCTTTTTTGTCTTTCATGTACAACGTTTTGTAGTGCTACCTACTTTCAATGTCAACGTTTATACCTTTTCGCTTGACTTTGAGCAATTATGATAAAATATGTAAGTAAGATGTAACATGTATGGGGTTCACTTGTTGTTTATTAAATTAAATAAATTATTAAAAAAATATTTTAACACAATATCATGATACAAACATCTTCATTTGAGTCGCTTCGATGCTTCCTCTACAAAATGAAAAACTATTTACTCATAGCCTTTTAATGGTTTCATAATTTTGTAGTTAATAATTTAGCAATTATTTGAAACATGACCACTCAGTTAATTGGATACTATTAAGTAGCAAAACGACGTAAAAAGTAAAACTTCACATTATAATTCTTCATAATAAAATAATGCATAACATAAAAGGAAATGAAAAGCTAACAAGTATCACCTAAGAAGCAATGCGTGGGAATTTCGTCCAAAACCTATCCAAAAGCTTTCTTCTAAAAAGACAAATCGATTAAAAACATCTGTTTGAACTATGGGCTGAGAGAAATATTCCACTTCCTTTCATCTCGTTAGTTGTAGGCGTTCAAAAGTACTTCTCTATTAAACCCACTCAAATTTACGAAAAATTCAACTTTATCACGGTGAATGACCTTTTACATACGATTCTTGTTGCCAAATTAATAAGGTGGAGGTCTGTAAAATTTCAAGTGACTATCTAAATACTTTTTTAAATAATAATAAGAGAAACTGATACGCAGAATGATACATATACTCAATTAAGTTTTTGAAACCAAAATGCTTTTATGCATGGATGATTTTAAGATATACTAAAGTTTTTGAAACCAGAATGCCTCCATTAATTTCTTTCAAAACATAAAATGGTAATAATAATTTAAAGTAAAATCGACTAAATGACAATTAATTTATACTTCCCTTAATTTTTTGCAGCTAAGTTATTGCATAAACATTTTTTCGGTAATATATAGGTGCGAATATAAATTGATAGTGTGGCAGGTTCGAGCGTGACAAGTATAGCAAAACTATACTCCGAGAGTTTTTTTCAAAATATTGTTCGTATTTGCAAGGAGATGGTATGAGAAGATATAATTTTAACCGTTCATGCGATAAAGAGAGGAAAATTAGATTGTAAAAATAATTTCGAACCTCATTTTTCTTATAAAACATTTTAATGATTTTTTTTATAAACAATTTTCAAATAATCAAAAATAATATGCGTTTTTCCTAAATATATGCGTATATTCAAGAAAAAATTATTCATAATAAAAATATATGGGTTGCTGCTTTTCAATACTACTTATATTTTACTGCAAAAAAGATGAAACATTTAAAATAAAATTAAGAATGAACATTAATTTTCTTTCAATTCCAGGTCCTTGGTTTACATAGTTTGTAATATTTTTAAATATCTCAAAGTTAAGGACATGGTTCAAAAATTGTGTGCATTTTCTTCTCATGAAATAAAATTAAGTTGTGTCTTATCCGTCCTTATATTTATACACGTACATACACACACACACACACACATAAACGCACATAAATAAATATATATATATATATATATATATATATATATATATATATATATATATATATATATATATATGTATATATAAATATATATCCCTTTTAGAGCCATGGTTTTTTACTCATACATACTTAAAAATGCCAAAGAAATCTTTTGTTTTTGATGTCATTTACCCTTGTATCGAAAAAAAACTGTCTCTTCCAAAAATTATCCACTTTAATATTTTTTCCGTGTTTTCATAATAAAAACTTGTGCAAGGATAATAGAATACAAAGAAAATTATGAAAATATACATTGTGAACAAAAATTGTAACAAAAACTGAAATCAAAGTCACATCGTATTGTCGCAGTCCGGTAAGTCCTCCATATCAGCAAAATAATTGTTATCGTAACTATTATCACTATCACTCAAAATTTGCATTACGTCAAATTGTGAGAGCACCACAATGTCACTCTCACTATCACTTTCTTCACAACTTGGATAACAATCATTTTTACTTCAATTATTTTCGTATTCCGACATTATGGGTTAAAAATTATCTTTTTCTGAATCCTTTTTATATTGTAATTATTAATAATATTATAATTTGGACTTTATGTAACACGTAGAAAGATAAAAAATTAGCAATGCCTACGAGCGACCTCCCCTATCGCGCGCTAAACAGCAACTGATTTTACCAGCGCCATCGCGCTCGTGGTAATTTTAGTTAGTACGCCTACGAGCGCGTACTAACTAAATTTACATATATATAAACATGTAATTTTCGGGTTCATTTTTATTTACCACGTGAAACTAATAGATACTAACTGATAGATGCCACTGAATGACTATGGAAACTATATTCTATATACCTGAAAAAAAATTCAAAGAAAATTTCAGTGTAAATATTTTTAGATTTCGTGTACATTTTGAAATTAAATCATTATTTTCTAATGTAAACGATTCATTCGCACCTGCGTGGATATGTGCATGCATGTGTTCGGACTTGCGTGCATACAGAGATGCGTGCTTGTTTGCGTAGGTGCAAATTTACATGCGCGGCTGTGTTTGTGCCCATATCTATGCGGCTTGTGCCCATACCTAGATGTATGGGCTTGCGTACCCACGTGTTTGCCAGCAACCGAGTGTGCCAGTTTGCGTGCGTCCGTGTGTGCTCCATCAATTTCTCGACTTATTTTAACCTTGAGGAAAGTTGATAACTAGCAGTGGTAGCTTAATCGAAAAAATTATCTTTTTTATATCTATTATATTTTTTAAATGCCATCTTTTAAATGATAAATTAAAAAAGGTAAATATGCATCTGAAAGCATTACATATACATCTAAAATAATTACATGCAAATTTAATGCTATATTTACATCAACTGAATTTCAAAATATTTACATCAACTGAATTTTAACCAAATTTGTTGGGCATGCAATGGTAAAGAATTATAATTCATAACAAAAATTTTTAATAAAACAAAGCGCACTGTTCCAGTTATTAAGCGCTAAAGTAATTTGTAATTAAATTCATAACAAAATATACGTGATATGACGTAGATATATATATATATATATATATATATATATATATATATATACGCGAATATGTATATGCGTGTGTGTATGTATGTATATATACATGATTGTATGTGCTATAAAATTACCCATAAGAGTAGTAAAAAATTAAAAATGACACGTGGAAGGTAGTTAATTTTTTTTAGTTTTTGTCATACTTTTTTCAGAATAACAACATATGCGGCTATTAACTGCGCGATGTACCTCGGAGACCCGGTTTCGATTTCCGGCTGCTTGTCGAGTGGGGTTGGACTGGTGTTCTGGTTTGCTGTACTATATTGCTCTCGTAGCAATAATTTCGCCACATGTATTTATTAGATTCATTAAAATACATTAATAAATAAATAAATAAATAATATGTTGCTGCCTAAATATTTTTATTACAGATTTTTAAATTTCTGGACTTGTAAATTTACTCCACTGAAAGAGAATAAAGAATTGTATTCTATGTATAATGGGCCCATATTTAAGGTCATGAAAAATATAAATTTTTAATTAATTAAATAATTTTAAAGTTTTGTTTCTTTTAAATAAAAAACGCTTTAAAGAAAATATAAAAAAAAATTTGGGATGATTTAATCGTATTGACAACCTAGAGGAAAAAAAGAGTTCCAAAAAGTAAACATAAAAAGAAATAAATAAAAGAGAATAATTATACGATCCAGATATTTGTAAGTATATATTGTTGAGATGCTTTATCCATATTGACAATCCAGGGGACAAAGTTTCATAAAGGACACATAAAACGAATGAATAGAAAAAAAACTTGCACTATTACGAAATTTTAAAGTAAATGAAATAAAATAACGCATTGAAAAATTTAGAAATGTAAGTAATATTAAAACGTAAAAGGGTTGAAATCAGAAATGTATGTTAAGTTTGGAAATCATGATTGTTCATTATTGACGTCTACCCATGTAGATATGTAATTAAATATTTCAAAGGTAACAGAACTACGAAAATTAACGTTCATATCCATACAAGCCGCTAATTGATCCTCAATCTTAATTAAGGACCGCGACAGTGTCTTGTACGAGTTGTTACGAGTTACGAGTAATAAAGTGTCAAAACCGTATTATCATTAGTCGTCTTGTTACAAATACACTCGCATAAATTAAAATTAAATACCGATACCAAATAATCAAGCATTTCGAATTTATACTAGTTTCGAAACTTTCAAACGAAACTTACGTTATCCTGATCTAATTAGGAATCTAAAATATACACATATACGAAATATAAGATATTTTATTACCCTAATGTAATTCGTATAAGATAAACTTGGAAAATAACTCAGCTTAGTGTTATTTTCGAACGATTCAGCTCAAATTAAAAAGTGACAGATTGGAATTTTCTCTTTTTTGGACTTTCACTACTAACGAATAATTTATTTATGTAAACAAATAAAGTGAGTTCTATAAAATTAATTCTAAGCGATTAATTATAATACATTAAATTCATAAAGTATGGACCCGAGTTATTATTGTTATGCCGGATGTTTCAAATGATTAATGGTCCCACTGTCATGAGCATAGAAAAGACCATGATTCAAAGATAACACTGTAAGGTTTGACTTTAAAATAAAAGGTTAAACTTAAATTAATCTTTTCTTTTAATTGACACGTTACCTTCAACTTATCGATCTAGGCTTTAATTTAAATCATTACTAAATGTCTTCACTAATGTCTGTAATTTAAATAATCTACACAAAAATTTCGGACAAGTTATAGTCCCTTGTGTACACAAGGATATAATAAAAGTCACATTGATATAATAAAAGAAACACTTTTGTTTGTTTCGTTTGTTCATTTTAGGAATTGACCTAAAAACTACTAATCCTATTAACATGCAACTTTTCCAATATGATAGTTTATAGATTTTAAATTGTTATTACACGTGATGTAAAATTTTTGAGTTATAATTAACAAAGTCAACTTGGTCAGAGAAAAGGTCACAGGTCTGTACATATCGTATCATTTATACACTAATTCTATGTTGAAACTTATATAATATCATAAATTTAGAGCTTAAAATCCTGCAAAAAATACGTATTATGGATAAGCTACAGTAACTGCTTTTATATTTAACTCTTGAGAGGTTCGTGGATCTGGCTCCGGACCGAAGTAAAAATCTAAGCGCCAAAAATTTCGAATGAATTTATGCAATTAATATAATGGAAAAGCGACTTGTGATATTTGTTATACGATCCATAAATAAATCTTGGCTCATATTAAGCAGCTCGGCAAAGTTATTTATTTTATGTGACGTAAATATTTCAATTCTATCGACTTTCGTTGTCGTTTTTCGGCTATCGCACGGTTTCGGCTACACGGCCTCTGTTGGAAACGGAAAAATTAATCTGAAAAGTTTTAGAAATACGTGTATGCATTATTTTACATTCAAATAATTTACATTTATTAAATATTGCGATTAATTACTGCATTTTTAATAATTTGGAGAATTGGAATATTTACTTTTTTATACGAAAAGTCTTAGCTTGCAAATGGTGAAAATTATTCTGTTTCAGTTAAATTTTTCGACTAAATTTGAGTTTAAATAACAATGTTTGATTGAAACAAAATTTTAACAACTTGTTTGCAGAAAATAAGCGAATGTAATTATTATTTTTGTATACTTTTTGGTATTATTCTTCACGCGGAGTTTTAGAAAAACGGAACTTTCCTTGTATTACAAACCAGTATTACAAACAGTGCATTCACGAAAGATATTTGTTTGCACTTCCTGAGACAATAATTTTTACCTGATGCGTTATAAAAAGTAAAACGCTCATAGGTTACTTTTAATGCGTAAACTTATATTACTACTTTGTTCGAATTATGCCTTTCGAATCAGAACCAAAAGAATTCAAAGTCTAAGTGTGCTGTATACTATAAAAACAAATTTATGGCGTTTTACAACGAATACGATAGCAAAATGACGTATGTAATATAAATGAGTAACTCTATGTGACTCTAAGCAATACATTTATTCTTTTTATACAATCGGAATAAAAGGTTTATATTTCAATGATTTCAATCACTATTTTACCGCTGGTCTTTTACCAACCCACTATCGTTAAGTTACTGGCTCAACAAACGCATATAATTTAGAAATGTTTTAATGAATTGATTATTATTAGACTCACTATATCTATGTATGAGCTGATAGCTCGCATAGTATGATAACATGAAAATGATCGTCAGTGTTTTTCAGATTTAAAATTGCAATTTATATATATATATATATATATATATATATATATATATATATATATATATATATGTAGTGCATAAATATATATAAATGTATGTGCGTATTGAAATATAGTTCTAATTTAAAGTTTTTATTAAGAAACGAAATAAAAAATATTGACTATGTAGTGGGAAAAGTCATGATAATACTATGTATTGAAGAATATCAATCGACTTATAGCACGTTTAATAGAACCTTGAGTAGTGAAAAAGCCAATATTATCAAAAAGATACAAAATAGTCTTTGTTAAAATTCAAATTAGTTTTAATGGAAAATTAATACAAATTCGGTTTTCCTATATTTTAGGTAAAATCATAAATAGCTAAAGATAAAACAGAGGATATAATAAAAAAATAAATACTACTTCACTTTTTATTTCGTGTAATTAATAATTATTTATTTGATAAATAAAAAAACGGATGAAAAACACAGGAAATTGTGATCAGATAAATATAATTTTCGTTTTACCTACTTAATAATCCGTGATTATTTATGTGTCGCATAATTTATTTTTACTTCTAGTTGTAGTTTACTCTCTTAGGGATAAATACATCATCTACATGTATGTGTAGGATGTATGGACCTCCTTTTTAGCACCTACTAAAATGCACTAAAAGAATTGAATTAGTATCATTTCCGAATTATGTTTTGAGGCAAAAAAAAATAATTTTCGATATTATTGAAAGACATATTTTGGAACTAAGCATTAGCAAGATTTGCTAACGTAAACAGATTCCTGTTCTGGAATACGAATAATTGCAGGAAAAGTAACAAATGGATGTGTTAATTTTTAGGGTTCCGTAACCAAACTAAAAACTCTTATTATAGTTTATCTATGTTCATCCGTATGTCACGGCAGTTTTACTTGCAGAATATTAGTACTGTAGCACTACGAGTCTGAGGCCGAAATTTGGCATTGTTATACACATTTATAATGCCTACAAAGTTATCAAATAGAATCTTTAAAAAAAATTCCTGGGGTCTTCCCCTACATATCATAGGGGATGATTTTTTTTCATATGCTCCATTGTATAGAGAAAAATATGGTGACATCAACTTCGAATATTTAAAAGTATTAATTATTGTAACATATATAACGAAATTAAAAGGAAAATTACGACGCCTAAATAGGTCTTAATAATTTGCCAGCAATAGTCGATCAAGGATGAAGGATTTGCAAAATGTTCACAAAAAGTAATTTTGGATTTTATAATGTACATTTATAAAGTCTGTGAATGATATCTTAGGCAACGTGTTTATACAGTCATGTTGTAAAAAATAATATTATGTGTAAATTATTTAATAGAATACTACTTAGGCTTAAATGTTATATGCGCCAAAGTCGTAGTGCGAGGTATTCTCGTACTTAACGAGTATTCAATTTTATTTCGATCAACTATTATCTACAAATTTTTTGGACCGTTTATTTTTCTATTTAACCATTTCATTATTTATTGAAAAAATACCTAAAACAGTTCATGCATAAATTTCAGTTTAGAATCTAAGCCACAATTTAAATCAACATATCCTAAGGAGCGTCACATTCACTTACCAGAGCTCACATATTAAGGCCGGAGGTGCGGAATTAAACGCACATGAAAGAAAATTTACCGAGCTTCTGGAGAATTCAGTTTCAAACTCTCGATTAAGCATTTTTTTACGGGTCAACTACACGTTGTAAGAGTATATAAGATTATATATAGTATTTCTATTTAAACTGTTAAAGATATCAATAGTATTGTTTAACATGTGAATATATTGCCTATATTTTACGTGCGTGAAGTATCGTAATATTCTTAATATTGTACCAACCTAGAACGTTCATGGATTTATAAATATACGTGTTTATTGTGCGCACAGTTGCGCGAATGTGTGCGTTTGCATATGTATCGATATATAAATAAATCTTAGCTATAAATTTGCTGTTAATTATGCTTGTAATGAAACTCCACGGATAGTGCTAATGCCCTTTTATATAGAATAAAATTAATAAAATTAATTATTTATATGGTTGGTCCATTGTTTCTTTTTCTGTAAATGGTAGCTATATTTCACTTTAATTTATCTGCTCATAGATAATTTGTATTAATATTTAAACCAGTTTGGTGAACGCTGAATTCACCATTTAGTGTTATTAATACAAATTATTAATTTAATATTAATACAAATTATTAATTTGCTATTCATATTGTTACTTATAACTGTTATGATTTCTTCAAAATTTATGTAAAATAAAACTTATCAAGTACAGGCACAACTCGCATTACGAAGGTTTTCTACGCACTTAGACATATATAAATATTTGAAGGCGTCTAGAATTTCTTTTGAACTATTTTGAAATATTAATAATATTTTTCATCATGTAATTTATCGCCTGGTGTTTCTTTCATAGACTTAAAAATATCGTGAATAACTCAAAAATGATGAGATTTAGAACATTGACAGTTTCTGGTAAAAAGTAATTACGACTGTGATAGTTTCAATAATTTGGTAGGGAAAGGGATATTTTTTCTTAGTATTTTAATAGTAATTCTAGAAAAATCTTACATAAAATTCTAAAAAATTTCTATGATTTTCTTTTTGATATCCCACATAATTTAAATGATTAAAGAAAACATAAGTAGTCACGGGGATTGTTGTAAGTGAAAACTTAATATTAAAAAATAACAGTGGTTTTACAAAATTTAATAGAATTTCAATTTTAAAATCCATGACAAAAACTTTATCGAACAATTAGAAATCAGTTTTATCATGATAGTAAAATTACTCGTAAGTCAATATGAAATACTCATTACATGATCTATTGAAGAGATCAAATATTAAGAAAATAAAAAATAATTAATATAAAAATTTAAAACACAAATTTTGATAAATATATTTGAAAATAAATGCTTTGTTTCTTTTATCCATTTTTCCATATAAAAATATTAGCATATTTATTACTCACTGTTGTCCTGCACAGTGATCCTACAATTTAACAATTAAAATATTAATCAAACTAAAACGCAATTTAAACCATGCATAGTATATACACATTAAACTTTCCACGTAGTCAATTTAACTTTAATTGTATAGATACAACACTAATGTTGCACAATACGTCATCCTTGTAGCTACAGATATACTGCTATTACACCATGCCGGTGATGCGAACTCTCAAGATTTTACCCATCCAAAAATCGTCGAATGCGCACATCATGCAGTCTGTTCGGGTATGTACAATATGTTGGTGTAATTATGTGTGAATAAGTTTATGACTAAATTTAGAGAGAAAATTTCAATGCATCCAACCTGGTGATGTATGTGATTAAAACCGCATATAAATTTTATGAAAAAACGGGCTCTCCGGCGTTGTTTTAGCAGTTGAAAAGTGGTAATTAAATAACATAAAGTTAAAGAAAATGTAATAGCATTACGTATATTGGAATTATTGATTTTTATAAAAGATTTAAAATAAAGTATTGCAGAGGATAAACGGGAATTGATTAGTGTATTATTTGATAATATTTAGAGATTACTAAAAATAGCGAGTAAAAGATTCTTATTAATGGAGAAACACTGATGTTTACCTCAATCCAATGACAGAGATTGATAAGAAACTTTGACAGGGTTGATAAGTATGCAATAATTGAATATTTTGGCGTTAATTTTGTAGAAATTTATTATTCACAAATAAGTGAAACTACGTGATGTAGTATTATTCTAACTTCTTTAAGTTCTTTACCCCGACTAAGATTTCGTTGCATGATAACATCTTCAAGTGGGCTATTAGCAAATGTAGATTTTGTAGCGTATCTTTAGTAGGTAGCACTTAGATAACTTAAATATATTCGACATGCAGACTCAGTTTTTTACTTTTGAAAAAAAACATAGAAAAGCACAGGCGCGCGTCAGTGGCGCGGCGCGTTTCAATGCCTGAAAGACACCCGAACACACACGTCTCAATGCCGAAACAAGAACGCCTTAACATCCACATAGTAAACGATCTGTATTCACCCATCTGCGAAGACGTCCTCTAAGGATTTCGTAGTTAATCAAGTAATCCTTATAATTTCCCATTAAATCTTTTGAAATAAAATTATTATTTGGTTCACCATTCTCATTTTAAAGCCACGTTTGCGTTATATTGAGCTTCAAAATGACATTAAACGTATACTTGTACTTCTATAATTTAAACATGCGATATAATTTACAAATTTAATAATTAGAAAACATTTACATTTTATTAGAATTTGGATACAAAGTAGAAAAATATTTTTAAAATAATTCCAAAATAAAACTTAGAATTTAGTTAAAGGAAAATGTGTTTCCAATAACTCACAAAAACATAATTTTTTTTTTAATTTAGGTGTGATATTGCAATTGAAACTTCAACCAAAAGAGTACACAATGCCATATAATTGAAAATAAAATATATGTATATGTAAATATACCTCTCACTCTAATGTACAAAAAATTAATAAAAATAAAAAAAAATGTTTTCAATTCGTCCGTAATCGCCAACCCACTTAACGGGGTTGTAAAATGTATATACAACTCCAATAAATTGTTGGAGTAGTTTAGTAATAATATCGTTATTTAAAGTTTTATTTTATTATTTGTTCATTAAAATTTGCAATTCCAGACTCGAAATTCTGAAAAATAACATACTTAGTGTTTAAGAAAAGTACTTAAAAATAATAACTTTAAGTCAAGAGTAGTTTATTAAACCATTTTTTGCATTTATCATAATATCCGGAAACTACTTTTTTCTAAAATGTCTGTTCTCCACTTCAACGTTGTAGATATGCATTAGCAATTTTTAATATATACAACCGAGAATATGTAAAATTAAGTATATTTATCATCATTGAAATTCGTAGATTTATAAATAATATATTTTAATAATTTTATGTAAATATAGCTATAGCGCAGTCAATGTCCAACAACGTACCGGCAACAATACAATCTGCTAGAATACGATAACGACTGGCTGCAGTAACACGATGCTATTAGGAATAATTGCAACCGCGCTCAGGTAGAATATTGCAACGCATTGACACAACAAACTGGTTAGGCCAGATTAATCCGTGGTATTGCCACAAACAGAGCTGCATTGTGAATCAAGTAATTGCATTGTGTGATTAAATACAGTTTCATATTTGACAGAATCTCAACATATTTTATATTATTACAAGAATATTTTTAAATACGATTTAAGATATTAGCTTGTAAAAAGAGATTGGTATTGTAATAAATTACATTTTATACTCTTTTCTTTCCATGTTAGTTGCGGATTATTTCCAAAGTCTTGAAAAGAATAGTTCATTTTCCACAAAATTGGGTGATTCATGAAAAGGCGATATTAAGTCTAATAATATGAAATAGGTACAAAAATTAATTTTAAGCATTTATTGTGTAGTATTTACTTCTCAACGGAAAACAACCAATTTGTATTATCGTTTCTTACGTAGATAATGAAATCCTTTTTTATTCCCAAGTGACCAAAGGGGAGAACAAATAATCGTATTCATGTAAAGAACTGAAGTCAAAATTTTGATTGTAAATAAGATTAAAAAGACCAGCCAGGTTCGAGTCTTGCTCGCGTAAGTCGTTTGTAGTGAAATTACTTGATTTATGATAAGTCATCATTAATACGGACGTCCCAGTGCAATAAATATTTAATAATACGTAATACATTTAAGTAGGGTGATAGAATTTCATATTTTCTGATATATTGCCGTAAATTCCTCAAAAAATATGACACTCATAACAGCCACTGCACGGGCTTTTCAAATCCTCGTTTTGTTATAAGTATCCGAAACTACGAAAATAGGGGGAGGGAGATATATATTTTTACATTTTTACTGTACACCTCTGATTCCATAAAAATTACTTAATAGTGATTATTACACAACACAGTTCTTGATGAGACACAGAACTTTCGCAAAAATAGCTCAAAGAATCTAGACATCCTCAAAAATAAAAAATGTAAGTTATAGGTAGTAGATAAATATACATACCTAGGTCAAATAGTAGCAAAAATGAACTGGAAAGAACCAAAACAAGAAAACTTATACGTCAAACTTGGTACAAAAATTATGCTCCATAATACATTTCTGAAAACAAAGATAAATCTAAAGTTAAAATTGAAAATATTTAAAAGTTGTGTTATCCCAGCTCTGACAAATTATTGCCAAATATGGGTGCTTAAGGAAAACAAAAAACTGAAAATGATCCAAAGATACATAAATTGAAACTTATCTAAATCTGCGTTAATTTATAAAATTTGAAAAAAATGTTGAGATTAAAAAGTAAATTTGAAGTGTAACACATAACCAAGACCGAGCAACTAGAAATGAAGCAGCGGACGATAGTACCTTACCTAAGAAATATCAAAAGAAGAAAAGGAAAGGGAATTACTGGACCATAGTACTCCTGCATGAGACTTGAATCCATCTCACCCTTTGAATAGATGAAGAGGTGAACTAGAGTCTTGTACGATAGCTTAATTTTATTTCCTATTTTGCGAGAGAATTACTTTGGTTACGAATTTTCAAAAACGCTGGAATATATTTTAATTTTTTTCTAATAAAGTGTAAAATTTTAGGCATCTAAATTTAATTATTTCAAAATTGTTATACAAATCTCCATTCATATTTTAATACCTTCAGAGGTAAAACTCAGTAAATATTTTTTTAGCGAGCACCAAAGTCCTTTCTTAACGTGCACCGAGATAAATATACGGGCCAAATTTCGAGTGTATAAACTTTATAGTTTCGGATACTTCGTATTGAGTTGATCACTAACGGCATTTAAGTTTAATTTAAATTAGTATTTTTTCTACATTCGACTGCAATAAAATATATTTTAATTTTATTTGAATCTAGAAAAAATAATATTTTTGAATGTAATATTTTAATAACGCCGGTTTATTTAAATTCTCTGCCTTTGGTAGTGATGGCTAACTAAGTGTACAAAAAAATGTTGCGTAGCAAGTGGCATCGAACAGTTAACGCTAGCAGCGCATCTTCCTCTAGAACCTCCTTCAAAGCATTGGGAGAAAATCGGTCATCGCCATCTCAAATATAGACTTATCACCTCGTAGTACTTTAAGCTATAAACAGCCTACACAATTATTTCGGTTTCCGTCACAACTTTTGACTTTTTATAACCTGACTTTGATTCTGAAATATTTACTTTATTTTTACACATTGTTCAATTAAGTGTATTCTTTATAAGTCTTCCTAAATAATTTAAATTTAATTGTATTATAATTTATCGTAATCAAACACATAATCTAATTGTAAAAAAAATATATCCATGGACGATAGAAAGATTAGGAGTGTTACAGACACACAGACAAATATAGGAAACATACCCCATAGTATAATTCTAGAATTCAGTAAACACTACGACGGCTCATGCAACATTTTAAAAGCTTTTCTCCCAAACTTCACAAATGCAATCAATTTGGTAACCCCTTCTCATTATGATATCATCTTCAACCGCAAGGCGTTGCTACCATTGCATCTTTCATTAAACATTTGAAAATTGGGCCTCGTTGTAAGAATTGTTAAAAAATAAATCCGGGGAACGCAATCATTACGCCTACCCACTCATACACTTACAAGATTGTAAGCGAATTGCTCAGGAGTTTATGTATCAATTTTCTAGTCCCGGGTAGCATACTCGGACCTTCCTAAATACCGCCTGAAAAAAATTAAAATGCTTTCAAATTTGTTCATTCACCATATTTTGATTGTAAAAATATGACTATATCGAATTTTCTTTAGCAGAAGATTTACTTAGTTGTCTGCACGTGGTATACAGCTACGTTTTCAAAACCAACTCAGTCGTATTTTTCCTAAATATACAACTACCATTTATGAAATATTCCCCGCTCTCCAAGTTACAAGACGTTGGAATCGACTGGATCCGGATACCGGGTAGCCCCCCCCCTTTATAAATGTGTTCAAAGACCGTCTAAAAAAAATTATAACAAATGTAACAGATTTCCATTCTCATTTTTTAGAAAATAATATACCTCTAATCCAGTTTTATGAAAGTGTAATGTTTGCTGAGTTAAAACAAAAATAAGCAATTTTATTGTAAAATTTTTTTAAAGAGATCTTAAAGTTTAAGCAAAAAATAAAAACGAATGCTTCTTTTATCACATTCATTTTATCTCCAAATTAATTACAGAGGAGAGGTCGATAAAATAAATTCTAAAAAAACATTTTATTTCGTTCATATTTCTCGTTTAATTTTAAATATTTATTTATTATTCTATTTCATATTCAGCGTGTAAATTATTCTCAAATATTTCCGTATGGGCCACTTGCCATAAATATAAAAAACCCAAAATAAATAGTGAAACCATTTCAAGGAAATGTCGAAGATTTGTTGAGAAAATTAATTCTCGTATACGTGCAATTACACAAAATTGTGCTGTTCGCTATCAAACAATTGATGCAACCGGGATACAAGCGAACATTCTAGTGGTGCAATAAAACTTTATTGCGGACATAATACTGCGAAAGGGACGCTAACTAGACTGCTGGAAATACTACTCTCTACTATTGTACAACATGTTGCACTTTATATGTGAAATATCTTCCTTCTCAGTTTTTTCCCTTACCGGTATTTATGTGTTTAACTTTAGCATCGTTAAAATTTGGACATCAATTTTAATTGTTTTTTCTTAAAAGTTTTCATTAATATTATATAGCAATCTAATTATTTATTATAAATAATGGTAGAGTATCCTTTGTCTCGTTTCATGAAATATTAAAACTCTGATGGACAGAATTGTACATACTAAAAAAAAGAGGAAGATATTTAGGATGGTCTATTCACCTTTAAACAATTCCAAATATTTCTTAATTTGTAAAGTTTAACGCGTCATTACGTTTCTAGCCAATAAAACATTTTAGACAGTATAGAGATTATGTTTACTAATAATCGAAAATAATTTTATATGTTCCGATTCATATTGTATTAACTGATATTGTAATCAAATTAATATTTGGCAAATAAGAATATACAATTTCTAAATCGACATTCGCTGCCTATTTTAGATGAAACTTCAAAATGAAATTTCAATTCTGGCTTATTATTTAGATATATAGGAATGTGTCGGCTGAGTTTGGGAAAGAACAAAGGGCGGGCCCTGGCATTGCGTATATTTACACGAACCATTAGGAAATACTTTCTACTCCCTCCCTTCTCTATAGTTGAATACTTATTTAACCCACAGACTTATCATTTTGCTTGTCAACTAAATCCCAAGAATTCTAAATTTCATATAAGTGGTTCAAATAATTATAGAGGTTCCAACTATTAATACTCGCATACTAACAAAGGTATTCAACATAAATAAGGAACAAACGAAAAACCTTTATTTGCGTAGTGTCCCATAGCGTCACGCACATATAAACGCACACAGGCACGCAAGCATGCAGTTGCAGTGCGGTCGCGCGTGCGTTTTTATGTGTGTGTGTGTGTTATTTTTTAAATTGAATATGTTAAATTAGCCAGTTAGCAATCATTCACGGGAAATCCTCTTCATACGTGTCGAACAAACGATTTATATAGAAGTTAAATATCAACAGTCGCTACTAAATTCCTCAAATTGATATAATTTCACCCTTCCTCTAAGCCGTTTATCGAGCTCTGTCTGTGCGCTGCGAAGAATATTGTGTTGGAAGATAAACAATTGACTTATCGCACGTATTTTTCACAGAATGCGCACGTCACTGGAGACGTGCGTGCCATATTCGCATTTCATTATTAGAGAGAAGGAAAACTTTTTCTACTTGCAATCAAACTCCTTGAGAAGTTGGTTAATTGTGTGTTCAGGATTAATACAAATCAGATAGAACTAAATTAAGTATTCACTTAATATTTTAAACTGTAAATAAAATATATATTCAATATGTTTTACCTTACACCATTTCTCAAGTACACATTACAATACTAAATATTAACTGAATTAGCACTACTTCCAGAAAAGTGGAGTTTGTCTCACTTGGTGAAACTATAATCAGTATCTTAATCGAATTTGCATTACAAATAATATTATCGGAGATACCAAAGGAACAAAAGCTTCGAACCAAGTATTTGGCTACTAAAGCTATCGGCTTTCGTGTTATGAATATGATATTATCAAGAAAACATCCACATTTCACAGCGCAGAAAGGAACAATCTACAACATGACTAGTTATTAGGTATAAACCTAGTTTTTCATGTGTAAAGTCCATTGTCATATATTTTCCCTTTATGAATTATGTTTAATCAAAACTGTGGTTTTCAATGTAATTAAATGGTGTTTCTTTAATTACATTGAAAACCACAGTTTTGATTAAACATAATTCGTTTAATTTTATTATGTTTAATTTTTGTAGTACGAGTATTTGAATTAATGCCGTCCAAAAAATTTTATCAGAATTTTATTTTAACCCTAGACTACAAATCTACGTCTTTTTGACGGGTACCCTGAAAAATATTGTCTATATCTTTTTAACGCGTTAAGTTAGCACTCCATGGTTTCGAATCAACTCAGTCATTGCCAGTAGCTGTTGCGGAATGCCCGTGCCGTATTGATAAATGCCGCCACTTTGATAATATGACAACCTCACTTCGACGTATGATTTGTGGATTCGTAAATTTTATAATTTATGTTTAGTGCTTCTTTTGTGATTGTTTATTAACCAGTATCTTTTTTTAGGTGGAGGTGTAAATAACAGCCAATACCATCGTATCGAATAAATCCCCCTGAGATTGAAGCTATTTTATAACATACAGAAGATGATTATATTCTAGAGGATTCTGATAGTGCTTCGGAAAATAAGGCATTCGCAGAGAATATCGAGAGCGGCTTGAAAGGATAATATGTTGATAACACCACTTCTGTCGAAGAAACTTAAATAGCAGATCAGGATACCAAAGAGAGAAGGCCTTCAAAGGGGATAATTAATTTATCTCAACGTACATTACGAGGTAAGAATAATCATCATTGATCAACCGCAAAAAATGGTTTATCTTTTGTCATGTTACGATGATCTTCATGCTGCGGTCAAGGAAAGCGATGATAAGTCACAAATTACATTATTCCATAACAAAACAAGAAGAGGGGTTTACATTTTCGACCAGATGTACTCCTCGATATCATGTAGTCGCAAAACCAAAAAGGTGGCCAATGGCGGTATTTTAGTGCATTCTAAACATAGCTTAAGTTACTTTCTGTATAATTTACTGTCAAAATATGATTGCAAACAATGAAGTGCCAGCAAGTAGAAAAAATTACACGAAAAAATTGAATTCAGTATTGTTATTGCCTTGGATGGAAAAGAGATAAGCTGCTCCAAGTTAGAAGCGGAACTTGCGACTAAATATAACAGATTTGTTGTCAAAACCTACCAAAACCTATTAATAAAATATCAGCAATAAACTGGAAGACAAAAAACGTCGACATTGTTTCAAATGTTCACATGAAAAAAAGAAGTCACCGAAGTCGCAATATCACAAATAAAAAAAAGCCATTTTGCGGCCAATTAAATTTAACGTCTGCCGATTTTGTTATTAGTTCTTAAATTAATGGAAAAAGACTATTATTTATTGATTAGTGTAATGAAAATAATAATAACGTATAATTCGAATTTTGATTCATTAACAAAAATATACATTGATAGCAGTTTGCAAGAAGATAAATTTTTTGTTTTTTTTTTAATAATTATTTAAAGTTGATTTTTATATTTTAAATAAGGCCACATTTTAATAACAAATGGTGTTTTATTGATTAAATATATTTTATAGACTAGATTTATTTACTATATTACAGAACTATTAAAATAGTAATCCAGTATCACTTATTTTTGTCGATAAATTAACTTTTTATTAAACACTTAGAAGCGGTGTGCACTTGTATATATGTGGTTCTAAATAAGGTTTGTAGCCCAGAGTTAATACAATTTTTTCCTTACTGACTATAATCCCTAAATCAACTTTGAGGTTTGTTCATGTATGGTATGATTGCAATAATATGATTTGAGTGTTAAAGTTACGATGTCATTAGCTTTTTACTGGCAATCTTTAAGGGATTTATTTCTTAGGGCATCAAATATTCTGCCTGGCCATATATGACTTTACGGAGGTTGAATATACTGTCACCTGCTGTGTCAGGATGTCGTTTCCGCGATAATAAACTGTTAACCTTTTTTACGATTTTGACGAACGGCGTATTCGCAAAAGTTAAGCGACGTACATTTAGGCATTCTCGATGTATTCGTATGAACCTTTGGTAATTTACGAAATAAATAAAATTGTGCCAATAGGCGTGCGAGTACATTTGATATATCCACAATTATATATATATATATATATATATACATATATGTATATATATATATATATAATATATATATATATATATATATATATATATATATATATATATATATATATATATATAACTAACGTTTGTTTATTCTCATTCAAGGAAAGATAATTAAAATCCGATCTTGGGATCACATAAGCAGTAAATAATTTTGTTAAAAAGACAGTTTTCAGTATTTCGTTTTATCTCAATATTAATAAAATTCCCTGCAATACCTATGAAATTTAAAATTTAATGTTAGTAACAGTTGAAAAAAACACAATTGTAGCTTGTATTCGTATTTATTATAATACACATTTATTACACAAAATATAAAATAAACGCTTTATTATCTTTATATACACTCCATAGACTATTGGAAAAATAATATTTGAAATCATATAATATACATAATTTGAAACTGAATAAGTCAATCTGATATTTTGAAATTCATTGGCAACAATCTCTACTCGGTGCGACTGTTCTACCACAGACGATTATGTGTTTGACATTGACAGTATGAACGCAAACAATGAATATTTTAATATATTTATAATATAAAACTTAATGTACTTATAATACATATTATATATAAAATTTAGCTTGTTCTCTTTTAATTTAGCTTGTGCGCGTAATACCCTTAAAAAGGTGTGCAGAGTTTTCTAATCACGTATTAATATATAGATATCCCAACAAGGTCTACATAATATTAACGATACATTGCACAATAACACTCATTGTCACTAAGATATTTTATTGTCAGTGCATTTCAAGCCCATTTTATATCAATCTTGCTAGTTTTAGAAGTATTTCGTGGAGATTTTAATTTCAATTAAAAATATTTTTACCCTCTTAAATTGTCACTCGTTTTAATTCACTATTTAATTGTTGATTTATAGTGTGTGACTACGAAACTATATTTCATCGCCATTAGAAAAAGGAGAAATCTGCATAATCTACAATTTCGTCGAGTCGACATTTCATAAAGAAATAACGAAATCAAATGAATAGTTTTTTCACGTTATATTGTTATATCAGATATTTTGTATCAATGAAAAAATTAATCTTTGATAAGTTATTTCTTCCTTATATTACATTTTCTCACTTACAGTACATTTAATGATATAGAATGGAATATATCAGCTCAAAGAAATTATTAATCTAATTTTCGTAATTTCTTTTAAGCATATGTATGATGTTAATTTTTAATTCAATTAATAACAGTTCCAAGATTTTATATTCATGTCACATTTTTATTTTCAAATCTATGAAATTTTTATTTTATTAATACTTTACCGAGTACTTAGTAAGCTAAGCACACAAACGTTTTGATAGCTAAGGAGCATGAAGGAAATTTAATATAACAATATCTATAAATTGATTATGTCTAATTTTTATTCAAAACTAAATGAAACTACGTATATTATTTCTAAATAGTACGTAGTATTATTTCTACTTTATTTAAATTCTTCTCCGTGACTTAGGTTTCGTTGTATGGCAACATCTTCAGGTGGGCAGTTTTAAAAATATAATTCAAAACATGAATACAAACTAAAATTATTCTTATTCTAAAACATGGGTTCCCCCATCTTTTAGAACATGGAATTGATTTTTTACTCAAAGATATGCTGTAGTTTTATGTATTCAAATAAACCGAAATCATACATTTCTTTATTACCGGATACGTTATCGGGTGGTTAACGGACGGCGTTATCGAATTCTATACATTTTTTTTTTCAAACCGAGAAGAAGAGAATACGAAATCTTTCATAGGATAATAAATTTAGCTTGCATCAGTAGCATTTTTTATATAAAAGCGCCTAAAATCTAAACCGTGACATAGTTATGTAAGTAAAACATTATTTAAATATGACTTAAATACAAGTTAGCTCTGTATAACAGTTATAACAATTTAACAAATCTAGGATATAAATATGGTAGAGAAAAAAAATATTGTTGGTCCCAGAGTGATGCTAGATAAGTTGCCAATGAATTAGTTTATATTCAGAGACTCCTTAAATACTGTTAAAGAAAATTTCGAAATGAAAAACAAATATACAACTTGAGAAAAAAATTAATAGAGACAAGTCAATATCACAATCTTTCAAAATATATTACATTAAACATACTAGATAACAAAGTCAAAACACGTACATTTGGGGACCACAAACGTACATTTATAGGTGCAGATTACTAATAAACAAATAGGTATAGTATAACTATAGTAAAACAGTTACATTGCTGTTTTGCTATGGTTATACTATGTACCATGTTACAGTAGCAACATGCTACATTGGTATTTAAACCTGCGGAATCATTAGAAAAACATCTGCATTACGTGCTAAAGAAAATTTATTGGGAAACGAATATTGACTCCATATTTAGCCATAAGCGCTTCTTGACTTTTTCCATATTATTATTTTCTCTATATATCTAATGTCCCTCTTTGTATTCTAGAGTTTAAAGGAAATAAAGGATATAAAATAAAATTTTTTAAAAAAATATTTGACGTAGGTTCCTAAAAAAGACGGTAAAATTATTTTAGAAATGTTAAAATTGTGAAAATGAACCTTACAAAAATTGGGGAGAAATAAAAATTTGGAAACGGACATGCGATTACATTTTAATTTACTTATAAAAAATTAACTAATTTTAAGTTGAAATGCACGATAACTGAATCAAGAAGTAGGAAAACCTTTTTCTCTGGAGAAATCTAATTTTTTTAAATCAGCTTGCGAAATAATTCAACAAAATATAAAAATAAGATTATTTTATTGCCTTAGATGCTGAACTCTAAAACGCAAATCCAACTCAATTTACTTTACGTTTACTTGTTTTGAGTAAAATTGCGTGACATTTAAATGCGTGAATAATTCTTTGGATTTTTTGACGGAAAAAAATAAACAAGCATTTAAAAATTTATCACAAGATGAAAACTCCATACTCGTTTACTAGGAATTTTTACCTTTACGAGCAGTAGTTAAATAAGAAGAAAACCGTCGTTAGAAACAATTTAAAGTGTTTCTAACAAAGCCAGGTGGTATTTATAAGTTTAGTGCTATAGGAAAATATTTTGAAAGTTAACCACTCACTAAATTGTTATATTACTATAAATATATGTTATTTTACAATAAATTAACCGATATCAGAATGAGAAGTTCACAAAATTTCTAAACACGTATTTGGCCATCATTAAAAATTAATTTCACTTAATATACTATTGTAAACCGCGATTGGTCTCTTACAAATAGGGGCAAAAAAACATTTTGACTTGTGAATATTAACAAAACTTTGATTATTTATATTTTAATTATTGTAAACATACGAACATAGTTAGGCACACGATTTGCTTTAAGCTATTTCATTACATATTATTAGAAGTCAGCGACGTATTAAGAAATTTTGCACTTTGAATAGTTACGAGGGAATCCAATAAATTCTAGTTAATATCATGTTTATTTTAATTAAGGAAACGCTGTTTATAGGTTCCTATAAACAGAATAAAAACTGCAATTGATGATTGTTAAATCATTAGTTTTATTACAATCAAGGACTAACATAAGCAACATTAACATTTTTCTGCCGAATTCTAACTTAGAACAATTTGTAAATGGAAGAAAAAAGTAATCAAGAAAGAAATTAACGCTGCTTGCAGAATCCTTTTCTAGTTTGGCAGAATCATAAAAACTCGTCGCTAGTTATATCTTAAGAAAGTCAAAATTTTTGATAAATTTTGTAAGTTATATTACTACTTTACATAAGAGTTATTAATAGTGAATAAAATACAAACCAACATCAGATAAACATCCTGACATCACAAACATAAGTACTAAAGAAACATGTCGTTTATTTACTTATTAATCATTATTGTTTTTAAACCTGTAACTTTATAGAAGTTTATAGCAGATAATTTACTGAAAGAATTTTTAATGTGATTTTGAGTTTAAAATTGGAAACTTCATCATGAAAATATACGTAACAAAGTCTATTTTGAGAATACTTTAAATATTGAAAATTTATGTTGCTTAAAAATACTGATTATCTAGAGTCATATCTAAATATTTTTATTCCCCATAGAAATGCTATTGTATAATAAATTAATAACTTAAATAGACAATTTTCTTAACATTGTCAATTTATGACTAAAATTTTACTGTACATTTTTGTAGACTGTAATTTTACTCTTGTAGAATAAAAAAAATTACAGTCTAACTTTAACCAAAAAATACATAAATAAACTTAAAAAGCACTTAAGAACAATTCAGGATTGAAATAAAAATAATGAAATGAGATAATATGCTTACAAAATAATACAAAAAACAAAGTCCTATCTAACATTTTGTTAGTAAAATATGTTTAAAATATATAATGGAATTAGGAAGTAACAAAGTTCTAACTTTGAATCTAATTAATAATTTATATTTACTAACCCGACCGTCGTCCCTACCAATTAAAATACTCATTCTCATTTCAGACGTCTACTATGACCAGGCGCACACCGCGGCGTGAGATGAGGCGTATTTATTGTCACCGGTAAAAATATTTGATATCTCTGATCAAAATACATATTTGGTATGCAAAATACAAAATAATTAGTATCGTAAATACTTGTATGATATGACCGACTGGATGTTCGTACAGTCGGGCTGTGGCATGACCCTACCCCTCTTTGTCTAACTAGCTACGAGTACATCTATTTCATTCACGCGTATCGTACTCAAGTTTTCTCACTCATTAATATTTAAAAAATGTATGAAATAAGGGATAAACTGAATACTTTAAAAGTATGTAATACGAGTATATTAAACATACTCGTATTACTCATTACGTTAAGTACTGCTTCACACTTCTCAGTTCGTGGACAAATATTTGTCCAATACGACAAGTAGGAGTATTTTAAAATACAGATTTTAAGTACGGTGATCTTTTCGTGAAATGATTCTCCGTTTTTTCTATTGGAACAGTTGAGCGTTATTACTTTGTAGTGCAAATATTACGAATAATTAGCGTATATAAAAACTAACTATTAATTAGGCTTAATTATAATTTCGTCGTTATATCCACTAGAAAATCCAATAATGTATGAAATTATTTTACGGACTTGGATGATGATTTTGCTTCTTGCAATATTTACAAAACTATATTGTCATTAAAAAAAGATCCATCTAATTTAAAGAGACATTTGAATAGAAAACATACAATTGTAACAATAATCAATACGGAACAAGTTGTTTGTTCCGAAGACCTTACTACATTATTTTAAAAAAATGGCTAAAATGAACATTGCAAAAATAAAAAAAAGCTTTTTTTAATAACGAGATCCATTTTATTAAATTAATGGTAATTATTGTAAATGACAAAAAGGTTTTTATTTGAATTGTTAAAATTAACTAATTGTAAAATTTCCCGGAAATATTGAAGTAAAATTTAGTGAAATAAATTAAGAACAAATAAGTTTATTGTGCACCTGAATCTTCGTATTTTAGTGGCCGTGCAACAAATAGACAAAAATATAAGCAAAACGAATAGTTTTTAAACATTGGACCTGGAACTTTAATTAATTTAAATCGTTATCAATACGTTGTCATAATATCAGCAGCCATATAATTATCATGTGCGATTATATTATATTTATAATACTTTCTGAAAATTAGGTTGAAACTAGTGCACTGGTAGAGGATATAGATGCATAATGACAAGATTTTAATGTAAAATTGTGTTTATATATTATATTAATTTAAAATATTGAACTTCCAGAACAGTAAGCTTACGGTACATATATAGAAAATATAACTGGGATTTTACATCTTAAATAAAATTATTGCAATTTCGTAGATTTTTAATATGAGCAGCTGACGGCCAGCGTAGCTGGAATAAGGTCGGAAATGAGCAAGGCGCGACGATTGAATTTGCCTGAGACGACGAATTATTTTTATTCTTAATGAAGTACTTAGCTGCATGCAAATTTAATTTCGCATTCAGCCAAAGCGCACGATATTATATTCATATTTGAATTTTAGACTGAGTTTATTTCCAGTTGCTTCAGAATGAACATGATTGAAATAACTTTATCGCGGTGAAATTTAATAGAAATTTCGTTCTACAAACTCTGAGATGACATGGTTTTCTTCTAATGTATTGATTATTTTCCGATTTTTTAACATCTTGAATATCCTGGTAAAGAAAAAGGGAGTGATATACAATTTATTTTTGTACGAAATTTCTTTAAATAATTATGATATAATTATTACCATAAGCGTTGATATAGATAATGGCGATATTTAATTTTTTAATCGAAATTAAGAATTACGCATTTAATAATCAAAACTAATAAAAATAAAGTCATATTTTCTATATGCAAGGTTATTATTTTTTATTTAGACGCACTACCTATTCTTTATATTTTCACATAAAAACCTTTATAATAAATTTTCTACTACCATTCATGCCTTGAGCCCATAAAATATTAAACAACGGTAGTTCGTTTTTCACCGCGTAACTGGATTTGATGAGTGAAAGAAAAGTTAAAGGAATTTTTTAACTTTTCTAAAAAACTTGAGGAATTTCACATCATTTACGATCCAGTATTTTTTTTACCTGAAATATCTTCTTTCTTCTTTCTTCGAATAACTAACGATTCACGAATACGATTCAAGATATTTGCTACGAGTAGTTGTTACTTTGCAAAACAGCTTTACCATTTACCAAGTCAGGGTTTGATGATAAGTTCTGGAGAAGAACAATGCAACTCCTTAAGGAATGTTAGTAAATCAAACTTGATAAAAGATATTTGCTGCTTGTAGTATTTACTTCTCAAAATAACTACACCGTTGACCGGGTCAGGGTCTGATGATGAAATCTGGAGATGAACAATGAAACTCCTTAATGAATAATAGTAAATCAAACTTTATTCAAGATATTTGTTAGTGGTAGTTGTTGATTTGCAAAATAACTGCACCATCGACCACGTCAAAATCTGTTGATGGGTTCCGGAGTTGAATAATGGAACTCTTTATCGAATAGTAAGCAAATCAAAAGTAATTCAAAATATTTATTACTCGTAGTTTTTCCTTTGCAAAATAATTGCACCATCGAACAGGTTAGGGTCTGGTGATGAGTTCTCAAGATGAATAATGCAACTTCTTAACTTACGGTAATAAATCAGCCGCGAGTTAATTTATTTCCTACTGATTAATTGTTACTTCAGCTATTACTTTTTTTTCAATATTACAAAATCTGATATTGGATTTCGGATAAAGCAACTCCTCAAGCAGTAGTTGTTATTTTGCAAAATCAGATATCGGATTTCGAGTATGGGGAACGGAACTCCTCAACACCCAACTGCTAACCACTGGCGGCTACAATAATCGATTCGATTCTGCGTGTTGCTTACAATCAACTTTAGACAAGGAGGAAATTATTTATATATCTACTAGTTTTTGCCCGTAACTTTTAATAATTATGCAATATTTTAGGACAGAAAATGAGTTGATGTTAGGTATAGGGTGATGATTGATATTGCTATTTACTAAAAAATTTTAAACAAAATATCTTTTCAAAAAAGTAGGTACTAAATAGGAAAAAATATTTAACTCAAAATATATACCTACTTATTCGCTATAAATAACTAAGTTACTTATTTTGGTAGTCGATGCCAGCACCGTCCAATCGTATTATGAGTGCATTAGAAATAAGTTATAAATTTCATTATAAATTGAATTATAATACAATTACACATTTGTGTAAGTTGGTCGACCGTGCTAGCAAAGACTTCTAAAATAAGTATCTTGGTTATTTATTGTGTATTTTTTTTCCTTTTTAGTACCTACTTTTTTGAAGTTGATTTTTTAAAAGATATATTATTCATCATTTGTGAGCACATTAAAGGCGTAAATTAAATTATTCTTCATCTATGAACACTAAAGTGACAACGATCAGGCTCATATCGTTACGTGACGTGGGATTATTTGATTATGAAAAAAAACTTCAAATTAAGTTTAAATCATATATTAGTAATAATACTGAATAACCACAATCAATATCATATTAGTAACATTAGAAATTTTAACGAATACGTTCATCTTCCTGAGCTTATCAGGACCTGTTTCAAATATAATATTACTTAACTTAAAAAACCGATTCGGTTTCGAGTCGATTGGTTCTTGTTTATTTTTTGGTGACGTATTACATAATTTCTAATGAAATACCTGAAGGCTGGAACGGATTTCCAAGTTTATCTTTTCGTTTATTCCGCAGATCTTCATAAAATTCCGTAGTCTACCTTCAAATTTTATAAGTTTTTGAGAGCACATATATGTATGTAGATACAAACGTACACACGGACTAATTGTATTCATATTCACCCATTGACGTATACTTTGAAAACAACTTCTCTTAACTTAATGGACTCCCATCATGAATCATTGCGATGAAAGTACGTGTGATGGTGCTAACAAACGATGGTCATTCGAGATATTTTCTCCTTTATAATTTCTTCTTTTTTTCTTTATTTTACAGTCATATGAATTAATTAGAAAAAATACGAAAGAGTTATATTTACTGAGTTTCCAATAAAACATAGTTTGGTCATAAAAAATTAAATTGTAATTCTTTAATAGATAAACTCAATTTTCATAGATAATTGCCTTTTTTATACGGTTCTAGGTTAATAATAGAATTTTATTTCGTTAGTCCATTTTCAAAAAAAAATTATTTTTAAATTAAAGTTTTCAAATGCAATAATACTTCACTATGCAATTCCGCAAACGTAAATAAGACTAAATTGATACCATCAAATTTACTTTATTTTAGGCCTAGGTTAATTTTGGTTTGAAAATTTAATTAATGAAAAATTAAATGGCAATGAAAATGTAATTAAAGTTTTAGGATTAATAGCCAAAACGAATTAAGTTTACTTAAAATTTGTAAATTATGAAAGTACATAATCATAGACTACATCAGTATTTGTGTATTCTGTTAGAATAAATAAATTGCTGCATTCGTGAACATGGGACATAAATTTAACCGTAAGGAAATTACTTAGATCTCAGGTTATATCCATTTTGATCAAGGTTTGACTTCCTGTTTACTTATTGTCATCGCAACGCATGAAAAAACTGGCTCAAAATAAGATTTTGGGGAAACGTGGCAATAAAATAGCATTAGAATAGCTTTCAATGATTTTAAAATAATATTTACTGATAAATAAGTGTAAATACTTATAAGAATAAGGTGAACGTAAATGAATGCAGTCGTAAATCTGACAACGATTGTAGACTAATATAATACTAGCGAAATATGATCAGGTTTTTTTAAACACACTTTTTAATATTTTCCAAAATACATTTAAAACGTACAGAAGCATTGTAAATATTATTTTCGGCTGTATTTTTTTTTAATAAATAAACCTGCATAAAGATTGCATTAAGTAATATTTATTGTTTTGGACTTTACACGACCATTAGATTTTGATAAAATTTATTTGGACCGTCATTAATTAAGTCTTTCTAAACATATGCTAAAATATCAGCTTACTTATGTAAAAAATATTGTTTGAAGAACGTCCTCCTTTTTTGAAGTCTGTTAATAACTCAAAGCTTTGGTTAAATCGTTATACCCCTTTGAATCTTAAATTCGTTGTACGTAGAAAAAATATCAGACTTCAGTGCTTTTTTAATAAACTCATATTCACTCAAGACTGAAGTCTCATATGCCATAATATGGCTAAGGGAAGAAGAGAAGGAAGTAATTGCATTAATATTCCCTTCCCAATCAAAAACTAGTAAATTGTTGCATTAAAAAAAAAGTAATAATTTCGTCTGAAAGTTGACAACGCAGCCAGGGGGAATTCAATTTTAACTGGATAACGATTTTTCCGCAAATAAAGTAAATAAGTCTATGTACATGGAACATTTAATAACGAAAAAAATACGACTACAAATAACATACTGAATACTTTAATTTCAAGACTAAAAATTGAGAGACAACATTTTGTCAATATTTACAATACATTGTTATTCCAAATTGACCCAACCGCAAGCTTAAACGGTTTTCGGGAAATATAATACGTTTCTCCCAGATAACGAGTAAATTACAAGACGGAGAAAATTGAATTTTCATCGTCGAAAACGAATTACGGCTCCATGTAACACAAACGCCGGCGGCGAAACTGAGGGCACCGTTTTGTTTATTTTACTTGGATACTTGGCACAATAAACATGTGTTAATGAAAGAAAAGTTTGATTTTTCAAATACAGTTTTAATCTAATTATGCGCGTAATGTTTGTAGGTATTTTGGATTGTATTTCTGATTTTAGGATATAAAAATTTTAGTTTAGATAAATAATTCTGGTTTTAGTAGAAACTGAAAATAATTATATTAATTTTTGGTTTTAGTAGAAATTGAGCATTTTTTTTTAAATTCTGGCTTTTCTATAAAGTAAACAAAGTTGATAAAACTTCTTAAATCGATGTTCCTTCTTTTTAAATTTCATTCATGTATTTTTCTCGGAGAAAAATTATTGTATAAGGGATTAAGGAGTAAAATTTTATTCTCTTATACGACTTCTTTAAATATTAAGAAAATGGGTTGAAAATTAATGTTAAGATAAATATGTATTGTTATTAAAATATACTTCTTTGTATTCGTTTTGTACATTTTTATTTAATTTGAAGCGTCATGTTAAAAGCTAAACACTGGTTTGTTACAACTTGCAGATTTTCTTTTGTGTATGTTGCGGTAAATACCTTTCTAAAACGGTTTTCTTGTGTAAAGAAATACACACAATTATTTGTGTGTATTATTTATCTTCATGTTTTATACACACACTGGAACTAATTTACGAAACAAACATAGGTACACACCTATATTCCAGCTTATAGTATTCCACAGAAAGCTAATAATTCCTATATATGGAGACATACTTCTCATCTTTACGAATTTGTCAGTAGCAAACTGGATCATATCATATTATTAATTTGTATATACCGATCTGTTTACCTTCATAAACCAGTTAAATACAAGCCGGTACATTATGACCGTTACATACAAGTCTCATTAAAAAAAATAAAGAATAGTCGTCATTAAATTTTATGGTGTTCCATACCTTAAAAAAGGAAAAAAACGAATACCCCTAGAAGGTCATGGACATTCATCTGCTAGTTATTTTTCTCAGAAGTCATTTGATGCTGAAGCTTCAAAATATATTAATCCACATATATCTCAACAGTTGACGCACAAAATATTTATATGAAAATTTTAGTGTGGGCAAATAAATTACAATAAGCCCTTTAGACAAATTATTTATTAATAAATAATATAACAAATTAGTAGTTTATAAAATGATTTTATTTCTACGTCCAGTATAGTGCTGTTCAAAGTTTCATTAAACTTTGATTAGCAATATCTTATAATAAAACATTTCAGGCATATTTCATGATCTATATACAGATCATAAAATATGCCTAAAATGTAATATGCATAAAAAATAGAATATTTAATAAAAAATGGATTCTTCAATAACATATTAGCGAAGTAATTAACGGCGACAATGGTGACAAATATTAACACTAATAGAGCAGTCCGAAAATTATGGGCCAGCTCAAATCTGTATGAAGTGTATTGGAAATGAATGACGGCTTAGTTTCAAAAAATTAGGTCCCATGTAATTTAACTGAAATTATTAATCTACATGTATAAAAGGCAAAGTACTGACTGACTGACTCGTCATGGCCAAACTTAAACTGCTAAAGGTAGAAACCAGAAATTTGAAGAACATGTCGATTTTATTATGTAGGCACTTTTTAAGATGGGGTCTTCTAAATTCAAACCCTAACGGAAGAAAACGGGTGGCCAAGTTTTCACGAAAATTTTAAAAAATCTAGTGAGATTTATTTGAAACTTGGTATTTGGGCTTCTTATTACATTTAATAGAACATATATTTCTGGATTTTTATAAATTCTACTTCTAAGTAGTGAAGAGTGGTGGCGAAATTTATATGGAAATTATAAAAGTTAGATTAAATTTACTTAAAATTTGTACTAATGCTTTTCAACATCTTTAATGACGTGATTGTTTTATTAGTTCGGGGAGTAGCACGGTGAAGACTGTAATATAGCCGATGGAAATGTGGGGTACATTTAATAATTTAACATATATAATTTAATTTCAATATTCGTAAATATCATACACATCTATATGTTTTTTATTGCGTATTAAGTCTATTAGGAGACAATTTATTCCTTTAATTATTAGGGTTTCATACATTGATACTGTTTATTTTATCGTTTTTGCGCTGTTGTCTTTATCGTAATAACCTTATCCAACACTACATGGACTTTTGTCTGTATCCTTACTGCGGTTCTATATAATATCACATAGCAAGTATTTACTTTCCTTGTGTTCATATTTTACTTTGTTTGAAGAAGAAAAAAGCACCTTGCAATTTGTGAACTAATATGCGGAATAACTTTTGAATGCCTAATTATTTATCCCAGTATGATGTTAATGTGAAATATCACATGTCCTAGTTATATTGTTTGATGTTTTTTAAAAATTTGATCCTTATTCCTGATTCGAAAAGGAATTGAACAATACTATAATCAAATATTTAGATGCGTAGCACCACCTACCAGAAATAATTTCTTTTATTACCCATGGAAATGCTCGATTTCCCAAGGTAATGTTACCTATTATTTTAATTCGAGTATTTGTTAAATGGTGAAGTAAAAAAAAACTTACATTTTTAAAATTAAAGATGTGTAAGGAATGTAGACATCTACGTTGTTCTCGTTTGCTCTGGGCTTATTTAGATGAAATTTGATATTTTATAATACACCTTATCGTCGTAATTATATTTTATTTCTATAAAACTACACATTTCAGATCGTAGATTAATATTATTTAAAATCATTATCTAGATCGCGAATTAAACGCTTAAAAATATTAAATAATAACTATTAAATATCGGCACCATACACTTCGTGCATATATTTTGTTCTTTATTTAGTTTACGTAAAGTCAAAACAGTTTAGATACATACATCAAGGATATATTTGGTATTAGTGTACATAAATCAAGAAATTAAATAGTTTCCATGTTATAAAAAACATTTTTAATGAACGTTTTGATATATAATTAAACATTTTTAATTTCTTGCCTGTTATCAGTGTGGGTTATTCAATTTATTTTTTAATATATGGAATATGAAATAAATTATTAAGCAATATTTTAAATTAGTTATTGAGTATGTAAATAGTATAATTTTTTTTATTTATTTTCTTTAAGAATTCAATTATTGACCCTCCCAATAACTGTTGTAGATTATATAAAATTTCTAGATTATATAAGTTCTTACACATTCATTACAAATTTGTGAAACATCATTTTCATTTTCATTGAAAAACCATGAAGCAGTAATAGGACTATGAGTAGAGTGACAGTACTGTATCACGGGAATAAACATATTCAACGTTTAATTTAAAGCTGAAGAAATTAAAGATTTCATTGATTTTCGGGAATCTTTTGGTATTGATCATCCGTTATATCACGTAAATAGAATTTCTATTAAAAAAATATTCTTTACATATCAAAAAGCATATTAGGTAATATTAAAAACTATTTTCATTTCATAATATTTGATATAATGTTTCAATATCTTTTACATTTTCCACGAACTGAGAAGTTTTTTGAGAAAAAATATTCTTAGAAAAACATTGGTAAATTTCAATATTTGTTAGTACATATTCAGAATTCATAATACGCAATAGTTTGATATCAAAGCCTTGGAGCTTTTGTTTACTATTCGTTGCCAACGAAATAGCATTATTAGAATTTGTTCGACATGCCGCGTATTTTTCTTTTGTTTTATCTTAAAACCGCCTATTCTTTCAGAGCAAAGTTTATTTTAGGTTATTTTTTTATTTACACATGCTATCTATATTTTACATTTTTGCATAGGAACCTCTGAAATAAATTTTCCGATAGCGTTCGTGCCCTAGAGGAATTAAGGCTTCAGATGTATTTATTCGTGAGGTTCACCCTTAACAGTGTTTAATATAAGGTATTTATTTAGATACTCATCCATTAGGTCATAAATCTATTTAAGTTTAATTTTAAATATTATCTGGAAAAACGAATATTCTATGTAAGACTTTACTATTTTTTTCGCCGGCACGTTTTTTCAGTATCGGAATTAATAATTATATCTTTATTTCATGACCTTGAACAAATAAAGTAATGTTTGCTATTCTTGAGGTTTTAACGCCGTTATAAATATATTTTAGTATTATTAATTCATTGACAGCATTTTTAATGATTTTTTTTTCTAAAATAGAAGTCTAATAATAAAATGCACGATACTTTTAATGTAATTAAACTATCAGTATATTTAATCAACTGAGTTTTAGTAGAATTATTATGACAAACGAAAAACTTTGTTAAAAAAAAAATATACTTTTCCCATTTACACCGTTTTTACCATAATCGAAACGACCGCCAGTTGGTATTTTAGATGTCTAAGCAACTTACAAAAAATATATAAAAATATATAATAGTTGTCTTTTTGCGTCTGTTATTCCGTTTGTCCCATTCCGTTTTGTCCTCAATTAATTTCCTTCAAAATTAACTTGTGATTAATAATTTGTGGGTCACCAGCACTTTTTATTAATATACATCAAACGTTGGCGGATGAACGCTACGATCATCGTGTTGGGAAAAAAGAAGTATGCAACTCGAATACGCATGTAGACAATATTGAAAATGGATTATATTTAACCTAATTAGATTTGCACGCTTAAAACGTACAAACAGAACCTTTATAGTGAGACTTCGATATCTGTCTGTCCGTATGTAATGGCCATCGACTTGAAATTTTCAATTGATAGAAAACTCGTACATTCGTGTTTGTTTCCAGTAAAAGAGTTTGGAAATATTTCTCTTTTTATTCAAAATTAGGTCCGACATGAGTTTTCCGAAGTTAAAAGTAGAAAAATAAAGTCAAGTGGATTAAAAAAAATAAGGTATGTGGAAGAATTTGCCTTATTTTATTTAACTCACTTTATTTAAACAGAAAAAAAAATAATTTTCCTTTAAATTTCTAGATCAAAATCATTTCTAGACTCATCAATATTATAGTGTGATAAGAAAGTCGTAATTTGGAAAACCATGTACTTTGTAAAAAATACAATTACAATAGTAATTATTGAATTTTCGTACTTTTGTCGCGTAAATTATTTACGGTCGACGTCCGGACGGTCTATGGAAACGTACTATATGGTAATATAATTTTGATTTGAATTGTATCTTGTTGCAATCTCGAAAGGTCTTTTTGCTGCTTTAAATATCATTCTAATCTACTATTGCTACTTTTGGACTTATAATACCTAGTATTAATGTATTCAAAATTAAATTCAGATAATAAGTTAGTTCAATTTCATACCAGATTATGAGATATACAGAAGGTATTATCATTTTAAAAAAAACTCAGCCGATTTGTACGTACGCTGGCCTATCTTTGTATACATTCCAAATATATTCAGCCGCCGCTGGGCCTCGTGATTTTTTGGGGATTTTTGAGAGTGATCTTCAACGTGTTTTCTCCAAGCTAAAGAGATCAATCGGACCTGACGGTATACCCGAGTACACATTTAAAGCTTGTGCTGATATTTTATGAAACCTTTGAAGCATTTATTAAAAGTTTTGCTAAACCTGGCTACCTATAGGTATTACCGAGTAATACCTATACCTAAGGGTGGCACGGTTTCAAATGTAAATAGCGTTCAGACTGATCGCTATCCTCTATTCACCGGCTAAATTATTCGACTTTGTTTTACATCGCAACATATACTCGAGCTCCAGGGGTCAAATCTGTGATGAGCAGTATGATTTTAGAGTCAGACCTATCATGTTGTCATGTTGACTTTGCATTTGAAATGGATGTTGCAAATTTTGAATGCCAAGAAACTTTAGATCATGTAGATAACGACATTTTATTAATAGCCTTGGCGAGGCAGGATTCTCCGTTCCACTTTTGCGATTTTTCTCTTCGTATCTTGCAGATAGAAAGCAATACGTATGAGTGGGCAACTTTACATCAGGGACTTACTTTACACGGTCAAAAATGAGCCAGGGTTCGAATATCGAATCTCTACTTTTTACAATTCTGGTAAACAGTATTGGTCGTGCGGTGAAAACTGCGTGTTGCTTGTCATTTTGGACGACATGAAACTTTTTACTGTCGTCAAGGATACAGAAAATAGTAAACAGTTGCAGCATGACATCAGCGCCGTCGTTAAGTGGAGTGCAGCAAGCGGTTTACGGCTGAATGCAAGCAAATGTTCAATAGTTAGTTACACCCGATCAAACGCTCCTATAAAATACGAATACACGATCAGCGGAATCCCACTGCATCGTCTGTTTGAGGACGTTAATTTGAAAGTCATATTTGATTCGCGATTGACGTATTGTGGACATATGGAGGATGTAGCAAAAACATTTCGGAAACTTTGATTCGTGTTAAATAATTCAATAAATTTTAAATCTATATCATCAATTCGTCTGATGTACACTTCATCGGTGCAGAACCGATTAGAATCTGGCTCCATTATTTGGAGTCCACACGAAACCAAGTACAGCTTGATGATGGAACGTGTGCAAAAGACGTTCCTTCGATATCTGTTTACGAGAAAGTATGGTTGCTTCCCCTTTCTATTTGCAACCGGTTTCCTCTTTGGTATACTAGGTTTCCATTCCTTGCAATTCAGAAGAGATGCTATTTCAATAAACAATTCAATGCCCTGTATTATTGAGTAAACTTTCATTCTTCGTACCTCACAATTTTCTGTATTCACGCAATCATCGCTAGTTTATTATACCACCTTCTAGAACCGAACTATATCGGAACTCATCAGTTGCCCGCGGTATGCAACTGCTCAACGACCTGATCCCAGTCGCACTAGAGTATGATTTATTTATGATGAGTGAAAGTAAATTTGTCGAATTGTGTCCTCGTTATCTTTTGTAATTCTCATGTATTATAATTTTTTGTGTAACCATAAACTTCTTATCGTTACAAATAAGTTACCTATAATGTAACGATAAATGTTTGTATGTAAATAAACAAATAAATATAATATTTAAACGGTTTATAATTAAGCTTTTATATATACTGCGGAGCCTAGCTCTTGAGATGCATTAGAAGAGAGGTATCTGCACTTTCAATTACCCTAAAAATGCATTTGTCTTTTATTTATTAGATATTTAACATTGGAAGGGCCGCTGACTGTGCACTACTCAAGGGCGGTAACCGTTAAATTGACGGTAAGTATTATAATTGGGATAAACAGTGAATATTGTAAAAACAGTTCAAAAAAGGGCTACTTAAATTTATTTGTTATGGTATTTATAACTTAAATTGAAACTACGTGATGTAATATTATTTCTACTTTCTTTAATTTCTTTACCACGACCTAAGTTTCGTTGTATTACAATATCTTCAGGTGGGATATTAGCAAAAATATATATAGGTGAATCTTTGTTAATATCCCACCTGAAGATGTTGTAATACAACGAAACCTAGGTCGTGGTAAAGAAATTAAAGAAAGTAGAAATAAAACTACATCACGTAGTTTCATTTAATTGTGAATAATGAATTTCTACAAAATTAACGCCAAATATATTCAATAAATTAGTTTTGTTACCTGCCCATCCTGTACCATGTATGGCTACGTGAATATCACCCTGGGTAATTATGTAGTTAGTTGATTGTGAACAACGTTCAGATTGCAAGCTGCGAATTACCCGTCTCCTAACTTTTGGGATGGTGATGCACCTAAACCCAGGTAGTTATGAATTGTTGACAATGGCAACTCTTCTTCAGAATCAGATAATTATTGACTATTGCTCTTCATATAGAAGATCAGTATTTTCAATTCTAGTGTATAGTACTGATACACTACTAACATCACTTTCGTCGTCAGAGTTATTTTCGTCTATGTTACAAAGCCTCTCTACTTCTATATTATTTCTACATCATTTTTTAGTATATGGCCTGTACTCATTGTGAAAAATATATTATTAATGACACGAGTCGACTTACAGACCCCGGAAAATCCACTAAAATAAATATTAATACAACGAATCGTCAAGTACAAACAAAAATTCATACCTACCTTCAAAATAATACTAACATGTATTATTTACGTATCAAGTCGCCGATCGAGCGACTTGATTTGCAATACCGTCAAAATGTCGACAAAGGCCGTTGTAGGTATAACTGATTGTATCATTAATAATAAAAATATTACGAAATTTATGTTAATATCGGGACTTACAAAACTATATTTAAAAAGTCGTGAAATATCACAATTATTTAAAATACTCGTGTAAAGTTTTGTGCGATTAATTTCGTGAAACCGTCCAATTGATGGCGCCGACCCTGCTAATGTTGAAACTAAGAGCATGGTAATAAAGACTTCTATTTTATAGCATTTATTTCAATTTAGGTTTATAATTAATCATTAGTTAACTTAAATAACTTATATGAGTGTACATAGGATACCAATCTAATTATAAGGAAAACCTTAATGGCAGACACGGTACAAAAGTACATAGCGTGTTAATTGTCTAAATTGAAATGAGCTCAACACTGATACCTCGTTATGCGATAGAAGATGTACATTTAATTTTTATTTTTATTTAAATGAATATTAATATGAAATAAAACATACATTAAAGTTCATACATAATGTATTAGTTTATCGATAATATGCCTATGAGAGAGAGAATACATGTCACTTGATGAGAAATAACTTAATTAACCAAAAGTGAGCATTCATGTGGTCAGAGGTATATTAAAACTCGGTTGACTCCAGTAATATCTACGATCACCCTGCGCTTTTCTAAGTATATGGCCTTGACCCTATACTCATACTTACATACAATTGTTGAAATGTACCACAGGTTTACAGAAATTTGTTTCATAATTTGTTATTTTTAAATAAGTTGTTACTATAAAAGCACTTATAGATACGAAAAATGGAATAGTTAATATTTTATAACCCAAATAATTGATTAACTAAAAAACCCCGTTTTAATTTTATTCTTCATCAAGTAAACGAAAGATTAAAAACTAAAATATACACCGTAATGCTATTCTTGTCGGTGGTTAAATTTTTTGTTGTTTTGACAAGTTAGTTTCGTACTGTGATTGATTTAATCCTGTTACAACCACTGGTCAACTATAATATTTTCTAAACGTAGTTCGCGCATATATAAACATGGCGCATATTTCAAAAGTTATTATATTTAGAATAATCGCTACAGTTTTCCTACAACCTTTGTATAAGATCTTAAAAACTGTTTTTTTATGGATTTAGTTTGAGCAATTTTGGAGATAAGTGGGGAAAACAATTTTTTGCATATTTTACAGTATATCTAGGAAGACGTACATTAACATTTTAAAAGAAATATTTTTATGATCTTTCAAATTAATGTTTGAAATTGTTCCTAATGCTATACATATAAATAAAAAATATTTCATATTCCGAATTTACCCCCACTAAAATATGTTTTTTGAATGTAAATTTAATTTTCTGGGTACCTAATTTCCTTCATTAAAATTTCCACATTGATATTGATTCCACTAAAATTTCATGTGAAATAAGTCAAGTTAAATATTATGTAAATTTTATATTATCATAAGCAAACCAACAAATGGGTAATGCTATAAATCAAAACCTTTATCTTTTACGGAAACCTAAGACAGACACTTAGGACTACAGCTATTATGAATACTTAGAATTTCATATTCTAAGTTCATGACAAATTATAATGTTAATATTGTAGCTTAGAGTAAAATTGATAGAACGACACACCGGCTAAGTTAAATTTGTGGACTACTTCTAGGTACAAAAAATATCTACCTTTATTTTTTATCGCACAAAATCGGTTATTACCTAGTACTGGTAACAAAAATATTCTACAAAAATAATTACTTGTATGAAAATCAAATGCTTATATGGGTACATATATATATATATATATATATATATATATACATATATAAATATATATATATATATATACATAAATATATATATATATATATATATATATATATATATATATATATATATATATATATATATATATATATGTTTGAATATATTTATTACTGATTGTAAATGGCGTCACGATTAAAAAACTCTTTAGAAGTGCGAGGTAGCTGTCGATGCTGGTTGTATGCCCTCCAAAAACCATACCGTGGCTGGTGGCAATTATGTCACATATATTTATATTTTATTCTTGCCCTTAATTTTCACTTTTGAGCTTTTATTAATAATGACTATAAAAAGTTATGGCAATTTTATCGTCTTCCGGAATTGACGTTATTATTTTCTTTTCTTTTATAAAATGATGGTAATATTTTAATAAAATAAATAAAGCTACTTTTACCTACAAGTTTTACCTTGTCGCTACATGTTATCTAGGTACAGTTTAACATACTTTAATGCAACTCTCATATTTCTGCATAATATAGTATAGATAATCAAATAATATCCAATAAATCCAACCGTCATCTATCTCCATATTTGTAAACTATTCCGGAACTTAAAGATCAGGAAACATGTAAGTCAGGTGCCTGTACAATAACAACTTTTGTAACAACTTTTGGTTGTTTAGACAATGACAGCGATGTTTGTATCAAGGTTATAACAAACAGTGCAACACTATGATCAAGTATTTTAGCGCGTAATGGATGACTTACTTTATCGTTGTTGAAATTAAATACTAAAAAAAATCATATTCGGGAAAAAGTTTGTACGAAAGCCAAGAGAGATAATAAATTAAGTGGTTACGCATCCGTTGAAAAGCTTTTGTTAGTTTCGGCGCAGCGCACAGATTTCACCCGGAAAAACAACAACAAGCAAAAGAAGTTGCTGACTGAAATGTGCCTAAAACTTAATTAATTTCCACTGAATGCAACGATTGATAAATTTGATAATTTCCGGGATTGATTTCATCCACCAAAATGTGATTATTGCTATATAGGTTATTACTATGAATATAAGATAAAAAGGGAGTAGGTGATTTAGAAATAAAAACAGATGAAATGTTTATATTTTTTTAAAGTTTGTTTTTTTTGCGTTGTATACTAAGCACATAAAATAAATAATGGTATTTAAAGCAATTTTCAAAAAATACATTTTCTGCATATAGGAAAAAATACAGTGAAAATACAGTGTTAAAAAATTCTACTGATCAATAAAATAAAAATATACGATTGTATTTAAAATATGAGAGAGGTCTACATTGAAACTACCCTACAACAGTTACTACTTCAATGAAGGAAAATGTGACTTTTCACATTACAAGTTTTGCCCAAGTTGAAAAGCTTTATGAGATGTACACCTACTAGCGTAAAGACCTTGCCATATTACAGGATGTTGCTAAATGTGTAACACACTATAAGAACATTGTCAATAAAAAATTAAACATCGCTTTCTATATGATAAAAAGAATCAATGTGACAAAATACATCTCATCTTCTCAAGAAGACCGATCTAAATATAAAGTCCAGGTTGATAACAAGCATATCGCTAGATGATTAAAAAGTATGAAAAAAATTAATCTCAATCTAAATCATTCGAAATATCTAATACCGTTTCATTCGCAAAATTTTAATAACGCACGCGTTGTGATTTAAATATATTGGGCTAAAGAAGGAAATTATCGTCTTCTAATTTTACAGTTTTTGATGTAAAGATAAAAAAGTAACTTATTTTATATAGAGGAGGCAACCGTTAAAAGAGACGTCAATAAATAGTAGACTGATTTTTTCCTTTATAAACGAGAGATCTAAACTTGGCATCAGGGATCTTCAATTATGGTCTAACGGACTGTGTTGGTTAAATTCCAGAATTTTGCTGAAGATTCAAGAATTTTGCTGACGATTCAAGAATTTTGCTGTGAAAAACTTTTTGGAAGAATTTTGCTGTGGCTTTCACCAAAATCATTACTTTTGGTAACTTAAGATATTCCATCGTTGACCTATATTTTTATCGTATAACTAAATAATCAATATGTTCTAGTTATTTTTTGAGGGTTAAAGTTGGAACGGTATAGAAATCGATCGTTATTTAGTAATAGCGAATGAAAAATAGCCGCCTTATTTATAGCAGATAAAGATACCCTTTCACCATATATATTATAGGACTCAAAGCTTAATAATATGGAAAATAGAGAATCATGGATTCGATTTGTTTTTATGGAATTTAAAGAGTTTTTCTTAGTTGATTTATAATTATTAGAATTTTCAAATAAAATATTTATAATTAATTTTTATTAACAGTTTTAAGAAATATACTCATGTTAGTCTACATCGTACATATACCGACGGCCATTTGGTCGCTTTTATGTAACTTATTTCTTTTTTGTACTAATGTCTCGTTAGGTTATTATTGCTGTCACTGAGGTTACTATAACAGATGAAGGTTTGACCACAAAGTCTCCAGTTCTAACGGCGTCTTCAAATAGAAACTAGACAATATAATTTTCACCCTTTAACATTTTTATACGAATCTCAACTATTGAAATAAAAGCTGATTAGTTACTATGCTTTATCATTGAGCCAAATTTAAAGTTTTTACGTCAGAAAATTTTTGCGGTCGTTTTTGACAATATCTCTGGAACTATCTTAAAATAAAATTTGAAAAATTAATTTTGAATTCTCATAATTAGTTTTTACAATGAATTCTTCACTTTACATCCGAAATTTTGGAAAACAATGGACTGCTCACCCCTCATAAATTGGTATATAAATATTTTTCATTACTGACTATTGAAATATATACGGATTACGCTTTAATATTATTGCCAAATTTGAAGTTTGTACGATAAACGTTTTCTTAGAGAAACGACTGTCGAAATTTCGAATCGTTTATATAACTCAAATTCATTAACGAATTATTTCAAACATATCAAACAAAGCAGAAATTAAAATGATTTTTATGTATGATGGAAACTAAATATTTTTGCGCCACATTTTTTAAATTTTATCGCCGTTTTCTCAGATTGTTTATAAAATCGGAATAAGTATTTAAAATCTTACATATGCAATGAAAGTGCTATTCATAACTTGTACTTTTACACAGCCGCAAACAAACGGTAGCCAGCAAAGACAAAGAAAAAATGAAGATAGAAGTAAAAGGAGCGCGAAGTACAATACATGTATGTAAATAAACGAATCTTCCATTTACTTCTGGTCGTCCAGTACTTGGAATTCTTTATATTTGAAGTCGCTCTCGTTATTGTTTGAATGGTAAGCGCATGTTAGTTGGGCGGAGTTTTCAACTATTTTTCCTCCTCACTGGGTTGAAAGTGCGGTTATTGTAATACTTTTCTTCCTAACTGCGTTGCAATTGCGGTTATTGCAAGAGGAAAATACCCATATTTGTTGAGAAAAGGGCTGACGTGTTTAAGATGTTGAATGAAATTTCCGATATACACATATGTTTATTTGCATAGTGAAAAACTTTGCTATTACATCTGTACGGGATACGTTTATTTTCTTACATGCAAAAAAATTATTTATTATAATGCTCAAATAAGCAAATTATTGCTGCGTAATTTTCCTTTTCGATTCATTTCTTTATTGTGTAGGTACAAATCTTTCTCATTATGTTCGCAAAAGTGTACTTCAAAATGTTATTTTTGTAACATTACTAATACGTTCGGGTTATGTTTTTCAAGTAGACGAATTTATTAATTTTATTGATCCTAAAAGATAATTTATTCAAATATTTTATTGTGTCATATGGCATAAACCCAACTTTAATGTATATATAAATATATAGCGTATATATTAATAAAAGATTGACATTATTTTAAAATATAGCATAAATAAATAAATCTTTGATCAGCTATTCACTCATTAAATTTAAATAAATACATACTTATTGTATCAAAGTTAACATAATTTTAAATAAGGTTGGTACAGAACTTTCATAGAGAACTTTCATAAATACTTATCATATTTTTTAAGCGTTTACTGCTCTGTTGTAGTATTTGATTACAATGGTGGTAAAATATTTAAAAATAATAATCCGTGATTTGTATCATTTAACAATTCAAATCTAAATCAATTTCCATCCGCGATGATCATTGTAGTTTTGTATAAGGTAGCAACCAACATGAATATTTTAAGATGAAATTCTCAGCTTACACTTGCCGTAACTCCAGATTTAAAATATTTGAAGTTGGATTCCTCAAAGAATTTAAATACAAATAATTTAAAAAAATATTTTCTGAGTCTTTAATTAATTTTGGAGAAAAATATGTGTGAAGATTTTAATTCCTAACAATCATTATCATTGAGAATTTAAATCTTCACAAAATGTTCAATACTCTTTATAATAGGTATAAATATGTAATTTTTAAGGTGCTTATTTTTAGTGTAAATTTGTTTACCAACGTGGTAATATAACAATCATCAACAGTTCTCGTAATCCTGAAACTGAGATAGAAATATTCTTCTTACGTCTATATCAATTACAAATCTACCAATATTAGCTCTAAAAATTAACTAAATCTTATGAAATATTTCTACAAAAAAATAATGTATAGCTTGGACAAAAAGGAAGTTAATTTAATTGTTGGTAAAAATTATAATATTGGAAAAGGATTTAATAAGAATTGAATGAAAACAGAGAAATCTGCTAATTTGATATTTTGTCTGTCAGCGTAAAATAATGTTTTATATGATACAAATGTGACTACAGAAATGAATAAAAGTTATGCCAATTTATATTTCCCTTACACTTATTTTGTATAAACATTTTCACACCACCATTTCTACACAAATTAATTTTAGACGTCGTTTATTTCTTCAGATCATTACTTGACTCGACTCTTATTGTATCTTTTTTTTAACTGTAACCAAACTAGTTGTTATTTCAAGTCTAATTTCAGAACATTTACTTGCAATACCCGAAAATTTAGTTAACTCTTATTTTCGGTCAACTCTCTACTCGATGCCACGCAATATATTTTATTGTTTGATTTATAAATAAAACTGTGTAACAATAATATATTTGTGTGATGTAGGCATTATTAAATATTATGTTGTATATCATATTTTGTTTCCTAAATTTATTTTTATTTTTTTTGCCAAACTGATATTGTGTTGTGTTATATATATTGGCAGCATTAAATATGTAAATATATACCCTATCAGTAACGCAAAATGTATTTACTGATATAAATAACGGAAATAAACCCACACACAAATATAGGTCTTCACCCACAAAATTAATTTCAAGCATCTGTGCTATTACTACTATGTCTGAACGACTGTTCCAACCATCTGTGCTTTTGTACTTATGTTTATATGTGGTGTGACTCATAAATAAATATTTGCATCAAGTAATTTAATACCAAATATAGTTATTGAGTCAATTAATATATTGTTATATGGATTTGAGAAGAATAGGTATGTGAGGTGTTTATGGATTTTGAAATAGAAATTTATCTACAAATTTGTTATAAATACCAAAATATTTTAAAACTATGCTGGGGCAGCGAAAACTTGAATTTTTTTATACAAATTATGGTTTTTTTAATCATTGTATTAAATGAGACCGACAATACAAATCCTGAAACTACTAAAATTATTTCCGTATTTAACAAAAAAAAATTCATCAATCTGTAAATTAGTAGTTTCTTAATAAATAACAGCAAGATGTTTTTCAACTTCTAAAGTCTAATCATAATTGAAGAATTCCAGTAGTCGCGAGAGCAAAGAGTTACCTTGCAAAATTCCTGCAAGCAACAATTTCATTAATTAATTTTATGTGCTGAGCATGATAGGTAAATATTAATATCCAAAAAGAGTACTATAGCCAACCCAATATTGTTGATTAAAAATGTCATTGCAAACTGACAATTACTTAATAAGTTTTAGCAGTAAGTTTTCAAACGGTTAAGTTAAACCATACATTCAAAACCAACTTCTTTAGTGCTATATATTTTATAATCGTACGAAGACCGAAAAGTTTTTGAGATTTTCAGAACCTTGTAATTCATATTGCTATTCTAGTCAGCCATATTTAAAAACTTCATGAAAATAAACAATAGTAAACGAAATAGGTTTAATGGACGATGAGCAATAAAATTTGTAAAGGAAAATGATTAAGCGAGAAATTTTCGAATTGAATAAAAACCAGCTTTACCCGCAACCTAGTGTTTTGAATGTTTTATAGTATTGATTACAAAGGAAAGAAAATAGTTACTTAGGTTGATTTAAGTTTATAATTATATGACGAAATTACAAATTAAACAAATTATCTAAAGTTGTTTTATGTTATTGCTAACATTACAAATTTAACAATAACACACTTTTGGAATTCAATAAACCGAATATGCATTACAACAGAATAAGTACTGTACAAGCAGATAGTTTCTTTATATGGATTGTCTTTTCGAATCCACATTTTAATTCGAAAATGAAATTAATACACTTCAAAATACACTACAAAGATACGAATTGACTGTTAATAATGTTTAAACACCTATTATAGGAAATTTTACCAATTTGCAAGTTTAACTTACATATCTGGTGCTAATGAAATCCGCTTCAAAGTAAATTGTAAATTTGTTCCAATACTAATAAAATACAAGTATTAAAGTAATTTTATAATTAAACATTTTATCACAATTAATTTTCAACGATGTCCCTTTTAACGTTAATATTTCCTTCCTTCCGTTTATGTCCTACGCCTAATAAATCGCCGAACGTACTAACGTATTAATTAAATAATAAATTGCCATCGACTTACCGAATTTCCGGAAATTGATAATAGTATTTCGACTTTGTTTTGGAATAAATTCACTGTCAATTCTTTGTTTTCGTTTTATGAGTTAAAAGTATAAATAAACACATAATAAATGTTGTTTTGGAAATGTCTATTGTCTTTTACTGTACAATCAATTTCAAAGTAATTTTTATGACTTCCAAAGTCATCGCTTGGCAACCGAATTATATCCACAATAGGACAAGGTTACAATTTAACTCCATTCTTGTATATGAATTATCTCGTATTTCACGAAATATTTGCTGACACTTTTGTCATCTCTCTAACTTGATAATTACTTTTCTTACGACTTTCAGACTTTACGTTCGCAACATATTTTACTTAACACGTGTTCTAATTGATTTACAATAATCTTTCAAAGTTCAAACATAGCAGTTTTATTAAGCACTTCCAAATGTCAAATACAAACTATTTACTATTTAACGCAAACCATTTAGAACTTGACCGATATTTTGTTTAGAGCCTTGTTTTCAGTTAACACGGTAATCTGTTAACAACTTGCTCCATTTTTCATGTAAATGTTTTTGATGGGATTATTATCATACATATTATTTCCCAAAGGTGTTTTTTGGTGGCAACACATACCTTTAATTATTCATCAAAATTAATGATTCAAACATCATTTTAAAGCTTGTGTTCTCGCTATTGGCAAAAAATTGAAAATAGTTTAAAATTAATGTTTTCGTTAACAAAATCGAATAAAACTATTTCTTATGAAAATCGTTTTTATTAGCGTATTAATAAAAATATATGCAATTAACAATTAGTTTTATTACTACTACTCGGTATTTAATCACGATACTGTGCGGAATGTTCGCACGGGTGAGTTGGTATCATTATTATTGAGAAATCAGTACCATATAAAGGGTAAACATTTACTCTACAAGCGTTAGCACCATAGTACGCCGTAAACAATAACTTTATTTCTTATGTACTGAAATAATTTATTTCATAACTCTTAGTATTGCGAATGGGATTCTATTTTTAGGATTTAGAATTTTATTTCAAAATGGAATTCAAAATCGGTCATCTGTGAAGTCATATCGAATTCTTTGTTTGATTTTTTAGTAACTTTACCTATCTTTAGCCTATAATTTAATTATTATAAGCATAGTTACACTGAAGTGACTTATTTCATGAATTTATTATTTCACTGCTTAAGGGCGTTTAATTTATTTACCTTTGTTTAAGATAAATATTTTTTTAAAATAATTCTTTCATTTCATTTATCATAAATTATAATCGACAATATTGCACTAGCAATAGCCATTTAACAGAAAACAATTTTCACATTATTCACAATTAAAATTTAACTTCAAAAACAAAATATTTTTAGTTTACTAAATGTAGTCTGCTTCAAATTTGTGATCCTTTTGTCGTTCACATCCCGATGGGGTTGGAACTTGAGAGCTGACTTGAGGCTATTATAACCAAGTTTGAATAACTTGGTTATAGCACATTGTGATTATGGTGGAGTCAATACCTGATAATATAAGTGGAAGGAGGACAAATTGAAAACAACCACTCCTTCGTAGTTGGACTCATTTCACTTAGCTTAATTAGATCTATACATTTATTACTATTAAAGTCTATAAAATCTTTAAAAAAATCCTTGAAAGGAACTTATTTGTTTCACTTTTAGTGTCAATTTTTTTTACATCATATGAATATTACTGGAATCGATTTTCATGAATACGATCGGTTGCTATTATAAATAATAAAAATTTACATTCAATAAAAACATATTAAAATATTTAATAGCAGGTGTGTTGAGCTCGGTGCAGTAACTATAAGTTGTAAATACATACTGTGCATTCGTTTTTGTAATAAAATATTTATGCATTTCGTTGTACTTTCATACCGTATTTCAGTTATGCGTTCGGTGAAATATAAAAAAATTATGACTATCTGGGACGCCTCTTAATGTTTACTGTTTCAAAATATTTATGGCAAGAATTTAACATTTCGTCTAAAACATACTGAAATAGTTTTTATTTAAATGTTATAACGTTTCCGCTTATATTTTATTTAAACATTTAAATTATCCATTTGCAGTATATTAAATTATTTTAATTATTTGAATTATGAACGAAATTAAACTAGTAACTGAAACTATTGTATATTTTGTTTCACTCGTTGCTCAGAATATCTTTAGTGTATCTACTACTTATTTACTTATTTACAAAATAGTTATCACTATTAAATATTAGTGTTGTAATTTTGGGAAATAAATACCACGTTTCTGGTCAAATTCTCTAACGTTGCAATATTATTGTATACATTTTAAATAAATGTGAAAGCAATGTTTTATTTACATTAACCCACATGAGAGTTAATACAAATAGACGTAACTAATATGGATATAAAATCTTCAAATACATTATTCAATCAAAAACGTAATGATTGAAAAATCCTCAAGACGTTCAGTTTTGTATTTACAACTGGTACTCTCAAAATCAAAACGCACAGCTACGAAACACTGACTTTCGCCACTGGACCGCTTTCTATAGGAACTAAATAATTATATTACGTGATTTTGCACCTCCTCGCTTTGCGCAGTGTCATTTACATCTGTAACTTATTGTAAAAATCAAATTAATTATTAACATCAATAGTTGAATTCTTTTATTGTGTAAATTAATATCTGATTAGTAAAAACGATAATATATGAAAGTTGTAAATAAAATGACTATAACAGAAATATTTTGAAATAGGTAAAATCTACCTTATGTTAATTTTATTAACAAGTTTTTCATCATTTAATTAAAATATATATATCTATATATTTTTCATTTCGTCAATGGCATTTTAAAATGAAAAACGCATATGATTACAAGAGAATACATATTATTTACTTTTAAAATAATCCATTTATTTATTACCTAAATTAAACTATAGGGTTATTCAAATCCGTACATAATTTTCAACATGATATTTTCAATATATATTTACATTATTTAGACTTAAAAATTCAAGAGATTTATATAGTCTTATTTTTAAGAGAGCACTTTCTCATAATAAAAAAAAGATCGCATATATATTATTTACTGATTTATGTATTTATAAAAAAACATGTCTAACTTATATGTTACCCAAAGCGTCGGACATGCACAAGTAATGCTGGAAAAGCTATAATAATTAATAAAACGGAAAAAATACACATAAATCAAATCAAATATAAGTTAAATAATTACCTATTATTTGTTGGTTAAACATCAAGCAACTATATGATCGCATTTCTAATTTGGTCACTGGAACAGAATAAATATCAAAAAATTATAGAAGGTTTAACTCCTCCCGCAATGCTGCACAACGTAAGTGGGTGAATTAAGCATCAATTATATGCATATCCAATAAATCAAGATAGAAACTACATCAAAATGCAGGTAACGTTAAAACTACAACATAGTGTAACGCATGGACTGAAATTCTTGCAGGTCTTTTCTTTTCAAAAGAAACACTTTTGCGGTAAAAATTACTCATTATGACAGTTTAAACATATACATTGCGTTAACATCTCTCATTTTGTCTATTGTATTAGCCATTTTCCACACCTTATTATTATCACATTTATTTTTATAACCTTATCCGTAAATTATAACTGATGTCGATAGACTTAATATATGTGTGAATATTGGAATAATTTTAGTGTAAATTGTCTTAAAGTATTCTTTTTATATTTGCCTTATATTAAATGGCGAAGCAGCCTAAAGAAATGTGACTAGGAAATAGATTTAAAACTATTTTTTTACTGAAAGTCTGCTAAAATACGTATAAGGTATATTGTACAAAAGATAACTGAAAAAACCTTAAAGAATTAAGAGATTGTCCGCTATTCATGTAAAATTTTGGGTATACGTGCAGTTCGTAACATTTAAAGGGCAAATTCCAACAAGTTAAGGCAGTACTTATAATTACTCTAATATATATTGATATTTTAAAATTAATTTCAGCTCGAGAAATTACAACATAAATTACTCTAATCCTAACGAATATTCTTAATACGAATGTGAGTTTCTCGGTTCGCTTATTTGTCTCCCTTAGATGTCATCCCTGAACCGATCTCAACGAATTATTTATAAGCTACATGCAACGAATATAAGAGATTTTGTAACCACAAATTTATATAAAAAAGAAATACTCCGTAAGATATAACAATACTACTATAAGTAAATAATAATCTACTTTTTATGCTACTGTTTTAATTTTACGCGTCCCAAATTACCTAGGAATATTCAATTCTAAAATTCGAATATATTGGCAAGAAAATTTCTTTAAAAATTGTTCTACCATTATTTTTACATTTACACAAGGATTGAGACAAGGAACAAATTAGTTATGTTGTAAAATTAACTACCACTGAAATTTGATATTTGAAATGTGAAGGCAATTTATATTTGGATTTAATATTAATGGTATTTTGTTCAACAGAACAGGGAAATTAGTGATTATTTGCCTGCGAAAAGAAAATTTCTATCAAATTCTAGGAAATAGTTTACATTTTTAGAAATAATATATAGAAAACACAAATTGCCTGGAGTAGATAGAAATGAACAAGAAATGGCAAATCTCGTCAGTTCTTAAATAAGTATTTATTTTTGTCCATTAAAAATATCTCAATATCGAAGTAATTATGAAAATCGCCATAATACTTGCGGTAAACCGAAACTCAAATAAAAGTCAAAGCGTTTACGAAATTCTCAAAATTTATACAAACAGAATAATATGTTATACTTTACTTTTTAAATTTTTTAAACTGCTTTCTTGGTTCCAAAATATTAGGAAACACTTATGAAATGAAATTTGTCGTACTGGATCTGTCAGCTTCAGTACAGGTTTATAGTAAACAAAAAAATTTATGTTTTATTTTTTAAATTGACACGTTAAGCATCTAATTTGCCTCTTAATGGAATAACATTGTCATTAACTGAGTAAATCTGCAACGTTTTTATTAGTGCGAGAAAAAGCTTTGAGACACACCAGTTTTATTGCAAAAGTTTTTCCCATTAAATAAAATTATGTTTTTTGTTACTTTATATATTATATTAAGTAGACCATTAGGATTATCATGTTCGAGTTAATTATATAAACGGAAGTATTAAATATAGAAAAACTTATAGTTTTGAAGATACATTAAGTAATTCAATTACATTTTTCATATTTCTCTGCTTGTTCGCATGATAGAAACAAAATTATATTGAAAATTTGCAAGTGGTTAGTATAACAATTTTTGATACATTTAAGGCTTTCGCGATAAAAGCCATTATTTCTCCTGAATTTTTAAGCTTTTTTGGAATAGAATATAGTGCAAAAAATGCTTACTAGTATAACTAGTATTAGCTTATTATGATTCTTACGAGGGAACTCTACATTAAACTTTCTTTCCTATGGGAGCAACAAATTCGTCCGTGAGAATTATGATAATTATTATACAAATCAAGTAAAATTTATTTAAAATTTGTATCATTATGGAATTTCATATCAAAAGATGTAGATTTGGATTCTTTTTTATATTTTTTTATTTTTAGTACATTGAAAATAATTCCAACAATTGTACAATTTTTATAGTCTAGTAATAATAGAATTATAATTGTACTTATGTAAACGCAAATTCAAATTCCCCACAGATTAAAAATATTTCCCTTTTTTCTAATAATAATATTTTGTTTCAATTAAACATGAATATACAAAACGTCGTTCCCCTTTCACTTACGATACTAACTACTATCTAACTTTGGACTAAAACAATGGATTTCCAAAATCTCTGATAATAAAATTTTTGAAGATCATATTGTTCATGGGCATATCTCAGACAAGGAATAAAGTCAATACTGCTTTTTTTCAATCCAATTGATATTCGTTAACGAAATATGGATACAAGTAATTAGATAATGCTACCGTAATCTCAATCAACTCCCACTGGGAATAATATATCCTCATGTATCATAGATTAGCCCATAAAGTCAGATCACAAATTAATTAATATATCTGTAGGCTGGATATTTAAACGAAGAACAAAAATGATTTATTTTTTCGGAAACTTTGCATAAAATGTTGAATTTGCGAATAAGCAAATCTCATGACGATGAATGAGGGCAAAATATTGCAAAAGATTATGTATTCAATAAAGTCACAAAAATGTTATTTTTGTTTATTTAGACCTATTTTTAAGAATCTTAGTCCACAAAATTGATCAGGTTACTTAACAGTTAAGTTAAAAGTTAGCCTGAAGATAATAAGTGGGAAAATAATTTGTTTTATATACTTTGATGCATGATAGTAGTAAATCCCATTTTAATATTATTTTTTTTTATTTGTTTAAATTTATTTATTTTATATTTTGCAAATAATAGTGCGTTAGGTTAAAAATAAAATTTTATTGAAATTTACTAATTTATTTTTGGAAATAGAACAGTGTTATTTTACCAATAAAATGTTGCTAAAATTATTCGGAAAATTTTAAAGTTTTAGAGAATAATTCTGAATTTCTAAATTGTTCCTAAAAGTTCTAAAATTTAAAATTTATCACACCCATTAAATTTTTTTTAATAAGTAAAGAAACTCTTCTAATTAATTGTCATACTCAAATCTGCCTATGTGAAATAAACGACCGTTGTAACATATCTTAAGAGTATATGCATATATACATATATATATATATATATATATATATATATATATATATATATATATATATATGGAATATGTTAATCAAATCACTTTCGTTTTCTGACCTTTTACTCTCAAAATAACAAATTCAATTTATAGCCGTAATTAAGGTCCAATAATTATCTCATGACAATATCTGAATGTTTTTATTTACTTATTTATTTATGTAGCTCTATTTAAGAGTAATTCTAATCTCTTACAGCCCCCTAGAACACCAGTTCTACCCCGCTCGACAAGCGGCCGGGAATCGAATAGCAACCGGTGCGCTGCAAGTCAAATGCCGTATGTCTTGTAATCAATCCAACACATCAAGATGGCTACCGACGTTTTTAACGTTAATCAAAAATTATTATCAATTTTTAGTCTAATGCCCACTGAATACTAAGGGGCATCATACCATAAGAGCGACGTCTATAGGCATACTTAATAATAGCCTTATGTTAAGATACGAGGAAATAATTTTTCTGTATATTCGAATAAAATTATCTAATATTTATTAGAGTGTTTATTCCCTTGTTGCAGAATATGCAAAGGGAGTAACAATAAACTTCCAAGTAATAACTCTCCCCTTATATTAGAACAATGTGTGGTTTTAGAGAAACATTCATATGGATTCCTGCGGCAAAAACTAATAGCAAATTTGTTAACTATTATTTCTATATAATGTAAATATTATTAAATTTGTGCGTCGATTTTTTATGTTCTGTTTTAATACAACATAATAAAATGTTTAAATGAATTATTATAGAATATAAATAATGTTCCAACAGAATAAAAACAATGTTCGAATGTATATGGATCGTGGCCCGTTACAATCAAATACATTATTACACTAACAATATTTTTTTATAGAAAACTTGAAGATGTAACTCTAAGCCAATGAAATCTTCGTCAATTTAAATCCAAAACGTAAACTTTATAAAACTAATTCAGTTTTATATAGATTAAGTACATTCTATGTGGATGTAATTAATTTGTTTACTTTTTGGTTACTAAATTTGAACAATAAATTTAACTAAAAATTAAACTTAAGTTTAGTTTTTTATCCGACCGTAATTTATCAATAAGATTTATACGACTGCATAAAATGAAAAGGAGTACCCGATTTTTATTTCTGGGTTTTTGTTTAATCTTGAATGTCATGTTTAGCCTCTAATGAACTTAAGAAGTCCCAATAATGTACTAACATAAGTCAGCAACTATCATATTGGATCTTTAGATTCTTTTGAAATTTGACATAATAAAATATAATCAATTAAGCATCGATATTTATATATTCTTTCAATATACGTAGAATGTGTTTATAAAACTATTTACATACGCATTTACAGCTTACCTGGACAGTTAAATAAAGTTCTTAAGTTAAGTTAGTAAGTTAAAATAAAAGTTATTATATAAATATAACAAAGAACCGAAAGCGCAAAAAATGGAAAAGTACAAATTTTATTGAAATACTAGACGATATAAAACATGGTATTATTGATTTATAATCATTTCTTTTTTGCAAAATATCATCTCCAAAAATATATATTTAAATAAAAAAAATTGGTCATTTTTTGCAGGCGACATTCGTTAGCATACAATTATCACACGATATTTTTGCCTATAATATGTTTAATAACCTTGCGAAATATTCCATCCTCCTTTATAATTTTAAATGAATTTGTGAACAAGTCAGAGGCAGCAAGAGAAAACTGTTTTTGAACAACTAAATCAAAGCTTGCGACAATGATTATATTAAATTTTCTTAAGTTCGTGGCAGTTAGCCAGCAGTCAAGACCTGGGTTTAAAATAAGAAGATTACGATCAGACAAATGTTTTATATCTCATATGTTTTATATAACGACTGTGTACGTGGCATTTCTGCTAACATCGGGCTGGGCAGAACTTAAGATGTCAGTAGAGCCCTCTTACAACTTGCTGGGCGTGATATGATGATGATGGGTAGGACTTTGGTCAATTTAAATACAAAAGCTTGCTACGTAAGATGGTTGGTGCAACTTTGTAGCTAAATATGATAGAATTTTTAGACTTACGGGAATATTTTTTTAAAATACGCTTGTCAGATATTCTTTGATTTCTTTCTTTCCTGTTGCAATTAAGAGAGCAATACAAAGAAATTGGGTAGTATTTCATACCAGAAAACACGGAAATATTATATAACACCATTTTTTGGTCTTGAGATATTTACTTAGGCTATTTAATTAGAAATTCTTTAATACAAAACCTTCTTTAACTTAGTTCTCGTTAAATACACTTAATAATTTCTATTTTTATTATAGCCATAATAGGCAACGTTACGTGTATGAATCGTACAGTTAATAATAATTTTGAAAGGTTTACATGAATGAAGTCCCAGTCATGACTATTCCAATAAATATAATTTGTTATATTTTTACAACCTTTTGGTTTCACAACCTTTGGAAGTCTTAATAAATGTAAATTGGAATGCATTTGTGTGAAATTATGTTTTCTTTCAATTAAAATGATTTGATCTCGTTCAAAAAGTTTCTTCATTTCAAAAGTGAAATACTTTCATCAAAATTACTAGTGATGCTATTAGTTTACAATAGTAGCAGTAATAAAGTTTTAATGTTTCTTTAATTTACTCAAGAACACTTTCATCTAATTGACCAGTAAATTTCAATACCTCCATTTGTGAATGGAGTTGCTATTTTCTCCAAGAACACAAGTGTAATTCATACGTTTGCTAAACGCCAAATGAATTTAATTTTACGAAATGGTCTGTGCAATTTATACACTAAAAAATTAATGAAATTGAAAATGGAAAGTAACCATTTAAACAGAAATTAATTTAGTCTTCGAGAACATAAAATCTTTTTGCTGTCTTCATTATTCATATGACAAATAAATGTGAGCAGATCTGAAAAGAACACCGAGTTCAGCATGGGATAAATGAACGCAAGGTTCCACATTTTCTGGGCGGTGAGGACTAAAAATATATATTTCGAGTGTCGCCTTTAATTTATTCATCCAGCTGTTGACGTATTTAAAACTGAAAAAAATGTAAATTTGGATTGTAATTATAAATATTAGATCATTTGAAAAAACTGAGAATATAATAAATTTCCTAACATTATTAATAAATTAACAAATTCGAAACAATATCAAAGGAAATATTTGTCACCTTATGCATTTTTTTCAATATATAAAAAGTAACCCCTCTCAAAACATTTTTTCTAAGATATAGGTAAGTGGTAACGACTTTGGACTCTTTTGACATTTCTTAATAAATGTTTTAGTCACAGGCTAGGTCATACTTTGGTCATACATTTGTTAGGTCATACAATGATATATAGCAGATTCATTATGTTTGCAATCATTTAATTTTTCTTGGCGAGTGGAACTCTTCAACTTTAGAGAGTAGATTTATTGATTCTAAGCTCGTTTAATTTCACGTGAGTAAGAAAGTAACAAAATAAATTGGTAAATTTATATACATAATAAGACGTATAAAGGAAAGTCACCACTAATATATTAGTAGGTTTTATATATAAAAAAATGTAAGACGGCTATGTAAGTATGTACAGGTAACGTCAAAATAATTAAAAATCAATAGTAATACGCAGGTATTCATAAAGGCACGATGTATTTATGATATTAGTATGTACCTATTTCTTAAACAATTGACATATTAATTTAGTAGGTAAATTAGGAAGTATAGTTATATAAAAAGACGTGAAGAAATTACTACAGCGAAACAAAAAGATTGATATTTCCCTGGACATATATGTAGGTTTACATGCATGCATATGTATGAAAATACAATATAAACAATGGCAATGAATACGTTCATCGTCTTTATTATATTTTCAACATTTAATGGTAATGAATACTACTATATGCCAAAATTGCCTGTTATTGTTTAAAATAAAAAGTCAAACGTGAGTGGGACTAGCACTGTAAAGGTTCCGTAGACATTTAAGCTTATGTAGTATTCATATTAATCTATGAGTACAAAAAAAATTAATTTTTGATAACTTATATATATTATTTGTTTCACCTTTCACAGGCGTGAAAACCTGGTGCGTATTTGGAAAAATTGTGAAGTCTAGGAAAATTACCATACTTTTCTTCTAGTCTTCTAGTCATGTTTTACTAACCCTCTTTTTTCATAATGCTCGACTTAATAGTTTTAGGAAATAGGGGGGGGGATACTACATTTTTACATATTTTTTCAAATAACTTTTGAAATTTGCCATGTAGAATTAGTTAGTGTTCTTTCTTTTAAATAATTTTATGTTAAAAGAAATTATTTATGGAAATGGATTTTAATAAAAAAGAAAGTGAAGAGTTAGTCAAATGTATCTATTAAAAGTGGTAATATTACGGTCTCATTATCAGAAGGGTAAGTATTAATTACCTTTTTTATCGTTCAAGAAAACCCGGATTAGTTCATTAATAATCAAACTACTGAAATTATATATTTAAAAAATAAAAATTGATTAGATATTTGAAATAACTACAAATATTAAAATCACATGAAATTAGGATGCTGTTTCCAAATAAATTAAAAACCGTAAAAAATTTTTTAAAAAAACCTGTTTACGGTCGAAGAGTATCGTAAAGAAAACAAAATTAATGATATAAAAATATTCCTTTTTTAAAACACACTGTTATAAGTACATATTTATACGACTCATTATGATTGAACAGGTATTATGATTGAACAGGTATTATGATTGAACAGGTATTAAACTTCATTCAAACGTTTTAGGAAGGCTCATTATGATTGAACAGGTATTAAACTTCATTCAAACGTTTTAGGAAGGCACATTGAAAATCTGAATTTTATTTCTTACTTTCTATTTCTCTATTTTAATTGAATATGACGTTAATAACTTTTATACCTAATTTCACATTATATCCAAACCCAAGATTGTCAGAACGCTGAAATGTAAAGATTATTTAAAATACCACATCATTTTATGAAACACGGTAGAGTATAGGCATTGTGCCTTTTATATCGACGATAAAATTTGTTTTATACGCCCTTAAGCAATACCTAACTGTAGAATAATTGTTCATCTTAAGCTAGAAATAAGCAACGGTGCATACTCAAACTTTTGTACATCACAGAAAATTTGGAATGCAAATATTAAGTTTTCTCTAGGAAAAAGGAACAGTTTTGAACTTTTACACTTAAATTAGCAACATATTTTGCTTTTTATCAAAATCATTTGGATATTTTGCAAAATTCAGAAAATACGGCGTTATCTCATCATTGCGATGCACGAATTCTGAACAAAGAAGATTCTGAGCGTTTAAAGTTCGATAAAATAATATTTTTTGTACATGGTCATATTTCAAAACATTGTAAAATGAAGGAAACAAAATAATTCAAGATTATATTTAAACTATTAATAATAAGTTAGTATTTGTGATGTAAGGAAAAAGAAGGATTTAATATTTTTAAATGACGAAAAGCTGGAAAAATTTAATTAAAATGTTTGATATGTTTAGTGCAATTAGAAGAAATTATAATAAGTACAAGGATATTCATTCAAATTTTTGCAATGATGAACATAACGCCTGTTTTGATGAACCAAAATCGTCCAATGGAAAATAGGTCTTTACAAAAGTATTTATGGAAATGAATTTTTTCCGAACATAAATGTTGTGAGATATCGGAAATATTCTAAAAATTTGGGCCATAATGAAGACACTGGATATTGACACCTTTCCGGAGCCAACAGTATAATATGAGTGTAATTTTAAATGTACCCTAATTTCTTCAGGTTGTGTTCAATAAAATCTATATGGTACACATTTTCGTAATTGGATAAAATTAAAAATAATGTTGGACAGAGAAGAAAGAATGTAGTAAAAGAGAAGTGTATATTTGTTTTATTTTGGGGGAAAATTTTATGCTCAGTCATTATTTGATACTTTATACTCAAAATTATTCATTCCAGTAAAACGTTTAGAGATTTAAATGCTAATGGAAATTTTACTTTTCTCATATTACTCCGCATATATTTATTAATACGTTACTTCAAATTAATCAATGTGTCTAATTTTATGACAAAAACTAAAATATCAACACATCCTCAAAAAATGTCCTATTACCGCATATAAATTATGAAAACTAGCAGTAAAACTTTTAGATTTTAGCCTTACAATTACTAATTAAAGACTTCAAAAAATGTTCTAACTCTGAAGTCTGTATTTAAACACTATTCATACTACAATTACTAATTAAAGAATTAAAAAAATTGTTCTAACTCTGAAGTACGTATTTAAACTCATAAACATGAGTTCAATGATCATTAATATTTTAGCTTGCATTCTATATATGGAAAGATGTTTATTTCTAATCTACTAAATCGAAAAACAAAACAAAGAATCACTATCGAATTTGGCTTGTGAACGATTGGGGTAGAATAATAATGTATGTACAGCTATGGAACTTCGCTTCCATAGAGTCGTGGACCGAATGGTCATTAGACCTATGCGTGGAATACTAGTATTACAAAAAGTGTGCTTTGACAATGTAAATTTTTGTGAAATATTCAAGATTTTTAATGTGAAGTAATGTTTTTTAACTCGGGGAATAAGACACTTATTAAAACATGAAAAAATTAAATGACACATCATTTCTAAAACGATGAAACGCTTTTACGATCGATATCGGATTAGGACACAAATATTTTGCCATCATCGAAATCTGACAACCAAACCTCTCCGCACTTTTTTCCTTGTGTTTAAACTCCGCACTTTTTTCCTTGTGTTTACTCGTTCGTTCGTTTTATATAAGTAACCATTTCTTCTTGTACGCCATGTTATGAATATTAGAATCTCCTTGCATTATTTTGACGATATTGCTTCATCTAAATTACATGAAAGTCTATATGCTACTTTTTTAAAACGTTAATAAAGTATAAACTTTTATTTTGAGGCAATAAAGTTTTGTTCAAATTATGCCTGTATTCAGTAAATATGTGTACAAAACATAAGTAAAGTACAAGATATTTAATTTACCACTTCGTATCCACGAATAATGCCTAAATATAATGCAATCAATGTGTTTCCTTCAAAGCGTGATTTTCAAAGGGTTGTGAATTGTCACCCAAGATCCATTTTTTAGATTAACACCTGGATTTTTTCCTGATAAAAAATTGACTATATTTGGTAAAGGGTAACCATGACGTCATACTCAATTAACCACATGTCATCGTCAATGGATTGGTTAATATATTTTATATACGTTAATAATTTAAGTTGCACATAATAGAACTGATCAAATATATTAATGAAAAAACAACACGTTTCGACATGATATTAAAAATTTTATAAAATTAAATTCTAGATAAATCAGAACTGACAATAATTAACGTTATAAATGCGAAAGGAAACTGGTTTTGTGGTCTTCCTTTGAAACTTTAATTAATCAACCAATCTGCAAAATAATCTCCAGAATGCAGACTCTTCCACGGAAATAGGAACAATTTATCATGGAAAAAATATATTTTTCTGCAATTAAGTCAAGTCTCTGCTTTAGGCATAAGGATATGAACATAAATATGTGTATATATGTCTTTCAAAATTACCTAACCGTTTCCAATGCTAACATTTAATTTTGAATCTATATACACGAGAATATCATTTTTAAATAACAACACTAATTTATTTCTTTCTCACATGAGCCAATCTAGTTATAATAGAATTTATTTCAGGTGTATTTATCTATACTTTTACATTTTTTCTAGGGAGCAAGGAAAAATTTGTCAATTACAAATCAAACTCACAATTCGAGGGTTTTGCACCCACGTATCAATATTATTTTTCAATATATAAAATAAATATATTGTGTATTTCACAGGTCTAAGAGAAAAAAAACTGGACAGACTATATTCCTTTTATTTATTATTACTGATTAACGAATTGCACGAATTTCTCGGAAATACACCGTCAAAACCATCTCTATAATATTTTCTACAACACGTCACTTGATGAAGTACTCAAAAAACAAATATTTTATCCCCAAATTTGATCTATGGGGAGCCCACCAAAAAAAAATTTATTTGAAGTATGTTAGAGTACTACCGTAAGGGTTTTTGCAAAATATCTATGTTATCGGATTTAAATTAAAAGAGCTATGATGCTGTGATTTACAGTCGAATAAACAGAAGAATAGATGTGACGATATTATAAGGTTATCATTTTTCTCCATTTCACTTCAAAACCCTAAAAATTAAATACTATATTTTACTTTTCAGCTAATAGCGTATTTTCTAAATAATTAAATGATTATTGATCTTATCAGTTTTATTATAATTGTTTCCTTTTCACACTTATTTCTTATAACTTGGTAATTTAGTTTACTCTGGCTTTGCTTACAGTTCAGTAATAAATTAATTTCTTTGCACGTGAAATTTAAAAAAAAATTATATTAAAGTTTTGAGTTCATCCGATACCAGATTGTATTAACTCCCAAAACAGAGGGTAATAAATATACAATTCAATTTGTCTGTTACTAGTAATATCAGAGAACTTAAATCTCTTTTGGTTGTTTTCAAAAAAGGCCGAACAAATGTAAGGTAAAAAAGTACTAGATTGTTGCACAAGGATCATGCGTCGTTTTGTCTTCCCAACTAAGTTCATCTTTTTAACAATTAGCTTAAAAATGTATGTAGTTTTGTGTGTATCTATTTTAAATCTTAGTATTAGTATATACTAATAATGATAACAAAACCTCGTACACTGTATTATAAATTTTCAGTTAATAACAAGATTTTTATCAATCACTCAGGGAAGGCATTCTTCAAAGGAACTTCAATTTTAGTTATTTCTTACTATTGAGCTTTAAATTTAAATTGAAAATGCCACAGTTTATTCAATACCCGGTTGTTGTAAAATTGTTATATAAATATTTATGTACATTTTATAAACAGATAATTATGCAAGTAGCATCTTTCTGTCAATTTGTGCAATTTTTAGTAAGAAAAATATGTGGGAGGCTATGTCGCATATATATATATATATATATATATATATATATATATATATATATATACATATATATATATATATATATATATATATATATATATTTCACAGGAATAACTGTATTCGTTCTATTGCATGTAATATTTCATGTCGTAATGGAAAGTCGCCAATTCTACATCCTCAAATTAAGAATTAAAGAAATATGTTACTAGCGATATCAAACTGCGTTGATGAAAACTGAATTTATTTATTCCGGCCAATCAAGTTAAAGGCTTTAATTATATTTATCAACTATCAACTCATATTATTAACGAATCTTTGCGTTAATTGAATAATTCGTCAAAATATTTATTTGATTTTAATCAAATACACTTTCGCTCAATACGTTAACTTTTGCGGAATAGGCTATTATATTAAATACTTGGAAGTAACCGGTAAAATTATGATACTAAAAATTAAGCTCGTATATATATATATATATATATATATATATATATATATATATATATTTATTTATATTTATATATACTTATATGTACTTGGTTCTGTTTAAAATATTTTACACATAATTCTAAATATTTGTCCCAGTCACCGCAAAAAATATTTGACCAGAACAATTTATTTAAAGTGAAGAAAAGATCTGAAATAATAAAACCAGCTGTAATAAACTGAATTCGCCACTATATCCCTAGACAACCCGACTTTATCTTAAAAGAAGATGAACGACATAAGTGCATCTTCAAGCACGTTTAGAGATACAGCGCTTACTAGTTAAATATTAGAACGAAAATCCGCTTCTAAGTCGATCTTAATAATCAATAGTGCACGTCCAAAATATAGTAATCAACATCAAGCACATTGGAAATCAATCCTAATGTTTTGAAAACGAAGTAGCGGTCTGTACGTAAATTTTTGAGGTACAAGTTTATATAAGTAGGATAAATTTAAAATGGAATGTCGGAGGAATGACTAGCGCATTGTTTCATTTTGATAGTAATTTATTATATTTTCTCCAACTTCTTATGTACTCGGTACAATGTCAATCCAAATTGCCTTAGGGTGTCGCGTGGTGCGAACCTGAACTATATTATTCAACATATTATGCTTTGCTGGACTAATTTTTAAAATTTAATGTAATGGTGTAAGCTCTTGCAAGCTTAAGGAATTAAATACATATTATTTTGAGCGTGATAAGGTTCATTCTGCTGATAAAAACGACTTTCCGATATTTATTTTAAGTAAATACTAAATGGTTTATGTAACATAAAATACGCGTTACACTTTAATACCTGCGTAAGTCTTCAAATCACAGATTTTCAAAATTTACAATTTGTAATTTTAGAGTTTTAATTGTCATTTAAGTTTCAAGATTCATTAATAGTGGCATAAAATGGTTCTTGATAACTACTAATGAATTTTAGGAAATGTACAAAGAACTACGTGTGCGTAAGTAATTATGTAATGGAATGAACGTCATAAATTATGTACAATATATAGAGAAAAGTAACCTATATTAGACCGGTGTTTAAATTGTACCGGTTCTATATTTCTACCAAATAACACTATTTTTCTTACCCTGGCAACAAAAAAATAGGTGACTGCAGCGCCACTAATACCCCATCATTTTGAATCGACTTTGGGCAGAAATTACGACTGTGGTAGAAAAAAAAGTGTTTTCTAAAGAGATTGTTCATTGTATTAGTAAGTTAAAATTTTGTAAGTACTCGTAAATGAACATAAATCTATAGAGATTCTGTTTTTTATTTTTTATGACGAAATGTAAGTTTACCATGGTGTGTATATTGTAAGTTTACCATGGTATGTAAATTGTGTTTCGAAATCATACCGGTCCTATTTATGAAACCGTTTTTGTTTTAAAATTTAAATTAATTTTTAAAAATTTTAGATGGCGACTGCTGATGGGCGAAAAGAAATATTATAAATGGAATAAAGAAGACTTAAAAAAAATAAATGTGTATCAATGGCATTTCCAGACAACCCTGTTGGGTGGAAGCGCTGAGATCGTAGATACGGGACACTATTAGGGGACTTTCGAAGGTCCCCTTTTTGTATGAGGTGGGTCGTTACGGGTCCCAGGAGGGGCCCTGAGACTACCCGGGTGGAATGGCGGGAATAGTATCAATTGCCAAATGCAACCATTTTGCATTACGCTAAACTCCTTAATAAATTTGCTAATAATGATGTTACATATAAAGGAAGACCGACAGTTTTCACCATTGATCAGGAAAATGAGCTTGTTGACCATGTTTTGCTTCCGAAAAACCACATGTTTGAGTTAACGATTAATCAGCGGCAGTTAGTTTACCATTACCAAATTGCAGAACACGACAAAATCCCTCACTCCTTTAATGGAGAAATAGAAATAACAAGTATATTGTGCTCAATTGAAATACTAATTACGATTAAAAAATAAATATGAATGATAATGATCCTACACTGTGTTATTTTTTTGTTAATGATGTTTTCTAGACTCGGTACAATTTAGGATCCTCGTTCTCCAATTTAAGACACCGATCGTGTTAATTGGACCGAAGCATTAACTTAAATAAATGACAATTTTTTTTACTAGTTGCGACTATGCTAAAATATTAACAGATTGATATTATCTATCTAATGGATCAAGCTATATTGTGAGTTATGTTCCATTTTTATAGCTCGAAATTATATTTGATGATATATGCCAATATGACAAAAATCTAATATAGGTTACTCTCCATTACTTCATTGAAATATATATGTGAGTATTCTAACATAATTAGTAAAAATTTGTTTTAACAACAAAGTACATACTTGATCAGCTAGCTGCCTTTTCTTTCCCACTAACGCGTTAAATAACTTTGTTTCCCACAAATTACTAAAGCAAACGACTCAAGGTTTTGCGTTGGATATCATTTGCATTTTGTCAAAGCAAAACCAAGGCTTCTACGTTTTTATTCAATACCAAGGTTTACCTTCTGAGGAAACATGTACAATCTCAATCAAAACGTCACGTTTTAGGAATGAGTCAAAATCGAATTAAAGACTTCATTATAACGACGTCTCACATGTTGTACATTAAAACTCTATGGAAGTGGTTAACGCTTTAATTCATTAACAAGAAATGTGCTAAATTAATTTGCTTGACGTCACAAAAATAGATCACGACATCAGTAAATATAGAAAAATCATCCAAATGAGTTTCGGATGCATAAATTCCTGTAGCTATTTCACAAAATGTCAAGCAAAATACGATTGTAAAAAAGTTGGAAACAGTTAAGTTCACTTTTTAATATTTTTTTACTGAAATTTCAAAACCACTGGATACTAACTTTCCTCGTAGAAATTACAACTATCATAAATGCATACCTAGGAAATCAACCTGTATCATTTTATGGTCAATTTAATTCATCCCGATTAAGAAAACTTGAATATAATTCATATAAATCCTTGAACATCACCGATCCGGTATTAAAATATGTATAAATTAATTTTACTTTTAAGAGAAAAGCTTCCCAGTTAATCAAAACATTATTTGACAAATATCGTTTGTGGAAGCAAAAATAATCAAGAATTATAAAGTACAGACAACCTATTTTTTCTCAAAATTTGCATTGTTCACAATATTCAAGTAACGTTGAGTGATTAGAGCTTTCAGTAGTACAAGAACAAATTAGAACGAACCTGTGTTACCTATTTTTAAAAAGAAGTTTATTCATTTTATACATAAATTTCCGGCAAATTTTGTTTTCATCCCCAAAAAATAATTTTATATCGTTATATAAGCGGGGCGGACGCCTCAGAAAGCGAGGCACCAATTATTTTATGTAGCTCACGTATATAGATCATTATAAATAAATTCATATAGTGTGAAAAAGTAATAAAAAAATATTTTCTTGATATCTTTATTAAAATCGACAATAGTCTTACGAATACAAAAATTAACATACGATAATACACTTACAAAATAAACTTCAGATTTTTATATTTATTACACCCCAAGTAAAATCGCTTCGCTTGCTTTTATAATCTGTATTTTAATGATTCGGGTTCGAATTATTCCATTATCAAAGTAGTTTTTCTGAAGTCTTTCCCAGGTATTCTGTCCCATTATATTATTAGGCATTATAAGTGTATTATTTGAAAAAAAAGAAGAGAAGTACCAATCCACGCAAGAAACCTTTTCAAAATTTTTCAGTAAGTCCAAAGTTTAGGAGCAAACAACTAGATTGGGGATGATTTAGCGTTAGAAGTGTTGTTTATCGACTTTATTTAGTAAATCACGTATACTTTAATGCAGTAGATATATTTATATCATTTAAAGAACATGACGATATAGCACATTATTTATTTGTCCACATTTAAATCTAAAAAAATTACCATAATGGAAAGCAATAGCTAAAAAGATGATCTTTGACTTATTATTAATTTATAATTAAACATAATTATAAATATTCTGTCGAATAGATAGACAAATTACATTATTATCTAGGAATTTAAATAGGACTATCTGAATTACTAACTAAACTAGATTTAAAACGATAAAGTTAACGTGTTATCATATTTTTACTTAAAACAACATTTTTTTGGAAACACATCTCTACCTCACTGAAAGATATTTTCTCAACAATATACTACTTATTGAAACAATGTCAAATTTTTTACATTCTTATGTGTATATATTTTTTAGGGGTGTTCCGTACCTCAAAAGGAAAAAAAGGACGTTTACAGGACCACTTCGTTGTCCATCTATCAGTATGTCAAGACCATTTTTTTCAGGAATGCGTAAATATATCAAATTGAAGTTAACATCTAATACTGCGGTCTCTTGAAGCTTTTAAAAAATCTGACTATGAAGCTTTTAAGTCAAAATAATAAAAAAGACCATAAAAATACAACCGTTTATGCCATATATTTTGACACTCGCACAAAATCAAAACCTATATGATCTAGGATCATGAAATTTGGCAGAAAGTAAGGTCTTACAATACAAGTAAAAAATAAAAATCGAAAATTTTTAATTTGTAATTAAATCAAATGTTTTTTTAAATACCCGCCTGTGAAAGAAACAGTAGGCAATATTTTTCGTTATAAAGTTAACATTTTCTAAATATTTTAAAAGGAATATTATGTAACATTCAATCTTTATAAATGACTTTTGATGATTTTTTTCACAAAAAGTGTTTGTTATCGGTATTTACTATTTAAATATATTTTCTTCGCATTTTTTTAAGTCCACGACAGTTTTCAATCAAGTTACTTCTTTCACGGCTCCGTTTAAACAATGCACGTTTTTAAAAGTTCCGGAAATCTTGAAAATAGCATAATAGAACAATACCGTGGGGCTTTCTCAGATAGGAGTTTGGCATAACAGATTTCGTTCCGAATAAAGCCCTTTTGTGGAAAAAATATTAGGCATTAACGTAACTATATTGAAATGTTATTAATTTGCGTTGAAATACGATAGTAACAATTATTTGTGGAAGCATTATATTTATTTTTAAATTTATTATCGGCGCGAAAAATTATTAGAAAACCAAATTTTAACTAACAGAAAAAATATATTCGCTAACAAACCTATATATTATAAAAATAAACATTATATTCACTCCTGAAGATACTAGGATGAAATTTAAAAAGAAATACGATAACTAGAAAATTGTTTTCCTAATAATATTAATTTTCATTCATCTTGAGAAAATGTTGCCCTCACAGAACATACTTTTAAAAATATAGTTACTTAAAATCATTATATTGACCTAAAATTAAAAATACTGAAAATATTTAACGACCCCCATGCAAAATCTTTTATGGTCTATTACTTTCATGTACGCTATTCCTATAAGAGATTACTTCAGTTTAAATTATGTACCTACACATGTTTATATATTATATATATATATATATATATATATATATATAATAAATAGCTGTTGTATAAAATAGCTGTAGTAGTTATTTTTATCACCACTCTAAAAAGCTAGATTAACTCATGCATTACGTCTGTGGATATGATCTTGTAGGCAATCATAATTCTGTTATTAGCTACTTCATTTTGAATACGGACATGCTGCGTTTAATATATTATATATATATATATATAATATGTCTTATATATATATATATACATACATATATATATATATATATATACATACATATATATATATATATATATATATATATATATATATATATATATATATATATATATACGCCAACGTTTCTGTACTGTGAATATATATAATAATTATATCAAACCTCACCAACTGTACATAGTTGGTGAGGTTTGATATAATTATTTAAAGAACTTCTTAAAATTCACTTCACTGTTTTAGTATTACCTGAATCGTAGAAAAATAATTCAATAGTTAATTTCTTTTAGTTTATAATAAAGAGCAGTTGTAGTAAAATACGAACTTATCTTAAAATGCCTTCTTGTAATCTGCACGCATTGGTCTATGTATAATAAAATGGTCCATATGGGTTTTACTTGAGAAAAATAAAAGTGCTACGTGAAAAATGAAGATATTACCGAGGAAATGACGGAAACTCAATGTGTCAGAAAGACAAAGAGAAAAGAGAATTGAAAAATTGATGGCGCGGACAGTCGGAATTGATTTGCAATAAAGTATTGGAATCACTTCACATCTTTATCCGCGACGGAACAGAGTTGGTATATGAATGATAGAAGAATGATACGTAGATATGTATTTGTAAGTGTAGCCATGCGTGCGTGCCTCACGCCGTAATCCGTGTGTGTACGGACGCGTATGTGTATGTGTGTACCAGTAAAAGCTTTTTATTTTACTTAGATACCTATTCGATGCGTTTTGGAAAATGGGGTTATAGGACTAATATCATGTCTGAAATCGATAGTAATATAATATCTGAAATCGGTTACTAGTTTTTTGAACGGATCCCAGCAAATATTACAGCTGTATACTTAGAGTTTAAGTTCAAATTTTCAGTTTTTTTCAGATAGTTATCACTCCTATAAATTTGAAAATATGATGATGACCAGGTATTAGCAATATGGTATACATGGATTAAATTAATTATAAATACTGTAGACTATACTTTTACGGTAAACTATTTCTCAGAGCTACTAAATTCGAGATCAGTTAATGAATTTAACTAGAGTCTTTGAGTTTACGTAAAAATATTAATTTTTATCGGCTATTTACGTACTTAAAAATCTATAAATCTAATGATAATATTTAATTTAAAATATAATGGAGCATATCGCAAAACGAAAACTTCGTGTACATCGAACTTTTTTAAATTTTTAAATTCAAAATCTACTGTCAGATATAATAAAATTTATGCATGTTATTTAATTATTATACCAGACAATTCTTTCCCTAAAAATGCAATTCGAAAAAAAAATAGAGAGAGAACAATAATTAAAAACTTTAAATAACGACTATTTAATATATAATAATCAACTAAATAAGCGACTATTCTAAATCAGAGTGCTGGAAATGTTTTGTTATAACTTTATTGTGGATTCATGTTAATTAAATTCGAAATCCCAATACATATTGAGAAAATATCATAATTAGTTAAAAGATATTTTCATGATAGTTCAACACAATATTACCTCAATGATGGTGAATGAGTAATTTAACTTATTGGTCATCAAGGTGCGGTAGAAGTTTCCTTTTAATGAGAAAAATGTTTATAGTGCCTTTGCTCGTTATGACAATTAATACAATTGATTTATATTGCTTTGCTTTTATACATGTTTACGCAATAAATATTGTTTAAATTTGTCAATAATGTTAATGATATATTCATAGTGAAACGTATTTATAGATACACGAAGCCTAAATCATAGTCAATTTGCCTTGATTTAGTGTTATTTTTGCAGAGTTTTATTTACCAAAGCCTAGGCTGCATAGGAAAACAAAAGAGCTTTACATTTGTTTTCCTATTTTTTTAGGATTTCAATGCTATTTGAGAAAAATTCTATCACAGAGCCATCACTTGCCCAAAAAGGAAATAAATTTTAACGCAACGATCATTAAATTTGAGGCATTACCAAAAGTCCAAGAAATGAAAATTTTCCTTTTAAATTGCAAAAATGACTTCAGCTCTAATAAATTACAATACGCAAGAAAAACTGATTGAAAACTAATCCACGAAAAATAGCCTGTTGATTTAGTTACAAGGAATGCAGTCTCATAAAAATATAATGGAAATCCGGGAAAATTTAAAAGAAGACATTTAAGAGGTAAAACATTTAAGCCATGCTACAATATTCACCGCCTTAACCAATGATACCGAGACATGGTACACAGACTTAAGAACTTCTATGCATATAACAAAATATTATACTTTTCACACGGGCACGAATAGCTACCAGCTAACAGTTATAACCTGTCAAGACAACAAAAGAAACAAAATACGGACCATTATTGATATACGGCTCCGCTCGAGTGAACTTTACAATCTTTAATGGACAAAGTTCATTGCAACAATAATATAAATGATGGTCAAGTAAAAGGCGATAAAAAATATCAAAAACATCAAATAAAAACAATAAAATTGGGGCTATCGTAAATTTTGTCCAAAAGTACATTGCAAATTTGGTGAACAAACTCTTTCAATAGTTTAGCAGACTTATCACAAGTTGACAAAACTTTTCTGTACCATAAAGATCTAGGTAATTTAAGTTACGAGGTCTTAGAAAATATTTGTAGAAAACACTGACGACGGACGTATACTCAAGAAGGATATTATACTTATATATTTAAAGTATCCATATGTTTATCAGACACTATTGGCTTTTAAATATGAAGGCTAAGAAATAATAAAAGCATAATGTACTTGGATATTTTAGGTCCGATGCAAACTACATCGCTCGGTGGAGCAAGAATCTTTCTAACATTTTTAGACTGTCGTTTGAAAAAGACACTTGTTCACTTCCTGCGCAGGAAGTTAATTATTTACTTCCCGCATGGATTGCAGGAAGTAAGCTAAATATCACTATTAAATATTTCCACTCAAATAACCAACTCGAGCAAAGATTTTTCTAAATTTATAAGGAACCCTGGGATCATACACCAAACGACCATTTCATGTACTCCTGAAAAAGGCGGAGTAGCATAATGAATGAAGAGAACACTAGACTACTCGACGCTAATCTTTCGAAGCAATATTGGGCTGAAACGGGGCATATGGCCACCTGAATCACAAAAGAGGTCAAAAAATAAACCCGATATCTGTTATCTGAGAGAATTTCGGTGGAGAGCTGTGATTCGTTTGCTAAATAAAGTTAGGGAAGGGCATCCCAGAGCAAGAAAAGTTACCTTTATGGGATACTATGCAAACACAAAAGGATATGGAGTCATAGCACTGAATTCAAGAATAGTAAAAGAAAAACATTCACTTATACAAAGGAAATCATGTTTCGGTAAATCTCACCAAAACCAAAGGCAAGTCCGGTAAACCATGAATTTTCAAAGGTTCCAGAAAGACCTAAGAGTTGAGAGATAAAACCATAGACTCTGAGTCTAAGAAGGATGATACGCTTCAAAATAAGTCTTCGTCAAATCACGGTTCTTATTCACTAAATATGAAAACGAAGGGTCTGACAAAATGGCGAGTTCTACAGAATATAGAAACATATGGACATTAAGGAAAAAGTGACGGAAAAATGCATGCAGACACTACAAATTTGAATCATGTATGTAGAGAAAATCAATATGTTTATATATGCATAAATGTTTAAGTTAGAATAACATTCAAATTTTTAAAAAAGTATAGACTAAAGCAGCTATATTCAACAGAAAAATTGTTAGGTTAATTTGAACAATCCGTTAGTACCCAATTTCATTTTACTGAGATCTACACCATTCATTTTTAAATATGTACTACCTGCTGATAAAGAAAACTATCTTCTGGTTTATCAATATCATATAGGCCCAAGCTAACTGTAAATTTATGGCCAAGACTTCACTACAACTGCTAAATATTAGTAAAATTGTTTAATTCTGTTGACGGAGGAATACATGTTTTATAATATAAACTTATGAGAAAACGGATACATATTTATAATCAAAGTTATGTAATTAACATAGAAGGGTAATTACATAACTTTGATTTAGATTAGATATATACCTATGTAATTTGGAAAAGCTTCACTGTGTAACTGTAGTTTGGAACAGGAATGTATTACGTAAGTTTACTTTTTATTGGAAATCTACTCCCATTAAATATATTCTAATCGATTGAGAATATTCATGTAGTGTAGTTCTATCAACTTTTTATTACATGTTTTATGCCACACAAAATGTAAATTGACGTATGATATGTGAAATGTTAATTTAGGTAAAATTTAATAAAGATCTATGTGAAGTTACAGTAGGTATCACTATGTAAGTTTAATGGGTAAATTATTTTATACAGAGATCCTATACCTGTCAGAAAGGGTCTAATGAGGGGGTAGTTATAAGATATTAGACAACGTTTATGTCGCTTGTTTGTCTATAATCATCATAGTCTGTGGAAAAGTGGATAAAAAGAATGACTGAGTCACTGAACTTCTTCTTTTACTATCTTAGCTTGGGAACATCAAGGGTTACGTTGGCTATTTGTTTGGATTCGTCATCAAGAAATATCTGAACAATCATCCATGTAGTTCCAATAACTCATTATTGATTTAGTAAATATGTTTCTACGAAGAAAAAAATCATCAAAATGAAATAATAATTTGTGCACAAAAATGCTTATTTCTCATGGGGGTAGAGATAAACTATAAAATGCAATGAGGTGCAATTACAACATATGCAATTGAAATGAATACTCATTTCCTAAGATTATATCAAGTGGAAAAACTAGATTTTTATTTCAATATAAAACAAACCATGCAGACGTGTGGTATAATACTTATCTAATAACAAACATACAACTTACTAGCATGAAAGCTGGAAAAGTAAATACATATCGAAATTTTAACTAGAATATTAGTCGCTTGGAATATCAGTGACTCCAATTTCCCCCGTACAACGAGTGCGACCGCTTTCGTCGCTAGAACAATACTGAGATGGGTACCCTATACTTGAGCGTATACAGTATTGAGAGTATACCCTATACTTGAGCTGGGAAGCTAATAAAATGTGTGACTTGCTCATTCAAATAACTTAAGAAATAACACTGACTGAAGATAACTTAAAATCACAGAAAAACTATGTGCCTAATTACAGATTAGCAAACAAATTTCTACGCTTTTTTAGTTTTTAGGTTAAATTTGTATTTTTGTTATTCTTTTTAATTTTTGGGACACGTACTTCAAAATTTTAGGTCCTAATAGAATCACTTATGTATCCGTCTGCCTCATTATATACAAAGCGCCGTCATAAATTCACGAAAATTTAAACGGAAACTTCATATTTTTCCAATATTAAAATAATAATTATATTCGTTTTTCAACACATGAATGAGGTAGAAAAATATTCTACTGAAACGAAGTTATTAGCAGCGAAACGACTCGAAATAAACACGGAAGAAAAATAAAGTGAAAAGAAAATTGTGAAAGTTATACCGCCCATAAGCACAAAAATGACTTGCCCAAAAGTATTTGCATAGCATTGTTCATTGTTATAATGGAATTAACAAGGTCCGTGAAGATACGGAAGTTATTCTTAATATAATTTTTGCATACCCAACACATCACGTCTGTTATTGAATACATATATTTGGCTTCAAACCACTGATTTATAATATTAAGAATCCTATGATACATAAATAATCGGAAAATATCTAGCGAAAATTATAAAGACTAACATATTTTCATTTCGATCTTTTTTCATTACTTGTAATAGTTCGAGGGAGATAACATTTGTTTCATATGTTTTTTGAACTCGAATCTGTCATCACGCCCTAATTTGCTACATAACCAATATGCCATTTTGACAAGATGAATTGTTAACCTCGTAGAATTTTATGTTTTATGGGTAATTTCTAAATTTATGTAAATTGATTCTTTAGTAATTATTATTATTTATTGCAAAATATACGTTATAAATTTGTAAGTATTTCAGGTTTGAAACATTGTTGAATTTTTAATGTACACATCGGCCGCATACACATATTAGATTTACTTTTTTATCATAATATAGAAATGAAACTTTATAAGTCGTTAACCTCTTTATAGATACTCAGGGACATGAAGTAAAATTTTAATGTAAAAGTAAAATCATTAATTGTATACATTCGGTTGCCATTTGATATTATATAAAAAAACTAGGCCTTTAGTTTTGTTGAAACGAAGTTTGTATAAATAAAGAAAAGATTTTTAAAAATAAATAAGTATCTTTTGATTACCCGTTATGAAATAATTTGAAAATTTAATATCTCACTATAAGATCACCATTACGAATTATTTTAATTTTACGTTTATTAAACAGAAAAACACAAGTTTAATTTAGTTCAAATTTGTCCTGATTATCACTTTTCACGTTTCTCATCCTTACGGAAAAATAATTGTAATAGTTATCAAATAAATCATTCCTATTTTTAGACCGCTTTCAAGTTTCTTTTTATGTTATCTAATTTAAAGTTTTTTTGACGGTAGACTCATTCATGTAAGCAAATTCTTTAAATGTATCTATACCATATGAAAGACTATACCGAAGTATTTTTTTTATAATACTTATTTCCTGAATAAATCGACTATATATTCTTTATTTATAAATTTCCAAAGAATGCAACCTTAAACAAAATTGGTTAAAACAGGTGCATTTGAACATTAGGAACCGAAATAACACAGTTTACTTAGTAAATTTTAAGGAATTTTTTGAGGAAAGAAACCTGATAACACTAGCAACAAAAACTATATTATTTCAAATTCAAGTCAATTGACAATTGTACAATCGGATATACTGAATGAAATACATTAATGGTTATATATTCGTCATGTTATATAATCGTCTGCAGAAACTATCATTGTTTGTGTATTCTTTAGTTTAGATCCTACAATTTCTGGTGACCCGATAAACATTGACTGTATATATATATATATATATATATATATATATATATATATATATATATATATATATATATATATATATATATATATATATATATATATATATATATATATATATATATATATATATATATATATATATATAAACTACGACACGTCAAAATAAAGTCCATTTTCCCTTCCCTCGTTGTCGGCAATCATTTCCATAGATTCCTTACTACAATTCTTTAAATTATTTATATTCATTAGCAATATAGAATAATGACATGTCGTGCCGGGATATATCCTATTTTGGTTTAATAATCAAATATCACGAAAACTTTGAACTACGTGTAAATCAATTGGGAATTTAAGTCAACGTAAAAATATTTATACTGACATAGCGTCACCACTGCATTAAGACACGCTCCCTAAATAAGTTTAGGGGCGTATCTTGATGGATTTCGTCTTTTAGTTACAGTTTAAATGTATTTTTGTGTCATCTTCTTCTAATAATTTAAAAATGTGTGTCACTGATCCTGTAATCCATACAAACAAATAGATCTAAATCACAAATCCGACACTCTATACCAGAGAACAGATTTAATTGCCTACACAATTACATACATTCCTATCTAGCCTATTCGTACCGGTTCGTGAGTGTGCGTAAATTATTGTAGGGCTGTCAGCACCGTACATGTAAAGAAAATTTTATTACGCATCAGTCCGATGTTTGCGAGCCTCCGCGCAGATCGAGCGAGACGACTCAATATGGCCGTTGCCAGTTTCTTTTTCTGACCAACAGCGTCAAGCGGAAGATCGTCTGGATAGCGCGCTGACGCAATAATTTTATAATGGTGCGCATGTCTTTATAATTATCTAATTGTAAAAATGTAATTATGTAAATATACATTTCGCACCATAGGCATAATTGTTTAAAGTGATTTGATAATAACAATATTAGAAAAGAATTTGGAAAAAGTTACTTAGTATGGAGTTTGAAAAAGAAGAAATATTTATATTGTTTATTTACAAATGTGATGACACTGAAATATTTTCTTCTAAAACTTTTGTAGAGTGTCTTGTCTCTAAAATTTCACTCATAGTTTTTTTAGAACTTCCAAAGGAAAACAAAGACAGGGTAAATGAAATCTAATTTAATTTATTTTGGCAATTATTTAGTTACCAATATGACAAACACTATTCACAAAATGATCTTCACAGATGGTACCTTTTTTTAATATATATACATATATATATATATATATATATATGCATATATGTGTATATATATATATATATATATATATATATATATATATATATATATATATATATATATATATTCTGGCAAATTAATTAAAGCGCCAAATGGATGGTCAGTTCTGTGTGTTTTAAAGTATATGGAAAGATTTTTTTTATCAAATTGTTCATTTTCTTACCGTAATTTTGCATTATTTATAATAACCATGACACTTTTTGAATAAATATCCACAAAAATGCATTTTCTAAAAAGTACAACATTTTCTTCGGGAAGCTCGAACCTGTAGTAACTTGCAAGGATTTTTCGGATATCCCAATAGTTACTCGTTCTTTTGGTATGTATGAGTTTTGGACCTCTTCCACGCTAATAAGTAGTTGATCTAAGTCTTCGGAACAATTTGTATATTCCGAGTGTCTGATGATATTAACCACGAAAAACTTCCTAAAAACTGAACAAAACTAAATGGCAGACGGTTTACGACAGTGGCCACCTTGTTGTCTAACTTTTCCAAAGAAGTTTACGAGTGCGTCCTAATTAAGCCTTCTTTTAAATAAGTAATTTAAATCTGCATTTTTCAAGTCTACTGCAATACTTGATACTGCTTTAATACTTACCAAAAATCCTTTGATAAATTTCATTGTCTTTGTTATATCTCTGCCACTCTGACGATTAATTACTTGTAATACAGAAAGGATATGTTGTGTTTTTCCTACAGTATTTATTTGAAAATCTGCTTGATAAATTTGTGTTTGTGATCATCATTAATTGTAGAAAATTTAAAATATTTAAAATATCGAACGTGTCATTAATTAGTTTAATAAATTTAGCGGTGCCTATACCTCTTCTGGGAATCTTTCTTGTACCGATTAAAGTACTGATGGTACTGATGATCGCTGTTCGGCTCAAAACTTGTGTAGCATAGTTTACACCTATCTTTTCAAAATTATTTGGTCTGATATGTGATTCAGCCAATTTAAAAGACATTTTGTAATTCTGGCTTTTTTTCAAAATCATAAATCCTTTCAATATTATCACAAGATTCTACTTGTTTAGAATCATCAGTATCGTGGAAATAAAATCGTAGTTGATTAAGTGGTTTTGCAGTGACTTTATGAAAAGTGAAAACAGATTTGTTTTTGGTCATATTTATAAAATTGGATGCTGGTCAGAAGTAAATGCAAGTACATTAAAACCAATTTCATGCATCTGTGTTATTATATTTTCCAGCCATGTGCGATACCTAATTCTTACTCTGGCTCAAAAATAATATGCCAAAGATTGTTTCCAATTGGAGAACACTCCTCGTGCCATGACATGAAAAATTTCCTTTGTCTGTTTTTCATTAATTTCATTGCACTTAACCATTCTATCTTTGTTTATTTGATAATGAAGACGCCTCTTTAATGAAATTTCATGGGCACACATAATGCAATTTTTTTCAGATTCAGTCAAGTTTCGAATCTTAACTTTCAAACAACTAATTATTCATTGTCGTCGAATTTTGTGCTTTTCTTGAAGGCTGCATATCTTTATAAAGTTCTTTCACTGGGCGAACTAAGTATTTGGAGAGAACTCAATAAGTAACCAGACTGACGAAATAAGTATTCAATGCGAACATTGTATATTCTTAATAATATCGGTTTCCACGAAAATTTCGATTTACATTTTTTTATGTTAATATTTTTTTTAGTAAAGGCCCGATCCGATTCTTTGACAGTAATACTACTTTCTACTTGCGACTCGAGCGACCTCCGTTCTTTATCTTCTGATTTTAATTCAGTTTACAACTTCCTTTTTCTAGGTGTATCTTTTGATAAAATCTCAGTTGTATTTACTTACTGCGAAGTACTGTACTCGGAGTTTCAAAATCTGATATTTGTGTAGTATATAAATCAGATGTTTGCACCAATATGTGTGAAGTATAGGAGCTATATGTCAGTTTTATATCAGTTTGAGTATATTTTGAGTTATCAGACGAGTTTTCCAACCGTGGTAGCAATTACTTAGGAACAGAATATTTTTCAAGTTTTTTTCAAGGAAGTCAGGCGAAACGAAGATCACACACAAAATATTTTTTTTTAATTATGTTTACGTCTTTACTCTTCAAGTCCATTCGTCCTATTGCTTTAATCCATTGCCTGGACCTGGAAAGAATAAAGTTATTAAAATCACTTATTTTATTTTAATTACTATAGCCATATAGTAAAGCAAATTTCCCTCTTATTTCAGAAAATTCTCTTTTATTTTCTCAATTGTCTATGATTTTCAGTTTTAATTTATGTCCACGCTGTGTTTTGAACCAACTGGATCTCTTAGTAAATAACATAATAAACCAATAGCCGACACTACAAGGATACATCGTACATTTCCATCGACGTTCAAATAAAACAATGACTTTTAAGAATAGATTGAAATTTAAAACTGCTCAGTGATATGTTTGAAAACAAAATTATAGGTGCTCACCAAATAATGTGGTAATATAAAATAACATTATTTACAAGAATATATTGCTGTCTTACCTTGTTTCATCGGAAGGTAAACCAAAAAATCTGCGATCTTTATTAATTTTATTGTTTTCTATGCACCCATACACAGAGTAATAACGAACCATTATATTGGATTACAATAAATAGTTAATAATTTAGACTAAATTACACAAGTTAAACTCAACGGACAATCGCAAAACGGAATAAATCACTAACGCACGCAGCGAGTTACTCGTACAACCTAGGAATGCGTACTCCTGACCGTTTTTGTTATCTGCGGGTTTGATATCAGCTCTAGATAAAATGTAACAACTTCATTATATGGATTTGTTATCAGCTCTAGATATAATGTAACAACTTCATCCGACTTGGATCAAGTTTGAAAGTGCACCATGTTACACAGCATATAACTGGAAAATCTTTAATCTTTAAATCTTCAATTTTATTTCAATTAAAAGTATAGGTAACGAAATAAGGAACTATTATAATTTCATCAGATACTTGCGTTTGACCATCCGTTACGGCCTCACAGTTTCTACAGTTTTTGAATACATGCCTTAAATTTTACAACGATACTTAGTAATAAAAAACTAGTATTAAGTAAACTGTAAGATTAATAAAAATTCGCGGGCAATTAGAAAAAAATTCCGAAACGATATTTTTTTATTACTCTTGTTATATTGCTCCTAATATTTTTTTTTTAAAATACTTTTGTTATTCAGACAAAAAAAAATAATTCTTTAGTTTCATTTCATGTATATGTAATAAAATACATAATAATAAAATGTTCACAGTCATAAAAAGTCATTTCCCACTAAAGTAATGAAATTTTAAATATTGACAACATATTCAAATTTTAAAGAAATTAAGCTTAAATCAAATACATCCAACACATAAAAATTCTGTAGAAATACTAACATTTTTGACATGAATTTTAAAAAATGTTATACCCGAACATCCTCTGAATGAGGGCACCGATTTTAATACAATAAAAACAATTATTATTTCATGGTAATTCTTGTGGTATTCAAAAAGTTTCTTCTAAATTAAGCTGTTAATTTTTACACAAAGTGTGTTCAAATTAATACACGAACATTCAAGAATACGAAAATTCATAAAAAGATATTCGATATGTTCTATTGCTTTGAATATGTACTCCTAAATACTTTTTTGTAAATATCTTCAATCTATAGATAGGATAATTCTATAGATTTCTTATTTATATGGATATGTCTCTAATAAATTACAAAAAAATGTAATTTCATTTACAGAAAAAATCGACGAATTATTTTTCTTTTTTTAATCCCATCGAACAGGAAACCCGGGAGTGTGTATTTGGATATTAAATCGATATTTTATTTACCTTTTTATTTTTGTAATTGATTTGTAAAATATTAAACTCCAATCGACGTGCAATGGCAGAAGCCCCTTTCCTATTCCCCGTCTCCGCCTCTAATTTTTCAATTTAAAGTTATAAATTAATTGTTTTATTTATAAACTCTAAACCTAGTCAGATAGACTAAAACTTTGAATTAAATTATTAAATCACTATGGTGCTCCTTTTAGTGAGGTTTTTTCTGGATGCCTCTCAATATTGGTCCGGATTAACACATTTTGAAATTAAAATAATTTTACATTTAGACAATAAGGATTTGCATTTCCGTAAACATTTTTTGCAACGAGCAAAAATTTATTTAAATGCTTAGTTAAAAATTACATTATGAACAAATGACGTACGTAAGTTCACAAACTTTTGGTTGGAAAAATCTTGCATAATTTTTTTTTACACAAAACACATCAGTTTTACATTAACAGTTTTATCTGATTTGTCTTTTTAAGTTACTTTAAGCGATCCATTAAAAATGGAAACTCTACAGCTTCACAATATTTTCTGCCTTACTTAATTCTAAAATTGCTTTATGAGCTGAAGTTTCCTTCCGAATTAGTAAAGTCTATACTATTGGAAAAAATTATATGTGCCTTTTCTTTGTCATACATATCGTATGCTCAAAATCTTTGCAATATATTAATAAATTATAGTAATATTGGGCCGCGGATTTAAAAACAAAAGTATTTTTCATAATTCAAGAAAAATCATTAACCAGAAAACAATCAACTAATCGAGTTAAGTTCTTAAAACTTTTTACCATTAGTAAATTTGAAGTATAAATTGAGAAGAAAAATTGAGAAGAAACGTTAACAGGGACGGTGGAAAATATGTATCGAAGAATTTATTATTTTTAAATCAAAAGAATTTTTTAAGCCTTAAGAAAAGTCTCTTCCTCTCCTAATTTGACTATACCTTTGTCTATTGATGGAAAATCAGAGCGCTACCTGTACAAAACATTTCAATCTTTTTGAAACCTATACTTATGCTTTCGCATTTTAATAAAAATATCCGTTAATAACTTCAAAAGCATTTAACTCTCAAGGTTATTATTAGACATGACTAAAAAAATGTTTAATGCTGATTTGCAAAGTTAATTTATTTTAAATATACCAAAAAATATATCAATTATGATCACAATATCAGCTAAAATATAGCTTTGTAATAGACATAAAAAAAATAAGATTTAAATATAAATTCTACAAGAAAAAAGTAAGTTAATAAAATTAACCGTGAAATTATCCTCATTAAAGATAAGTGCTGCTTAAGTTTTATTATGGTTGACGCTTGTAATTAAAAGTAGATATCCGTAATGAAACTTTTCATACAGTATTAAATACTGCATTATTAAAGTTAAACGAAAAAAATGTAAAATTCTCCATCTCAATAAAAAAATAATAGGATTACGACGAAAATATTTTATTTAATCTCATTTAAATAACACACATTGATTGATAAACCTAAAATGAATGTGCGTTCTTTAAGTATAACAGTGTGTACAACAATTTAATTTTTAAAATTTTAACTTGAATCCTAAAACTTTGGTAAGTAGTACTCAAATACTTTTCGTAATCAAAAGCTTATGTGAAGTAAAGAGTAAATAATTTGCCTCAAATTCAAACAACTTTTTGTATTACTCGTTGAGTAAGCCGCAACGAGCCGAACAAATTATGAAACCGAAAACTTTTCAAAAAGGAACAGAAGCTTTTATTAAACTCCAACAGAATTTTATAAGGTAATTGAGTTACGCGAGAAACTCATACGGTATTCAACGACTAGGGTCGCTTTCTGGAAATGCTGCGTTACATCCCATTTTTAATAGGATACATATATTTTATGCAGGTAATTGCAATAATACTAATCTATTCTATGAGCTAAAATTGTCTTCTTTAATTTTCTTCCAAATTTATTATTCCTACTACAGCTTTACTACCTACTACTAATATTTTATACAACAGGCCACAATACGTATTACCAATGTATTATATATCGGACTATGCAATTACAATACAGGTATTTGTGAGAAAAAATAAATAAAAATATGTTGCTTCGTGTCCAATCACCTGATAAAAAATATGTTGCTTTATGTCAAATCACCATTAATTGACACAATTTTCGAAAATGGGCCGTCATCCCACGTTTATTTCATTTCTGTAGTGTCTAAATTATTATATTGAACTTCTTGTCAACATATAGTTAATTTAATTTGTTTTAAACTAACTTGCTAATTCATTAATATTTTATTTGGCAATAATTAACGTCTTAAATAAATGAGGGCAATCACAAGGTTTTTTCCAACTATTCCAAAATTTTTTTCTATTTCAAATCTAAGATTATACTTGCTAAATTGTGCTTAAACATATTTTTAACTAAGAACAAGACTTCATTATAATATCCAAAATAGTTTTTCTATGAAATAAAAAGTCTCCAGAATTTATGCATTCTTGTCATTTACGGGAATTAAGAATATATTTACGAAAACATGTTGTCAGAATATAAAAGGATCCGATTCGAGTTAATCATATTTTAGGTGCATATTCCATTTATTTCAGTATCTCCGATTAATTATCTATCACTTGTATATGAAATTTATCCATTTTTTTCACTACCTTACGTTATTCCTTTTCCATTTTAATTTTTTTCCTTTACTATTAGAAATTACGTAAAAGGTGATTGTCTTTTATTTTGCTATTTATTCTTTCCTTACTTTCTTCTTGATTGGCTGTGTGTGTTGTTTTTATGGTGATAAAATCACCATTTGTTTATTCGAATTTCTAAGTTTAACTAGGCATCTATCAGTTAGGGTCACAGTGTTTCCAAGTGATATTTTCAAACGCGGGTTACGTTTATGATTAAAATTGTGACGTTCCTGCGCTCCTCAGTAGCTGCAGTTAAAACCCTGCTCCCTTCTTTTCTTGCACCTACTCAGTCGTGGTGCATCTACATGGGGAGTTAGACGCGGTTAAACAAGAAAAAGGTAAATATGACCAGACCCAACCATACATTCGATGAAACTATTTCGTGTAATTATTTGTTTTTTACGTTAACTTTAAATGTACCCACATTACTTGGAATAGAAAACTTGAAATGGTTTTATTTTCCTACAACATATCTGGATTTAATGAATTATGGAGGAAATAATTTTTGGCTTCAATACTTTCCCATTAGGAACAATGGGAAAAAATCTTATTTTGTTTTACGTCTGCAGAAAAATACCATCCAATCAACTAAAAGGATTTTTAACTCAGATCGTATTCACATTTCCTTTAGGGAAAAATATAATTAATAACATGAAAATTCTACAGTATTTTACTTTCACGTACCGTTTATACCTTTCAAAGATTGAAAAGAAAAATATGGAGATAATATCTTTGAAAGATTTAACGTCCATAAATACATTTGTTAAATAATTTCAAAATATAGCATATACCAGCCAATATAGGTTTAAAAATGTTTTTTATGTCTCTTTAAATATTACAGTCACATTGTACTCCCTTGCACATAATAATGACTAAAATTTCATCGTTACTGATCAAGGATAGTTTAACAAGATGGATAGTGGTAAAATATTTATAATAAAACAATCGATTTCGTATTTTCTCATTCAATTGTTTTATCTTTAATATGGTGAACCGGAATTGCCTAGACAGAATGAAAATAATTGATTTCAGTATTGATATCTTTTTATTAAACAGATTTGGAAGAATATGATAGCAAGCAAGAAGATACCAATTACGTCACCTGTCCTGTTAATATAGTTTGCGTGCTGCCCATGGAACTTGGCGTTCAAAGAGGTGCCTCATTTCAACTTGTTTTATCTTTAATATGGTGAACCGGGATTGCCTAGACAGAATGAAAATAATTGATTTCAGTATCGATATCTTTTTATTAAACAGATTTGGAAGAATATGATAGCAAGCAAGAAGATACCAATTACGTCACCTGTCCTGTTAATATAGTTTGCGTGCTGCCCATGGAACTTGGCGTTCAAAGAGGTGCCTCATTTCAACTTGTTTTTCTGTTACATTAATAGCTCTAGAATTACAATGGAATTTTTGAATTTTTCACTGCTAACTTACAATTTTCAATTTTGTATTCCTTCTTGTCGTTTACACTCTGTTCTTTTAAAATAACTCAACATTCCTTTCAAAGTTGTTTAACATTTCATATATTCAATTCTTTGGTATCAAAATGCAAAATGGACTTTGTCAGAAAATAAATGTAATTTTTTTAATTAAAGATAGCTGTACAATATTCATAAGAAATAAAAAAATGTTTAATTTGATTACGGCTGTTTTATCCCTACCTAAACATAATTTCCAAGAGCAGAAGCTATAAATTGAAAAAGTAAATGTCCGCTAAGTTGCGTTTTCGTTTTGAATTGGAAATTATTATAAAATAATATGAGAAGCATATTTTGATTACGTAATGGTTTTTGATATCAAATACATCTTCATTATGTTGCACGTTTTTGTTGAAAAGTTTAAATAAATCTATATTACTCTAAAAAGTAAGCTATGCACAAATATAATATTGTAAAATCGTACCTGCACTTTATAAATTTCCTACTCACGAGTTTATGAATATGGCAAAATATTTCGAAAGAGTACTTACGTCCAGTTATTTTCGATTATTGTCTTTTTATTATAATAAATACAATTTGATGTTTACTTATTAATTTCTGTGTATATTTTTTTCCATATATTTATAAAATACAAATGAATAAAGTTTAAATTAAAGCATATACTAACACATACACTAAAGGTGCCATGTATTATTGTATACATTAGTTATTATGTAAGCATTGTGTGTAACTTATTACTAGGTATTTTTATTGGCCATGCCCATATCGACTGATAGTTTAGTTATCATCGTCTCACTTGGACAGGAATACATCATATTACTCCTTGAGCGAGTGCGTACGGGAATATAGTTTACTCTAGCATAAAATCATGTTGATAATATCCAATTTTTCCAACTTTTAATCGGAAACTTTTTATTTAATCATCTCAATATGTTTTATTCGAAATTATTACTGACATTTCAAAGAAAAAAAACCGGCAGAATTTTTATTGAATACCGCATTTCGCAAATGTATATTATTTAGGCTAACAATTAAAAAAATTGAGATTATTAATTTTATTACAATATTATTTATTGCTTCTTCAATCAAGAACACAAATACGTCAAAATCATATGTTATCAATAAAGTTTATACAAAACAGTTCATATAAATTCTTTTAATCGATATTAATCATGATATCCTAAAAGAGATGAAAGTTTAAATGAAAATTAAGATATCAATGTATTGTCATGAAAATAATTACCGAAAAAAGTTGTATACTTACTAGCACAAAAACAAACGAATGCCTTTGTACACTCATCAGCACGAATGCAAATACATCCAGACGTCACGTTCTAATCCATTACGTTTTACCCATTGTACTGTTCCTCGTTAAAGTTGATTAATGTTTAAGACAACATCACAATATTACATTTTACAATTCGTGTATTTACGTATCGTACTATTAAATGTCATAATTTATTGACCATCTAAACGCACTTTATACTAACCTAAACTAAGTTTCCCGACCATCGGCTTTTATAGTAAGTTTATTAATTTTAATCATTATCCGATGTTTCCAAATGGATAACGCTTGGTCATTATTCGGTTTTCGTTATGAATTAATGTGAAAAGTTGTACCATTAGTTGTAATTAACCGTAATGGCTACTTAAATAGCCTTCATAAATTAAATAGATTAGTGAAACATTAATAAACCAATATTACATTATAATATTTACATTAAACAAAGTATGAATGGGTTTACTTATAAAGATATTTATTCCTAACTAATGTAACTATACACTTAACGTGTCGTCCTATTTTGAATGCAATGAAAGTGTAAATTGGATTAAAGTTTTGTTTGTTTTACTTACGTTATTTTAACTACAAGAAGCCTCCTTTTTTAAATTTAATATAAATTTTCACAATAAATTATCGCTAATATATTTTAAATAAACTAGGGTAGAGAAACGAAGATACCAATTTGATATTAGACAACATATTTTCCGAGTATGGACACCGGGTTTAGAATAAATATTTTCAGCCAAAATCAATCACAGACTGCCAACATGAATGCGTAAAACACGTATGTAAAAAGACTGTAAACCCCATGAGTTATTAATAAATGATTTAATTTATAAGTTAATAAATTGTCACTTTTCTTATTAAAAATCCTATATTGTATTGCGGTTGTTTAATGCAATTTCATATTTTATTACTTTTCTGTCAGAAAATTGATTTGCGTTGTATAATTGAATTTATATTAATTTCTGAAAAAAAAATATTAAAAATTATTCATTCTTTTTAAAATCGTTATCTTCTTCAATTTTATTTGATACATTAAAGCTATTTGAAACTACTTTAAATTAGGAATTATAAACAATTTTTCTCGTCAATAGAAAAATTGTTCATATTTTATTATTTATAAAAGGGATATTTGTATATTTTCACAAGCATATTAATTGTATTTAAAAATTACGTTTTGGTCGCAGCTTCGTCGTGTATCTTTGCTCTCCTTCAGTTTCTTTTAATATAACATGATTGATTAAATATGTGTCCACAACACAATTGAATGTTTCATCTTAATCTGTTTTCAGATGTATTATGGAAAATGTCTTCATATCAAGGACAAAACGGAAATGAAATTGAATATTGTAACCGGCTACAAGACATTTGATATAATGATAACACGTAAGTAATATTAGGTTATTGATGCATTAAATCAGCTTAAAATGAATAATAGTTGAACAACAAAATTTATTCTGTAAATCCTCACATAAAATCCATTTCAGTAATGTTTTAAAATATTAATATGTTATAATCCACTTCAGTTAATTAATCGTAACCATACGCTTACAACAAACATCAAACGCTTACAAGTCATCATGACTCGATAAAAATAAGTAATTTCTATTTAACAATTTCTAAATTAATTTTTTTAATTTTTGTAAATATTTATACCGTGACTCACTATAATTTTGACGTCATATTTTATATAGATCTATCATACAATTTACTATTTTGCCGCTGTGGGGCAATTTCCAGAAAAAAATATTGTCAAAAACAGTAAGATTATGCATTAAAATATATTAGTTTCTCCGCTAAGTCAAGTTACAAACAGAGTATTGATTATTTTATACGTTGCCTACAGGGCTGAGATTAAACGCTAATAGGATACAGAGGGATAAACTTTGGTAATGAAACATTTTCCACATGCAGACGATCGGACGGATACGATAAAATGCTTCCACAAAGCCCCAATCAATATCACTTCCACCCTCGGCCCGGATTGAATCATAATAGGCTTTGATCTCGTCGTTTATTTCCTTCCCTCGCTCGTCATGAGCTTACAATTAATCAACATATAATACATGCAATGATGTGGATGACTGTACTTTAAAAGTATGGATTTTGTGCGTCTTAAAGAATTCTGTATGTTGATATTTACAAATGCAAATTGATTACAAGATAATTTTTAATACTTAAACATTAATATAGAAATTATAGGCAAGGTAATACTTATGGTGCTGGAAAAGTCCAAAATAAATGTTCTCCTACCTAAATTAATTTTCAACATTCAGCAAGAACAATTAAGTAATATGAATAAAATTATTTACTTAAGAAAGTAAATATTTTTAAATGATGTAATGGTCTTTATACGCCAGTCAGTACGTAATTTATGGACTGTGAATTCTAAAAAAGTATTATATTACTTTCTACAATTTGAAAAAAAAATATCCGTCATGATTTAAATTGACTTTGTTATCACGTTCATAAAAACTCCGACAAAATTTAATTCAGTGTCTAAAAATTATACTATTTTATCTGACTATGGAAAAAAGGAAATTGACGTGTTTTAAATATATATAAACGTATGTGATGGATAATTCAAGAATTATTCGCAAAGAAGTTCACTTATTACTATATCAAATGTTTTCTTATGCAATATATATATATGTATATATATATATATATATATATATATATATATATATATATATATATATATATATCTATACAATATTCTCCTTTTTATAAAAAAAATGCTACAGAAATAATCTCAAATTAATTTTATTTTAGAGAAGAGCAATTTCTGCAAATTACTTTTCAATTAATCAGTTTTCGTCTATACCTAACTAATATTGAATATATTTGGCGTTAATGTTGTAGAAATTCATTATTTACAATTAAATGAAACTACGTGATGTAGTATTATTTCTACTTTCTTTAATTTCTTTACCACGACCTAGGTTTTGTTGTATTACATCTTCGGGTGGGATATTAGCAAAGATCTTATATTAGCAAGTATCTTTGCTAATATCCCACCTGAAGATGTTGTAATACAACGAAACCTAGGTCGTGGTAAAGAAATTAAAGAAAGTAGAAATAATACCACTAACTAATATAAATTCAAAGTGCGTTCTTTCTTTTGTACGATAGGTGCACTAAAAGTGTTTAGAGTAACAATAAATAAACCAATTAATATTTTTTTTATTTGTTTACCGTTTTTAAAATTCATCTGAGCGGCACTTTAAGCGTCATTACATTTGATGGAACCACTGGGAGAAGCAGTCCACCGCTTTTAATTGGTCACTTTCGAAATTTACTTTCAATATTATGTTGAAAGCAGTCTCGGCTTCTTCAATATCCGGAAATTATATCCCTCGCAGTTTTTTACGAAAATATTTTATTGCGATCGGTTCTTTATACGCGTACAAAATGTAAAATAATTCGTACATCTGGAAGTAGCTGAAAATTTTATTTAAAAGTTACGTTATTTTTTAGTTTTTTTTTCATATTAAAACCGCAACAATTTTTTTTATATTTTGTGAAATTATTGTGTAGTCATCAGAACTACACATAACTGCAAAGTTTCATGATGATACAATAAGAAGTGAATGGAATTTAGTTTCGCAGATTCCATTACATAGTTACAAACAAGTCGACCTAATAAAAGCACGGTTATAACAAGTCATTAGCTTTTAAGGTAGTGTCATTAGTTTTTAAGGTCGTGCAACAGTAAGATCCAAAGATTATCACATAAGTTTTTTGTAAAAATTGTTTACTTTTCATTTTCCAAACTAGTAATATAGAACGGTTTTAACAGTTTGTAAGAAAAAAAAATTATTTTTGTGTTTTTATTGGGTTTTTTAAATATAATAAAATCAGGTGAAATACCTACTTTTCCTGTAATCTTGATTGTAAAATTTTTGAGAATGATTTTTACCAAAACAAAACAAGTAATTTTTTTTTAATTTTAAAATAAGGTATATATTTATAGTTTAAAGAATATATCGAAAAGTTATTAAATTTCGTCGACAAGATGTTTCACATGACAACAACCTTAATGTAGCGCTCGTCTTAAATTTCTGAATCTGAATCTAAAAAGGAAAGAAAGAACTTTTCGTATTAATGTTAGCTTATAATTGACTAAAATTACAAATTAGTATTGATAATATATAAAAAGGAATATAATCATATAAAAGTATTATTGAACTTTAACTTTAGCATGAAAAAACGGTTTTATGAGAGTAAAAATGATTGGAGTCTCCGCCTATCAATATGGTGAATAATACTTAATATGGATGCGGATGAAAATTCGCCCGCTACCCAAATACTCTAATATTTTACTACCTTAGATGTAGAATGCCCATTGTATATTCAGTTGTCGTGATGAGTGAGGTTTCTGTTGCTGTAGTTTTATTGTAGTATTATTGTTGAACTTTAAAAAAAAAAACAGGCAATAAAATAGCTTTTATGTCAGTCTGCGGTGAAAGATTTTTTCTTTTTTGTGAACAATCGTTGCCTAATAACCATCTTTTTTTCCAGAGCTCCGTCCTATCTTCACCTTCATAAGAAACAATCCTTGTGCAAACAATCCCTTAGTTTCGGTTACGTAACAATATTTTCAACTTTTATTTCTCGTGATACATATTTGAATGAACTCGGCCTGATTTTTATAAAATTTAACACCAATTAATGTGATAATATTTTAGATCTAAGATTAAATCATGGGGTATCTGTCTTATACAAAGAGTTAAGAAAATGCCAAAATGTCCACGTAAAATGTTTTGTATTTACCTGTTACTAAAGCCGAGGCTTAACTAATTCTGATAATAGATTCTGATGTTAATGTTGTCTTAAGTTGTCGCTGCTTAGGGAAGTATCTCAAGCAAAGCATCAATAATTTTGATACAACTACGCTACTAACTGTGAATAGTAGCGTAAAATGGGGCTTTGCCATAAAATGATAATGGAAGTCGATCGCAACTTTTTTGCTTATTGAGGTCATAAAGGCTTGTTGAGGTCATAAAAAACAATCGAACAAGAATGTTCTCGTCTTAAATTTATCTTGTCGTGACATATGTAATTCTTGAATTGCTCCTAATTTGTAAAAACAAATGATACTTTTATTAATGTAAAGATTCATTTTAGAAAAATAAATTAATATTTTTATAAACAATATTTCAAATGGCCGGTTCGGCAAATTTTTAGTACCCTCTGGTTTTGTTCCGTCGTCATGCCTCAAATACTCAAATCATCCATTTTAGTTTTGTATCCTTATAACTTTTATAAAGGAAGTGTAAATTTGACCCGCTTTGTTCCTTAGGAATGGGAGTGTGGGCATAAGTAATAATATTATTTAGAAATTTCGTCATATTTAAATGACATTTTGGAACCGCGTCAAAAGAGAAAACGTGCCAACAATATTTTTTATGAATATGAATAAATAATATCCTAATAACATTTTGTAATGATCTATCAGTATAGGAAAAAAAATAATTAAAATTTATTTTTCATAAAATTGTTCTAAAAATATTTAACTTGATAAATTAGTACAATATCAATTAATTCCCCGTCGCAGATTAACTAATATATCTATTTAACTTATTTAACTTATTTTTACCTGTTATAAAATAGGGAATAACCATTCTAATTCCTATCATGAAAAGTGCTGAATTTAATATATGAACAATAGAAAAAATGTAATAAAAAATTTAATGAAAATTATTAAAAGAAAATTTATTTAGTTTTGCTTTTGGAGGTACTAAAACACAAAATTCCTTACATCGTTTCCATTTACGTAACCTAAACAAATAGAATTAAAATGGTCAAGTTAAAACAAGAGATAAATAAAAAAAATTTAAATAAAATACTAGGCCGTTTCCCCAGGAGACGCTTACAGTAGATATTTGACTACGAGACTTCAATTATTTTTACTCTCATAAAACAGCCTTTTCATACTAAAGTTAAAGTTGCATTCTACCTTTATATGATTATATTCCTTTTATATATTATCAATACTAATTCGTAATTTTAGTCTATTATAAGCTAACATTAATACGAAAAGTCTTTCCTATTTAGATTCAGAGAGAAATTCAAGATGAACACTAGGTTAAGGTAGTTATTGTGGAAAACACCTTGTCGATAAAATTTAATAACTTTTCTATATATTATTTAAACTATAAATATATATTTTATTTTAAAATTAAAGAAATATTTGTTGATTTTTGGTAAAAATCGCTCTCAAAAATTATACAATTAACATTACAGGAAAAGTACGTATTTGATCTGACTCTATTTTATTTAAAAAACGCAAGAACGCAAAAATTTTCTTTTTTTTCTTACAAACAGTTAAAACCATTTTACATTACTGGTTTGGAAAATAAAAAATAAATAATTTCAATAAAAAAATTCATGACAATTTTTAATCTTACTATCGGGTTAAAAGCTCATGACTTGTTATTATTAACGTGCTTCTATTAGGTTGGCTTGTGTATAACTATGGTATGGAACCTGCGAAACTAAATTCCATACACTTCTTATTGTATCATCGTGAAACTTGACAGTTATATGTAGTTTTGATGTCAATACAATAATTTCACAAAATAAAATAAAAAATTGTTGGGGTCTAAATAGAAAAAAGACTAAAAAATAGAAGAACCGAACATAGTACATAATTTTTGTAAAAAAATGTATAACTTAAAATAAAAAAAGACTAAAATAATTCAGGATTGAATTTTCACACACTTCCAGATGTCGAAGTGATTTTAAGTTTTGCACACGTGTAGAAAAATGATTGCTGTACAATAATTTCAAGAACTAAACAAAAATTACTTTGAAACGAAAAATACTAAACAAATATAATGGATATATTCAATTAAATATTTGCCTATTTCTAGAATAACAAAATTTTGCGCACAAATCTGGAACCAATGATAATACATTAATTTCATCAAATTACGAAAAAAAATTGCACTTTTAAAAAAAACGAAAGAATAAAAAAATCACTTAAGTTTTATTCACAACTAAATGAAGCTACGTGATGAAATATTATTTACCACCACCTGAGTTTCGTTGTATGACAACATCTTCAAATGGTCAATTTGTAAAGATCTTTACAAATTGAAGCCACCTGAAAATATTATATTAATTCTGGACCAACTTAACTGTTTTTATCTCACTATTTTTTTAAGGTTAATTTTTTTTAAGAGGATTTTAGAGTCCTGTACAGTAATGTGTTTGATGGGATTTATTATAAATGTATTCATAATTTACATACTGTGTGAAGACTGAAAAAAATAAATAAATAAACATCCTGTTCATGCAATAACGCACTAATTTTACATGTGCGCTAAATGAAAGCTAATTCAATTAACTAAGTAATACATTTGCTACCTGTGAAATGATTCCTATCACTAAACGCTATTACCCTAACACAAGACTCGCTGTCTTTTTTAATACGAATTTACGAGAACAATGGTGTTTTGAGTTTTTTACTTTCCCAAGCTATGATGATGAGCTTTTCGAGTTAATAGTTTGGCTGTTATTTATGTTTTTTGCGAGTCATAAGTTGTTTTACAAAGATAATTTTGTGACACAATTATAGAATTTCAGATATTTACCTAGATAAATTTGAAAGAAGTTAAATTGCAAAGAATCGTATTTAGTATGAATTTTTAAAAAACCAAGAATCTTACGAACCTCTTCTCAGGAAATTCGCAAATCCATGGTTATAATGATAGTATTCTTGAGTTGTACTTACATCACCATGCTGATGGATAGTAGAGCACAAATTCTATTACGGAAATATGGAACATGCTATTATAATTGCGATAGTTAAATTGTAGATCTATATTTTTCTGCTAGTCGTCGTAGTGGGATACCTCATTGTATGCTCCTATATAAATAAATAAAAATATAACCTATAAATACGAAGATATTACTTTTTTACTTTTCATTTAAAATAATGTATCCAAAAATGTGTGAACTCTGCAATTAAGATAATAAGGTCTATATATATATATATATATATATGTATATATATATATATATATATATATATACATATTGATAACCCTAGCTACATATCACAGTGGGTTTCTTTCTGCGGTTTGATTTATGCCATATTGGAATACTATAAAATGAAATAAAGTTTAAAAAATTAAGGCTAAACGAGACTAAACATATATTACTTATAATTATGTCATATTGATTTATTCTATAAAACTATATTACATTCTTTATTATTGATTGACTTCCTGCAATAAATTTCGAAGCGCTACAGCCCATTACAAAATAAAAGGTAGCATCCCCTGATCGTAAAGTGCATCCAATATTATTAAAGAGGAATTATTGACTTTAACCTGCGATCATCGAACCCTAAGAAAATCGCTTGTAAAAGCTCACCAATGTCTACGTTTCTTGCAAAGCGTAACCCACTTAAGGCATCAGGTTAAACCTGGGACTCCGTTCACAAGGAGATGCTTTATATTTATGTTGCGGCAAAGCAATTCATTTGGAACGTATCCCATTTAATTTCCTGATGTAATAAGAATTAATGAGCTATTCTATACAAAATACCTTCCAGAATCCATCATAATGGAGTTTCAATGATGTGTCTTACGTAACTCAGAAAATGTAACTCAAATATCAATACTTCTGTATGGGCTTATGCACTTAATGTGGAATAAAAATAAAACATCTTCGTAGAAACAATAAAAAAACATAACCATCCCTTGCCTGCGCTTCGAATGAAAATGCTAAGTTCTGCAAATAGCAATGATATTATTTTAGCAGTGAAGAAAATATTATATAATAAAAATATACTTAAGTGTTTTTTAAAAACCTTGTTTTTCTATTTATAAAGAAAATTCGCTTAGGTTTTAAATTTTATTGTTCAGTATGTCTTATAACAGAGATCGGACCAAATAATTTTTGTGGTTTTATAGATATTGATAGTCTAATACCAATTGGAATAGATGAATCGACGAAAAGAGGGAGATTTACTGTTTTGGCCTGTGTTAACGTTATTAGGTTTAAATTAGAGAGTTGCAAAAATTATTATTTTTACATATTTTTAACATGACAAGGCGTTTCCCTCAAAAATTAGTTTTTAATTTAGTGGGACATATAAAAAAACACTTTAACCAATTGGTATCATTCGAACGTTTTTTTTAGTATACCAAACTTCAGAAAAACAAAAAAATGTGAAAGAAATAATTTGTATATAAAGTGTATTTATCATAGATATTATTACTGTTATAATTCTGAATGTAAAATATTTTTGGTATGTGTAAAAAAATTACATCCCTCCACAAAATAATTGCCTTCAAAACGAAAATTTAAAGAAGTCCATTTTGTTTTAATTAAATTCCTTCAAGTCTATTACTATATATAATCGTACTACTTCCAATAAAACAAAATCAAATATCACCAATAAGATCAAGTCGTGATCATGTTGTGATTAATCACATTATTTAAAAAAATTAAAAATAACAAAAGTTAGTAACTGAAGGAATTCTTTTCATGTTGTTATTTTTCCATATATTTAATTTAGGTCATTATTCTGAATAATAAAAAACTATTCAGAACTATAGGCCAAATAACCCAAAAAAATGTCGTAAGAAATAATATTACGACGTAAATTCAGACCTACGTTCTTCTTTATATTTAATTTTACATTTTGAAACGGTTTTATATATTCATTAATATATTTGGAAATCACTATCTCAAAAATGCGCATTTTGCATACTGGACTGATTCTACATGTTCGTCAATGAGATAGGTTATTTAATTAAATTTGCAATTTTTGTTTTTATTTAATTTATTTTATGTATTTATTAGCCCATAATGAAAATGGACTGATTGAAATAACATGTTTGTTAATTATAAAAGACAACTCTAGAAGAACTAAATCTTAGAGTTTTTAGGAGTCCTGAGTAATTTAGTGTTTAGGAGCGTACCTGCCATATATTTTGATGTAATTCAAACGAGAAAAATTAATCTACTATAAGTTGGTGAATTGGCAAGTACTTGGTATTGAATTGAACACAAAGTAACTTGTACATTCTTTCAGTGCCCACATACAATAAGAATATACAAAACGAGGTCCAAAATTTAAAAGAGATTATAAGTTTTTTAGCAGATAATTAATTATTAGCAAAGTGTTAAATATATACAAGTAATTTTTATTGAAAGCTTCATTATATTTAGCCACTTATTTATATCTACAAATATATTTTACGTTTTTATATACAATCTACATCCAGCATTTAAGCTCAATTTCATACAGTTATTTTAGAATTAAATGTTATCGGGTGAAGATGGGAGGTAAAATTTAGACTGAGAAAATAAAAACGTCTAAGAATTTTCTCTTCAGATTTTTCTTTTTAAGGAAAATTTCCTAAATATTTGTAATAATCAGTCCTTAAAGCGAATGGTCGGTAAATTATTAGTTTTTTTAATTATAATTGACACATTTGTACAATATTGGTGACGAGTTATCCTAAGGAAGAATTTTCATAGATAGTTTTTTTTTTCATTAGCATTATTAAAACCTTACAAATGTGAATATTAGATAGGCTCGTTGTAAAAGAAATAATCGTTGAATAAGAAATATGTAACAAACACACCAACAATTGGAGTAGAATAGATATGCAGATTTCGTAGTGTTTCGTATAAAACTTGATCAAATAATTTTTATGCGTGCTCTTAAAATACTCTGTTATATTCGCGATCCACCTACGTGCGTACGAATCGCTAATCGTGAACCTTGAATGAATTCATTATTATATTTAATGGAAATATTAATTTCACAAATTTGTTTTATAATTCAAAATAGTTATCACTTACCATTTAAGGTATTATAAGCTTTGGATATAAATAACAGTCAAAAACGATCAAGTTCTGAGAAGGAAGTTACGAGTCGTTTCAGCTGTACATGGAAAACTGTCATCGTCTGCTAACCTGAGGAAATAGCTGAACATGTCCAGGTCTCAACAGTAACTATTGGTAAGTTTTGCTAATTTATTATCTTATTCTTAATCACACACACGTTACAAAAGGTACTTAGATCACTCCAATCTGAACTGAAATCTTCATTAATGTACCGAAAGGAAGCTAATAATTTGAAACTTTAAGTATCCAACTTATATCGTTATGTCGATCTATTTTATTACATTATCTACTGGAGATTCAAATAATGAAATAACAAATATTAACTACATACAACCCTATACCATACAGGTCTTTTCAATATACGGCACTGAAGAAACTGTCAAAGTCGAAAATTATTTGTTGCTAAAAAGCGCCACCTACTGACAACATTTGGAAGTTTTAAAACAAACGAATTTATTTTAACGTTGTAATTAGTAATATTAATTCATCGGTAGATGGCACAGAAGGGGACAGAGTTTTATGGATAAGTAAGTCAAATGGTTTTTGAGAAAAAATTTAACTGAATGGCGTTTTCGTATTTTACAATTAAAGAAGTATTTTAAAGAAGGAAATTTATAATTAATGAAGCATTGTAAAGAAAGCAATTTAAACTGTTTTCCAATAGTTTACTAAGAAAGTTATAAAAGAACCGTTCTTGTAAAAAATTGTTTTTGGAGTTCCATACTAAAACGCAAATTTCAATTACATGAAATTTACACAGACCATGAAAGATAATAATCCAACGCCAGATCTGATTTCAAATCTGGATAACATTTTTTTCTAGATAGGGGAAATGATTACTCAACAGACAAAATTGACGAGGAAACAATTTCGTATTTATGTAGGCATGCGATACGTCCTTGGTTGGTATTTTCAAATTGTTAACTGGTGGCAATTTTTCGGAAGATATAACGAATTTCACAATTGTATTAAAAAACCAAATTCGGTACTTTCGATATTTTTAATTTTTGATCAATTGAATTTTTACTTGTGTTTATTAGGTAGATGTTAAGAAATTCTTCATTACATTTTTTAAATAATATGTGTTACGGAAAAAATATTACATTTGAATACATTTTAACAAATTAAGAAAAAAATAGCGTATTCCATTTTTTATATTTTAAATTCTCAAACAAATTCTTTCAACTGTAAAAAAAACAAAAAAGATCTGGATTAATTTAAAATCGTAAGACAATTACATTGAGTATCGAATAAGTAAACTTTCAGTAATAAATTCGTGTCAACGTAATTATAAATGTCGCCTAGAACTTTAATTTATATCTCACTGTAAACACTAATTCAACGAGACGTAAAACAAACTTAACTTTAATTGTATTTTATAGTTAAAATGGTGAGGCTGTTTTTGTATAGATTAAAATAAAACAAAATATTCGTTACATTAAAGATCGCAATAAAATATTTTTATAATTCTTATAAAATTTTATTATTTTGCGCTTTCATTTCTTTCTGTTCTTCTAATTACGTTGAATAAACACAATTTTAAATCTTTGTTTTAATTATGAAGCTCATGACATCTTTCAAATGATATAACAAATTTGTCTATTTGTTTTGTCATTTACGTAACTACAATATTTTAAAATGATGAATTGTAATAAAAATGAGTGGAAGATATTTTAATTTAATGGTAATTTCTAAACCTCTGTCTCAATTCCTTTTTTTAAAACGACCGTGATTTTTTTTTAATTTACTGAATATATAAATTAATTATATAACGTCTTTGTCAAAAGATAAGAAATAAACAGCGGAAAAAGTAAATATTCTAAATGAAATTTAGGAAAAACTCCTGCCTTTTTCCATGAAAATAATAAACCCATGTTAAATAAATGTAATATCCGAAAAGAGACAAAAGTTGTTAAAATATACACAAATAAGAAATTTTAATATATAATATCATGTATATATATATATATATATATATATATATATATATATATATATATATATATACATATACAATTTATTACTCAACATTATAAAGTGAAAAAAAAATTTGCATCGAAAAAGGTGGCCTGTATCCGGACGCTGTAAAAGTTCTTTATATAATAAGAGTAGCAATACGCGCACAGTGCTAACCACAAGCGCTCTCTGGCTTAGGTTTTCGAGCATCGGGAGATCGTTTTGATCTTTTTTATAGCATCTTTGTCGACTCAACTCGCTATTAACTCACGTTGTAGTTTTGTTAAGAGTCAATTGTATTTTTTCGCCAAAAATATCGACATTTTGAAATTTACGCAAGATTTCATAATAATCCAGGGCACAAAAAATTTTAATTTTCCAGGACGTTATGATGTTATTCAGATAAAACATCCAATTCCGTTTAAAAATTTGATTTACTTCGCCTGCATCAGTTAATGCAACGGCCATATTAACTGGCCTAATTCCGTTTTTCTCATAAGCAATATTTCAGCTGAGTGTTTGATGAACCTTGATGCCGACAACTGAATTTAACATGCATTATTCGTCTTTACAAAAGTACCAAATACTTGTTTCAATGCGTATTAAATATCGGATTATGAGAATTTTACATCTTCAATATTCTCATATGTGCCAGTATTGAATACTGCTCACAAAATCGTATTAACGTCAATACTGTTAATAACCTGAAGTTTAAGTGTCCATAGCCCTTACAAGACATCATTAAAATTTAGTTCAGTTTGCCTGCCCAACATAGCTTTTAGAAAAGCTCTACTTCGGCATATTTAATTTTTCCTGTCATTATTCAATTTAGCAATAGTACGTGTACCTTAAATCTCGTTTTTAGAATGATCACATTTTCCCAGAATCCATTAAAATATGTACGTCATGTTCGTCAAATAATATTCTGTCTTGAAGTATTTAAATTAAAAGGACAAAGCAGTAAATTTTTATTATTTTCGAAATGAAGATTACTTTTAAATACGAAACACGAAAATAAACAAAAATGCCTAATACTTCATTTAATAAAATTCGGAAATTTATGCCAACGAAATTATTTTTCCATTTGAGAAAACGGTTCTGTGGAAGAATTAGATTGCTATTGTAATTTTGCATGATGGAATAAAAATAAACCTTAAAATTATAGACTTTATCATAAATTATATATTACGAGTAGATTGTTTCCAGTTATGGATTTTCGCTGAAAAAAATAGCCACAGCTATGGAAATAAATTACAATAATTTTGTACAAAAATTTACCTGCAAAGGTTTAATGAAGTTATGGATATAAGCAAATTTTTATTTACCTCAAGATATCGAAAGCAGCAACAAACGTAATTGAAATAATTTATTGAAAAGTTTGCAATGAAAAATAGGTCATGTGGGCAAAAGTAATATTCAAAACAAATTGTCAAAATAAGAAATAATAGAGATTTAAACATAAAAAACACAAAAAAATATAATTGAACCCACTAACATTTTCTTTCAAAACTTATCCACATCAATTTAGAGTTTAGCATTTTTATTAAAACTTTTTAAGAATACTGTTATTATTACATAATAATTTCAAGTTTTAGGTGGAATTCCATATATATATATATATATATATATATATATATATATATATATATATATATATATATATATATATATATATATAAATAGGTGGATATATCCACGTTATTTACCTTTTTACTCCCAGATGCGTAAAACTTTCCTGAAAGTGTAAATAACCAGAAAATTTAAGAAATAGCTAAGAATTCATATTAATTCGTACGTCATAAACAAATCGAAGTTATATTCCCTTTTATTAACGTCTCTACCTCGGTAGCTTCCGGTATGAATAAAATTAAAAAAAGTACTAATAAAACATGTTGAGAATAAGTGAAGCATCATTGTTGCAGAACTTTACTAGGTGGAATGGATAAATATAATTCCATCATCTTAATTGGAAATCAAAATGAGAGTGATTTATTCGTAAACTTTAATGTGAACGTAGAAAACATGACGTAACAAAAAACGTACGAAACCAACATACAAAACGTCTGTGTTATTTCCTAACTTTTAATTCATGACAAATGATAACAATTAGTAACAACAAAGCGAAATACCGCCATAATAATTTCATTAAATAATGTATATCGCAGCACGTCGCTTGCATAAATGAGGCCTTTTCGTCGATAGTAATGCGCACAGAGATTGAGCATATTAATTACTTTTAAGGTATGTTTTGCCAAAGCACGAGGAGTTGTTATTATGGCCGACGAACTCGACTGTCTTAACAATAATTTTGAGTATACTATAATTACCACAACGTTAAAAACCTAAACTTTTAAACTGTGTCCATCTAAATGTCCGCGTATCATAGCATGAGAGCTTTTTAAGTTCGAGACCTGTTTCGATGAAATTCCACCGAAAGATCAAATTAAATTGATGTGAATATATAGAAATAAAAAAAATTGTATTCTCACTGACATAATCAGTTCTGGTTTCATTTGGGTTTGGAATACAATCAAAAGTGTTAAATAATTTTTTTTTCATACCGACTCTAATTTTTTTTCACCTTGAGATACAAGTCTCCAAATTTGCCCAAAGCCTATTGCTGTATATCCATTTACTGATTTTTTAACCATACATGTTAAAAACTCGCAATAAATTTTGATGAGGATCTTTAATAAGTTCTTCAATGTAAAATTAATTCAACTGGTAATAATAAATTGAAGATATTTTTGAAGTTGTGTTCTTTAAACCTGTAAAAAATATATCATCTACATTTACAAACATAGATGGAAAATCAATATTTATAAATAGTTTAATGGGTACACTTTATACACTTTAAATAATTAAAAATTTACTCGAATTTAACGTTTTTTTAATTTATTTTTAAAATAACAAATTAAAGTCATGGAAAAAAAAATTTTATTAGTACATACTGGAGGGCTATCATTACAATCAGATGAATTTTTCAGTTTTGGTATAGAAATGTAAAATATTGATATAACCACAATTTTTTCACAGTCTAACGCATTTAAGCAATATATATATATATATATATATATATATATATATTTATAATTTCCGAAAGTTAGATTTTTGGAGGTCGGAGAATATTTTTGGCAGCTGTCACATATTTAAAACAATGGGTGTGAGGACAAAGTTTGTTTCGATACGTTTGAAAACATTGTTTCCTGACCAGTGGCTTGTCACTAAAATTTTACGAATTTGCTCTTAGAACTTACTAAATATTTTAAATAGAACTTTTTATTTATGATATGCACGCACAAGAAAGCCTTGTATGAAATTAATAATACCAAAGTTAAACGACGTTATTTTAGGGCTTATGGACTTTTCTGGCCCAAAAACAGATAGTTCATGAATTAAATATCATATAATTTATTTTATGTTTAATTAAATACTCTTATAGTTTTATTTATTCACATAAATAATAATATCACTGGTACTACCTGCCATAGAATATTCCGAATACTTTTGAAATAAGGCCGTTTAAAATTCAGAAAAGGAAAAAAAACACAACTTTTCGTTTCCAAAATTAATTGCGATGCCGTAATCATTGTTTGTCGCATATATTTCCACGCATTTTATCTATGTCATTAAACTCCGTCAGAGTTTAATAAAAGCTTTCGTCCCTTTTTGAAAACTTTTCGGATTTATAATTTGTTCGGTCCGTCGCTGTCTACACTACGCTGTTCTAGAGGTCATTTTAAATGTGCACCATGATTTTATACTTATGAACAATATAGCATTTACAATTTTCCATATTCAAAGCCGATTTTCTCAGAAAAATTGCAAAGTGGAAACTTGAAATCAGGTGTTATAATGCACCTTGTTAATCCAAATATTTTCCACTGGCTCACATTTTGAACATATACTAATTAGAATTAAAGATGGGGTAAATAAGAGTCAGAATTTTTCTTATTTTTAATATTACGACGTATATCATTTGAAGGGCTTATTACGAGAAATACAATTTTTTTTTTAATTTTTTTAAAACGATGTGCCAAAAAATTTGCGAAAAAAGAGCATTATTAGCACTTAGTTCCAAAACTATCCAGCTAAAAAACCATGAAAACAAGTCAGGGAACAAAATCTTACTGTAAAATTACAGGAAAGTTGGAACGATTATCCTAAATCTAATAATTTATTAAATATGCACCATATTTTGGGCTAGGAAATATATACCATAGTAGGCAATATGATTATGGTGTGAAAATTGAGTACTTGTAAATTGTTTAATAGAAATGCAACACACACACTTGAATAAAATAAATAATGATTAAAATAAAATATAGCAATAAAAAGTCATGCGTATCAGCGTTCATATCGTATCAGTGTTCGTATCGGAGTAAACTTCCGTCGTCCGTCGCGTATCACCTCCGACGCGCGACTGGAGTTTACTCCTTAAGTACGATTGTCTTGGAATGTATAAAATAGGTAACTCTGTATAAAAATATAAATATCAATATCATTAAATGTAAATGGAAAATTATTTAATAAAAAAATGCTGACCATATAATTATTTTCAAGGCAAACAAGAATGAACAAAATAAAGTTTATACAACAAAAAATTAAAAGCAATTAATTACGTTAAACTAAGAAGTTACAATCAAAAGAGGATATTTAATTTAGTCGCATAAAAGACACCAAATATTCACACATAATAATATTTAATGAGTATATCTTGATATATACAAACGATATTAAACTCTGTGTGTCACACTCCGTCATTACGATTATACCATAAGAAAAAGTCAAAATGTATGTCATATTCCGTCATTGCTTTTACACCATACGAAAATGCCAAATAAACTAAAGATGCGCATAAGTGTTGCGTGAAGAGGCCACCTAACGGTTACATTTTTTTCAACGCTCTGATTTTACTCCTCGTGAAATTTTATACCGGGCACTATATAACAAAATTGATCCTTAAGGAGTAAACTAAAAAAAAAATAACGTCATCATTACCATCTTATTTTTAGAAAACGTGAATGGACCATCTTATTTTTAGAAAACATGATTTACACTTATTGAAAATTAAGTGCAGTTTTAGGCACTGTAGTGTGTATCGAATTCATTTAGTTCTTTCTGTAACTAAATGCAATCGATATCGTCTTTCATTGGGAATATCTTGAAATCATCAGTGTATACAGGAGCATTTCATATCTGAAGCAGCTATTGAAATCATTCATAAAAATGACAATTTGAAAATATCAAAAATATACCCTTAAGGCACTCTTGATATTATAAAAACAGTGGTTTAAAACCGTTATTTTGAACTTCTTGTTGCCTATAGCTAAGGTTAACCTCGATACTATCAACAAAGATTTCCTTCATTTGTATAAAATAATCAACCTTGTGGAAACCTTGTTTAAAATCTATGTATACTAAATTTACCTGTATCCTACAATCCATATATATGTGAAGAGATATTGTGAAAAAACGAAAAAATTGGTTACTGTTAACCGACTCGATAGGAATGCATTCTGCACAATTTTTTTCTATATCGGTGCTAATCCGAGTTTATATAACAATGAATCATTTTTTCAGTAATCAATAGCAACATGTGAAGTTTCTAGAGTACAAGAACGTGGTCTGCGCAATACAGGTGCTAAAGAACATGATAAGGTGACCAGATATATTTTTATATGTCTTACTTTAAAGATGTATTCTATATTATCTCGGTCCACTCCTTTATTTATATACTTATTAGTTCTTTAGTCATTATCCCATTCGAATCAGTATCAAATAATAAATCCTCTTTGTGTGCGTGTATCCACTCTTTCTTTGTGTTTGTGTTCATGTGTGCGCCTATGCGCCTATGCGCACATGTGTGTGTGCGTGCGTGCATATGCGTGCATATGTGCGTGTATATTAAACCAATTTCGATATATGGCATTTATTTGCATTCATTTTTTTATTTATCAGGATATTAATTCTTTATACCATGTCACTGCAATAATCAGTTTTTAGGAGTGTTAATAAAATATTTTATTTAAATATTTCTGTAGTATCATTAATAGTTATGTGCGTTAAAAGAGATTTATTCTTGTTATTTAAATGTTATCATGCGTAATTAGATAATTAGATAAATTTATTATATTATCCAGGAGATAAATTTATTTTTGACGCACCATTTTCCCTTAACATATATTACGATGGTAATAAATTTTCGCAAATAGATAATTACTTGATAGATAATATGAAGCTTAAACCTAATAATAATATATTTTTGACATAAACTCTGCCGTGAAATTCCAAAATATTTCTAATCAACGAACCTGATTACATTATACAACGATTATAATCTATCCATCCAGCAAGTAACGACGGTATTATTATAATCATGTCATAAAGCGTTTGCAAACAATTTTTAGTGGCTGCAGTTACTCTCACATACAAATATTTATAACAACTGAGAACGTTTTTAAAGAGAAAAGCTGGTAATTTTCCTCAAATTTCGACGTTGCCATGCGTTACATCCGGTGTAGACAGCGACGGACCGAACAAATTATAAATCCGAAAAGTTTTCAAAAAGGGACGAAAGCTTTTATTAAACTCTGACGGAGTTTAATGACATAGATAAAATGCGTGGAAATATATGCGACAAACAATGATTACGGCATCGCAATTAATTTTGGAAACGAAAAGTTGTGTTTTTTTTCCTTTTCTGAATTTTAAACGGCCTTATTTCAAAAGTATTCGGAATATTCTATGGCAGGTAGTACCAGTGATATTATTATTTATGTGAATAAATAAAACTATAAGAGTATTTAATTAAACATAAAATAAATTATATGATATTTAATTCATGAACTATCTGTTTTTGGGCCAGAAAAGTCCATAAGCCCTAAAATAACGTCGTTTAACTTTGGTATTATTAATTTCATACAAGGCTTTCTTGTGCGTGCATATCATAAATAAAAAGTTCTATTTAAAATATTTAGTAAGTTCTAAGAGCAAATTCGTAAAATTTTAGTGACAAGCCACTGGTCAGGAAACAATGTTTTCAAACGTATCGAAACAAACTTTGTCCTCATACCCATTGTTTTAAATATGTGACAGCTGCCAAAAATATTCTCCGACCTCCAAAAATCTAACTTTCGGAAATTATAAATATATATATATATATATATATATATATATATATATATATATATATATATATATATATATTTATAATTTCCGAAAGTTAGATTTTTGGAGGTCGGAGAATATTTTTGGCAGCTGTCACATATTTAAAACAATGGGTGTGAGGACAAAGTTTGTTTCGATACGTTTGAAAACATTGTTTCCTGACCAGTGGCTTGTCACTAAAATTTTACGAATTTGCTCTTAGAACTTACTAAATATTTTAAATAGAACTTTTTATTTATGATATGCACGCACAAGAAAGCCTTGTATGAAATTAATAATACCAAAGTTAAACGACGTTATTTTAGGGCTTATGGACTTTTCTGGCCCAAAAACAGATAGTTCATGAATTAAATATCATATAATTTATTTTATGTTTAATTAAATACTCTTATAGTTTTATTTATTCACATAAATAATAATATCACTGGTACTACCTGCCATAGAATATTCCGAATACTTTTGAAATAAGGCCGTTTAAAATTCAGAAAAGGAAAAAAAACACAACTTTTCGTTTCCAAAATTAATTGCGATGCCGTAATCATTGTTTGTCGCATATATTTCCACGCATTTTATCTATGTCATTAAACTCCGTCAGAGTTTAATAAAAGCTTTCGTCCCTTTTTGAAAACTTTTCGGATTTATAATTTGTTCGGTCCGTCGCTGTCTACACCGGATGTAACGCATGGCAACGTCGAAATTTGAGGAAAATTACCAGCTTTTCTCTTTAAAAACGTTCTCAGTTGTTATAAATATTTGTATGTGAGAGTAACTGAAGCCGCTGAAAATTATTTGCAAAAGCTTTATGACATGATTATAATAATACCGTCGTAACTTGCTGGATGGATAAATTATAATCGTTGTATAATGTAATCAGGTTCATTAATTAGAAATATTTTGAAATTTCACGGCAGAGTTTATGTCAAAAATATATTATTATTAGGTTTAAGCTTCATATTATCTATCAAGTAATTATCTATTTGCGAAAATTTATTACCACCGTAATATATGTTAAGGGAAAATGGTGCGTCAAAAATAAATTTATCTCCTGGATAATATAATAAATTTATCTAATTATCCAATTACATATATATATAAATATAAATAGATAACATTTAAATAACAAGAATAAATCTCTTTTAACGCACATAACTATTAATGATACTACCGAAATATTTAAATAAAATATTTTATTAACACTCCTAAAAACTGATTATTGCAGTGACATTGTATAAAGAATTAATATCCTGATAAATAAAAAAATTAATGCAAATACTTTGGGAAGAAAAACGAGGAATTTTCAAAAAAATGCCATATATCATATTCATCAGTATATTGGTTTAAGGCTAGACATGCAAAACACACACACCCACATACCCATATGCACGCACGCACACACACATGTGCGCATAGGCGCACACATGAACACAAACACAAAGAAAGAGTGGATACACGCACACAAAGAGGATTTATTATTTGATACTGATTCGAATGGGATAATGACTAAAGAACTAATAAGTATATAAATAAAGGAGTGGACCGAGATAATATAGAATACATCTTTAAAGTAAGACATATAAAAATATATCTGGTCACCTTATCATGTTGACTTTAGCACCTGTATTGCGCAGACCACGTTCTTGTGCTCTAGAAACTTCACATGTTGCTATTAATTACTGAAAAAATGATTCATCGTTATGTAAACTCGTATTTGCACCGATATAGAAAAAAATTGTGCAGAATGCATTCCTATCGAGTCGGTTAACACTAACCGATATTTTCGTTGTTTTCACATTTATTGGATTGTAGGATACAGGTAAATTTAGTATACATAGATTTTAAACAATGTTTCCACAAGGTTGATTATTTTATCCAACCGAAGGAAATCTTTGTTAATAGTATCTAGGTTAATTCGCTGATTTCGCTGATTTATTTTGTTTGCTTCTAACCTTAGCTATAGGCAACAAGAAGTTCAAAATAACGGTTTTAAAGCACTGTTTTTATAATATCAAGAGTGCCTTAAGGGTTTATTCTTGATATTTTCAAATTGTCATTTTTATGAATGATATCAATAGCTGCTTCAGATATGAAAAGTTCCTGTATGCACTGATGATTTCAAAATATTCCCAATGAAAGACGATATCGATTGCATTTAGTTACAGGAAGAAATGTTAGTCATAGTCATAAAACAAAATTATTTTTTAGTCGAGCAAACCACATATAATTATAATTTTTAAATATACCTTCATTGCTCTACAGAAAAGCTATTTTCTTTTATGAAAGATAAAGTCATGTTATAAGTACAAGATAGAAACAAATTAGACACTAAATAATTTTATGGATATTTTTATTTACAATACAAATCATTTTAGTCAGGTAACGTACTTAAAAACCTAGCTTGAAATTGAATACGAACTGTCGTCAGCGAGTATGCATGTAAGCATATATTTACTCCGAAGATGTATCATTATGCATCTGTATCTTTTAATTTATAAAGCAAATGGGAATACTTTTGAAATCTTCGTTTACTATTTATATTAGCTTCAATTACTATAAAAAAAATACATAAAAATTTTAATTAAATTTATTTCATATTAATTGTTTTGCTAATATTAGCTACATTTGTTTAGAGTTCCATTCCGATGAATTATACGACGACATATTTTGTGTGTTTGACTTCATTTTCGTTATATTTATTTGCTAATCACATAACACAAGGTAATATGGTTTTGAATTCTTAGTAAAATATTTAACAATATAAATCGAAGCTAAGGTCAAGGTAAAAAAATCATCAGATACGAAAATTTTGAAAACTCACTTTATGTTCAAATTATTTTTACGCATTCATTAAACTTTTAAGAAATATATAGATGCTACATCTGACATATCTTACGGTAAAGCATGTCTGATAGGACTCTTACCTGACTCTAAACGCGTGGAGTTGGTAAGGTTTAGACGAGAAAATGTCAACTAGAAATGGCTCTCGCAAAAATATGAGGTGATCAGAAACATAGTGGCTCAAGCTGGCAAATTAATGCATTTTACATAGCTCGTTGTAAAGTTATAGAACTCACATGTTTTGTAGAGTCTATATAGTCCAAGGTTTTTTGTTTATTTATTTAAAGAATAATGTAAACTATATTGCTGTTTGTGAAATGCCGTTGTAAGTTAAATGATGTGGGTAAACATTGATCAAAACATTTTACGCATTCTTATAAAATATTAGATTTGAATACTCTATTCTTTTTCGATATCCCATATAATACATAAAAAAATCAACATCTTTAAATTTATGATAAAAATTTTCTAGGGGCGTTTTACAATTTACATCTTTGAAGTGAATCATTGCGTTAAAAATTCCCAAGTACAGTCTACGAATTGTGTGGATTAGTCTACTGGCTCGTATAAGTATTTCTACAGAAATTGTTTGGGAGTACCTGTAGTAAATTGGTGGAATAAATTTTAATAAATAAGCATACCTTTTATCTTCAAGCCATTAATCACATTTTAGTACGAATACAGTGTTTCTTGTTTTGTAATAAATACATTACCATAATTTTTCTCTCATTGTAACTTTTTGCAGTGATTATTGTTCCCTGATAAACACATTACCATTATTTTTTTCCATTGCAATCTTTTAAGGTTGGTTTATTCTGAACTTCAGAATTTAGGGCTTATTTTGTCCATAATGCATCTACCTCATCTCCAACCATTTAACTGATTCTCCATCATCTGACTTTTAATCAAAATTTTTTACACCTATAACAATTTAAAAATTTGTTTTAAAATTTTTTTAGATTGTTGTATATGTAAAATTTGAATATCACGATAAACGCTACCAATCCAATTTTTAATAAATTATCTTTAACAAAAAAATAAACGCTTCTCCAAAAGCCTTTAAGTTAAAGTGAATGCCTCTAAATCATGAATATATAAACAATTTCAAGGATTTATAAGCCTAATAAGCCTATAATTTTGTCGTGTGCAATCGTCCAAATGTAAAATTTTTTTGCTTCTATTATTTTACTATCAAATGCCTTAAAACAGGAATAGGTGGGACATTGTAAGGATCTTTAGAGCTATATTATATATTAGCTTCATTAAAATTACGGCAATTTTTATATTACAGTTTTATGCCATGCAAAATTCCCAATACATTTCCATACTATTTTGCAATTGGATCCCCTAAAACTAGGAATATGTGGTCCACTGTTAGTATCTTTAGGCTTGAATTATACATCAAATATATTATAATAAAGCCTATTTTTATATTACACTTTTACCTCGTGCAAATGTCCGGTTACCAATTGAATGCTCACTGAATTTTGTTATCGAATGCTCTGAAAACATGAATATGTGATCTATACTAAAAATTATTAGGCTTTTATTTTACACCAGATTCTACTGCTGATTTAATACTATGTTTAGTCTCGTGAAAATCACACTATTATGTTTAGTCTCGTGAAAATCACTCCCAGTCTTTCGTTATGGAATGCCTTGACACCGGGAGATGTGATACATTGTAAGGACCGTTAGACATATATTTTATACCGGCTTCATTATAAAAACGGTTATTTTTATATTAATCTTTCGTTTCGTTAAAACCTCCAATAAAAAAATTATATCGTCATAGTATCTTGTTATTTCTCCCAAGTATTTATACGAATCAAGCATATCCTTTACTTCACTTCCATTAAATTTTATTGTACACAGATCTATTTTTTGTCGCTGATATAGTATTTTCTGGTAATTAACCTACACTTTTCACCATATTATTGCAAAGTTCTAAGGAAAGAGTTGTTTCTACCATCTCTTTATTGAATATTAAATCTGAATCACTATTTTCAAAGTCATCTTGAGTATCATTTCCAACAATATGTGATAATAAACTAATAATAAAACATTTAAAAATGAAATTAAAACATTCAAAATACAGTTAATAAATATTATTAATAAATCAAAGGTTAATTAGAAAAAAAAAATAAAATGACACATAATCAAGAGGTTTTTTTAGGAGAATCAGTGTCCCTTTCTGTAAATAAATTAAACTGAAAGTACCCGAAGTCATAACAATAAATAGAATAATAAATTGGAATAAATGAATAACAAATAACTGAAGCAGGAAACTTCATTGGATCCGCTATTAGTCAGAAATATTCATGAAATCCGTCACAGACAAACTAAACTGCGAATTAAACTGTTTCTCTCTATTGTAAAATTAAGTACTTTGAATTTGATGCAATATACTTGTAAACACTTTTACATTCAAAGAATAAAAAACAATATTAAGACCAATTATAAATTTTAGGTTTAATTCAATGTAGGTTTAGGCGCCTAACACAAGTAACATATTCTACGTTAGAACAAATAATGAAATATTTTGATTTATTTATAAGAATCTATCTGTGTTCGGACAAATTGTTATGTACCATTCAAAGTGCTATACAGACTTGAAGACGTGTAGACATTACACACTGAATGAAATTTATTTACATGCTTACTAAAATATGGTATATTTCACTTTTTGTTTTTTTTTCACGTGAAGTAAGGTATTTAGTTAAGATGTAAATATATATAGTAAAGTTTTCTTAGCGTCTTTTCATTTCTATTTCTAAACTGGTATCAAAAAATATGAGTCCATTGTAACAGAGAAAAAATAACATTTTGAATTCACACAAGTTTTCAAGAAATGAATTGCAATGTATTTTTGAATAAATTAATATAACTATCATGGTACGCTCCAATTACCGACATTTGTATAGTACAACATATTGCAATATTACTCAAAATATTTTTTTAAAGAATTTTGGTACTTCCAATATATTTTCAAAAGTTTACAATATATGCCATATTTAAAAATAATATGGTCGTTTTTCAAACATTCATTATTTTTATTAGCGACACTAAATATAAATACTTGTACAAAAACCTTTCTTGTAACTATATCTCTCTGAACTTATGAATAACATCTATTTTACTTGCCAAATTGTTTGAAGTGCCATAAAGCGACTCAACACACGCTACTCGTGACTGAATATAACGACCCTAATATAGTTAAGACATTGCTATTGTCGCCATGAATATGACCTGCGTCCAAATAAGGCAATAAACATTCGTATAATCCTCCATATGCAGTCATTTGCAATTCTTTTCTGTATTATTGTAGACGTTTCGCACTTTCATGTCTTCACATTTAGTCGAAGTGAAAAGTTGTAAGTAGGTGTTATTTTCCTTCCACATGGAAAAGCAGTAAAAGCATCTGAAAGAAAACATTAAACTTTCTCTTTCCGTTTGAATAGTCTAGCCTCGTAATTGAAATTACATCGTATTAAGGTTCATTTACCATAAAGGGACTTATTTGTTTTTAAATAAGAGAAACTTCCGTTCCTTAAATTTTAAATAGGCCATTAAATTATATCGATAATGGAATTTCGGTAATTAATATACCTCATTTTGTTTTAAAGACATTTGAAGTCTTCATTCTTATATTGTTATCAATATTTATTGTACAAAACTTATTGTGAAGAATAGTCGATACTTCTATATATGACAGAATGAATAGAAAGATAATTAGATTTTAGGTTCCTAGTGTATGTTGACATTCACCGATTTGTGTATTTGTTTATATATATATATATATATATATATATATATATATATATATATATATATATATATATATATATATATATATCTAACGCCTACTGACGCATTAGATCTTGTTCCAGTTTTAGATAATTTGTTTTCATTACATGTGTTGGTGAAGAAATATTATAAGTATATTGAAATAATTGCTTACTTTATTATATTAAGCCTATATTTCTAAATTTGTAGGTTTTGCAGAAAAAAAATAATGAAAAATATTAACTAAAAAGTTGTATATATATTTACATGTATGTATTGTAATTGTATATATTTTTATTCTCAAGAATGAGTGATTTACATTTTACCTGGTGATACTAGATCAATAAATGTCATACTAATTAATGCTTCCTTATTCTTGCAATTTATTCTTATAAATCTTCAAATGGGATTAAACAAAAATTTTTTTAAGTAGTTTGTATTACGAATTTTCACCATTTACTAAACTAAAATTGTACCTTGTTGTATTTGTCTACTTCTAAAATGGTAAAAAATTAATTTAATTCAAAAAACTTAAAATTGTTCGAAGTGAGTTGTTTACAACAGTATGTATATTAAGTTTTATGACGCTGTAGTGAATTATACTCCTAACTGATTATTGCCATCAAGCAATTTACATAGACACCTAATATCGAGTATTGCTTTTATTTTACAATACAATGGATCAACTAAAAGTACATAAACTCTACTAACAAATTCAATATTTTTGTGTCTGTTTTCAACAAATGCCTGCAAAAAATACATATTTTCGTGTGACACCTTCAGTTAAATACGATTAATATTATGAATTATAAAGAGTGAAATATAATTAAATATTTATTTACCTGCATAGTAACGATAGGTGTGAATTGAATTTGATAATCGTATATGAAAACCTAAAGATGATATTTTGACTATAATGACACTTATATAATTAATTACATTTATAACTCACGAGTTAAAAAAATAACTACAAAATACCGTTCGAAATAACCACTTTTCCCTGTAATTTTTTAACTGTATGAAATGAAGAAGGGAAATGAAACTTTTATCTTACGATAAGGGTAAAGCTGATTATTAACAAAGATATGTTGTTTTTTGTTTCTCTTCACCCTTTTCGATTTAGCTTGCCCTTTTCTGTTTATTTTTATTTGATGCATCCACGGCCGTACTTGCACTAGATTCAAGCAATTTAATCTGGTAATGCTATTTTATGAGATTCAGTTTCTTGTCGATACAAATTCGACTCAAAAAATGAAGATACCAATATTTTGGGTCACAGTAGTCTGTTTCTTCTTCTTCTTTATTATTTTGGTTTAAGCCAAAACAATTTTGATTAACTTGGCACACATATTTCCACTAGATTTATCGACTTGCTTTTTGTTAAAAAAATTTTAATTTAAGACTATATCAAAGTGTATTAGAAATTAAAATAATTCCCTTTATTCCTTATAAAAGTAAGCGTCAACACGATATTACTTATGTAAACTACCATAATCACTATTCTCTGACTATACAAATCGACCCAAAAATGGGCATTGCGTTTTTGACGGTATAATTGAATGAAGAGTCTTTAATCGGTATTATTAGAGGAATTGGTTGAAATAATTTATGTTTCATAGTCAATTAAAAGCTTGGTATGTATTTAAATTAGCAGGGATTAGTTGAAAAGTTAAATTTATTGTTTCTATATTTATTGAGTATGTTGAGCCATCTTCTATGGTTATTTTGTTTAATTGTCAATTTTTAGAATATTTGCTAGTTATTTTTTGCAGTTTGTTATCAAAAGTAAAAATATATATGTGTTAGTCGAAAAAAGAAGCATATTATCAAAATATATTTGCTTCAGAATAACTCAACACTCCAAATTAGGTAATGAAAGTTTAGAACAATTTTGTCACGAATAAACATTACATTTTTTTACTTTTATTTGCAAGAAACTGATGATGAGTGAGATAAAATATTGTCCTACTCTATTTAAATAAATGATGATATTAAAATTAGGTAAAATAATAAAAAAAATTATCAAAAATTCTTCAGATAGAATAAAATTAAAATTAATTGTGTCATTATCAGCTAATATTAATTTATTTACTAATTTTCAATTTAATGTAATCACGCTAATTTTGAATTATATCCAATACTACTTTTAGTACCTAGACAGAATTGTTAAATTTATATTGCACTTTGATGAGTAACGCCACCATATTTTTAAAATCAGTAAATAAATATATTCGTTTCTAAAGTAAAAATGACTATGCTTAATAAATCATTTTTGTATATTTCATTGTTATTCAAAACAGCAGAAAGCAATTCGTCCTGAAATATCCCTATGTGAATGAAATGAAATAAACAAAAAACATATAGTGTACACAGTTTATATTGCCAAAATAAATATTGTAACTTTTATATCCGCCAACAATTTTTTACCTTTTATTAAATTATTTTTATTTTAAAAGATTTAATTCATCCGTAAAAAATTAAGTCTTCATGAAATATTTTTTGTGTTTTATTACGAAGAAGAAAAAAATCGTTTGCAAGAAAAGAGAGAAAAACTGTCATAAAGATAAAACAAATTGAAAACTATAAAGAAAAGAACATAAAAAGAAACGAGTGATTGAGATTGAAGAATAAAATCAGATTAGCTTTCAATGTACGATAAGTAATAAAAAATTAATTAAATAGACAAGATATATTTTCAAAAGTCAATTACTACTTGCTCAAAATACTCTCAATGATATTTGACAGTAAAATAAAAGCAAAAAAATTGATTTGTAAGTAAACAAATAAAACGTACTCACTGAACCTGTATAATGTTTCCTCTACCATTTCTCATTTATTATTTTCAGTTTTGAACATACTGACAGAGATCAATTGGTGTAAGTTTTTGTCAATCTATTAATGCTTCTCTATTTGCCAAAAAGGAAATGGTATAATTATATATATTTGGAAATAATATTATTTAAACAAAATATAGATTTATGCATAACGAGTAATTTCCATCAAAGAAAAACTAGCAAGGACTTTGATATTATTAAATGATTAAAAACGAAAACATCATTCAATCATAATAGAACACCTGTCTGTATAAAGAAGTAAGTATATTGTACTTTTGCCTCCGGATACGAGATAATGAAATAAGTTGGAGTCAAGTGGCATCGCATGTCAACAAATTTTCTCCTTCGGCAAAGATATAAGAAATCGCAAATATAATATATTAACACTTTGTTGTTGTGATAATAAGTATAAATTCAAAATGGTTGTCGATGAAACTGCACGACAACTACGCACGTATTTGGAAAGACACATTAAATACCCTTTAATGTAGTCAACGTAGTAACCAATAATTTTGGTAAATTTTTACAGTTTACTCGTAATTAAAACTTAGTGTCACCATAAACGTGCTCAGTAGGTAAATTATTTTTGTGACAATTTTCGTTCGTCGAGCGGGGCTGGACGGGTGTTATGGTTGGCTGTAGGAGATTGTTCACGTAGCAATAAGTCCGCCATTTGTATCAATTAGTTACATTAAAGTAGATAAATAAAATGTAGAGATTAAACCTTCAAATGCTGTAATATACAGAGGGTTTGGCCTCGGAGAATTCTGAGCTTAAGCTAGTTTGGCAGCTGCTACAGATGCACTTATGACGTCATTACATTTATAGATATGGCTCTTAATGTTTTTTAGTTGTGTCACTAGTCACCCGATAGTGAAGATTGTCTTTTGTGATTCTTTGTTTTTTTTTCATTCAGACCCTTGTGCTTTTATTATTTCCGTTCCGCTCCAATTTAATAACTACGTTTGCACAATAGTAGTTTTAACCAAATTTAGTCTTTTTTCAAATTTTTTTGAATTAATTCTGTTCCACAAAAAAGTTCTTAATTTTTATTAAATTTTTTTTCAAAAAAGTATAAAAAACAATTTATTAAATTATATTTTAAAAAACAAATTCTCTTTATAAAATTTTTACCACACATATTAATCTCGTTGATAAAAATCAACGAGATTAATATGTTGCCAGCGACACTTAATATTTTTGAACCCTTTCAAAATTTTGAAAAATACGTTTTCGCTATTATAAACTAAAAAAATATAATCGCGACTTAATATAAATAAAAAGTAATACTTTAAAAAAAAGGTCATACAATTTTGGAAAAAAAGTGTGGTAAAAATTTTATAAAGAGAATTTGTTTTTTAAAATATAATTTAATAAATTGTTTTTTATACTTTTTTGAAAAAAAATTTAATAAAAATTAATAAAACTTAATATTGAAAAATTTTGAAAAATACGTTTCTGAAGTCGCATATACTTCAAAAACTTTTTTATCAATAGTGGATACTATTATATTTTATTTCAGAATACTTATGTAAAAGTTTGATATTTGATGATGAGATTATTAATTTAACGAGAAAGTTTGAGATTCATGCATAAAGTACTCAAAATTTACATACTTCACACATTACATCGTTATTAAATTCAGCTTAACGTTGCAACTGTTATTAATTTACATGTGAAGCTTTTGGGGAACGAATTTTATTTAAGCCGCCATATTGAATCAATCAAACACAATCGTGAAAGCGAAATTCAATTGAAACCTGTAAAGTGAAATTAAAAGAAAAAAGAAAATAAAAGACCTAAAAGAGGAAACACGGCCCACCGATGAGAACGGTATTCCATTTCGAAAGTCTATCATTCAAACCCAGTTTGTTTGACTCTTTCTCCTTCCGAAAACCTTTTTAAACGTTAAAGTAATTACGACCTTGTAGCTTTCAACCTTTGGGCAATTTACTTAAAATCCACAAAGGACTGAGGAGACAATTGGAAGGTAATGTAAAAAATTCCATTTCATTTAACGGTAACTGCTTTTATTTTATAGAATCTCGTCATGTAGAGAGTGACTATCCTTCTGTGATAATTTTGAAATGATTTGTTAGTCACAATAAATTGTGATTCCATGTCACGAGTCACCATTTATAAGTCAGGTAAACTCATAGTTTTTTTCTTAAACGTAAAAATATTATGGGTCTTAATTCTGTGAAAAAAATAAATAAACAAATAGTGTAGGTAAGTAAATTTTCAGTGAATAGCTAAGTCACACAAAATCGTGGTCCATATCTTGCATGGATAACCACACACTTTAAGAAAATTTGCCTTTATTATAAGTGTAGTGATATTTAATATAATAATTACATACCAATTATTTGTTTCAAACAGCCAATATTATTCATGAAAAAATATGCATAAATTTGTACTTAAACAACGAAATAGTACAATAGAAGAAAATGTTAGTTCACAAATAGCCTGTGAACGTAATCATCCTTACTAAGATTATATATACACTAAAATTTAAATTTCACCAGATATATTAAAACTGCTCCAGCGTGTAAGGGAACTACGCAAATTCGCGAAATATCATTGTTTAAATGTCTCGTATCATTAGTCACTTGACTTTGTGCATTTCGTACCTTAGCGTTATCTTTTATTGTGCCGCATTAATTCTATTGCAAATTTTCCATACCCATTTGAACTGTAACAAATAATTAACTTGCTATGGCAAAACAATTAGTATAAAGTAATATATTAAATATATTAGCATATTTTTGTAAAACTAGAGTGAATCAACATAATAGAAGAAAAAGCGTAGGAATATTAATGTAGTTCCTTAAGTAATCTATTTTAACTATATTTTAACTGGATTAATGTTTAAATTTTACTTTAGGACAAGATTTAATTTAAAAAGAAATATACAGTAGAGTGAATATCAAAAATGTGGATAACGGAAAGAGATTGAAAGGATGTACTCAGTAACAAATTTTACGATAAATGGATCTCGTATTTATTTTCAAACATTCACGAAACATTTGTATTTAACTATTTTTAATATCCAAGTATATTGTAAAGAAGTTATTAAAAAGTTATTAAAATTAAAAAAAATTGTTTCCTTTCGGACAGAAGCAAATGTCAATGTCAGTCGTTAAAAACGGGCAGTAACGTGGCGTTGCCTCCAGCTAACGCAGCTACTATGCAATAAGTTTCAAAAGCTTTGTGGTCTATTTTATTGCTCGGCCAACTCAAAGACTACATTTCTTTGAAGTGAAAAGTGAAAATAATACAAAGTACTGTGTTCTCTTATGTATATATTTACATGAGTATTTCAATAAACATAAAACCTTTCACTTAATACCTCGTGAGTATTTTATACCGTTAGACATTGCAGTGAATATATCAACGCAAATTAAAAAAATTCAAAGATAAAATATTTACATTTATATTTTAAAATATGAATATGTAGTCAAGAGCAATGGAGGTGTAATAGTACTAAAAATTATTTAATTAAATTTTTCTCTTTGAGTGGTGGCTAAAATTTTGAGTCAGAATAGAGTTTGTTAGTACATTTACTTCCTCCCATGTATTGATATTTTTGACTAGGCATTATATGCAAAAAAACAAAACGCCTAATATTTGTGTTATGGAAAATTTAATATTTTTTACATTTCTTTAACTGAATGGAAAAAGGAACCATATAAACTCGTTGTATCGATCTGTCTGCCTGTTTCCCTGTATGTTGCAGCATTGCAACTCTTTCAGTTTACGAAAAATTGAAAAGAAAATTTGGAGTAAGACGAAATTGAATTATGTGAGTACATAGAAGTAAAGAATAAATGTATTTTTTAATGTCTTCAAGTACTTGTAATGTATGAAAATCCCAGAATATTTCTAAGCAATTTTATGATGCTATACAAGCCCATGCAAATAAAGAAACAACCATACAAACTGGTTAGTTAATGCCGAAGTTATGATTTAATATATATAACATAGGCCTTTCGACTGCGGTATGCGTCTGAGAAATATAAACCCGCACTTAGCATATGGTCGTCTGCTTGAGATCTACAATCCCAATTTAGAAACAGCAGATTTTAATTTCTGTTTGAAGTAATGTCTACATTTACACGAAAGTTTTATTTGATGGAATTTTTACTAGGCCCTACGTATCTGATAGCTTTTGTTCTCAACTCAATTTTACTTGTGGACAGAAACATTCCGGAAAACACGCACTCAGCTTACTTAAATGGCATTTTACGAAAGACAAGATTTTTAAATTCCCTAAGTTTTAAATACTACTTTCACTTACCTGCATAACGTTAATGATTTTTGTCGTGGAAATATTTATACTGCGTGAACAAGTTACGCAACAAAATAAATCGTGACAAATATATTGTCTCACGTCACATTTTTAGCAATTCATACCCTCCATGTTTTTTTTTTAAATTTAATTGAGTCCAATATATCATAAACACAATATGCAATGTAATTTGAAGTGGCATCACAGAAACATTTTATTAAATTATAATTTATTTCATTTGCCGATTATAGCAAAAACAAATTCCCAAGCTATTCGACGCATATTTAATTAGAAGTATTTAAAAAAATACAAACGAGTATAATTCTGAAACTGCTTTCTTAATAGGTGCTTCGAAATGAAACACATAAAATTTACTAAAGAAAAATTTAATTTTAGCAAACAAAATTTCTAAGAAAATTTTTATTTTGCCAATTTTCTGTATTAACTCATAAAAAAGTGAACCTCACCATAAAAAGTGAACCATACTTATCACAAGGGTGAGAGTAATCTGGGCAGGAAAAAAAACGATTTGTACGAGTTTTGAGACTGAACGTCTTCATCGATCTGTCAGGGATATTGAGTTACTGAACTTCCGCCGACCATCATTTGAAATTTCACTGTATGAAAAACGACGATATACTGTAATTTATAAATATAAATAATGTTGAATTCATTTACTTTCTGCTGTAGAAAGGAAGTTCATTAAGATATACTTAAAGAATAAATATAAAATGAAGACACGGCGGGGACGCTTTATTTTTTTTTGTAGAAACTTATCTTTATGGCAATCACGCACAAATGAAATCGATGAAGATATTTCTTTCAGTCATTTTTGTTACCTATTTGTATTTGGTGTCAGTATCTTTATAAATCTAAAACTTGCATAAAAGGATCAGATAATGATTGGTCCAATCTAGCCCTTTTGGGATATAAAATATAAACAAATGTTACAAATTAACTCATTGTAACGTGGTTTTCCTTTATTTTATACCCACATCCAAATTTGAAAATTCTGGGTTCATTTCTGTTGTCAGTTTTAATGGGAACATGTGTTGGAGCGGTTGATAAATTTCTAAAATTACCTTATTTTTTTGTACTTAAATAGCAAAGAATTTTAGGGAAACTTGGTAAGTTAACATGAACATTTATTTTGCCAGAATTATTTCTTGTACCTCTTCTCCTAATCTCTGAACAGTATCCAAAGTAACTAGATTGCTAACATTTAAGAAAGTGATAAGTATGTAAAAATTAAAAAATTTTCTTCTTAAAATCTTTGTTCAGCGTTTTACTTAGTATTTTGTAAGTAATTAATTAACTACAAAATATATCTTTCATAAAATTGTTAATGTATTTCTAAATATGTAAAAACATTAAAAAATAAATAATAAACCCGACGAAAATGAGGAAGAACTCACGCGCCGAAGGCTTTGTGCATTGAAGTAAGTATATTTATAGATCTTAGCCGTAACTATTAATGGTGACTGAAAATGTTTGAATCATGCCCATTTGAGAACGGTTTATATAGAAATATACTATGGATAGTCGCAGTTTCTATCGAATAATTTCTGGGACAAGAACTGAAGAATGGTTAAACTAATTATGTAATATTTAATATTTATTGCATTTTTTTTGTGTTTACATCCCAGTAATTACTATGCACTATACATTTAAAATAATCGACTTTATGACAACTTCATTCTATCCTACACTACTAACTCTATTTTTAGCCGAGAGTTTAGAAACTAACTTAATCTTTTGTGACCACTTTTTAATTAACTTTTACTTGATGAATTCTTACTCAATTATCAGCGTATGTTTCTATAATATACTTTTACTAATATTTGCAAGTGAAATAACTAAAAAAATATTTCTGTTTTAATTTAATTTTATATGAAGAAAGAGTTTTATTTGTGTATACTTTATTACTTATACTTTATTACTTACTTTAAGTATAATAGGATAACTAAAGTTTATAACTTATATCTTATTCCAAAATTTGAAGACTCGACTATGACAATTACACTTCTCTGAATTACAGTATACTAGTACAACGTGAAAAATAGCTTTTACCAAATTTGCATTCGTTTTAATGGACCACACAAAATTAAAGAAAATTTTCACATTGCAACAATAATATCTACCTAATAAGGAATACGGTTTGTAGACTTTTTACTAATTATGTTACATTACCTGTTTAAATACGTTAATGAAACAATATACGTAAATATGTAACTCCCATTAAACAATCGTTCTATCACGATATGCCACGATTTCACTCAAAAATAATATTTTGTTTACCTTTTTTGAGAAATACGCACATCAAAATTGATTGAGATTTCAAATTATTGCTATAAGTTATCAATAATAAATGCCTCAAATTTAACTAAAAACTTGGCCTCAAACAAGCTAAAACTACCAAATACTAAAGCGCTGACTGAGTATTCATCCACTAGGCTTATACTTGTCTTGAAACTATGTGACCTTTTCTTATCTGCTCATACAAAAAAAACTATGCATAACATTATTTTATGTATACCCTCAGTGCAAAATATACTTAGTTATGCTAAATAGTAATATCTTCCGGATAGGATCCACTTCATTAAAGTACATAGTTTAATTAAAGGAACAGGTAAATCTACTTAGTATAATTTGAATATACCATCATTGCTCTAAAGGAAGTTCATAACATGGCAAAAAATGATTTCAAATAAAAATATCTTCAGAAAATTATATTTAAATTTACAGTTGCAATAGTAACTAAATTCAACCTAGTAACTAAATTCAAATATTTCTGTACGAAAAATAATTAAATGTGTAATTGCGAATAATAATTTGTAGTGTTGATTCTACTGTATTTTCAAAATGAACGTTTCATTGTGTCGATTATTTCATTTTGGCTAAATTCGTTATGAATAAATTTGTTTTTGATTAAAATTAAATTCTTTATATTACAATACCACAATACTAAAGGAATATCATCATACAAATTATCGTTATGATGATATTCCGTTAGTATTGTGATATTGTAACATAAAAGCGAATAGTTTTTAGAGACAAATACTTTGCCCGATCCTTCCATTTCTTCTGTATCTATGTATGTACGTATGTAGGTATGTATATATATATATATATATATATATATATATATATATATATATATATATGTATATATATATATATATATATATATATATATATATATATATGTATATATATATATATATATATATATATATATATATATATATATATACGTATTCGCTGATATAACATTATGAAAAATACAAACGATAAAACTATTGGCATCAAATCTTTGTTGTGGACCGACAAAAGCCGATGGAAAGTTTAGGAAAAGTATGAAATCGATGTATTTGAAGAGTATAGCAACCGTTGATATCTAAATTCAGCATAAATTGTACTGTCGAACAAACCGAATGAGGATGTCGAATTTGTCGCATTAAATTTATAATTAAACAAATTTGTTCTTTTTCGAAAACTAGTAAAATATATAGTCTATATAAAGCATTTTAATAAAAAAATGTTTAAACTCTCTCACTAGACTCAATACAAATTTTTTTATCAAGGGAGAAATACTGATTATTGTTCGTAGTTATTATTATATATATTATATATATTATTCCTTACGTATTTCTTTTACTGTTTACTAGGTAACCTAGGCTCCAATTTGTCAAAAATATTAAAAAAACTCACTTGTGAAGTCAGAAATTCACACAGCGTTTTTTATGAATCTTAAAATATAATTCTTTTTTTCACAATTCAATGAAACTACGTTATGTAGTATTATTTCTACTTTCTTTAACTACAACTAGGTTTCCTTGTATTACAACATAGTCAGGTTTTTTGATTTTAAAAATAACAACAGGAGGCGGTGAAAAATAATTTGCAATGCGTGGAAGTTTCCTTAAATTTTGCGCAATGATGGCTTGGAACAGTTACCGAAAAATAATTCTATTTAAAAAATAATTATGGATTTTGACATGAAACATCTAATGGCGCGTTTGGATGGGAGTTAAAACATTCTGATCGCTACGTGCCATTCGACCAGCTTCGCTTCTTCTAAAATTTTTATCAAACTAAAATATATTTTCAATAGATTGTGAAAGAATATGTCTGTGACAAATTATTTCGTAAAAATGAAGTAAATTGATATTTTATTATTAACTACTATCTGAATATTTTTTCCAATTTATTTAAATAAAATATTTCAACATAAAAATGTAAAAACATTTAGATATTTCACATCTACCAGGCGTCCCATGATGGCTCACAATTTCGAAAACTTGTCGCGGTCGGTAAAAATAATCAGGAAACCGGCTGTAGTACACTATATGAGTTTTGTGTGGTTATTCTAATATCTATAACAAAAACGGATGCCAAGTATTTCAATTTATTTATAATAGATGGTGGTTAAAAAAAATTGTTGTGATGTTTTACACAAAAATAAAGATGAAACGAAAGACAAAAAAATATGAAAATTAAGAGTTGAGCTTGATAAACTGGGCGTACAGAATAATGATAATACGAGAAGTTCGTATGAAATAACCAAAAAAAATGGGAGCCATAGCCGGATATTCTTCCTTAATCGAAATTGTTGGATATCATAGTGATAGAGTTTTGACATTTTTTTTAAATTTTCTTTTAGACGGAGACAAACACAGTAATTTTTAAGGGAGATATAACTGTATGAATAATTATTTGCAGCATTTTTGAAATAACGAACTCTATTTGAAAAAGACGAAATCTTTTTAAAAACGGAAATTTAATTTTTAAGAAATTTGGATAAAAATATGGAAAAAATAAAAAGCAGATAATTGTGTAAAAGTTTTTCAAAAATTACTCGATTGTATACAAGAGAATGCTCATTGTGCTATAAGTTGGTAGTTACTTAAACGGTCAAGTAGTTGTCGATAAAAACGTTAAAGAGTTTATTTGTGACATACAATGAAGTCAATGACCTAAAAAATGTATCTTAGTAAGTTTTTAGTTTTGACTTGTCTTAGTCACCGTTTTATTCCTACCATAAGATGGTCTAACAGTCTTATTAATATGTTCATTCAAAAACCTGGCATTTTTAGATAGGATGTAGAAATATATATAATTGTTTAATTTCTGCAACATATTTATGGAAAAAAGGGATTTGTTTTCAAATCACAACTAATTCTAAAATTACAAAAAATATTTATTAAGAAGTAATATTATTATATTTTGTTTATTTTGGTTTCATTTTAATAACGTTCATCAAACAAAATCTATACGCATTTTTATTCAACAATAATAACGATAGCAATTAATTTTATTAAAAGTGTAATAAATGAAAATTTAAAATTTAGTGTATGTTAAAATATATTTTATGAATATGAGATGACTATTTTCTCAAGAAAATAGTTTATTCATGCACAAATAATAATTAATTCATAATTGAGGTAGAATCGGATTGCTATTTAAAGTTTCGAATAAATTTTCAGAACAGGTACTGACTTACACATTATGTACTCTAATTTAATAAATATTGAGTTGAGAGTAATAGTATTGTGGATCAGTTCACACGAAACGATTTTCGATTTTTTCTAGATTGAGTCAAAGTATATAAGTAAAGTACGAGTACGAGTAGAAGGTACGAGTGAAAGTCGTGCTTTACGAGGATTCCATATAGATTTTATCATTTATAAAAATATTTAATGATAAGCTTCAAGGCGTTGACTTCGAAGCGTGATTTTTTAACGTAAACTTAAATAATTGATTTTAATTTCAACTTGGATACTCTACTCGTTCCTGAGAAAAAGGATTTTGACAGACGGACAACAAAGTGATCCTACAAGGGTACATTTTTCCTTTTTTAGGTAAAAAACCCTGAAAATATTCATTAATATTTTCGATATTTTTATTTGCATTTCTTTTAGGTAGGTCCAAAACAAATATCATTTTTACTTTCACATTTACTTAAAAGGTAATTTCTTTGTTTATGTCTACCTTATGGAACCCGTTTTATATTATATGATACGTAAATCCAACGTACAAACATGTGTCAATAATAGGAACTGAATAAATAGAGGCACTTAATACATAGTTATATAAAAATATATGTTGCATACAAGTATTACAACCACTCTAGTTAGCATCTGCAGCGTTAGATTGGGTCCGCGGTAAAGTTTCATTGCACATTCGCTCCCATCCTGGCTACATCAATTCATTTGCTGGCGAGGACAATGGATTTTCTCAATTTGCTGCATTTATTCTGTAAAATTGTATTAGTTTTAATTTCTGGACTTTATATTTAAGACAAAGATATTATACGCCAACGTCTGAAATAATGGATTGTTTTAAAATTATGTTTAATAATGGATACTTGAAGATTCCTATCTTGAAATTCATTTAAGCTAATACGGACAAACAAATTTTTGAGATATCGAAGTGAAGCATTTTTGTATTGACATTCAATTTAGCCATATCCATACTTTCATCCATCATCTTTCTTTCATAGCATCACAATTTTTACAACTATAAACCTATTGTTTGAATGTTTGGTATGAAGTTTTGTTAATAAATATAACAAATTATAAAAAAGGGATTTCGAAGTGTGAATTCTTTACGAAAATATGACGTTTCCCTGAGATTAAAATAACCTTGTACACGACCGTAATAACATCTGTTGTTACTATTAACCGACTATTTATAAATATCCAATAAAACAAGGCGTTGGCATAGTAAAATCCTGCCAAATTTCTACTGCATGCTACGTCCATTTACAACCCATCTAGCTATATATAAGTTGTCTATATTTATAAAAAAAAATTTTATGAAATTTTTCATAAAAATTAAATAAAAATTTTAAATAGTTTTATTCGCTAGCAACTTTAAGGTGTGCTTTTTATATTTGTCATAAAATTGTGGGTCTTTTCAACGGCGAAAAAGCTATCTGAAATGGAAATTGCGTTTAAAACGTAGATCGTGCCAATACTAAATGCTGTCCTACAACATATTTATAAATTAGTGAAAAAAAACATTAAACTCTGGTGCTATAAATGTCAAAAGATGTACGTAACCTGCCCTTAACATAAAATCTCTTTGTTAGATTTACCCTCTAAAAAAATTTAAAAAAATATTTGACTTATCTTTTATATCAGAAATGACACGTTTCATTTTTGGCATCTCTTATTTTTCTACATATTTGTTTATTGCATCCGTGAGGAATACAATAAAAACCGAATTATATGCGTACAAATTTGCGTGCGTAGACATGAAAGCCAATAGCAAATAATGTATATTCCTAACGACCTGATACAAAATACCAGACACGACCCTATTTTGTAATTCACTTGACCAAAACCCATTTCGATAACAACCCATCACTTTTTATTGCTCGTCCCAACACTATGAAACAAAGGAAATTAAGGGAATTTTTTTTTGTTACAGAGTGTAATTTCATGTGATTAATTTTGAAAGTAAGGAAACTATATTCTTACAGAGAGTATAATTTTATGTTTTTAATTTTGAATTCCTCTTTAAAAAATATTAAAATAAAATATAAGGTTTTTTCATTTTTATATTTGTGAAACAGAGAATTTATTTGTCATTAAAAATTTTAACTTCCGATACTTTGTTTCTGGGCGCGAAATCATTTAATCAATATTTATTCAATAGTGTTTTTGAAATTTCAATTTTGAAATTGAAATTTTAAAAAACACTGTTTTTGAAAAAGGAACTTACTAGCTTCTAAAAGATTTAAAATAGTCGCACTGAATTTAAATATAGTTCAATTTGACAATTTGTAAAAGACAATACAAAAGATCGATTAAGAATACTAATACTTTTTCATAAAATTGTGTGAAGGGAAGAAGAAAGTTAGCTGTAAATTGGAATGGTGTGTAATTTAATAAGTCTACCTAAAACAGTATTTTTCACATTCCCATGGTTAGAACAGTTAAACAAAATTTTCGTATGATATATCTGGTAAACAATCATATAAAAATAACTAAACTCTCTAGTTTCTGAATCGTTTCCTTAAATGCTTCAGAAATATTGTGGATAAAACTTAATTATCTTCTTATTGAAAAAAAAATTATTACTTGCATATCCATTATGCAAACATTTTTGCCGTTTATTTTATTTGAAACACCATATTAAAAGTTTATCATTTTTAAACTGACTTCAGGTATTTTACAAGTTCCTATAGTTTCCCAACAAAATTAATATTTTTTTCTGTGTCAAATAATTCTAATAAAAGATGTGCAAAAAAGTTAAAGACCTCTATATGACATGGTAATTCCAGACTTACGTTATAAGTCCAGAAAATTAAGGTTATAGTCATATATTCAAACATAACAATATAAATAAAGGCCGTAAATAAAGGTGCAATCGTATAAAACAAATATGAATTCCTCTCCGCCAAATGTCGCGTGATTCACGGCATTGCCTTCGGCTGGTATTCCACATATTTCGTTCGTTTAATATTTTTGGCTTCATATAAATACCAAACTACTTGCAGCGCATTGCTTTGTACCTATGTTCTTTACTTTATTAAAGCGAAACATGCAGTTGGTCGAATTCAAATCGCTATGACTTACTGCCCAAAGTTCTAGCAAGATAATAATTAAACATTTGCAATTTACTCTAAGACAAGTTGATTCATGTTATATTCACTTATCAAATGTTTCACCTTGGATACCAGAAGTTTTATCTCTTCATAAAAAACTTCAATGAAAAATTAAATTAACTTTAAAAAACGTGTTTCCATTATTAGTAGCGTCCAGTCGAGTAAATGCTTGATAGTTGATGTTCTCATTGCAATACAATGGGTAAATGCTTTTGAAAAAAAAGCTGATCTATGAATACTAAACCAACTACGAAATCCAATGAAAAAGTCCCCTTAAAATTCATTAATAAACAATAAAGCCCAAACGGGATTTATTGTTTATTGGCCCCGATGATTTTTTGGCCTTACTTTTGAATGCGCATAACTGCATTGATGGAAAATTCCCAAATTTAGTCTCTATTTACGTGCGATGTAATGTGATATATATAAATCTGGTTATAAGAACAGATTAAATATGTCTATTATGGGTATTATATAGGTATTATACCTATATAAACGGATGATATAGGATAACAGAATGGCAAAAGAATATTCGGATACTACTAAATATAAATATCAACTACTTAAATAATGACCTAAACCCATAAATATTATATATTCTGTGGGTGGTAAAATATTAATAGTGTCAATATGTGCAAAAAAAATTTGTAGATTATCTCCACAGATGTAAAAGTTACATTAGAGGTTTCCGATGACGCTTTCAATGAAAACATGAAGATATACATAGGATCTCTTACAGTAAAATTAAATGCACTCCCTGATAGACAAGAAAATATTTTTTTTGGATTATGTAATTTTTTATTACAAACGGAGAAACTCTTACCAATTAGTACTTATTACAAAACTGTGAAAGTATAAAAGTGGTAAATGAGAGAAATCAATACATAAATAGTTTTGCTCTAAACTTAACATCTTTCCCAATTGTTAAATAGGCAATCAACGGATGGTACTACTTTTTAATGCATTTTTTTCCGGTTGTTTTTATAATTATTCACTTTGACAGCACATGTCGATCAATGAACAACTTTGAGAGAAGAAATGATATGATTTACCCACTGTAAATATATATACATATATATATATATATATATATATATATATATATATATATATATATGCATACTAAATAATTTTATTTGAAATTTTGAAGACGATGGATTAACGTAAATTTCAACACTCAAGGTTGCATGCGCGGTTAAAATTTGACACGGACGTCAGCTATCAGAAGTAAATTGCAATAAATTTAACAAAAAGAAATATGGACATAGAAAAATATATAAGGTGCAATGTGAAAAAAGTTTATTTTCATTTTTTTTTTAATTTAAAAATCAATCGGAAAATATCATAAAATACGCTCAATAATGTCTTGTTTCCGGGAATTCATGCTTCTTATAAACTAGACGTATGTTTTAAGGATGTCTAGATATTTCACAAGTTTTTAAGGTAGTAAATAATGTAGACAAAACGAATAGCTTATAACGGCAAACTTTCATATAAATTTTTTGAAAAAATTATTAATTTGCCATACGCAAATTCTACATTACCATGTACGAATTCGAATGTCTTCGTGACTTGCGTTTTTCTCATAATATATACGGGCTTATAATTGATTTCTTGCTTAATCACCCACGAGCTTTCAAGATGTGTGTGTCGCCATTTTCTTCCGCACACCTTGCTTTTCACGTTTCATCACAATTGTAGATGTAAATTTTATTGATTAATATTAAAACACGTAGAATTTATTTCATATTAGTGTGAGAATTGTCTCTAAGTATTATTATGATTTACCATATTGATTTTATTCTTATCATATATGTACGTTTATTAAATTCCACAGATAATAGAGGTTGGCCAAAATTTTTCTCACTCTTTATTACACTCTACTGAATTCCAATTTCACGATATAAAACCATATTTGTGGGAAAGATAGAGTCCTAAGCAAATAAAATCTCAGTTGCATTTCAGGTCATCAGACGCAAATTTCAATATATTTGACAAGAACCTATTAAGCATAAGTATAACCCGCAGAACAAGGGTTCCGCATACCTTTGGGCATTTATAAACATTTTATGGTGCATAATATTTCTATTAAACTATTTGCAAAGTTTTATTTTCTTAGAACATAACATATTGCCTGCGTACTCGCGGACGGGCGCATATTTGGAAAAATATATTAAAAACTATGTTTCTCCATAAAATCAGAAATAATTTATTTATGGATTTTTTCCCTTTCCTCGTTTTATAAGACTTCCCATTAAACAAGTTTTAAGTCAAACGACTTACAAGTTTTTAAGTCAACCATATGTACTCTATGTAACTATAGGTTTTGATAACGGTATAAATAACAAAAAAAATGCTTGAAAAGGGCCAAATATTTTTAACCAAAAAAATATTAATTAATTTTTTATTAATTTCAACATGGTTTCCCAAGCAGTTTCTGATAAAAGGGCTTTGATATGCAGACGGAGAGGCAAATGAACAACAAAGTGATTCGTTTTTTTTCATTTTGAGGAACGGAATGTTAAAAATACGTAGTTTGAAAAATGCCTAAGGTACGATACGAAAAATAGACGTGCTTTTTTTTAAATAAACGAATCTTCTGGAACTTTAAAAGATATTCATTTGGGGTATTCTACATTACAATACTGAATTGGAATTTCAAAACGACCATGAAATTCAAGATGGCGGTATACGTGATTCGCAATAAATACACAGTATATTCTTTTTCGTCTAATTTTGTGGTTCTGAATCCAAATTTCATAATGTTTTTGAGATTTGAGGTGGTGGCTTTTGTCACTCAAAATAAATCGCCACTTTATCCTGTTTCGACTAATTTTAAGGTAATGAATTCGAATTTCACGATGTCTGTGGGATTCAAACGGGCGGCATGTGCCTCAGGCATTAAATCATCACTATATTCATTCGAATTTTACAATATTTTTGACATGCAACATAATGACTTTTGTTATATATACTATATCTATTTTAAACTAATTTTGTAGGCGAAGTAACGTACAAATACCTACAGGAAGGTGAATAATTAACGAAATAAAATATTCAGAATAGTTTTACAAAGAAATACTGCGACAATTGGCACAGAAATATTCGAGCGTATTTAATTTCTTTTTTTGCTCAATTATATGTATTTTGTAGAATAATAGTATTTGAACTTAATATACTGCTACTTTAAAAAATTAAGAGTCACTCAGATAAATAGATTAAGTCAGTTATTCAGTAACTCAGAAACTGAATAATTGGCTAGCCAAGAAACCATATAGGCCGGTGAATCTCATTCCAACCAATATTATAATCCTAATTATGGTTATAAATGAATTCAGTCGTTTGAAGTTAATGAAAAAATTATTCAGGAACAATTATATCACGAAAAGACAACAATTACATACAAAATTAAAGCGAACGGCGACCGGCTCGGTGAGACGGCTATAGAATGAACGTCTTCTAGGCGAACCATGCCCGGGTACGAACAATCGCCTTCTAACGGTAGACGTCGTGATACTGTTCCACTGTTCATCACACATCTGGCCATTATTATTAGCCATGTTTATTACGACTTATTTTAACTGAACGTTCAAAATCAATTGAATGATTATTAGAGACATTTCAACGATAAACCTCACTACCGGCTTGGAGACGAAAGGCTTCTCGTCTTAGAATAAAGAGTACTTAAGAAGGTGAGAATACGTCCGACAATGTGTCCAGTTCAGTTTCCATTTTTTGGAAAGCTCATTTTAAATAATGGAAATATTATAAACTGATGTTTTTTTTCAATAAAACTAAGAAAAATGTTTGGAATTAGAAAATCTATATATTTAGGAAGCGCTGAATATTTTAAATTAACCTTAGATCATAATAACACTTTATATTCACTGCTGTAGTATGCGTATTACGGTTAACTGTTATTGTTTGCTTACAATTAGTTCTTAACTGCATCGTGTTATTATTGAGCGCACTTTCATCTCGCAAATGCAGCTAGTGCAACTGCAGTCTTGCTGCAGTTGGCAATAAACGTTGACAGCAATGTTCTTAATATCGTCCAGGTTATTCTTAATTGCGGTAATCAAAGACACGTAAATTTGAATTAGATAATATTATTACTGTACACTTTGGCAATGTGTTTGTCTCATCCAAATATTCATAACACAAATGTAATATATACTAGCTATGCACTACGGTTTCACTCACGTGAAATTCGGAATAAGAAAACTTATTCAATTTTTTTTCTCACGTGTTGGTTTTGGATATAAATTATTATGATATCAAATTTATTTAACATGCCAAGACTCGGATGTAAATTCTAAAAACAAGTTTTCTGGCTTCTATTATCATTCTTTATGCTATCGCTAATCACACTTTTCAAAATATTTTCGATGTACAAAATTTGCTATGTTACATTTGTATTTTTAGTATAGGTGTACGAATTGTTTATGTGAATTCCACTATTCGGTTCTGATGCGTAGTAAAATGTTTATAAAAAATTCGTTTATAATATATTTTACTAAAATACTATTGACAATCGAATAGTAACATGTTTACTTCTTCAATAACAATTGAATACGAATATACATAGTACTTTTTAATTATGCATTATTCTTAGAAGTGAAACTACTCACTCAGTAGGTCTTGTCGGGACCAAGTTAAATCTTCAGCGGCATATTAAAATTACAGAACGCATACCTTTTAAAGTTTTTTTTAAATGTGACGATACCGGATGTTTGAGATTTTTTTTTTAAATGTGACTATATTTTGTGTTTGTATATGCGGGCGCTCCTGCGTGCATGTGGCGTTAGTGAGTCCATATGTGCCTGCTTAAAAAACCTAAAACTATTAAAGCATTAACTAGATTTTGCCCAAAAAAAACTAATCAGGATCAAAAGTTATTATTAAATGAACAAATATTATACTCGCTCTTAAAGCAACAGAAAAAAACAGACCCATTTTTAATTTTGTAATTTAATGAGATATGTTTATTTACCTCTAGGTATTATAAAGTTTCCTTTTTTATTAATGAGATTAGTTTTTTAAAGGGAAAGGGATTAGTATTTTGTAGGTAATAATAGACTTTCTTCTCAATAAAAATAGGAATTTTTACATTATTATGTTAAAATAAATTTATTCAGTACATTACAGACTATTTTCTAACTAAGTAAAAATTGATTCTACAATAAAGGCTCGGGAACCTTTACAAGTATAGGTTTATAAATGAGAAACTTGTGTTATATGTATTTAGACGATCACAATCATTATCACGATTATAATTTGTCATCTACTCGTATAAATATCAATACAGAAACTTTACTGATTTAAATTATAGACCTAAATATGTAGTGCCAACGAAGGTACCAACAAAGTATTCAGTTACGTGAATTAATATTCAATAGTTTCGGTTCATGAAATTAGTACAGCCTATTAATTAGCTTACAAAGCGACGTCCCACTTCGAAACTAACTTTGAGGAAATGTATGGTCGCACATATTAATCCCATATTAGCGAAACTTTAAACTTGATTAGACGTCACCGACGACAGACAGTGATATGAAAAAATCTTGGCCTCTGGAGACGTCCTCCTATTGGGCAACTGCAAGCGTTTGTGGTTTTTATTATATAGATTAATTTTTGACCGGAAATTAATTTAAAGAATTAGTGGAATTATTATTACTATGTACGTAAAACTAAAATATATTGAAACTAGTAGGCTCGTGCGAATGATTGCACTGTTTACAACATAAACACTTTTGAGAAATAATATAAAGAAAATAAAAACATTTAATTAATTAAAAAAATAATTTTTAATTATTGGTTGATTTTTCTCTCTTAGCCACCAAGGTAATCTTTAAAATAATAGACCTATCATTATATTTTATGAAGTATTAAGGGAGATATGGCGTACCGACCAAATTATATACTATTGAAAAATAACGTATAGAGATGCATAATAATGAGGATTATATTAAGTTCGTGCTTATAATATAGAAGCGTTTGAATTTATTAGAAAATATGCACTCGAATATTATTGCTCGGTAGGGTTTCTTGTTCTCAATTGATGGTAGTAATATTCTTACTATACTTAGTTACAGTAATTGATATACGTTTAGTGGAAACAATTACTTTCACGATTTTTTACATAATTTACTTGTAATCTGCAGTGGCAATTTTAAAACAATAATACTACTTTCTGTATCTGAAAATAGATTATTTAGGGCAATATGTTAAAAATATGGATTAATCATTGCACCTTTGCATTCTCATTTGTGTTAAATTCGCCTTTTATTATTTTGCTCTTGTTATTTCCGTCTTACCGGATCCTATTTAAAGCATCATCACCGTGTCCTCACCTAAATTATTATCAACATGATCCTATTTAAATCATTATCATCATCAAAATGCGTGTTTGTACTATGCTGGATATAGTGCTTTTTTAATGTTTCGTCCAACCTTTGGCTTTGTCAGCTAGCTTGCGCGGGTTGTCTCTCCATCGAACCGGATACTGCACTGCATTTTCGAAATGTGATCTCTACCCTAGAAGTCACCCACCCCATCTATTATCGATCCTACAAAGAATGTGAATGGGTTATTATCGTTAGAGTTTGCTTGTTTTTTGAGCTATGCCAGTGACTTTATTTCTTTGATGAACTTCATCACGTATAGTATGATTCCATTTAAATAACTTATACGAAATAGGCTAGTTGCCATTATTTTCACGATATCATAGTGAAACAAGGATTATATTATTTTCATCGTAACCACCTATCCTTCCGTTCATCCGTTAATCTATCACAATTTAGTTTCTACCGCATTAGACCAAAATAAACTAATTTTGTAAGCACATTCTTTATATGGGGTTTACATTTGATAGGTAGCAAAACATAAAGCAATTATTTTTTTAAGCATTTCAGGACAGAACAGGATGTATTATCAGATAAGTGCTTCCAAATTATATTTTTCATTTCTTTTTATTTTCCCACTTTTCTCTAATTTTCCGACCATTGATTTAAAAATATGGAAGAATTGTTGAGTTTTAAAACAAATTTTATTTTAAAATAACGGTCGTCCAGTGGTCGAAATTCTTAAGCTTGAAAGTTATTGAAATTCTTTTGTCAAAGAGAGTAACTCGATAATTACTACATATATTTTGTTGTATCTTGTTTTATTATGCCCGCTAAGAGCGTGGATAAATACGTCAAATATGAGATATGTAACTGAAAGTAATTTTATCACTTTGTATACAATTTACAATATTTAAATTTACATTTCATCTCTTCGGCCTACTTTCTCGTGTATATATATATATATATATATATATATATATATATATATATATATATATATATAGATATATATATATATATATATATATATATATATATATATATACACTCAAAGAAGTATAAATTGTTAGTTTATATTAAAAGAAATTAGAGAAAAAGTTTATAAATATACTTTCCATTTCGATTTTATTTATACGTTTTTGATTAAAAATTCCGGTTCATGTTTCCGTTATTTTTCGTGGAGAAAATATAAGATAGAAAGAAAATTATAATAAAACTCGGAATGAAATTTATAGCACATATAATAAGAATTTAAAACCTATCCAAAGCACAATATGCCATTTAAATTCGACTGCGCTCTGAATGATCAATTTAGTCGGTTCACAGAAACATTTGTATGCACGCTGGCGGCATCAAATCGCCAGAGAGGGAGTGCAGCTGCATGTAGTTTGAGATTTTATTGCACTACCTCGAATTAGGTCACGTTTCTGGAAAGACGTGTCAATTTATTTTTGCGCAATTTATCCCAATCTTAATCCAATTTATTATTCCGTTTCGTTTCATGTTGTAAAGCCAGGTTTTACGACTGAACTAAATAGATTACAAAATATTTTTGAGAATAGGAATTATAAATTTGTTTAAAAAGTGTGTAATTGTATAAAATTATTATAATAATTTCATTTTAGTTGAATATTTACTCATGTTTTCTCCTCGATTATTTAATATGGATGTCCAAGAAAACGATTTTCTTACAACCCTAACTACTGCATTCAAAATTATATACCACTTTACTGAAATTATTTTTTATGTATGTGACTAATATTATATGCATTTTTAATTTGAGTTCCAAACTACATGTTAATTGTTCCTTTGGTATTTTTGTCGAAGAAAAGTAAGTATTATTCATGTTTCCGATAAAATCATGTTAAGTTGTTCTAGATTTGCTATCTTGTTACATATCGTAAAGTAGAAAATATATCTAAATAAGTGCTTTAATTGACAAATAATAACATGGTTTTAGTTATTCTTACCCAGGATGTATAATATTTCTTGTTTAAATTTCAAAAAAATGAGTAAAATAACCTATCTATATTATAACCTTCCAATCGTAAATATTGTCAGAACAAATGCATTTTACAGCAGTTAATGATTATTTTTTTTTATCTAATTTCCAATCCGATATTAAAAACTTGCATTTGCTATTTCTTGAAGCATTTTTACAATTTACGACGCAATAACTATCGTGCCACATTTGGAAAATTTGTTTTTAATGCAAAAATGAGGTATAAATTCAGTAGAGCAAAAATTTTAATTTTAGTATTGTTTTTTAATTAAAGATTATACATGTTAATGACGTATTAAAATACTTATTCACTATGAATGTCTTAATTTTTTTATTGTTGAAATATTTTTACTATTTTACTTTAGGTTTCAAATTATCACTCAACTAAACAAACAATGGAAAAATAAAAGTTCACAAGGTATTAAAAAGGTAAATATTTGTGATGATTAAATATTTAGTTTATAACATTCAAATTGCTTGAATTAAGATTTCATGGATTCTCTTGCTTTACTCAGATTTCATGTTTTTTTGGTGGATAAACAGTGAAATTTTCGTTATTGCTAAAATGTAATAACTCCCAATTATTAATTTATAAAATAAAAATCATAGACGGCAGATTTCATAAAAAAATTAAGATATTAAGTATATTAAGTAAGATTTAATTTTTTTTTTAATTGTGGCAATCTTTTATTAAATTTTTCTTTTTTTATCACCATTCATATTTATGATTATTTGTTAAATATTTAGTATCTTATTGTCAATTTAAAGTGAAAAAAATTTAACACAAAAAATTTAAGTAATGTTGTGAGTAATTTTTTTATCCAATCAATTGTTCACTGTAAAATAATCGCAACCGAAATTAATTTTTAAAAAAGGCCGTTTTTATATTTATTCTCTATTAAAAAATCTATAAAATCGCATTTTTGTCAATTGGCACTGGTTCCAATAGTAAACTTGAATATATACGCAAATTAATTATATTATTTATGACAATATATGACAAAAGCCTTTGGACATTTCCCTTTCTGCTCCAGCGAGCGCTACTTTCGATTTCGTTAACCCCACTCCGTAGTCCGCACCCGGCATATATGGGGAGAGGCTTTTTTTCTCAATTAACAAAATTATTTAGTAATTTTACGACGGTTTCATACGCTAACATACATGTGTAGTAAATAAGTTAAAAATATACAGAATAAGATTTATAGACATAGAAATTTTTAGTCTTAAAAATATTTCGCAAAATATAAGTTTAGAAACATTTATGTCGCTATTTATTGACGTTAATTGTAACGTCATTAAAAAAATTAAATCTGATTTTGACGTATACATTTGGAAAAATGGTTTTGATGGACAAAGTAAATTTATTTCGTAGATTACTAATGTAAAAGAGGACTTATTTAATGAAGTGAAGAAGGTTTAAATATTTAAAATAAAATATATAGAGTAAGTCATGGAAGTATGTATATTTAAAAACGAGAAGTGACTGATATAAATGTATAAGCCGATATAATACGACTCATTTTAAAATAAATTGTCCATAATAAGTGGGTCCCACATGAGATAATATATTTATGAGTTTGCAATAGGAAGGGCAGGTAAATAAACGACAAACTATCCAATAAACTTTTTGTGAAAGGCGATTTTTTCTCCATATTGATTAAAATTTCCTTTATCCCATCTTTTTCTAACAGCTTAGCAAACGCTGCCAAAGAAAGAGCGTGTGTTATAGATTTATGATCCTGATTGGAATAGGTTAACTGTTAACGAATATAAAAAGCGCGCCCAGAAAAATTTTGAAATGTCGACATTTTGCCCTTACTACCAAGTATGCCACGCATACCGATATCTGTTATATTGGTGTATGACTTATGTAACCTTTGATTACAAACTTCATCTTAACATTATCTAAACTTTGGTTTATATGCTGCAGCTACACTTTGTTCTTTTCAAGAAAATCGTCCCATTTAACAAAATTTACATTCATGCATCCAATATTAAATTAATTCATTAAGCCCGCGGGGCAATATATATATATATACATATATATATATATATATATATATATATATATATATAAATATATATATATATATATATATATATGTATATATATATATATACATATATATATATATATATATATATATATATATATGTATATATATATATATATACATATATATATATATATATATATATATATATATATATTCATGCCTCAATACATTTTGATATCTTAATATTAGTTATATACTACCAACATTTAATATGGCCTTATTTAAGGAATAAAAATAATTTTTATTTAATAAAAAATATTGCTCATATAATGAAAAGAAATACCAAATACATTTGTTCTAAAATTAAAATAATATCTGGCGCGACCTCTGCCTTATTATCAATTGGGACTCCAGCCCATAGTTTTCACTACAGAAGTCATTATAATTCGAATAGTTTTAGAAGTAATCATCTTTAATACAGCTTCTTGAAGCAGAGTGTTGAACCCGGAAAGAATAAAATTGTTCCTTGATCGAGATATAAGGAATGTAAACCAATGTTCTACAAAAATTTGAGCAAATGCTTATTGGATTTAAACCAGATAAATTTCTTTTTTTTGTGTTTTGATACTCAAATTGAAAATATGGTTCTTGGTTACATCTAAAACACGGTTTTGGCAATCTAACAAAAAAATTCCCTGTGCTCGAATGTTACTAGCCGGTTCACCCAAAACATTTAGAGTGCAATACAAGACGCTGCCGCGTTGCTATTTTTGTTATAGTTACGTTACAAGATAGTATATATTTTTGTGTGAATTCGGATTGTGACTATTTTGGCGAGAATTTTTTTTCTGTATTTGATTATTGCTCCAGATATAGTAACTAAAAACCTTCGTCTTTAAAATGGTTTCAAATATTTACTATGACACAAATTTGTCTTTGAAAAATGATTTGCGGTCGTCTGTTGGTATTTTTGTATTTACATATGCATGAAAAGTTTAAAATTGTTGACAATTTTCAGCAACTGTTAAAACTGAACGCTATGGGTTTTAAAGTAATATATTTAGTATACAATTTTTTCTACAAAACGTTATTCCCTTTTTAGCCTGCGATTGCTTTAGACCCCGTTTTATGAAGAACTTTATGCTTCTTCTCTTGGCTCTTTACTCTACAATCTTTTTTATTTGAAATTTTCTTCTATAATTAAATAAATTATGAGTGCTAGTAATCTTTACACGCGGTTAAATTAAAACTCATTTGACGACTGTAACAGTTATAACTAAAGAGATAAAATTTTGCTGTGTTTATCGATAATATAATCTATAGCGAATAATAAAAAACCATATTTACATCAAGCATCAGAAATAAGTTAATTCAATTATTACCATAATTTCAATATAAAACTAGAGGTTTATTATAACTGTGCACATACTTTATGAAAAACACAAACTCTACTTTGCAAATTTGCAAAATTCTTGAAATAACTACGAATAGAAAATATGTTGAATGACAGTTGATTCACTACCACCCGTTAAGGAGTTATATTGTTTATCTCCAGAATTCATCATCAGACCTTGGGTCTGGTCGATAGTGTCGTTATTTTACATAATTATAACTACAGGCAGCCAATACATTCAATCACATTTTATTGACTATCATTTGTTAAAAAGTTTCATTATCAGATCATCATTACATTTATTTGGGATCATCTTGCCAGTAAACTCTTTTAAACGAACAAGAATCATGCAAATCGTTCCATGAAACTTGAAGAAATTGGTGCATGTTTATCAAAAAAAAATACACGTCATACATATAACCTCTTCCTTTTTTGAAGACGGTTATAAAGAAATTAATTTTATTTCGTTCGTTTGATTTCTACTTTTTAAAACGTACATTGTATAACTCCAAGCTCTTCTTATTTTGCACTATCCAATTAGATGATAGATACTGTAGATTGTAATGAATTATTGAATCATTTATTTTAAAATGTTCATATATTTATATTTCAAGTTAGATATAGAACTATGTGGAAAAATTAGAAGTCTGAATTGACTAGAAGTTTATTTGAGATATTTTTTTTCATTATTACTATTGGAATTATTTTAATTTTAACAATAGCACAGAAATAATGTAAGTTATAAAAATTTAATAACTGCAATTAATCATAACGATTTTTTATAAATTCTTCATTTTAAAATATTGGATAATATACCGTAATCTTTTTTTATACCTTGATTATCATCAGATGTCTAGAAATGTTACCTAAATTTTATATGAATCTATAGTATAAATTCCACTGGTAAGCGCTTCACGTATACTTCGGTTACTGTTGATGGTGCCGACAAGTGGTATTGACAATTTCATAACGACAAGTATTACGTTTAATTAGTCAGTTTACAATATTGTTTGTTTCTTATGTTATATATGAAGGCGCTAAAGTTAGTCTTAGTAAATTAATAATATCAAATGGCAATTCGATAATGTTGGAGCATATTCAATTTTCCTTGGCAATATCTTTGATTTCACATAATTATGGGGTCAGATGGTGGTCGAGAGTTATGGAAAATATGCCATGTTTGGGCATATATTATACAGCACTGTGTTCTAAAAAGATTATCATCTCAACTTGATGCTACAAGTTGAATAGTATGGTTCAAAATAGAACTTCTTAAGTGTTAATGATAGACCTCCTGTGTTTGGGTTAATTTTTTTCGACACAAAGTTACACTGCATTACTTCCATAACATGTGTTCATACTAGTGATGTAGCTAGGATAGTTGGGGTCTCAAGAGATTCAGTCCTCAACGGCTTATGCCAGATAGATCGTGTTTGAGTTCATGTTGTTTGGGACAATATTCTGATAACAACATTTGCAATACAGTGTTAAGTACAATCATAGCCTGGTTCGACGATATAGGCGCCATCATAATCTGTCTACAACCCCTTTAGGAGAAGTAAGGTTTGAAAGTAAGACCGGGATTGGAATTTTCTTTAGCCGTGAGTATGCAAAACTACATTACACAACTGTCCGTAATTATTATGAACGATTATAATTGAGGAAGTATTTACATAAGCTTGAGAACGAATATTTACTAAACGTAAAATCACAACTGCCCACGTAGCAATTTGTTGTTGTGCAACACATTCATAATCTATTCGCAATATGTCAGAAACGCGCATTGGCTACAAATTTGTTGCAATTGTAATTTTTATTTATTATTTATTTGGTAACTAATTTTCTTCACTTTGTATTATTAAAATTATGTCAAACAATAATAATATTAGTATTATTCCAGTTTTATTTCGGATTTCATCCATCGACCAGGCCAGCTAACCAAAAATTCCGTGTATAATAATTTTATTTCCCACATGCGGCTTTATCGACGCAGAATTAGCTTAGGTCTAGGCAGAAGTAGTAATTATAGCGTTGATCGTTTATAGCTTCCAAAAATATAAAGGACAAAATAATAGGATGACGACAGGGGAATTATTTTAATATACATTTAAATATTTCATATTGTGAGCTCTAAGAAAACCACAAATGAGTGAAACCTGCTCTCTCGTGACACCCGCCAAAACAAATCTCACTCATATGTGAGGCAAATTAAATAATGAAAAAAATATTATAATATCGTGCGAATAAAAATATGAAATTACTCGTTATTAAAAATGACGAAAGATACTAATTACTAAATATATCTTGTGACACTTTTTTCTATCTCGCCATCTCATATACGATGTCATGTTGAACTTCGAAACGAGTAAAGTTTGCGTCAATTCCCCAGAATGACTTGCCTGATGAGGCGCGAAATTCTCTAATTAAAATTAAATTTATGTAACAAATTTTACTTTCGAAACACTTTGTTTTAAATTTGTGTTTGTTAAAATGAATAGTTATTTTTTCCATTTCGGAAATATAAATTGCGAGAAGAAACGGCTATAAAAGTGTCGGGGTCTCATACAACAAATTTTATTCTGGTCATCTTTAGTTTCTTGCTTTCAAAACCTAATCGAGTATTATGAATAATCTCTTAATTTAATTGATCTCGATAATCGAGGATCCACTAATTCTGGAAGCATACAGTTTTTATAAACTTTCACTATATATGATTCTATGTTATCTGCCCTGAATTGGTCATCCTTCGCAATAAATTCATATTTAAATCTATTAGTGTCCGACCAGACCACAAACAGGTAGACGTCGTAACTAGTGATACGAAATAACCTTGTATTTGGTAAAATTACGGATGCTTTTTATTCGCATAAATTTTAAACACTCGTATTTTCAAAACTAATTCTTTTTTTCTATTTTATTGCTTCAACTGGGTACAAATTGAAGCTAGATAATGGGCACTTAATTTCTACAAAGCTGTTTGTTTCTTAATCATCTGGGTGGCTCCCAGAAAAGAAAATTCATTATCAATGAACGAATTTCACTCCTCAATATTGATTTGTAAAAGTGATGTTAATTCTCTGAGTGCAGTGTATTCATTGTTTTTCCCTGTATTATTGATGGCACATGGTTCAAATTATTCACGTATAAAAACTGTATAACTAAAGAAGTGCAGTTGGTATTTTTACGTATCCTGTACACTTTGGCAAACCAGGAAGGTGTTAATAACTTTTGCCTACGCTCTAACCAAAGTGGACTAGAAATTTATTGGATTGCATCGCGTTCTAGATCATGGGTCAATACTAATTATTTCAGAAAATATTTTTTTTTACTTCTTCGTCTAGCTTCTGACGGCCTTCACCATAGTAAGAGTTTTTTGATAAGAGCTTGTTTTTTTTTAATATTTTAAAATTTCTAACATCACTGAGACTTCTACGAAATGTTATTAATTTTTTAAATTTCCGAACAAGCGCGGTTTTGAAAATTAATTTACGCTCAAAAATTTGCAAGCAACCTTTATTAAGGGAGACTACAGCAATTGTACATTTCCCACTGTAAGAACTTTGGGGAGAAAAGTTAACCCACTTTCCTCCTATATATTTGGCAACGCGCGAATGAAGCTGCTAAATCATTCATTTCTTTTTGAATTAAACTATAACAATGTAAAGGTAATATACGAGTGATGTCAGGTATTTTGTGGAAAACAGAACAAATTATTAATTCTGTAACTAAATTTTAACTATTTCGCATATTCGCAGTAAAAAATAAAACGATCATTTGGAGCAATCACCAAATATGTAATAGGGCCCAATAACAATGTCACTTTTTATATTAGCAATTTTTTCAACAAACGGTATATTTTGATTTTTCCAATTTTTCACGGACGAATCTATACTCCAATACCATCTCCAGTAATTATCCTTGATAAGTTTTCGTGCTCTCAATAAATTTATTGTGTTTGATGCAATTGTCAACAATGATTTACAATAATTAAGGAAGAGATGGTTTTCGCATTCTATTTTACGTACAGTGACATTTTTATAGTCAGGAATTTTTACAGTGGGTGCTTGAGTCTCCATCGGCAATCAACTATGAATAAATGAGACCATTTCTTGCAAGATATTTTTCATATCTACTCGAAATAATGGCTGCCTCCATTTTGGTTGAAGGACCGGTATAATTTTTAAAACAGGTATGTGATGGAGACTTAATGCCTTTGTTATTCGTAAGTATTTATCTTTTACTTCTAAATAAATAACTTTTAACTATGGAGAGCAATGATTGCTGGAGCACTCGCAGGAGCATTATAATTGTTGCCATAAGACCGTTTAAATCAACAACCATCCGCTATTACAGATTTTGAATAAATTGTTTCGCCTCGTACCGCCTCAAACATGCAATGCTGTATTGCCTATTTACACCATTTGCAAATGATACCATAACAAGAGTATTGCAATCTTATAGTGAGATATCGACATGACATAAAACAGTATTTAAATATGTAAGACCACTACCAATAGACATTATACAACAAAAACAGCTTCTTGTATAGTATTTTCATCTACTCCAAGTAACCACCGCACATATCGTCAATATGTATAAAATTTGAATAAAAGCCTGTTTTCTTTTCTTTTAATAAATACATCACAATCGAATTATGAACAAAGACATTATGTCTACTGATAATTAAAAACTGCTCTAACAATTAATATCTACTATTCTTTTTCCTTTGAAATTGAATGTTATATCATTAGGTTCTTCCGGTAAATTGAAAATACTTGTATAAATATATGACAACTAAAATGGCAGTAAGAATTTAATAGACCTAAAAAAGCAGGTGCTGAGACGTTTGTTTCCTCCGCCTCTGCCCTTTGAATACCAATTATAAATATGAAAATTAAAGGTCAAATTATTTAGGAGCCAAACTCTTGTAAACTAATGTGACCTAAACTACACATATATCCTAGAATAATAAATATATTCATCTAATATACCGTGACAATGTGTATCAATAAGCCGATATTTAGAGGTGACAAATATGACACTTGTTGCTTTCGATCATTGATATTACGTTTCATTCGCTTGCATGTTTTCGAAATTAATGAATTAGTTATAAAATATAGAGAAATTATTAATTTGAGTATCAACATAGCACTAGAATTACTACGCTAAATATACCTCAAAATTGTATCATCTACACTTAGTTGCAGAAAAACCTGTCAAACACTTGCATAGTAAAACTTGCAATATGAGAGAAAAAGTGTAAAGTTTTCTTACATAGACATTTACAAACACTTAATATCTCATAGTGTTTGTTATTAAACTACAATTATTTAATTTTTATATCGTAAATATATTGCATAATGGTGTGAAAACATCGTATAAATTTCAAAAAGTATAAGATTCAATTTTCAATGAATATTGAAAATCCAATTAGCTTGTAAAAAATATTGGGGTTTATAAGATGTCATTCGTATCATATTTCGTAATTTCGTTTATATAAGATGTCATTCGTATCATATTTTCTACGTCACATAATTTGTAAGAAAAGTGCTGTAAATACTGAAAAACGTAAATATAAAAAAAACGTAGTGTCTATTTTTAAAAATATGACAACTAGAATTATCACTATATGTTTCCTACAATATTTACGTGAGCTTCTAAAAGCTATATTTTCAAAATTGTTGGTTCAGTAGTCTTGAAATTAGGAGGGAATGGCACATTTTTTACATTTTTTAGCTGTTTTCGAAGATATGATACCTAAATTATGACAAAATCTTATAACTAATTTTTCCAAACATTTTGCACAAAATATTTAATTTAAAACAGGTTTCGAGTAATTTGACCTTTCCCTCGGCAATTTCCATGTAAACATTTTTGAGTGTACGCTATTGAAGTATATGTGGGATAACATGTTTCACTATTGTGCCAAGTTTCAGGTTTCTACGTCAAGTGGTTTCTGAGAATAACTGCTCTAATGGACGGACGGGCAGACGCGTGAATAATTTTATAAGGGTTCTGTATTTTCTTCTGAGGTTCGGAACCCTCAAAAAAGGAGTAATAAAAAATAGTAACTTACAATCTTGCCAATTGTTTATTTTTTAACACAACTGGATACGAGCGTACCTCAGCGCGTTATGACTAGCGGTTGTCTTCAACTTAATATTTATATGGACCATTGATACTATTTTTTCGCTAACTAAATATTTTTCTCTTTTATTATTGCGTCAATTTAAATTGTTCTTGCGACGAATTAAAAAAGAGGAAATGAGAATTATACTGCTTTTTTGGGTTTCAAATTAAAGTATGATTGATTGAAATTAATCCTCTAAACTTATACCTTTATGCAGTTTTAGTAAGGAATGCATTGCCAAAAGCCGATTTCCATGAAATAAATGTATGAAAACAGTAAAAGTAATCTCATTAAGTTATATATAAAATTTTGATCTATTTTTCCATGTTCAAATGATTATACCACATACTCCCAGAGCTTCGACTAATTATTTGGAGCTAACTAAACCCATAATAGTTTATACCTTTTTATTGCGATTAACTAGAATTGCAGTTATAAGCATTGTTAATAAGATTATTATCAGAATAATTATTATCGCTAAAAAAATATGAATATTATATCCACAATAAATCGAATAATATATTAGTGCCAACATTTCAAGAAATGAATTGAATAATTGTCACACAATCACATTTGATTAAGTATTCGATATAAATTTCAATTGTATCACAGTTGAAACAAAATTAATACGCAAATAAACTGAAATGGGAAATCGTTAACAAATTAGAAAGTTGATGAAAAGCTACACGAAGGCATCACTTACTGGACACAACTTACATCACCCTCTAAGAAATATAAATTGAATTGTATGCAATATCGTTTAAAGGCGCCTTATAAGCATTTAATACACATAAAAAGCTTAAGACTATTTCGTCTGTTTAGCTTGATGCTACGCTCAGGAGACGCAGCAAAAAATAAAGGGGACCAAAGCATAACATCGACAAAGCAATATCACCATAACCAAAAAGATACGCTGCTAGACGTAGCTCCTTTCTTTCCTCTGCGGTCTTTCTACTTCCTTTAGAAAACATTTTATATTTTTTATTGTAGCTGAAATTTGTTATTCCCATTTATATTATAAAAAAATTATGATGGTTTTAAAATATGGAATTAACTAAAGTTTTCAATTTATTTTTTTTGCATTAATAAGCAAAATTATCTTTATTTCTTAAATCATTTACTCCCAACATAAAGAATGTTTATCAATAATTTAGAGTGTCCGAATGACGATAAATCACAAAACTTTTAATGGACATACATGCACAAAAATACTGTCTAATTCACACCGAGCTATTGTGTCTATTGTGGGCTCTATAGGAAAACACGATAAATATCTAATTCGAAAATAACCTAATATAAAAATAATGTCTATATATTAGAATTATATATTTACGCATGCACAATATTACATTGGCGCAAAAATAAGTTTGCATTTCTCAAAGACATTGAAAACAAAGGTTTCGCTTCGGTCGGTACGTAAAATATTCCACATCTTAAAAATGACACAAATTATGTTATTCTAACCAATTTTATTAAAAGGTTATTATAATTTAAACTACTTAATTTATTTCTGAATTTTCACACATTACGTAAAAAGCTAGAGTGGGAAATATACGTTTTAAGATTTTAGAAGCGCATATCTCACCAACTATTGACTTAAATAAAAATGTTATTTTGGAATCTCTATGTCATTTTTAAAATCTATCTAAGCTTATCCCACAAGCCTAAGTACACTAAATTTTTTCCATGCCTCAGTTAATTATATATCTATAAATCTAATAATATTTTCTAATTCCGTCAATTCATGGTATGGCCGTCCATAGAAGACTCCTCACATCCAAATTTCATTAGTATAGTGTCATTACTTTCTGAGTTAAATGATTGTTACATACGTATAGACAAACAGATGGACACAGAGGGACAGATTGAAATTATAAGGGTGCCTTTTTTGCCATTTGGCTACGGAACCCTACAAAAATAGTACAAACTGAAAGAATATAGTTTACCAAAAATAACGAAGTCATTTGTGCGCCTTTCGAAAATATAATGATTTCTGTGAAACCAAGTAGACCCAAAATACTTCTACCCTTTGAATGGGTAAATTTTATGGTGCCGAACTCTTCAAGCCAATCGTAAAAAAATATGTATGAAGTAATTTATAAGACATACTCCAATTCAAAATATCTTTCAAATAACAGTAAAAACTTAGCCTAAAATATTACATAAACATTCAGACACAGGCACACAGAGTGGCACACCCGCGTACGCTCTTATGTACAATGCTTCTTTATGTATGGTTAAGAAATTTCATGGAATAGATATTTATTCCACAAAAATTACTCATAAACTGGCCGTTTTATGAGTACTTTTTATGGAATAAATATCTAGTCCGCGAAAGGTACTTTGAAACCGCCATAAGTTATTTATTTAAATGTTTATAATTATATAATTTATTTATTGAATATATATAATGAAATCTCATTAATTGTTCCTAAAAATTTCGATGAGGAAAGTTAGAAGGAAAGTTAATTATATGTAATTATCAAGTACATCAGGCTTTACTTTTTGGTTACTGGTGATTAAATAGTGATTATTATATAATAATATACTTGAAAATTGTAGACGATATTAATATTGGACTTCAGTTTCAGATACAGCAATATATATCGCGCCTGATTATCAAAATTTAACACTAAAACGAGCGCTTGTGTGAAAAAATTGCCTTTTGCCCTCTGAGAGTTATTGCTTCCAATTAACGTGCCTCGTGCACATACCTTTTGTGTATTAATAATATTAATACTCTTTGTATATAACCGTGGCTGAAGGTGAGACACAAACGGCACGGTATTCGTACATGCGTGCAAAGTTTTTTAATAAAGTTAGCAAACAGAATAATATTTTGCTTGAATTTTATTCTTAATTAGAATATTTACATAATTACAATATTATGTAAAAGAAACGTTGCAAACCCCACCGGGGAAAATAATTAGAGTTGTGTTTCTTAGTTCTGGCAATGTCATTATAAAGTATATAACAGTCTCTTCTTATCAGGGCTAACATAAAAATTTGCTTCCATTCACTTGTGTGTTGAGACACTTCTGGCACCTGATGTACAGCTTAAATTTGCATGAAGTGTTAAATATGTTTCTATGCTTGCAAGACACCGCACAACGATTAATTCAAACAACATTGCATGTTATTCGATTAGCATGTTAGCAAGGAAGAAGTTACTTATATATTGAAAAATAGTTAAAAAGGGAATCCATTTTTTTATTCCTAAACAATTTATTACTTCTAAAAACACTATGTTTATTTGTTATGTCATGAAACTTAACATTTTGCGTGATATTGTTTATCGTCATAATATTATTAAGCCATAACAATAATTCTATGCTAGTCAGTTCCTCAATTTTTAATTTAATTTGTAAAATTTTTTTTTAAAATGTAAACAGAATTTTTTTGAGAAAATTAACAAAAAATATTAATAAGCGCGTATTTATTCTTTCTCCACCTATTCACTTAAAAAAAATTCTCTAGTTATAAAACTGAAATAAATCGTAGTTTTGGTACTATATTGTTTATATTCGTCATATTCTAATTTCCGATACAACATTAATATGTTTATTTCTACGTACAATGAAATGGATAAAATTTCCTTAATAAAGCGACCTTTATTGTTTCCACTGTTTTGGAGCATTCATATTAACGTTGTGTTTGGTAAAGAGGGAAATTTTATTCTTTTATACTTTATTATCTGTATGTAATTTTAAATAATAATCAAAAATGTTTATTAATAACCAAAATTTTTGGTTGACCCATGAAAAATTCATCTTAATTTTTTTTCCTAATCATTTATTAATTGCGCACGATAACATGATATCATATTTTAATTAATCTCGTAGCTTTATTGTCATAGAAATTAAAGAAAAATGAACTTTTTTAATATTTTGTAATATTTTTAATAATTTACTACAAATTACTTTAATCTTTATAAGCAAGCGGAAAATTTAACTTATATAGGACTAAAAATATGGAAATTGTTGACCTGTGAGAGACGTGCGAGGATGGAGGGAAATGACGAAATCATTAGGATTTTTGCATCACTAGTAAACCGTAAAACTACTACTTGTATATTTTTTTTTCTTTTTCCTACTAATAAAATCAAATTAAACGAGATTGAAAAAAATTAATAGGTAAGTAGGTAATGACTAAATGAACACGTAACTATTGCGTGTAAATATTTAAATATATTATAAAAAGTTACAATGTTATTGCATATATAATTAGTATGGCCTGAGACTTTCCTTTTTCATTTTATTGCCAAAGAACTTTTTATGTGATGCATTTTGCCAGAAATATGCCACAAACTGAATTATTCTAATATGCATCTAATTTTTAGAAACAAATTCAAGGTCAAAAAATGCGGAAGAAGATTATAACAACGTTGTATCTTTACCAAAGCGAGCTATCAACACAAGTAAAAAATTCTAACCTATGCAAATATTCCGGAACAATAGCCGAACACTAACAAATTGCTGATCAAAAGTTTTGAAGTTTATCTAAACGTTAACATGTCGATGAATCAGCAGGTCGCCAACGATTTCTTATAACTTTTGCATTATGTGTACTATAATGCAAAAGTTATAAGCGAGTGTGATTTATTCAATAGCTCCAAGTAAAAATCTTTAAGTATATGACTATAAATTAGTAAAATAGAGTCATAACAAAAAATAGCAAAAAGATAAAAAAACACCTGGACAATTTTCTAAATACTTCCTTTTTTGTAGGCTGTATATAAGAATTTCTATTTTTACTTAAAACATTTAATTTCCATTGATTTCTTATACATATGTATAGACATGATTGACAACATCCATTTACATAATAAAAATACAAGCGATTATTTCGGGGGTGAGTCATGACCCCGCTTTGACAAAAATACAAAAAAAATCATTTGGAATGGATCGTAAATAACCATGTAAATTGGTTAATTATCTCAACTACACCAGAGGGAAAACTCGTTTCTTTTCTTGATAGAGAAACTCGTTTCTTTTTTTTGATCGCAATGTGTCCTTATAGTTACGTGATACGCGTGAAGCATCATTACTTTCTTAGTCTCTTGAGAGCAATTTCGTTACCGATGCTACCGTTACTGATCACTTCTTTCTTATCGCTATTTTTATCCTCACCTAACAATTTCAAACTTAAAATTTGAAGTTAAAAATTTCAAGGTAATTTGAACAATTCCCTATATTCGTTCTCTATGCTAGTTGGATGCGCGTAGTCCCAATCTATAACATTTGGCCTGCGTTCCCTTAATCCTAACTTAATTTTGTACACACATATAAATGTATATGTATATATATATATATATATATATATATATATATATATATATATATATGTATATATATATATATATATATATATGTATATATGTATATATATATATATATATATATATATATATATATATATATGTACTACAGCCAACTAGGAAACAGAACAAATATAAAGAATTATTCAAATTACATTGAATGATCAACATCCAGCCAACGATTACTAGAAATAACATTTTTAATTTAAAAAAGGAAGTTTTGCCGCTATTCACTCAAACTAAAATTGAGTTGAATTTAGCAAAATTGTTAATAATAATTTTGCTAAAAAAGATGGGAAATGTCGAAATACCTAATCAAAATATTAAAACTAAAAGACGGTACTTGCAATACAAATCGATTCAATTATTTATAATTATAACTTTTTTAGAGCAAATATTTGTGAAAACTTAATGTAAATAAGTAAGCTTCATTGACTTACTAATGCCCTCTAGAATAATAAAAATATTATGCTTTTTGAGGAATGATATAATCTAAATTTGCAAAAACCAATATTTATTTATTACATATATTTTTAAATACAATTAATTATTTAAATTACTACATCTTCTGTTATATTTTTACATTAAACTGTATCTAAACAAATATTTAAAGAATATAAATATTGGTGTAAAATGAAACAAATTTAAAAAGAATTTACGATACTAAATTACAAAAAAATTATTGACGTGAAGTTTTCTGTCGTCACATTTTTTTCCGACTTACTCAACAATCATTATTATGGTTCGGCCAAATACCACAAAAGCTTCATAAATTATTTCATAATTATACACCTTAACCTTCCTCGTAATCATTGTATCTATTGGTGAAACCACATGAAAATCCATGCAGTAGTTTTTAAATTATCGCATTCAGACAGACATATATATTAGTTTTATTCTATATAGTAATAAAAAGTAAGAAGTGCAAAATTCAGTAAATTTTAAGAAATGAAATATATGTAGTTACAAATACAAGTGAAAAATGGATATGATGTATTATCATTTAGTAAATGAAACAGAAAACGAGACATATATGTCAAAAGAGTGTACAACTAAGACAAAAAAGAAATAGATTCTATTATTTCTTTATGTACTTCTCAGAAATAAATAATAAAAAATTAAATACAGAGGAAACTTGAGAAACCAATTTCCAATATTGAATATATTATAGTTTAATCTCGGTTAACCATTAATGAAACTGCTTTAACAATACATTGATTACAATGTTTAATATTTATTATGTTACGGCAATTCCACAATTAGTTTACTGAGATTAAATAGATTAATTGTTAATTACGATAGAACTTTGCACATTAAACTGAAATGCTATAGCGATAATGGTCAAGAATTTTACGTGATCACTAACCTTGGATTTTATCTCATAAATTTACTAAGCAAAAGTTTTTCACAGTACGATCTTTTACGACTAATCAACAATGTTTGATTAAAATATTACGAATGTCTTTTTTACAAGCAATATATATAAGAAGGTTCTGTTTGTTAAGATAAAGTAAGTGGGTAGATCACCGATTAATGTGTACTACCATTATCAAATTTTAGTTACGGGTTTAAAATATTTAGGTAATCAAACTAGACAAAATTTATTATTATGCTTTCTATTCGGTCATCATATTAACTTTACTATTTATCAAAACATTTTTAATTACACTTACAGTTAAGTTACTACAAGCGTTATTGCAATATTATTTGTGAATATAAATTAAAATGACAAAAATTTCCATCTCAATCAAGACATATTTCATGATTATAAGATATAGCGATGACATCATTTTTTCACTCATATGCCGACAGGACAGATAATGAATTTTATGGAAAATAATACACTTGAATAGTTAGCAGTCTCTCTACAGATGAGGATATATAATTTAGTTTGTATTAAAGATTAATAATTTTAGTTGCCTGTTTTTACTCTTGATTAAGAACTTGTAGATATAGCATGTGAAATAGCAGTAACGCACTGTTTAAAATAGCGCAAAGCTATCTTACGCTACGTAATATCTTCCTAATAAGTTACCTTGGAAGGTCTTTTTGTAGATATGTAGATCCATGTTATGATGGATAAAGACCTGAATTTTCAAAATTCGGTGTAAATAACAATCCGTTAAAATGAACAAAATACGGCTCTGTTCTATCCTGTTACAATTGTGAATGTTATCCAAAAACGGATATCCCCACACTTTTACAATCGAAATAAATTACATAAAATGTAACGCGCAGAAAAATATGTGTTTGAGATTATATATGTCCCGAGACTAATACGGGTATACTGCTATTTACGCATTTAACGTAAAAAAACTGAAATTTTTTTTTGGAAAATAAACTTTGAATATTATAAAGTAACAGTCTATTACAGTATAATCTTTTACTACTAAATAGCAATGTCTGATTAAAATATTACGAATGTCTTTACTTCCAGCTTTATAGATAAGAGGGTACTGTTGGTTAAGATAAAGTGAGTGGGTATACAGAGTAAATAGATGTAAATGAGTTTTCAAGTTACGTTTCCGTTACAACGTAAAGTGTATATATAACATATAAGTAAGTAAAACGAATTTTAACAATCCTTGACATATTGTATACTTTCCCAAAACAAAAGGGCTTTTACTAGTTACGTGACACGTCAAAATGTATACCTATTTTTATCTTCTACTAGGTAAAATTATTCTCGGAAATCACATCTCGGAAATAATAAATCCATAGTGCCTCATATAAATGCTAACCATAAAAACTTCTGGCCTTGCTTTGAAAAACTGCTCTCACGACGTATTTATAGGTGATAAAATCACAAAATAAAGCAGAAAAAGCTTTCAGAGAAACACTTGATCATTCACCAACTTCCGGTTCCCAGTTTACTCTACTCCGAATTATTTGCCTTATTAATCATGACAATATTGAAGATTTATCAGATTCGATTTACTGTTACAGATAATATTTCTTGATACATTTTTTTGGCCTATTCTATGTCTTTATCGATCGAAGTTCATCGTGATTTCATGAAATCAGAATGATGTATATATATATATATATATATTATATTATATGATGTATATACATATATATGTAATATATATATATATATATATATATATATATATATATATATATATGTACATAACGAAAGTTATTAAATTTATATCTTTAAAAAATTCTTGGAAATATTGTATATAGCTTAGGTGGCAAATAATAGCTAAAATATATACGTTGTAAACTTCATTTAACAAAATTAACCTCCATCAAGGATATTTAAATCATAAATTGGATTTAAGTTTAAAAAAAAAATATTGGGTTTCTGTTAGAAGTCAACTAGGTGACGCCATACTTTATTTTAATTATTGCATTTTTACGAATACCTCGTAAATAAAAGTTGCAATCTGAAGTAAATAAACTAAATGAAACATATTTCTCCTTCGAATAATTTAAACACAAAATATTGTATTCCTTCTTCTGCCTCCATCCCTTCCTGCCTGGCTTAACAAATATATATATATATATATATATATATATATATATATATACATATATATATATATATATATATATATATATATATATATATATATATATGTATATGTATATATATATATATATATATATATATATATATATATATTTATATTTATATGTACATTATTTTTTTTCTATAGCATTCTGTACTGAAAGGTGAAAATGTAACACTTATGGTCTCACCTCTGTTTAATTTCATCCCATTGGTTATCAAAGCACTTTAAAAACAAAATCATGTTAGATTTGTGATTTCTATTTATCTTGCAAAAAGAAATTATGATACTTTATTTTGTAATATTTATAAATGGTATTAATGGTGTAATGATTTTTTTATACTGCTGTGCAATTTATTAAATAAAAGTTAATACAACGTGATATCGGCATTTACATATGTGCAAAACAAATGAATTGGAACACAAAAATTAAAATTCCTAAAGTAGGAAACTGTCATTTTCTTAAGTATTATAGGGAAAAAAAATTAAAATTATTTTTAAGTGCGTATTGAAATAAATATTAAGTGAATCTAAGCTATATAAATTTAAATTACAATTAGCCTTGCTCAAAAAACAGGTACGTTTTGTCACCACCTGTATCATATATGTGTAAACAATCCAAAGCCATAATGCTAATGAAATTAGTTGGTGAGGTACTTTAAAAGTAATTAAAACAGTTTAATGTGAAAGCGAGGATGTTCAACGCTTTAGTATATACCCCATAGATTGAAAATTACTTACCCAAACCAGAAACTTTCAACGGAATGTTGTGCTTTCATTCAAAGGGTTGTCGCCAAGTTACAGGGAGTACGATGATTGCGTAATGAGGGTGAATTAATGGTGAGCTAACCAGCGGCATCTCGCAGTCAACAAGTTCTAAGTCGATTAATTTGAACTTAGCGACCGCATTCAAGTTTGGCAAGTTGTTATGTAGTTGTGTGAAAAAAATGCGATAAGTCGATGATTTACTTTAACTAGGTTAAGTTTTTGGTTTCTATGATAGTAAAGATAAAATTATCTTGTATCTACAAATTATCTATTTTCACATCAAATGCAAAATATATGGTAATAAATTAATAAGTTATTGGGTTGCAATAATCAAAATATTTCCCAATTGGAAGAAAATTATTTCATATGATTACTATTACTATTATTTAATTTATACCTATATTCAATGGGACGGTGTTTTTAAATAAGGTTGCGTCTTTTCACATAAAAAAATTAAATCTTCTCTTTTTGCTACTAGAACCGTGAAATACATTTAATTTATTATTCCCTACATATTTTTATGTTAAATTTGTACACTGAAACAAGATATCTTCATTTTGTCTTCATTTATTTTCATATATTTTTATTCTTATTATTTGGAAAGAACATTGATATGAATACACGAATAAAATAATTTTAAACCGGATTTATTCTTATTCTTCAAAAAGAAAAAGAAACAACGTATATGGAACTGAAAGGAGTGAAAATTCTGCGTAGGATATATTAACGCATTTCCATTTTTTAGAAATTATATTTATAATTCTGATTCAATTTTAAAATATATTTCAGTACATCTTTTCCAATAAATCTGCTTAGTTCCTTTTACATAAAAAATTTAGCTAACGATATCAGACGATTAAAACAAAAATTAACGACAAAAACATTCTTTGGAAATTTTTATCTTATAAGTCATTTTGATCACTCAATACACGATGCGCCTCTGCAGTAATATCAGTATATGACTAAATTCGTTTATTTTATTTATCTGCCGGATATTTAAACTTTCATTGATGATAAAATTAAAAAAAAATTATTGCCTATTTATTGTCAATAGCAAATTACGAAATATGACCCTACCCCCCTCCTCCCCCAACAAATAAACTCAGTGTTTGTACGATAAAAATACAAGGTAAGTTGAAATTTTCTATTATTTGATACAACTTTTATATTAAAACAACCAAATAATTTTATTAACTCACGGATGAAAATCGCAATAAATAATTTTTTACTTATTATATATTTATAATAAAAATTGATTGTTTGTATGAAAACAAGATGAAACTATTAAACAGCTTGACTTTTTTTAAATTTCCTCTCATTATTGTAGTTATGAATACGTCGAATGAAAAATTAATGGATTAGTTATGGAAACTGCAACATGTAATTATTTTTTTTATTTTGTGTTTCATAATTTCGGGGCATACGCTGACATGGAAGGAAAATTTTGGGAAATCTTAAAAATTTACTGTACTATAAAGGTATAACTTTACGTTTAGACAAGGATGGAATTACTGAATTGTGATGTCATTTTCAGTACATTGTATATGTGGGAGCGAATAAATCCGGGAGGTTATAATTTCTTCAATACTTCTTTTTATTTAAGCTATATTTTCGTCATAGTTTACTAAAATTTCCATGTGCAAATTTCTCTCCCATTGTGCAATTTGATGTCCTTCATTGTCTTTCTTCAAACTGGTATTTGATTGACCAACAAGAATTCTAAATTTGTCATCATTATTTGGTTTATAAAGTCTAAAAAGTAATTTTTATTTTTCTTCCAACTAATTACATTTTAATAAAATGCAACTTCAATAATAATAAAAATACGCAAGTAATAAAAATACCATAGAGAATACTTTACCGAACTAAAAAAAAAGGCTACGCAAGAAAATAATAAATATTCAGTAGATTGCAATAAATTTCCAGAAGCAATGTGCACACTTTTCTTCCTATTAATATAATTGATTTTCATTACGAAGTGTTAGTTTAAAATAAAGAAATAAGATGCAGATTCGAATTTAAGTTAATTCAAAAAATAATTTCAAATAACTTTTTCAAAATGAATGTTCCCTGATACCCATACAAAATTAAATAGAATAAATTTAACCTTTCCACCACCACATCATTAAACCAGTGTTTGTTAATAAGAAAACCAAAAAATTATTGAATTTGGAATATTAATATTTTGAGACTTTGCACTTATCGGTTAGAAATTAAACTTACTTAACGTTGGATCGTACTATTCAATAAGAAAAATAAAACTAAAATGTTAATTAAACAGTGTATCAAAAAAATATAACATCATTTGATTCTTTACGATAATAATGCAACTACTCGTAATTGATGGAAAGACTTGAAAAGACGCTGTATCAAAATAACTTTTTTTATCAACGTTAGACCTTAATTGACCTTATAAGTATTGTAGTATAAAAATTGATCAAAAGTGAAGTGCGAGAAAATAGCAAAAAACAACGAAGTTGTATTCAAAGTCTCTCTAAAAAACTAAGCAAATATAAAAGCCTTTAACAAGTTAAGATTGCCCCTCCTCCACCTCCTTGTCTTCAAAATAACTGATAATAAAATATGTTTTAGAGAAATTCACAAAAATTCACATTATTTTTTACACCATTCATATTTTCGTAAAAGTATATTTAAATAGTGAAATTAATATTGATTATTAGTAATAATTAAGTTGATTTATTAGTTCCCTTATGTATTATCATAGGCATCTGAGATTACACGGAACTCACGTAATTAACAAAAAATATTTTTTTCCCTAAGATAAAAAAATTGTGGAAATTTTGTTGAACGTATTATGTGCTACACATTTACATTGATCAAACAAAACCAAGTGAATAAATACTTTTATATTCCATTCTTCGGAATACTGTCCGCCTTTTTGTTGACTTCTTATTCAAATTACCTCGCAAAATCAGTTGGTGAATTAAATAAAAATATTCATTTCTGTATGGCCCTTTACTCAATATGTGACTGAAAAATTTAAAACTTATAAAATTAATGGTTTTAATTTTATTAGAAAATTGTATCAGTCGCTATGGCGAAACTGTTTTCTTTATTTCTTAATTTTATGCAGAAGCCAAAAAAAGACGCTTGATGGGAATATCACATTAAAAGAGTATTAACACTTAAATATCTTCGTGTCGTTCTTAACCCATGCATCACTCTTTCGACGACAATTCCGGTCGTGTTGCAGTATTGCCGTTCTGGCGCATTATGTTCTCAATAGAGTTGGTGCTGTCACAATGTACGGATGAACTCTAATGATACTGAAAGCAAGTCCATGCTGAGATATAAAAATACCACCGAAGACACTAACGTGTTTTTTTCTCTCTTTCTAAATGTACTCGATAAATTTCAGAATGACTTCTAAATTACTCATGTGTCACAGACAATTAAAAATTTTGAGTTTTGTAGGAATTTCCTTTCGTTGCATAATATTTTTTTCCTACTTCGATTTTATACTAATTTAATTTCTTTGTATATAGTTAACAACCTTTAACAGGAGGGAATTGCCACAGGAATGTTATAAATATTCAAGAAATGCTTTATTTACTGAAATAAAATATGTATATTTTTTTCCACTGATAGAAGTTTATAATCAAATCTATATTTCCTCACTTAGAAATTGAAAAATTCATTAAGCGTTACGCGTTATTCAAACCGCTTCGAGCAAAGAAATGAAATAATAAAAAAACTGAAAAAATAAGTCAATTTCTTCTACATTTCTTCTAATGATGAAGGTACTAAAAGTAGTAACACAAAACTAAGGAAAGCACGGAATAAAGGATGCGGAGACGTCCCTTGGTAGAGTAATTCTGTCGGCTTAGTTTTTAGTTCACTAAACTTTACCTGTTAGACTAAAAAATAATTAAAAATATCAGACAATAAAGAAGCGAGTGAGAAGAACTCTATAATTGAGGATAGTATAACGTGTAAGAAACAGTATTGCATTTTACCTATTCCCCGTTTAATTTATTTTTCTTTGTATCGGTTTCATTTTGAGGGTTAAGAAGCCTACAAGCCATACGTCTGTGACAAAATAAAGGACATCAAAATTGTGCAAGTGATAGACGAGAATGGAACAAACAACACGACAGAAACAAAGTGGTAATTAAAAAAAAACGAATATGTATGACGTGAAAAAATTGTAACAAAATACAGAACATGTTGAAATTTAAATTTCTAACTGTAAGAATGCATAGAGTTATTTCGAAAATATCGTCTCAGCTTCCATCAATTAGGTGGATCTGAAAATTAAACATAATTTAGATTATTTTTCCACTATATGTAAGAACATTTTACAGATTCCACAGTATAATTTAAGTACACTATACTGCGTCAGCGAAGTTTGCCCTCTGTTTCCTATTGTCGTGCTTGCTTCCAACTAACACATTCATTTTATGAGCTGTACGTCTAAATTTGATTAGAAAATTGTAATACTTATTTCCTTCCTCTCTACGCATAAATTTATTTTCCATGGAACTAGCTACATGAAATTTTTACACATAACTAAAATTAAGACTCTCATCACTGTTTTATGCACCATACTTTTTAAAGAAAAAGCCAATGAATATTAAACAAAGTGAATAATGTCGTTAAAAAAATTGGGCTGTTTATTGGAAACTAATTTAATTTATTCTTTAAATATTCTTACCTTGAGTAAACAAAAGTATTAGTAAACACTTTGAATGAAGTCGATTAAAATCAATATATATATATATATATATATATATATATATATATATATATATATATATATATATACGAGGCGGCGTTTTAAAGTTTTAACTGTGATTAACGGAATGATATCTAATCGAGTACCGCGCCGTTGTAAAGTTCCTTACCAAGCAAGGAAAGTCGGTTCAAACCATACTGAAAGAGATGTCATCCGTTTACGGAGACTCTTACCCGCGTAAAACCATGGTATACAAGTGGCATAGTCTCTTTAAACAGGGTATGACAGGACAATTAGTATTGGAAGATGCCAGACTAAATAAGAAACAGTTTGCGGTGATGGTTGGAGTATGGGATATAATAATTTTTAAAATTCTCCATGATTATCTTGGCGTGACAAAGGTCAGCGCAATATGGGTGCCGAGAATGCTCACACCGCCTCAAAAACAACACCACGTGAGGTATTCTCGCGCGTCTTTGGACCTTTGTAGTGAAGACAAGTATGGACTATTGAGTCGAATTGTTACTGGAGACGAAACTTGAGTTCATTATTATAAACTTAAGTCCAAACAAGACTCAATGTAGTAGTACAAAAAAGGCACACCACCGCCCAAGAAGTTTAAGGTGTCACAGTCTGCTGGAAAAATCATGGCGGCAGTCTTTTGGGATTCAGAAGGGATACTGTTAAGGGATTATAAAGATAAAGGTATTTTCATAACCGTAGAATACTATGCGTTAATTCTAGAGAGGTTAAAAGAAGCAATCAAAGAAAAAAGAAGGGGAAAATTGACCAAAGGTGTCCTGCTTTTACAAGACAACGCGCCCGTTCACACGAGCCGCGTTGCGCTGGCCTGCACAAGGTGGGCTTCGCTGTTTTGGACCACCGACCCTACAGTCCTGACCTGACTCCCAGTGATTATTATTTGCTTCCAAACCTTAAAAAATAATTTCGTGGAAAGGAGTTTTCAAGCGATGAAGAAGTGAAGAACCCAGTTTCAGCTTATTTTTCGCGCAAAAACGTAACATTTTTTTATGTAGATATACATAATTGAAAGATCTGAAAAATGTAATTGTATAATGTATTCTCACTCCTTATCCTCCATTCCGCGAACTTAAAAACGCCCTCTCGTAAATATATATATATATATATATATATATATATATATATATATATATATATATATATATTTTATTTCATTTCACTCAGTAGTTTTCTTTTTAGTCATATTTTCCATGAAGTTTCGGCTTGAATCCCACTAAAATCTGCAAGTATTCCTTGTGATCATTTTCTGTTGTATCGTCTCTGTTAGTGCAATATGTCAGGATAAATCCTTCCTTTATATTTATATATCACTGCACCGAGGTTTTCAGAAAAGGAATCTAAGTGTAAGTACAAAAAGTGGAGTATGAGTTATATGTTGCATTTCAAAGTTTTACATGCAGGTTTTGGACGATTGTTGGGTACTTGTTAACTTTTTTATCTATAAAAAAACTATGAGAGATTTCCACAAAGCAGTCTATGCTGTTTTTTCTGTTTTACATCATTTTATATTGATATTTTCATCCTTCACAAGCTCTCATATTTGCGAGCTTACAAAGATTCATTCTTCCAATATTGGCCGATTCAGGGAAACTGTTTTAAGGTATTGGAAGCCGTCTCCACCCTTATTTACTGCTTTTATGAAGTTTTTCCTTAGATTCAGTTTTATACAGAGTGGTGGTAAATATTTTTTTTTACCTTTATTTTTGATTCCAGAAATTGAACTCGCCCGACTTATTAAATTTGTTTATCAAGTAGCATATATCTCTTACGCGACTGTACCATTCTCATAAAAAGCAAGCAAATTGGTAAATCCACATGACTACAACTTTTAAATTAGTATAAGTGTTCTTGGAGTATTATGAATATTTAATTTATTGCTGGTAACAACTTCACATTGCTTTAGTTTTCTTTCATGTTTTTTGTATGTGCCAGGCGGATTGAATGGTATTTATTACCATTGTGAAACAAAACAGATCGTAAACAATTTTGGTCGAATCAATATAAAGTCGTCATTCCTCGAATCTTTCAAGGAAATCCACTTCTCCAAGAAATCTTTCAGCTTTAATACAAAACATCAAATTACCCTCGTTAGATGCAAAGAAATAGGAGAACATGAAGTTTTTACGTAAAATTCTGCGGCTCGAAAACGACTGAGTCTATTTAGTTTCTCAGTACTCTGTACTTGACAGTAATAATTAATTTTCACGTTGTGTATAAATTTTGTACAATACTTACCAAAATATTACGTATAAAACAGGGACAAACACTATATAACTGTTCAACGTACTGAGCGTTATGAAGTCACATCGATACTTCGCAGACACGTGCGTTGATGTAAAAACCATGTTAGACCGAATCTTCCTTTCTCTTTCTATTAGTTAGAATCTGTTCTACATGTAGTCATCCTATTTAAATAGAGTAGAGTAGCGTAATTTCAAAAACGAAATAAAACAAATTTTGAATATAGAGTAATTAAAAATATTCTATAAATGTTAATATATACGTAACACCAAAAAATAAAAATCAGACAGAGATTCAACATACTAAAACTTTCGTCCATCCATGATATCCTTATTTGAAGGAGGATTTAATTCTATATTAGTGTTATTAATATGAACTGACAGACGGTGAGAAAATTATTATGGCTTTATAATGGTTTTGTTTCTTCTTTTCGGTTAGGTTAGTTAAGAAGTGTAAATCAAGTTTACATTGTGGTGATTTTCGTCAATACCAGGTGAAAGTCGATATTGCTATAGTCATAAATCTTTGTACACAGGATATTTTATTTAATCGAGAATCATACGTACTACCTTTATGAATGTACACAAAAAAATAAAGGATTTTTAACAAAAAAAAATAAAAACTATATAACGTAAAGGAGAATCAAATATAAATCAAAAGCTCAAGAAATACAAAATCTCCATTTAAATAAAATTTAAAGAATTTGATAATGAAGAACATTTATTAAATTATCCTGTTTCGATATTTGCTTAAACTTTCAGTGAATTGAAAATGAAAGTCTTATGAAGTATCTTTCGATAATCAAGTATAATTCATTAATACTTTTCAATCTTCCATTAAGTGAGGCCACGACACAAAATACTTTTGCCGTTATTTTGGTATATCTATCCGGTAAAAATAAATCTCCTAACAAATTACGGATACTACATGAAGGTGATAAGGGATGCATAAGTAATTAAAATGTAAAAATATATATATATGAGCAAATTTTTGTCTTCATAAAAGCTATATAATTTTTGTCTGTACTTATAATTTTCTCTCTTCATGTGAGTATATTTTAATAACAACGCAAATAATCTTTCCCATACATCGAATGAATGTCACACTAGGTATAGAGGAATAAGGTATGGAGAAAAGATATTCGTTAGTAGAATAAAATATACTATTTTATAAAAATCGTTGATTTAGAATGTCAAACGGCTTTACAACCATTAAAAAAAATTTACAAGATTAGCTAACATAATTATCCCTCGTGTATGCAATATCTGTAAAAAATAAAACATGAAAATGTCTTTAGATCATCGCATGCCACCTTTTTATTTACATCGCCTTCTACGTTTATAGCATCAAGAATAAGTGAAAATGTTCATTGCTTCCATTGGATAAAATGTAATAAAACAAATGCTTTCCTATATATTTAAGCCTGATCTTGCTCTCATATAACTTGTTATAAGTAACTTCTTCTGTTTGTTTGTGATAAAACACAAATCTCCGTCCACTCGTATCAAGATAACAAAATTAATTACAGAAAACTTGTTTTTCTCAGTCGCTTAGCTACATGTTGGTGTTTCCCGTAGTGATTGTCTAGTTAACCTAATTTTATTCTACCTACGTCACATGGACGGCGAAATTCGTTCCGCTCTATTATAACTCCCTGGAAATATTAAGACAAGAGTCACGTCGATTCCTATGCGGTACGAGACACGGTGACTTAACATAATTATAAAACTGATACAAATTAAATATGTAGAACATCCTAATGGAAAAAAACAAAAGGTTACTGAAAATTTCTTAGAGATTCGTCATTTGATTTATTCGTAAAAAGGTAATAAATTCGCAAATAGGTTTACGTAAACTTATGTAATTTGGTACAGAAAACTATCAATGTAATTTTTTTATATTACGAACCAATAATTATAATTATGAAATGTTTTGGTATGACAATGTCCTTAAAATTGATTAAGGTCTGAGGAGGGAATCGCGCCAAAATGAGCAACAGTTTCGTAAAAAGCTAAAAGCAGACATTTTTTACTATCGTATATACCATTTTAAAGAAGATGAATATGCCATTATTACTATGCGGACTGAAAGTTGTGATCGTACGCTCAAAATTAGTAAAGTTTAAATCTCAACGTTTTTAACTCTACCGATTTGACACGAGTCTATAAAGGGAGTTATTTCTCAAAATTTATTTTTCAATACAAATGAATATTTCAAAAACTCCTGGACCTCAGGTATTAATTCCAAATTATCAATAAATACGAAATTATGAATTTTAAAAATAAGTAAAAATTTCCTCCTTTTCCGTTTTATAAATTTATTTAAACCTAAAAGTGTAATAGCAAAACTCATAAATGTATGAATAAAAAGAAAATTTATTTTAAGACAACTTTAAACAAAGTTTATCTGCAATGGATTTGGTTAATTATTTTGATTTATAGGCAATTTCATTCCAGCTTAAACGCTGTTTAAAGTTGCCTTAAAACAAAATTTTTCGTTAATCTTTATTTGCATATTTATAGGTCACGCTGTTAAACAAAATACAACTGGTAACTGTAAAGACCAATGACGCACATTAAAAGACAAAAATAAAATTGCAATGTCCCAGGCTGCAGCAATTATTTTCATAAAAACGTCAATCGTGTAAAGCTTATTAAAACCAAATAAACTTTTTTTTTAATAATTTGATTCAAATCACTTATATTTATTGAACACGAGATAACGGTATGAGTAGTAGGATACAAATGGCTTTGAAATTACTTGAATACCTCTTGTAAATGTTAAATCTAAACAAGTTTTCTCTTGCAAGGCTATAAACATCCATATATGAACCATGCTGGTTATATGCCACTTGAATTATTCGAGCGCGCTTACATTACTTACACTTGCAACAATACTAAGCGTTGGTTTTGCATCCGGTGATTTCGGTGTTATTCTTTTTAAAAATTATATTTCAATGCATCTGTGCACTATTTTAATAATTCTAATTGTACTTTGCCCTCACATATCGCTACATTTTAAGGAAAGCGGGAAATTCCTTATCCCGGTTCGCTGTTTCTTATTCCTTGAGATATTGGGACACACAAATTAAGCTCGGTAGTTTTTGTCTTATTCACTTGGAATGGATTATTAGTCTAAAATCGAAGATAAAATCGTATTAATCGATACGTGTCAAATCGGTGAAACGAAACTTATTGGGTTCATTTTGCACGTACGTATTTTACGACCTGCGGCCGCTATGAATATTTGAGTAGTGGTACTGCTATATATCATCAATCTTTACCTTTAAAGAAAGGCTAAGTTTGTTTTAGCCCAGTTATCGAAGTTCGAATTTACTTTGACAGAAACTATCATCCATTACAGTACAATTACCTATATAGATTTAATATAGATTTTATAGATATTTTCACCTCAAAAACATTTTGTAAATATACCCAATAATTTGTATTAAAAAAAATTACTTTGGTGATCCTCTCACAAAATTATGTAAGTTTATATTAACCTGCTTGCAAATAATAATAAAGAAATCAAATGTAAAGGATCTCTGATAAATTTCCTGTCACTAAATTGTCTTTCGTTTTTTTTTGTAAGTTTGCATACATATAATTTGTGCAAATTACATAATCTCTTTAAAACACTATTAATTAACCCGCGTCGTAACTAACGTGACTCTTGTTTTAAAGTTTCCAAAGTGGGATATATAGAGAGAAAGAAATTTTCTAGTTCATATAATATAAGCAAGATAAAAGCAAATTTACTAGAGAGTGAGTTGTGGAGACCAATATGAATGTAAGCATGTAAAGTGAGAGAGACAAGCCTTCTGAAATTAATTTTGTTTTCTCAATGGAAATTGTTAGCGTTGGGTTACATCACAAGCATAGAGCGGAAGTCAATTAAAACAAGTTGTGTGAGACTAACGTTGAACCAACGTGATATTACGAGTATGTATTAGCTACCTATTTTCTTTATTATTATATTTCGTCCGGCTGAGGCAAAGAAATTATTCACGTTTTTATGTATATGTGTACATATGTATTTATATACTATCTCAATAGCAATACATTTAAATAATTTTTATCAATCTAATAAATTATATTTAATATTGCAATACTTTTTAGTAAATTCAAGACTGTTTTGGTCAAGGTTTTTGATTAAAAGGTTGATTGAAGAAAAAATATATTAATGATAGTAATAAATCATTCGCATGAACTATTTGGATTCATCTTTTTGAATTAAAGATTACATTACAAAAAAAGATAAACGAACTTTATAGAAACTATTGGATGGAATTATTTAGAATTTTAGCTGTTTATTTTCCAAGTCATATTAAAATAATTGTGAAAAATTGTATGTGACTAAATGTATTTAAAATGTAATCCACTGTGGATATAGATTTTCTTTGTGAAGGTATTTTTACCTTGCTTCGTCATATGTATACAACATATGCTTAAAATTGAACCAAATAAAATTTATATTTTTCTGGAAAATAATGAATGGAAATGCCACTTATTCTTTCAAAATACGCAAATGAAATTTTGTAAACCAAATGGTAAAATAAATATAAAAAATCACATGAGTAGACACGTCTTTACTTTGGATTCAAATAAAATCTAAATTTTGTTCTAATAAAGATAAAAAAATACCAAAAAAAAGAACAAATATATAAAAACAAATTATTCATTTATACAATAAAATAACGGAAACATTTTTAACATATCGATGTATGTTCTTTTGCTGTTGTATTTGTATTATTTATGTGTGTCCAATAGCGAATTTTGTTCTTTCCCACGAGTATTGATATCTTCAATAAAGCCATGGACATACATTCGCTTCTGGCTAGCAGTTATTTTAAACATATCGAATAAGTATTTTTCCAAACAATTTTATTACGGAAAGTGAAATGAAAACAATGTGAGCGATGATATCTCCTCTTTTTACGAAGTAATAAATTGAATTTAAATAGGATAATACTCGTTACATAAATTAGTACCTTCCATCCAAAATAGTACGAGAATTGTAATTGAACAGATTTTACCGAATTCGAAGACGTACCTCTTATTCAAGTTACAAAATGTCATAGTACCGTATCGCGGATGATATATCAAGCTCTTTTCCACGATTTGAATGAGGTTTTATTTATTGATTCTTAATATTCCTAAATCAAAACCTCCACTCTGTTTACTATAAGCATATCGCTACTATTATTTTATTTTTCAACAAAGCGATTCTAATTCGGACGGCTCTCTATTAGGACACGATTAATTTCATTACAAAAATCACCTAAGCTACAAAAGTAATAATATGAAATATATAACATTACAACTAACTTTTTTTAAATGTACCTTTATTTTGAGGTGCACGCGATTTTACTTATTTCGTTGTGAATGCGTTTATCAACAAATATATAACACATCATTATAATGAATCATTTACATCGTCATCTAGCAATCAGAAGAATATTTAGTTACAGATTAGCACTATTTAATTACACTCGTTACTATTAATATAATATTTTTCATATATACCAAGAAAGTAACCATAATAAAATTCCTCGCATTTCCCTCCAAAAATATTTACATTTCTTATTCACTGCCTATGCCATTTAATTTTCCCTTCAATTTTCATTTCTTGCTTTATTGACTATAAAGTGTTTTAAAAAGGGCTGTTTTGTATCAACATTTCTGATCGAACTACTAAAGATTATCGTAAATATACTGTGAAAACTACTTTGGAAGAATAAAAAATCAGGTCTCACAAATAAGGCAGAGTCAAATGATCTAGGTAAAAATGAATGTTTAATCAAAAATATAGAAATAGAATGAATAAAAGTCGGAACGTAAAAGGTAAGAAATAATTATTGACAATAAATACAGTACAAACATTTTAAATGAAGTAAAAACAGTCCTGTTTTATAGTTACAAGAAACCCAGAATCATTTGGATAACTAATTTGTAAAAAAATTAAAAGTAAAAAAAATAGAAATTATGTCATTGTGTTATAATTAGATATTCTGAAAAGCATAATTATATTACAGGTTAAAACAGTGTAAGCATAGCGACTACAGTATTTTTGCAGTCTCATACTATATGTGAGTGGCCTTTAAAAATGTTGAAAGTTCACCGTAACCATAATCACCTACGAACAGTGTACTTTGTGAGAAAAGGGAAAACCGTGACTTGAGTTGCTTCATTATTCAATGTTTTTCATCGTCACGATCTGTTGCATCATAATGTTTATGACATAATTTTGATGTCATAAACACAATGAACGATCGTCCATCGTCAGATCTTACAGACCTACTGTAGTGCCATGGGTAAATACTAATTCATTTAAATAAATATTCTATTATAGTCTAATATCTCACATCTTAAACAAAATAGCGGTAGATAATCATTTATATATGTATCATGTTACTTTACATGAGCTTATGACAAGAAATTTTAATATATGCACTGCTTGGTCGCCACTCATCTGTCACAAATCATTCAGAATAGCGCAAATGAATACATTGAATTAACTTTTACAGAATGAAATACAAATCACTTTTACTGATGAAAATGTAAATTAAAAGCACCCTTACAGGTAAAACACAACAGAATGTAATTTTCGAATAATAAAATACATATTGCATGGGAAATATTAAAAACGAAATTTTTTTTAGCCCTATTCAAAATATCAAGCTAATTTTAATAAACTTTCCTTTTATTTCCAATAATTTTATTTTTTCAGCTATGCAAAATGTCCAAAAACCTAAATTTGATAAATACTAGGAATATATTTTACTGGTCAAAACCATAAAATTGAGAGTATGAATTTAGATAATAAATTGGGTAAAGCAAAAACATTTGAAAGAAGCTAATGATTTCCCCAGAATATGATAGTAATAGTTCTAATTCGAAATATTCCTATTCATTTAAAATTATGTGCGTGTTTGAAGCAAAGTTTCAGCACATTTCTTAAAATGGTTATAAAAATACAAGTTATAAATTTGTTATGTTTAAATTGTGTTTGTATTTAAATTCAGTTATGTTTAAATTGTGTTTGTATTTAAATTCAGTTATATTGCAGTTCACTTTATGAATGTTTTTAATTAAGTCATTAGTACTAATATTCATTGATTTATTCTTTTGCTGTCTAAGTGCTTGTTGACACCATTCTCTAATGCCTGGTTTTAATATATTTTTCAGCTCATTCGCCAAATTTTACGATAATTTTCGGGAATGATTTTATTATGTCAATTAATCGGTACAACAATATTTTTTCATATTTCTATCAAAATTATAAGACGAAAGTTTATTTTTATTTTTGGGCATTTATTACGGAGAAATCATCATATTTTTCAATGATTAAATAATTATCAAAATTTGAATTTTTTTAATGATAAATTTAAAAGTTTCATTATCATAATCATCTATATTAAACAGTATAGGTCAATATTCATAGGTATATTATTATAACAAAATGTATATTACTAACAGGTATATACAAGCTTGAAGCACTAGATAGGATGAAACCAAATATGGGAGAGAGATTTTGATGCCCGTATGTTGGTATGTATTTTAGTTAATTAAACGTGGCAAATCTTTGTTACAATTTCAATAAATAAAATATTTTTTTTATAATTCATCATAAGTTTGTGATATTCTCAATAACAGGGTATCACAGACACTTAAAATGGGGAAAAAAATTACAAAAAAATTGATACAACATAAGCGCAGAATGCTGCCCCCGCTAGAGATCGTTATAAACAGGGCCAAGTAAAATGTATCATTTTCTGTATGCTATGGATGTGCATATATATGTAGAGTAGAGAAGCATCGAAATTACTGTTTGTAATTTATTTACCTTTGAAACGATGCTGTACCGCAAGAGTTTTAATTTAATACTCGTACATTTATTATTTTATAGTTTTCAGCGGCCTTCTCTTTCGGTGATTATTTAAAGTCGGCTCTCGGTCGGTCTAATAAATCATTTAAATTAACTAAAAAATATGAAGCTCGAGTATTTCAAATATTCCGTAGAAAGAGGTACACCTCTTTTTCAATTTATTTATCAACATTTTTAAATATTGAAGCTATCAGAGTTTACTTAATTTTATCTAAAATTAGTCACTCAAATATGTCTTTAATAAAGGTGGTCCAATATTTGCATGTGATTCGAGTTTAATTACAAATTACTGTAATAATGGTGATTAATAATGGTATAATAAATAAAATTTCATTTATGCTACATAGAAATACACGTAAACATTAACATAACTTTTTGTAATGATTTTAGTTAAGAATTTCGACGTTGATACTTCGTAAAAGCAAAAAAAATAATACACTCGCATTGTGACAGTCAAAAAGCAAACACCCTCTGAAAAAAGAGACGTTAATATCTGCGTAAATATTTTTCCTCTCAATGTTTAACTAAAATTATTTGGAAACGATTTAAAAGGAGAATTTTAATAAAATTTTTTATCAAGTTAATATAAATCCTATTTTTTATTTTCGTTTGAAAATACGATATAGGTAAAAGAGACACTACTATTTTAACCCACCATAGTAAACTCGATATTTAAATCGAATTAAATCTATTATATTAAAAAAGCATATAAAACACGAAATCAAAACCAAAAAATGTCTTTATGTCTGCATGTCTGTTACACTCTATAATATCTAGCCGATTTTAATGAAATTTACCATATGGAAATTGCTATAAATAATTTAAGACAATTATTTTATAAGTCATTAAAAATTATAAATGTCTTTTTCTTTGAACTCAATTTTTTGGTGTTTTTCAGGTTAATTAATATACATTAACTATTTTTTGCGAAAAATCTGATTAAGATGTCTCTCATACAAAATTGCTCGCATTCGTAAAGGGCGTTACGAGGTGTTGCATAGTGCTCAGCAATTCAATTACGACGGAAGCAATAAATTTGTTCTTTTTTATAAAACGTGAACAAAATTTCCATCACTAAGTTTGATTAAAAGTTTAAGGCTCTTTTTTTTCAAATATTTTGTGGTTATTTTAAATACCCTAACAAATGAATGGTTAGTTTCATTAAGACGCAAATAGTACAGGTTAATTTTTTTCATAAAACTACACAAATTTTATCCTATTTTCTTATTATAATTATGTCGACACTTCCGCCTACAAGATGGTTTTTAAACGGTATTTTATTACCTGAGTATTTTATTCTATTCGGCGTTCATTAAGTTAGTTGTTAATATTATGCAATATTTTTTCAAGGAATCTGAATTCTTATTAATTTAGACGTGTCCATATTTTCTTTCCAAAATTAAAAAAATGGGTTTAAGATAACTGATATCATCGCTTAAAGTAGAATTATTAAGCAAGCCATGTAGGCTTACGTAGATTTAAACTAAAATTATGGAGTTTCGAAATGAAAATTATCGACCGAAAATATAAGAAAAATTAAGCTTTCTATTGCATTGTACAGTACACATTATAAAAGTAGCAAACCTAACGTAGTTAGTAACTAACGTATTTTTGAATACATACTCCGTTTTCGGATGTAACGCAGATTATAAAATTCAGATATCATTATATTCATTAGTATCTTATCCATTTTCAAAAACAGTGGTCCAAATGTTTTGAAAATAGCAAAAGTGTATTTAAATATAGGTCAAGAGATTAAATACAGTTTGTATAAAAAATTGTATCGATAAACACAGAAGAATTATTTTAAAAAATAGCAAACCATTCATTTTTCATATTACCATCAATTTTGTTTTCTTTCCTGACATATTTATGTCAGTATTATATATTAATATTTTAGTTAAACGCTGATAAAATTCATCTCTACTGCCTTTAAATTTTGAAACGCAACATTGGGCAATTGAAACCAAAAAAAATGTGGTAAAAATTAAAAATTCGTGTTGCATTTCCAGCTAAAATTAACCTTTATGCCAATTATTAAAAACGGGCAGTGATGTGGCGTTGCGTCCGGCTACCGAAACTTCTGTGCAATCAGTTTCAAAAGCTTTGTGGTCTCATTTTTTCCGCCAAATCAACAGCTACTTTCTATTAAAGTGAAAATTATGCTTGCTTACTATTCCCTGAAAATATCTCACACGTATGGGTATATATATATATATATATATATACATACATATAAGAATATATATATATATATATATATATATATATATATATATACCTATATATATATATATATATTTACATATATATATTTTTTTTTGTACGCACAGGAATGTACTGGAGTAATTTAACAAATATACGCAAAATATATAACTTTAATTAAAAATAGCATAAATTTATGTTTGAACATACGCAAATACATACATATATAAATACGTACGCAAATACAGTCAAGAACTGTGGGAATGGAATAATACTCAAACATATTTACATTATTTCCAAATATAATATATGTAAAAATAAGCTCCCTAATATTTTTTATAAAATAAATATATATTTTTTTAAAATACCACTTCTGAAGTCATACTTATATTTTAATGCAGACGTACTCAAGAACAACTGAGATGGAATATTACAACAAATTGTTTTTAGTCCTTTCCATATATTTACGCCATTTTCCACCAAGCAATTGCACAATGCGAAAATAAAACATGTAATACTTTTGTAATATTTTTCTTGGTGTTCTATAGCCAAACCCATATTTATATTTCTAGATTTGGGGACATAGACAAGAGCAGTGGAAATGAAATATTACTAAATATTATCTTTACTTTTTTCACAAATTTACGCTATTTTAAAGAAAAAAATGTAATATTTTTTTAAGTATTTTCAATGTTAGGCTCACAAATCATCGAGTGGAATACTATTAAATATATCTTTTTGAATACTATATTTACTCTCTCCCATGTAGTTTACGCCATTTTCTACCTAGGCCAAGCATACTACTAAATAAAACATCTAATATTTTTATTACAATAAAAATATCTTTTTGGAGGAAAATATATTTCCATTTCAAAACATGCAGACATAGCAAAGAGCATTGGGAGTGGAATATTAGTATTAATTATTTTGAATCCTTCTCATATATTGACGCCATTTTAAATAAATGAAATATATTCCAAATTTTTTGAAAAATTATCATTTTATGGGCATATCTTCAGCGAATGGATTATTTACAATTAATGAAGTCTTTGAAAAACCGAAAAGGTCTAGTAATATTTTTTGTAATATTTTCTTTACAATATTCAATTCTCCAAGGAATTTAGTAGGTGATTTTCTAAAAAGTAGTCAACATATGGACTAAATAAAACGCATCAGTTAATGAACTTGAAATTTTATTACATTGTAATGAAGTAAAAAGTGCTTTATGAAAGAGATTAAATTTAAAAATATAACGGAGTATCAAAAAGTAATTATAAATAAGTTTCTTATTGTCGACAAAATAAACAATTAAATAAAAAAAAATACTTAAAACATCAGAAAACGGCGAGAAAGAACAAGAAGCCTGGCATAAAACGTAGGATCATAAATGTGGCCAAACATAAAAAAGGGAGTGTTTGTAGTAAATTGTTTATAAAAATTAAACTACTTTACAAATCAATGTAAAAATCAACAACTGTTCCGTTAAATCATTGAAAGGGTTTTTAGCGGTGATAAAACGTAATGTACTTTATCGTACCGCTTTTGAATTTTCTACTGCATACCTAAATATTTACGTTTAAAATATTTTTTTGATTTTTGATGACTTTCTCTTTACTTCACTCCTTGAATTTAATGATGCCTCTCATTATTTACCATAATTTACAATTGCGCATATATTTATTTATATATTTTTGGGTGAATGTAACTTTTTTCCATTTTATTAATTAAGTATAATTACTAAATACCAAACACTTAATTGGATTAAGCTTTTATTAAATACAAATCTCATAATTAAATGAAAGTACGTGATCTGATATTATTTCTATTTTATTTAAATTCTTTACACGACCTAGGTTTCACTATATTACAACATCTTCAGGTGGGTACTTAGCAAATTCTTGCTTATATTGTTTTTTTCCGAAACTAACGCCAAATATATTCAAATTCGTATCTTTTAATATTTGTATAGAAATTGCTTGTATGGGTAATCACCAATATTTTCCACAATACGCTGTTTTCTACTGGGGAAGATAGCAATTTAACTCCATGTTGTTTTCATATTTTAAATTAGAATCTGCTTCCCATGTCTAAGACAAGACTTTAAAAAAACACATCCATTTATCTCATTTAACACATAAAGCTGGATATTTTTACGTATCATAAAATGCTTGTAAAGTATAGTGCAATCTGAAACTGTAACCATCTGCACTCACTTCAATTGCTCTACCTTAACAACGCAATAAAATTTTATTGTCGAGAGTATACTGGTATTAACTAGACCATCGCCATTCAGTTATACTTAATATCGTTAAAGTAAGGTTGTATGGAAGTAAATGGCTAATTTGGATTCCTTTTCATTATAATGTACATATTTCAACGTGTGTGTGTATATATTTGTGTTGGTGTATTGTATCTATTTACGACACAAATACACACACACACACACACAAATACATATATATATATATATATATATATATATATATATACATATATATACACACACACACACACATATATGTGTATATTTATATATATATATATATATATATATATACACATAGAAATATATCAACTAACAGTTTGTCCCGATTTTGTCAGAGCAAGACGCAACCAGGACTGAGTTTTTTTTTCGATTCTTTATATGTTACTGTTTACGGTTAATGATTTCCCAATAAGCACTGAAAGAAGTATTTCCTTTTTTCTATTTGAAAGTAGACTTTAATTATATCTCAGTTTTCGTACAATGTAATATAACGAAAATGTTTTAAAATTACCATTTAAATAAATAAAATCATTGAAAAACTAGTATTCGGACTGAATATAAAAAAACAATTATTTAACAATTACCTGGATGTCAAGAAAAATACACGTGCCAAATTTCAATTTTACAATTTAATTTTGTATTTGTCGAAAATAAGAAAGATCAGCTGAAAAAAAGAGACAAATGTAATCAGGCCACACAAAATACTAACGAGTTTTATTTTCTTATACAGATGACTGGATATTTCGCACTGAAGAATTAAACAACTATCATGGAAAAGTTGGCAATGTCACATAAAAAATCCTAGCATTTGTAGGCCCTTTAAGATGTTTCAGTGATATAAGATGGTTATCCATATTTATACGAAGATCCCGTACGAATTATACCCTTTTAAGCCCCGTCCCATTTATCTAATTTTTCTACGACAAGGGCACATGTTGCCGTGAATACGTCATAATTACGCATTTGCTCGAAATAAGTTGTAGCTTCTTGCTCAAATTCCATTAAAATACTGAGTCGATATGACTGAAATAGCTTATAATCAGATTGCTTTTCTGTCCCAGAGAATGTTTTGAAATCATCGGCAAACAGAAGGCAACGAGCAGTGATGACAACTGAAGGCAAATAAATAAACATAATGAGAAACAAAAGAGGGCTTAAATGATTATTGGCTGACTCCAAATTGAGTAATATATGACCTTAATCTAAAAGTTCAGCTGAATTGGAAGACAACCCAATCTCACATGATTTTTTAGGATAATATCCTAGTCGACTTGTTCAAATGCTTCCTTGAAATCAATACCAATCACATTTGCCGTTCGCCTATAACTTCCTGTAAAAATAATCGACAAAATTTGAGACAAAAAATGCATTTACATTTGACAAAAATTTTAATTAAAGAAATTACTAAAAACTTATTTAAATTATAACAAGTAATTTTAATCTGGTCAATTTATAAAATGCACGAGCAGGAGTAGTCCTTATTTAATAAAAAAAAACACTTAGACGACATCGTGACCCGAATAGAACATTTATTTTTGATCCCTCTAGTTGTAAAGAACACGTTCTGAGCTATATTTTATTGGGACAAAAGTCACAATGAAGTAAAACTTTTTGAATCTGCGACATTCCACACACTTGCAATATCGTACGGAAAAGAAATCTGGAATATTGATTGTACGTAATATCAGAAGTGAGCATGCGGGATCTGTTCCATATGTTGCGAAAGAAAATTAATGTTTTTATATATGTCAATGCGGTCTATTTGGTGAGTAGTTTTGAAAAAAAGAAAAATCAAGAAATTACAGTATTAAATACAATAAAAATATGAAAATAAAAAAATACGAGAAAAGAGACCTTGTTTCAATATTTTTAGGATAAAATAGATGAAAAGGCAATAACATGAAGTAGTGATATTAATTATTTTATGATCACCGAGTAGTCATCTTCGTATTCTACCACTAATTTAGTCCAACATGAAAATGACTACAAGGCAGATCATAAGATATTTAATTTTTTATTATCACAAATTGTAAATGGCTACTTCGGTACAGGATAGCTGTTACAATAGACGATGACACAATCCGCATTGGAAAATATCGCTGTGGATATGAAGGTTATATTTTCATCTGTTTGGTCTTATAAAATTAACTTAAGCACCTAATTTCATTAAAAGAAACATAAAAATTAAATTAAAATTTATTCAACTTATACCTATTGCTTATATTATATGAAGTTCGCTAAAATTAGGATTTTATAAAAAATAATTATAACCTAATTCTGTTATGGCTCCGTTCACGTGAACCTGTGGAAAATATGGTTTAATTAACCTTAATATAGGACGTTAAAATACAAGTAACAATGGTTATTAAACGAAGGTTTCTTTTATGTTAGGGCAACTTGTATTAAAATACTTACATAACATATTGTTTTTTTGTATGTTTATAGCTACGAAATAAAACCCAAATTTTACCATAGATCCTAAAAATCCTCTAGTTAAAATCTCATAAAAATACCTTTAGTTGTGTTTGCGTGACAAACAAGTAAACAGACTCTTACCTGTTTTTTTTTGTTTGTATTGTGCACTCCGAACATATCGTAATATATTTTTCGCAAATATCTTTAATGTAGAGAAATGTCAATTTTACACTTATAGTTGTAATTCGATGTTAAGTCTTGTTAAATGCCAAGTATGTAATACTATCTAGTCATTTAATATTATACAGCATTTTATTTTATTTTGACATACTAATAGTACTGCGTTTTATTATTTTCAAAGAAAAATTGATGCCCACTTTTCGTATGGTTTAAATGATTTCATTCGTTGCTTAAATTATGCTCGTAAAATTAATCCTGAAACAGGCGGGACTGAAAATAAAAACATTAAAAATTGTGTCGACGATCTTAGGAGCAACTAGATAGACCATTGCAAAATCAATCAATTCAGATTTATGGCAACAGAAAAATTTTAATTCATAATTTTTTTCTCAACAGGATATTAACATTAATTTACTTCATAATATGTACATATTACGTCTCATATTTTGATATCTACGACGTGATGATGTAATAAAATCATTAAATATGACATCGATGTGATTTCATTTATTCCAACCGAAGACCAGCGGGATATTTTACGTTTCTCTATTTCAATAGAATTTTAAATATTAACGGCTTTGTTCCATTTTCTTAATGAAAGGCAAAATGCATTGTAACGGTGTCATAATTTTGATTAACTGGTACTTTATCTTTACCACGAAGCTAAAATCAACTTTCAATTTCATTTAGGGACGGGAATTAATTTGAAACAATAGACACATTAAGACAATTCAACTAATGGAATAATGTAAAACTTGTGAGAAAAATATTGCAAATTTTCGTTTATTCGCCAATTGTAACTAGACTACCAAACACACACTTTGAATTACCGACGGAAAAAGCGGTAAATATTTGACAATTAATCTGACATATGGTCAACGTCTTGTTTTTTATTTAAGTAGATCCAAAACCTTCCATTTTACGTAGCATGTTCCTATTTAAAAGATAGTTTATGGACAAAAATAAAATTTAACGTATTTGATTATTTTAAATTCAATTTTATAACAAAATTTTAAATTATTCAAGTTGGCTGTAATTAAGTCAAAACACATTTTAAGGCGTTTAACAAACATTCATACTCACATGCATGTGTGCATCCATAGGTACAAAAGGACAAATCAATAACATTTCCCAATTTCATTTTCGCCGTAGTCATTTCTTCATTCACTTGTGTGTAGTTATACAAACTTACCTAGTTAACTACTTAATTTTCTAATGGCTTAAGCCTTCGAGTGCGTTCATACTAATATATCTATTTACTCAATATTCTAACTACTTTCAGCCTCCGAATATACCTGCATTTATTTACTTATCTACCTACTTTTTTATTATAGTAGCTTCATACCAATATATTTACCTACATGTGCTTATCTGCTTGCCTAATAAAGTTTTGATCGGTTCATAGTTTTTTCATTTATCAGTACGAATTTTTCTACCTACCTACTGACATGCCAGTGCCGTAATGCCTTGGCATATACCTAAATTTTACTAACTTTACTTACTTACTAATATTTTAGTTACTTCATGGCTTTATATATATATCCATATACACTTACTTACCTACCTACTTATCTACTAATATCTTATTACTTCATGCCTTTGTAAAAACCAGTAAAAATTTCCATTTCATACACATATATATTCTTACTTATTTCCATATAATGCAAACTGATCGATAATCGATCTTACTTCTCAACGCTGAAGAGTTTCTTTCACTACCTTTTGATTTCATCATCAGAACCTGACTATCACTTGTAAAAGACTCGACAAACTTAAATGAGACCAAATTTGATAAACCCACCCTTTGCTATTTTGAATATTTGGACGCTATTTCCGGTTCCGTCGTCGGATACTGGCTATTGCTTCTAATCAAATAACCCGTTAAGATAAGTAAAACGTGCCTGAACTCACTAAATAAACACCTTATTCTTTGTCGTTACACTCTTTACAGAGTGGTCGGGGTCGCCATGTCGAAATTAGTGGCTTATTTCACAATACGACGCCACTCTTCGCGAACTCTCGCTCTCCTTGTACATTCGTGCAGTGGTTCGTTGAGTGTAGGTCTACTTTATTTGATCTGCCCACTTCGTTGGTAATCTGCCGTGTCTGATATGCACTACTAGGCCCTCTGTGGATTCGTATCCGCGCTGTGTTATATGGCCAAAGAAAATAAGAATACGAGCTTGTACTGTGCTTGATAGCCTTTTTTGATGCCCAGCTCTCGAAAAATGGACTTATTGGTTCAGAATTCCGTCCACGATATACCGAGCATTTTTCTCCAGCACCACTCTTTTTTTCTCCAGCACTAGCTTTTAAATAAAATATAATAAAATATAATATAAAAAAAACTCATTAATACAAGTCAAGTGAGCCAAATACGATTAATGTATTAATTGTTACTGATGTTGACCTTCCGGCTACCAAAAACCCTGTCAAGATAAGTTGATAGATCCCAAGATTGAAGAATCTAGTTCTAATTATTGAAAAATTCAATTACCACTCTTCATTATCAGATTTTGGTCACCGTCTGTGAAAAAACTCAAATCAAATGAGTTCAAACTTGGTCTCAAATTTCTCAAGTCGAACTCGGACTCTTATTCGTAGAGGATCAGAGTCTGTTAAAATATATCCGGAGCATATCATTAGGTTAGACCAAGTTTATATAAGACCTTCCTAAATCATTGTAGAAAGAAAGAATCACGAAAATTCGTCAACGTCTCTCCGAGTCACGGCTTTAAATACGGAAAAAAATATAATATAAGCGTCGAACTGAGAACGTTCTCTTTGTTAAATCAGTTTAAAAAATAGCACGCACTACGTTGAAACTCACTTAACAAATTATACAAGGAAAAAGATGCCATTAACTTTAAAAATTACACATTGCGGTGCACAGGTTTACTATGTAAAAAAGGAGGGTCTGATAAATTTTGTTTGGAATCAACCTTTGAGCTTGATTTGGTCCGGTCTAGAGTTTACTCAAATTATCTGACGCGTGCGCTTTTGACAGTTCAAAGTTCATAATCACCATGTATTATACATAAAAATTACTTTAACCTTTTGAATCAGTTGAGACATGCAAGTTCCTGGAAGGACACATAAAGGGTTAAAGAAGAATATAATCCTACTTCCACTTTAAATAATATTTTAATTTTCATCAATCTATGTAATTTGAGCCATTTTAGATTAACACGAGTACACATTATTAAACACATTCACATAAATTACAAAAAAGACGTCCCTTTTTGTCTATTTTGGAAGTTTTAAAGGTCTTTTAAAACTTGCATTTTCAAACGATATGACACACTTATATTAAGAAAAAAATGGAATGGCTAAATATTCTAAATAAATGATAAAATTTTACTACTGTAATTATTAAAATGATTTATCGTTTTGCCAAATGTTGACTTTACACAACGATTTTTTGAGAAAAACGACAACAGAGATTTAATGTTCTCTTCAGTCATTCAAAAATTCCATTTTTTTACGTAAGGATTTCTTAAATTTCTAATAAAGTTGTTTTCTTCCTAAAAAAATTAGTACAAAAGAAATAGCAGGTTTTTTGAAGTAAAGAAACATTCAGTTTTATATTTTCTTTGTGAATAACTTATTAACATCCGTTTATATAATTATATACGTTTATAGTTACAATGATTGCAATCTGAAATCTTTGGTAATTATAATTTACTCGTGGCGATTAACTACCCTTAATATATTCCATGATCGAACGGCCATATTTTATTTTTCTTCACCATTACACCTTCTGGAACATCAAGCCCCTATTGTTTAAAACGAAGTGGCATTCCGATTTATAAAGGTATTCAAATTATTTTTCTAAATCTTTTATTTCGAGAGGTCCGATTCATTAGAATTGCCTAAAATATTGCATCACGCAAATTCCTAGCCAGTGATTTTAATTAAAATATCCAAGCGAAGCTAGAGGCATGTAAATTCATTTTCAGCGCGTGATTGGCGTATATTTAAATTTTGAAAAATACCTTTTGTTACGTCCTTATTGTCGACTTTGAAAATATTTAATACTAGAATTTTGAAATGAAAAAGATACCAAACCTTCATTTATAGTTCGAGAAGATTACTTTTTATTGGTTTAATGCATAAACTTCATTAAACTCTATGCAAATTTTTCTTCGTCAAAACTGCAAAAAAGGGGAGAGATTGGAGAATTCATTTCAAACAATTACAAATACCTTAAATTTTAATATGAAAAAGTAATAAATTTTTCATTTCAGTAAATAAATAATTTCAAAAAGAAAAATATTTAATAAATAAAAATATACTTTCGTACATCGTATATTTTTAAGCGGCACTTTGTGGCCAACAGTCAAACTACGTTGAGGTGCGCTCGTGAATGACCGGTCTGGATGCCCTTTGTCTCGAATATCGAAAAAATTCGCGATTGATGTGATTGTTGTCACTGTTGATGTGATTATAACTGGATGAACCGTCCATAAAGCAGAGTAATATAAATTATCTAATTGAAATACACTATTTTATGACGTCTATTACTTTAAGTTTATGTAACGACCAGGGCAGATTAAATGCAAAATGTTAATCAGCAATAATTTGTATTCATAAAAATTAAAAACGACAGTTTAATATAATCCTTAAGTTATTTTTTCAGACGAAAAGACAGAGAGGCAGATAAAATTTATATTTTCCAAAAAAAAACTGATTAACAAAAAAATTATTAAAATATTATTAAATTATACGGATTAATGAAATAAGCCTTACACAAAATGCTCCATTCGGCTAAGCTCCGTTTTAGGCTTTTGTTGCCAAAATTTGGCACGGATGAAATCATTGAAAACGCGTACAAATTTATCAAATTAAATCTTTAAATAAAAAATATTTTAGCGTATGTCCTACGTGTGAAATGGAGGTAGTTTTTCGTGTACCTCATTTTATAAGATATCATTGAAAAAACCTTTCAAAAATATAAGATGGAGGGGCGTACGTCACAAGTTCTAAAATATAGCAGGCAATATGTTTACATTCGAAAAAATCAATACTTGTAAATAGTCTAATTGAAATATTATACTCCTTTAAATATTTCTAAGTGCCTAATTGTCTACGAAACAATCGTAGGATAAGTTCTATTTATATTTGATAGATTTTTGTTCATAATTCTGATTATTTTGAGAATACTTTTTTCAAGTATGTTAAGCCATCTCTGTTTTTAATTTTAAAAAAGCGTGTAGTAGGTTAATGCAAAGAATGTCATTCTAATTATGCAATTATTAATAAATTACAATTTTGAAATGAAAATTTTTAAATTAATTAATCGAAGAATTTTTTCAAAACGTATTAAGAAATCTTACAGTCGATTTCCTTGAAAATGAAAACCATAAAAATAAAAGTGTAAACAAAAATTCATCTGACAAAAAAACTAATTGGATGGAGCTTTTAAATACGCTAAGTTAGAGAGAATTCCTCTAAACGTCTTAGGGAATGTTCATTTCAATTATTTTATTGTATTTTATGGCTAAATGGGTGTAAGTAGTTACGGGCACCACTCACCATTAACTTTAACGAAGAAATTGATTCAGAAAATGCTTTTGCCGTGAATTCGCTTTCAAAAATATAATCCAAATTAAAAATAAATTTTATTTAACACTGTAAAGTGATCCGCGCTCTTTGTGCTTTGCTCGCTTTACTTTTTGTGTCACTCAAAGGTTCGCCCTAAAACATCAAAATTTACGTTTCCTTTTTTTAAAATAAGTTTTTAAATGAAATAATTCCGAATAATTGAAATTTTTGTATAATACGTTATCCTTTTATTTATTTTCTTTTATGTAAGATAAAAAAAAACACTGAAATTTCCTTTTTTAATGAAGTAAATTTTCTCTCTTTCTTTGAAAGGATACCACCTTATATTTTATTAATTTTCCAATGAGGTTGTATAATATATAATAACTGTTTTGATTATTATAATAAAAGTGTCCGTATTTTTTAAAAACAAATACGTAACAATAATTTAATCGTAAGTCTTTCTTATTTGTTAGGTAATCTAATTTTTTTCTAGAAATTCTAATTCAACTATTACGGATGTATTATAAATTAGTCGTGCATTCTCAAATTATTAATATCATCTATTTTAATTTTTTTTTGACATCTTCTATTGACTCAAATATTTTCTTTATTCTTGACATCTTACTAAATATTTTATTACACATAGCTATACCTCTGACGTTAATAATTCTATATTTAAAACCAGGGTGTATGGACGAAATTATTACCGTTGGATAGCTGATTAAATGTAGACAGGTCTATCTACTTTCTGATAGTATACTACGCAATGTGTTTGTTTGGGGGAGAAAGAAGGGCGTGGAGTCTTTTTTAAATAAATTAACGACGTATCTAATATTTAACTTTTAAGATATATTCTTCGTTCATATCAAAATTTTATGTTATTTTAATTACGCATTTTCAATCGTATTAAAAGTTTTAAAAAAGTTAAATTACCGCTTCGAAGCGATGAAAAAATTACGAATGGACCAATAGAAAAAAACGACTAAGTAAATTAACATGGTCCTCAGAGACATACAATATCGAATATTATTGACAATATCTACTATGAAAGCGAGCAAAGTAAATATTATTTGCATGTTTTGTGTACAACATGTTTAGCAGGTTTTAAGCAATTAATTGATACAGAGAACTTATTTATACTCGAACATCTTTATCTAATCCAACCAATCATCATAAGTTAAAACTATGCAATATAAAACGTGTTGAGAATAGAAAACTTTCAAAATGGTAATGAATCAATAAGGGTGATAACAATAAGCGGTACGAACTACATAAAAATATAAAAGGGGTATTTTCGATGCTTACCGTTTCCAAGTTATTCCAAACTTTAATAGCGCTATGTATCCACAAACAAGTTTGATTTTCAAAAACACAGTACTATGGATCGTCCCGAGCTAAAATATTTCTTTAACATATTAGAGAGAAGATGTAAAATATGTGGAGTGCATTAAATACGTGTCTCTAATCAAATCTATATTAAATTGTAATAAGAGATCAGCTATCATTTCCAGGTAATATAACTGATTTTGTAGACAAACATAGACGACGGAATGTGTGAGACACACATCAAATAATGACAATATTTGAATACTAAATATTCAACTAGAATAATATAATTTCTAACCATTAGAAATTTAAAATAATCTCTCCTCTAATTGAATCTAGTCTTCAATCAACATGATTTTAGTAACTAATCAGTCAACACTATAAATAGAAAAAATAATCACAAAATGTTTCCAACTATTTTAACTCTTACATTGTCTACGAATTAAACTTTTGTTTTCTAATAATTGAACTCTATCTTAAATCAATATTGTGTTAAGCAATAATGAGAAATTCCGAAGAAGGTTTTCACAAATTTTGATTTTCAACCGTAATTTTATAGAAAACTTATTAGTAATCAGTCATTTTATGTCTAATTACTGCCTTTATTTCGTCTCACCAAATTACAGATTATATACCACTAAATTTCCTGGAAATTGAAAATTGTTAAGATATACCCCAGTAGCGAAATATGGAATGCACGCATTATGAGATTAACATACCTTTGGTATATTGAATTCTCTAGCTCCGAGCAATGTATGTCAGTGCTAGTTTCCTTAATATTAAATTAACATGTTTTTAAAAACTTTTTGTTCTAATCCGTTCCAGCAATACTATTCTCGAAAGTGTGGAGGATGCGCGTACTGAATTTTAGACATACTGGAAGAGGAGTTTGACAAATTCTTCTCTCAATAATCTGTAAAACAATTTACAGATTTTAATACATACTTCAATATTTCTAATTCCTATTCAAGAGAAGAAAGAGAAAGATACCTCAGTAAAGTTTCCCTTGAGATTCCATATTTTATTGCCATGGGCTTTATGGGCTGTTTTAGATTGGTGATCTCCTGTATTTCTTCCTTTATGGTTGAGACTTACTGCGTCTTCCTTTTATAATTTTTTACTATCCGAAAAGACAAAAGAATTATGAATTAGTGACATTTCCCGTAAAATTAGTTCAAAAATATATAGGTGTAAAAACGTGTATTTTCGTAATATGATATTTTAGAAAAATATAATCCAAATCAAACAAACTTTATTTAACATTGTAAAGTAAGCCGCGCCCTTTATGCTTTGACCGCTTTACCCTTTGTGTCACTCAAAGGTTCTCATCACACCTAGCCTTTAAATATTGTGACATATTCGAACAAATATAATCAAATCATATTGGAATAGATACAAAACAATAAACATATTCTGATATTGACACAAAGTATTTACAAGTAGGAAAATCACGATATTAATACCATGATTTTTTTTAACAATATGTCAAAATGCGACTACCACGACTCACAGGAAGGACATCAACACGCGGTGTGGATACGATAAATTTTAAAACGATACTTTTACAAGGTACCCTTCTTGAGAGACCTTCTCCTATATCATATTATTTTTATGTATCCTTCCAGTCGTTTTGTGTATGTCAATTATTTTCTAACAACATAGTATTTTTCTTAAAAGGCAAATAAGGGTGCTAGTAACCGTTAGATCCTTTTTATTTAATCAGTCGTCGATAACAAGCATGATAACTCTAATTAATTGACTATTCAACTTACCATTGATGAGGTCACAAGGGGTTATTCATAGCGTGATAAAATGTCTTCCTAAATATTATGGATTTATAGAATATTATCTTTTGTTCAATACGGGAGATGCTCGAATGCAATGCTCCAAAAGTTTTACAAATAGGCAATGATCGCTAACTACTCTATGATATTATAGTGAAAACATCTGCAAATATTGTTGATGTTGAGAATGCGGGACATTACTTGACTTCCATTGGAGAGGTTTAAATTGACTGAACGATTGAGATTTACTTTTTACATTTTAACAGAAAAATAATAAGAGAATTGTTAAAAAAATACAAAATACTCCAAAAAAGTTGATTAAGTATTTCCAAAGATATCAGATTAACATGCATATATACATGAACATATAATTGTGCAACGAAATAGGAACGATCCATTTTTCAATGGAGCTTAAACAGAATAAAACAAAAAAATTATGAGCTTAGTTAAATTTTCCCAACTAAAATCTTCCAACAGCAATATATATATATATATATATATATATATATATACATATATATATATATATACATATATATATATATATTTATATTTATATATATATATATACCATTTCACCGGTTGTCATATGTTATATTACATTATTCCAGGCGACATTGACCTTGTACTCTCATAAATTCCTCGTACGACAGAGATAACGTGCTATAATAAAGAGGAAATGAACCGTGATGCTCCCGACGCCATTTCGTAGAGCTTTCAAGCCCCGCATTAGGTCCGCTCCCGAATATTTTTGTTTACGGAAGTAAAATTCGTATGCTAATATAATGACAGGAAAATGTTTCTCATTAAAGAGGTATGCTTATTATTTCACCAGTATGTAGCTGAAATATTTGTTTACGAAGCTATTATGACTATACTTTCAAGTAAATAAGTATTTATTTCATATTTTTCTAAAATTGATTTCGGATTGTGTAAATTTTATTTTTAATTTTATTAACAAAATTACTAGAATTGTTACTCAATTAAATTCGAGGGCATATGTGTATTTTGGTAATTGTTTCGCATATAATGAAAATGTATTTTTACATGACAATGACAAAATTAAGAACAAATTAAATACAAAATAACGATATAATTTACGGTTCTAAATTAAATTAACGACGTATCATCATCCATAAAGCTATGTTTTTCAAACAAGGTTAATGAAAATTGGTTCAAATCAAATAGTAATTTTATTTAAAACATGTAATGTGTAAAATTAAATTAAAATGAGATAAAAGAAAAACGGCGTCAAAAATCAGAATATCATTTTAAATAGATAAGTTTTCTCGCACAAATTACTTGTGGTGCGACTAATACAAGATGGGCAATTTTAATTAAATTTTGAAATGGTAAGAATCAACGCCTTCGTAAAGCAGAAAAAAGAATTTCTAAATCAAACATTATACCATTCTTTAATATTTTGACCATTTATAGGTTGTTTTGAAATCAATGCCTAATATAATGAAGAAAATAATACCTGATATATTTTCGAACATTTTCACATGGACCGTTACTAGAAGATACATTTTTAAAATGCTATAATTAACAAATCAAAGTAAAGTGAAACAAATGACTGTTGGTACCATAAGATTTGCCAAATAATTTTTAAATATCGGTAATTTTAAAAATAGTACAAATGAGTACACTTCGACTTTTTAAATTGTAAAAATATTAATTTTTTTTGAAGTATCTAAAACTTTCTGATGGCACGTCACGATATACTAGTCGGCCAGCTTCACGTCCCGTCAGCTTTTTTCAACTTAATTCGGCCAGCTTCACGTCTTACCGGCTAACAGTATGATTAAATTAAAAATATATTTTTAATGTATTGTTAAGAAATATTTATGGGACAAATTATTTTACAAAAATAAGGTAACGAAATTAAATTACTATTTTATTATTAAAAACTATATGAATATTTGTTTCTTCGTTTTCAAATCTTTTAAATAAAAATATGTGGGATTGTAAAAAAATTTAGATATATCATATCTGCTAGGTGTTCCATAACAGCTCATAATTATTTTATATTGCGAAATTTTGAGAGATGATATGTCGCCTATTATATTGATGAATTTTGGCTTGTCGAGTTCAATGAAGCAAATTGAGTTTTTAACATAACTCTCGATTGGCCACGCCTCAATCTGTTTCAGTAAATAAAACATCCATGAAATTGGTTTAAAAATATTTTTCAAATACGAAAAATTTACTTCTCGGTACCTAAAAGCTATTAGACATTAATCAATATTTTTTACAATGGTCAGAAAATTGTATTGGAAATTTTGAACTTCAAAAAGTGTCTGCTTGATGAATTCACGGATGCTCAGTGATGAGAATATGGGTCAACGTGTTTGCGTTAAGAATAATCTTGAATTTTTTAAAAAGGTTTACTTAAATGATCTGGAAACCGATCTATTTAATTTGTATAAAAAAATATAAGTAACTGATCCGCTGCAAGCCAAGTGATCATTTTTTTGTGTTGGGATTTTATGGATTGTTTATCTGAAAGTTCATCAACTACCTATTCATATTATGTTAATGTAACAAAGAACTTTGTAAAATTATAAAAGAAAAACTACATTTAAAGTTAGGATTTAGGATAAAATGTCATTAAAAGAACATAATAAAGCACTGATCCAAAATTTCCATGTCCACAATAAAAAATGCTTATCGAAATGATCGAAATCTGCCATATTCTCATAACTCGGCGTCTAGTGATTTTCATTTATTTCATATATAAAACGTATATTTTTCAAGAATATAATTTCATGATAACAACGAGATCATGGCTACCATAAAATAGTTTTCGGAATTTAAAAAAATTTCTACATTTTTATTTTAAAGGGACTTTAAACCTACAAAACCAAACTCTAAATTAATTGAGTTTAAAAAGATATTAAGTAAAAATATATGTTTTATTTAAGGATTTTTTTCGTTTTCTTTTGAAAGTAATATTTTACAAAAATGTCATGAAAATTGTGATTATGCTTGTGCAATATACATGTAAATATTTTTAAAATGATACGAAGTTGTTAGTTAAAAGAAGTTTTCATGTAAATCCGTACAGAAATTATTTAGAAATATTTGAAATTAATATCTATAAAGAACATGGTAAATATGTTAGCGTTATGTAACCACATGAAAATTTATTTTAATTTTCGATGCATTTTAAAATATGTACTTTAATTTCTACATGACTTTTCTGAAATAATACAAAATAAAATTATGACTGATTTGTCAAAATTGTTCAGTTGTACCTTTTTCCAACGTAATACAAGATTATCCTATGACCGATTTATCAAGTTTTTCAATTGTACCTTTAAAATATGAGTTTTCGTGTTTATTATGATGTAATGATTTATCAACTGAAAGGTGAAGCATAGTAATAATTTATGGTTAAATTTTCTGGATCAATATAGACTAATACTTTATGAATCAGGTTATATGTAGATATAATCAATCTTTTGAAAGTAATATTGTGTAGCTCGCTAAATATATCAGAATTTAAGATAGTTGTATGGGAGAAAGGTCAAACAATTATTGTAAAGTTTGTTTTCAAAATATTATTTTTGACATTTTGTAAAAACATTATTTTTGCGTTTTTTAAATAAAGTGAATTGTGGTAAAATACCTACATTTTTCTGGAATGTTAATGTTAAAACTTTTGGGAGCAATGTTTACGAGATTTCAAACTCTCTTGCAGCGCGCCTCTCACATCCACCCGCCTCCTCTAATTGTTTAAGCAAATATGTCAAAAACTAATAATAGGAATGTATTAAGATCCGGCAAGGACTTCAGTGAAAAATTATTTAGTCAGCTTAATTAATAAATAAAAGATACCGACATTCAAGATATTTAGTTCTTACACCCATGAAAGATATGCTAAGCAATATTTTTATGTAGTCAAAAATAATACCAATATACATGAACAGTTTAATAGAAATACTATGTAACCTTAAATGTTTAAACTTTCATATATACCTGAGTGTGTACAGGACCAACGTAATGGAAATTCCACTCCGGCTGAACTCGTAGATGTTATTTTGGTCTCTCTTCATAAAAAAGTCACTAAAGATAACTTTGTACATTTTTTTCATCATCTCTATCAAAATATGCGCAATATACTTGTGTGTATTATTTGTGTATGTATATTTTCCTTTATATATATATATATATATATATATATATATATATATATATATATAATTTTCGCTATTTTCACCCACGTGTCTGTCCGTCTGTCGGGGACAGAGAAGCAATTAATTTAGCTAGTAATATATCTTATTAACCCACATGTTTCGCACTAGGTAGACCTATTGAAAATAATCATACGAGAATTAAAAAAAATAAAGAACTCAATATTTTTTTATTTAAGTTAAATGTTAATTAAATTTAATTAAATTAATTTTAAATATATTTTAAATTTTAATTAAATTTAAATATCTCCTAGAATATTGTATGATATATATATATATATATACATATATATATATATATATATATATATATATATATATAATAACGAGCGTGTTATGATGAATACAAAAATAGTTTTTTATAGTTTAAAATTGCATATTTAAAAAGGTGTTTCAAAAACATGCGAAAGTATAGAATTCCCCCTTTATTTCCAGAACTACTGAACCGAGCGATATAGCGATGTTTCTCTATGCCATAATTGTTTAATATGTTTTTATGCCTGTGACAGATACAGTACTCAATAAAATTACATTGTGAAAAATTAATATTTGTAAATAATGCTATAAGCAATTATGTATACTAAAATGTTTATAGGTAAGGGCCTAAATGTTTATAGAACCCTTGTAGTGCGAGTTCTACTCGTACTTGACTCTTTTGACTCGGTTCTTTACTTCCTATTAGTATAAGATAAAAAAATAAAACTGTAAATTATTTTTTTTTAAATGTCAATATAACATCATTTTATATTGACTGTTTTTCAAACAAATTGATCGACGCGTTTTTTAAATAAAATGAAAAGTGTGGAGAAATTACATTGTAACCACGTTTGTATAAATTTTGAGAGCGATTTTTACTAAAACTAAATGGTAAATCATTTTTTAATTTTAAAATAAGTTATATATTTATAGTTTAAATAATATATAAAAAAATCAGTGAATTTCATCGACAGTGCGTTTTGCAGGACAAACACCTTAAATCTATAACTTTTATATATTTTAGCTTGTTAGTTAGAAAATTTAATTGGGTCAAAATAAACATATTTATTGCAATAAATTTTTAAAAAAGATATAAATTTAGTTAATGTTTTTTCAAGTAGCTCACTACATATGTGAGCATGTTGTTTTAGGAAGTTTCTCAACTAGCACACAATTTAACACCTAATGATTTGATTAAGGTGTTTTACTTAAACCGTGTTGATTATATTTATATGAAGGTAACTAATGAGGAAATTTCTATAAAACACAACAGTATGAGAATAATTAATGAGAAACTGTTTCGAAACTTTATCAAGATATACATGACAAGATCTTGTTCCGGTTTCTATTTAAGGTTCAGGGCTAATTAGTGACTCATGTGAATATAAGGGCTAATGTTTAATGTTCACTAACTTTCAAAATATTTACATGTCTACTAGCTTTCCATCTAAGTACTAGCTTTCCTTTTACTAACTTTACTCCGTCTCATTACAAAAAGAAAGTTACTGAATTAATGCATATAATTTTCACGATTCTTCGTAATTATACATAACATCACGGCTTTCTCCTTCCTTTTATTAGTAAAAGTACTGCCTACGCATTTCTATAATAAAAAATATGTATATTCAGTTTGGCAGTTCACTTTCTTAATTTAAAAATCCAGTATTTCTGTAATATAGTTAATATTACTGTTCAAAGATATATAAAACATGGAAAAATTATTTCACAATAGTTTCCTTTATGGAAGCGCTACGTTCGCATGATTTTCTGATGTTACAGAAATGATAAATTATCATTTAAACAATTTTGACTGTGAAAAGCCTGTTGAAAATTTTGACAGTTTTGATCTTTTCTGTCAAGATAAAGTCTGCTTAGTTATTTCGACATAAAGGGTTTGAATTTCGAATGGTTTTAATTTGGGATAGTTTTAATTTTAGCAATGCTAGCCCACTTACACAAAGTACAAAAATTAATATTTTTTTTAATGGGCAGTAAAATTATATAAAATTATGGGAAAAAATATTTCAGTAAACATGATATTACCTACCGATGGGGAGGAATATTTTCATCAAGGTGATATTGCCAGTAGCGTCATCTGTATGGAAAATTACTCCTTTTGGACATTATTCCTTCCGTAATTTTCTTGTAAAATTTTTAAATAGGAAGAATTTTATAATAATTTGCATATTACAAGATATGTGGACGTAAAATATTTTGAGTTTTTGAGTCGTGAAGTCAGAACAAACAATTTTATTTCGGCATTTATTATATTGCTTTGTACATTTATACTTTCACGTAACCTATTTACAAGTTAGAGTAGGCAGCGATAATAAAACGCTTTACTTCTTTATCCCGCTTATATAAATTTCGCTTCATTAATTTCCTTGCATTTTTTAATAAACTATCTTCCATCTTTATGTTTGACAAAAAATATAACAGTTTTTATTTATTTGGATTTATTCAATATGGTGTTAGGTGATAGTTTTCCTGTTGATTGTTTTTACAAAGCGTTGTAGTTTATTTGTTCATAATGTAAGCTAAAGTGCAGAACTTATTTTAAGAGTTTCATTCTACATATTATATTATTAAAAAAATGTTTCTATTTTGATTCAGTTAATATGCTTAAGAAATCTATTTTGCGAACTCTATTGAAAAAATTGTAAATAAAATTTTAATCATTACATCAGTTACATGAATAGAATGCTTCTGCAAATTTGTATAGGTTTAACAAAGTAGTTACTTTTGGACGCCTACACCTCATGGAAAGGAAGTCTTTGGAATTTTCTCAGCACGTAGTTTAAAGAGAATTTGTTATTCAGTTCGTGATTGTTATATTTTCAAAGCAAAACTTCCCGATGTGTTTAAATGAAATTCCCACGCGCTGTTTTGTAGACGGCACAAATTAGATTTTCATTTAATTTTAATTAAATAATTACTTTATGTTAATGAGTAACAATTTTGAAGCTTTTCAAGTTTCATCTAATTTTAACTTTTATATCAGTTTTAGGTTATTCACCTAATTCATTGTTCATATTCGAAATATATGCTTTTTGAATAAAGGTAAAAAGTTGCTTATATATTTCATAACGAATTTCGGATGACGACTGGAGTATATTATTTCTAATATATTATATAAGTTTATTATACTTATTTTAGAGTAAGGGAATCGAAGTTTCATATTATTTAGTTATATCGATGCCGCTAAAGGCGTCGTTTTGTATTTTATGGTCTCATTAATTTACATCCTGAAACATATAAAGATCTAATATCTGTTATATATTTCCATTTATCAAAATAAAGGTCAACATTGAAACTCAATAGTGTGGTGAATTGTAAAAGGTATGACTTTTATATAATAAAACTTAAAAATGAACCAATGGCCATCAAGAAAAGAAAAATACATAATGACAACATGAATCCGACTTTCTTTGATGCTTAAGCCGAGACGTAAATGACATCAAGGACATAAAATAGAGGGTAAAGCAAGAGTATTTGACAGAGATAGAAGATAAAATTTGACAGGTTTTATGAATATTAAGTAAATATATCTATTGAAGAAGAATGCTAGGTCATGGAGTTAAATTTATTCCCTAAGAAGTAACGTAAAATATAAACGAATACTCTTAAAATTAAGTATTGCTTTTGGAAATATTAAATAAATCTGGCTTCTTGAAATGTTGATTTAGATAATGAGCAAGTACAAACATGATTCTGAAATCTTTGAAGGGATATGCATTGCCATCAAGTATGGATAGTTGTGCCTTTAGTTGCATGACAAATCAGAAATGTGTTAATTTTCTCGGAAAATACAGAGTGTATACGGCTTCAAAAACGTTTCAGTTTGTTTGTAAATAGTACATTAACATTATTGGCAAGTTGTTGTTGGCAAGTTGGCACATATCTTCATAGTGGAATAAAATTATATAACAAAAGTCTTCATTTTATAAGGATTACAATTATGAACATTATTTTGACATCTATCATTTGAATATATGCATTAAGTATAGTGTTATTAATACACTCGCCCATGTGTATTAAAATCTGATTAAAAATTTATATTAAATTATTATTAATTCATGTGTTACAATAGAAATGACATGTTTCAGTTAAAAAACATCAATCCACCCTAATTCTCCGTTATTTAGTTTTATTTTACAGTTACACGTGAGCTTAGGAATTTTAATTACACTATACTTATAAGTAAATTACACGTTAAACTAATACATTTACGAGTTTGGTTATAAACCTTTTCATTCACATTAATTTGAATACAATTTTATTGTTACGTTTAATACAGTCAAGTGAAAATAACGACAATAGGGATAAAAATACTTTTGAAATAAATTGAATCTGACCAATTAAAGATCTGATCAATACCGAGGTGAAAAAAATCATTGAAAAATATTTACAGAGAATTTCACATTACAAAATATTTCTTCTACGAGGGTGAACTGAACGCGATCCTTAGAAGCCGATTGTTTATGACAACGAGAAAAAAAATCGCAACAAATTATAATAAGGTTCCAGTTCCATAAAATAATGAAAAAAGGGTGATAAGTTTTTTGCTTTTTTACACCATTATGCATACATCCATCACTCCCTATCTCTCTGTCCCTACTCTGTCTTTTATCACTCTCCTTCCACCCTAATATAATTTATTTATGTTCCCCTGCCCCCACTCTCTCCATATCACTTGTTCGCAGTCACATCAATCGTTCTCTTCCCCATTCTTCCTCCTACCATCTACCCTCTCCCCTTTCCTTCGGCCACCCTCTCTATCCATCTCCCTCCCTTCCTGTCACTTCATTCAACTCATTCTTATGCTAGAGTTCACTTTATACCGAATACAGCAGAGGAAGGGTTATGAATTTCACAGGCTATGGATGTATGTATTTCATGCTTTTTAATATTTTTTTCCGTAGTCGGGTTTTAGTTGTTCCTTTTGTTCATTACGATGTTCTTCTCAATACATGAATTTATCCTGTGGTGGCAAAACATGTTTTTCGCTTGTATAATATAAATGAACACTCATAACTACTTACAATACATACTTTGTATAAGTCAGTATGTACATAAATTTGCATTGCGAATGTACAAAACCGAATTCAAATCATGACGTGAATATTTATCTGTCAATTAATATTTTGAAGTATATTTTTACTTCACGTTGATATTTATACTCATTATGAATAAAATACATGATATACGCATAAGAGAAAAAAATTATTTCCTCTCTACTGCGCTAAGTGTTAATGGGTGGTTTATTGTCTTCACAAGTGTGGGATATACAATCATTTAATATTTTTTTCAAATGATTTTGTGTTGCATAGTCACTATAATGCAATCATTATGTATTTGAAACGTAATGTAGAAAAATTGGTGGAAAATTCTAGTATTAGAAAGTTTCGTTTACGTTACGTTTACCTGCGAGACTATAATTTATCTCTTGTAAACATTATTGAGCTCTTCCGTTGTTAAAATAGTTATATTTACATTTACAGCGAATACGAAGGCCAGATGTATCAATTTTATTTTATAGCAAGAACTTGGAAATTCTAGAGCTTACACCCAATTAACCTAATCTTACGGAGCGCGCTAAATTTATATGTTTGAAAGGAAAATCACAATGATTATGTCATAAACTTCATATACCTCATAGAGCGTATATTCGTACCAAAGTGACACAAGTGAACAAGGATATTGCTTCGAAATGTAATCAACTTCCAATTAGTTAACATACTAATAATGATGTTAATTACTATTGAAGATGAATTAGAGACCCGCGTTAATACGGTTCCCAAATTCCAATTTTACTTGTGAATTATTTAATGTTCTGTTAGATCCATTGAAAACTTATAGTATGCAAATATAGTACCCATGTTATAGTATGCAAGCACTTTCGAATTGCAATAAGTTTACTGAAATTCTCTTATTTAAATTTATATTAATTTTCATCTATAAAACTCTCATGAAATAATATAAAGTATTATATAACTAATTTAAATATTGCGGAAGAAATTTCATGTATTTTTCCGTGATTATTATATATTTGCCAGGTTAAAAATCGTGACGAACTAGTAGGAAATAATTCGCATCGTGAGCCCTTTTCATTGCCGTTAATTATCTGTTTCATTAAGACTTTTTTCGTGGTAATAATGAATACATCTACGCATTAATTTTGTAAAAATTCATTATAATTTAATTTCTCACAACTAAATTAAACTCTGTGATGTAGTATTATTTCTACCTTTTTAAATTCTTTACCACGACTTAGGTTTCGTTGTGTGACAACATCTTCTGGTGGACAATTAGCAAAAATTTAGATGCTAGAATAGCAGCTACGAGTGGAGGACGTTGTGTATATATATATATATATATATATATATATATATATATATATATATCTATCTATACATATATACATATATATATATATATATATATATATATATATATATATATATATATATATATATTGTACACACCTGTGTTAAGTTGCAATTATTCAATATGAAACAAAACCATTAGTAATTAAGAGATAAGTTTCTGAGTGGTTTTAGTCGTTTAAAAAAAACATAACAATATTAAAATTTACCACGATAGATTGTACTACCTTTAATCATCATTACAGAAAATCGTATATACAAATTTTATTAAGCTTTGATGTTACGTATTGTTTTGTATCACGGCGCTTATAAATATTCACCAAGTCGATCGAGCCTTTTCACATCTCTAATGTGTTCATAATAAAACTGTTACTGGCCTGGTTATTCAAAGTCCAATATTATTCACAATTAAATGAAACTACGTGATGTAGTATTATTTCTACTTTCTTTAATTTCTTTACCACGACCTAGGTTTCGTTGTATTACAACATCTTTAAGTGGGCTAGTAGCAAAGATACTTTGCTAATATCCCACCTGAAGATGTTGTAATACAACATATTGAATGTTCCTCGTAATCGACTGTTTAGAAATAGAAATTACTAATTATGACAATTCGTACCAAATCCAAATTTAATATTAATCAGTTGATCCAACCGCGTTCATTCAAGAATTTAATATTTAACCCACGGCAGTAAAGTGACGTAAAGACTAAAATAAAATAAAAAAGCATTTGCTTTTATTTAGCAAACACATCCACGGTCGCGTTGTTTAATTTATAAAAAACTCGCTGTCATTCACTTGCACGTGCCAATTAGTAAAAGCTAATGATGAAAATCGAGACATCTCGAATAATTTTCACAATCGACAGATTCAATTACTATTATTGATTCCCTATAACTTCAAATGCTTAATGAACTCTCGTAGTGTGAGTGCTGCTCGCACCTGATTTCTTTGTTATAATGAGATGGTAGAACTCAAAATGTATATAGTTAATATACATGGATAATTTTAATATAAATAGAAAAAGGTAATACTTGTTACTTAATATGGTTAGAAATATTTTCATTCATCTTTTTCCTGTCATTATTAATGAGTTTTAGTTATTTGTTACATGTGAATATTTTCTTTTATTTTACAACAGCTACATTGTTGCTTTTGGGTGAATTCTTTCAATAATATAAATTTACTCTATTTCTTTTTCTGTTTACTAAAATGACACATTGCTCACATAAAATGCAGTATTGTAGGGAGGAAAAACTGAAACCAATACACTTAAGTAAACGAATTGAAGTTCCGTATCGGATGAATCTACTACTCGCGAGTGGGAAGTGTTAATACAATCGGGAAACATAATAAATAAAAATTAACTTACACGCACCATTTTATAACCTTTCAATTCATTCATATTGAATTACCTAGTTCCATTTAAATGGCAACAAATGAATGAAAATATTTATTGCGACGTGCTCGTTAGATAAATCTAGTTAGATACGTATGATAGAAATAAAATATTCAGCAACTTTGGCATTATTAAGGGCATGAATTACGATTATTTATATATAATAAAACTGATTTCATTATTGTCTTAAAATACTTACTTAAAAGGAGTTTCATCACACATAAAATTATATGAAATATCAGGAGTTTTTCATCTGTTGTCATCCCTCGTATTTGTATATACCCTCGTATTGTATTATTAAAAAACGGATTTAATTTATATTGAATTTTGTCAGGTGTTGCAAGAATTTTTATATTTATTGTTTTATCTTCTACCATATTCTTTCCTTTTGTATACCAAAGGTATGCAAGGCTACCATCAAAACCATTAATCATGATCTATCTTTAATCAGTTAACAAGATTATAAAATGGTATTTTTCTTTTATCTAATTATATTACCAAACTGACAAAATTATCTTACACGTCAATCCTACTTACGACATTAAATCAGAGTTTTTACTGGGGACTTTAAATAAAAGATCTACACGTCTTCTTTTCTATTCGAAATTTCTTTTGCAGACACCATTTCCTTAATACATTATGTCATGAAAAAGAAAGAACTATGTCTGATAAATATGTATACATATAAATATGTATATATATATATATATATATATATATATATATATATATATATATATATATATATGTATATATATATTTATATATATATAAATTAAATTTTGATATTTTTTTAAAAGTTTTTGCATGGTATTTATTTAGAAATCGACATTTTGGGAAATCCAAATGATATTTTATTCTTCCAATTCTTCACTTGTAATAAGATATTGATGAATGAAAGCAACTAAATTTTCCATTTAGTCAAATTTACTTGTCCGCGTCTATTTCCAGATTAAAGAGATTTCTAAATATTTTTATTATTATTTAAAATGCATTTCGAAACGAGGAGCTGAAATTCAATAGCGTGGCGGAAATATCAAGTGGGGAATCGTATAAAAAAGTTATTAACATTATAAAATACTTTGTCAAAAAATAAAAGGTTAATAAGTAAATTTTATTTAGTAAACTTTTTTTTTAAATTTATCAAGTAAAAGTTTATTAACTAAAAATAAAAGTTATTAATGTATAAAAGTTTATTATTTTTTGTCATATTTTAAAATAATTTCATGACTTTTTATATAGACATACCTAGTTTATTACTTATGACCAAAAATGTACGAAAAAACCATTACACCCTTACCCGCCTCTTCTTCAAAGGTTGTAAGCTGAAAAAATAATATTAGGTCGAGAGAAGAGAAATAATAAAACGAACAAGTAACGCCACACCGAAAGGACATTTACAAGTTCGCACCAGATAAAACGACGTATACATGTTTGAAACTATCAAAATTAACGGTACTAGAGAACAAGCTCTTCTTTCAATATTTTTTAAATTTTGTATTCCACAAGGACATTTTGTGTTCCCTTACAAGTTTTTTACGCGTATATCTATTTTAAGCTGAAAATATAAAACACCATTTCGCCGTCTCGTAGAGCAAGGGGAAGGGGAAGGGGAAGGGGAAGGGGAAGGGGAAGGGGAAGGGGAAGGGGAAGGGGAAGGGGAAGGGGAAGGGGAAGGGGAAGGGGAAGGGGAAGGGGAAGGGGAAGGGGAAGGGGAAGGGGAAGGGGAAGGGGAAGGGGAAGGGGAAGGGGAAGGGGAAGGGGAAGGGGAAGGGGAAGGGGAAGGGGAAGGGGAAGGGGAAGGGGAAGGGGAAGGGGAAGGGGAAGGGGAAGGGGAAGGGGAAGGGGAAGGGGAAGGGGAAGGGGAAGGGGAAGGGGAAGGGGAAGGGGAAGGGGAAGGGGAAGGGGAAGGGGAAGGGGAAGGGGAAGGGGAAGGGGAAGGGGAAGGGGAAGGGGAAGGGGAAGGGGAAGGGGAAGGGGAAGGGGAAGGGGAAGGGGAAGGGGAAGGGGAAGGGGAAGGGGAAGGGGAAGGGGAAGGGGAAGGGGAAGGGGAAGGGGAAGGGGAAGGGGAAGGGGAAGGGGAAGGGGAAGGGGAAGGGGAAGGGGAAGGGGAAGGGGAAGGGGAAGGGGAAGGGGAAGGGGAAGGGGAAGGGGAAGGGGAAGGGGAAGGGGAAGGGGAAGGGGAAGGGGAAGGGGAAGGGGAAGGGGAAATTGTCAAACCTGTAATTGTCATGTTATTGTAGTAACATTAGGGTGATTCAATAGAATTAATGCCACAAAAGTTTAAAATAAAAAATATTGTATCACACACATGGCTATAATATAATTTTCTGACTAAAAATACAATTTGAAAAAATGTGAAAAGTAAGTATCACAGTTGAAATGGTCGTTATTCCACAAAAATAATTTGTTTTTGTTTCCTGTAACGTAGGTACAATTTTTAAAGTTTAATTAGATAAATAATATATTGTGATTTAATTTAAAACGTTTACACATGTGCATTCCCAAATTATTTTGACGCAATCACCTTGCTACACCTTTCACATGTACAGGCGATACGTCCGCGCTTCCATACTGGTATTATCGCGTTAGCTCGCTGTTTTAATTGTTTATTAGGGAGCAACGTAATAATTCGATGGCATAGTAATTATTTTGCTTTATATAATTGCCCGGATTGTCCTTATAATGTCAATATATTTAATAAATTCGTGATATAAACACGACATTCAAGTTATTTTTTATTTACCGACTTGTATTAGAACAAAACAAATTTTTATATCGGGGACCATTTATAAAAACAAATGACTTTTCCTGATTACATATGTCAAAAGAAAGAAAATATAATTCTTATAATCACTTACATTTTCGTTCGTCTGTTTTCTCAAAAACCGCTAAATATAGCCACTTTAAATTTAAAAAAGTGGTAAACCCCACAAATCAATATTTAGAATTTAAAAATATCCCTATGCAAATATTATAGGAGCCGTTAAACTATTCGAAGAAATGTCGTGCTTTATTGTATTGTTCGTGATATTAATTAGAAGAGGGTTTCATGCAGAATCAAAAATTATTTCCTATAGAATATATGAGAGATAGTATTTAAGATATTGCTAAAAATATCTAGAAATTTTTCCTCAGGATCCGTTTGTCATAGAGAGTGGAAATTTGGTAGTGATAAATCATAATAATCCAAATGCATCTCAATATATAAATTTCAAAAATATATGTATATAACATTTGGAGAGGACCAGGAAATTTATGAAAAAAAACGATATCGCCAGAAATTTACATAGAGTTTGTCGGAAAACTAAGACGATGAATTAAGTTTTATGGTTCTTGAAATACTCCTGGTAATTTTATGGCAATGAAAATTAAATTAGACAAAATATTTGCAAGGTTAGAAATATGGTTAACATGTATTTATATATATATTTATATATATATATATATATATATATATATATATATATATATATATATATATATATATATATATGAATGATTAGTGACAATAATTACTTAGTCAAACAAATAATTTCAAATCCTAATATAGTGGTATACAGTTAATCAAACCACTTTCATTCAGTGCTATGTTTCCTCTAATGCAGTAAAGTGGCATCTAAAAGCCACTATACTAAAATAAAATAGCATTTGTTTTTGTCTCAGATACTCGTCAAGTGTCCACAATATTTACAAATCAAAACGTTCACGGTAATATTTTTATTCACGATGAACGTTACCAATTATTAATTAATAATGCTCGTTATAGATTTATCAAAATTATTTTTAACTATCGATAGATTCTATTGGTATTATTCCTAATCGCTCATCGCAAATGTGAACGAAAATCTCATAGCATAAGTGCTGCTCGTACTTGACACATTTATTTCTACCAAGTGGCAGAATTCAAGACGTCTTTTATTAACGTGTATCGATATTTTTTTGTTAAACATGAATAGTTAGAAATGATTGGAAGTTGTATTATTAATATATTTCTGCTAGGTTTATTTTTGTTTTCTCATCACACGTAAATATTTTATTTTGTTTTACATATTTATCAAACATTGTTGCTTGTGGGTTCTGAAGTATTCTTTAAATACATATTTTATTTTTTTATTTTCTAAAATAAATCAATGCTCTACAATTTTCATATTATAGAAGGGTAACACGGAATATAATCCGAATCCGAATCAAGCGAACAAATTTAGGTTTTTGACTGGATTAATCTACTTCCTGCGAATGGGTGGTTATGAATTCTATCCAATAATAAGGAAGTGAGCCTACAGTGTAAAGTTAAATAACTCTTCAATTTATTGATGTTTGAGTTACCTAACTTGCCTTAAATGGCGACAAATTAAGGACAATATTTAATGTTATGTGCGTGTTAGATACAGCAAATTAGACATTAATTACAGCAATAAAATATTTAGCAACATTGTCATTAATACAGACTTCAATTACGTTTGTTCATATACCAAAAAGATTTTTTCATTACAGTACAAAAATACATTTTGGAAATGAGTTTTAATAGACTCAAGGTCATATAAAATACTAGGAGCTTTCATAAGTCGGAAGTAATTATTACATACCTTGTATTTGTGTTTATGTCATTAAAATTTCGTGTATTTAACTTCATCCTCTAATTTTCTACTTCCTTCATATGCAAGTCGTAAAATAAATTAATATGCTTCATTAATTATTTCAGTATTATGAGGAAAATTTCCTTTACGAGTTGTTTCTCGGATGTCCTGTTTAAATATTTACCCTAAAATCTTAATCTTGTTTTTAATTTAAAGAAGGGGACACAACATTTCATATTTTATTATTTAATTATTTTATTTTAATACAATACCTTAAAACAAAGCAAATTAAATGTCATTGTTAATGTTGGTGTCTCATTCATTACAAGAAATTGAGTTACAAGAACAAAAACAGAGACAGCAGGAATATTAGTTGCAGTAATGTGTTCTTCATATCGCGACGAATACTTAACATCGGCTTATTTGCAATGAAATCAAGTGTAGTATTTAGATTCGAAGCGATTAATATGATTTGCTTCGTGAATTTCATTTTATTTTATGATTAGTTTAAATTATTAGAACTTAAATACTAGGAAGGTTATAAAAACCTTTTCAACGTTTACGTGCACTTTTACATTTTTTAATGGAATTTGTGTCAATTTAAAACTTACTTTGACCGCAGATTAATTTTTTACGTGTTTGTATTATGAAATAAGTATTTATATATTTAATAACATAATTGAAACGAATTCCTTACAATAAAATTGTGTGTAATTGTTGGATATAAGTATAAAGAATATGAGATATAGAAGTCTGCTCCAATATATCTCATTTAAGTATTTACATCGAAAAGTAATATAAAAATGTAGTCAAGAATTCATATTTTGCTGGTAAGGCAAATAAACATAAATCACCGGATCTTTCATAGGTCACTACTGAGATTTACACTAAATTTCATAGGTCACTACTGAGATTTGTTCATAACAGGCTTCTTATTATGGCACGTCCTGTGAGACCATGGCGGTAGGTTAATCTTCACGTGAAATGCTATTAATATTATTTTTAAATTAATGGTTACCAAAATTATTTCTCAAGATTATATTTCAAGAATGTCGTTTAATTGATAATATAAATCTTTGGTAAAGGTGAATTTGCAAACTGAATATTTTTTGAAATATTTTCAGTCAAATGTTTATTATTCGACAGAAACAAAGTTATCTTTTATCGTATGTATGTTGGTCAAAAACTATTATTTTCTGTGGTAATACTTGGGATACAGAATAAAATCAATATCATTTTACATTCCTATCAAATATTCACTGAGGGATTTGAAATTAAATAACTAGCTCTCACGCAATAAGATTCGAGTGCTCAAGTTTAACAATTTGTGAATAGAAATTGTCGCGACTGTCAGAAAGATTTAGCTTAAAGTTTAAGCTATTTTGGAACATTTTTGAGGGTATTTTACAGGAAGTTAAAAGTTAACTTTATTTAAGACAGCAACCGAGTGGTACAGTTAAGGATACATAAAGATTCAAATATTATTACTAAAAAAAATCCGATACAACATTTAGACTACGGTAAGACCGAAGAGTAAAGGTTATAACTTTATCAGTCATTTTGTGTATGGATGTCTGTGGGTAAATGTTTCATCCTGAGTTATTGTTAAATTGGGCTTAATGGTACTTATTTTGTGGACGATTTAAAAATACTATTGGTCTCTTGTTGATCGTCATACTGCCCCGTATGATTTAAAAATTTCATTTAGAACATGCCAAAATTAGTTTTAAACTAAATTTTTGAATGAGTTTATAATACGTTTATTATATGGAAGTATGTATGTGTTGTACCGTACGTTTCCTTGAAACTCCTTCCCTATTGAACCGATTTTTACCAATACTCATTTTATGCATTTTAACAGCTTGCAACATATTAGTTGATTTATATTCGTAAATTTCATCATGAATATTAAAAGACAATAAAGAGAAAATGTTAATAAAAATTTAAATAAAAGTATCTATCCGACTTCATCCGAATGAACATAAATGGAAGAATTTTAAGACGATTACAAAAGGATGTACTTTTATAGCACGGGCAGAAAAGAATTAAAAATTTATGACAGGGCGCTAAATTTTTAACAAATTCTCCTTCGAAACTTTTTATTTTGACAGTCGTGTTTTTTCCTGTTAGGACATAACTTATGTATATTAATATATTTTCATGTTAGTTCACACAGTAAACCTTTATTAAGACCAATTTTTGTTACAGTCTGCATTTAATTTCTGTGATAACTCTTACAAGCATTTGTTTTAAAATTGTATGATATGACAAGTGTAAAAATCGATTGAGATAATTTCTAAAAGGTAATATATTAAGAAACGTATAGATTAATTTTCTAGCTTTTCTCCTAGGATCCCTTCAATTAACGGCTGGAAAAAATTTCATAGCGTAATCTCATGACGCCTTATTTTTAGCAGATGGCACAAGAAAATGGGGTTTTATATTTTAAGCCTGAAATATATAAACGTATGCCCTTTCATGAATTTTTTATTCATGAAAGGGATAAGTAGGTTTATCGGAATAGAGAATCTCCAATTAATAAAAAAGAGTTGGTTATATGATCTCATGAATGTATGTTCGTTTTAAATGCGTTTACAATATATGTCTTCATTTTACTTGAAACGAAATTAGGATACTTTAATATCATCTTTATTTCTTTTAGGTACCGTACCTACCGCGATGGTAGATATTAAAGAAAAATTCTTCAAAAGGAACAGTAAAATTTTTAATCAAAATTGTTCGGGTAATTTCACGAGGAAATATAAGATTGGTATTATAATTTTATCGTTCTCCAAATGATTGTGATAAAGAATAACGTTTAACATTAAATTCATGTATCAATAGTAGTAAAGTATAAAATAAAAAAAATACGAGGACTTAGAACTTTTGCTTACAATCACATTTTCGAATAAAAATAAATTTGCAAAATACCGCTACTGCCAAACATTTTTGGCTTCGGTGCCAAGTAAAATTTAATGCTCATCTGCTTATGTGTATGAGTGTGTGTGCATGTACGTAAGAGAGAAGTGAAGACTCGGCACCAAATTATTTGGTTTCAAACTTTTTAATGCAGCTATCATTCGTCGGTTACTTAAAGTCGGTTTATTTTTTTTTGTGAAAAATGTTTATCATCCTTTAGTAAAGGAAGCTAAAAGTTAAATGTCACTTCTATTTAATTTTTGTTATCGTTCTACAGGAATATCCTGATTAATTCTCTGCAATATCTTTTAACAAAAATACCAAAATTTAATTTACTTATTAAATACATGGATCAAACGTAACGTGATTGTTTCTCCGTCCGTTTATGACGTGATTTCTGCTTATGCAAAAATTGTTTGCCGGTAATAGAATCTATAACGAAAATTTTGAACAAATAACAAAATGAGAAGAAAACCAAATTGTGTATGGATTACGTCTTTATAGAAAATAACTTTTAAATATCGACAATAGGGGATATAACTACCTATTAATAAGCGCATTGATTTCTTTCGTTTATTGATTATAGTGTGATTACGATTAAAAATCAGCGTGGCCGTAAACGCTTTTGAAACTACTTTGATTGCAAGCGATAACTTCTGAAAATATTCATACAATTACAATGTAATGAACATTTTGTAAAAAAAAATGATTATCAAAATTTTTGCATATTTTTTGCCTGCAATAGAATAAAAATTAATGTGTTTTTGCTTACAATAGAATATAAATCAGTATGGGTGTATGAGTACTTGCAAATTCTTTTGATTGCAGGCGATAATTTTTATAAATTTTCTTAACAATTCAGTCATGGTATTTTGTAAAAAAAAGTTTTATCAAGACATTTTTCCGCAATTTTGCTTGCAATACAATATATAAATCAGTGTGACCATATAAGCATTTGCAAATTATTTACCTGCAGGCGACAATTTTTAGAAATATTTTTAACAATTCAGTCATGCTATTTTCTGAATCCTTCGAGTTGGGCGATAAGTTCTTGGAATCTTCTTAATCATCCGGTTATGATATATTGTGAAAAAAATTATTTTATCAAGATATTTTCCCTCAGCTTTGCTTGCAACAGAATATAAGACAGTGTGGCTATTTATGCCTTTTCAAATCCGTCGATTTCGGGCAATAAATTTTTGAAATCTTCTTGAAAATCTAGTCACGGTAAACATTTTTAAGAATCCAGTCATGGTATTTTGTGAAACGGAAATGTTTTATCAAGATATTTTCCCACAGTTTTGCTTGCAATACAATGTAAACCACTATGGTTATATATGCATTTACAAATCATTTGATTGTAGGCGATAATTTCTAGAAATGTTCGTAACAATCCAGTTATGGTATTTTATGAAATAGACTTGTTTTATTAAGATATATTCCCACAGCTTTATTTGCAGTAGAATACAGTGGATATAGTGGAATTAGTGTGGCCTGTATGCATTTGCAAAACCTTTAATTGCAGGCGATAATTTTTTAAAATGTTCGAATAATCCAGTTATAGTATTTTATGAAATAGACATGTTTTACTAAGATATATTCCCACTGCTATGTTTGCAATACTGTGGTGGATACAGTAGAATTAGTATGGCCTATATGCATTTGTAAAACCTTTGATTGCAGGCGATAATTTCAGGAAATATTCTTAATACTTCAATAGTGGTATTTCGTGAAAAATAACTAATTTATCAAGTTTTTTCCCACAGCCTTGCTTGGCGAAAATTGGCGAAAATCATTAAACGTCCTCTACGCTACATGCGAAATTACCTCGACAAAATGCTCTTCGAAGTTGATCACAGTCTGAAGTACGTGAATACACACTCGTGCAACCTAAAGAAAAGCTCAGTCACCGTGAGTCTCCCGTACGCTAACCTAATGAAATCCTTTGACTCGGGCCCAAAAAACCTAAAGCGGTCGGAAGTCGCCCGAGACAAGACGAGGTTGCAAAGTACCTCTCTACACTATCCTCTTCGCTTGACTTCGATCAACTTCGTGAGTAATATAGTGCAGGTTTTTGAATTGCATTTGAAAGTAGCATGATGTGAATATATAAAGATCAGTTCGTAGTTACTTACTTCAATTTTTTACACTCAGAAATGTCCATAAATAACAAAATCAATAATTATTCACCGTTTCGATGCAAATTTGTAAATTTTATATATTATTATCATCATAATTATACTTATAGTTACCACTACATTACATTTCGGAAAAACAATTATTAAGGTTTTACATTTACCCGTTTCATATTGAAAAAATACCCTAGTAGTTTCTATACAATTTAATTGTTAAAATAATTAATGGTAAATAATTAATGATAAAACTTAGGTTAACTGGATTTAAACTATTAATATATTATATCTAGCAGATTTTACTTCATGAAGAATATTGTGGAATGTTAAGATTATTATTTAAATAAATCTTGGATAATGTCTTTCGCACGTATTTATTTTTGGAGGTTTAAGAGAAAATTTATTCAATATAAATCGGCATTTATTAAAATATCTTTAGTACCAATAATCCACAATTGTGGAAATTAAAAAAATGCCGTTTTAAAGTACTTTTGAAAAATTTCCACGCCGTATCCAATGTTGTCGTAATAAAATAGGCATTTTAATGATTCTGGCGACTAATTTAACACAAATTATTAATCGAACTACAGCGATACATACAACCATATTTAGTAATTAATATTCATCTAGCTAATATAAGTTTTAAACTAAATTCAAACTAAAATTATTAATATATTTTCATGTCATTCGTTATGTCGAATTATTCTCAAACTTTTACGATGGCGAGTAAAAACACATGTTAACTCACAAAATTTAGGACGATTTTTCCTATAACATCTCAAATTTTATGGTAGTGGATAAAATGTTAACGCTTAGAACTACTTTAACGGACAGTAGAACACTATGAGATGAATAGTTACATTTCTCTATAAATGAAAAGGGAAATGCCCTTGCGGCCCACCACTACAAAACCCTTCTGGTCAAATAAAGATTTAGATTTTTCCGGTCCATGGCGAGACTAGGACCCGTCGTAAATTCGTCGTGTCCTTCCATTTGCCACAACCCCACAGTTTAAAGCTTGTTATATTTAGTAGTAACGATCGATATTATTTATATCTGTTGTTTTTATGTTCTTTTGTTATCTAGGAATTCACACATACACTAACTCGATCGGTATACAACTTTCACGATATGACAGCTTATAATTTTCACGCTATGAATCAAGTATGCATGTTGTATAATTTTGTGATATGGTTAATGTCTACGTAGTCGGAGAAAAGGTTTCTGGTCTGGTTTTTATACTACCTGTACATTGAAGAAGTTTTCACTTCAAAAAACATGTGAATTGAACAAAGTTTAAGAAATTCAGATCAATTTGTTAATAATTCTTGTTAAAATAAATATAGTAACATTTTAAAATAAATCAAAATTAAAATTTCAGACTTTTAAAGTAAAAAAACGTCCAAAATTGTCAATAGCGTTGTTTATAAAACAATTGCGCATTAATAGAGTTCAAATAAAACTCCCTCTTCCACACTAGGCTTAAACTCAGTATTTAAAATCTATATTTATGTTAAAGATGTATATTTTCTCTTTTTTATGTTTTTATGTAATATTAGTATTATTAACATCTACGTATTAGATAAAGAATTTTGCATATAGCGGTTCAAATTTTATTAGCTAATTGAACACTTACTTGTGCATTATCATACCATATTTATTTTGATATTATTTGATAAAATATATCCAGCTGAATGTGTACTTCATTGTTCAGGTTTGTTCACGTTCTTTATGAAGTATATATCACTGATATTAATTTTTCCTTTTTTTTGTCATTTTTATGTCAAAATTTCCAACATACCCAGTAAAATTACATTGATGGTTAGAATTTTTACTTCTGCAGTGTAGTCTTGGGTTCATTCAATTTCTTATTTGATCAGTGTTTTTGATCAGTGTCTGAAGAAAAGTTCTGGAAAGAAAACATTAGTAGAATTATTATTCACCCATTAAAACAGGGAATGGAGGGGGGGGGGAAACGAACACTACTGATATGAGAATATCACAAGCGCATCGTGTTGCGGTACATAGTAATATATGAAAATAAGATTCAGGATTACACTCATGAAAGAAGAAATACGTGTGGAAGAATCTTAATCAGAAAACTTAACCCGTATGAAGTCAGGATAATCCGTTTATGTCTAAAATTGTATTCTATACATTATAATTTAGACAACTATTTTGGGAGAAAACAAAAAGTTTTTAAAGTTTATCGAATGCCTTTCGAAAACGCGCAGGGGAAACAAAAAGAGAAAATAGACACCCTTGGTGTGGAAATATTACAAGTGTCTCATGTCGCGGTACATTTTTATGTTTTTGTTAAAGTAAAATAAAGGGCAGACGATGTTAACAAGAGAAAAATTGCATTGAGAATAACCTTATTTTAATTGCATCCGTACGAAGTCAAGGCAGGTAGGTAGTTGATTAGGAAATTAGCAAGTTAATGATCCCCACCATCTAATGTTTATTAATAGTAATTACTTTTTCTGATGGTTACGATTCGAAACCAAGAATTATAAATTTATTCAAACCGCATTGATTCAATAACCTAATATTTCATCCAAGGCCAAGTGACATAAAGGCCTTTGTACGGTAGAATGAAATAAAAGTATCATCATTATTATCTCACATACTTACTCAATTTCACGCTATTTATTTCATTTATATTGGCGATAGGTTTCATACCATTAGCTGTTATAGATTTATTTCCATTTGTAAGTTACTAATTAGTAATTGCTAAGGACTAACTTTTGCCTCTCTCTGAACCAGAGTGTCTCGAGATCATTATATTTTCGCAATCGACTAATTCCATTAGTACCATTCATAATCGATCACCGCTACTTGGCCACGCAAGGGGGAAGAAAACTTGCAAACTGCAAATTTTACTCGTACTTGCCAGATTGTTTTATGAGAAAATCTTTTTATCTTATAATCCAAAGATGGAAACGCTGAATGGATATGCGACGACGTCTAAAGGAAACTATACCTAATGGGGAGGCCTATCCTATGCTGAGTTCTCCAACCACGCGATAATTATAAAAAATGAAATAAATGGCGCTAGTCGGTCTACTTTACGATGATAGTGTTTAAGGTGGTATTTTCAGGGAAAACCCCATACTATCATCAATCCAACTTGGATGTATTTTCAAATTTTTTTCACGTTTTATCAAAACTTAAAAAAAAAACTTTTTTAACTAATAGGTTGAATAGATGTTTAAAGTTAAAATAACTTTAATTAACTCATCTCGAACATTTTTTTCTAATAAGATAAGAATTAAATTATGGATACATGGTTAGAAATAGGTTTTTATTATTTTTTTTTAATTATTTTTATTATAAAAGTTGTTGTTATCAGTTTTATTACGTTAATTTATTTTATAATTGATGCATTGTTGCTCAAGTGTATGAAGAGTTTTATCAACATAAATTTACTACAGTTGCTTTTTCAATCTATTATAATAAGAAACTGCTACTGCAAAATTTGATATTATAGGAAGAAAGCAAGAAAGTAATTCAATATACTAAATACTATCTGCCAGTAGGAGTAAATAATCAAAAAGATAATAATTTATGTAATGAGCCTATATTGTAATGTTAAGATAAGTTTTCTGTCGATATTCCATTAGGTTGACTTAGATATTGTATATGAATAAGTATTTTTGACGTAACATTTGCGTTAAATGTAGAAAGTTACATAATAAATATTAGAAATAAAATACTTAGCAATATCGGCATTTATATGTGTTTGAATTTTGTTTATCTGTATATCATACAATTTGTGTCACTAGGAGCAAAACTGCTTTTGTGCTTGATTTCTAGTATACACAAAATCGCTTTAATATATCCAATAAATGTGAATTCTAAACTTTAAAGCCTTTTTTAGTTAGTTGCCAGCCATTATTAGGTTTCCATGCCTCAAAAGAAAAAAAGGAACCTTCATAGGGTCACTTTGTTGTTCGTCTGTCAACGCGTGGAGGTATCAAGTTGAAATTATTATCAAATATTTAAACTTACGGTTCCTTGGAGCTGTAAAAAAATTAAGCTTCTAAGTCGGCGCAATTAAGGAGAACCCTAAAAATACGGCCATTTATGCCACATACTCGTATTTTGACATTCCCAAAATTATAGGATATTTTTCTTTGACCTACAATCATGAAATTTGGAAATTTGGCAAAACACAAAATTATTCAGCACAAGTAAAGGAAATAATCTAAAAATCATTAATTTGTATCTACCTCACATAAAAAAAATATACGCGCCTATCACAGATAAAGTGGGCAATATATTTTTGTTCTGAAAAATTTAATTTTTTGACTATTTCAATATTTAATAGGAATATTACATACCACTAAATGTTTTAAATTCTAAAATGTGTACAGAACCCGTGCGGGTCCTCCTTGTACTTTACCGGTTTTATTTCGTATTTCGTGTGCACCTCCATATTACTAATAGTTAAAGTCTTACTAATTACTCAAGTCTTTTGGTATTTACATTCTCTACTAAGTCCACTGCCTCATAATTACCCTTACACTTTAGAAGAAATTTAAAAAAAAAACAATAAAAGAAATAAATATGTTTAATTAGTAATAAACTAATTCAGCGTTATCAGCAAATTTTTCTTTGTTCTTTTCTTTTTTAATGCTTTCCTGTATAGATCCTGTGTTAACATATATATTGTTATTTATTTCACTGATTACAATGTAAAGTAATATTTACAAACTTCCGCTAATTCTAAATCTATGAATAGTTCTCAAATTTATCAAAATAAATCATTCGAATATAATGACGGTATTATCTATATTGACCACTCTCTTAACATCGACACTAAAATTTTTTCAAATATTTTTTCTTAAATTAAATGTACAGTATTTTTCAACAAAGAAGTTATGCGCTTCGCATTTTTATACAATAGGTTAAAGCAAAATAAATATGTCTGTCCATCTTGCATTCATTATAAGATAAAAGCTTAGAACTTTTATTCTTCTTAATTTTAATATTTTAGAGAGATTAAAATAGAATTACAAGAATATTTATAAGACAAAGACAGCAATAATATTACGTCGAAATATCATATTCCGAATATTGCGACGTATATTCGAACAAAGGCTTATTTCCACGGAAATTTAACGAAATGTTTGATTTGAGAAACTAAATTTGATCTGCTTTGCGATTTTGATATTTTATATTAGTTTATAACAGCTAGAATTATTCTTGTCTAAAATACTAGGAGGTTTTAATTTAAAATTTGTTTAAAGTTTAAGTGTAATTTTGTAATTTCCTATATACAATGTTTCTATATAGAACTTACATTAAAATTAACTGCCGTTTAATTTGGAAAATTTTCTATCAGAGAAGGGTCTGATATTGAATAGAAGCCAAATAATATTTTTTTAGAACGTATGTTTATTAAAGTAGCACTAAAAACTATTACTTTTACTGTGATAATACTTCGGGAATTCAGATTATTGGTCGCTTTTTCTTTCCATTAAATATTCACTAAGTAATTTTACATTCAATTATTAACGCTCATCCAGTAAAATCTGGTGCTAGGAGCTGAAAACTTTATGAATAAAATTTGTCGAGACTATCACGATGGTTCAGCTTAAAGCTGAAGCTACTTCGAGGTTCAAACGTAAGGGTACTTTACAGACAGTTAAGGGTTAAGAGTACTTCACAGAGGGTGAGGGGCGTACAGTTAAGGGTACTTTGACATGCAAAAGTTATGTCTTAAAAACGTCTGTTCAAGTATTCGGGAACATATGCCAACCAAGCCGTGGGTATAAGTTGGTGTTTATTATATTTTTACCCGACGACAATAAGGTTGAAAATGAAGGATTATGTTTTTAGTAGTCGATGTATATATATGTTGGGCAGATATGTGGGTATATTTGTTCCAATCTAAGAAACAAACTGCTGGACAAGTTTCTATGATGGATCCGCCTTTAGTGGGCTCTCTGAAATCCGAAATATCTCCTAAAATATCATATGGAGCCCACTGACCTCATGCTATCACCAGTGATGAAAAATTGCATCAAAATTAGTACCAAATTGAAAATTTTTATAAGATGATTACAATGCTACGTATCATATATGTGTATATGAATCATCGGTTCGTCCATAATTCCCAAACCACGGAACTAATTTTCACAATGTATGATATGATTTGTTTTAATAGACTGACTAATAAAAATTTTATTGATTTTTTTCCCTTAAAACCCACCACGATTATTGAATGAACAGGTTTTGGTAGACCATTTTATGAAAATATTGAATGATAAAAATAAAATTTAAAAGATATTATTTATGTCACGACCGTGACATTTATCAATGAATTTTAAAGAAAATTTACAAAAATGTAAAATGTGGCAAACGCAAATAAAGTTATGAATTATGAAATGGTTACAAAATTTGTATCCAATTTGCTTTCTAAAATTTTTATCATTACACTAGGAAGTTTTATGGGATATAACTTGTACAAAACAATTGTTTTTTTGTTCACATTTTTTTTTTAATTTAGTTCAATTATTATAATGAATTATAATTATGAGGAGTTTTTTTATTATAAGTTATATTCTATCTTTAGGTCACATTTTTTATTTAAGGTTTGAAAAAAAAACAAAGGATGCCTGCTCTCGAAATAAATTTGTATCTACACGTCATAGTTATATTTTTACCTTTTTATTAACTCAGTATTTATTTGGCTAGCAATTGAAATTTATGTTTTGCATGTATTGCACTTATCATTATATTTGAATCAATTTAAAAGAAATTTTTCAAACATATGTACATTACATGTATTGGCTGAAATTTACACGCTTTGCTAAGTAAACGGTTCTGCAGGAAAATGTTACTTAGGAATTTTTTTTAACCTACTTTGATTACACGTTAATCACCATAATATTTTAAATCTGATTCTGTTGAACTGTTGGTACCGAACTTTTCTTTGATCCTATTTAAATTTAATCAAATGTAAATTATGTAAGTAAAGTGCATTTACACGTTTGACTGAAAAATGATGTCTAAAATTAAGTACTATACAATATAGAAAAATCATTATAAATTATGGCACATACTTCGAAAAAAAATTTAAATTTTTTGTGGATGTTTTAAGCCAATAAAATACCGGCATAAGTTTGCTGTGCATCAAATGCGCAATGATGTTACTCTTGTTAAATCACTCAGTGCCAGAAATGAAAATGCTTCTAAATAAAAATCAGTGCATCGCAATCGCGTTTATTTTGAACAGTTTTATTGTTTTTTCGAAATATATCTATTGCGCTTTTAGAGATAATTTGTAAAGACAGATCCATTAAAGAATGTTTAATGTCTATATTCATAAGTGTTTTCTACCATAAATATGCACTTTTTCGTGATCATATAACAGTTTCTTGCCCGAAAGCAACCCAAAATATTTTCTAAAATATAAACAAGGATTTACAAAATGATAATAATGTAACCAAGAAACTTGATCTGCAAATTATAAGAGCAGTGAGAGGAAAACAACAAATTTTTCAAGACAAAGTACGGAATATTCAAGTCCTGGCTATTACCGTCGTTTGCATCACTTTTGCGAAAAAAAATTACTTTGAAATACATGTCAAATATGATACTTCAAATGCCAATTAAATATTTGCCTGGAAGAAATAACTTAACAATAATATTAAATAGTCTTAATATTAAAATACTTACTTTAAAATATGTGAGACTTTGTTGTACTCCGTCCCATATTTTATAAAACGAAAAAATTTATATACATATAAATATATACATATATATATATATATATATATATATATATATATATATATATACATACATATATATATATATATATATATATATACACATATATATATATATATATATATATATATATATATATATATATATATATATATATATATATATCAACGATTAGAGGTGCCAACTATGCAAAATGTAACGGTAACAATAATTTCCTGTACTATTTCATTTCATTTCCTGAAAGTATTTCATGTCATAAGCCGTGCTCAATTCCGATTATTAATACAATGATTTGACACAATATATAATGTAATTCCTAGACCGTAAGTTCAAAATAGGCCACTGAATTAATTTACATTTTATATGCTTTTCGAAATAATTTGGAAAACGTTTTCAAGTGAGTGATGTATAAGAAAACTTTCACCGAATAATGCTTAATTTGAAAAAAACAAAAGTTCTAAAAACGAAGAAACACGATTTCTGAAAATCTTCCATTAAAAAGCAAAATATAATTAAACCTATTTTCTCTGCTACCCAGTGCGGACTTTGATATAATCCATCACTGTTATTGAGTATAATATTTGTGTGTAAAAACGTGAGGTGATTTGGCTTGAAATCGAATTAAACTCTTAAGTATTTTTAATCCTTTAATATTATTTTGAGAAGCAAAATAATTTTTTTTGAGGAAAAGCGCCCCACGCCTTTACACTCAATGAAAAACATGGCTTACACTAAACTTCTTGCTATGTAGAAAGAGAAAACAGGTTCGATAATTATTTTTTGCTTATTAGTGCGGTATTTTGCAAAAACAGGACTTTTTTAAGTTTTTTAAACTAATAACTTATTTTCACTTTTTTTAGTCATATTTTTAAGATGAAAATACAATAATTTTATGAAATGAATTTTGCATTCATTTCATAAAATTATTCTATTGTCACCTTGAGACGAGTGTAAAATTTAAAAATTTGGAAGTCGGACATGTTTCTGCTGATACCTGGAAGTGGTTAAAAATTTAATTGAAACATTCGAGTTTTATTTAGTCTTTATTTTTTCAAAATATTTTTTTTAATTCATGAAGTTATTATATTTTCGTCGGTTCTTGAAAAGTATGCAAAATTTTGAGCAATTCGTACATTTGAAAATTTAATTTAAGTACTCCATTAGTTTTTGCTCTTTTCTTGCTTTAAGATAAAAATATAATTTTACGAAATATCTATACTCTCATCAGAACTACATACAATTGTTAAATTTCGTGATGGAACAACAATAAAAAAAGCATGAAATTTAATTTTGCAAATTCTATTAGATAATTTAACAAGTCGACTTAATAAAAGCGTGTTAAAACACATTTTTTTAGTCCTGAATTTCATTATGACTTAAATTAATAGTAAACTAAATTTATAATATTTTAATGTAGAAATTTGTTGCATTTTGTACAATGATAACAGAAGTAATGTTTTGAATACGTATGATATTCTGTCTAATAAACATCCGATCAACATCATGATCAACATCCGATAATGATGTTGTCAGCTTCAAAAGTTTTGTTGTTTATTTTCAGAAGTATCGTTGTTTATTGTATTATTATAATTTGAAACATAAATGTAAGTATATTAACAAGGTGAGTAAACCCTCACTGTTTGTTCACTGTGGAGGGGTTATTAGGAGAAATTAAGCTATGTACAAATCATAGAAACGGGATAATTTGGTCTTCTACCGTTTCATGGTAAATGAATCTCTCCACCTTTTTTACCACACTATTAAATAATTAAATTTCAATGTACATAGAAAGGTATCAATAATGTCCTTTACCTGGTACAAACAATACTCTCTTGTAGTATTTAATAAGCTATATGGTAGAGGGTCCTTAAAATAAGTTAAGAAACCAGTAACGTTTGGGCCATTCTTGTGGATCTGTTTATATATATCATTTAATTTTACCCCATTTGTAATATGAAAGATCTTTGTATAAGTATGTGTAAATTTAAATAAAAATTTAATTTATTAAATAATTTCCTAGATTACTATATACAGTATAAACTACACAGCGACATAATTTATGATCATTTAGAAACACCAATGTCACTGTATTGCGCTTCGTGATTCTGAAATACAACCTGTATAATGTATTCGATGACCTCAGGAGAAAAGAGCAATAGATACTTTAAACATGTTCCACTGTACTTTGCAAAAAAATTAATAATGCACAGAGAGCATCGATGGAATTTGAAAAGATTTTGGTCGTCAACTTCAGTCAACGGTCTCACTTACACTAAGCACCAGTTTGAAGGACAGTGTCAATTAGCCTACTAAAACATTAGTATGTGGCTAGTATAGTGCAAAGAATCAATTAAAACAGAGTGATTATTTGCTTATACTTCGAGGTACAGAATTAAAATTTTGTCAAATTATCTCAATGTTTATTTTCAAAACATGTCTTTTTTATCCTACCTGAGTTTTGTTATAATTAAAATAGTGTACAGCAGTCCCTGTTTATTGGTTCACAATTTGAAAATCAACGTTTATCACGTTGATTTTCAAATTGTGAAATTAATGAATGAGTTTAATTAATTACTAATTTTAAAAAATTTAAAAAAGCTCCATTCGGGAGATCAATAAAAAATTCGACAATATAAAGGTTTCACAAAAATTCTTAAATCATTTTAAGTCATGAAATATAACGCGCACAATGTGTGGATGGAAAACAATAAAATCATTTATAACATGTTAAGGATTTGGTAGGAAATGGGTAGTTATTTACGTTTTAACAAAATGAACTAAAAAGACAAATTTCAAAAATTGAATTTAGTGCTTAGAAAATTTCTGAGTCGTATTCATGGTTATCAGACTAGAACACTATGTTTTTATTATGTTACTTCATGTACATGTGATCTAGATGAGAATAATACATTAATTACAAAATTTAATACTACAAAAACAACCCTGGACACAACTGTATTTGTTATTAAGATATTTCATGTTTTCCTTAAATATAAGATAGGTATAATCAATGTTCATATTCCGTGAAACTACTGTATTGCTTTTCATTTCCTTAAATGTGTATTTAAGTGACTCCACCTAATGCGGCTTGAAAAACTTACTTTTACACCGCAAGATTGTCGCGCCGTATTTAGAAGAAAGATATCAAACAGCGTATTCATAATTCCATTATCAAGATCAAATGGTTGGCTAACAGGAAATACGGCACCAGAACAATTTCAAAACTATTCTTATTTAGATGACCTGTACGGTTATTTAAATTAATTATACATTATATTAATTGATGTATTTCTGAAAGTAACGTCATTAACTTATTAATTATTTTATTAAAATACAATTTTACTACATCAATGTATGAAAAAAAACTGCCCAATATTTATGACACTAATGTCAGGTTAATTTAGCCGTAGATTGAAAAATGTTGGTTTCCACTACTGCCTTGAGTTTTGTATTATCAAAATTGTTGTCTGGATTCAAAGGTGGAAGGGAAATTTTTAAAATAAAAGAGATGGAGCCAATGAAACGTGGTGAATTCATAACAAAAACAATGCCAAACTCTAAACGAATATTCTCAACCAATTTCTTCAGCTTATTATTTCAATTTCCTTTCATTCCACTTACAACCTCTTTTTTATGGTGTATTTTATTCCTAAAAAAATATTATATAAAAAATATACTACTTCCACAATGACGTTCACTCCAATCGCTCGTATATTTCTTTCATTATTTTTGGTTACAATACGTAATTATTTTACATTTAGTAGTTGGACATAGAAATACTAGTGAAGTTTAATTAAAAAATTTAGAGAAGTAATGCGATTTATTTATTAACATCATATTTATATTTGTATCACACGCACTTTCTGAAAACTAAGGTTTTAAATCATCGTATGTTTTTGTGACTTCAGGGGTACCTCAAAGTTCCATATTGGGTGTGTTTTTTATCATGTTTATAAATCACATTAGTAATTGTTTTGAACACAGCAAGTTCCTTTTATATGCTGACTACCTAAAGATTTTCCCAAACTTAGAGATTCTTGTTCCCACGCGAAGCTACAAGAAAATCTTTATGGACTAAATACAAATTGCAGAATGTACCGGATCCTCTACGCAACTCTTGTGCAATCTCAACTTGAATATGCTGTTGCAGTCTGGAATACTGTCTCACATACTCTGATGTGATCGAAAGAGTGATGATTTATACGTATATTGCAATACGCCCAAAATAGACTGTTGCAATGCATTGTATTCATTCAAATACCGTACGCTCCACGAAAGGCGCCTCGAACTCGGAGCAGTTGTACTTTATAATATCGGCCATAGTCGTTACCAGTTACAGTTTCGTGCGTAAGGGAAAGCGACCCATAGCTCCGCCCTTTTTTATTTACCTACCGCTCGCACTAAAGCCAGTGCTCCCGTACCACCACGCAGGCTTTGTAATGACCACGTAAGTAAGTTCCATACTCCGGACATATTCGCTAGCTCATTACATCAATACAAGCAATCAATGAAACCATTAGTCCTTTGAAGGCATTGACACTAATTTTCTTTTTGAAATCCATATTATTATAAATAAGATGATTATTAATATTAACTAACTATTGGTAACTGTTATAGTGAATTTTGAATGAAAAGCTGATGTCAATAATTTCAATATTTATTGTTTGTTTACCAATATTACATGTTTTATAATTCCATTTAAAGTATTATAAAATTTCTGAACATTTAATATATTATGCAAATATTTATAGAAGACTATGTACGTATGAATATTACTTTGACGTGGGAATGTTAGGATACAAATTAAACTAATACTTAAAAAACACGCTTTTTGTTTCTCATTATGACTTCTATCTATTTTTCCCCATAGGTTATAAATAAATATATAAACTTCTATGGGTATAAAGTAAGTCGAACGTTTACAACGTAAGTTATTCGAAAATACAGGGAGCATTTAAATTTCAAGATTGAAGTGAAATGTAGTTTTCGCAAGATACATTTTTATCCAATGGAAGTAACAAAAAAAATGTTATTAAAATTATATCAGATAAACTAAAATCAGAGTAAAAAATGGATCTCAACTTATAGCTGGTATTGGCAAAAGTAAAATAATGGATATGTCATTAAATCAATTAACATTTTAGCGTTACTAAATCGCAAGTAGCAAATATACTTTCAAATTGGAAAATCTTCCTCCAACTGAAGGAGCAGCTACACAAAACTTCTGTATAATTTATTATATAAGTTAGCAATTAGCTTCGTTGTTTGGACAATGGGCTCGATAACAAAAAAAAAGCAATCGGGCTAGAAGAAACATCGGGCCCGAATTAATTCTGTACAGCTCAGACTTAATTCGCAAAAAAATAATGAAATCTTTTAGCTAAAATTGTGTTATTAACAAAGATGAAGTGGCCGAAAACACGACCTACATTGTATCAATATATGCAGTAATTATATTGAAGTCGTAAGTGATACGGTAGATATTATTCCTGAACTGCTAGCAAAGAATCTTGATATTGAAATTGAAGAGCTAGAAGGCGTCGATAATTTCGTAAATGCTTTGGAATTTGAAAGTTTTATTGACGAAGAAGATGAAAAAAAGAACCATGTTGCTTAAAATTAAAAAATGACAAAATAATATTTTTCTGCAGACGAAGCAAATTAAAATTTGTAAAAAAATTAATTAATTGTTTTACTTAATAATAATGTATTCAAATTATTTTTTACAAATGTACTTAAAACAAATTACTCATCATTATACTATTTATTTGGTGGAATATGGTAAAATGTACGTAAATATAAATGCACATTGGGCCAGCGATTCTCAATTCCAGCCTACGACTTCCCGTGCTGTAAATGCATTGCCATAAAAACTTAACTTTTTGAAAGTTTTTCGCCATTTTCTTCAATTAAATTCGTTCAACTTTAGTAATATTACATAGAAGTAAATTCTGACATTAAAATTTAGTCCATTAATAAAAGAAATAATAAAAAAATGGAGATCTTAAAGAATATTGAAAGGTATTGACAAAACGTGATTCGAAAGGTATATTTTTTAGTTTTTCTCCATTTTTAGCGGTTCCATGAAAAATAAACCTCATCATGGATAAATAATTTTAAAATAGATGTTTCAACGTTTAAAATGAGTTTACCGTATTGACTACTGAAATAAAAAAACACAAATAATTTGAAAACACCAATAAAATTTTTCGTAGGAAATTTTGGTATTTTTATTCATTGCAAAGATAGTATGCCTTGTACATTCATAAACTTCATATGAATTAAATCATTTTTACAACAGAAAAAATAAAAAGCCGAATAATCGGTTTTTCGCCATTTTCTCTAAAAAATTGAGGTTATGGTGAAAAATGTCTTTAATGGAAATTATAGATTTATCCGTTATACACAAATTTGTTTTTTCCGCTAGGAGGTAACGTTTCGCCGATAGGCGTAATAAACTTAAAGTATTATTTATTGATAATTTTAAGATTCACGCCAATATGTAAATTATTCAAATTATTTTCACAATAGGTACTTAAGCATCTACTACAAAATGCTTTTCCATTTGTCTAAAGAACTTGGAAAGGGATGAAGAGACTGATTAATCTGATTTTTGTTTAGTCTTAATATCTCAATAGATTACATGGACATTAACGATAAAGTGAACGAAATCTGAGAGAATGTTGCGTCGTTGACAAGACGACTAATAAAATATGGATAGATTTATATGGGTAAATCTGTTTAAGAAGTTATTCACTGGTAAATTTGGTATCTTCGTTACTCTCTATCGTTACTGCTAACTCTGTACTCTCCCTTTTTTGACATGCTTTTATTAGCTTCATTTCAATGTAACTATGTACATAAATAAATCTAATAAGTCAGTTTCCATCCACTTCTGACTGTCATCCTGACTTTACATTTCTGAAATCAGTATAATAATACATAGATATAGTAGCATTAAGCTGATTTGATAATAGAAGAGGGATCTGGTAAAAGGAACACCTCGTTGGATATTGTAATCGCTTTCCGGTTACACTATATAACCCAATCATTAGATGGAGGAGAGGATGATCATGGGCCTTCTCAAAAACTTTAAAGCTATTTAATTGAAGCTGGTTTGATCTGTCTCAATAGATCATGTGGTATGTGGTTAAAAAGTGGGATATTTTATATGTATGTACATAAATATATTTACATATATATATATATATATATATATATATACACACACACACACATATATATGTATATATATATATATACATATACATAGATTTTATTTTTATACACATTGCAGGAAAATTTATTAGGAGTTATGGAAGAAATATGTACAGAGACGGAAGATAGCGGAAGATAGTTGTTAATTTTATTTCTCAGTTGCTATCGTTACTGTCAAACGCGATTATATTGAGACGAAGCCATGTGCACAGTAGGAAGGAGAAAGAGAGAAGGTGACCTTTTATAGTGTTAAAAGGTCATCTTCTCTGTTTCTTTTAAATTTTAAATTTTCGTTCAAAAAGGTAAAAAAATTAAACTTTATTGTGGGATCTCGGTATTCATCTGTCTGCTTATCACAGCTATTTTTTTTTTCTTCTTAGAAACTGAACATAAAATCGAAATTTAAATAGGATTGTTCTATAACTTGGTCCTAGCAACTGTCCCAGGAGTCAAAATCTCATTTTTTTTTCTGGTCCATGAAAGATAGAGATATGGATACTTTAAATTTTATGAAATTAATGAGAGTAAATTGCATTTAAACGTCGACAACAACCCTCAGTTAATAGTAATATATATCGTATTCTAATATTACTTAAATATGAAACCGTATGTAACAACAAAGCAACCGGTAGAACTATATAGGTCCGATCTGGGCCGGTAGAACTATATAGGTCCGATCGCATTGATATTTTTTTATTGTTTGGTGAGTAGTTACTAATTACTAATTGACTAATAAACAAATTTTCTCGTTTGGCTTGAGAATAAATTTTAATTTAACTCATAAAGTAAATTTTAAAAACCATTAGGTTATACGTACAAAATCGACGAAATCATTAAAATATTTGGGTTAACTTTGCTTTTACGCAAAATTTCCTTTCCATATAATTTACGATGTTTATCCTCGAATACATTAAATTTTAATAAATTAAATCATGCACACTTGTGACTTATTTCCTTATCTCGAAGGGAAAACTTTCCGTTTTATGACACTTGAAGAATGGAGTGAATGCGTTATTGTTTGTGTACACACTCTCTGTCGGGATTTAAAGCTTAAACTTACGATACTTCATTGGTAAAATATTTTCAGTGTTGTGATATAAGTTTGCGAATTATGCAAAAATATTCCCATTTAAATTTTAAATTCCCACTCGACTTTCATCACTAAGCACAATTTCTTTTCGGATTCATTAGACATGCAAATTATTGAGTTGGTCAAGAAGTTTCAGAAATATATTCGAAACTTTCAGAATATTTTTATATAAATTATAAATAGCCAAAAGTGTCCTCATTTAATGTTTTAAAGAATATTATTTAAAAAAATTACATCGATATTAAATATGAACTATTCTCCTTTACGATACCTGGTCAATATTATTGTCGTTTTAATGGACAGCATAAAACAAAGCAATTAGTAAATGTGTTGTAGAGACATAAGTCACCCATAACTCTTGATTTGATAAGAAGTGAATAAGTACCAGAAAATCAATGATGAGCTGCTGATGGAATATCGAGAGCATTATTAATTAAAATATACTTTGTTGTCAATAAAAAGATCAATTATCTAGCTAAGAAATTAAGTAGTCAATAGACTGTTAATTTCTTCGTGATAATGCTAAACCAATTTATTAAAATTTACTCATCATAAATTAGAAAAATAGGAATTGGACTGGGTTCCACTAGTAGGTCCAATGTATTCACATAAGACTGTGTCATTTAATTATCACTCATAAAGAGCTCTAGATAATTATACATACAATGACACACTCAGCAATACCGATGATGTTGAATTTTCCCAGCTAAAAATGATCTTGAATTTTCGAATGTTTCATACGATTTTTAAGATGAAAATGCTTTCATTCTCTACTAGATGGAAGCATGTGTTAAACAGAGGTTGAGTTCCTACAAAAATATCATTTTATTTACAAATATTTTTTTTAAGAACAAGTCGAGGTTAAAAGCTTAGCCAATTCAGTAAAAGCGTACACTGATCGGTTTGATAACGGGCTGCAAGCCATTATAATAATGTGGGTATATATCATATTACAAAAGGTTCACGGCTACGTTCAATCATTATAGGGCTCTCGTAGTCATAGTTTAGAAGACAGAAATCTTAAAATCATCAAAAACGTTTCTATAGAAAAAATGTCACACTTTGCATGGAGAAGACCTTTCGTTTACATTAAGCGACAGTTTACTAAAAAGTGGAATCATTAATTAGATTTTGAAGTTAAAAATTAGAAAAATCGATTAATTGTTTAGCCCATATTTAACTTTAGTTAGCATTTTAAATAAAATATTAAGCATTGCCATAGACATCACATTCTGTTTTACGTAGGTTGTTGACTAAAAAGCGCTAAAATATCTTTTGGTTCGGTAGTACTCAACGCAATGTTACGGGAGCCAGGAATATATTTCTCCTGATTCCGGAAGATTGCACAATGGGTTATCGGAGCAGTTTCAAGTTTGCTGTCACAAAAGTATGGAACCACTTTTCTCTACTCCTGAAAACCCCTGCATCCATATATGTATTTCAAAGGTCGATATTTAAATGGTTTTTGATTAGGGAAACTAAAAAATAGACTAGCGAAAAATTCAATTGGTTTTCTCCGTTTTTAATTCTTCGTTATTTATTTTATGTTACGTTTCCTCCTTACGTAATTATGTTGGCATATTTTTATGTATGTTTATATAACCTGTACTTATGTAAGTAATTGATATGCAGAATACGTATGTGGTTCATATAAACACGTATTTGCATAAGTGTGTATATTTAGTTTATTATTAGTGTATGTTATAGGTTTTACTGTATCCAAAAATAAAGTGTGTATTAATTATTTTAAGTAGTCTTGTATATTTGTATGTATATGTATGTTAATATGTGTGTGTGTGTGTGTGTATCAACAGTGTAGTTGTAAACTGATTGGGTGCACAAGCCGAGCTAGTCGCCTTTTTGTGAATTACATTTCGCGGTATTTATATAACATACGTAATTTTATTTGTTATTGTGCCTCTTTATCCTCAAACAACTTCTGTCATTAGAAAAAATAAAGATTCATAATATATTTAATTTGCTAAAAACAATTTCTTGCTTTTTCTTCAAAAAAAGGTCTTGCCATTTTTAATATTGCCTAAAAGCAATAAATTTAACATTAGGTTTACAAATATTATTTCTTGGACTTAAGACGACTTATTAATAGGTCAGCGTCAAGTGGAACGTTTCATAATAGAATCAGATGAACTGAGAATTATATATATATATATATTTATATATTTATATATATATATATATATATATATATATATATATATATATATATATGTTTATATCCTCGTTTCATGTGAATAAAATGTTTAATTAGGGCATTAAAAATAGCAGATTGAGATTATTTAAAAAAAAATTTAGCTTAAACTACTAAATTTGTGAACACGCAAAAATGTCTGAACACTACTGAAGTATCTTTTCTGTCTGAATAAAAAAACCCAAAACATAAATCTTAAACAAAATTAACTTTGTTATTTTTAAAGACTAACTGGTCAGGTCTTATTTAAAACCTTGGTTGTTTTTTTTATTTTCAATAAAATGAATAGAATTCCATTTACTTCACCAATAAAAAAATAAAACAAATAATTTCTCTCGAATAAAAAGACCCATTCTGTCGATAACGGTTCCTTCTATTTAGCTCGTAGGCACCAGCAGTGTACGTTATGGCGCGGTGCTAGTCGGATCTATGCCGCTGGTTTTTCCACCCACACAAAAAGCAATATAAACTGGTATAATTAAACTAATTGCAAACTTAGGTTTGGATCTGTGTTTTAATATTATAGGTATAAGTATAGTTTAGCACCAATGACATTTTTTTGATAGGACATGAAAGAATATGCATTATATATTAAATGCAATATACGTTTTAAAATACGTCGTGTATTTCAAAATGTACATATATATTGTACCTCGCGATTATTCATTATAATAAAATCGATTTAAGAATTTTCATGATTGCGCGAGAATATTTTTAATCTTTTTTCTTTAACGTTCGTAATCCTTTTTTTGTCAGTCCTTCGTGTTTACTCACTTTTGAATGTCTTGGGTTTGTCTTTTTTACATTAATTCGTTTTTGTATTTATACACTTTTTCCACCTGATACATTTCGCTTATTAAATTTTTGAATATTTTGAACCGTTTTTTTATATCAATTATTTTTTTAGATAATTCTTTTCACTCTCTTTGAATGTTATGAGTTCGTTTTTTTTAATTCTCCTTTTGTGTTTGTATTTATCAACTTTTTTATGGGATCCTAATTAATATTATAAATTTTAAAATGTGTTTGTTCTCCTTTCACATCATAACGAAGCAATATATCGCTATTGTCTTATGCACACATATAGTTAGCTGGCCGAGAAATGGTATAGGTTATTTTTTATTTGGAAAATCTTATTTTTCCGGGAAAATTCTAAAAGAAAACATTAAAGTATATAATGGAAATGATGAAGCAACCTCGCGACGGATTCAGGGATTAAAGTGAGTTTTTGAATAGTATTTAATATATTATAGATAGAGATTATTAATATATTATAGACAGAGATAGTATTTAATTTCATTTAACAGATAAACGGGGTCTTCTTTTAGACATTATGTGTACTAAATTTAAAAAAAACAGAACTCATCATGGCGTAATGGATAAAACAATTGCAATACTTCTTAAGAGTTTACTTACTAAAGTAATTTGCTAGAATGAATAACCGAAACTAAAAACAATAAGAAGACTGAGTGGTCATTAATTTGATTTTCAATATAATGACTAAGAAAATTATAAAATCATTACATTTGCATGAAATACATAAAAAAGAAGTAAAGAATATGTAACTTGTGTATGTACCTATTTTACTTTTTCTTCTGACTGCGCTGAAATCGCTTGTGGAATATTCAATTTGACGGGACATCTGAAATAAATAGGATTAACATTTAAAAATAATCCACTATACTACAGATTTGTTGACTAAGTTGTTTACTAATGTTAATTGATTAAATAACCAAATATGTGTCTTTATTAATACACACATATATTCATGTATGTGTGTATATATATATATATATATATATATATATATATATATATATATATATACATATACATACATATCTATTTATATATATATATATATATATATATATATATATATATATATATATATATATATATATATTATGTATATATTTAATACCTTACTCAAATAATTAAAGACAAAACTGAAAGTAATAGACGCCATAGAATGAAATATTTCAAATATACAAAAACAATAAAAAGTGATCTGTCTGATGTATAAAGCAGGTTTGATCAATTTTTATTATTTAACTCACTAAAATACTTGTACATCGTATGACTCTCGGAAACACAATAAAACCTACACCGTTCCCATACAATAAACTCACTAACATAGGCAGTGCAAAAACCCACACTGACCCGGCTTCCGCCATTGTTTTTGAAACATATAAATGCTGTTGGATGTTCGTAAGAGTTAATCTTTGTTAATAGACCACCTGAAGAAGTTGTAATACAACGAAACCTAAGTCGTGGTAAAGAACTTAAACAAAGTAGAAATAATACTACATCACGTAGTTTCATTCAATTTTTAATAATGAATTTGTACAAAATTAACGCCAAATATATTCAATATTTTTTTATATTGTTCAAGTCAATTTAACAATTCATTGTGTACATTTTTATTTTTAAAATTTATTTATTTGATTGAATTTAGAGTTTAACAACCGCATTTATCACAGATCCAGTCCTTTAATATTTTATTTCCAATAATTATTTGCCTGCTAAATAAAGTTATTCTTATATTATGCCAAAGAAATATAATTTCTAAAGCAGGTTCATAGTATACACACAATTTATTTTGTGATGATCGGTACAAATCTGGTTACCGATCGTCACAAAATAAATTGTGTGTATTATATATATATATATATATATATATATATATATATATATATAAAGTTTAGTCTTGATATGAAAACGTAGGAGATATAGAGGTTAACATTCAGCTTAATTTACTCTTTTGTTTCATCTCGTTACCTTGATATCGTCAAATACGAGGAACGGTATTGCCAAACATTTTGTAAGCTCACGCCTCATTCCAGCTTATTAATATCATGACTTAGCAAAATTATTGGGGCCACGATATTAAACGTAATTGTGGTCTGTAAGCGAACTGTTTCGGGTGGCGATGAGAGTAATTGGAGCGCATACGGATGTTATTACAATGGATAGGCTTAAATATCATATATATAGTTAAATAATGAAGTATTTTCGTAAATAATAACATGAGGTATTTTGCCCTTTTTAATATAAATTAAATTATTACAATTTATGAAAAGCGATTTTAAAAATAATAAACCAGTAAAAAATTTTACACAAAAGATATTAAACTAAAATTTCTATCAATGATTTTAAAACGGGGAAGAATTAATTCAGATTTGTTAGAACCTATTTTGGTGAAAAATGCATTACGCAACGTAAAATTTTTAAGAAATTTCAAAAAAATTACCGCCCAGAAAAAACTATATCATAAACATAAAATATTTTAGCCAAAAATTTTTATTATCGTTTTCATATTTGTGTGTGTGTGTATATATATAAATATATATATATATATATATATATATATATATATATATATATATATATATATATGTATATATGCATATATGGATGTATGTATTTATATAGTGTATGTGTGTGTGTGTAATAAAATAAATCGATAATTTTTCCAACACCCTATTAATGATATTCAAACTAAATTCAATAGAGAATAAAATAGTAGAGGAACTTTTGTTATGTGAACAGAAATTGAGTAAAAGCTTGGTTTCTTCAAATAAAATGGGATTTTTAAATGTATAGTTTTGCGAGTAATTTTTCTTGGAATTAATTAAAATTAACTCAATTTAATAAAAAAAAATCCTTCAGACTTTCTCACTAAATTAGGAGAAAAAAAAATTTGGTGTTTTTTCTTGTGAATATAATAACTTTGTACTTAATTTTCTTTTCACCTGTTGGAGATAAAGATTTTTGTGTAAATAAATATAATTTTTTAAGACGGTCACTTATGACATTTAAAATTCCCGTAAATGTTATGTATGAATTTTTGACAAGTTCGATAAGTGAAATTCCTACGATAAGTGAAATTCCTATTTTCTACAAGAAAATAGGAATTTCTCTTTATTTTCATTTATATTATCTTATTTTACCACTTTTTTGACTTTCTTACCAAATTAGAAAGAAAATAAAAAATATTTGAAATTTTTTATTAATAAAATAACTTGGTTCTTAGATTTTTTTTACCTGTTTACCATATGTGCGAAAATATTGCAACGACAATTCATTTCGTGCTTGTTTCTATTGTGCTTAGTTATTAAATAAATTGCCGTAAATACCTGTATTGTTTCAAATATTTTTACATTAAATCGACATTTTATTATTCCAAGAACGAATCTATTTCCTATTGAAATAACGACAGCATCCACAAATTTTCATTAGGACTCAATTTTACATTTTCAACGGTTGCATTTGAACTCGATTTAATAAAATCAACACATTTATCCGCAACTTAATACCTTCACGTGTAATACCTAATTATGTAATTCAATACAACTCCGAGTTACGACCGGTTTTTATTTATTAATCCATGTTACGGTATCAATACGAAAGCGCAAGTCGTGAATGATAGGCGCAGAAATATTTTCGCCAAGTCGAATTTTTGTTTTCCTTTCAACTTTGTTTATAAGATAGGAATAAAGTAATTAAATGCAATATGTACATTTTTCTTTCGCTATTTCTAATGGAAAATGGAAGATTGTGTTGTTTCATTTAATTTTATTCCGGAACAATGAAATAATAAAATAATGAGACATGATGTTGGCAAATGTAATTTCAACTCATACCATCACGATCTCTCACTAAAATTTCATATTTCGTGAGGAGATTATCTAAGACACGATGTAGACGACATTTAATCTTATCATAAAAACTGGACGAAGATAAAAACGTTCCCTGTCTTATTGTGATAGTAAATGAAACATATTTTTAATATCATATTGTCCTTATTATTTTTAAAAGATCGACAAATTTGTTCGTTGTTCTCGCGAGTAATGTGCATATAGCACATTGTGCATATACACTGTATTTCTTAGATGTTCCAACATTCCACTTCTGGAGCTAGCTGCTTTAGACTAAGGAACAATGATCGTATTGTAGTTATTAATATATAAACATAAATGCATAATTAGTTTAAAAATATTTTTAAGAATAAAGTGAATACCATCACTACTTAAACAAAAATAATAGTGGAGTAGAAACTTATTAAATAAGTAACTTGATGATTTTTATTTCAAATATCAAGTAAGTCTAAATTGTTATAAAGCAGATATTCTTTAGTATTAAGAAACATTGCCGGGTGCACATTTCAGTAATAACTCTAGTAATAGTAATAACTCTATTGTGATTGCATATTGATTGGAAATATCTTATACGGTCTTATATATACATTCCTTTGAAAAAAATTTTTAATGAAAACTAAAACTAGAGAATCTTTGGTAAAAACCCTTTAGACGTTTTGTTGTATTTTCTTTACCGTTAAATAAGATGTGAACCGTAATAAATAATACATTATAAATCATATGATTCTCCTATTCATATAGCAATTAACATTGATTTATATTAATTTTCATATCTTAATGATTATTTCGCTAACGAAAATATTACAATGTGCATTCGATACTATCAGTATAAAGTTAATTTTAACTTGATATGAATATTTTATTTTCAGCCTGGTTTCAGATTATATTGTATGAAAATATGATTAACAAGACTTTCAACCAGTAAACACCGTTTATGTTTGATTCTTTTTTACATAAGAATCATTGATTAAGGTTGAAATTAAATAATCATTAAAACTAAAATTAAATTATCCTTATAAAATACTTCATAACAAGTTAACTAAGTGAGTGAAGGAATGATTTCAGATGACTTAAAAATAGAATAAGAAGGATGACATTACGCAATCAGACCATATGTAGATCCATAACGATAATTTATCGTACAATGATGAAAAATGGCACGATGATGGAGAGAGATATATTTAATTTTACAGATAATATCGGAATAACGATTAATAAATAATTTATGCCTACTCTAAGACCGTGACTTTTTTAAGCCAACGTGTAACACTCATGAAAATAAGTGTATTTTCCTGGTATTCGTTAAACTTTGCCCAAAACTTATTCAAGTGACTATTGGAGAAAATCTATTCGAATCTAATAGTATGTAACATCTAAATGATATATTCAATAAAATTTTTAAAAAACCCGAAATATTCGATGAATTAACGAAATTACGTGAATTTGTGATATTTATTTCTGCCACGATGTGAGAATTATCAATTTAATGGAATAATGAATTTTATTATTATTTCTAGCAGCATGTTTTCCAAGATTTATGAGTAAAAAAGTTAAAAATAAGGAAATATGTTTTACGTGATTGTGAAATTAATACTCTTTATGTATATACATATATATATATATATATATATATATATTGAAAAATCGCTGAAGTTTGATTTAGATATAACTTTCGTCTTTAAATTTTATATCATGTAAATTATTTGACAGAGAGCGAAACAGATAGTAATTAGATGGCGAAAGGTCTGGAGAGTACGGTGAATGAGGTAACGCACGCCATCTAAATGGAATTAGTTTTCCACGCGTTACTTTTTTCTACCCCGGGTCGAGCAATGTCCTGTAAAAAATAATGTTTCTTTTAATTTGAAGAAAGTTTAGGGCTGACTTGACTCAATTGTTTCTTGAAAGAGTTGAAAGAACAACCAAAAAAAAAGTCAATGTATAACTCCACTTATACCCCACTATGCACTCAAATGTATATTTTGTCCAATACTATATTTTGGTCTAGGTACACCTTTTTATCCAATACCTTACTACTGTTGTTTACGCTAAAAATTACCATAAGCTACCCATTTTTGATATCCTACAACCAGACACTTTAGCCTGTCCTTGGTATGATGGGAACTCAGTAGCTTCAAGCACACGTTAGCTCTCCTCTGAAGTTGAAAGGGTATTAGCTCATGTAGTAGCCAAACGAAATATACATATATATATATATATATATATATATATATATATATATATATATATATATATATATATATATATACATATATATATATATATATACATATATATATATATATATATATATATATATATATATATATATATATATATATATACATACATACACACAATCACATATACACCACTGGTAGACTCATTTAAATATATTTTTATACATGTATTTGATACTTGTTTCCACGTTGATGTATTAACAAATAATTTCTCTAGTTCAAATATCGTATTGGTTTTATTAGTTATTTTAATATATTAGTTTTACAGAAGTAGGAAAAAAAAACAATATGGTCTTTTTACATGTGTTGGAATTTACAATTTCAATATTTTAATTAAAAAAATTAAAGAAAACTTTAAAAATTATTTTATTTTGTCATTATTTTAACAAAGTGATTTTATTATTGGAAAAAAACATGTATCCATAAATAAACTTGCGTTGATGTAAATTAGATTTTTAATTATCACAGAGTAGCATCATTTCTGTCAGGATTTTCTTAGTTAAATGACTAAAATATATATATCTCAAAATTTTGCAATGTTTTTTGATCTGTCTCTTCGTCCCTACTTGTCACACCTTTATAGTTTCTATTGTTTTAGATTTGAATACACAAAAGTTTGCGAGCTGATTTGTACATAAATACTAGCTAATGTCAATTAATAAGACAAATCTGAAAACATTTTGGTTTCTTGTACCTACCCATACATGTAATATGGGCGTAATTTTCTTGCTCGTCTCATAAATTATGTCACCATTTGATAGACCTGTTGAAATTATACTGATATCCTATTTTAAATTTAAATTATTAAACTCCATTTATAAAATATTAAACTTCAAAATGACAAGAATAGTGTCGCCACCTTTAATTTTTCAAACATAGATTTGCAACAAATTCTGAATACTAGCATTTATTTGGAAATTCAGGACATAAATATTTTAGTTAAATTGCAATAAAAAATTTACGAGATGTAAACAAATACGTGATGGAACAAGTGCTTCTGTCTATATTCTTTAATAACTTCTATTATAATAAGTTGCCGTTATGACATCGGAACTCTCCAGTTTTCGCAGTATTCAATTGATCAAATACCTCACAACAGTCGCTTCAGAGTGTGATTCGTTCATAATAAGTGAAAGTAAATTTGTCGAAATATGTCATTGTTATCTTTTTCAGTTCGTGTATTTTGTAATCATATTTAATATATACTTTTCCATATTTTAATTTGTTGAACCATTATTTATTTATCGTAACGAACATGTTACCTGCAACATATCCATGAATACATGTGAATAAATAAATAAGTTTCTCTTAACGTGATACGGTGCTCTTTCTGGCTGTTCGATGTTATTCCTACTACATGATAATACTAAAATTTTATTATGTTTGTATCTAAAAATAATCTGAAAAATTCTTGAATACCAATAGTTATAAATTTAAACTAATTAACGTACCTATACACAACATACAAGTCTGATGAAAATTAATATAAAAAAAGTCAGTCCTTAGTATGTTACTTTCCAATGACATCTGGGCAACAATGGTGTTGCGATATTTTACGTTAACATTTAAGAAAATTATTGAACTGCGAAAAAAAATAGCGCCTAAGAAAGGTCTCCTTACAAATTGTTTTATGGATTATTTCATAGTTTACAAACAAATCGAACTGTGCTTTACCTCTAAGTATCAGATCGGAAAAAAATATATAACTGAAGCTCTATCTTTACTCTTTTTTATTTTAGCTTTTTATTAACATTATACTTATTTTATAAACAGTGCTTAAGATACATTTTATAATATTATGAAAGTAATACTGAGCCCGCCTCTACTTTCTAAGACATGAATTATCGTGTTAGGAATTAGACCTTTTTCATTAACTTCGGATAATTTAATACCAATAAAAAACTTAGAAATCTTTATGATACTTTAAGCTGTTAAAAATTAACTGAAAGTTTCCCTCATTTTACCATGTTCTTTTAATTAATATATCTCTAATTAATTTTGACAAATCGACATACATCAATTTATTTCCGTTTATCCCAACTTGTTCCTGTCATAATCGCCGCTAACGCAATAATGGAGGAAATAAAATAGTTTAATTGTATTTAGTGATTGGATTCCGATTTGTATATTGTCATAATAAAACAAATTACTATAAAATGTATCAACTGTTTATTGTCGGAACAGAAAGGCAAAAAAGGGCTGTCCGCTGTTAATAAAATTACATTCGTATTTCGTATCATAGCTGAGTACTACGTCAATCAATTTTAACGCTTTTGGCGTAATTTTTAGTATATAGTATAGAATATTAATAACTATTTTATTAAATGTATTGTAATATTAAAATTTCAATATACTAGCTACCAGAATTGAGTGTTTTCATTTTTTTGTCCCTTGATAAGTGTCATATATGCATACGAGTATTTCTGTTAGGCATCGGTGATGCCTAACAGCGTAAAAATAACAAAATTTATTTCGCTTATTCACAAGTAATTTAATTTATTAGGTCCAAAACCCCCAATAAAATGAGCATTCGCCTTTAAGGTTATGTCTCTTTATAATCAATATGAAACGAAAAACACGGCATTGATTTCAATTGTTTACCTTTCAGGGATTAATATTTCGGTTAGTATTTCAATTTGTAATAACAATTAAAATTATGATAGTTAATGGAACATCTTAATGGGTGGGAAAAAATTAATAAATACGTCCAAGTAACAGAATAGAAATTTTTCATTAATGTATATATTTTAATTTTATATTACAAAAATGTAATAAATTTATTTCCATTTCATATATCATCATTAAAATGAAGAGAGAATTGATTTGTGATGAAATTGATTTATAGATTTTTTTATTTTATGCTACATAAAAATCCTTGAGTTTTGCCACCTTAAATTTCATACTACTTTCGAAAAATTCAAGCAAAACATATTGGGTGGGAACTAAACAAATTTCGAGCTACTTGAATTTAATATTAGTAATAATTTTTTTATTTCTAACATGGGAAGTATGTAGAGACAAAAAAATGAAATGTTTGCTGGCCAGTTATTGCTACATGACTGTTATATTATAAATTCAGATTTATAATGATTCTAAACACCATTTTGATGAAAGTTCTATGCAGCTCTAATTTAGACTTCGTTACTCATTATTCAACCAAAATTAAATAAAATAATTATAGCTTATTTTGCTTTCAATGTACATGTCAAATAAAAATAAATATTTGTGAAATTAATATAATAATGATGATTTTTAAATTTTTTCCGTAAATTAGATTGAGATCTTCACCTTGTTCCAGTCCTAATCTCATAGAGTGGGAAACCTCATAAGATGACGGTTTATTAGGTTTACGCAAATATGTAATGTTATATTCCTCGTAAAAGATAGTTTAAAAATGTAAAATATTGGGCCAATTAGCATTACGATTAATTTTCACACGTATTTTATCTTGTTGCCTCTAAATCTTCAGATAAGAGACGTAATATCGCAAAAGCCTTTCGAAGTCAAACTCCATTTCCATTCATCAGAGAATGATATTTCAAAACTTGCCAGTGAATTAATTCATACTATATATGTATGTATGTATAATAAAATAATGTACAGGAGAAAGTTTACAAAAAAGTTATTTATGTAGGAACTTAGTTTATAAATATCTAATTTTTTATGGTTTGAAGCAATACATATACTTATTGTATAAAAATGGATCTGTGTTGCATTTTATAGGATAGTGATAGCAGCAATTATTAATTTTAAAAACGCACTTTACTTTAATTTCTAATATTGAATATATTTGGCGTTAATTTGGTAGAAATTCATTATTCAATATTCTAATAGCTCACCTGAATATGTTGTAATACAACGAAACCTAGGTCGTGGTAAAGAACTTAAAGAAAGTAGAAATAATACTACGTCACGTAGTTTTATTTAATTGTCTTTAATTTTTAATATTTTCTTTAAACAGTTTATTCATAAAATATTATTTTAGTGTTAAAATGTATTGTTATATACAATTTTCGTATGGCTTTATTATACGAAAATCGTAAAAACGGTACCGTATGCTCTTGTACCATTTTACGTTAAATTGTTTCAAAAACGTTTTCTTTTGTTGGGTATACTCATTTTTTGTAATATTAAGTTTTGCCTGACTTCAAAAAAAGAGGAGATTATCAATTCGACTCTATTTTTATGTGTGTATATTACGTAATATCTTCGGCATTAACTAATACATTTTGATAACTATGTCTCTGTTTAAAATGATATATTTTAAGTATATAGGTGTTATGAAAAATTTAGTTAGAATTTGATTACGAAAAAAAAGTTTTCAGGAAAAGGTCTAATAGTAATTTATTAATTAAGTCTTCAAAATTTTGGCATGACTAGGCCTAAACATTCCTTGCTTACGTCAAGACAAATGAACAGGTACACAAAAAGGCATTTTATATAATATAAATATTTTATACAATAACAGTGACGTTTAATTTAAAAAAAAACATAAACATGACATTAATTTCTAATATTTACTTTAAATATTCTGATAATTTAACTCGCTTATAAATCGATTGTTTGCCATCGATATAAAATTTTATTGGACATTGTCAGCTTTAGGAGTAGCACTTGTTTATTTACAAAATTTTATCGTAATGTAAAAATGAAACTGTTTATATGGTTTCTGAAACTTCACATTAAAATGATTACTAAGGATTTAAGAAGGAAGACAGGGCGACGCTAAAATCATGTAAATACTACAAAATGCTCTTTTAAAATTTCATGTTAAAATGTTTCAATGCTTTCATTCATTAAAGTGTACTTAATGTCCGTTTTATGAGATGTATATAAATGGCACTAAATCACAACGAACTACATACAACCAGTGATCTGTGCAATGACCAGAAAAGTAAAGACCCACAAATCTTCCCAGCGCCTTGTGCATCAATGTCTAGAAAATACAGGGAACAGCGGCGAAATGCGGAAATTACTTCGAACTTTGGCTCGCTTCTCACTGACTTCCGCTAACGATCTTCGCAAGACAAACACCAATTTGCAGGATAGTTGAAATACCTAGCAGGCAGGGAGATATAGATACGATGCTGGGAGAAGATGTTGGAAGTATACTTGTTATGACTGAATTAATTAATTTATCTGCACCTTCTGTAACCGATATTTATTTAATCGGTAGCGTAAAGTAACATACGTCCAACTTGGTGAAAAAAATAATTATAACAACTTATAATTTGCGTCTACAGTGGAACCGCGTGAATAATACTATTGTCGCAGCGTTTATGTTCGTAAAATGTTCCATCGCGTTACTAGAGATTAATTTTTATTAAAAAGATTTACGGCAGTCTATTTGTTGATCCATTATCTCAGAATCTATACGATTTAGCTGGTTTTAAATTTTTTTAAATTAAAAAGTTTATTTGATACAACAATAAAACCTTCAGATAATAAATCAGATGATTTTTTTTATTGGTTCAACTACTAACAGAATTATTTAAAAAATTAGAAATATTAAGAATTGAAATGAGACTTAAGAAATTACTAGTACGTTTATGTATTATATAAATTACGAAATTACGTCTTATCCTTGAATCCAGACTAGGCAATTGCGTTTTTATATTTATAAGAACATGCATTTTACCAGAACGTAAGATATATATTTAGTTTACTATTACAGGCATATCACTAGACGTCCTTGACCGCCTCCCAAAAGAAGATATTGATTCGAAATTAAATTGTTTTTAATTCTTGAAAGAGAATCGTAGCGTTAACGAAAAAAAACGAGAATATTGGTTTTTGTGAAGGATTGATGCAATAAATTTGAATTTATTTCAATGGAAAATGGCCTAAGAACAAAATATGGTACTGCAAGTGAGGCTACTTTGATACCTCTTATTTTTTCAAGGAAATCGAAAATAATCCTCACAAGGAACATTTTTCCAAAAGAACGAAAAAAATGTTCAAGTACAAAAAAATTTATAGCATTTTGAACTATTTTAGGGTGACTTTGATAGAGACAAGAGTAAATACTTTTACAAAAATCAACTTTATTACTACTCTTTGACTTATAAATTTATTACATCCTTTAGAAAGACAAAATAATAATCACAGTTTTTTTTGAAATATAAAATTTTCATTAGAAACAGGGTCAGTCATCATCTTAAATCTACAATTCTTGAATTTGATGTTGATAACATGAAATAGAAAAAATAGCAATATCACCTTCTTCAAGAGGCTTTATCAAAAAAGATACAATATCGGTCCAATCGTTTTAAATAGTTTTTAGTTTCAGCTGACTTGAACCCTTCTAAGAGTAAAGGTTCCACTTCAGTAATTTGGCAAGCATACCTGAAGGTCTTTTTCTCAGGTCTTGTAAAGTATTTTGCTAATACGAATTTTCTTAACTGCACTCTGTTTTCTCGTATTCACGTTCTACCACATAGCCATCAGAGTCACTTTCATTTAGTTGTTTGTACGGGATTTCTGGGTTGTCTACACCTGGAGCTTCGACTTGAGATGTAATAGATTCAAACAATACCTGAGTTTATATTTTTTGATGATCAAATGCTGCAGCGTCACTTCGTTCATTTCTCTGGCTTTGTTGATCTGCAGACTGGAAAGTTTCCTCTCGGGTAGAAATATTATTTCCGGGAGCTACATCTAAACATCCTATTTTTCTTGCAAGTTAGTTCAAATTGCTTCCGTATCTTGATTCCTTCAAAAAATATTCAAATTACTTTAAATTTCCTGTTCACCAATATCTTCTTTTGGGAAGCGGTCAAGGACGTTTTGTTTATTAAAAAGAACAATGCCTGCAGCACAAAATCCACTCATCATATTTTTTTTAATACCGAAACTTTTGTCTTTGTAAGGAGAGTTTGGTTTTGGTTGGGCCTGATCCATTTATTGAGAGCTTTTGTGAACATGTGAGGCGATGCATCCTTTGGAACAATTGCCAACTTAGCAATTTATATCTTCTAATTGGTCAGTATTTGCCGCTAGGCAGTTTTCATTGGGCAAAAAGCCACATCAAGTGTTTGGCATAAGTGTGTCGAATGTGGCACCAAACCCACAAAATCAATGTAATTTTCACTGCAAAGTTTTATGAACTCTTCATCCAAATGAGACGAAAGATTGTCTCCAATAAGAAATTTATGTCCAAGCAATCTTTTTGTATGAGGAAAAAAGGTGGTTTCAAACCAATCCGGGAATATTGGTGCGTCCAATCATTAAATCGTGATCAGCATGGAGCTCTCTCCTGTCAAGTGTGCAAAGATGCAAGTTTTTGTATATGATATAAAGCGGTAAGAGCACGCCATCAGCAGAACCACAAAACATTACAGAGGTGGCACTTTTGGAAAAATTCATTGCTTTTTCTGGGTACTTGACTTCTTTGCGATACATGCCTATCTTTTTTCCTGGATCATTACACAGGTTCGTTTATATATATATAAATATATATATATATATATATATATATATATATATATACTTATATATATATTTCTTTTTTTCTATTTACTATGATTAATTATAGAAAATATTAGACGGCCTTCAAAGTATTTTCAAGGTTGTTTTTAAAAATATAAAGTGATTATCAACTCGCCCCGTGAATCAAAGTAACCCCCCCCCCCTATTCTACGGTAATTTAATTATTTATTTACTTAACAACTTTAATGTACATGACATAAGGCGAACTTATTGCTAAAATAGCGACATCTTAGTGTCTACCAAAATAAAAAGTTTTGAAAAACTGATTATTTTGTAGTCTGTAAGAAAGGCTACATAGAAATAAGATGTAATAAAGGAAAAGGAAGACCGAACTTAATACATTTTATCATCTGCATATTTTGTATGGCAGAAACTTTACGACTTAGCATGAGATCAAATAAAGAAGTAGTTCAGTGTTATCAATACCCACCGCAAATTTTTGAAAACGGTTTTGGGAAAGGAATTAATTTAAGATACATTAAATTATACCTTCACATAAATGAGTAAAATAAGAAATGAATGATTTTTAATAATATGCATAATTCACATATCATATGCTAATATATTGGTAAAAATATATTCCCAAATTTAAATACTATTCAGGTCACGTATTACTGGTCAGGTTTTGGTGACCACTATCCCTTGTGGTTTTTTTATTGACGAGATATATTTTTGATATATTTTTGTGAATGGAAGTCAATATTCTATCCGCTTACATACAGCGCATGTCAAAATTCTACTAGGATCACATACGTATTTTACGCGCGCTTTTATAAAAAAAACTCATTTTTCTAACATGCCTTCACATTTGATATGTTTTTGCTTCATTAACCGCTTGGAAAATATGATCTGGTTGGTATTTCAGGATCGATTGTTAGTCAGTGTACCATTAATTGAAGTACGAGTTTATTTTTCTGGTGAGTGTTTAGTATTTCAAAGTCCTGGTCTTTATTTATATTTTTACATGTTATCTTTACATATCAGCTTCCAATCTGTTTAATAAAAGATAAAGGAAAAATCGTTAAGCGATAAATAACGAAAGCTGGCCAAATGCGTGTCAGACACACGTCCAAGATGGAGTTCCGTGGCTTTAGATTTATAGGAATAAGACGTCATTAAACAAGCCGTTTTAAAATTTTACCCATACAGGATGATGATAATACAATTTTGGAAAACAGTATTTTAGAAGTTGGAGAAGTCCTTATTGTTTTGAAAGAAAATCTCCAGAAATCAAAATATTAAAATAATCTTGGTTTTAAAAGAAAATCTTATTGTTTTTTGAAGGACTTAAGTAACGATACCCCATTCGATGGAAGAAGTAATTTTTTTATTTTCATTCCTTTTGCTTTGCGGACAAAATATATTAAAAATTTCCTTTCAATAGGTACATATAGATGAAAATATATGACGAAACTACAAATTATACGAACTGAGGTGAAGAAACCATAAAAGTGTCGCTGTAGGCAAGACTTGAAATATTCGAAATTATTTTAATGAAAATTGACTTCCGTCTGGATTTTAAATATATGAGATTATTTCCATCACAAATATGAAGAGATGTAATAAAGAAAATAATAAGGGCAAGACTAATGCGTTTCATGCATCTACACATCAATCGAAAATACTGAAAGTTGTAACTAAACGAAATAACAGTCCTGTCATTTACTGCAAGTGTTAATTACATTAATTGGTCTTCATTATCTTCGACTTAATATCAATAAAAGCGATATCATCTTGAAATATCTAAGTATAGCAATATTAATCTTATGAACCTAATTAACAAGACAAGATAAAATAAAAATAATAAAAAATATTCTTGTGCTCTTTGATTGCAAGTTATTTCTAGTTAATAGTTATAGACTAATCAATAAGGGTCGTACCTCTAGGAGTAGTGTTAAATGAACTAGAGCACACCACGAGACTAAGTCGTTTAACAAATTCTGTCGAAAATTTGTTTGCATCTAACGGCATTCCAGACTTGTGCTACAGTCGTGCAATGAGTGTCATAATTAATTAATTAAAAGAACTTCGAAACTGTTAAATGGTAAATTAATAGAAAAATTATAGAAGTTCAAAACATGCAAATGTTTTAAACGTTTTAATGACATGTGAAATAAAGATATATTTTGTTCGTAATACTTACTTCATTTTTGTAAAGTCAACGTGATAATCAATAATTGTTACAAATAAAAATTTTGGTAATTACCATCAATAGAAGTGTCCTAAATATTTGAAACTTTTACACAATTCTGATACTATATTGATATAAACCGCTAAACTGGCACCGAATTGTATGTGAAAACATAGTTTTTACAAAATTTTAAACCGTAACATAGTTGTAATTCGATTCTCATCAATACTTACTAACTAAAATGGCTGAACAAAGAATAAAAAGTGTGTTAATTTTCTATAAAATCTTTTAGCGCTTGTCACTTCCGCCAAGCTTAAGCTAATAGATTATGGGCCTTATCTTGGAACAGCATCGAAACAATCACCGTTCTCTAAAAGACTACCGAGTAACGCGTCATTTACATTAAATGGAATTCAGATGATTGTAACTTTAGAAAATGTATTATTTGTCCCTAATAACATTTTGGCTGCGTGTCGCTTGCGAGCGATATTCAAATTAAGAACGTCTCAAAATATTTAGCCACTTGTCAACAATATATATTCAATTATTACAAACGCCTCAAGACATTTAAATGACAATTGAATGTAAAGATTTTTTAAATTATGTTACGTAAAATCGAAGAAAAGACTTGAGATGTAAAGTTTCTTATAATATTTTAATCTCGGTATGAAAAAAGGAAATTATGTTTTACGTTAATCGAAGTGTCATATTTTGGCTTAAAATATCGGTCTCCACTAAAAGTAGTTGTGAAATTCGTTATTAAATTTAATGTCAAATTAAAAAGTTTATCAATTTAATGTAGAAAAGTACTTGTAACAGTTACCTGAAGTCGGTTTTATCCTTGATGTAAATAAATTACTTAACTTGATAGGTAAAGTGTGATAATTTGAATAAACTGGCGTATCTGCCTCATATGCGTTATAAATGTATAATGCCGTATGTAATATTCAAAATACACACCGATATCCGGATAGTTTATGTTATTTACGCAATACTTAGTGACATATTACTATTTACAGAACGTCTTTCCTTTTACCGAAATAGATTTTATCCTGTGATCTTCAAAAAGAATGGAGTGACATTCATTTATCCATATTTTGTTTAATCTTGATATTTCAAAAGGTATCGAAGACATCAAATATAAAGTGAATGAAATTTTAATGAAAAGGTGAGTGACTATAAACAGTGAGGACGGAATTTTGTTACCAAGTTTCATTGCATAACTGAGAAATCACAGATAGATTTACGGGTGTTATAGAAATACGTTTACGTGTAATTTTTTTATCTTCATGGTTATATATTATTATGGCTAATTCCATATTTTATTTCCTAGCATACTTTTAACTTATTTCCCATGTAACTACGTATGTTAGCAAATCATTCAAATTGATTTGATCCACTTCTAATTGTCGCATCAATTTCAAACTTTGAAAACAAACTATGCATATCTGATAACAATACTATGATATGGTACCGTCGAGTTGATATGATGACGGAGGAGAGAGGTGGTTTGAAGAACTCAAACTCATAGGCTAATAGTAAAACCATACTTTTCGAAATAGTATGACTTGACAATGAGTCATTTAGTATTTTATTGTAGTTGTGGAAAGTTCTTAACGGTTAACAGCAAATCTATCGAGTTTGTACTCGTTCAATTTTTATTAATGAGTTTTTGCATGTTTTTTTTTTTTTTTCAATTAACAAGTATTGCATTGCCGATGCCGTTAAATGCGGTAAAGGTGGGGCGGCGCAATTTATGGAATGTGGAGCAGAGAGGGGAGGAATAACAGTAGGTAACACTTTTTGTTCAGTAATGATAGTACAGTATATAGTTCAGTATATTCAGATCAGTCAAATATAATAACGAAGCTTAAAATATTATTGCAATTTTTATAACAGTACTCTGTTTCTTCTTTCAAAAACATAATTTGACAGTAAAAGAAAAAGCTTAAACTATAATGAAGAAGTAAACTTTAAAAAAAAGTAAATTTTTTATTGCCTGACGAGGTATAGTTAAAATAATCCCACGTTGTAATTATTTAAATTATCTGTGTTAATTAGTCAATATGTTTGCTGAATTAACGCTGCGCTGGTGGAACCACGAGTATGATTGTTGAGATATTCCTTGATAAGTAATCCGAACTTATGGTTAGTACAACTCCTGATGTCACCAAACAGAATATGTAAAAGAGGAAGTGTAGTGACGGAGTTAGGATTTATATACCCTCTATTACATACTACACGGATTATACAAGTGGGATGACATTATTATAGACTAGATATTTTAACATTATTGTTACAAATAATAATTCAAATAAAAATTATATTAATTATTATTATAGACTAGATATTTTAACACTCTCCCTTAATTAGGCTCTTATTGACTAATGGAAGTTTCCCATATTGATAAAACTTATAGGTAAGTCATATTCTAGCTTTACATTGACATGTCTTTAATTTTACCTCTTGATGTTTTACACACCAAATGTTTTGCATATTACTAGAAATGTGTTAACATAATTACACCACATTAATATGTTCTAATCCTACATTATACTCAGCCAATTAGAGTATAGATTCTTAATATGAAATAACAAGTGTAGATTCTTAATATGAACTAAGTTGCAATAATATAATGTGCCCATCCAAATTTTGAATTATGGATTAACTTCTATCCTAAATTTACATATGTATGCATTTAAACAATATCTAAGTTCAAACTTTACAAATACATTTTATACTTTATGTTTTCCATATAACATTTTACATTTTTCAATTTACATTTTTTTTCTCACAATGAAGTCGCACAATAATCCAAATTCCATGCTTACACTTATATGAGTTATACACTTATATGAGTTTACAGTTTACATATCTAGCATTGATTTACCTTAAAATAACGTTATATAATAGCTTTTATTTTATATCTGTATGAATATATTTGTACATGCACAAATATTTATCTAATCGTGTTTCAATTCACATCTAATTCAAAACCTCATTCTTTATTTCAATTTCCACAGAAAAATTAAAAAAAACTCAGTAATATATTTAAACCTGAATATCTGAACGTTACAAATAAAAAATTAAACAACCATCAAATATTCGTTTTAGATGAACAGAATCAAAGTTTTATCACCAAAGCTACAGTTAATATAATATATATATATATATATATATATAAAGTATTGACAAATCTGAAGACTTTTCTTTGTCTAAATATAATGTATATGTACGACATGAACTATGGTTAACACTTGCTTAAGTCTTTAAGTTAAAAAATTAGTAGTTAAAAGTGAAACAAATTATATCCTAATCACTGTATGAGGTTGAATGTTGACAGACTGTTACCATTAGCCTAACAATTATCACTTTTAATAAGATTGCTTAAGTATAAACAATGCCTTTAAATCTGATATTCTAATCTTTCATGAATTAAAATGTTATCTAAATAAGAATTTTATAAGCATTTCTTAAAATAGTATAATTCTTAAAAATTAACTTACTTACAGTCTGTAAATCCATGATTAAAATGTTTCCTTGAAATTTATCATTATAAATTTCATTTGATATTTATTGATTTGCATCTTTTGTGAAACTTTGTGAAGCACTTATATCAAAAAGTAGTTTTTTTGTGGCATTGTGTTAGAACCTATCGATTTCTTTCTTGGTCTAAGCGTCATGTTGAAATGTGTATGACTAATACTGTGCCGAAGCTATTTATAGCTTCGAAATGACGAGGACTCATTCAAAGATGTATCTTTCTTGCCAAACTCATAGCCTATAGCTGTGCTTGTTGACCCTTATATGTTTTGGGAGGCTTTTAAGCTGCAAAACGGGCTTGACTCACACTTTGACTCTGAAATTTATTGTATAGTAATATGCCACAACGTCGGTGTAATAATTTTAAAAAATTTCGAAAATTTTCTATTAAATTTTCAAATTTGAATTTTTTGGAAAGTGACCATTTACTACATATTTAAAAAATTACCAAAATTACTTTGCAAAGTCTAAACGAATATAGTAAAATGTTATCATAGATCATTTTTTAATGTTATACTATCTTGAAAATAGAACCTTATTCTCGTAATAGAATATTTGTTTTTAGGCAATATTTGAATATATATTTTAAAACTGACTTTCCTGTGGGCTTATTATGAAACCAAATAACAAGAATTTTTTAACCCACAATTAAATGAAAATACGCGATGTAGTATTATTTCTACGTTTTTTTTGAAAAAAAAAAAGTAGAAATAATACTACATCACGTAGTTTCATTTAATTGTGAATATTGAATTTTTACAAAATTAACGCCAAATATATTGAATTTTTTAACTATTAGTAATTTTACGGGATATACCATTTCTTTTCTTACCTTCCTAACATATCCCATAGTTTAAATTTATTTTTAAAGACTTCTAAAGAAAATATTGAGCTATGACAGACGAACACATGGATAATTAACGAGCGGAATATGGTACTAAGATATATTGAGTCCAAAATAAAAGAACACGAAACTTTTGTACCTAGTCAATATTGAAACTGAGTGAGTGGAAGTTGTACATTGAGCCCTTTGTAAGGAGGTACTTAACTACATAAAACAATAATGTTTTCGTATTGAATATTTTTAACCTTAAATTTGAAACAAGTGCTATGACAAAATAAATTAATGATTTTGAAAGTTATGTAAAAAAGTTGATCATTTTATAAATTTGTTTTCAAATAAAGATATCAATGTTATCAACATATTTGAATCCTAAGTATTGTTATGTTTGTAAAAAACTAGACTTAATTAAATTACAAATTACTTCACGCAAAATAAAAAAAATATGTGACAGAAATACACATGTTTTGCGAACAATGTGTCAAATCTAGTACCGTTTCAGGAAATTGTAAATTTCCTTTGTACTTTTCATCTTTCAACTTTGTTAGATATTTCCCGCAACTTGACAGACTTGAGATAATTCAGGTGTATCTCACATGTCTCAAACATTTTCTTACATGGAAAGTAAAAGTAGGCTTACTAAAAGGGTCAAAAATATTCAACCTTCTTAATTTTTTGTTAGTGGTATCCATTCTGCAGATGATAAAGGGTGAGAAATTGATAAGGTAAAGTCCAGTGGCCAAGAAATGGATTTTGTTCTAACGATACGATAATAGTTTATCTTCACCGTCTCTACATTCTAACTGGCAGGCCAGTCAGCTTCAGTTTTCTTCTGAAAAGGGAAATCACTTATGTTCAGGCACACATACAACATACTAATATAAGCTAATCATTACATTTCATTCATTTTATACTGTCCTACATACTGCATAGCAAAATTAGTAATTTAAAAATGAAATTTTACTAGAATCGTTACATTATTTACAAAACATGTTTGTTTGTGATGTCCTGTATCTTTTGTTTCCAATTAGATTATTAAAAAAAAATTTCAAAATTACCACGCGATATAGAATATTAGGTTGACTACAGAATTCTCTATTAAGAGTTTGGCACACATATTCTTGTATCTAGTGTACTCACCGTTGTTAAAATAAAAACGCATCTACAAAATTAAGAAATATTATAAAATTTTGATTAGATACTATCAGAACTACACGATTGTGAATGATTCTTATTTTTTTTTACTTTTACATACGTACTGATCCACCGTTAATAAAATAAATTTTTTTTTGCAGAAATTCGGAGTTTTGATGGATATTTGAGAATTGTGTAACGAATTAACCTTTTAATATTAAAAAAAAATGTTGAAAAGATTTCACGAAACCGAATGAAAAACTCAATTCTAAAGGAACAAAACAAGTATAAGAACAATAGTCACGCAAATTGTCAAAATATAAAATGTCATGTCAACAACTTCACAGAACAACCTTATTTTGCCCAATGTGACAGACTTTATTTATTAATTTGGTGACAATTTCTGTTATTAAATTCTTTCGAAAATGTCATGTATATAAAAATAATATTGTTTAAAATATAATTTTATCTAAACTAAGTTTACCCGTATTGATTCAATAATGTTTCACCTCATATCGTGTCATAATCGCAAGCGTAAATCAATTTATTTTAAATGCTTTACTCTTAATAATGTTAAAAATCTCCATATTGTATTTATTTTACTATTTTCGTAATTCAATTTGAAATTTTTGTGTACAATTTTTTTCAAATATATTTTTAGATGACTTTTGAAATAAACATTTATTTGTAAAAATATTTAGTTTCGCAGAAACAATTTCTTTACATTCTCGAACGTCTAGACGTTTATAATACGATTTTGTAATAACAAATTTGGCATCGAGTTGCAGATCCTATTACTTGACATTAGAGTATGCTAATGCATATGCTAATAATGACTTTCAAATTGATACGTTTCTTGATTAGAACAGACGACGTCGAAATTATATCTAAAATTTCCAGAACTTTGCAGACATTTATGTAAACACAAATTTAGAAAATGGAAAATTTGATAAAGTAATTCAATCAAGTTATTAGCTTTACTTTCTTACAGATTTACGGAGATATTTGTTTTGATGCTAATCTAAACCTACATAGAAATGCATGTATGTGTCATAAATAAAAATTGTTCACGATGAAAGAATAAAAGTAGAATAATTCAAATTTCCATAATTAATGATATACTTTGTGACAGCTGGAAGCATGAAGCACTATTATAGTCAAGATTAATATATTGATAATGCTTTGGGGATTTATAATATAATTAAGTTTAGTCTTTTACAAACATAATAATACTTAGGATTCGAATATGTTGATAACATTGAGAGCTTTATTTGAAAACGAATTTATAAAATGATTAACATTTTTAAATAACTTTCAAAATCATTTAATTATTTTGGCATGCCTCTTGTTTCAGATTTAAAGTCAAAAATAGGTTTAAAAAAGCATTATCATAAGTAATTTCCATCGGAGTGGAAGTGAATTATATCCTGCGGTTCTCGTAATAAAACCTGATGGGAATAAATAAAGATAGAGCCGTTTATTTTAAATTACACACAATTATTTTTCTTTTATTTCTCTATCCTGAAAATATAAGTGGCTTCATACTGCATTAAGATCGCGGGCCAGATGACTGCATTAATCCCAAGTCAAGTGTAGTTCTATCAAGCTGGTAACTGTGCATAATAGAGACAAGTAATCGGGATTACGTCATTATGGCATATTCCATCACATCAAAATGTAGCTATTTGCACAGACTCCATGGGAATACCAGGCCGACATAACGTGAAAACAGCTCACTATCTTATATAAAAGTATAGTAATCCTCAGCCATCAGTATAAAAAATCATATTTCTTATACTTAACAATTTTTTGGTTCCATTTCTCACAGGGGAAAAAACGGAACCATGTAAGATTAATCGCGTGTCTGTCAATCTATCTGTGGTTTTTCTCAGAAACTGTTGAAATAAGAAATTTAAAATTTCACAGTGGTTTTCTCAGAAACTCTTGAATATAGAAACCTAAAGTTTAGGATAGGTATAAGGCATATTAAATCAAAAATATTTGTACCGTTGAAATTTTATTGAAGGCAAAATAATTTCATTTCACATGTCATGCAATACTGTTTGAGAAAGTAAATAATACCATTCTTAAACTGTTTTATTCTTGAGATTATAATGCAAATGTGTATAAAAATGGGCCCTCTCCTCTCACATCTCTGAAACTGCTCAAGTAAAAAGAAAACAGCGTTATTCGAAGTTTATTTAAATTTTACTGGAAAAATATAGCAAAGATTTTTAAGGGTAATTTTACGGGTATTAAAACCAGATTAATTTCTTTATGTATTTGACAGGTATATATATATAAAAAAATTCGTCAAAATTTCCTTCATATTTTTGCGATATATTTTTATTCGACTTCAACTAATTTAGGTTTAAAATAATACGAAATTAAAACTATTTAAATTTCAATATATTTGAGATTTTTTTATTCGACATGATTAATGATATCATTCGTATGCTTTAAATAAGCTATAATAGAGGATCCTGTGCACATTACCAAGGTAAAAATACTTTCAATGTACTACGGTAATATTTTTACACAAAGCTAAACGGGAGAAAAGCGCCCAATAAATTTCTATTGAGATTTGAGTTTTGTTCAGTGCACAAGAAAATATTAGCATTTAAAACGGTATCACATTTATTTCCTTGAAAGGTTATATAATTATTTTTCTTCCGTTTTTGGTTTCATTGAACTTTATTTTATTTTTTATTCATAAAAAATGTATGTAGACATTGTGAATAACATTTGATTTATCAATATAAAAATAAGAAAACGTGAATTCGGATCCAATATTTCCAAATAATATTCTCATGTGGTTACAAATAATATGTAACTAGTTCTGCACAAACAACAACTCACTTGCTTTTTCTGCGTGACAAATTTTTCACTGAGTCTGCAAATAAAGGTGAGAAGTTGAGTAATTGAGAAGAAAGAGACAATTCTTATAAAAAGATCTTCCCATTTTTAATAAAGAGCTGGTCAAGAATTCAAAGCTTTTTACCCTCAAGTCTTCAACATTAGCAACGTAATGCATTTATCTTTTTTATATCTTCGGTTAAGCTAATTTTCTCTCATTATATAAATTAAATTAGCAATTGTAAAGTTACGTACAGATGCTAATTACAAATATTCCTTTTTGGTTATTTCAGATTTATTCCTTTTTTTATTTTCACCGAAACAAAAATTATAGGTTATATTTCTATTACATACAACTTATACTTCACCAATAGGTATTAATCAAGATACGAGCTCATTACCGAGGTATAATTAATATCATATAAACAAGGTAATAAATGTATTTCCTCTATTACACATTTAACCTTTTTTGCAGTTGCGAGTTTACACACTAAAAAAACTATTATATTATTTGGATTTTTAATTATTAAAAATCATTTTAAAAACTATTCGCTGCTATCCAAATGTGACATATATTATTTAATTGATATTATATTTATTATCAACAAACCGGCCTATCGAAATCAATTTAAATAAATAATTCAGTTTAAAATGGGAACTTGTGACGATTTATTGAGGCATAAGTATCGTGCAATGAAATAAAGACTTTCCGTATATCCATAAAATGTGAATATTATTAAATTATTTCATAAATTTAAACACTTATTGGTAAACTTTGCTCAAAAGTTTCTGTAGCTATGGAGGCTTCAAAGATATTACATTTGAAGGCAAAACTGTCATGAATATAACAAAATAGCTTTAATGCAATAACTTTGTTTTAATGCAATAAATAATTTCCCTAAAGATATTTAAATGTCAGAGAAGATCGAAGGTTACTCTCAAATAATCGTATTTTTAAAATTACTAGCCTTTAAATATTAAAGATTCTATCTATTCGTTATTTTCACTTCATTGATATAATCCATTGTTACCTTGGTGATTATTACTTCCCGAAATTTTTAAAAAGAATGTCTTAAAATTATGCATTTGGTACCGAAATTAACTTTTTTTATAAAAAAAAGTTAATTTCGGTACCAAATGCGGAAACTTAGTTCTATAAACTCTATTAAGTGAACGAATCAAATAATATTTCTTTGCTGAAAGTAATATATTAAGAGGGTTGCAATAGAACTAATTAATGAGTAAGGAATCAAACGTTTATACGCTTTATAGCTACGCTTTTAAAAGTACAGATAAATTGTAGCTTGGCTCCAGACAGAGAGAACATTCGTCTTTCTAATTAAAATGTTATTAATTCGTTATTAATGGAAACATGTGCCTTTTTTTAATAATAAAACACGAAAAGGATTTTGAGCAATGCTCGTTTAAAAAAATATATGGATACCTTACGGAAATTTATTTCAAAAACTATTTTGTTATTTATAAACCCCTGCTATTTTCTTCTCAAGTCAATTTAGCTTCTACGATAATTTATACGGTGTTAATAAAATCTTCGATTTCTTAGGTTACCGAATTTGTTGTGTATTTCTTACCCGTCAAACCGTTGCTTAAGAAAGCTGAAGAAAATAATTTCATCTTCACAAAATTATTACCGACTGGAGCAAAATGTGTCATTTTACAGCGTAAATTTAAGTTAAGATTTATGTCGATTATTTTCTCCAATATCAAGGTTATAGAACTTTTCATCATTCAGTGCTTATAGTTTACAATAATTAATACAATAATTATTGAGGACAAATAGTTTATATGTAGCTCAATGAGAAGCAACACTTTAGAAAAAAGGTAATATTACGAGCTGTCTATAGTCACCCCAGCATTTAATAATTATCAATGATGTTTAAATTCAGGGAAAGAGTAATAATTGAGTGACATCTTTGCAAAGGTTGTAAAACAGTATGAAGCGCTTTATCTAGTAACTTAAAATATAAAAGATATTTTCAGGTGATGATAAAGCGTTAATAAATATTCAGATAAATTTCCTCGTTTGTTTTATCTCGTTACTTCGAAATCGTCAAATGCGAGGAAATAATATTACGAAACCCGTTCTGAGCCCAGGCCTCATTTCAACTTAGTAATATCATTACTTGGTAAAATTGTTGGAGTAACGACATATATAAACGAAAGTGTGGTTCGTAGATAAGTCTATTTTGGGCGGCAGACAATAATTGGGATGTGTACGGATGTTAAGTGTGTATTCTCCAAACATCGCTAATTTCACGAATTTCAAACTATGACAAGGCAATATTGTATCAGCACTTTACAATTTTCTTCTTTCGACGGATTTCTAAATGAATATGGTAAATATGGTTTTTGCATATATGATGTACTTACTGCAGTAATACTTATTAATCATGTTAGCCTTTTTACAATAAATGCTGCTAAATATAATCTTGACAAACGCAATTTATTTAACCGTGATGTTACCATGCCCTTAATCAAAGGAGACGATTTCATTTCAAGGCAGAGAAGGTATACAAATTTGCTAATGTCGAGGTCGTAAATCAGTAGATAAATAACGGTCGTATTTTAGAATTTTGTGGAATTATAAAATGGAGTTCTTCCAAAAGTCTAACTTAAATTATTCATAAAGTTTAAAAAAAATTGATATTTACTGTTATTAGTAAACTAACTTGGTATCTTTTTATATGTAGTCACATGTACGATAATTTTATAATAATATTTGATTTAAATTTTATAGATATTTATAGTTTGTATTAGATTATAAATTTATGCAAACGTTGTTAGTACTTATTTTTTTTAAAGTTATTTTTTTTTCTTACATTATCTTATCATATTATATTGACGTAGCGAGCGTTTGGCTCAAACTATGGGTATAATAAATTTTCAGCAACTAAAGTCAAATGAACACGGTTTAATTCCATTAATTATTTGTGAATCGCGCTTACGTATAGATCCGTCTAATGGATATATATTAATCCAAACTGATGTTGACAAACAACTATTCTTAGATACAAATAGGATCTAATACATTATAAGCATCTATATGTAAGCACGATTAGGGAATGACTGGCACAAAACCATTTTCACTGAAATTAATTGTATATTGCTTTCTTAAAAAAAAACTTTTATTTCTACAGGACACTAAATTATTAAATGGTGTATATTAATTTATATTTTTCTCATAAAAAATGTACATTAAGAAAATGATACGTAATACAGATATTCGTTATAACAATTCATAGCATAACGGCATCATTCACTAAAATGAATATCTCATATTTCGTAAGGACGTTACTTTATTATAATACAATTTAGAACACCAAACCATTTCATTGACGCAGGCATGATGTAAATAAATTTGATCATGTTTCCATTGTAATTGTTAATGTGACAACATTGATAATTTTGTGTTATTATTTTTGTAAGGTCGATAATTCGGCTCACTTTCCGCGTGGGTAAAATGCTTATTAGACGATACTATATTATCTTTATATTTTATTGTAGAGGCATCATTAAGTTAAAACCTATTCCAATATCAAGTGGAAACTTATAATATCCGCTTGTAAAATAAATAAACACTACTGGCAATTAATTAAATCGTGCGTTGATATTTTTTTTGACCAACCATATATCAAAATATCATTAAAATCCGCTTACTGGTTTTTCGCCATGCTCACTCTTTATCATGTGTTTAGATTATAGTGTCTCTATTTCAAATTTTATTATGAATTTAGATTAATATGCATGGCCTTTCGCAATGCAGATTTTCTCAAAATAGGTAAAAATTCATGTATGCACATGTCAGTAATTGACTTTTTATTTTGATTTATATTATTTAAATTATATTTGGGATTTGAAGTTTCACATTTTTTGAAGTGAATATGGTAAATAAAATATTACTTTTACTTCGATTAATATTTTGGTTTGATTGATATTTCGGAACAAAATTTTAATTTAGACACTTTTTGAATATTTTCAAGTAGCGCGAATTTTTAAGACTGTTATTATAGCATTTAATACTGTTATTTATAGCATTTAATACGCCCATAAAAGTCTTCTTTTTAAATTATTGATAAGTTCTATATTTGCAAGAAAATAAGAATTTCATTTATAATTGTGTTTCAGAATATTTAAGGTACATGCTGATACAGTACTTCGTTCACTTAATATTTTTTTCAATTTTCTATATTTCCAAATACCACATGTAGCATACGTTAAATACTACATACAAAATACCTTAATGCTTTAATTGTTTTTCTTTTGGAAAGTCGACCCCAAAACCGAATAGTAAAGAAGTGAAAGCGAGTTTTGCAAGTCTTGTAGCGCCTTGAGTATGAGATTAACTGTGAACGTAAGACAATTTCAAAAGGAATCCAAATAACTCAAAAAGCTTTCTCTAAAGATAATAAATGTTTTTTTTTGTGAAAAATATAAATTATAACAGTCTGAAACGATAAAATAAATTGAATAAAGAAATTACTCTCCTGAAAATATTTTCTTTGAATCTTAGAATATCCAAATTTGTCGCCTATGACTTTCACAAATATTTCATAGCGCCTTAGATATATTTTTCCAAACATTTTTTTAAAGAGAAGTCCAAACCAGAGAAATTTTGGTGACAATCCGTTTCGACGTTTGGTTGTAAACATTTTAATTTCAAACTAAAATAGCAGCTAGGTTTAAAAATACTAAACAAGTCACATGAACATTTATAGTCATATGGTAAAAAATTATATTTTATGGATCTTGTCTTATCTTAATTATCTCTCTTACATTTAAATACTAATTGCGTTGCACTATTCGATACTAATAGTTTAACATTAATTTTAACTTGATATAAATATTTTATTTTCAAGCTAACTTCAGATTTCGATAAATAACCACTGCTTTTATTAATTTTTTCAAAATATTTATGTGAATAATAAGACCTTCGTCGTATGAACACTATTCACATTTATTTGCTTTTTTCATGTACGAATCATTGAGTAGGTGAGGGAATAATTTAGAGAAATAATTTCGGATGTCCAGACATCAGGATGAGAAAGATGCCATTAAAAGAGCAATCAGGCCATATATCGCTCCGTTATACTTTGAATTATAGATAATATCTACGTAACCAATATATTTTATAATAGTAAGTGTACAATGTGCGTGCCGTTACAACTCAGAAATGAGCCCCGGTAGGATCAAGGGAGTTGTATGGCATGGTAGTCCTCTATTCTCATCTATGAAAAAGGTTCTCATTTTTTACCTGACGGGTGTGCTTAAGGGCTGGAAGTTTCGACTTCTAGTCATTTGTAGAACAGTTCAGAATATTCGAGAGTATTTGAGAGCATTACCACAATATTCCAATACATCCCGGAATATTCTAGAATGTTGTGAAATATTTGAGAAAAGTCTGAAACGTTCAAGAATCATCATCATCTGAAACGTTCAAGAATAATCATCCCGGAACATCACAGATTATTGCGGAATATTCCAGTATTTTTTCAGCCAGAGACAAATCTACTAGCAAATGGGATCATTACTACCACTACTCAACGAAGACAATAAATTTCTGCAAGTATATTTTATCGGAAATGAAGAAATTGATCAACGATGCACCAACATCAGTGAATTGAGACAAGAAATAATCCAAGAGGTACAGAGGATCTTACACAAATACCTTCAATTTATTCGCATATTCAAAACAGCACTAGACCGAAGGATTTCTGATGTTATAATTCGAGTCAACAAGCAATCAAATGGAGAACACGAACGTCAATTTAAGGCGCTTCGGGTAGACGATATCGCCATTGTAATTGTGGATAATGAAAACAGAAGCCGTTATATAATTATACAACGAAGAAGAAAAGGAATACAATGCATTGTAGGAACACACCGTTCCTATGATGCCTTTCAACACCCAATAATATTTCTGCACGGAGAAGATGGATATAATTTTAATATTAAACAAATCCAACCTTAAATAGGCGTAGAAACAAACAAAAAAGTATCTGCCAAGAAGTATTATGCTTACCCCTTAATAATCAGAGAAAATGAAAAATATCGTCAGTTTCTCAGCACTCACCGTTTTTTTTTAATTTCCTGCAATTCCTGGTAGATATATATGCAAAAATAGAAACGAAATGGATGTTTTACATAAGACTGAATCAGAAGAAACTACGCACGTAAGAATACATCTACTCTCGAGATGAGACCATAAATGACGAAAAAATTGACGACATTGCTACCATGGTAATCTTGCCCTCAATATAAATAGAAAATCCAAGACACATGCACGAATACACTCAAGATGCCATGATCTACGCAAGAAAATATGGACGACCTGATCTCTTCATAACATTCACATGCAACTCATCGTGGCAGAAATCAAAGAAAAATTAAGTTGTGGACCAGCCCCTATGGATCGACATGACATAATAGCCCGAATTTTCTGACAAAAATAAATGAGATTTAGTGATGTTATCACAAAATACCATATAAGTTAGATACTGGATGTAAACAATCGAATACTAAAAACGACGACTGCTTCACTCACACAATCTCATATGATGAATTCTGTCATGTAACCGACAGAATTCATCCCACGGGTATCGACAAAGTCATCCAAGCTGAATTTCCCAATCCATAAGAAAATCAGGAGCTATACGACATAGTGGTGAAAAACATAATTCACGGATCATGCAGGCCATTAAACCACAATTCGCTGTGTATGACTAATGGAAAATGAACAAAAATACCCAAAACCATACTTGGATGACACACATACCGGAGATGATGGCTATCCCAAATACAGAGGACGGTCAGCCAAAAAAATGGGGTTTCACAAACTAAAATACGAATACGAGGGAGATATGAGCTGGAAATGGAAAATTAACAGATAGTACCGTGTAACTCACTACTTTACAAAAGGTTCCAAACACACAAAAACGTAGAATACTGGAATTTAGTGAAAATCATTAAATACGTCTGTAATTATGTAAACAAAAGCGGTATTTCAACCATGGCCTTATTTCATTAATAACAAAACAGAAACGACGAGATCCTCATGTACCAAATGAGAAGATGTATCAATAGTAACGAAGCAGCGTGGCGGATTTTCGGGTTTCCCTTACACGAACACAAAACCAACTGTGCAACATCTACCAGTATATTAGGAGAATGGATAGAGAGTTTACTTCACAAAAGACACCGCCAGAAAAATTTCAAGCGAACCACCTAAGAACACATTAACAGTTTTCTTCCAACTGTGCCAAATGGATCCATTCATAAAAACATTACTATATATCGACGTCTCCACCTATTATACGTGGAACACGACAAGAAAAATTTTTGAACGAAGAAAGCAAGGAATTCGCCAGTGCAGAATCATCCAGGAATCATGAAAACTAACGCGTGGAATCATCAAAAATAATAAGCCGAGTATACACTGTACATCTGCACAACTCCGAATGTTTTTATCTCCGGATGTTGCTACAAGAAATAAGAGGATCAACAAGTTTCACAGATCTCAAGAATATTAACTGTTACTTGTGCCAGACGTACAGAAAATCATATCAATACTTAGGACTACTGGAAAACGACACCCACTGGGTATTAACACTACAAGAAGTCTCATTCACAGCTCGAGCTGATCAAATCAAAGACTTATTCGCCATAATACTACCAACATGTAACCCATAGAATTCAACACAACTATGGGACTCCTTCAAAGACAGCACGAGTGATTACATACAGTACCAAATCCGACAAGTTAATCTAGAACTGGCTATCGAATTCAACGACGACACCTTCAATGAACCATTCATTCGCCTAGAAGATAAATGTTTAGCAATAAAAATCAAACGCACCAGGTAGCAACAGAAAAACCTTTCTAATAAATCTATTGCTGGCAAAAATAAGTGCTAAATAACACATTTTACTTGCACTGGCATCATTCGGCATTGTCGTCACACTTAAGGAAGGAGGACGAACTACTCATTCCGCCCTACAACTAGCGTTGAATATAGTCGAGGAACAATTCGCAGCATATAAAATCTTAAGAGCATCTTGACGGTGTATACTTCTAAAAACAAGATAAAATTATCTTCTGGGGCGAATGCACAATGGCACATAAAAAATTACTCTAAGCCATGGACAGAACATTGCAAGAGTTCGAGGAAACTCTTAAGTGATGGGAGGAGCTTTACCCATACTGTCAGAACATTTTCGACAAACACTTCCAGTTATCCCCAAGTCAACACCAGCAAAAATCAATGCATTCTTAATAAAATCACATCTCTGGCTACACATACAAATACTGCAACTAACAAAAAATATGAGAGTTGGACTGTCGAAAGACACAATAACAGCACATTTTGCTCGAAAACTTTCACAAATAGGCGAAGGCATATATCCTATTGACCAGACGACCGCCCTCACTGAACTCAACAGTGACTTCTACAATATAGCCACTACTGAGAACGAAATCAGCGACCAAATTTATCCAAACATTGTTCACAACTATATTAACTCGGAGTGGCTATTGCAGGGGGCAATTTAATTAAATAAAAATAATATTGTCGACGATGTCAACTTTAATATTTAAAATAAAATTCCCAGTAAAAGGAGAATACACAAATCGATCGACATGATGGTAAACGTTGAAGAAAGTGTCAACTTCCTTACAGAATTTTTAAACTCTTGTCCAGTACAAGAAATGCCATTACACTGCGTTCGACTAAAAATTGGATCTTTGATCATGCTATTCAGAAATCTCAACCCACCAAAACTATGTAATGGATAGAGAGCTGAACTTATGACTGGAAAGGACAAAGAACACAGTATTTATCCCCAGAATACTACCACAATCGCTATTGAAATGCCATTCCAATTTAAAAGACTGCAATCTCCAATCAAATTAACCTATAGTTTTAAAATTATTCGTAGCTTACCCTCGAGTAGAAAATTTGAAAAATTTGTACTTATATACCCCGGATAACAAAACGAAAAATTATAAATAGTTACAATATGTTTTCAATAAAAATTTGTTACTTCTGATATTTCAAAGTTTATCCTTTTATTCCAACTACCACACAATCTCATATCAACTCACTGAGCGAAGCCAGGTACCCTAGCTAATGACCAATAATTTGTGCATGCAAAAAGTTCATGATATTTAACCCAACCTATAACATTGCCGAGAATAAAATGTTCCTATAAGGCATCAATATATTTTCCCGTAGCCGCCAAATTTAACAATAAGTAGATTATATTAAATGGATAATTACGATTTTCGAGAAGCCGGAAATATCCAATAACAAATACGATTAACCGATTTGTCGGTAGCAGTTCTGGTGAAATAAATAATAACCCCGATTGAAGAGACGTATATAATAGCTTTGGTAATCAGATTTCCCGATCGTGCGTATATCCCTAGCTCTGCGCTGTAATCCTTCATCCCCATATGGACTCGTCAGTTATTGATTACAATGTTTACGCTAATGAAATACGGCAAGATAATTTGACGGAAGGGATATACTACCCTACAACAATACGTTATTTATAAGATATGACATTATATGTACTAAGGTTGTAGATATTTGAGATTTATAACACGGATGCGCCTATATTATGTTTTGTGAGCATGTGTATATTTGTACTTAAATAGGTACATATTTAATTTATACTAAATAAACATACATGACTAACGACACAATAAAAATTAAATAATAAATTTTGATCAAATAAGGAATTAAAAATAATATTTCAAATTTGACTAATAATTGATATATTAGTAAAACGTATTTACTATTTTCTAAAATATTTTCCTTGTGTTTACCATTATATTTAATTTCACTTCATTTTCTAAAGAGGTATCTTTATAACTTATTTTATTTTAGTCAATTGTTTTAATATTTACTTCATCCCGAGCTCATCGTTTCTGGTTCTAACTTTTTACATGACTGCTCATTTAAACATGGTATGGGATACATTAACCATACTTTTTTACTTTTAAAAGTAGTGATGTTCCAAAACATTGATGGACCATAAAATGTGTGTTTTCTTTTCAACTGGCTTTTAATCAACAGCTATATAATATTGTGTTTCACTAATTACAAATTATTCACATTTGGTACAGATGAAAATTTTCCTTCGTCATCAGTGTGTTCTCCATTCATTTAGTTAAATATTGAAGAAAGAGGAGAAAATCTGCTTAATATTTTTTTATACTAAAATATATTTTATTATTATTGTACATATTTTTGCCAAGATTTCCTAGTCAAAAAAGATTATCTAAAAAAAAATGTGAAATTATTTCACTTCTTTTATATCGATTTGACAACAGTTTCTATGTCGATATTATATTGAAATAATCTATTTTACTCGTTCAAAAATCGTATTAGTTTCATTAATAATTCAAATAAGCTTCTTTTCCTGAAAAACAAAAAATAAATTTCTAATTACGGCAACATATACTTTTATTTAACTTACAAATATCACTATTTGTCGCTATAGTATTTTGACAAAATTATATTATTCGATTGCATGATATGTATCGATTTTCTAAATAACAAATTGTAATTTTTATAGCCCAATGACGTAAACGAAATCTTATAATTTGGCCATGTCTGTCTGTCGGTTACTGCCCATCATTCCTTCATAGTATTATACAGTTTTAGGCCTATGTGCATGAAATTTTGCAAGCAAATACTTCATATGGTGACCTAAATAAATCAGTGGAACTTTTATTCAATATACCCATTCTCCAATAAAATATTATTAAATAGGACTTTTAAAATGATATTGGACTTTTTTCATTTTAAACTCCGTTTACAAAATATTAAACTTCAAAATGATATGTCATGGCTCACCTCCACCCGAAATTTTACAGCCGTGGGTTTGAATCAACTCTGAATACTAGTATTTGATTAGACTTTTGAAATTGAGTTACCGCCGTTAAAGCGTATCTTATTATTTTACGAGATGTAGATAAATATAGCACCCTAAATTTTGTGTATGTCCCGAATTTGGTCGTTACTTTTAATATGAAATTGGAATATCTTCAATTCAAAATGTAAAAAATAGATTTTTGTATGACTTGATTCAATTTGATTTAATTTGCACAACACGATAATACAAGAATTTCGTGACGTTAGTATATTTATATTATTTATAACAACCATTTATTGATAACTACCGGTGTAAACCAATTTACGTATGTACGTATTATTACTTCAGTTATAAACATGAAAACGAATAACTACGGGAAAACGAGAGTAAGAATACTTTTATTTTACATGGTCCGGTTAACAATTAGATTAGGATATTTTACGTTAACATTGAGTAAAATATTGAACTTTAAATAATATCGTAAATGTTTATTTCTTTTGCATACAATTTCGTCCTATATTGTTCATTGCATTATCAGTATTTAAATTGAGATAAATAGGAAAAATTACCCAAAAATAATAGAGATAATATTAAGAAGAATAAATCGATTCACTGAAATTCAAATTAATAGTACTCACTAAAGGTAAATTGAAATATTTTCATATTCGAAAGTGGGTGAAAATAAAATTAAATGTTTCCAATCAACACAATTCATAAACTGAGTAACTATGTTTTAATATGTGACAACCATTACTATAAATTATTTAAAACAAATTTTCATATGAATGTGTAAAGACTATATAAATAAATTGATATTAGATATATATTTTCCCAGTTTTCATGCAAAAGTAATATTGTTTCTCGTAAAAGATAGTCGTTTGGAATTGATTGAAAAGTCATTTTATGCATTAAGATACCAAGGATTTCTTTTACTTTGGAACAGTTTTTAATATACGGGAGATTATATATTTTCACCCTGACAAAATTTCGTTGTGTAAAATGGTATTTAAAAAAAAATTCATGTAAATATTTATCCGTTATAATTTTCTTCAAGAAAATATTAAAAGTTAGATTTCAACATATTTTTAGAATTTTTGAAACAATATTTTTAACGTTAAAGAAAGTGGGGATATGTTTGAAAAGAAATCCTTCGAAAGTAAAAAGTTAAAATTACTTAGTTCTGAAGAAATTTCGGTCAGCTTTGGAAAGAAATATTTAACAACATTTGGTAATTTTTATTTTTTTTTAATTTTCATTAATAATTTTTTTATTATATTTTATGGGTAGGTGTGTCTAAGAAAAATAAATTTTATTTCAGATTTTATTTTGTGTCATTAATTTACATTTGCAGACCAAATTTCACCTCAATATGTGCAATGAGATAGTGATAGGGCGGATAAATACAGATAAAACTAAAAATATTTGTTTTTATATCCGTCACATTAAGAAATATTTAACAACATTTGGTAATTTTTATTTTTTTTTAATTTTCATTAATAATTTTTTTATTATATTTTATGAGTAGGTGTGTCTAAGAAAAATAAATTTTATTTCAGATTTTATTTTGTGTCATTAATTTACATTTGCAGACCAAATTTCACCTCAATATGTGCAATGAGATAGTGATAGGGCGGATAAATACAGATAAAACTAAAAATATTTGTTTTTATATCCGTCACATTAATTAATTTTTTTCGTAATTTCTGATGCTTACTACATTAATACCCACCGTGATACGATAAACAATTACATATATGATATGATATGATAAACATTTACAAATACGGTAATTGGTACTTAATTTTTAGACTTACTTGTATTTAAGAAAACTTTTTAAATGTACATACATTTCACACAGCACAATTCAATACAAAGATAAACAGTGATGTTACGTTGCAGATTTTACTATGTTAATAGTCACATTTATATATGTCAGCATTAACGTAGGCCTAAATTACTTGTTGCTAGTTTCTAAAAGGTAAAATAATGTCGACGCCAAAATTATTCAAATTTTATTAGAATTTCAGTTATACGCATTAAAAAAAAGTTACATTACACGAACGTTTCCGATACAGTCTACAATGTTGTAAATAATGTTTATTGGAATTAGCTGTCGGAATCAAAAGCCACACTACTCTGCAGAGATTTGCTGAATATAATGAGGTTGATATGGCAAAAATAGTATAAATATTGCCTAATGAGTTCACGATGTTTTTAAACAATTCCCCTATTTACAAATATAATAAAAATATAAATTATACTGCCAGACCAGTACTTTTTGTAAATTATGATTAAAAGGAACCTTATATAAACTTTTATAAGTTATGGTAAAGTCACTCGGCTGGGCAGCATTCGGAAAACTCCATAATAACTTGTCATAAATATACCTTAATGTTTGAAGACGAAAGCCTCTAAGTTCCTTAGCGTGTGATAGAAAGGGCTATCTTCATAGTTCCTCTATGGAATGCGATATGTAATGAGAAGATCCGTTGCAGAACTAAGAAGCATAGCTCATACGTAGCATTGACAGAAATGGCAATGGGAAAGCTAGGAGATCCGACGACTGTTAGGGAAACAAGTTTCCTGAAAGGCGATCCTTTATATAAGATGATGAATAGAGCAGCCCCACTAGGTGACCAAATGACCTGGAAAAGGTAACGGGAAGCTGCTGAATGCAAAGCACGGAAGTGATCTTCGTGGAAATATATGGGAAAGACATATTCAGCCGTGGACGTTTTTTGGTCGGTGGAGATGACTAATCATCAAATATAATTTTTACAAACAACTCAGTGCAGGTTATCGATATAAATACTACTCACTGAATGGAATCCTGCTGATGTAAATTATGCTACTTTTCTATCACAGGGAGAACAAGAGTGCGTTTACTTATTATATAATACGTGAGTTTTAGCATAATTATTTTTACGAATATAAAGTTACGTGGATTAAACAAAGTTCTATTCACCATTTAAAAGTCCCCCTCACCCTCTTTCGCTTTTTACATCGTAAATTATGTTTATACCTAGAGTTGAGAGACAACAGAAAAGTTTTAAACTTTTAAATTCTCGTTTTATTGTTCAATTGACGGTAGATTATAGAAAGGATTTGAATCCAAAATTTAATAAATATACTTAAAAATGTATGTCCTCTTTATTCAAAAACTCTTTTTCTTTTTTAATATATATTTCTTTTTCAGACCAAATATTGAAATTACTATAAAGCATAAATCGTATACATATATGTGTGTGTATATGTGTACCTCCTTGTGTGTACGATATTATCTTCACATCGCGTATATTTTGTGATATTTTATGGTGGCCAGGATATGTTCTAGAGTCCTTTTTTAGAACCTTCATCAGACGATGCTTCCTCGAATATGTTTTACTACTTATGCAGCGTTATATGCCCACATCATTAAACATCTATTATTTGAGCAATTTATCATATCGCTTATATTATGGGCTTTGACTTAGACGCTTAATAAACAGTACACAGCTTGACCACAGCGACTCAATGCCGGACAGTTTCCTTAGAGACGACGTGCAAAGAACCAAAACAAGCAGGTGCAATAAACTCACGGATCTGCTAAGAGTGATGGTTGAGAGAAAATTGTGTCGGGCAATTTATACTGAAAGGATGGGGGTTGGTACTAGACACTGAAATGTAAGCTAACGTGGAGCTCGTTAGTTTGATGACCTCTACGAGATTCGATGACTAATGATTGATATCTTCGATGATTCTATGCAATTTGACTTGAAATTGTGTCTATTTGTCGATATTAAGAAATACCACAATGGAGCTTAATTTTTTTATATTATTTACCAAAAAATATATCCGAATAAAAAAGTATAGCTGAAAATATTATTGTTTAAAGATACATTTTTGTATTCTATGCGTCATATTTTCGATTTGTTTATGTCAAAATTTAATATTGAATATATTTGGCTTTAGTTTTGTAGAAAATTATTATTCAAAATTAAATAAAACTACGTGATGTAGTATTATTTCTACTTTCTTTAAGTTCTTTACAATTACCAAGGTTTCGTTGTATTACAACATCTTCAGGTGGGCAACTAGAAAAGTTCTTTGCTAATTGCCCACCTAAAAATATAATACAACGAAACCTAGGTTGTGGTAAAGAGATTAAAGAAAATAGAAATAATATTACATCACGTAGTTTCATTTACTTATGTCAAAATTCTTTGGATGCTATGATAAAGTTTATATAATTATTGCAAACGTGTAATTAATTTATTAAATTATTTCCTTTCTAAAAAGCAATCGAGCCTTAGTACAATTCAGTCGCCGAGGATTCTGGACTTTATTATATTTATGTAGTTTGTCAGTAGATAATTATTTATTTTCCAAAATCTATACCAGTTATACATATTGTTCCGTCAGGTTTTACTAGATATTTGAAAGGGCACTTTTACACGTCGAAATTGTTTTGAAACGTAAGAAAATACCCATTAAAACAATACTCCGTTTGGTCAGAGGTTTCATCCCACATGGCGCCTATTTAAAAATATTTTTTTATGTAAGGTAAGTACCTATATAAAATTAAATGTTTTTTGTTTATGGAAATATCGTGGGTGATACGAGAACGGACACATGAATCCACCTAACGTATGGCTTTAAATTGTATCGAAGAGGCACAACGTATAGCCATACATTGTGCCTCTTCGGTACTGAAGCCTAAAAATTAATCGAGATAAACACGTATCCATTATTATTACAAATATATACATTTTAGATTAATTTGTTTTCTCAGTTTATTGAAAACAATAACAGGATTTACAGTAAGTTCATATTACGAATACTGTCAATATGCAACCATAAAACTTCAAATAACATAAAATTCATATTGAATGCATGAAACGATATTTTTCTCGGATATTATCCGTCTTCTTTGCAATATGTATGAAAAGCACAAATGTACTTATTGAAATCGGTTTTCCCACTAAAGATAATATATAAAAGTAGGAAAATACTTTGCGATGATCCTCATATATGTTTTGATAACATTTAGATTTATACTTGTTTCTTGATTTGCATTTAGTTCTCACAAAAGAAATTAATATTTCTTTCAGTATCGTATTATTCCATACTATATGTAAGAGTTTTTGTTCAAATTTGGTCATTTAATATTTAATTTGTTAATCCGTTTAGTTGGTATAATAGAACGTTAGGTAGAACCTTGCGTAATGAACCTTACGTATGTATGTATGTTTACACATATTCCGCTACAAAGTATGCACATCAAAATAACATATATTATTAAATAATATATTTATGTACGAGTACATCACAAATTTTGATTATTTAAATACACTTAGAGAAATATGTTTTATGTTACTGCCTTTTCTTTGATGGATAATTTTGATGCGTTAATATAATAAAAAAATAAATAAGAATAAAAAAGTTTATTATATTTTATTAAGTTATTTTTTTCAATAATATCTATAGTATTCTATGAGTTGTAATTTATAATAATGTATAAGGGCGATTCCTCAAATTATTATTGGTCATAAAACAGGTTCATTCTCTGCTTACTAAGAATTTTATAAGGTTTCATTTTATTTAATCAATCGTTTTAACAGAAGACACATTTAAAAAATTTAATTCTTGTGAACCAAATAGTAAAATTACAAAATCGGAATTTAATTCATACATAACTCAAAAACTACTGTCTTTATTATTTTATATATAGGCGAATGGTTTAAAAAGTTCCCGGACTCATTAAGAAATAATAATAATATTTTTGTAATACCATCCTCATTATATTCAACAATTTTCTGCAGAATAGTGTGGCTTTTGATTCCGAGATTATGTTGACATAATTGGTGATAAATGATGGATTTGAAGAATATGCATAGAGATGGACAATGCATCTCTATTAAGTACCTTTTGGGGAAACGACTCTTCCCATACATCTACATGTTTAATTTCAGCTCTGTAATCTAAAGTAGTCGAAGAAATTCAAACATGGTTAATAGAGCACTGAAGATGGCTCTCATAATGGACAGACGTCAACTGCGACTATGGGAATAAATATCAGAAAAACCTGTGATTCCGTTATGCGAGACCGCAGATTAAAAATTATACAGATATTTGCGATTGTAAGTATCTTTTACGAGTAAAATTAAAATATTATTACTCGTAAAATTAAAATTAAAATATTATTAGTGCTTTATAAAATATCTGCGAGTTGGACATAGATGCTTTTTAAGTCGAGTTCGCGAGTCGCAACCGGTTCAAGAAAGCGAGAAGTTTGGAATAATTTGAAGCAGATTCACAAGAATTTGGGACATCTTTGTGAATGTAGAAGAAATATGGGTCCACTATACCCCTAGAGTTAAAACCACATTAAAAATAATGCAAAATACCTAGATCGTCAATCTCAAAGGAAGCCAAAGTGGTTTCATCTGCAAATAAAGTAAAGGCATCAGTTTTCTGCCAGGACAATTAAAATTCATAATTTCGAGAGCAAATTACTGCCGGAATTCTCTCATTCACCTAATATAGCATAGCCTGACTTGCATGGCTCCCACGTCTCCTGTTTTTTTTCTTATGTCACCTTGAGAAACTAATATTATTACTACAGTAATACACTGTTGTTAAATAGTAATTTATTTTAACAATAAATACTTATTTGTAGAATAATTGAATCACTAACTTTATGGTCTTTTTTCTTAAATTATTTATAGAAATTTAATCTCTGGTTTAAGGACATTTTTGTAATATAACATAAAATCTAAAAAATGAATTTATAACATGTATGTGTAAATTAAAATTAACAAGTTTTCATTTAAGAAATTAAGAAATATTTTAACATTTTAGCATTAGAAACGCCACCGTCTCATTTTTTTTTACTTAATTTGTCTATTAAACTAATTAAAAATATTTTCAATGTCGTAATAATAAAAGTTTCGGAAAAAAATCCTATAAACTTAACATTTTACCAGGTCATTTTTGTCCCGCCGTGGTTTTAAAGAATATTCCGGTATATACGGTCTGCATTCTGGGGCCTTGAGCGGGTGAATGAGATAAAAATGATTGAACATCTCTCCTTGCAATTAGTTTGTCCGTACCTATTAATAAGTAGCGTACGTGTAGTTAGGTGTTATATACATGTCTAGTCAACGTTATAAATTAATGAAACCGCATAAAATATTGCCTTGTTTGGATGATGCTTTGCAGAACGAATCAAATGGTGTACCTTTGGAATACTCTAACGATGATTATGTATTGCCACAAAGGGAAAGTTGTTGCAGCTTTTCACGTAAAGAATCTGAAGACAATACTACTTAGTTAGAAAAGCCACAAGGTAACTTAATTACTAACGTCCCTGCAAACATTATAAAGCACTGCTTTTGTCGTTATTTATGTAGTTATCCTAATTTTGTCTGTGTTTCAGGAGTAACGAGTTACACGAACACCGTAAATGAGGCACAATATTAAGGGTGAAGTCAAAGACGGGATTCTAGATTCGGAGGTATTTTAACCCATTGCAGCCCATCATCCGCAGGCCTTGGGTAACAATGAAAGTAATGCAAACGAGTTAGATTATTCGAATCAGCTAACTTCACCTGACGTAAGTAGAATACTTGTTTCTCCTGATGGTACAGCCCAGACAGTCATTAAAACTGGTAGTATATCTTGTAAGCATGGATGACAAAATATTTTTAGCAATCGTGTAGGACCAACCCTACATGGAAAGTGTAATGTCGATGAAATGGACAAAAGTGGTTAGCCCCTAATATTTTCAAATGAGATGGTGTAGTATATCTTGGAAAATACTATGGAAGAAGCGCGACACGATTTACAAAACAAGGATTGGTATATGACAATGGAAATATTGATTGAATTTGTTGCTTTACATTACGAAATGCGATTGAAATACAGAACTTAGATCTGGATTCATTGTGGTCGATGAAGTGGGGCAATGCTATTATAAAGGCGACAACGTCTTGTAATCGTTTTCGGGAGTTAATAAAGTATTTACGATTCGATTATAAATCTAATAGAAGCTAAAATTGAACGAGGATATATTTGCGATAACCTCAAAAATATGGTATGAATCTTTAACTAATTTTTATTCAAGTTTATCGTATACCGGGACCATACATAACGATTGACATACAACTATTTCCTTCTATGTGCCCTTTCCAATTTACTCAGTTCATGAGCTCCAAACAACATAAATATTACAAAAATAAATGTGTTTCGTTACCTCGGAAAAGATGTTATTACACCTAATAATAAAGGTTTAGATGACTAGGTTTTAAAATTCTTACGAACTCTTATATCAACAAGGATAGAAATGTTACATGTCACAACTTTTTGTCTTTGATATTATTAGCAGAATATTTGAAGTCTGAAAATGCTAATATAACGAGCAAAATAAATAGAACTCATAGAGAAATGCCAGTTTCCGTTAAGACCGCAAAAGAGGCATTATACTGTACATTTTTGCTAAAAATAGGTGATATATTTTTGACTGTTTATCAGGCTATATCTAATAAAAATGTCATAATGACTATCACTATGTGACAATAGATTTTAGTGCAAAGAAAATATGGAGTAGAGGTTATAGACAAAATGAGCAGTAAATATACTGTAAAAGTTTCAAGACGTTGACAAGTTCATACATTTTATAATTTGTTAGATGTGGCGGGTGTAGATACGTGTGTATTATATAAAATTATCAAAAATACCATAATTAAACACAGATACTTGTCATTGCAATTGGGAGAAGAATACGATGTAAAGTATATAACTAGTAGAAAAACGAACATTACTTTAACAATTACTGAACACATACCAGAGAGGCAAATAAAAGGTTTAAGGTCTCAAGTAATGTGAAAATAAAATAATCACTGGTAGATAGAATAAATCATCTATAAAGTGCCAGCCGTGCAAAAAAACTGATTGCCCAATAACTACATTATCCAATAGTAACAATTACTTTATAGATATTTTACATTTTGGTATAGATAGAATTACGGTGTAATGATTTTGATACTCAGTAATATTTGATTTATAATTATTAATTTGTTATTTTTTTGTTTCTCAAGCTATAAAAAGTTGATTTAACATAATTAATAAAAGAGTATATATATATATATATATATATATATATATATATATATATATATATATATATATATATATATATCAAACTACCACATGACAAGAAATTTCACTTAACCTTACAATGTCATGTAATTTCGGGAAAATATTACAAAATTGAAACATTCATTTTGTTTTAATAACCAAATATCAATTATATAAAAGTTTTACTTTTACTGATGTGATTAATACACGCTGTTTATTAATTATGTTAAATCGCTATAGCTTCCTGACGAAATAAAAGAACATTCACTTTTTGTTTATAATAAAAAGAAACATTATGAAATAAAGCTATACAATCATACTTGAAACATAATAATAGCCGTAGATAAATATTTAGTTTCAGAGTAATAAATAAAAAAATGAGGATGTATTTTGATAAGTAAATATTTTTGGACTGGCAAAATATTACGAATAAAATATTGTTATAAGATCGACAAATTTAAAATAAGTTTGCACTTGTTCACTCATATAAGATGTAATTATAGATTGATCCCTTTTAATATTTAAACTGAGTAAATTGTTTTACTTGACACGTTTCTTCTAGATTTACGATTGAGCAAGTGTATGAACGGACTTATTCAATTATTGTACATTTAAACTATGAATTTTTTAAAACTGATCAAAAATATAAATTGAACTTCTATAATTCTAACAATTTTTTGTAAGCTTTCTATCTGTTTCTACTGCCTATTCCACCCATAGACTTGTTATACTATATAGATGAGCAAGAGCGGAAGCGAGCATGATAGTGAGAGCCCGAAAGAAATAATGAAATAAAAACATGGAAACGTTTTTTGCAACACAGCAGGCACATGAAGATATGCGGAAAACCGCGTTCTCTCTTTTTTGCAATGTATATTATTGAAATAAGTGTGCATAGAATAATGGTGGCGTGTTCTGTTTCTTACTGTGGCACATACATCAAAGTGATCCAGTTTAATAGCCATTTTATAGGTAATTTGTAAAGAGTGGATACCGTACTTTTTGCATTTCGAAATTTTCAAAATGACGTGGCTAATTACACGTAAAACAAATGTATACATGAAAGTATAAACATTTACCCAGTCTCTGTGTAAAGATATTTATTTGACGTTTACGCTAATATCAAAACTTTATATCGATAGTTTTGTCGATGAAATTAATACGGCTTAATATTGTCGACTGTAATTTTATACCAAGAGAAAATTAGGTGTTGCTCTTTGCATAGTTCCATAGAAAACTAAGAATCTTATAATTTCATCACGTCTGTCAATCTATTTTCTGTACATATATCAAATTGCAGCAATTATCAGTGCAGCATTCCCAAATATTTTCGGATTTTACATATTTTGTAGATTTTTACGTTAGAAAATTTATGCAAATGAATTTTTTTCCTTGCCCCATTAAAAAACCATATTTTTAATTGTATTTTGAAGGGCAATTAAACATTTTCACTGATACTGTACTAGTAAGTATTTTTAATATTCTTTCAACGTAATATTAAAAATGTTGTGTATTATTTTTAATCACCTTCATTATTCTCCTTCTTAGGTTTTTAAAATATACTTTTAAAGACAAAAACTTGTACATATTAAAAACCTGAGAAGAATCGTAATATTACACCTTGACAGTTACTCTAAAAGTTTTATATGTTTATTTTTTAAAATAAAATAATATGTAAATAACTTAACCTTCATTAAATTTAATATAAATTTTGAAAAATAAAAAAATATTGATGTTCAAATATATTGGATTTAATTTAAACAAATTTTTTTATTTAATTTTTTTCTTAAAACTTAACCTAAATACTTCAAATTAAGAAATATTTTAATATAATCAATAATTACAATTTCATTTATTTGTTAAATAACTAAATATTTTAAAAAGGTATAAATTATCATTTCCATTTAATTATTTTTATAATTACGCTACGCTCTACTTCTTATAATTACGCTACGCTACGCTCTTTTAAATTTTAGGGTATTTTTACAAAAAATTTATTTATTAAACTTTAATCCACAAAATTTATTTTAAATAAAATCGTTTAATAATGAAACTATATAAATGATTTAAAATATGTCATACATTTCTAATTAATTTTAATTTTATGACTGTTTTCAAACAATTCTATTTATTTTAAAATCACGCCTATTAAATTAAAATAATTACTTTTATTTTCAAATTATTTCATATAACAAAATTTTGTGCATATATGTGAAATACTTAAAAGTTTTAATTTTTTTTTTATCTGATTTAAATTTTTCTCTTTTTATTGTCCGTTACTCCCATTAACACATTACCAAACTTACGAAATGTAGGTATACGGAAACAATTCTATTTAGGTTACGCGGATATTGAGGTAGTCTGTGAATATATGATTCCTGCAGAATAGAAGGAAAACTTTCAAGGAAACAAATTCAGGTTTACCCAAAATCAACGTCTTAACATTGTTAAGATTCACCCACGACCACACTATGGGCTTTGTCGAAGATTAGCGTTATCGCGAAATGTAAGACGTCCACTGAATAATTTACCTTTAAATTTTCATACTCCACCACATAGGAATTTACAATGACAACACGTAGCATAATTTTATGAGCATTATTGAAGTCAGAACGAACCGTGTTATTATCAAAATGAGTGTAACTAAAAGAAGTTATTCATCAGTAAAAGATAATGTTTCTCTATTTAATAAAATGTTTAATTCTATACTCTTTTTTTTCTGACTAAAGACTAAACAGGTTATATTACTGATAAATGAGGAAGGTATATAAATAGGGTTAATGTTATTTACTGTCATAATCTATGCAAAAGTTTATTTAAAGTTCTTCTTGTTCACTTCTTACACACTTACGCTACTAGTTTTTGGATGTAATTTTTCACTAACGGAAGTTTAATTTATATCGTTCAATATTTTATTACTTTCTAAGTCTGGTAGTAAACATTTTTAATTCTTATATTTAAAGAGAGTAATATAATACTTTTGTAAATATATTACTTTTAATTCAAGTATTACATCTGGTTTATTATAATTATCGTTTAAATTTCCATAATAATTGGAAAAGTATTCAATATTGTTACAATTTTCAAACGTCAATATTGAAAATTAATTTTACGTATTGCTAATAGTTTCAATAAAATCGAGTTAATATTTAGATTAATTTATTTATCTGAATTAGGTAATGTTCAGATATGTGTACTTATTTTTGCATTACTGCGATAAGAGCAGTCTCTATCAGTCAATCGTAACGAAGGAATTCAAACACTTAGCCTCTAGATGCCCTGAAAACAGTTACATAACGTTTATAGCTCGTTCCTTGTTGAAATTTTTCGTTCGTCACGAAACACTACAAAACTTATAAATTGAAGATAGTGTTTTTTTAATTTATAGTTTTATTCCTACTTACGTTAAATGGTAATTAAATAACAAGATATAAACAAAGACTAAGAGATAAAACACTTTATCATTCTCTTTACAACTTCTCTGCACTAAGTTTTAGCTAACGACTTACCAAACTAGAAGGACTTGACGTCGTCTGAAAAGTTTTCATGTAGGGCACCGGTCTATTATTTGATTCACATAAACTTCTAAAGATTACAGATTTACCTTAACCTCGTATTATGTAATAATTACAAAACCACAGTAATCCAAGTTGTGAGGATAAAAAACAGGGTGCCTCGACCTAACACAGTCATTTAGAATCCCCTCGATGAGCTGAGGTTCGTCACATGTTGTTAATTATTGTATTATTAACGTTCAGGCAATTTATTTATTACAGTGTATTACCATCAAAAATTAAATTATCGGGAAGTATGCATGCTTCTATAGAAAAGCTTCTCAAAAATCTCGAGTACAGTATATAATATTTATGGTTGTTGATCTTCTGCTTAATTAGCAATAGCGTTTCAGTAAATGAAGAAATAGTAAAATGTGGGCATTTTAAAAACAGAACTTAAACTGCTTCTGTTTCATAAAAACCGTTGTTAAAGTGAAAAGTAAGCTAAGTAACAAACAATATATGTACAACGATGGGCGAAAGTGTACTCACCTACGATATAGGCAAGCAATGTTTCCAAATATTCATTGAAAGAAATTTTGATCTTAATATTACATTAAGAAAAGTTAAAATGTTTCTTTCAAACTATTTGATAACTTCATATTATTTAAATTCCTGTTCTTTATCGAAGCTGCTCTCGTGCGTATTTTGGATTATTTTATTACATAAGTTAACAATGAGATGGTAGGTTTACATTTTATTAAGACAACTTACACAGTAACCCTAATCGAGATATAAATTATGGTAACTCTTAAGGCTACTTAAAATTCATGCAGGTGTTAAGTTAAAATTTTTTGCTAATATTCAATAAGTAAGAGAATGTATATTGCTTTAGTCATTGGCACCAAGCAATGTATATAGCAGAAATAGGAAAATACTAATATCATTCAGATGTATAGGAAAGCATGTTATTTTAAATTCCTCTCGGTATTTAAAAATATGTACAGTGAAAATATTATTAAACTATTCAAATACAATGAAACAACTTTATTAATTATTTGTATTGTTATGTAACCTATGCGTCAATTTAGTTCTCGTATCGTGCAATTAATTTAAATATGTACCAAGAGCCCTTCTCGCTCTCAAGCACAAGCTCCAAGTACAATTACTTTATTAGAATACTTAAATATATTATGAAAATTAATGGGTATACGGCTTAAACATAACATTTTGTTATAAAGTAAAGTTGATTAAATTGATAAAATTGATTATAAAGTAAATATACACTATTGTATAAAATATATGTCTAGGCGACTCTAAATCATAATTCTATTAAATTGTGTAGAATTATTAGATGGTAATTGCATACAAAATTTATATAAAATGTTAATAGCGTCCCTTGAACTCAGCAAAATCTAATATTATTTTGAAATCAGTTTTAAGAAATACTAATATATCGAATATTGAAAACAACATCATTGATTTAAAATATAGATAAATTAAAAATATGCGCCTATATTATTCAAACTTAAGAAAAAATATTATATTTATGTTTATTAACATTTTGTTACAGCTTAAAAACTTACGCTCTTAATGCCTGGCTTTAATTTTCTTTGCAGAAGGTTTACATCAATGCATTCCAATATAAGGTATATTTGAAATAGACGTTGTGATATCCTTTTTAAACTGACTACATAACTACTCATACTTAATTTGTTACCATGATGATACTTAAGTCAAGTTGAACAAAACAAATTTACTTTGCTTATTATTATATTAAACATTCTGTTTGAAGCTAATACATCACTTAAATTGGAAACCATCTGAATTTTTGGAGAAGATTATTCATTAACCCTTTATTGAGCAGGAGCGTCATTTTTCATAATTCTATCGATACTGGATAGCGAATGGGATATTATTGTCGAGAAAATAATTTTAAAATGTCAGTAAAGAATAAGTAATTATTATTTAAAAAAAAATGTTTGTTGCAGAAACACAATGTCATATAAATAATGCATATAATTAAATGATTTGTGAAGTGTATAGCAATTCACCAAGTTTCTTAACTTATATTACTTATTACTTTTTATGGAATTGTTCTCATATACAAAATGTAACCAACATTATTTACTCCTCCTTTATAAAAGCTATGGCTCCGATGGTGTTACCATGGTGTATTAGGTTGAGCGCATGACCGCGCACCGCGAGGACCCGGGTTCGATTCCCGGTCGTTCATCGAAGCGGGACTGGTAGAAGTCCAGTCTCTAGTGATCATTTTTCCATATGAGATATCTCATGTGGACACGACAACAACAACAACAACATGGCTGCGATGTGTATAGGTTTAGAAAATAAAATTCAGTTTTTCAAGAAGAAAATGGTTTTAGTTAGTAAAAGTATCAACAATTAGAATAAATTATTATTTTTTAAAATAGTTCTTTTGGTTATTGGCTCAACCCTACCTTGCTCATTCACTTTGCGTGTATCCTCAGCAGCTTGGAAAATTGCACCTCATTCGTTTATCTATCTACCCAAATTGCCCGGTCTTCTAATCAGTCTAGCCTCACACCTTTCGGCGGAATATTTTGAACTGGATCTTTCTTCTCTTTATTTTGAATGATACATTCAACAACACTTCGACGCTGTATGCGGTTCGTTGTCATGTACTTGCATAAAGTCTCTGCCATAGCCATTCTGAATTCAACAGAACTAAGTGTGTTACTGTTACTACCATTATTCTCAGCACCTATTTGTCGGCATAAAAGCCATGAATTATACATATCCATATACAGGAAATGGCGAAAATTCCAAATATATGTTTACCATGGAGTTTAATTTGGTAGTGGTTCATAACACAATCTAATAGGTCGACATCGCCATATGTTGATTATACAACGTAACGACGTTCAATCGAAATATATTGCTTTCCAGACTTGTACCGCCTTCTAATTACAGATGTCGGATATTTTCCTGCAAACACGAAATGTTGCATACATGCATAAAAACAAAATCATTCAATCACACAAAATAATTGATATTCAAATAAAACTACACTATCTATTAAAAATCACCAACTTACCTTTTCCCTTTACCTTTTCCCAATAGCCAAGTGATGGATTCATATTCAAACGACGCGAACCGGTCTGTCAAGTTCGTCACTTCAATGAAAAAGAAACTCAAATGTCGCCATCAAGTTAACGAAGTTGTTACTAAATCGTTAGAATGTTTTGTCACCGATGTACATGGAATAAAGTCGATTTATCCACGTTTCTTATATTTTTACATCAATCGTAAAGGTATGTTGCCATACTGCAACATGGCTCCGTAAAGGGTTAAGAACTTTTGCAAAAGGTCATTAATTAAAAATGCATTTCTCCAGTAACTTCCTTATTATAAATATATCGATTGCGTAGGTGTACACGTTTAATTATGTTCTTAATATCATTATAAACATTCCAAAACGTGTCCACCTACGTAAATTCATACACTGTAACCAATTTCCTTATAATTATGATAAGTCGATATAAATAAGGTAATCACAGATTGCATAATAAGCGAAGTGCACGAAGATTTATACCTCGGGGATTAAGTCTCCGAAATGAATTAAATAGTTAGCTTTTACTTATGCAAAAATAAAATAATTACAACGTTTACCCCAAGGACATACTGCTTTCTTATTTTTAAATTTTTTAAGTAAATAATGATAAATTATTTCATAAATTAAATTTATTTATCCTAATACAAAATAAAATTAAAGTAACCCAAATTTTATGAGAGACAAAACTTTTATGACTTGTTACTACATTCCAAGTGTAAAGAAAATACTGGGTAAGGGGACAGAAGAGTTGAGAGACAGATAACTGAAATAGCGGATGTTGCTACTTAGTGGAATAGTTCAGTTTCAACTAATTATGAAATACGTGGATCTTATTATGAATATCAACAAATTGTGCAATAATTATATAGCGGTAATGTAAAATTTGAATAACGTATTATATAGATATTTATGTTGTGCTCAGATAAGAAAAACATTTAAAATTTAAAATGACTAAACTTTTGTTTATGATTGTTTTAATAAAAAAATATTAGAAACATGTATATCGTCAGACACTACGGCCCTAAAGAGGCTATTTTTTTAAGGTAAACTTTCTTATTCGATCTTTATATCCCAGTCCGTATGCTTTTACTATATTATACTCAGATAACCTGGCTTCCAAAATTTTTAATTTCGTTTATCTTACGACGTTCCACGATTATCAAAAATATGATTAACCCAAATACCAATTTACTTACTATTCACATAACTAATATAACTTAATTTCATCTTATTACAAATCATTAAAGTCAAGCCAGCTCAGCAAAGTGAAATGAAAAAGCATTTTACTTTTCTGAATAAACAAAGTTAAGAATAAGTTTCCTATATAGAAAATAAATTCTCAAAGATAATAATATTGTAGAAAAGCTTCATGTGATAATTTGTATATCCGGTTTTGATAATATTTTGATACGCTTTTCTTTCCGGATATATTGTATTGCTATAGTTGTTGTGCCTTTTAAAATTTATGCTATCCTCGCCTTTTATTTGAATTTAATCACAAGGTATTTTTTTCCATCCTACTACCTTTTCCTTTCAGACATAATATTCTTTTAAGTCTTTTTATATAAATCTTTGTTGAATTTAATATCAACATATTTTTCTATATCAAAATAAAAAAAGAGGAGATACTCGTTTAATACAATACTGTTTTTATTTGGAATATTTTTTAAAACTTGTGAGAAGGTATTTTTGCAACTTAAATTTAATCGCAAGATATTTTTTCTTACCAAATAATTGAAACAGTATATTTTAGTCAAAACATACTAAATTGTTTTTTTAAATTAAAGTTAAAATAATTCTAAAAAAGTATAAATAAAAGTATTGATTAAATTTCTAAAGGTGAACACCTTGACAAATAGCACAGCGTTTTTTTAAACATCAGAAGTAATGATTAAAGAGCACCAACATTTATTAATTGGGCATGTAATTTTCTTCAATTTTAATTTCTTATTTCATCCTCACCGATCTATATTTCAGATGACTCTTCAAACTTCTGTTCAATTGTGTAATGTTATATATGCATAAATTTCCTCAACTGATGAATGATAGTGTTTAATACCTAAAATTAACATTAATACATAAAATTGATATGCCTAAAATTATATTGCTAATTTCATAAAAGGTATCGTGCTAAGTTCATCTTCAAAGATAAAATCGCCTTACTTCGTTGTCCTACTAGGCTAGTACTAGTATTGCATAATTACGTAAGTCTATTTATCGTTCTCGTCAGAAAAGCACATGTGAGATAGTTGAGAAAGCTTTCAGCATTAATATCCAAATATTTTGTATTTACGCTTAGGCATCCTTATAGAATATTTACAGAAAGACCTGCGTATCCACAACGTTGGCCCCAATGCGACTGATTTGACAACTCCTTCATTTATTTTAAGGACCTTCTACACGATAATTGAAACCACCCCGTAGGTTACATATCATTGGGTAATATACGTAAATAATATTATTAAAAGGAGAGTAAGGAATGTTCTCCCAATCATATCGCCACCTATATTTTAGGGCAATTGACGTGTTAAAAATTTCAGCTGCCAACATTTTGGGAAAGCGTATAATATTATTGAGAAAATTTAACGAAAAGGCCAAAAATAAGGTGGGAAATATTAATCATACATCATAAAACAATAAAGCATTAAAACATTTTGACCTAAAATCGTATAAGTGCATGTTGCAACTTTGCATGATTTTGGATCATCCTATTTCCCTTAGCTACCTTTTATACAAATAAATTGCAGTGACGTTTTATTGACTATACCGATATAATGATATTTATAAATCCAAATTAGACAAATACATTATAAATAAACAAATACTACTCCTAAAAGTAACAATACTCAAAAAAATATTAGGAGAACTAAACAAAATCAGAGATAAACGAACTATACAACCTCAGTAATTAATGTAAATGTGAGAAGTGAATGTAAAATGTATTTTCTTGAATAAATTTTGCAACCTTACTTAATATTGCCTAAAATACAAGAAATATTCATATTTAACATAAAATTCATCACAGTAATTCCGTTAGTAAAGTAATTGTTCTTCCGTAAATATTCTCCTGTGCATATTTTATACGAATATTATTTAAATCATGGCAATATATATAAACTCTTTTGCAAAAAAAACGGGCACTTATAGGAATAAACCATATCAGAGTTATTTTATTATTATTTGATCCATTTTCTATGGCGATATGATGTTTATTATTGAGATATCGATATTGTTATTTATTATTGAGATATCGTTTTTACCTACTTCAGTCATTAAAAATGCGAATAAATAAAAAAACGATGTAAAGTCCACAGACCAGCGTTTTCATAGTGGTACATTAAAAATGGCTAAAGTTTATTTTTGAATATTTTTTATTAATTTAACATAAAATTTAAAAATTTAGTAACGAGTATGGCCTCCTCTAGCTAAAATCAATGCGCTTAATCTGCTAGGCATGCTTTCGACGACGTTTTTTATCATTTCCTGAGGAATACGTTCCTATTCAGCGACGATCACATTTTTAAGGGCCTGAATGTTTTCTGGAGCTAGTTTTACGGCTCTGATGCTTCGTTTGAGATTATCCCATATGTGTTCATTCGGATTGAGGTCGGGACTTAGCCGGGGTTAGCTGGCCAGTCTAACCGACGAATTCCGGCCTCCTACATATAAGCATCAACGTCTTTAGAACGGTGGGTGCGAGCGTTGTCGTCCACAAAAATGGACTCGCCTCCAACTGCTGTTAATGCGGGTTGGGCATGAGGAATAAGAACCTCTGTTATGTACCTTTGCGCACTAAGTATGCCATTTTCAACAAAAACTAACTCAGTACGGTCATCTGAGTTAATACCAGTCCAAAACATTACGGAGCCTCCACTATAAGGGGTGATTTCCTCAAAGCACACTTCTGCGAAGCGTTCTCCAGGTCTTCGTTAGGCTCACCAACGTCGATCCTCATAACTAGTCGATATACGAGCTTCATCGGAGAATAAAACACTATTCCAGTCTTGTTGAGTCCATGATGAAAAATTTTGAGCGATTCTCAATCTGGCAACTCGATGCTCACGGAGCAATATAGAGCCCCGAGCTGGGCGATAGCTACGTATATTGACGGCCTGAAGTCTCCTATTGACTGTCCATAGGCTTACTCGTGTACCTCTGACGTCCTCGAAGTTCTGTTTGAGATCCACATACGTAACTTGACGATTTCGTAGCACTTGACTGACTATGAAGCCGTCGTCCCGTGGCTTAGCGCATCGTTTTCTTCCAGAACTGGGCATTCTACTGACGGAGCCCGTTTTTTGGTATCTTTGCTAGGCCTTTTGGACGATGAAACGGCTCACATTATACTGCTGACACACATAACATTGTGTACAGCCTACTTCAAGCAGCGCAATAATTTTACTAGCTCTTATCGTTTTCTCAACCATACTGAGAACTCAAAACCGCCCGTTTTTTATGCAAAAGAGTATATATATATATATATATATATATATATATATATATATATATATATATATATATGGAAGACAAATTAATCCAGAGGCATATTTTTGACTAACTCGCTATGATCTACATTAAAAATACCCGAAAATTCTGTTAAATCATCGTAATATTAATAACAGGGAATGGAGCGTGGCTTTGAAAGGGTTTCGCGATATTACGTCTCTTATCTGAAGACTTCGAAGTAACGAGACTAATAAAGAGAGGAAACTAATAGTAATACTTGTCGCCTTTATATTCTACATGCTCATATTACCTTTTACTATTTGTGAATATATTATATATTTACCGAAATATAATGAACAACTCTTATAAGGTTTCACATTTTGTGAGATACGAAATTAAATATAGCCAAGGTCTCAAATAATTTACACTAAGACTTATCAAATTTATGATTATAATATTAATTGTTCGGAGCAACTATTTATGTGCAACATGAAGTAACATATTTAATGTGTATTTTTGGAAGAAAATATGGTACAATAAATTTGAAGCAAAAACTCTGCAACAATGATAGGGGCCTATAATCTTTATATTTGAGATACTTATTCCTTTTCTGCGAGTCATTTATCTATTTCCACAAATACATTACCAATATATATCTTACGATTAAGCACCTGGAAGATTGCTTTCACTTTTAGTATTACATTTCTTTTCTACCTGGTTACGGCTCTTAAATTTTGCAAGTAAAATTTTTGATAATTGCATTACAATTAAATTTTTCCTTTTCTATATTTTACACCAAGCTTTAAATTTATGTAAAGCAGAAATGGTTATATGATAAGGAACATGCAGAACAAAAAATTATGTATATTATATTTTCTACTTATGAATGTTCATCTCAAATAATGTAGGTCGACCATTGAGGGTTTTCTGTAACTGACTATTTGCATTAAAGAAATATTAAAATGGAAATGAGAAAAACTTTTCAAAATAAGCACGTTTACCTTGTACAGATTGTCGTTTAGAAATATTTTTAATTGTAGTATCGGATGATTTTTTATTTTATTTATTTATTTTATTTATTATTTTATTGGTTGGTATTTGATCACCTTGAAAGGTCTACGTAAATTTTTGGTTTTTATTCTTATGACCACATACAATTTATCGCAAAATAAGAAACAAATGAGTAAGTTTAAATTGATATTTATTGTCATAATGTGCGCAATACCTCTTGCATTTTAAAATTAAAATAATTTTGAATTTGAAATTAAAATTAAATTAATTGTGAACAATGAGTTTAAAAAAAAAACGCTAAATATATTCAATATTCGAATTTGTCTTTTTAAATTCTTGTATAGATACTATTTAATTCAAGTTATTTAAACTATTGAATATATTTGGCGTTAATTTTGTAGGAACTAAGTGATGATATCCCACCTGAAGATGTTGTAATACAACAAAACCCAGGTCGTGGTAAAGAAGTTAAAAAAAGTAGAAATAATACTACATCACGTAGTTTCATTTAATTGTGAGTCAAGTTATTTAATATAACTTAGTCCTCAAAAGACCATTAGCTTAGTCCTAAGGAGGAAATATCTATGACAAAGTACCCACCAAGGTTCACGTTTATATATAGTAAAAAAATCATAACCCTTCTTTTTTGGCCTAGCTCTAGTCGAGTGAAAAAATAATAGAGATTTATATATAAAGATTTTATAAAGATTTTAATAATAAAGATTTTATAATTATGTGTCGGATTTTTTTCTCAAGTAGTAACGTTTTCATCTCAAGACCTTAATATTTATAGATTTATATATATATATATATATATATATATATATATATATATATATATGTATATATATATACATATATATATATATATATATATATATATATGTATATTATATATATATATATATATATATATATATATATATATATATATATATATATATATATATATATATATATATAAAGTACCCTTAATTGTCTTCGAAGCCCTTAAGCGTGAAAGTAGCTTCAACGTTAATTTGAATCCATGGAAAAAGTGTCGACAATTTGTATATAAAAATCTTAGCCAGTCAGCTCACGTACTCAAATCGTACTGAGTGCTAATAATTGAAATTCAAGTCACTCAGTGAAAATTACCTGTTTTTAAGTTCTTTTCTAAAAAACATACATTCCAAAGAAGGTGACGTGACTTGTCCTTAGACAAAATTTTACCAAAACAATATTAAATATGCAAACAGTATTTCGTTTATAAGATTATGGTTTTAGTGAAAATTATCGTATTAAGTATTAGTATGATAAGAATGATGTTGAGTAAAACATTTCGAAAACTATTAAAGAAATTCTTCAATGCAATTATACAAAATCATTCAGAACACTTTGTTTTATTTATCTATTTCACGTATAGATTAACCAGCTGTGTAATTTTAAATGAACGACCATAATGAAAAATCCGTTACAAACAAATAGTAAATTCCCTCCAATCAATTAGTGGGAATTGCTGGATTAAATATTTAAATGATAGAATAATATCATATTTTACATTAGTTCTAGATATAAACATAAAGATGACCACTGATCATTATTTACATTTTTTTTTAAATAATTAAGTTGATAATCACTACTTAATTAATTGAAAAAAATCCATATATTCTTTTTTTAAATTTTTCGACTGAATCCAAATTGTGGTGTAATGTAGGTGACGTTTTTAATAGAGTAAAAATTACCCATAATTTCAGCATACACACACCCAACTAACCTATAGTCTTATTCTTAGATATGATGTCCGACGTGTCTAATTTTTTTAGTGATGCCCGAGTCGTATCACAATACAGAAGTCAGTTTCTAACCATCCTGTTTAAATCGCGAAGTGTTGTATCACATGCCACCGACATGTCTTTGATTATTTCATTGTGCAATATTTATTTGTATATATATATATATATATATATATATATATATACATATATATATATTTCCACAAACATTCTTATTCTTACGAATTTAAAATTTCCAAAATTGTATATATTAAGTATATAAAAACTTATCGATGCGAAACACAGGGGAAAGTTAACAATTCTTCGAAACATCTTACGTTACAAAATACAATGTTACACAGAAACGCCAATAGCCTTTCTATTACTTCAGATATATACTAGCCTTAAAACATAACAATGTATCTGGTTTGTAAAGGAGATCAAATTTGTTATCTCAAATTCGAATATTTCCTTTCATATCACTGAAAATAAACCTTTGTCAAAGTGTTTGTCTCAATAATCAGAATATATTGTTGCAACATAATATTCTTGCTCTCTTTGTCTGTGACAATTCCTGTAACTTATTTTAATCATCTATCTACAGTTTAATGCTATATATTTTTCTTTTTTTTTATTTCTAATCAAATTTATATTTATACACCATTTTTCTATTTAAATATTTTTTGGTAGTGAAACATATTCATTTTATTATATTTTTTAAATTCATTATTTTTTTTAAACACAATCAATGTTTGTTGCGTTAAGGAGAGCATTATTTTATATTTTATATATTACATAAAATATCACTTCAAATAACAAGAAAACAATTTTAAGACATTTACTTAATATATAATAAATAAAAATAAAAACAAAATATATTTTGGAAACAAGTTATGTAACTTTAAAGTGAGTCGTGCTCTAAATATTACACTGGAAATACGTGTTTACTATTTGACATGAAAACACGTTCAATCCTGTGCATGAACAGGTTCAAACTTTTTAATTGTTTGTTTCTTGCGCGTCTTGAGCTTAAATTAGTTGATAAACTGACGTGCATACTATATTATGGACATGTTCAGATGACAAGCGCTTAGCGGGCATAAAGTTTTGTGTAGTGTACACATAGCGCTCGCTTTTCAGGCGTTGAACGCGTGTTGTCATAGTTCAGTTCGAGTTCTATATTTGCACTAGATGGACGTAGAAAAAATTTATATGTATATATGTTCCTAATAATTTCTTGTTTTTATAATTGTTATCTCCTTCACAGAATATAAGGACAAGTTCTTCCCAAGCCGGTCTTCTTAAAATCTTATTTGAATACCCATTACTTGCCATATCCCGTATTGTCGGACGTCTTTAAATTTCGTCCATGAATAGGTCTGTATTAAAACCCTCTGTATCCGTTTCGGACTTTATAAAATAGGCGAACGAATCCCAAAATCATGTCGTACCGCATCGAAAACAAACGCTGATCTGAACAGCGATACGAAAATCTTATGATCTAACAATGCGCGTCCACGCGATTGAACGTATACTTAAAAGAGGCGTTAGCGCAGCGTCGTAAGTGCATTTACATAAAAAGCGAGTTAGCACGTGAAAGCCTTCAATAAAATTCATGTAGTTTTAAACGCGCGTTAGCTAAACGCGCGCTTGACGCTTGTCATCCGAACATGTTCTAAATATCATTTACATCAAACTATATCAACACCGACACCGAATGGAATGCTTATTTAACATTCTATGTAGAACTGCTGGATTGTATTTATTATTTCCTACTTTCAGGTAGTTGATTCAACCGTAGGGAACTAAATTCATTTACTTAAGTGTATTGAATTTGTTTGTACATTACCTTCCTACAATTTTACATTTTGCGGGAGCAATTTCCATTTCAGTAAATTGACAAAAATAAATCTAGCAATTTTTATCCAAAAAACATTTTATATTTTCAGATTCAGTTCAAGCAATATTTTCAGTTTTTATTATAAAATAAAGTATCTATGTGTTAGGAAAATATTTTATCAAAATTTCACAATATGTGCAGTCACAATTATTTACTTTTTCCAATTATGAACAATTATAATAATATTACTTAATTAAAATAATTTTAAATTTAACCATTTGTTTTATTTATATTTGATTTCACACTTTTTTTTTAATGGTTGTAAACACATTTTCTCATAAAAATAAACGTGTCAAATCGGTGTAGAACTTAGAAATTTGGAAACTAGCGGTAGGAGATTATGAATAATACTAATGAAATGGTTTAATTGTTAATTACCAATTATTCATTTTTACAAATACGAACGTATGAATGCCAGCGCACGTTTTATAGAATATACTTCGTCCATATGAACTAAATAGCGCATACTTGATGAGTACGTGAAATGTAAACAAATAATATTTTATTTCATTTTACTGTAGACCTTAGAATTCACGTTAAAGCTCTGAATCAAATATTGAACAATTGAATGAATGTAGTTCGAGTAAATTAATAACAAGAGGCTTAGAATTATTTATCAAAACCAGTAATTATTGTTACTACTCATTGTTGGATATGAGGAATATTTGATTATTAACTTTATAATCTTTTATTAGAATGTCTCATGAATAAAACATTCTATTATTGATATTATAAAAGACCGACCCTCAATACTATAAGCATTTAAATTTACGTAGTATTTCTATTCAAGTGATATAATTATTGGTATAATTTTAATTGGCATAAGAAAATCATGAATGTCTCAAAAAATATGAAATTCGGAACAATCGTTAAAATTTTCCCGTAAATTTTAGGCAAATGTGCAGTAACCCTGTTTCTTTCATAATTTTGGATTTTGCAATTTCGAAGGTGACGGAGATGTGACAAATTCTTAGAACATTTTCAACAACATATCAAGAACTGTCTTTCATAAAGTGCTGAAAAAATACTTTCGGTATCCTTATAATGTGCCCTTTCAGTTAATATCCCGATATATGAAAAGAAAAAAAAATACTGGCGTCTCATTTGCCCTCAGAAATTTTTGTATAAATATTTTTGAGTGTCAACTGTAGAAGTTTTTTACATTTAATATAATTTCACATTTCGCCAAATTTCTAGTTTATATGATAAAAAATTTCTTGAGAAAAATATTTGCGGAACTTTTTATCAATATCTTTAGAACTAGCTTCTATAAATCGGTTAAATAAGTCATTATAGAATCTTGCCAATAACTTTTTCAATTAATTTCGACGTCGGAGAAATCGAGATTTCCTTCTGTGTATATTTTATTTGCCCACCACTAAATTTCAATACGAATATTTTTGAGATTAAATTTTGGAAAACGTGTAAGGTGATGCTCTATTGCCATGGCACGCTTTATTGTTATGCTTTGTCGCCATGCCAAATTCTTCTTCAAATGGTTTCTGATAAAATAGACTTTGACAGTCGAAAACACCGATGTAAAGGTGAGGTAATTTCCAAATGTTTGTTTTATTCATATAAAAGCTACGGAACCCTAAAAAGTTATTCGATTTTCGTAAATAATTTCTGTTAAACATGTTATTTTGTTCAAACGCAAAAATAGCCGATATATTGAGTTTTTATCAATAGTTTTATTAACATGTAACATTATATAAACAATTAAGGTTACCATTTAAGTCAATATTACTTTTATCAGACTTTGAGTACAAAGGCTTGCAACTACCCTTTTTTTTAACATGAAATGATAATTACGAAAACAGTCGGTCGGTCTATTTAGTATTTAAACGCCCCCAAATAAAAGAATACATATGGTCGAAATTGTTCAGGATAGTAATTTATATAATACTAACTATAACTATGAATTCATTCGCGTCTAATTAGAAAAACAATGTTTTCTTTTTTTCTGGGTATATACTATTACCATACCAAATTTAATCAAAATCCGTCTAGTAGACTTTGCGTGATACCCGCTCAAATTAAGACATAACAAGCTGACATACAAAAATTACGTAAAAAAGTTTTCTTCCTACCATTATTATTCGATACACTAAATAGTCGCATTTTTAAAATACTTTCAATGTACATACATTCAACGTACATTCCCTCTCTTACAATTTTATTATATAGTATATGTACATATTTGTGTAATTTTTTCTTATGATGAGTAAAAAACAGTATAATGTCTCGTGGTGCAAAATATTATCCCGCACGTTTTGTGAACGTAATTTGACCAAGTTTATGTACCCAATTTTGTAGACTATAAACTATTGTTTGTAGCTTTAATGAAGAGCGCGAAGTGATTCGTAGTGGTAACAAATTCAGTTAATTTTCAAAACAGTGAATTATTCCGAGTGGAACGAATGGTGAACATACTTCTTGAAAATTTAATATAACCTAGAACATAGTGCCATCACAAATTTGTTAAACGTTTAATAACTAGGGCTGGTTTTATAACTGGCAGGCAGGTAGTGGTAACGGATTTGCATATGAAAAGATTGTTCTAATCTGTGATACATTGTACGTTATATCGTGTTCTAATCTGCGATACATTGTGTTTATTCCTTAAACTACAAAGTAATTCAGTGTAAAGTAGAATATAAGGAAAGCGTGAGACTTTGAGAGGCGGATAGACGGACATGAAGAAGTTATACATTTTCCTAATTGCACTTTGGAGCCCTGAAAACGATTTTTTTATTTGACCAAAAGGGTTATGCATAATATTTTTTCGAACGAAATAGTAATATGAGGAATAGTATTGTATGTGTGTGTGGGTGTGTGTGCGTGCGTGCGTGCTTGCGTGCGTGCCTGCGTCCGCGCGTGCGTATTCGCATCCGTGCGTGTGAGCGCGTGCGCGTGCGCGGGCGAGAGCGGGAGCGCATGTGCATGTGCGTATGAGTGTGGGTGTGTGTGCGTGTTTGTGTGTGTGTGTATACACATTGTTGATCTTGATTGTCGCATGGAATTAAAATACCTCTTAAAATGTAATTTTTTATCTCATAGTATTCTTCTGACGGCGTCATAATTTTTTCCGCCACCATACCGAAATTATTAAAATAATACTTATTGCTTTCAATTATTTATCATTTGATTTACAAAAAAGTAATATAGTCTAGACGGACAGTTATTTTAATCGCGGTTTATTCGACCTGCTCTTCTGTAGAACGTATTAGAAGTACACGAAAGTTAAATATTACCGACGGATATATTTAAAAACAATACCAATTTATTTTGTGAAAGTTTCCTGTAAAGTGATAAAATATTTAAACATGTGAGATTGATTCGCAATTTCAACTCTGATTTTATTTTGTATAACATAAAATTGGAGTCAAAAATCTTAAAAGCACTACAGTATCTGTCATCGACTGGAATGTTATATTTGTTTTTCTTAAACGCTGTCAGTATAAGTTTTAGTTGATTACTTACTTCAACAATAATTTACACCAGTAATTTATCTAGCACTGATAGGATAGTTTATATTATTCTACAGTCATCGACAGTTTACAATTTTACAGTATTCCACAGTTTAAAGAAGGTAAAAATGAAATCAAAAGCACAACCACATAATATTTATGGAGGAAAGACAAAGACTAGAAACTAATATTTCTTTTATGCATAATAATTTAATATTATAACATAAGTAATAATATATTAGTTTTAGGTTTGACATATTAAAATAATGCTTAACTCAAAAATAAAAATACTCATCAGGAAACATTCAGGAAAAAAATGTTTCTCTAGATACGGTTAATTATATTCAGATAAAGTCAAGTGTGAAGATTAATAACAGATTTTTCCCTCCCGACTATCGGAGAGAATTTACTATATAATAAAGTATGAAATAATCTACACCGACTAGTATATTTTGGAAGCAAATTAAGGAACATTTCTTTGATTTTATCCCGCATAATTCCCTATTTCCTCCGTCTTCTCTTTAAGTGTTTTCTTCACTTGACGACATTAATATATAAAACGTTTAGTTTCTATTTTCATTACATTTTTATTGTACTTATGCCTATCTCTATTGTATTTTGTCCATTGCAATCATTAAAAAACTTACTATATAATCGCATTTATAACTATATATGTATACGCTTCTATTAAAAAATATTTAATAATATTTATATTGAAAGATGTTTCAGAACGCACTTTTAGGAAGAGAAGTATGAAAAAATCATATTTAATTAGAGTTTCGTTCCTGAAAGTAAAAAAAAACAGAACCCTTCTAATATCACTTAAGTGTTCGTCCCTCTGTCCATCTACCACGGACGTTTCCTTAAAAACCATTTGCAGTGTAAAGAATTGTATTTGTATTTTACAGGTTTCTAGGGCTTCGTAATTCACAATAAAAACAACGGAACCCTTACGTAGTCACTTTTATGTCTATCTAGATAGCCATTTTTTATGTATGCTAAAACTCCGTTTCCTCAGGAATGCCCAGAGGTATCAATTTGAAATGAATATCCAACACTAAGTCTAAAGCCTCACAGACATCAACTAATAAAAATTCAAGCTTCTATCTATAATACGATAAAAAGTTACGGCTTTTAATGTATTACGTAATTGTATTCTTACTCATTTATCAATCCCAAATTTCTTTGTCAAGTGGTATGAGAAAAACGGGTATGACAGACGAACGGACAGACATGTGAGTGATCTTACAAGGGATCCCTTTTTTCTTTTGAGGTTCGGAACCCGGAAAAAACTAGTTTTTGCAATATTAAATGTACTGTTATAACGGTAAATACCTTTATGTATTATTGTTACTATTTACATTTTTAAAAACATATTTTTATTCAAAAAGCTATATTGTTCTACTTTCGTCCTTCTTTAATAATTATCGCCAATTTCAAGACATAGATTTGATAGCCTCAATCATTTTACGAATATATGGTTGTCAGTCACACATGAGGGAAATATATTTTTTAAAATGGATTATATATTTAACTATTCGTATCGAGATGTACTACTAACTTATATTTATAATGATGATATAGACCAAAGTGTGTAAAGTACGGATAATTTTTTTTTAAATAAAAACCTTTGCTTTTTCAAAATATGGCATGTTTTTTTATAGTCACTTCTTTACTAATTGGACACAAGATTTATGTATTTTTTTTCATTCTGATAGTAATTTGGTGGAAAGTAGAACTATAAAACGCATATGACTTTTTTTTTAAATGACAACGACACATCAGCTTGAGTATTTCAACTTTATGCTGTTAATTAACAAAAAGAAACAAGAAAGAAACAAAAAGAATATTTTAAATATAAATTGATTTTCAACTAGAGATAAAAGTTTTTCTTTAATGACTGCCGCCATACCTAAATGATGTTAAGACGGTATTAATAACATTTTCTTTGTTTCCTTTATACAAATTCGAAAGAAAATAGCCAATTAACCTATTTTTATGTTCTTTTATGGTTTTAATTCTATCTATCCGTCAATCAGAGGCGTTTTTTTTCAGAAACCTCTTAACTTTGCAGCTTGAAAATTGGCATAAAAATAAAATATAGTAAACAAATAATCAGTAACAAGCTAAAACTTAAAAATATTCACAATGAAATGAAACTACGTGATGTAGTATTATTTCTACTTGCTTTAATTTCTTTACCACGACCTAGGTTTCGTTGTATTGTTGTACAGCATCTTCAGGTGGGATATTAGCAAAGATCTTTGCTAATATCCCACCTCATGATGTTGTAATACAACGAAACCTAGGTCGTGGTAAAGAAATTAAATAAAGTAGAAATAATACTACATCACGTAGTTTCATTTAATTGTGAATAATGAATTTCTACAAAATTAACGCCAAATATATTCAATATTTAAAAAATTCATTAAAAGATTTTAGGTTACAAAATTGTTTAAACGAAAAAATTGTTTTAAATTCCATTTATACTGTCCTGTGAAAGAGCAGCTAGTGATGGTCTCAAACATATTTTTTTACGTATTATAATTTCAGACATAGATTAAAAAATATGCGAAAAATATGTTCATTCCCCTTATCTCCTAAATTACTCCATCTAACAATGGTGGAAAATAGGAGTCATTAAAAGCCCAAGCAAAAGTTGTAGGAAGTTTATATTTTTCGCTAGCTAATTTGTAAAATGTACTTATAAGAATTAAAGAAAGAGGTAAATGGAGGGCTTCAAAATATTTTCTTATTTTATATATTGTGTGCGATATCATTTGAGTGGAATTGTTTTGAAGAATATAATTTTTTTTAAATTATAAAAAAAACTCCAATAAATATGCGAAAATACAGTAATCCCCCTTATACTTTCGTGAAACGTGACGTGAAAAAATGTGCTTGATAAAATCTGACTAGAAAATTACTGAAACTTTAGCGATCGTCCTAGATCTAATGACTGAAATATTCACCATGCTTTTACGCCTGTGAGACGTGGTGTGGGCAATATATTTACGTAGTGAAAAATTAATATTTGTAAAGTTTAATAGGAATATTACGTATCCTTATATGTTTGTAAACACTTAAATGCATACGGATCCTTCGTAATGCTAATTATACTAGCGCTTGACAGTTTTTTTTGCACATAATTAACACTAAAAATAAAAAAAATTTTCTAGCATAACATCAACTATTAAAAGTAATCCTTCGAGAGATTACTATGAAATCTTTTTCCATTCATTAATTCGGGGATTCCACTTGCGATATGAGATTAAGATCCCTTACGGAGATCGTTTATATTTGATGAGGCCCCTTGGGATTACTTTGCTGTTCGTTTGGCTTGTTTGGATATTGTATATTACATTTGTCTAGTTTACAGCGAGTGGAATTACCTTATTCTTCGCGTTTTTAATTTATAGGTATGCTGAGACGAATTATCGTTATGTATATATTTAATTTAAATTGCCAACAAATATGTATTACCTAATGTACTAAATTCCTACTTAATTTGTTTTTTTCTTATTTTCATATACTATTAAATTTGAAGGAAACATTTGGAGTACATTATTTTAATTGCCAGTCAAAATCGTATGTAAACTAATTATGTATTAAATGGATATTTTAAAATATACTAAGAACGGCTATAAATCTAACATACATAGAAATATAACTTACACTGTCATCTTCTAAAAATTAATTCGGTTTGTTTTTATATATTCCATGTCTTAATATTTAAAGAAAATATTACTAATATTTTCTTAATATTAAGACCTAGAATATTCAAAAACGAAAGCATTTCCCTTCTATCAAATTCCGTGGACTTAGCCAATTGATGTAATATTCATTCTACTCAAGGTGATGGAAATTTTGCATACGAAAATATCATTTGAATAAAGTTGAAATATAGAAATGTGTACATTAAACGCCAAACAATAATGACAATATTGTGTCAAATAAATATTCACGTAAAAAAACTCACAATATCATGTGCACATACATTTTGAAAACACGTAATTCTTTATATCGTTGCATTCGTGGATTCACATTGATAATTAAAATAAATGAAGAAATTACCACATAGATTAAATATAATTTATAATACAAAAATTGATAATGATAAATGTTTACTAAGTGACTTTAACTGAATGTAAAGATAAGAAAAAAAAAATTGCAATACGCAAGTTATAGGACTTGATGGGAAGATATCAGAATGGGCTAACCAAAAAAATTCGAAATAAATTCGATAACTAATTTTACCACCTATCTTGAATTTTGAAAATCTATGACTTTTTTCTTGTAACTTACCATATACGTATTGGTTAGGCGCTTAATAAATTAAGTTGTTTTATTATTTTATTAAAATAATGTTTAATTTTCTTAATGATTATTTTAAACTATTTAATTTTTAATAATTTAATTATTAATTACTTTTACACATCTCTTTGTTATTAAATTTAATGCATCGTCTGCGTGTCTTGCATTAATTAGTTTGGGGATACTCGTCGTCTGTAATCCTCAGAGATGGCGCCACGTATATAGTTTTAAAATATAAACTTTACAGTGATTGGTCAACTTGTTTTTTTTTTAATCGCTATATTACCTTCAATTGGTTTTGAAAAGAATAACAGAAGTAAGCAGCAATAGAAAACTAATGAGTTTAAAATTTGAAGAAGTTCAAAGTGTCGGGATGGGCCAGAAAAGTCATGGCGACGATTTTCTGGTACATGGAGGGTATTGGAACACGGAGGATATCATGCATGAAGTCAGTCATCACTGCTTATTGACTTCAGAGATAAGAGTGTTACTATAACGGGTATAAAAGTACTACGCTGATCTACTGGAGGACCATAAAGAAGCATTAAAGGAGAAAAGTAGAGGGAAGTAAGCGAAAGGCTGCCCATCACAAGTACGGCTTTGAGTTATTTAAAAATATTGTAATTTATATTGTAAATTGGGCGATGAAGAGATGAGATCTACTATTTCAATTTATTCTCAATACAAAAACGCAAATGTTTTATGTATGTATATTATCATTATGTAATTAATTTTGATCTCCCTATTTGTAAAATTTTTGGAATACATATATATATATATATATATATATATATATATATATATATATATATATATATATATATATATTACCACAGATACATGAGTAATCTACAGTCTACAATGCGACTATGCGGCGTAAAATTACACAATAATTTAAACTAAAAGTATTATTCATAAAACATTTGAATTGCAAAAGAGATAGAATTTTTTTTTATATTCAAATATTTCGCTGAATTTCACTGGAAATAAGCCTTTATCCGAGTATTTGTCGTAATAATCAGAATTTATTGTTGCTGTCTTTGTCTTAACTATTCCCGCAACTTAAATTGAGTTTCTGTATAAAGTTTATTCGCATTACGAATACGATGCGAACATTGATGCAGGTATTCTGCTCATTTTTCTTTAATGTTTTTCCAAAAATATATTTAAAAATGTACAATTCAGAATAGTGTCTTAAAACATATTGAGGGCATAACTTCTTTTTTGGATTAATAATGTACTTTTTAATTAAAAATGTAATATAAATATTGAAAGAATGAACGTGTAGATATTAAGAGAATAATTAGAATAGTAGTGCCATCAGTATATCTAAATGACGTTGTCTTGAGAAATGCTGATCCATATACAGTTTATCAGAAGATATCAAATATTAGTAAATATCGTGATAAGTGGTATGTAACTGATTAGTTAAAAACTTAATTTTTTTTTTAAATTGCAGATAATGCTGAATTGTTTAACTTTAATGAAACATATTCATTTCTTTTATAATATTTTAACAATAAACACGTATAAGAAATTACTTAAACAGAGGATAACAGCGGAAGACAGCGAAAAATTGATGACAGCGAAAAAATTAATGACAGTGAAAAATTGATGGCAGCGAAAAAATTAATGACAGTGAAAAATTGATGACAGCGAAAAAATTTAAATAACTGACAGCGGTTAATGCAACTTACATTATAAAGAAATAGATTCCCTATTTGTTTATAATACAAGCGGTGAAATGAAGATATGTAAATAAGACTGGAAATGAATAAAGAACTGCTAGTTCTATACCAGTTTTACACACATTAGTACTAATTTCCAAAATAATTTTGATTCTGTGTTGATGACAATTCTTTGATAGACGGGCAGAAATCTTTCAAACCCATAATAACATTGATATTGCTATATATTTTATTTCGAATATTTTTTACCTAATTTTCTATACCTAACATATATGTAACATTAAGTTGTCTACATCAGCCTAATTCAAAATTAACACTAAGTTGATTTTTTATTTACCCTTACAATGCTCATTTTGTTATTTATGACCGTACTAGATTGTATTTCCTACTGCCTAGTAGATTCATTCAATACGAAACCCAATTCATCCGATTCGCGTAAGGGCAGTGAATTAGTTTCCATGTTGCTTTCCTATAATTATAATTTGCTGATAACAATTTGTTATTTTTGAAAATTTTAAAATGTTTGTGTTCAATGAAAATATAACCTTAGAAATAACGATTAATTTTTAAAAAATTAAAGTTAAAAATAACAATCTAAATATTAAAGAATTTTAAAGAAAGAATCTAAATATTAACTATTTGTAGACGATATTAATTCAAATATGTGAAAATAAAATTGATATTCTCATAAAAATAAACATCAGGAACATCTACAACCGGTTGGTTGACTGAATAAAAATGGGATATCGATTGTGACAATTCATAATTACTAAGTAGTAATTAACAAATCCAAAAGAATGAATGACAGTGGAGGTTTGATAGAAAACAGATTACCGACATAAGGAACGAAATAGTGTGACACCAGTTGAGAGTATCTGATAAAAACAAATTCTATTATATTTTCTACTTCTGTACAAGCGCCTAGATATCACTGGGTCAAACATTAAACTGTTGAATTATGGCAGTTTTATTATTTGAATAATAATTGTCTTAGAATTGTAATTACCTACTAATCGTTGGATTATGAAGATAATTCCATAGCTATTTTTTAATCTATTAAAATACATGTAAATATGGTTCATAACATTTCCCGTATACACGAAAATATTGTTGAAACACTTTTTTTTATTCAACTGAGATATGGTTCTATTAATTTTGAATAAGACAGTCACAAAAAACTTAATTACATTTCTAATGAAACTGGCAGATTTTCGACTTTTACGGAGTCAGAATTACTCGAAAGGTTAAAAGGAAGCGCTGTTCTATGAGTTGCTTTCTATGTTCTTTATAAACAAGTGTGAATAGTTAGAATATGTTTTCAATAAAAAAAATGTTACCTTTTATATTTTTAAAGTTTATCCTTTTATTCCAACTACCACACATTCTCATATCCATTCCCTAAGCGAAACCGGGTACTCCGGCTAGTATATTCTCTCTCTCTCTCTCTCTCTCTCTCTATATATATATATATATATATATATATATATATATATATATATATATATATTTATATACCAGCTAGGGTACCGGACTTTTTATCGAAAATATATTCTAATTATATAAAATTTGTTTATAAACAACATTTTTCGTTTTGTTATCCACAGTACACATGTACAAAATTTTCGGTTTCTTACTCAACAGCAAGGTACGTATAGATTCTCTGAGTGTAATGCTGCAATATTATAAAGATTGTCCTTGCGCTTTGTTAATTGTAAAACTGTAGGCCAATTTTATTTGAAATCGCAGTTTTTTAAATTGGAATGAAAGTTCAGTAGAGATGAGTGGTATCCTGGAGAAAAATATTGCACGTCCTTTGTCTTTTGGAGTCATAAGTTCAGTTTTGATGATGTTATTCGATAGCTGTTTGACGATCATTCTTTTTCCATTACATAGTTTTGTTGAGTTGAGATTTCTGTGTAGAAGGATCGGTGATTCAATTTTCAATCGAAGGCATTGTAATGGCATTCCTGGTACTTGTAAAGAGTTTAAAATTCTATAGGAAAATTGACACTTTCTTCAACATTTACCATCGTGTCGATTTATTTGTATATTCTCTCTTCACCAAGAATTTTTTTAATATTAAAAATATCGTCCACAATATTATTTTATTTGCCAAAATTTGCCTCTAAAAGGGCCACTCCGGATTGGTATAACTGTAAACAATGTTTGAGTAAATTTGTTTGATGACTTCGTTCTCAGTGATGGCTATGTTTCAGAAATCACAAATGAATTCAAGGAGGCTGATCGTCTGGTCAGTAGCATATATGCCTTCGCCTATTTGTAAAAGTTTTTGAGAAAAATGTGCTGCATTTTCCTCTTTCAATAGCAACTCTCATATTCTTTGTTAATCGCGGTATTTGTAAATGTGGCTAGAGATGTGATTTTTAAGTATGTAGTTATTTCGTCTACTAGTGTTGACTTGGAGACAATTAGAAGTGTTTGTCGAAAATCTCCTGAGAGTATGAATAGTGCTCCTTCCAATATTTCAGAGTTTCCTCGTAAGTCATGTGATGTTCTGTCCATCACTTCGAGTGATTTTTTAAGTCCCATTGTGCATTCGTCAAAACATTATAAAATAACAAAATGCCAAAAAGAACATGGCATTGAGTAACATTGCTGTACCTTATGTATTATTATTTATTTAATTGTTAAATAGACTATGCATATTATGTTTGTTTTATGTATATCATTTGATTTTATTTATCATTTTTGTAATCCTCACTTCAGCCATATAATAATCTTCACAAATGCTTAACTCAAATTGAGAAAACGGATAGAGTCGTAACAATTGTTCGATATTTTGAAACGTATGATTATTAGGCAATGACGTTGATGCACTCTATAATGTTGATAGATAGACATTCTAACGATTATACTACATCATATATCAAGAAATATTAAAATATATTGATCGACAATTGCAACCATTTCTTTACTTTAATCATCAAAATTTAGTTCTCCCCAAAAATTACACTGACTATGTACCACGAAAGTAATGCCACACTTACATTTCTACAAATTTGGCTGATTTTTATATAAAATAAAGCTCAAAGTATTGGGTCTTTAATTAATGATTTTCACTCTATTTTGAATATCAAAAATTACGATATAAATTAACAAAGGTTACAAGTTAGTTAAATGAAATAAGTATGGTATATGGTTAAAGAACCAAAATTATTATTATATCGAAATATAGTGCGCACTGGTTTAGGTATATTTACTGAAAGGTTTTATTATGACGTGACATAAAGGCTAATAATTTTGTAATGTTTACATCATTCATAAAGTAAAATGGTATAAGACATGGGTTAAATTTTTGACTCTAACCGTCACTAATCGAGCACAATTTGAGCTATTTATACTTTATGATAAAATATTCTGAAGGCCCAATAATTGGCACATATAATTAACTTAGGAAAAAAATTGCTAAATTCAAAAACATTACAACATTGAACACATGTGAACAAGGTAGTGTCAAATTAAATTGTAAATTTTGGCAGAAAGCATTTAAACATAAAATAAGACACGTACTCTATCCTTAAACAACCATAAAACGGAAAGTTTTCCTTTCAAGGAAATAAGTCACTAATATCCATCATTTCCTTCATTAAAGTTTTAATGTATTCGATGTAAATATCGCAAATTTTATGTAAGAGAGATTTTGCTTAAAAGCAAAGTTGCTAAAATATTTAATATATTTGTTGATTTTGTACGTAACTTCTAAAGCCATCTAACAATTTCTTAATGGCTTAAGTTAAAAATTATTCTCAAGGAGTCTGCAGACTGTATATAATTTTTATTTGCATAATCGGTATGTTTCTACAGTGAACCAGAAAAAATGACCGAAATGTTTATGAAGTGATTTTACGAAAGTCTAATTTAGGGTTCTGTAGCCACTGGCAAAAATGTAACCTTTATAATTTCATCTTGTATATCTGTCCGTCTGTTTGTCCGTATGTCATGACAATTTTACTCGGAGACTGTTGGTACTATATAAATGAAATTTGTTTGATAATAGAATAGTGGAATTGAGAAAAAATTAGGGATGACATTCCATACATATAACTCAGGGATGAAAAAAAACTCGGAGGTTTTAAAAATTATATAGAGGTTCCAAAAATACCTTTTATATTTAAGTCTGTTGCTAATGAGATATGCCCTTCTAATCTTAAAAAGTGTACCCTCCCCCTCTCCCTCTTGCTTTTTAACTAAAGTGTATAAAATTCTGAAAAAATAATGTAGTAAAATATAAAACAAACTTTCGACTAAAATTGATTTGAATAAGATATAATGTATAGTTTATGAGATATGAATTATTTTCGGTACCGATCGCAGCAAAAACTTTGTTTTTCAAAGTGCCTTTGAGAAATATAAACTTATAACTTTAATATTTTTTTTATGCTACGGGCCCTTTTTTTTGCCCTCCGTGAGCGAGTTCGATTCGAATTTGGTAAATTTTTTAGTACATAGTTTGTAAAATTGCCAAAATGAAACAACATTATTTATCCTTTATGTAAAGTTATGTAAAATTGAAAACAACTATTTTGAGTAGATTTTATTTCAGTGAATTTTTTAATCCGCCGTAAAACACGATTAGGTTAGTGGTATGAATTGACATATCTAAAAAATCTCCTAGAATTATGAAAAGTATATTGAAGAAGAAATTGAAATGAGTGGAAGGAAAATTCGTGACTACATATTAAACCACTGGTATAAATAATAACCAATACCACGAAACCTCTTTGACAGGGTGTTACTATAATAAAATGTCAAAAAAATTTAAAATAATTCAGTTGTTTTAAACGATGAAGTTCCATTTTTCAATTGAATGAAAGTTCGTTGTCCAATTGAAGGGGAGAATTTGATTTTTATATGAAAAGTTTTCTTAATTAAAGCTACTCACGTGTTAGAAATGCATCGGCCAAAGATGTTTATTTTTACACAAATGAATTAAACACTATTTGTAAACAGAGAAGAAACTAAAGATTATAATGTCGATCAGGTTTTACTATTATCTTATATAATTCAATAGTTACGATAGTCTCAATTCAATTTAATGCAAAGGAGACATTGTTCGACAACCTGGTCTCGTGTAGCAATTAATTGAACGCTAAAATGAGGTAAGGCAATAATTTTTAATCTATTATCTTAAGCTAGGCGGGAGTGACGGCCCTAAAAAATTTTACTGTGTTGAATATTCGTTTTAATTGCATTTTTGTACAGGGGAATGCTTTTTGGCTTCATTGTTTAGATATTGTCGTTGTTAAGTCGATCGATACGCATCAAAATTTTACTACTGTTGAAAGTCTATAGTAATTGTATTATCATATACACGATTTAAAAAAAAATAATATGGTCGCTTACATCGTCACAGCTCTTTCCGCTTAAATATCATACCGCATAAATTCTATACGGCAAGGATCTAAAAAATACCATGCTGCAAATGATCTCACGATTTTCTTGTCTTGCATCGTTTATCTAATCTCTTCACTATTAGGGAAGCAAGTATAATATACTGTTTTCTTAAGGTTGCTATACTCGTATGCGAGGTACAATATCCTACCGAGGTAATAACTCTAATTCGTTTGTAATTTAGTAGTTTACAGAAAATTTGTCAAGTGTTTTATTTATATTTTTTACATAAACAATTACTTAGTTTAAATGTTTAATTCCATGTTTCTATTTTGTAATGATTTAGTGGGGAAGAAAAGTTCTATATTAATTATATTGAAAAATAACTTCAAATTCCCATGTCAATTCCTGTTCGACAAAACCAAACCAAATAACTCTAAATTTTGGATAACACTTAAATCCTAAAAGAAATATATAACCATTTTCTAGTGTTGTGATATGAGCCTTTGACATTTCCAACGAATGCTCGAAAATTAATGAAAGGATATTAAATTTTTAGCACCATATTTAAGATTTGAAAGCAAACAAATTACGCGGTCGCCTTGTTGAAAGGTTTTAAATTTCCTGTAATAATAAACATAGAACTTTTCTACATCATCATACATTAAACCTGACTTGAGTAGAGCGGAAATAATGACAAGCTTGTCGCAAGTACCTGTTTTAAAAGCTTAGCTATTAAAAGCATTACACATTATAGCCGGCTTTTTCCAAAGCCCGTCACGCAAAGACCGAATCACCTTTTTCCATTATGTTAACATTTATTGCGTAATTGCTTGAGTCTTCCCTTTACTGTAGCTAAGAAACTGGGTCTGAGGAAATTGAGACGGTATTCAGTATTATTTTCATAATGTTACAAAGGTATCTTAAATATTCGTGTATTATAAAGATTGTGTAAGTAGATATAATGGAAATTATATTAAGCAGATAAAATAAGTGAGAGTGAAGATAGCTCTTCATAAATTTATTTATTTCACCTCTGACACTGAGAGATAAAGAATTGATTACTGAATACGTAAACTATGAGAATATTTATATTACAGTTTGTTAGAATACACAAACTTCCGCGCCTGTTTCTAATTTTCAATATTTCTTGCGATTCAATAATTTTGGCAACTATAAATATTATCTTGTCTTGTTGTAATGTTGTCCACCGAATATCTGAAACACTTTAGCTTCTATCAGAAAGTGGTTTAGAATAAACTTAAGTCGTTACTGTGGTGTGTTGGGTTGGTTGAAAAGCATTTGAGCTGTGACAACGCGACAAGCCGCAAAGATCTGGTTTCGGTTTCTGGTTGCTTGTCGAGCGGGGCTAGGTTGGTGTTCTGGTTGGCTGTATGAGATCGCTCTCGTAATCATTAATAAATGCATACACATTTGTGTTGATATATATATATATTTATATATATATATATATATATATATATATATATATATTTATATATGTATATGTATATATATATATATATATATATATATAAACATTTATATATATATATATATATATATATATGTGTGTGTGTGCGTGTATGTGTATATGAATTTAAACTTTGGTCAATCATTGCATTGAGTGTATTATGTGTGAATCCAATTTTTTTTAAAGTAAATAAATGTAAAATATAGTGTTACATGACAATTTCCCACGTTTGCGCGGATTTAATATAAATACCGGATAATCACAGTAAATAAGTGCAATAAGAGTTCAATGCTATCAGCACTCCACTTAAGATGTTAATAGTAATGTACTTCGAATATGTGCAGCGCTGCTCTCGAATCTGGATGTCACCCGCGGCCGACGGCACCAATGCCATATCAGATATCTTTTGCGCGAAACTGAATCTTCGACTTTGAGTTTCGACTACGCAAAGTTAAAAACTTTGGAAAACGCTTGATAACAACAGTTGTTCCTTGTAAGAAATCATTTTTTGTCTGAAAACTTTTTTCCTAAAGCGATGGTTACAAAGAAATAAACAATTTAATTGTCTATACTAATTACACACGCCATAATTTCTTAATTTTGGTTTTAGTTCAATCTCTCCCTAATTTCCAATTGTGATTCTTCAAATTTTTTTCCAAGTTATACTTTTGCTGATAAAGCTAGGAGACAGCAAATTTTAAACGTTTTTCCGGGATAATATTAAAACAAGTTCGTAAGATAATACATTAGGCGTAAAATTGAATTCCCATTTTAGTAACTTTTTATTTGATAAAATATGAAGCAAAATGTTATTTTTATCTTTGACCTATATTCTCACAAACGATGAGGATAAATAAAAAAAAAACTTAACCCATGAATTGTGGTGCTCTTAAATAGGTCTTTGAAAAGACTAAAAAAAATTTAAACTAAATAATTTTATATCTTTGGTTTAATCCTTCCACGCCCGTCATTAAAGCGTCGCAACACCCTCCCACCTATCTTGATTTCACATGCAACACCCTCACGCCTATTTGGAAACATTGTTTCAAAAAAATTTTAAAAACCATTAAAATGTAGATTTTGATAAGTACTTTCAATGAAAATTATAACAGATACAGTAACAACCTTCAATATAACAAAATTTTGTCAAGGTTATCACGTTACGTTCTTGTAGGACTTTTTATAGATATTAAAGCTAAACCAGCAATAAAAATTTATTCTTTAAAAGGGGCAAAAAGTTAACGAAACTATCTCATCATTTTCAGTCTATCTTCATATAATAACAATATTTAAAATTTCAATTAATAAACTTTGATCAATTGAAAACGAATGTCTTTAAAGAGTATCAATTTTATTGTCTCAGGAGAAACTGGAAAAATCGGTACATATAAATTTCTTTATGTTATCCTCATATATTCGTATGAAAATTTGGTTTAAATTATATAATAAAACTAAAAATTACTAAATTACATGTTGCCACATGCTATATATAATTTATGACATTTATAATTGAATAAAATCTACATCGTTTTCTTTAACAATTTCTAAAGATAAAATTATTTAAATTTACCTTTGATAAGAGCAACGATTTTAATATTATTTTTAATTGGGCTATAATAAATAATTAATTGATCTTTATTTTGTTTTCATCGTTATAACGCTCTTAACAATTTATATCAACCATCATTAATTTTACGAAATTATTTTAACTTCAATACTTTCCTCTATATTAACGTTATAAATCCCAAAGCAGTTGTTACCCGGATGAAATCAGATAACAGTGTCCTGAGAGTTTGCTACCTTGTATAGTATAATCGTTTTTCTCTCATTTATGTAATATGTACCAACGTAAACTGGCCTATACTGAAGACTACCAGTGCTAATTGAGTATAGATTATTATTTATATGTATTAACATCATGAGACAATGTTGTCGGAACTAAATCGAACCGAATCTGGACCGACAAAAAATTCCTTACCAGATTGACGGATTTGAAGGGAATATAATGTTATTATGAATAAATCGGCCAAATTTGTATCGGGATAGAAAATTTAGAGTTTAGTTGTATAAATCGTACAATATTATTGATTTAATTTAACGGAAATAATTTTATTCAAAATTTCTAATCAAGTGTTAATATAAAGTTTTTCGTCAAACTTATGATTAAAAATTAGAGTGGAGTTTGACACATTGCATGTTTCTTTAAAGTTTTGCGAAGGGCGCTGTGACATTATAAATGTTCAATAGAAAACCAATATTATTTTAAAACGTATATCCAAATAAACCCAAATGGGATGTGCGAATAAAAATTCATGCCCACATTACATGGCAGGTACATTATAAAACACTTGCTACGTATTGACTTGCCGATTAATTGAAATCTTTCTATGCAGTATATGCATTCAACATTTCCCTTTCCTAGGTTTAAAACTATAGAAAATATGAAAACATGACTGACAGTGACCGAAAAACAGACGGACAATCTTGCCGAAGTTATAAGGGTTTTTGCCATTTGGCTATGAAACACTAATAAAAATTATGATACTGTGATGTTTACAAAACATAATTTACATCGAAGCAATTTATTTTCGAAAGCACGCATACTTATTCACGCAACCGAATAACGAAATAGGATAATTTTCGCAGGGGAAAATACAAAAATTGAATAGAAAAATAGACGTTACAACAGATGTTTTTTTTCACATACCCGAATAATATAATAAATTGAAATAACTATTAAAACTAATATTACGTTATAACTAAATAATTGCTTTTTATAATACATTGAATGCAAAGAGTTATATCGACATAAAAGGAGCATATCAATTGAACACTTATGTGAAAAAGGTTTTCTTATTCTATGCGTAATTTTTTATTATAAAATTTTAGCAAAAATTGTATAGAAAAATAATATTCTATTTAATTTTTCATGGAAGGAAAGCTCTCTTTTTTGAAGCAGGTATATATAACCAATATACATTACAACAAATATAAAGCTTATTCTAAATAAATACTGTGTAGATTGGTTTCTTATTTTAAAATGTATTTTTCTTTAATCAAGAATCGCAATGAATAGAATTTACAGCATAAATAATTCATTTTTAGGTGGATCATTCTGGTATTTTCTTATTTTTCGTAGAAAAGAAAATAGGTTAAAAATATGCCTATTATATTTAAAGCCGTTTATTGAATTGACATGGAACAAGATATACAAAAAAGAATATTCTAGAAATAAAAAAAATTTTACGATATTTTTAAGTAGTTAAAGAAACTTTTTTTTTGAAACTTTTTTTGTTTGGAGATTCTTAAATTGCAGTTGTCTTCATTACATAAATACCAACCTTTTTGTGAAGATGATAAAATTTATGAGCAACTAAAATAATGATCTTCCTCGTATGTATTTATGGTATTTAGTTTAAATAATAGGTTAGCATTGCATAAAATTTAAATAAAATGGAAAAACAGAAAACCAAATATTATAAAAAATACTAAATAAGTAGTAGCATTATCAAAAAAACTTAACTTCTTTGTAAACGATAATGTGATAAATGAAACTCCTATTTTTTTCCAAGTATAACTTACGAATAATTTATAACCAGGATTTTATGGGCGTTTAAGTGTCATAAATAATAGTCTGGGTAAATGTGTTTATTTAAACTAAAACGTTAATTTTACCTCAGAATTTAAAACACGATTTAATTTCTATTTTATCGAGCTCAATGAGGTCGCCACATCAGTATTTCGATGCACAAGGAATAAATTAATGGAAGAATTATTTTGTTTACCCCACTCACTACAAAAAAATTCAGAATTTAGACTAAAAATGCAAATGAAAATAAATTATTCAGTTACTAACATGTTCGTACTCCGATATTTCTCTATACTAAGAAAGGCGTTATAAAAATATATATACTTTATCTGCAAGCCTACTTGACAAAAGACAGGTGGACAAGTGTCAATGAAACTTTGCGCTTTATACCTTAGAGACTTTTTTGAAATCTAAAATAAAATTCATCGAAATGCTATTAATTTAATATTAAATACATCGAAATGCTACTATTTATTTAATTGAAAGAAATGTGTGTTTCTCTGATAAACGATTATTGCACTTTTTATTTGATGGTAATTTTTCTTTATTTGTAATTAACGCTCTTAGCCTTAGGCATTTGTATTTACACAGTTTTAAGTACAGCACCACCATACGCATAAGCAGTTCAATTTATCAGATCTGGGCCATCCTTCCAGATGCACTCCACAAGGATATAATTTGAAGGCTTTTAAATAGGTAATAAAGTTTATTATCATAAAGTAATATGATTGATAAACAATTAAAAAACTAAATACAGTTATCTACAGAAGATAACTGTATTTAGTTTTTAAAAAAACTAAATACAGTTATCTATCAGTTTATCACAGAAGGAAAATTATGTTTTTCATCTACGTCATGTCAGAATCAATGAAAAAATAACTATCTATATTGTGTCTTACAAAAACAATGTCCACACGAATAAGAAGTTTTAGTTTTAGTAAGAGATGCCGTGATGGTATGAACATATATTTCATCTGCCTGTACCAAGTCTCATTATTCTACTGTTTCGAGGTATAATTAAATTAAAAAAATACAACCATCAATTTTCCATTGGAAAATCTAATCCTAAATTTATAATCATCATTTAATAACTCGATATTCATTAAAATTATTAATGGCTTTATACATGAACAAAGCGAAATAAAATTAATCGCATTCAAAAAGTACAGCACCACCATATGCATACGTAATTAATTATGTGCTAATCTTTTATAATAATCGGTTTTCTGTTTTTCCATTTTATTTCAATTTTATGCAACGGTAACCTATTATTTAAACTAAATACCATAAATACATACGAGGAAGGTCATTATTTCAATTGCTCATAAGTCTTATAACACCTTGACACCAAGGTTGGTATATATGTAATGAAGACAAATTCAAATTAAGAATGTCCCAACAAAGAAGTTTTAAAAAAAAGTTTCTTTCACTGCTTAAAAATATCTTAAAATTTCTTTTATTCCTACAGTAATATTGTGTTTTGTATATCTTGTCCCATATCAATTCAATAAATATAAAAGGCTTTAAATATAAAAGGCATATTTGTAACCTATTTTCTTTTCTATGAGAAATAAGAAAAGACCAGAATGATCCAGAAAAGAAAAACTGGACTCAATGAAATTGTTTTTATGCCATTCGCGCTTACATACAAATTAAAGTAACGGATTAATACTCAGTCGTATCTTGGTGTAGTGTTCAAATAACTCCAACTATTGAAAAACATTATTTAACCCTAATGATAGTTTAAGTAATCCTGTCAGTAATATTAATAAAAGTAAATTAATATTGGCTTCAATATAGTCACATACGAAATGGAATGTTATATATATATATATATATATATATACATACATATATATATACATACATATATGTATACATACATATATGTATATATATATATATATATATATATATATATATGTATGTATGCAGGTAACAATATTTAAAAAGGAAACTAGAGACACTAGTTATATATTTTACAAAAAAATATTTGGAATATTTCTTAACTTTGATGTAAAATATGAGGTAACCCTTAAGGTTCAATTCTTTAGAATTAAAATTTCTATAAATAAATTTGATATAAATTTATTAGTGAAATTTCATAATAGAATCCTATTTGACCTCCAAAAACCAAGTTTTTCCCCTTGACAAATTTGAGAAAATTTTCAAAACAAGGCGATCGGTCGTTTGATAAAACCGTTTCGTCCATTTCATAGTCTTTCGCCATTTAGATCAGATACTTTTGGAAGGAATTTAGGACAAATAGAATAAAAGGATTAGAACAGATATTGGAATCTGCAGTGAAATATTATCGTTAAGAAAAAAATACAAAATTTTAATCTATTATGTTGTAACTACTTCAACATTTATGCCAACGTTTGCGCATAATCACGTAATTTTTACTGAAGATATTTTTCAGGAAAAGCTTTCCTTAAAGTACTAATCAAAAGACAATTTTTAATTTAAAAACTACTAATCAAAAGACATAATAGAGACGTGTTGAGCTGAGCTGATACAATTACAATGCTATGTACGAGAATCTGTGTTACGTGTAAATATTTTGTAGGTTGGATATTGTTATATTTAGTCATTATCTAAAATATCTATTTTATCTCAATACATTCAACTTAGGTCGTTATGTTAAATCAACAGAACATGCAAAAATAATTATTAACTGTGACGCATTTAATTTAATTAAAAATTATAATTTAATTAAAAATTAAATCACTATGAAATATTATATTCAGACTATATATAAAATTTACCTTGATTTCGTATCTTTTTTATTATATTTTATACACGTATCATTGTATTTAGGTTCAGATATATTTCAAGTCCCAAACTGGACATTTTTGCCATCAATGAGTTGATTTGAAAACTAGTTTTCTCCTTAATAGTTTTCCTTACTTAACATTTACTTTCATACTCCCTTATGAATGCTATATATTATCTTATTTCACCATTATACATTTCCGTAAACGCATATATTATTTCAGGGATTTCCACTTTATTTTTACATTTTATCATTTTGAGATTGAAATAGTTTCCTTTGTGCACACCGAGAGCACAACTCAAGTATCGCTAGGGAAAAAAGATAAATCAACAACTGTTATACGAGTTTGGTTTAATTAAAACATCGTATCTTTCAGGATGTGATCCCGTGTCATGCCTGTGTACATAATTTCATTACTCGGTGGTACTCCGGAATACATTACTTATTTATCCATTTACTTATGAAATTGGAATTGTCAACTTTTTGTGGCTTCTATACATCCAACTTAAATCGTGTACGATGTTTACAAATTATGTTAATATTTCAGCTAAATTATATTAGGTTTGTTAAGACCCGCTAGGCAAACGGTCGGGAATCAATCCCCACGATGTGCCGCATCCTCAAATGCCTTATGCCGTGTGATTAATTAATCTTACCGTAGTGATGACGATATTGATCTCTTTGAGTCAAATTAGCTAAATAGAAAAGATCAAAAAATAAGTATGTTATAATCTGGAAACATTTCCATATTTGTCCTGTTTTCCATCAATGTGCTTACATAACTTCTTCCACTTGACATCACTGTGACGAATTTAGGTAAACGCAATTACATGTGGGGTACCTACACATATTTGAATGTGATGTTATTAGCTCGTACCGGTAACCGTAATTTTGTATTCTGCTCTTTCAGTCATCGACGATGTATTCGTTTACGGAAGTAAAATACAGGACGTTAATTTGATGGAATGAAAACATTTTGTTTACATATGAAGACTTAATGATATTGTAATTCTATACAAGTATATGCATATGTATGATTTTTAGTTATAAGTTAAAAAGGTTTTTAGTTAAAAGTTAAAAAGATTTTTAGTTAAAAGTTAAAAGGGTATATCTTTATATTCTTTTCATCTGTGTTTGTGAATTTTTGTACAGTTTATTGCATATAAATTTCAAGGATCAGAAAAGTAAAAATTTACTCTATTATTTCTTATGAGATACGTAATTGACAAGAATTGAGATCGAGATAATTCGACAAGAATTGAGATCTCAACGATTCAATTAAAAAAAGGGAAACATGTCGGGGCGCTAATGCCTCTTTCGAACCATATGTAATCATATTTAGTATCTAATAAAACTGACGACTTTCTGGTTTCGAGCAGTCGGAATTACTAAAGGTGTTTAAAAGAAGTATGACTATAAATCTCAACTATGGAAATCTTTTTTCTATCGTTTCAAACACAGTTCTCAACATATGACCTTTGTTCATATGAAATAAAAATTTTAGTTGTCAGCATTGTATCTTGAAGAAATGATCACTATTAATATGTTAATTTTGATACTTTTATTTTTAATTATTATAACAACCCAATTGTTGCGTTACTATAACTTATTTATATTTTTTCGTAACGAATTTTTATTTAATCTCTTGATCGAGACTTTATTATTCAGCAAGTAGTTAATACCGTGGAATCGGGCAATTATGACTTTTACAAGCACTTGTCTTTATTTTATCATTTACTTATTTCTAACCAAAAACACCATAAAAGTTGTTTTAGATTTTTTCAGTTTATCTGATTGCTATTTTGTTCATCAATAACGCGAAATCCACTAAACGAATTTTGATAACACCCTCGGGAACTTGGAAACATAGGATATTGGAAAATTATAGAAGTTTGACTTGGTAAAAATTGTAGTATCGGTAGAACCAACGACATTTTTTAGCGTTTTTAATATGTTTTACACGATATTGGAGAAATAAACGAAAAACAAAGAAGTAATAATGTTCATTATTTAAAATAACTTTGTTATACCGAATTTCACGCGAGCGAAGTCGCAGACATAGCTAGCATATATATATATATATATATATATATATATGTTTATTTATAATGATTGAAAAATATTTGAAAAAAAAGAGACTTGTCCTAAAAACGCGGTTTGTTTCGAATTAAAGTCAGAATTAAAGATAAAAACAGGCACAGTTTCACAATTGTACCGAAACTTATACGAATACTCTTATAAACTGCGATAAATGAACATATTCATATTAAAATTTAACGTTTGTTCGACGTTTTACCAAATATCGTTTTCCTCGTGTTAGCAAATCATTTCCCCTGATAGCGACAGTAGACGGGCCGCGTATTTAACGCGTACCCTCTACTGTCGCTACCGCCCGAAACAGCCTGTCTACGGATTACAGTTGCGTGTAATATAATTGTATAAACAGTTTTTTCAAATTGTTATATCACTAAATCGGGATAAGGCGTGTACTTACAAAAGGTCTCGCAATACCGTTCCTCGCATTTGATGATATCGAAGTAACAAGATGAAACAGAATCCATCCCTTGCATTTGATGATATCGAGGTACCGAGATGTAATAAAAGAGGAAAGTGATTTTAATGATTGTTTCTATGTTTTAGGCACTGATAAAGCTTTTCCTATTCCACGCTAATTTGTACTCTTACGACACTTCCTCTTTTCATGACTGCCAAAAAAAAATAATTTTTTTAGACGTAATCAGTACAAATAAAAAAAGCTTGTAAAGTGTTTCACGCTCTTAGCAAATATATCATTTAAATATTACTCGTTCCCGAAAATTAAACAATATCGAGCATGACTAATACTATGTGATTATAGAGATCCTAAAAATAGTTCTCTTTCCATATAAAATAGCTCTTCATTGAAAAATAACAAGGAAAATAGTGCTCTTTCGATAAAAATAACTCTCTTTGTAAAAAAATAGCGAGCTGCGTATATACTATTTTTTCTCTGAAATACTGCAAAATACAAGTAGTGAATGACGAAAAGTTCTAGAATATTGATGTGGAAAATATTCGAGATAAAACTTGATTTTCATGCACTATTTTTTTTCAAATTTAAATAAACTGGTGAAATTAAATATGATCGTCAAGTTATCTTTCGTTTGCGATGAATTATTTTTAGGAAATATTGTAAAAATTTTGAATTTTACTCTTAGTCTTCTTATATTTTTTATGCCTCTCATTTTAATCTAATTTCACCCCCTGAAATAATTAAAAAGCTGTTACATGAGAAAAGAGTCCTAATGTAAAGTTTTAATTATTTTGTAAGGCGGATTGATTTTAATTATTTTATAAGGCGGATTGAATAGTAGCTCTCGACAAACTCTTTAGAAAGTCAAAAGATTGATGAATATTTAGCGTTTAGTCAAATCCTTAATGATGGTACTACTGACTGCGGTGGCGAGTTAGTGGTATGATCTTGATACATCAATTCTTGCAGACCTTGGAATTAAACCATTTGAATATTACTTACTGGTTTCAATGTAGAGAAATTATTACATTGTAGATACAATATTTTCTTATTTAACAAAATCTTTTCTACTTAATTTATTATTGTTTACAGTTACTATTTCTGCTTCATTAATTGTCTTTACTGCGTTTATAAATTTTAATACGAATAAAATGGGTCAAAATATTATGGGTATAGGATGCAGCAGAAAAATTGATATATCACAGTTTATTCAATTAAAATATTAAGTGAATATTTACACGGATATTGTGTCACTCCCACAATTTTACCTTCACAATCATTTTAGTTAATTTTTTTAGGAAAACAACATAAGATTCTTTATATGATAGCTGGAGCAATATTATTATACGCAAAAAATCTACAGAGACAACGAAATTATTCCAACTTCTTGTTGATTGTGTAGATTCAAGCCGCCGTTTCTACTACTTCTCATGTAATTTTTCTAGTTGATTTAAAAGGTTTATGCTTGAAAGTTAGTTTCAAAATTTCTTACTTACTATTTAATTATATTTTCATATATATTAATGGATTATTTTCTGCAGGGAGAGATGAATCCGCTCATCGCTCTTAATCGGTTTTCGAGTCGATACCAACCAAAGAGTATTAAAATAACCTAAAAGCCAAATTAAATTATTCGTGAAAGTAATAATTGTCAACTAAGTATGAAATGTAGAATATTTAATTTGTAAACTTGCAAGTAACATACAAAAAGATTGAATAAATGCACTGACATTTTATCATAACGATTAAAAAGAAATTCATATACATCTTTATTACAAAAAGAAAGCATTTTAAAGAACAGAGTTATTCAAAACAACTTTCAAGTCTCCCATAATTTGGAAATATATGTTCTCTGAAATGGATTGTCAAACAAAAATTTATCTAGCTTTTGTATTTGTCAATATTTTGAAAATATTTATTTTACTGATCATTTTAATAATAAGACAATGATAATAAATAAATTCATCGCAAAATATTTATTACACATTAAATATGCTATTTCTCATTGTTGCATCCGTGTTATTATATTGTATGTATGTATACATATATATATATATATATATATATATATATATATATATATATGTATACTTTGTCATCTGCTTTTTCTTTCTACGTATGTCTTCTGCTTAAACGTTTTTTACAACACTTTTCATTATTTACACGTTATATTGAAACATGGCGAAACCTCAACTTTGCTTTGAATTATACCAATAGCTAAATGAAATTTTGTTATATTTATGAAAGCTTTACTTACAAATAACGTGAATTGTAAAGCTCTTTTATTCCTTAAGGAAATTTTGTCCAACGATCAGAATGTATACATTTTTATAACACCGTAATATTGTTCATAATTTGTTAACATCATATGTATTTTGAAGTGCTCTCTTCCTTAATACAATACGTACGCTTTAATAAACCTTCGAAAGTTCTATTTCTTTATTGAATTAATTATCTAAATTTATTTGGATATGCTTAGTTTTGAATAATAAATATGCGTATTGATTAAATGACTCATGTCACTTCTTGCATAAATCCAAACAATTTTTGAAAATATTTTACGTACTTCATTACATACGACAACATAGTTTCCAGAAAGATATGAATTTACAACTACAAAACGAAAAGTTTTCTACGTGAATAAGAAAGGACGCGTCACAAAACCGAATTTGTTTTAAAGTTGATAAATTAAACACTATTATTATTATTGACATCAAAAAAATAAAATTCATATCAATTAAACGAAAAATAAGAGAAGAATACCTCCTTGCTGACTTAATAATTGGGGTATTTTTTGACGTCTCACTCTACGCGTATGTAACAATGTTAATCTAATTTAGAGATAGATTTTCTTTTTAGAGCTAACCTAAATATATAAAAAGTATTGTCCCGATTGACGTACATATCGACGCCTGGCCCAATTATAGGAATTTAAAACATGAAGAGGGTGCTGATTTCATAATATTGGTCTAGGAAGGGATTTCTCGAAATTCATTCCTTAAGGGGGTGAAAAAGATGGTAAAATTTGTAATAGAAAATATTTGTATTGTAATTTTTTTCTGGAAATTTGGTAATGATACCCTTCAATATGAATAAAATAATGACATTTCAGTATTTTGCAAGATTCAACTAAAAAGGGAGTGAAAAGTTGTTACTAAATTAATATGGGAAAAATGTTTTTATGGTAATTTTTACTTAAAACAAATCAATACAAATAATGCAACACGTATTTAAGAATTTTTTAAAATTTAATCCCTAAGGGAATAAAAAGTAATAGCTATAACCCCTAAGGGGATAAAAGTAATAGTATGACAAAAATACTTCTGTTTTAATTTTTTGTGTGAAACTTAGCATTAAGACTCCTGAACACAAACAGTGAAGCATGGATATAATCGTATGTACTTTCTGAGATACAACCCCTGAGGGTGTGAAAAGTGGTGGCTAATTTAGATTGCGAAAAATAGTTTTATTATGAAATTTTACGTGAAACCTGGTATTATTACTCTTCAACATAGATAATGAAAAACGTATTTAATTATTTTCCGAGATTCAATCCATAAGAGGGTGAAAAGGAGTTTTACGTGTTGGTAGAACTGCTGAAATTTAAAAATTAGTCTTAGTTTTAAGAAACAAAACTTCTATGCATGCGAAGCCACGGGCAAAAAGATAGTACTTTTATATAAGGGATAGTACTTTATAAATGGAAAGTCAAAAGATATAGTACTTTTATATAAGGGAAAATTTCACATTCCCATGGGAAATGTTCAGAGTTTTACATTTATAATTCAAAAGAAAAATGGTCAATATTATTTGAATAAAAAAGGATAATTAATTAGAAGAAGACAGCAATAATGTATTCATTTCAATGGGTCACCTTAACTGAAAGTGAAATAAGTGGTCTCGTGTACACGTGCAACATAATATGCAACATATATTTTGAATGCTAAATATCCCTGCATTAAAAATTTCAGTTATGTAACACAGTTGATATTTAACAAATGACGATTTTGACAATAATAACGGGAGTCAACATCCTAAAGCCGAAAAAACTACAAATATATACGGAAAATATTGGACATTGCGGACGTTTTGGGAAAGCTAAAACTTTGTTACGACCTGCTCTGTAAAAGAGATAATGAGGGTCAAAATATCTTCAGTCGTCTCAAAACTTTGGATCATACATCGTTAGATTTGACGTTATTGTTTGTGCTTCGTAGGGATAATGTAGCGAAATTCGCGAATTATTACTATAAAATGGTTGCCTACATGCTATTATATATCTTGACTATATACATTTTTTTTCATATCAACGTAAAGTAAACTTTGGGCAGCTACCTTATCTTTTTTTTGGGATATATATTATGAATCTGTTGTTTTCTATATCATGTAAAAAGAAAGGTAAACAAAAATACCTTAAACGGTGTTATTACGCAGTTGATGATTCAGTAAAATCTCTAAAATAATTATAAGTAACCAGTCCAGGGCTCTAATCAGACTAAAATAAGTTCTTAAAGTATTTAACTTTTTTCATAGCAAACAATTTAGCTACAATATTAAATATACTACGACTTTAAGCCCGAAAAAATAGAGTTTTCTACTAAATGCGCCTTATACATTCATCTGTCATAATTAAGAAACATACCAAATTTGAACTTCCTATTAACATATTTGTAAATTGTTCTAATGAGGAAAGATATGACGTGTGAATTCGATGCCACATTCCTTATTTCTATATAGTCTAGACATTGGAGAAAGTAATGAAATCATTTTTCGAAGAGTAAATTTATTTATGAATGAATGATTATTTTACAAAGAAAAGCTATCATGACATTGCTTGACTTCAATACATTCGCATGCAAAACATTCAAGTGGAATTACGAAAAGAATAACGTTAAGTATAAATCCTTTTTGTTCTTATTAATAGTGAAGTATTTATATTGAGTATAGTTGTCATTATCCGATTCCAATGTATTTTGTTGTAATAAGTGTGGCGTCTGAAAACTACAATCGAGAATGCTATTAAGGACGAATCCCCAAATATATAATGTTACTGTTAAGTACCTATTGTGTACTCTGTGTAAAATTATTTATTTGAACTGGAAATGATATATGAATTTTGTGAATATTATATGTATTTCTTTTAATTTCTCATATTTGTCTTTCTTATACCACCCAAATATTATTTCGGAGAAGGTTTAACCCGAATTAAATAAATGAACAAAGTCGAGCGAGTTGATTGATATTTTCAGAGCCTTATAATTATTAGGCAATGCAGTTGAAATGTTCCATAATATTGACATTACAGATTACAAAGATTATTATACACATTACAAAGAGGAATAAAAAGTTGCATTCAAGTGTCAATTATTTGGTCATGAGATTGACTTGCTCCATTGTATTGACATTATAGGTTACAAGGATTATTCTACATGACGTATCAAACAGTAATGAAAAGTAGCGTTTAAGTGTTAATTATTAGGTGACGAGGTTGACATGCTCCATTAAATTTACGTTATAGATTACAAGGGTTATTCTATACACTATATCAAACAGTAATGAAAAGCAGCAGTCAAGTGCCAAATATATTACGGCAAAACCCTTATCTATACGTTAATATTGGGCTTTCAAATCAATTTTTTAATTTAAATTTGCACCTAACTCAGTCGCATGAAATTTCTTTCATTAATTCATGTCATCATTACAATAAAAGTATTTGTGTTTTTTTTATAACTTCCAAATTATCACCCATCTTCTTTTTACATTTTATTTTATATTAAATGAAATACTCACAATATTTTTTAAATTTTTTTAATGACAACTATGCATTGAGTACTTCCATAAATATTTCTGTTGATATTAGTTTATTTTTGTCAATAGCCATTATTTTATCTTGTAATATTTGGTATCATTTTGATAAAAATCTCTCCACACTTTGTTAATACAAATTATCGTTAAACACTAAAATCTGGTTTTTTGTATTAATATTATTAGAAAAAAAATTCAACGTCATAAAACTAATAAATTTTTCAGTGTACTTTCCTAGTCATTTAATTTCCCAATTTTGATCCAAACGCCGATTTCTTAATGTTCTCAAAGTATTTTACCAAATACTTGAAGGTTTTAATTTAAATAGCGTGTCTTTAATTTTTTTTAAATTATCAATCACGAGTACACTACAAGCGAGAAAAAAAACAGATATCAAACTGTTAGTATAGAATTCCCTAATCAATAAAATATTTTAAATAGGGCTATCTCATGGTAAATTATGGTAGTTGATATTTAGTGCTAACATAAATTAATTAAAATAATATGGACATCGAGGAACTTACAATTTTTTATTTTAACGCACTCGTTGCCATAATATCTTCAAATTTAAAATTTAATCTCGAAGTTGGATATAACTTTTGATGTATTATATAAATATTTTGATTTAAATCTGTTATATACACACACACAAACACACACACAAACACGCGCGCACGCGCGCACGCAAGCTAGCACGCACACACGCCAGCATGCACTCACGGAGGCACACAACGCACGTACGCACGCATACATACAATCACTATTTATAGCGATTAGCCATTTAATCTTTAAAAGATTTTTCCTTTCCTTTCTATATTATCTTAAAAGTTATCATAGCATAACAATTATATTTTTGTTTACAAACACGAAGCTAAAATGCTGCGATAGAGGAATAGAAACATATCCATATCACCTTAAGTAATATTGTTGTCAGTTATTTGCCCACTGAAACTAAAAATTACATTAAATTTAACCACCTAAAGCACTTCTGGTTCAAAATTTTATTTATCACGTGTAGTAGGCGAACTTATATAATAATTAATATAATGATTTAATATAATGATTAGTTTTTCCCATATTTAACTGATTGTCATTTTCAAATTAAATTTTCTTTAAGACTAGGGCATATGGTAAACACAAGTCCAGCACGATAAAAAGTTATATGCATTGTCTTAATATTTTTGGACCCATGTTCACCCATATTGGCATGCACGCGCTCATACAAACACGCATGCATGCACACAAACATTTGTGCCCACGCACTACCTAGCACACATATTAAGATAGTTTGTTGCGCATCACCAAACCAAACTATGGACACTATTATTACTTTCATTAGAAATTTAAATTTAGACTTACCTTACGCAAAAATGACAATATAAAATTACAATTTGTTAATAACAACGGAACCCCGCCCGACTCTTGTAATTTTATTTTTAATAAAAATTATTAACATAAATACCCACTCAAATCCCACTTCTGCTATAGCTTTGTTTTTATTTAAATGCTGTTGAATATTAAATGAAATGCTGTTGAATATTAAATTAAATGCTGTTGAATATTAAAATCTGTTGAATTTAAATGCTGTTGAATATTAAAATGTAATATTTAAATGCTGTTAATACTTATAATTTCAATGATAATATTTTTATGCATAATTCACAAACACTCTACGACAATCTATACATTACAACAATGGAGTATCAAGTTAAATTCTAAAACTTGGTAGAAATTAAGCACAAAAACTATAAAACGTACAATTCATTAGTCAAAAAACAAATAGTTTTCCCTTTAAGGTTGCCAAATAAGTTAAAAATATGCATCATTTTCCTTGATAAAGTGTTTGATGTATACATTGTAAATTTTATTAAAAAGCAAAGTTTCCTCAAAAACCTTAATTAATTTGTTGATTTTGTTCGTATCTAATGGTATTACAAATAACTTAATGGCTTAAGTTAAAAATTGTTTTCAATTAATATGCAAATAGCATTTAAACTTCATTTGTGTTTGTTTTTATAGTCGACTGCAAACAATTTCAGTTTTATGTTTTTTTTTGAGTTAAACAGGTTGCCAAATCGAGTCGAAAGGATTATGAAATCGATCACTCCTAATTTTTTTTATAAATTTAAGAAAACCGTTTATTTGTTTTTCCTAATATATCGAATGATTTTTTGTCGCCACGAAATATAATATTATGCGCCCTTCACGTAACAGGCAGTTACGAGAAAGGAAGAAAAATATAATTTGAGTATATTTTTATGTTGTAAATTATTTAGATAACATGGCTAATGGATTTAGCAATGTGATTTTACGTACTATAACGTAAAAAACCTCCTGGAAACCTAAAAACAAGTATACAAAGAAGTATATAAGACAATAAGAATGATTTAGTATAATGGAATTGAAACAAAGAAAAGAAAATTACTAATCGCAATTTTAATTTCAAATAATACTGGAACTATGTATAGTATAGTTATATGAATTCAATACAAAATACATTTCGAAAAATATTTTTCAATACCACAAGGTGTTGCTTTGCACGGTGTAATTGTAATAAAATACGAGTATGAAAAAATTAAATAAGGTTTAATTATTTTCAATCATGGTTTTCCTCAAACAAAGGAGAAAATCTAATTTTCTTTACGTGTATTTTGTTTTCAACAGAGGTTTTGACAAATCAGATTGATTGAGTCTCTTTTATGAAAGGGTTTGTGTATTATAAACATATAAATCATAGGTGTCTATTTCTACAAAAATTGAAAACAATATACTGCTAACGAAGGAATTCCTTTTCAGTCGATGAATAATAACTACTCGCCCAACACAATAAGCTTACGTTTACTGCACCGGAAATATTCAGTTCTTCCAGAAAAAAACAAATGCAGTTTTGTTACACACTACTGCCAGGCTTTTATGTGTCAATAATATTAAAATGCAATATGACACAATGTATTAAAAGAATACAATATCAAAGTGCTTATTCACTAAATTTACATTTGAATTTTTCTCTTATGCAATTTCTTCTCACAAAGAAATTCTGAGTGTTTTATTTTTAACTAACGTATAAGATTTCCTAACATACAAGTATTACTCGCTGAGTAGTTTGCAGGGAAACTTCAACAGAAAACTGTGATCACCATATAATATAATATTTATAATTCTAAACCAACTCAATGTCTTTACTGGTAGCTACTGAGAAGTTCCCATGTCTACCTTACTTCTAAACCATCAGACCCTTTTGATTACGAACCAACAGAAAGGACTTATTGGGGTGAGCTAAACGAGCCCAAACTAGATGAGTTTATTATTTGCAATTGAGAAGTTTCCCTATACCATTACTGTATTAGCTTAATGATAACATTTTATTGCATTATCATTAGAATCGCATAAGTATTGCGAAGTTTTAATTGGATACGGCGCGAGATTTGAAAGTAAGTGAAACTTGATTTGCGACTTTTTTTACATGCAAGTTACACACGTGAAGTAAATAAAACCGTATTAAAAATTAAAAGTATGTATGTCCATGAAGATAAATAATTCACATATGAACAGTTACCTAAACCAAATTTATACACATACGTCTACCTGCGCCTTTTCACCATCCAGTCAGCAACACTCGGTACCCAAAATTCCACTCTCACTGCTTATGATAAGTTGCTCATTTTGTCTCTTTGAGATTTCATTTGCTCCATTATTGTTGTTGTCGTTGGAAACTTTTGAGATATCGAAGTACAACTTAATCAATACACATTCATCCATTTCTTAGTTCATTGGAAAAAATTAATTGCGTCAATAGGAAAGTCTGTAATCAATAGTTCTTTATGGTTAAGTATTGTGTTTATTTCAAAATTTCCCAACTTATAACACTGTAAATTTATGATGCACGAGATGTTGATATGTTGATATATATTTATATTACCTGTCAACTTACGTAAATTATTCAGTCACATATACTAGGAACTTCAAATACCCAATATAAATACCTTCTCTTCATTACTGCAATATAACAATTTTATTTATATTACGTCAAATTTAATATTAAATGTCATAACAACCGTTAGAAAAACCAAAAGTTAATGTTTTTAATGCTTAAACTAACATTAAATATAGTTTCCTTGTTTAATTACTGAGATTATTATATTAGAAGGTAATTTAATTTTTAGGTAATTTTTATGGCCTTTTCCAAACGTAGTTTCAATAATTTTCACATTTGATTACCACTTAACAATATTGACACCTTCCCAATAATATCCCTTCCAAAAAATATATTTTCGACAGTTACAATCATGTGAATTCCATTTAACGCAAATAAAGTATTGCTCGATAACCTCCTGTATCGGGCATCGACTAAATCTACACTCGAGGTACGGCCCATATTTATTATAATCCATTAGCTTAAAATGGTGAAAGCGAAGTGGGCTACAAGATTGTCTCTCTGTATTATTTCAGTTTTATCTGCGTTTATATACAAAGTTAACATTGTTTAGCTTTTTAGTTCAACCATAATGTACATTCAGTCGATTGATGAGAATTTTATTATAATTGTGGCATGATTGACCATTTATAGTTACTATATTACTAATATAAGCGAATATTACCAAAATCTTCGATATACCTGATTATATCATCACAGGATCTTTTGTCGAGTTAACAAACTGCAACTTGCGAAGTTAAGTGTAACGCATTGGTGTGTTTTTCACGGTACGTTATGCTTATTTGTACGTTATAATATACCACTCCAGTAATAACTCATTAACAATTTTGCTTTAACTAATACACTTACGCCCACAATCTATATTCTATCTATCCGTCGACGTAGATAGCTATCTAAAATAGTTGATAACTTACGATATATACATTATTTGCTTCCCACAAGTATTTTCATATTTTAACTATCTATCAACAGTCGTAGATAGATTTCTATCCATGTACAAGATACACCCTCACCCTCCTGTACAAGAGACACGTTCCGTTAATGCATACGGCTAATTCGAAATTAAGAATATATAAGCACCAAATAAATAAATAATAAATAAACTGAACGTTTTGATTACGTACGATTGGAAATAACTTAAATGTTTTATAAATGTTTAAGTAGCCAATGTACTTTTTTATACTTCAAAATAAAGAATAATATAAATTACGGAATAGCAGTTAATATTTTGCGTTGCTATGGAATGCAATCAATCTTTGATTTTCTTTGTTAATAGTAAAATCAGACAAAAACCAATATTAGCATAAAGTTCATAATTGTAGGAAGTAATCAATTATAATAATAAATTTATAATTGTAATTGTAATTTATTACACACACATTAACACTTATTATTGTGTTTGTAATTGTAATATTGTTTATTATACTGTAATAATTCAACAGAACTTTTATTACTCCGAAATCTAGTTTTAAAATTATGCTCAATGAACTCACACATATAACTTATAGGATGTTTGTATCTACACTGAGCTCTATTACTTTCATTATTTAAATTTTCATCTCAGTATGATAACGATAGGAAAATTTCGAAATTGATGTAGCTAGAGGACGCCATGCTTGCTACTGATTTTTAATAACTTTTTGCAATAAACAGATCGTTGATAGGCGTTTATCACTAGAAAATATTTTATTTTATTCTCTAGATAACCTAACCTTTCAAAGTCAACTGTCAAAAAGTTATTGGGCGGCAATATCCGCCACTTCTGTACAATATTGTGTAGCCAGTGAGTGCTTTGCCCTCCCATTGGTAGATTGTGTGGGGAGATACTAATTCCTATCTGTTGATATGTGATTGGTATGCAAAATTGAAACGTCAATTAGAATTTCTATCCCTAGTAATTCAAAAGCATAGGTAGATTGAATATTGGTTTTGAGCATTACAAAATTACAAGTATATTACAAAAATGGCTTGTTTCGTAATTTAGAGGTAACTTTCAAAGAGTGTTAGTTATAGCAAAATTTTTACTATTTATATTTTATTTTAAAATAATACTCTATGAAATTAAAAAAAAATTGTTTGCTTCTGGAGAACGAATTGCAGATATATTTTTTTAATTAATAGGTATAACTGAGATCGCTGGAAATAATAATTTGAATAAAATTACATGTGACATTTGCAAGTGTCTAATAAATACGATCATAAAAATTATATAATTTAGGGTATATCTTTTGGTGGAAATGTGGAAGTACTTTAAAACAATTACCTTGCCAGATCTTTTCGGGAACATAATTTACTGAGCGTTTTCATGAAAACTATTTCATGAGAGTTGTCGGTCATATAGATTTTCAGTTGTTTATTTTTTGTATAATATCTGAGAGGAAAAAATTATTTAAAATAATTACTATTATTTAGAATATTAACCGAATTTTTGTCGACAAGTTCTAGGTTCATCCTCGACTCGATTTCGCGGTTCTTTTGATAAATTAATTAACACTAGCATGCCATAAGGGGGCATGGTTCCTGGAATGACGTTAGAAAGAAACAATTAAATTTCTGCAGGTATAGTGTTGTGAATTTGGCTTAACCAAAACCATGCTTTGCTCGTCGACTCTTCTCGTGGTGTACTCGAATTAATGTAACACTGCGTCCCGTATTCATTAATTCATTACACCTACAGTCCGGTAAATTTGGCATAACCAAAACCATGCTTTGTTAAATGTCCCTTCTTGTGGTGTACTTTAATTTATATTACACTGCACCTCGCATTCATTAATTCATTACACAAAATTAATTCATTACTTTTAAAACAAACAACAAAGTTTCATTGACTTTTATTTTGCTATTTTGCTACTTCAAATTACAAGGGAATTCGTAATTTAAAACTTAAGGTTTTAAATCTGTTAATCCTCGGTAAAGTTTCTTCTTCGTATCGTTTAATTGAAAAAGTATTTTAAATCATTGAAATAAACATTTATAATAAAAATTATTTCAGTACACCGATTTAAGCTATCCATCTATGAAATATGCTCTAAATATCTCAGTCCTGTAAACTATCAAGTCACATATTAATGAGTTCAATTATACATTTACTTACGGAGGTTGGTTTGAGAAGGGTTTTACAATATTACGTCTCTTATCTGATGACTTCGAGGCAGCAGGATGAAATAAGGGAGGAAATTATTAAAATGGATTTCCTCTCCTATTTCATCGTTCTTATATTCCACATATTTGTATTACTTTTACCCGTGATCAATATCATATTACACATTTCATAAACTACAATGTTTTATATAATTTCAACAAAGTAATTTAGAACTAAAACTATCATTATTACATTATTTTTACAAATATCTATTTATTTGGCGTTTAAAAGTAGCATATTTAATACGTAATTTATACTAAAATTTGCTATCATAATTATACAGTAAATGTGACGCAGACGTTTATTGTACCCTCGCATATCGGTGAGAAAGTATTTCTCCGTTTCCTCCCTGTCATTAATTTATTTTCATAGATAGTTTAAATTCGTGGGATACACATTCCTTTTTAGCATTAGTTTCGTAGCTGCTATAGATTACATACATGTCAATTTTCTTGACTTTCCTCACCTATTTATTCCTAAGAAAACTGTATGTATTTTCGGTGTCATATTTTCATCCATCTCGTATTGCTTTTGCACGTTACAGATTCCGTTGGTATTCATGTTATTATTGAATTAAGCCTTTTTTAAACTTCACAGCGCTTCATAAAATTACTTAAAACAAAAAAATGTTCACATAACTAGGAACAAAAATGATTACATACAGACGCCTGGAGACTTTTGTATTTGTGAATCTTGTTATTGAATTAAATCGAAATAGAGGTCACTGAAGCTTTTCTGTTAAAAGCTTCAGAAATATTGTCACGATCGAAAGAAACATGATGACATATACAGATTAAAGTTTAAAAACAATTTATTTATGTTATCGAATTGTTTAAGAGCACATTTTCTAGGAAGTTAACTTTTAAAAGGAATATATGTCGATTTGGGATTGGCTCAAAATATTGTCATCAATTTTTGGTTTTGTTCTTGCTACCGAAACTTTTCGGTAAAGCAAATCATTTTGTACAATTGTTCATATGTTTATTTTAATATTTATTGATATTGGATATGTAGTAACTACTACATAGAAACATTTCTACATTTTATTTGATTTAATCTCATTTAAAATTTTTAAATTCAGATATTTAAAGAAAGTACATTAGATTTGAATTTCATAAAGTAAATATATTTTGCAATTATGACAGTTTAAGTGACAACTTAATTAAATAGAAACAATACTACATAATTATATTTATTGATGTACAGAACTAATATAAAATGGACTTTTAGCGTGTCATATAAAATTGACTCGCAATAAAATTTGCAGCTACAAAATGAAAAGAGGATTTGGTTATCTAATCCACTGAGGGCAGGGGGACATATTTAAAAAATAATATATTTTATTCAGTTTTAGTCTCGGAAGTTTCCTAAAAAAATGGTAGGTAAATTTCTGTAATTTTCGGAAAAATATATATTTCATGAATGGTAAGAAAAATAGCATCTTTAAACAGTTTATTTATATTTAAGAGAAGAAAATATATAAGTAATAAATGAGCATGGCCTGCAAAAATAAATGAGTACACATTATTAGTGAAAAATTTGCAAATATATAAATTCTAAGACACGTAAACATCGTTTTAATACAATTACTATATAAGACGTGCACAATATGTGTTAAATGTTAATTTCAGTTTTGGTTAAATAAATATCGATTTAATAAAAGTCAAAAAAATATGTAGATATGAGCAAATAAATTTTTTTTGAGACTAGGTAAAGGTCTTTTTTTTATTGTGTTTATGGGCATAATTTAAAAAGTGAAGTAAATGTAGACATTACCAGGAGCATAAAATATAATCTTTGACAAAAAATTTAAATGTTTACTAAGAGGATTAAATGCAATAAAACAACTTGACGAAGAAAAAATGACAATACAGAAGTTATTACCTTTGAATAAGAAAGAAACCAGGCCATGATAACAGTAAATTTTTGACATGGCGAATTTCTGTCCAGTGGTACTTAGTAACACAATTTTAAACAGCGCCCAAATTTAAAGTATACAGGAAAAAAACTAAAAGCATATTCATAATTAACGCGTCGTGACAGAATTATTTTGACAGTTGATAACATCTACAAATGATAGTGGGATTAGGGTGGAATTCTTGCAGCTCCGTTACAGATTATACACTGAAATTTCCGTTAAGCTTGCTTATTGGCGATTTTTGTAGGCAATTGGCGTCAGATGTTGTGCACCTTATTATTGTGCATCAACTGAAAAATAAGTGCGAAAGCTTATTGTGTCCTCGCTATCGACTCGTTTATAAAAAAGACGCGGAAGACGATATTTAAAATTTGAAAATATCAACGTAGATACTCTGTTTACATAATTAAAATATTACTTTCTCAAATTTTTAGATACCCGAATTTGACTATATATAGTAAAATAATTGGTAAAATACTATAGTAAAATATTTATCGTGATTTGAGCCGCGTATATGCTTATATTTCTGCATAATTAATAACCTGCTGTAGAGGTTATTTTCTTCCATGCTGTAGAGGTTATTTTCTTCCATTCCATTATTCCTTTTTGTTACAACAGAATCAGTCCTTCGTTTTTTTCATTTGTTTATTTAATCTCTTATACATTCATCTCCTGGACACAAAAGGATTCTGAAATTTTAAGTATAAAATTATAAAACTAAGAAGTTTAGTACTACTTTTACGTAGTAAATGTGAAATTATCTCTTAGTTAAAAAAGTTATAATTTGTTGCACTATATATGTATTAGCTTAAAAGTCATGCAAAATATTTTTTAGCTATGAATTTTTTGTTTCTATGAAAATATTTTAGTATCTTTAATAAAGTATCTAATATGTTAATAGTATTCAAGTCTTTTGTTTCTATACTCAAGAATTATCGTCGTTATGACTAACTACTCTCTATGATTAGAATTCCAGTCTAGCTTTTGCTTTTTTTACAAAAACTAATCCACATTGTGCTAAAACAGCGTGAATCATTTAATCGTGTTTATCACACTTCGGAATAAATTTACGTAAATTGTTCAACATAGAATGTTAACTTATAAAAGTTTGTTAGAAGAGTAGAATTTTAAAGAAGAGAATAAGTGAATGGTGAAAAGCAATTATATTAGAGGATAAGAAAACTAAATAAAACTTGACTGATGATCTGAATTTACCATATGACATATCACAACAATGTGCCAGCCTGTAATAATTTGGTGAAGATTAAAGTATATTCGACAGCTACTTTGAAGAATGATTTGAGAAATTATATTAAACAGTCATTAAAAATATAATGTAAAATTAAATTTAAAACGTGATTTTACGAGTATAATAGATTAGATTTATTACTTATTATATCACTATGACTATATTTGTATTATCATAATCTCTAGATCATGTATTTTGTCTTTCTATACATGTTTTTCAGTTTCTAACAGACTTTTTACTTCTAGCCTTTTATAAAATATTATGATATATATTAACTTTGCCAGCACTTAAAAATATTTGGAAAGGTTTCATGTCCGTATGCTACAGACATTTTACTCAGAGACTGTTGGAACTACAGAGATGAAATTGAGTAATTTCGGGTATCGTTAGAAAATGTTTAAAGTGGTTCCAAAGTTTTTTTTTAAGTTATTAGGTAGTGAGATATGCGCTTCCAAGGTCTTAAAAAGATTGTCGCACCCTCCCCCTTCTAACTTTTCCCTCTTTATCGAATTAACGCGTAGAACATTCTGAGAAAATTAGGTTAGTGTAACTGAAAATTCACTTTCAATAAGAATTGGTTTGAATGACGTATGCTGTGTAGTTTTTGGGATATGGAACATGTTTGGTAGCAATATCAGCAGTAACTTTGTTCTTTCTAGTGTTTTTGAGAAATGAAAACTTTTAAGTTTGATATTATTTGTTGCTACGAAATCCTATATGCGAGAGTTCGACTCACACTTAGCCCCTTTTCTCAATGTAATTAGGCACATAATTTTCTTGCCGATATTTCAAAGACATTTTATTTCATAACATGATATTCATACCCTAATAAAATTTTATAAGGTAACATTCTATATTGAATTATTTACAAACAAAGCGAAAGCTAGACTGGAATTCTAATCATAGAGAGTAGGTAGTCATAACGACGATAATTCTTGAGTATAGAAACAAAAGACTTGAATATTATTAACATATTAGAAACTTTACTAAAGATACTACAATATTTTCACAAAAACGAAAAATTCGTAGCTTAAAAATATTTTGTATGACTTTTGACCTAATACATATATAGTCGAAGAAATTATGACTTCTTTAACTAAAAGACAATTTCACATTCCTAATTTTATACTTAAAATTTCAGAATCCTTTTGTGTCCAGGAAATGAATGTATAAGAGATTAAATAAACAAATGAAAAATAGCGAACGACTTGTTCTGTTGTAACAAAAAGGAACAATGGACTTGAAGAAAATAACCTCTACGGTAACAGCAGGTTAATTTTAATATGTGGGTTTAATTGAAAGTGACTTAATAAATTTAATATACGACATACCTTCTAAATGTTCAAGTATGATTCTATAAATGATTCTAGTATTATATTGTACTGATTAATAGAATTTTGTTAATAAAAAATGCTGATTTAGATCTTATAAGTTTTGTGAAAGTTCAAACCGTCTTATTAATTTATCTTTTGTAAACTATTTTCTTGTCGTCAATTATACTTCCGTATGGAGACAATCAATTTCACCATAGAAACTAATTCGAGAATCATCTTAAACCTGATATACATCATACAACCTTAGATTTCACGTTACTATTTGAACTTAATATATATATAAAAGAGTTAAAAATTGGCGAAATTGCTACCTGAATGATTTATAGACCACGAGATGTGTCGACCATATAAAGCTTGTTTTCGTATAAACTAATTTTCATAACTATTTATTTTATAATAAAAAACAATAATTTAAGACCATGTGCTCATAACGTGATCATGACCTTATGGCATTGATAATGTTGTTTGATTGATAAGTTTGCTATTTAATACTGGACTAGCAAGTTACTCAGTAAATATCGTTAAATATAATTATAACTGATATATCTAATATATTAAAGTATGATATACTTGTTACGAAAAAATGAGCCTACTTAAAATATCTACCAAAAAAGAGCACAAGAAATATAAAATAATGAATCGTTGCCAAGTTCTCTCTTATGTGCCTTGACACTCACATTAGTGCTATATTTCACTTGACACTGTTAAGAAAATATTTCTATTTAAATGTATTCATGTTCGAAAACGGTATTGTGCTGTAAAACCAACTAAATACTCATTATTTCATACTTTTGCGTGCGCTCGTTATTCGGCGGTTATTTGAAGTCGGTTCAATCTTTTTGTAATACATTTTTATGTTAATTGCTTCATACCTTTGTATGCATAATTTTTTTCTTATCCGCCTATTTAGTTTCTTATTTTCTTTCTTACTTCACACTATTTTAAGTAGAAGTGAAATTAGTCCAAACTCTGTGAGTTTACCTATCATCAATGAAGATTTCCCATTGCCACCTTCCGGCTTCATCATTGTACCCTGATTTTTTATAGGACAGACTTATGCCACTTTTAGCCCTGTGAAAACTTTACAGATTTTTTTATTAGTTTGTTATTAGACCTACGTTATCTAAATTGTATCAAGGCGCTTGTGCTCTTCGTTGCTAAGGAATGCCATGATGTGCCTTCAGTTTCAAATTCTAGCCATTTCCATATGATACGACACCAAGGCCGTTCAAATAAAAAGTAATCAATCAAATTGATTTATGATTGAGATGTGAGTTAACATACACAAAACAGGTCGCACTATTGCGACATAAAGCTGAGGAATTGGAATCTGGATTTCAATGGTGGAGACTTGAGAACCAAAATACTAATTTAAAAACATCAGGCACTCTTACCGTACGATTTAAGCAGGGAGTATTTCTACAGTATCAAGACTGAAGATTTAGAACTCGAGGTCCAATTAGAAGTTTAGGCAGGTAGCACATTGGCATCATCGGGGTTTATGGATCAAAAATTGAAATTCATAAGTTGCATTATCTTGGATACTGAATGAGTATGCAAAATTCCTTAAGAATCACTAAATAGCAGCAGTTGAAAAATGGATAACAAGATTTGAGTCAACAACAACCATATACGGAAGGTGAAACTAAATGAAAGTGACTTCATAATTTTCTACGTATCCGTATAATACTTTTCTACCTGTTTACTTTGTAAATTTCTTGCCATATTAAGACAAGCGGAATAAGTTAATCTCGAACATCGATAATCTTAATTTATTTATATTTTTGTTTGTGTTCCTTTTCTGGTAGATGAAAGTGGAACGATCTCACTCCCCATCACTGAAGAGTTACTCCAATTTTTCTTTTATAAATTTATATCGCTCTTCTTATTTGTACCTTATTTTATTATCATGAGGGCCATGTTATATAAACTTCTTCATGGCATCTGTGCTGATCAGTGTTGATCAAAATGAAAAACAAACCGGACTAACTGGTAAATTCACGCAGTATATATAAGGCAAAACTCACAAAAAGAAATAAAAATGCCGCCGTATTGAGAGCACTTTCTCTTTTAAAGTCGGTTAAGAAAGAATAGTTTGGGTAAATGTGTAAATTGAAAATGATTTAGAATGAATAAAGAAAAATCTGTGTAAGTTTGGAATAATTTAAAGGTGATAATCTTATTGTAATACTTCACCAATTAATATCATCAATTATACCACGGTAAAAATCTGCAAATTTTGAGTATAATTTTCAATTTGCCTTCTAATTACAAAACATACCGACTTGAAATTTATTATTAGCATATTCATTATGTCACTCTGATGCCAAGAAACATAATTTACGAAATTCAACTAATTTTTTCTAGACTGTTTTAAAAATGTCGAAACGTTCGAAAAAGTAGAGAAATCGTATCTATTAAACTGAATATGCTTATTTTACGAAGAAAAGTAATGACGATATCCCCTAATTATTATATAAATATTAGTAGTGACGTCATATAAGGTATATTTATTTACATTACGGCACAGGTGTATTAACAAAATAAGCACTAGTAAATTAATAGAGGAAATATTACACACACATATACGTGTGTGTACACATACGTACATACATATATGTGTGTGTGCGCGCATGCGTGCGTGCGTGCGGGCAAGAGTATGTGCGCGCACGCGTGCGCTCTCGTTCGCCTGTGCGTGCGTGTGTGTACGTGTGCGTGTGTGCGTGTACGTATGCGCGTATGTATTTATGTATGTATGTGTATATACACAACTTCGAAATCTGTATTAGGTTTAACAGTATGTTACACCTTATTATCAAAGCAAATAACAAGGCCTTCAAAAATATGTTTTTTCGACAATTAGTCATTTAAAGAAATATACGATTTTTTCTTTCCACTCCAAATCTTCCTTACAATTCTCATAGTACAAAAATATTAGATATACTCGTAATACTTACAACTACGAAGCTAGAAGGCTGCGATAGAGATACACCTGGTAATGAAAATGTTTTTATGTTCAAAATGTGCGACGGGAATGAATTTTAAATCGAACAATTCTCTATGAAGATATCTAACTGCTTAAGATGTCATTGTTTTGTGAGGAATATTCTTAATACTGCATATTAAATGAGAAGCATTTCATCTATTTATAATTATTTTTAAACTTCTATATAAAGCTCAAACATTTTGCAAAATAAATTTCAAATAATATTTTTTTATATAATTAATTCCAATAAATTACTATATTTGTATAAAAAAATTAATTTTGACTTAATAAGAAATAATCTCACATAAAATTTAAATACTTCTAAAAATTAAGTGCTCAGTACTACCATTTAATCGGTAACGTTTTTCTCAATATTTAATCATATATTGTTGTAGTTTTACCAAAATTTAAACCAATATTTTCCCTTTCTAAACAAATTCTGCGACAAAAGATTTTTTTTAAAATTGTAAACAAAATTAAAGGATGATAAAATTATTTTTTTTATTTCCTCGTAATGAATTTCAAAATCAAATTAACGAATTTTCTTTTCTTCCTAAAAAAAATTACAATGTAAAAATTACAAAAAATTAAAATAACATGTAGATATTTATATATACATAGCAGCCATGCAGTAGGAGAAAACTATATACTTTCAGCGTAAAAATATGCTAACATGGATTGAAAAAAATGTTCATGTTACTTTTGAAGCTCTTTTATATAATCGAATTTTTGTTCTGTAATTAGTTAGAGCTCTACCCAAGCACAACCTCACAACCTTTGGTGAAAATTATCTAACCGCTAACAGAAGCCGATAATAGTTAACTAGTATCATTGTATTCATCCCAGGTCATTCCGAAAGCAAAATCCAATAAACAAAACCCTTTACATTTGTCAACAATTCAGCATTTACTTTGATTTTGGTACTAAAGCATCTATTTATGATTAACTAATAATACCTACATCTCCTTGGTACTAGTGATCAATTGGTTCAGGCGTTCTAAATTATTTTTCAATGTCGACAATCGTGCGCTAGACCGAACTCATGTGTACTTAAATCCATACTTGATATGTACTTAAATCCATTTCCTAGAACAAGTGTGTTTAAAAACTTAGTGTTATTCATCATTAACCGAGCGCACACCGGGCTACTTACACTTTACAGAAAACTATTTTGAAATATTTGACGTAACTTGCTAATTTGATTTCTCTCAAATGTCAACTGGATATATAGGATTTTAATGTCGTTACATTTTTGCATAATTTACAAACACATATTAAAAAACTGGACATGTCAGCAACGAAGTATAATTTTAAGTCTTAAATCTCAGTAAAAAATATGTACACATACAATACCTTGCATATGTACACATACAATATCTTACCTTGAACGCAAAGTTATATATATAAGGTAAAACTTTGCGTTCAAAGTAAGATATTGTATGTGTACATATGCAAGGTATTGTATGTGTACATATTTCAAAAAATTCCGTAGAAATTACTTAACTTTTCATAAAAATTACAAGATTTCTCCTTTGCCTGATTGACGATTTTGATAAAACTTTAAAGGAGCTAAAAAATTGTTATTATTTAAATTAATATGTTGGAAATTAAAATTAAACAGAAGCTAAATGTAACCTAGCTATTTGAATTAATTTAAAAATTAAAAAAAAATATTTTGTAACGTCACAAGATATCGCTTTAAATAGCGTGATTTAAATAAAATATGAAAAATTAAATAACGGTTTAGTTATTTTAAAAAATGAATTTCAAGCTGAAGGAGTAAAATTCCTTTCCTTATGTATATTTAATTTTGAGTATATGGTCTCCGCATTTCAGATTGATCATAAGGCATCCTTTGCAAAAACAATTTTTTACCAGAAATGCGAGCATATGGGGGATAATGCGAGCAAAGGAGCCGATTTTTAAATATGTAAAAAAAATTAAGGGACAAATTTCTTTTCAGTCTATCAATAATACCGCCACAATCGTAAATACTACTTACAGAAGTATTCCACAAAAAAATCTAGACATCATATATATATATATATATATATATATATATATATATATTTATTTTTTTTTCTCCAGCTCTAAATAAATTATACTGAAGTAAGTAACATTTATAGCTTTACATTAAATATGGCACTAAAAGACAAACGAATCCAAAGTCGATGGTTTTATTGATGCCTACTGTTAAGTTCCCATGATCACCTTACTCCTCCATTATCAAACCTTTCAGGCAACAATAACCATTATAAAAAGTTACCGGAACAAGGCAACCGAGCCGAAATTCGGAAAATTTAATATTCATATTGAGAGATTTCTACGACACCACTCGTTTATCGTCGTATCCGCTCAATGGTACCATATAAATGTTTTTTCAACAAAATTACATAAATTTCCAAAGCTTTAAACCATTATGAAATTTAGAAGTAAGAGAAAGTTCACTTACCAAATTTATTTAAGTTACATAAGTAAAATTAATAAAAACATGTTAAACAAATGTATAGTTTTCGAAAACAATGGATAAATACAAAGTTAAAAAATTTACCCGTGAACAACTTCCTAAAATAAATTAGTCCACAATTTACCTCTTCTCAGTCACTTGCTAAATTTAGCAAGTGACAATCACAAAATTTAGCAAGTGGCAGTCAGTGACACTCAATACCTAAATTCCGTCCTCACAACTTATGATCGGTCGCCCACAATATCTTATTGAGATATTTGTCGTTTATATCTTCAGAAGTTTAATATCCAGATGATGTAAAGCACGGATTAATCCATATCCATTCATCCCTTTTGGAGTTCATCAGAGTAAATCAATCTCATCGAAAGAGAAGACATTTCGTATGTAGTTATTCTTGGTTAAATTATAGGCATGTATTTTGAAATTATTAATAATTTAATTTTAATCAAAATTGATAATGGTGTGATGAAAATCTGTCAATTTATTTATATTACCTGTCAACGTACCAAACCCATTCGCAGCAAGAATGCAAGCAACTTCAATGAATCATTACAAATGTCTTCGGTTCATTAATTTAATATCAAATTTGAAAAGTTCCTTTGGCAAAGTATAAAAATCCAGTTTTATACGTTTAAATTAAAATGAAATACAATTTTTCTAGTGTAATTACCAAAATTTCAATAATACAAGGTAATTAAACTGTCAAGTCACTCTCGCGGCCTTGACCAAACATTAAGTTTTATCGTCGATTACCATTTAACAATTTTGAGACTTTCTTAAGAAATTGATTTTTATTAAGTTCGCAAAGGAAATGTACTTAAAATTCCACAAGGATTGAATAATAAATTTTCGAGTGCTACAAACATATCCATTCAATGCAGTGAATTCCATTTAATTCAAATGAACGCGTCGCTTGATTATTTAGCCTCGTAGCGTGCAGTAATTAATATAGCGCTCGCGCTGATCCGAGATACGCCTCGCATTTGATATAATCCATTAGCTTAAGCAAGGCGGAAATGAAGGGTGCTACAAGATTTTCACTCTGTTTAATTTTACTTTTGCCTGCGTTTTTGTATAAGGTTTTAAGTTCAACCATTACGTACATTAAGTCAATTGAAATCAACCGAATTAAAATCGAGAACCGTATTATAATTGAAAATTTATTGTAATTTTATTACCTTATATATTTGCCCCCGTTACAAAAATGCTGCTAATATCGTCACAGATCTTTTTCCAACACAGTAAATCGCATCATTTTGCGACTATCTCGTGATTTTCCTTTTATGGTATATCGTTCAAAGAAATTCTCCGCTTTTAGTAGTATGAAGTATGGCACATTATTTTCTTGTCGTACATTATACTCATGTGTCCGTTGTAATGTCCCACTACGGTAATAACTACGTTTAGTTTCTAATTTAGTGACAGTTTTTAATAGTTATAGTTAATAAATTACTTGGCTACATTTTTTTCATTTTATATGCCTTTATTTTGAAACTCATTTAAGATTTTATTGTAAAGTGATGCACTAAAAATAAAAAAAATCTTCTGCTTCTTCAGAACGAAATGAATAAATATCTGATATATATTAGTGATTACTAGAATCATCAGAAACAATATCATCAAAAACATCATATTCCTATTGGTAGTAATATGACAGTTTTTTAAGGTAATCGCTTTGTCAAATACCTTTTAGAAATAAAATTACTGAACTGTTTCTGTACTGAACTGTTTGTTAATCACCATAGTTCCCGTAAGTCAAACTGATGATAAATACGATATGTGTTGTCTCTGTTGTAAATAGAATGCGATAGCCATGATGCGGTATTGTATGTCTTACAACAAGCATTAGACGGAGTTACTAATATATTACGGAATTAAAGCATACAATGCGATACAGTAATTCTCTGGAAGGTAAACATTAACCCTTTTATACAAATAGTTGCAAATGTCTGGGAATTTCTTTTTAATTATAAACTTTTGATATTTTTTACCATTAAATGGAGCAAATTTTTATAAGTTGCGGAAGCAACTGGTGACTCCGTTGTAATTATTTTTTGGTATTATGCTGACAATTTGTTATCATTCTGGTCAGCGGTGGCGGAAGACGCAGATCGACTAACTGTTTTAGTTATGAGATGAAAAATGTCCCGCTTGTCCCTCCTCCCAACAGCTTATTTTTATCTCCCTATTAATCATCCTCCAAACTCACTTTCAGTTTCGTAAAGATCATTGGCTAAAGTCTGTGAAAGATCAGTCGATAATCGTTTTAGCAGTCAGCATCCTCTGCAGAGGTCAGTGCGACAATTTTGAACCGTCGTCTGCTCTTTTCTTTTATGGTGATTGTTTATATCGCTGGCTGTGTCTCGGCGTTATATACCGCGATATAGTGACATAATATTTCCAAATTGTCTTAAGTCGTTTCCTTATGTAACTTATATTACGTAATCTTGGTAATTTTATGTTTCCCGTAACTCGAAATCATCATTCAATGCTAAAGCAGATTAAATAAAATGACCCAAATTCTGACTGACCTGACGGCTTCTTTGCTTATTTTAAGGAGCCTCTACGCCGTGGTATACATAAGATAAAAGGTCACATATTATTGTTTATCACAGAAAATTATATTGTCCCTATTTCATTTCGTGTCACATTTCTACGCAAATTTTAAGGTAATTGACCTATTAGAAAGAACACATATAAATAATGAACAAATTTATAAAAAACCGAAATTAAAGTAGGAGATGTTAAATAGTAATGAATAAAGATAAAAAATAAAGTGGTAAATGTTAAGAATACATTATAAAATACGAAAGCATTGAAACATTTTTCTGTACAATTTTCGTATTTTGTATTTGCTTTATTAGGTAATCAACTCACGGAGCGATTTATTGAAAAGAACAATGTTTCCACTATAGTATATCCTCTAACCAGAATTTCTTTCACATTATAACATATTATAAATGAAGAACTATACTCTTAAACCTGATAATATTCAATAAAATCAATGACGAAATGACGAAGTAAGGAGCATATAACTAAACTAGGTAATTAAAATAAATATAAAAATGAAAGTAAACTTTTTTCATTAAATTTCTCACTGCTTTTACCATTGATATATATATATATATATATATATATATATATATATATATATGTATATATATATATATATATATATATATATATAACAAAGATTAATTTTCATATAATTATCTAATCTGATACTTCAAAATGTAGTAAAATTTATGACTTACAAATTAAATCTTTAAATTACTCTTCTCTAAATTTTTTTTCTACATATTTTAATTGAAAAAGGTTTTTTAAATCACTGAAATAAACATACATAAAATAAATTAATTCATCGGCCCATTTTAACTACACTGTAAATACTGCGGTCCCGGAAACTGTGAAATCATCATATTAATGAAAGGGAATGGAGCATGGCTTAGGAAGGGTTTCGCGATATTTCGCCTCTTATGTGAAGACTTAAAGGCAACGAAATGAAATACGAGAGGAAATTAATCGTAACGCTTGTTAACCTTATATACTACAAACTTGCACAATCTTTTACTCATAATGAATATCATATTATACATTTGTGTAAATGTGATAAGCTTTTGTGTTATAAGGATTCCCATTTAATGAGATACTGAATGAGGAACAACAACGTCTCATATAATTTGCACTAAGTTCTTTAGTACTAAGCTTATTATTATTCCATTACTTTTTCCAAAAAAAGATTTATGTGGCATTATATATAACACGTTTTACATGTATTTTACAGTAAAATATTTTATTATATTTTTACAGCGAAAATGAAATAAAGGACGAAGTAGTCCATCATGACGAAATTGGAATATTTCGTCCATCTCTCTCAGTAATTTATTTATTTTGATAGAGCGTTTTAATTTATAAAATTTAAAGATTATTAATTATGAGATACATATTCATTTTTAAAATTTTCCGAATTCTTTTTAAATTGCCATCAATTACGCACATGTTGAGTATATTAGTTTCCTTACCTAATAATTTCTAAACAGACTGTCATATTTTCTTACACCTTGTAAGGCTTTTACGTGTTGCGGACCAAGTTTTTTGTGATCTTGTTAACATTTAATTAACTCTTTTATACTCTATACTTCTTTATACAATAATTTAAGGTAAGAAATGATTATGTAGCTAGGAACATAAAGGACAGCATATAGTTGATTTTTTTACTTGATTACTAATACGATATTACTTTTTAAATAATATCGATATTACTTGTTAAATAATATCGTAAGAGCTATGCCACTCAGGCTTGTCTGTCAAAGTGCTATGAAAACGTTGGCTAAGCAACGATAAAAGCTATTCGAAAGAAGCATGATTGCCTTGCAATGATTAAGTTTTAAAAGCATATTTATTTCAAGAACCGAATGGTTTAAGAAGTGTAATCTTATTGCAAATTTTCTGCATTGTAAAGTTTTAAAATAACTATGTGCCGGTATTTAGTGGCTTAAATATCTGCATTAGTTTTTGGTCAAATTCTTGTGACCCGTGCTTTTCATCTTATAATAAATCAAATATTTTTGTATAATAACTCATATATGTTTATTCCACTTGCGTAAGTCGCTGGTACAAAATAGTTATTTTATATATAAAGGACAATGTTTTTTGACATAATTTTTATTAAATCCCTCAACTAAAACAAAAGATTATTGTTAAATGTTCTCCATTATAATAATGATTTGCTAGATGTACAATTATGATATAAAAATGATATTTTTCTTTAAAACTATACAGACAATTTACATTAAATATTTCACATAATACCGGTTGCTAGATAAGAGTAAATTTTGAATTAAATTAAAAACACATTGAATGTAAGACGGTTCACAAAAGAGACTAAGAAACTTTCTTTTACAATTACCGCGATATTTAAATTAAATACAGGCCATAGTTGGAATAAGGGTTTTTATTATTTTTAAAATAAAATAGGCAATATATATTAACGAAATAAAAGCATTTAAAATAATACATAAAACAAGTTATTTTTAAATCTTTGTTTATAATCTATTCTGTACCTACTTAATGCCTTTTGACAGTTTATTTTAAGCGTATATCTACTTCAACCTGAAGATACAAATATCACTTTATCGTATCATATTAAAAGTAATGTTTCCAGGGATTACCCTAATTATGAAATCTTTTCCAGTCATTAATTCGAGGGTCCTAGTGGTGGGCGATATGAAATTAAATCTGACCGCTTCGTTCCAACCCTTACGGAGATAACTTGAATGTGATGAAGCGCTTGGGGTTTGCTTAGCCTAATATCTTACATATATGCACCGAACATGAAAACTTTGTTGTTCTTATTTAAAATATGAATATGAGCTATGTTGGATTATATTTACATTTATTTTCCTAGCATACAATTAATGTAAGCGACTAATAAGCACTTGCCGTGTAATATCTAATAATTATTTTAATTATATTTTAATGTATTCTTACACAATATTAAACTTAAAATATTAATTGAATAGCCACTTTCTATAAAAACGTCAATGAGAGCGCGAACAAATTTTTTTTATTTCCATGCTCAAAAAGTTATATAATTTTACCTTTTTGAGAATGGAAATAAAAAAAATAGGTTTTCGAGAAATTAAATAAAAAAATTGTACCTATTGAGAATGGAAATGAAAAAACTAGTTTCGCGCCATCATTATTTCTTCAAATTGATGTTTTATGTATTCATGGCTTCATTTTCTTTAAACATATGTAGTTCTAATAATACTTTCACTACTCTTTTAAAATACATGAAACAGTAAAAATTTAGCAGTGGTACATTTTTCAACAGTTTTATATGCATGGAAAAAAATATATATGTTGATATGTACATAAATATATGTGATGTGCGTGCGTGCGAGTTTTTGCCTATCTGCGTACGTGCGTGTGTGCGTGCATGCATGCGTGCGTGTATATTTATGTATGTGTGAATATGTATGTGTGCGTGTGTGAAATTTCGTAGATGAGACTAGGGACATGTTTTTTGTGAACATTTTGGTAATATCCTAGAACTACCTCGCAAAAAATCTAAAAGATAAGAAAATAATTCGGAGTGCATCGTTTCTCTCTTCAAAAATTTCCAAATAAATATTTTTGAGTGGCATCCATTGAGATATATGTGGGTTAACATGCTTTAGCACTATGCTAAATTTTACGTTCTTACCTGAAACGATTTCTGAGAAAAATGGTGACGGAATGAAAGGACACACACACGATTCTATGCTTGAGTTATCCGGTAAATCACTTGAGCGAACTTACGTTTTTAGCTTATTACTACAATACCATGAAACAAGTAATTTCACTTTCCTCTGGGAAACTCGAATGGTCACCTGGTACTTACAAGTAATATGTCAAATATTTGCGCTCATATGTCCACTCAATGAGAATGATTTTGTGAGATAACCAGAAATGTATTAATATTTTATAAAAAAAATACTTATGTCAATATATTTACTGAAATAATTTTTAAATTAATTTCTAATGGTTAAAGTAGAAAATTATTTGTGATCGCCAAAAGTTAATAAACAGATAAATAAAAAAAAATTATAGTTACCATTCCGCTGGATAATGGATATTAAACAATAAGGTATATTAGCTCTCGATTTAAGAAATAACATTCGAGTAAAAACGGCCCAGCAAGTCAGTATTAAGTTCCAGATGATCGCTATTTTTGCTTACAACAAATTATAGAAATGGTGTACTAAAACGATGCACATTCCACTGACAATAGCAGATACGACAAAATGCGTCCACAAATATATTTTTACTCATAGTAAATAAATTACTATAATTACTAGGAAAATTAATGAGTTTTTAGAAAGGATTCGACCAAACAGTGTACAGAAAAATACAAAATCGAAAATAGAAAAGTAGTTTTCCACCGCCCGACATCACATGCAAAAAAGATAATTTAAAAGTTACCATCTCCTATGAACAACGAAATAATTGGAAATGAGAGTAAGAAAAACATTTCGGAAAGAAAAATTTAAAATATTGAAATATAATCATTGCACTACATTTAGTTTCGTTTGGATTTCAAATGACGAACATAGTATCTAATCTAACTAATGAATTACTCATCAACAACTACAAAATAATATTCTTGAACTACAAAATAATATTCACAACTTGAATTCCACTTCCCTGGAACATTCGAGGACATTCTCGATCTTTCCGGTTCAATTGGTTCTGGTACATTCGAGGAGATCCTAGTACATTCTCAATCATTCTAATACATTTACACATAACTTATCTTGAACATTCCAGAACATTCTTGGTTCTTCCGGTTCAGTTCATTTTAGTACATTTAATGATGTAAGTTTGGTGGTCGATAGTCAATAGTGGAAAATGTCCAATGTCGGTCACTTTCAATCACCATATCTACCACTCTACCACAGTTACTCTCACGAAACAATCATAGTGTACGAATGGATTATTCGAAGCTACTACCATTTATACACCCCAGTTTTCTAGAGTGGGTAGTTTTGACTGTAAGATGAATATACCGACACCCACGTCTATAAATATATATATATATATATATATATATATATATATATATATATATATATATATATATATATATACCATTTATTTGTCGCCATTTGGATTTGTCGCCGCCTCGAATAATCATTAAAACATCAGAAAAATTTACGAAAAAAATTTATGAAGAAAATTCATTTTCCCGTATATTTTGTATGGTACGACTTTTTTGATGATGTGCCGAGAACGGATTGACTTATTTCGAAGAATATTTTTCTTTCGTCTCGGTTTCGAGCAGTTTTCTCGTGCATTGGAAAAGTAAGAAAATCACAAATAATTGAAATGAGTGTAAAATTTAACATGTGATAAGTGACAAAAAAAAATTAAAAAGTATGTCATAAATGACAGACACGCACACACATTATAACTGGCTTTCAAAAAATGTTATTCAGTTTTTGACCGTTATTGCATATAAATTCGATCGAATTTATTCTCTTCAAGCGATTTTTTTCTGAAACTCCTAGGCGAAAATTGATTTCAAATAATTAAGTTTGATTAAGTGCACATTGTGAAAGGTTGTGAATTCGAAGATGTTCACTTTGGAGCTTATAACATTTGTGATTGTGCGCTCATCGATAATTGCTTCATTATGTAACAAATCACAAGACCAATCATTCAATGTTTGTGGAGTGAATCTAGAAAATGAATGTTTCTCTCATGGTCAATTGAATGTAGCATGCTCACGTGTCGGCTAACCATCTGCTTTGTTCGTTCTCTCAGCTGACAATAAAATGAAAAATGTCGTATACCACAAGGTGCTTCAATACATGGTATCGACCCGAGTGCAACTCAACCAGAAAATAGTTTAACAGAAAGTAGTACATCGATGTTACGGGAATCATTTTGATTCGCTTCAATAAAGCAAATGCCTTGCTACCACAAGAATTACATTTATTTCAATATGATTAAAATACTTTTCATTTTAATTTTTGTACAATTATTGAACTTAATTCAATTTGAGTATTTGTTTTACTTTACTGAAAAACTGAATTTAATTCAGATAATAAGTTAATACAACATTTGTTGATTCTGAGGCGGTACGAAGTTCGCCGGGTTGGCTACTATTTATATACATACATGTATATACAGGATTACATTTTGGTCAGTCATCGAAATTTGAAGAGCGATTAGGAATCGGCAACTAAATAGTATGACATAAAAAATTAAAAATTATGAATTTTTACAGACTGTCCCATGCGCGTGGATACGGTAAATTAATAATGCGAAACAAATTTGTCCCAGCGTTAACGAATACGAAAATGATACCCACGACGTGTACAAAGGAACCCCTCCCCCCCTATCCTCTCCACCACACACATGCTCCCAACACGGAACGACAGACGCGACGGACCTATAAATTATTGTGTCGTTTGGCTTAATTGTGTACGCGTATGTCGCTACGCGATCTATATGTTATTGACGAAACGATAATGATCTATGAAAAACAAAAATACAGTATCATTTTTGCATTACTCTAAGCCTCATGCTACCAGAAGCAATTATCATACAGCGAAATTCAATGCTAATGTGCGGGAAGGAATAATTGATAATGTGATTATAATTTTAAAATCTTGAAATAAAATGTGATGCAAGTGACGTTTCAAGACTTCCAAGAGTTTTATTAAAATGTAATTAAGGATAAAAATGTAAATATGTATATAAGTTGATCAGCTACGTAAATTTTTTAATCATTGTAAATAAGTTCATTCCAATTGTTTTAATACGCTTTAGACAATATGGGTAGACCAGTATCTGTCTACTTGGCTAAAAAATGTATCTCCGACCACAATAATGAAGTACAAGTGAATTTGTGAAGTTTAAATATTGTGATGAAATACAAATGTGAAAGTTTATAAAATCTTAAACGCCCCCTACACTACTCGCGAGGTTACCTCGACGAAGTGCTCGTGCAAGTTGATCGCAGTCTGAAGTACAGTTTGAAGTACGCGCAAAGCGAATCAAAGTACCTCTACATTATTCTCTTCGCCTAACTTCGATTAACTTTGCGAGTAGTATAGTGCAGGTTTTAGAAAAAAATACAAATTTGGACGGTGTATTGTAATGGATTTCACTTCGAACAAGGCTGGTAAACGGACGTTAATAGGTACATGAGTTTTCAATTGTTATAAAAAAAGTTGAGTACCAATTTTTTTTAAACGCGCCTTAATAAAATTACTGATTTCAATAAAAAATACAGTTATTATATATAGGTTTAGGTGTGAAGGAGAAATTTAAATTTTATTTAACAAATTATACTTATTTTACAAAGTAAAAACAGAGAATTCCATTAATTGTACCTCCGTGAAATAGAGATCTTTTTGAAAAGCAGATACCTCGATACATGGCATCCAAAAATGTTCTCACAAATTTGTCATTACACGAGAACTCGTACCTAGCTTCAATTTTAGTACAAGCCGGCGGGCAGAATCCGTTCACACTCGTGAAGATTTTCTAAGAATTTTCGAATAATTTTCACGAACAATTTTTATTAACTTCACATTTTATATGAGAGTCTGAAGCAAATAACAAATAAATAACTTAATTTAAAAACGTGAGTCCTGAAATTAAATCTGGGAATAATTTACAAAATTTAAGATAATTTAACATAAAAACTTTAAAAATATACACATTTTTTACGCTTGCATAAATATAATTCTTGTTATATCACTCTCACGAGATTGCTATAAATATGTATATTATTTGAACCTGTATCTATAATTGCTTTCTTCCATTTCGAAGTGAAATGCAATTCTCCTATATAGAATTTCGTTTACGTTAACGTCTTCAATGCGGGCTAAAAAAAAGATTTGTAAAAATGTTGGCAGCAACTTACAGTTTTATGAATACACTTAGTCCATAACTCGCACTAAAATTACTCGTAACTTTATAATGTTTTTGTAGATTTATGAATATACATATGCATATAATACGTACATAAATATTCATGGCACGTTTGTGAGTATTTTTGAAAAAAACATTATTTGAATGAAATTTATATTTTAAGTCTAATTTATTGTGAAACGTTTTGTAATATCCATTATTGTTCACTGAAATAATCTTTTAAAGCTTAAATTCTAATCTATCTTTAATTTTTACCTGTGTCATATCTATAATTCTGTAAATAGTTCTATTTTTAAAAAATAAGTGAAAACTCCCCATTATTGCATTTCGTAGACTTGTTTAAGAGACGTCACAATGTATTTTGTGTAATGTAGCGTTTATATTTTGTGAGCGATTAAGTTATTTCGAGTTCCTATCCTGCCTTACTCTATATTAAAGTATACATTGTTTTTCAATTCTACGTTAATGACTAATAAAAATGAAGAAAGCTTTAAACTTTATGTTTCGAATATGTCCAACGTATTATTTTTTTTTATTTAATGAATTTAAGTATTGAATTCATTTGGCGTTAATTTAGTAGAAATTCATTATCTTTTAATTTTTATGCACGACTAAATGAAACTACGTGATGTAGTATTTTGTCTACTTTATTTAAATTATTAATAACGAATTAGGTTTGTTGTATGACAACAGCTTCAGGTGGGAAATTTGAAGAGAATGGATACTTTGAGAGAAAAATTATCTTTAAATTGCCCATCTGAAAATGTTATACAAAAAAATAGAGTAGATATAATTACTACATAACGTAGTTTCGTTTAGAGGTAAATAAAAATTAAGTGAATTTAAGTATATTATCAAAATATAATTATTACATTATTACATAGGTAGAAAAAAGCATTATGTTAAAGTTAATCTTCGAAGTTAATGGTTTTTTGCAAAAGTAAACGACACCAAGTCGCATAAAGTCAGGATTTCTAAAACAAAGTGTGAAAATGTTATCCAAAAGAGAAAGAGTGACGATAGTATATACGATTTTCGTTGGTTATATTGTGAGGATCCGTAATACAAAGTCTGGAAATTTTATCTTGAAGAGAAAAAGTAACGACGGATTATAAGATTTTCCCTGTTTATTTTGTAAGGGTCTGGAACACAAATTGTGGAAATTTTATCTCGAGAAGAAAAAGTTAGGATGGATTATAGGATTTTCGTTGATTGTATTGTCAGGATCTGTAATACAAAGTGTGGAAATTTTATTCATAAGAGAAAGATTAACGACGGATTGTACGATACTCGTCGACCATACTGAGCAGTGAATATAATAAAATTGAAGACTAAATTTTCCTTTATCTAAATAGGTATGTCTCTAAAATCAGTTGCTTTGTTTGCCTTCCAAAACTGGTAGGATCTCTTTACTTACCACATTCTATTTCTAAATATTACACCTATGTTTGTTTATAAGTTATTATGGTAAAATTTCCTATCTTGATAAGAAAATATTTTTTGTAAATCATTATTGAATTTTGACTCAAGGTATTACAAGGTAGGAAATATACTGACGCTTTAAAAGTAAAATCTATCTGCAATCGCTATACATGTGACAGTTTTTAGGGTACAGTACACACACACACACATACATATATATATATACATATATATATATATACATATATATATATATATATATACATATAAATATATATATATATATATATATATATATATATATATATATATATATATATATATATAAAGTGGGTTTTGTTTCACGATAGCGTAACACATTTATTTTACGATAGCACATATTCTCCCTATTTAAATATGTGAGGTAAAATTAAAATTAACCCACCTATGAAATCTTTGAGAAGTTACAAGCCAAGTACGGAACCCTCGATGCGCGAGATAGACTCGTAGTTAATTTGTTTTTGTTAATGTTTCTAACATACTAAAAGAAAACCGGGGCTAACATTAGCTTTTTATCTTCTTATATTATTTTAACTCTTCTTTTTGCAATTGTATTCTTCATCTCTTACAGTCTTTCACAACAAAATACATATTTTTACTCGGTGTATTGGTTAACCGAAAGAGTATATTCCTGTTTTATAAGACATATACAAAAATAAATAATTAAAATTAGTTATGTGACCTTTCAATAATTATTTCTAACACATTTTCTTGCAGTCACCACTAGTCCACAACTAATCAATTTAAAAAAATGTGTCCGTTCGTTCCGCAGAGGATATCAATTCTTTTAAATTATTTAGCGTATTATTTTAAAATAAAGTATTAAAGCGAGCTAAAAAATAAGGACGAGGACAAAAACATACAGCTAAGTAATTTTACTATATCTAACATATTTAGAAATTTACCACTAAATTATAAGCAAACTATAGATATTACCGTAGTAGGATATCGTAACACATAAATGATTATAACCTACCGTAAGACAACAATATATTAGGTATAGTAAATTTAGCATTTGTGAAGAGACTTGTTTAATGATACGCTATAAAATAAAAAAGATCTAAAATAAAAATCGTAAAACGATGGGATATGCTATCTTGGAAGAAAGTGTTGCACTGCGAAAGCAGATTTTTTTTATAATAGTAGCCAATGCATACGGTTACAAAATTATTGTAAATGTTCATTCTAACATAGTTATAATTCAATTCCTATCAATGAACTTAATGTACATAAGGGTTGAAATAAAAAGTCGAACAATATTAACCTAGGTAACACAAAACTCAAGCAAACCTAAAATTGAAGAAAGTGAAACTCTTGTAGCGCCCTTCACTTCTACCTAATTTAGGCCACAGATTTGGAAATTACTTCTAGTAATTTTCTACCAAGTAACCGAGCAAAACGTCATTTACATTAAACGGTATTCACACGATAGTGAATACCGAAAATTTATTATTTGGTCCTAATGACATTTTGGGTACATGCATCTTATAAGCTTAGTAGTATTCGATTTATTGAGAAGGTCTCGAAATGAATAAATTATAATTGAAAATGAAAATTACTGAAACGATATTTGGTAATAAGAGTAAAAGTCACTTGACAATTAAACTATCTTGTAATATTGCAATCTTGGTTATTAGCCAAGGATATACTTTACTTTAGTATAAACGTCAAAAAATAAACGTTTATTCTGATAATGTTACTCATTTTGTAATAAATTGAACGTAAAATGGAAAAATTAGTATTTTTTTTATTAAATAAACAGTAAATGTACATAATGGTAAATTTATATTGGTTGTGTTCTTGATTGTGAATAAGTTAAGTAGCTTAATAGATAATATAAATAAACTGGCAGATTTACATCACATAATCATGAATTTACAGTATCTTAAATTAACAATTTATACAATGATGTACTCCAAAAAGGGTTGAATGGATATTGATTAATCCTTACATTGTCTCAAAATTCTGAAGATATCAGCCATAGAGTGGATGAAATCTCAATGAGACAGGGGCGGCGATCGATCAAAAGTAGCGAGGATGGAGTTCGGATACCAATCGCAGATAGACTTACGCGGAAGAAAGAAAATTGTTTGACTTCGTGGTTATCTGTTATTCTCACCAATTATATGTTTTTTGAACATGCTTTTATTAATACGTTTATGTAACTTTTATGTGATCATTTATGTAACTTTTATGTTATCTTTTATGTGATCGTTTACGTAACTTTTATGTGATCGTTTATGTAACTTTTATGTGATCATTTATATAAATTTTATGTGATCTTTTATGTGATCGTTTATGTAACTTTTATGTGATCATTTAAGCAACTTTTATGTGATCTTTTATGTGATCGTTTATGTAACTTTTATGTGATCAAATCTGGTAAGTCAAGTTTCTCCTACTTCTAAACTTATCGAATTCTGATGACAATGCAAAATACGGTGCCCTCAAATTGGTATGATGATGGAGGGAGTTGTCAGAAAAACTTCTCAATGGCAAACAGTAAGCCCTTCGAGTTTGGGTTCATGTGCCCAAGTTAAACAGTTTCCTCCAACAATTCTCGTTGCTCATGATCGATCGCCCCCACTGTCTTATCGTGATTTCATCCATTTTTTTTGTTGATGTCTTCAGAACATTTCAAATATCAAAGTACAGACATGTATATCTACATATCAACCTTTATATATATATATATATATATATATATATATATATATATATATATATATATATATATATATTTGGCAGTATTATAACTAGCCCTTGCACATCAAACACACCTTATGGAAGGAATTAGAAAAAAAAATATATTAATAACTGAAAATATAAATACAAATATCTTTATTGATTAGCGATTGAAGCATGTGGTTATGCGTTACTACTACGCCAAGTAAACTTCCATGTCAGAGTTTCTGAGAGAAACAGTCACGAAAACGGATTAAAGTGGAAATGGATAAAAGTGGAAATAGAATCTTGTAAGTAAACAGATCCTGTCAATTTTAGAAAGTAAAACTAAACTACCAATTTTCTTAGAGACGTTCTTAAGGAGGTGAAGGAAAATCAAGTGTTTAATTTTATTATATTTACTGTCTAATATAAAGAACGAATATCATAATATCCGTCGTTACTCTTTCTCTTCTGGATAAATTTTGCAAACTTTTTTTTACAGATCCTTACAACATAATTACCGAAAATTTTAAAATATGTCGTAAAAGACTAACTCTTCTGGATATATTTTCAGATTTTCTGTTACAGATTCTCAAAATATAACCGACGAAAATTGTAAATACTTTCGTTACATAAAATGAAAAATATTATATAATTTATATAATATAAATATAATATAAATATAATTTCGTTCAGTAAATATGAAAAATAATATATTGGACATATTTGAAACGTAAACTTTAAAATTGTCCTGATTTATTCAGGAATGTATCATCAGTTTTATTAGTTTCTAATGTAGCTTTCAAAATTTATGTATAATTTAATCCACAGTAATTCGAAATAACTTGAGAGCTAAATCAAAAAATATTTAATTGATGTATGGAAGTAAAATATTTCGAAAAGTGCTACTTGTAAAATTTCGGATGAATTACTATTATTGCATAATTTGCTAGAAAATAGTACTATTTTTTTCAAAAAAAGGATTAAATTTTATTTCTCGTTTCTTTTTCTTTCATTCGTTTCTTTCCTCTCATGAATTTTATTTGCAGTTTTTTGGTGAATTTTCACAGTTTTTAAGACTTCTTTGTCATTTTATTATTTAGAGTGTATATTATTAAGAGTATTTTGCTATTTTAATTAAACAAGACTATAATGTTTGGCGGGAGAATGTAGGAAATGTTACCAACATTGAGAAATTAGTGTTCATATGAATTATTTCGTACATGTTGCTTAGAATGGCAATCATAAAACAAAAGAAAACCTGTCAAGCACGAGTGCGACTCGCAATACCATTCAAAGTTTTTAGATGGCCACATTTAGCCATCTAACAACTTTGAATGGTACATAATATTCCTACTCAACTACTTACAATTTTTTTAAGTTTTCGAAAGAAAATATATTGCCTTCTATGTTTTTCCACAGGCGGACATTAAAAAAAAAATTATATAAAATAACTACAAATTGACATTTTTCGTATCTTTTCCTTTACTTATGCTGTAAGAACTTTCTTCTTGCCAATTTTCACGATTCTAGGTCAACGGGAAGTACCCTACAGATTTTGATTTATTTGCGAGTGTCAAACTATGCAGCATAAATGCCCATAACGGAATTTATTGCTATACTTTTCACTAACTTGCTAAAAAATATTTCTTTTTATGTGATATAACTACAAATTAACGATTTTCGGAAATTTTCAAGATCTACGAGAGTACCTTACAGATTTTCATTTAGTTGCGAGTGTCAAAAAATGCAGGATAAATTGTCGTATTTTTAGGGGTTTTTTGATTTCGTTGACTTTTACCAAGCTTGATCTTTTACTAAGGGACCGTAGACTTTTATTATTTTTTTTTATTTGATATTAATTTCAACTTGGTACCTCCACGCGTTCCTGAGAAAAAGAGTCTTGACAGACAGACAGACGGAATATGGGATGAACCATATAAGATATAAGGTTCTCAATAAGGTTTCAAAAAGAACCTTATATGATAAAAGGTTTTTTTTTCCTTTTGACCTCAAAAGGACTCAAACACGCAATTCTAAAAATAGAAGCTTTTTGTAATTATTCCTTTTCTATGGTTCATCTGTCTCTTACTCCATATTAACTTTCGTTCAAATTATTCAGATTGATGAAATTGAATAAGAATTTGAGCTGTAGCTAATACTGACGTCAAATTTTAAAAGAATCCGGATAAAATAAATGGATAGATAGTAAAAAATTGGTTTATTGACACATGAAACAAGACTGTCAAACCAATACGGTGACTTTAATAATATATGCTAGACATATTCTTGATACGATAAAAAAACACATTTCATCTATTAAATTTTGTATTTGTCTTAAACGTAACAATTTCATTCAGTTAACTAAGACACGAAGTAAAAATTTATGTTTCCTTGCAAAAGACTGGAATAGATCGTGAATGCAATTGCAAAAAAACAGTTAAAAGAATATGAAATTAAATAGCTAGCTAATATTAGTCTTCGTTTTTGTTTTTTAAATCTTCGATTCAAAATATTAAAAAAACCAACCAAATGCGAGCCTACCTTGAGCAATAAGGGTTTTTTACCCCGCATGTACCTTCATATGAATTTCTGACCGTAGTATATATTTAATATTATTATAGTATATATTTATAAATAATTAAGTTGTAAATATATACTATAATAATATCTGTTTGATGTAAACATCTATAAATTAATAACATAGTTAAATTGTTTACTTCAACCTGTCAATAGTCTTTTAATTCATCCGAGACTTAATACTTTGAAGAATTTACGCCTCAATTCATTTTAAAATTGCTAAGTACGAATAAAACAACTAGTAAGTTCTGAAATAATTTCAACAGACTTTAACGCTTTTCGCTTAGCTAGATACGGGATTAATTATTTTGAATTAGTGTTTTTTTGGTATAATTCAGATAAATTTGATATTATTACACTTTTATTATTATTTTGTAAGACACATTTTCTTTTGTATTTAATGCAATATATTATGTATGACTGCGATATCTCGGTAAGTTGCGATCCGCGTTAGAGTATTATATTAATTTGTGTAAAAAGAAAGAAGCTGTTACGACAATTAAAATAAATGTAAGTTTATTATTATCAGTAAGAATAAATATAATAACATTTTAACTTATGAAACCTAAATTTATTTTTATAACTTTCTAATGATTTTGAATTACTTTTATCTCGCCTGTATGTTCCAATTTTCTTTTAATTCCTTTTTTAATCGATGATACATAACCAGTTCTACGTACTCGTGTAATTTTTTATTGAATATCACTATCTATATCACTTATGTACCAATAGAAGAGTATTTTTAAACAAAAATATTCAATGTCATTTCTTAGCTAAAATAATAATTTAGTTCCATAAGTTTCTTGTCATACAGTTTTGCTTTCCAATTAATGATTATTCTTTTTAGTAATTAATATTGATTTAACGAATAATTAAAAAGAAAAATATCCCTCAAAAAGAGAACGCCTCCAAAAATTACATGAGTTCAAATTCGGATTATCAAACAACATTAATAAAAGCAACAACGGCAGCCTTTCTTCTGCTGCACGCTCGTGAAATAGTTTCACCTTCTTTGGTTAAGCCGTCAGTGATTTTTTACATATTTGTCAGGGAATATATATGTTTCTAGACACATGACGGTCGGAGAAGTGTCTTTTATCGTCGATTTAAAGCCAAGAAATTTATTTTTTCCGTCTACCTATAGTCTTTAATAAAATAATGCACATATTATTGCAAGATAGCAATAAATATGATTTAACAATAGGATTCTTTATAGTTTAAATAAATTTGACATAAAAATAAATGTTATGAATGAATAAAAAAATTAGAAAATCGACATATACACGTTCAGAGTAATTTAAAATTTTGCCTTGTATTATAATTAACGTCACTATTTTGCTCTTACACGTGTTCTTTCATTTCTATGGTTAAAATTTAATTAGATGTCTTTTTGTAGTAGTTTGCGTTCATCATGCAATATATCGTATATTAAATAAAAGGCGCCACTTGTAAGTAATCAATTTCCAGCGAGATAGAAAACAGACTACCGTAACTTTCTCATCACAACAGGAAAAATATTTAATAGAAATGACCTTTAAAGTTTAATGTGGGGTGAAGTGTTATTGTGGTATTATGAGCTAAACTTTATATTGTATATGCGGGTGAAGTTTTATGAAAATCTCGTGATAATGGGTATATATTTTCACTCGTGATATATTCAGCATCATAATTATATTATTCTAGTATTTACTAGTATATGTATTCGTATAAAGTCGTCCTCTTATACCTACGGTCGTTAAAACTTGTTTTCTAAAAGAAAGGGGGTTCTTAATGGAAATAAGTATCGCTCGTCTGTCACACATATAACTTGTCCATTTATCTATCTATATGAATATTACAAGGCTAGAATTTTTGAAAGATTGAACGTAGAAATTTTAAAATAGAGATATCATACCAGCGGTTATGGATACTTCTAAATGATGCCTTTATTCGATAAATGTCAGTATCAGATTCAATAAATATTAGTATCATGATTCTACTTATTATGACGTACACATCATTATGTGGATTTAATTTCTTGTTAAAGTGAAATAACAGAAAAAAATGGTCAAATAATGCATATGAAAAACTTGTAATCATTGCATTATATACACTGAAAATTGAAAAACTCGATACACTGGAATTAATCGAAAAATAAATAATTGATGGACAAATGATATTTCGAGGATGCGTTGACATTATTTTCGGAAATTAGTGTACGCATCACGTAAAAACTCAGAGATTAGTTTAAATGAAACGTTCACCAAAATAACTATATGTATATAGATTTACTTTAAATAAAATTTAGTCTTCATTTCACTGCAACCTCTGTACTCAATCAGAAGATGTGCAAAATTAATATTTTCAGAAATTAACACACATTGCATTAGTAAAGCAACAAGAACTATCTGGCTAATCTAGCGTAGTGATTACACAAACATGAAATGTTTGTTAATATATCGCACTACGTATATTTTGAATTGCTCTTTGCAATTTTCCATCCGGAAATTGTGTAGCAAAAAGTGAAGGGATGCATGAGGGTAGAGGTCGTTTTCGGTTTGAAATCTTATCGTTAACCAGAATTGCCAGAATAACCAGAATTGCGTTGCTTCTATTTCAGTCTTGTACGTCTTGTTATAATTCGTTTATTAACTGCAGGGTTCTGTAAACCCAGGCTCATATTTCATTTGGATCGGAATATTTGCAATTATGAAATAGGTTAAAAATTTCAAATTTATTTGTTTCAAGCAGTAAAATTATAGAAAGAAGCTGTATGTTACGGTGACCCATCTGTATTTTCAATCAGTTTCAATGAATAAATATTTAATAAACCGATGCATTATAGTCACGGGGTTCAAGAATTATATATGCTGTGGACTTTCTTAATTATCAATTAGTATTTATATAAGTGTAATTTCTTCGCATTTTTATATACGAGCGACAGAAATCTATAATTTCATATACAGCATGTATGAACACTTAATAAAATTAAAGGTTAGACATAGACTCCACACACATTTTTCATATAATTTGGATACATCTTACTGTGCTCAGAATTACGTATGAAGGAAAAGAAGGAGCGAATTGCTTTCGATCATCTTTCGACATTACTGGAATAAAGAAATTTCCAATTGAAGATTGAAAACAAAACAGGAAAATTTACCATAGTTTTCATGTACATTAAAACTAGTTGTATTTTTTTCTTTGCTTTCTATTTGCATGTGATTTGTTTGTGTATGTACTGCTATAATTTTTCTTGGAATATACAAATAAAAATATTTATATGAAAATAATCTAATTCTGTTTTCATTAGATATTCATTACGTGATATCTTTCTTTACAATTCATTCAAAGTGACAACGGAGAAGGAAAATGTTTCCGTTGTCACTGGAATCATTGTTAAAAGTGCCTTAATTGAATTTTGAACGGGTTTAATGAAATTTGAGTGAGAACTAAGTCGCGCTTTGCTAATGGTCTGAGTCTGTTTTGATAAGTGCCTTCTCGTCAGTTTTGCCACAGTTAGTAACAACGTAAGTTAGTAATTCCTTTCATATAATCTAAAAATTTTCACGTTAATTTTGGTCACCGGCGAATGGTTTTTACGTTAATAAGTTATTTTAATGGTTTCGAAGTCGATTTTTAATGAAGTTTCTTTTTAAGGAAATAATATACATGTTAATATTTCTCAGATATTTTGTTTAATTTATACAAGTAGTAAGATACTCGAGAATTATTTGCATTTATATAAAATATTTAATTAATGGTGGTGTGTAATTTTATACGTATTCCAATGTCCATAGATTTTATTTTAATCTCTCTTCTTCAGTATGGTTTAGTTGATATCTATTATATTTTAAAAGGACTGAACTTTCAGAAAGTTAGAAAAATTGGGAGAAACTCGATTTACAGCCAACTCTACAGGGGAAAATAGAATATATCTAGTTATAAATATTAACGTAAGTATATTTCATAAATAGTTCTATAGAAAATAAAAACTCATGCCTTTTAAATAAACAATATACTGCGGTGGACATTCCTTTAAATTAAAAGTTTGTAAATCGATTATTTTGAAATTTATATACAGAAAATATAATTATTTTGGATACAGCAATTCTTTTTACAATTATTTACAAAATGTTTCACGTTGATGTCAGAGAACTTTAAATGGTATAAAACGAGTTCGGAGTGTTACTAGGTATAAGTAATAAAGTATAATATTAAAATTTATTTTAAAAAATAGACAAAACATAAATTAGTATCGGCGTTATTGTGCCTTTTCATAAAAACACAAAATCGTTAAAAAAAACACACAAATTAAGTTTATTCATGAAAATTTATTTTGTTACCTCCAAAATAATCCCCATTATGTGCAATATAACTGTGATAACATTTCTTATAGGCTGAAAGTAGTATACCTTTTAATTGCGATAAGTTGGTTCTTCAAAGTTATTAATGAAACACTTGTAACTATAGGGTCTTATTCGTGAAAATACTTTCCGATTCCACATTTTTTTCTTTTGTTTTATATGAAATTACATATATATATATATATATATATATATATATATATATATATATTTATATTAGTTTGGAATTATTGAAGAATTCTCTTTTTTGTTATTTTTGATGGTTACAAGTAAACGACTATTAAATATATATATATATATATATATATATATATATATATATATATATTTGTATATATATATATTGCAAAATAAGACGACATTTAAATATTTATCAAAAAATTTAACACAGCATCGTTTCATTTTACGTTCAAAATCAATTTTTTTTATAAAATACAAGACGTAAGGAAATTATAAGTATAAATTCTGTACAGATAAATTAAAATGTTTTTGCTCTAATCAACAAATATTTTAATATTATTGTAAATATGTATTTTATATAGTGTCCATTTTTTGGTTAAAATGGTATTTGACTTCTGAATGCTGACGAATCATAAATAAAAAATTAAGCCACAAGGAAAATGATTGAAATAATGAAAATATTTTACATTCCGACCTCTTGAATTAAAATAAATTAAATAAAAAAAGAGAGGATTTGACCATAATTCTTTAAATAATGTAATATTACTTCTTTGCTAAACGTTTCAGGGTGCATCGTGCCAGAAAGAGACAAAAGTAAATTACCAGAACCCTCTTTGTGTTTACAGTAAACGCTATATATATATATATATATATATATATATATATATATATATATATATATATATATATATATATATTTATGTATACAGTAAGAAAATGATGTGATTTTGGTTGGAATGACTGGAAAATGCCAGTGATATCTTTCCATGCTGATGTAATACTCTGCTTTTTTATAATGTTCATATAAAATTTATTTCACTGAATATTTTACTTTTAAGTCACGAAGAAGAAAAAAAGGTATATAAATCGGATGAAAATTTTGAAGCTTAAGAAGTAGACTCCAAATACAACATCTGAGATTTGTTTAATTAATTTTGAAGAGAAACATAACAATAGAACCCTTCCTACAGTACGCCTTAAAAAAATGTTCCAGAAGTTTTGGTGTTTTGTAAAATATTATAAGCTTTACAAAATAGCTACATGAACACTTAGTTTACAATAAAATCAGTACGATATAAGGTAAAGGTTAAAGTATGATATATTACATGAGCTTTTTTAAAATACTATTAAAAATATTAATTTGCCATAACAATGACCGGATAAAATGGCAAAAAAGTCGGGCAGAATATTTGAATCAGTTTGAAGTAATAAAAAATGGTCGTTGGAGAAAAAATAGAATTTATTGTATGTCAGTTGTGGTTTGACTAATTTGACGGTTCCCGAAATTTTGAAAAAAAATTAGTAGCAATCTCACTTTAACGAGAACTATTAAATAATAAACTAACTAAACACAAAACAAATACAGTTTTTCTAATTTAAGCTCTATTACATTTTGTGCGGACAATAGTGAAGACCCAATATCTGAGTCGTTAGCAAAACCTGTGTTAATACAAACGATGATAACTGATAGATTTTCGAAATTGCTATGTGAATGGCTATCAACATAATATTACATTTCAATATAATACTGGTATACTAGTCACATTCAATCTCTAACCTTCACTCGTTTATTCGTGGCTCACAATTAATTTATCATAATAATTCCAGAAAATATCTATACCAGTAATAATATTTAGCGTATCCTTAATTGCATTTCAAACCAATGTACTGTCAAAATATATAGAAATTTAACATCCTTTTACATTAAAAAAATTCCACGATACCATGACATAACTGTAAACAAATACAATATAGTAACTATTACACGATACTGTGACACACACGTGATCTTCAACTTTTCGTAAGGCATTTATCACATTCGATTTCACCTGAAGGCTCGCTTAAACGAAAATACCACCGACTTAGAATACGATCAACTTCCTTAATTGAGTGCAAGTAGGAAGGTGGATTTATTTTTTTGCTAAGAGCAGTTATACTCGTAACGAAAAATTGAAACTTAAATGATAATATCGAAGGTGTAGCACACCATCTCCATTTATATGTGTTTCTGTTTGAACATTTTCATTCTTTCCATATTTTCAACTCAGGAGACCTTAATCATGACCGTAATCATGGTATTTTACTATCAAAAAGTATAATTATAATTTACTTAGATATAATATTTTTGAAATAAGGTAAAACATCCATTGAAATGGTTTCAGACTGAAGTTTCTTTACTAAATCCGTACTTTTTGAAAATAAAAAAATTTGGATGGTATTTTTCCTTCCATTTCATTTCTTAAAAAAACATTATTCATTATATTATTATATCTAGCTTCAAAGTCATCATATTATTATATTTATTTTTAAATATAATTTTTTTATTATAAAAAATTCGTTTTCAAAATCGGTTTCGTAATTTTAATTAAATTTGATGCTATGTGAGAGGACATGACCATGACGTGACCGAAGTTTGTGAAAGGGGAAAATTATTTTGATAGCTCGCTACGGGTGACTCTTTGTTCTGATCCGCTACAATATAGTTATTTTGAAGCAATACTCGAAAAATTGAAAAAAAATCTCAGAAATGAATTCTGGTTTATACCACAGTTCTATAACCTCTAGTAACAAAGCAGTAACGAAAATATAGCTCTAGGTGAAGAAAAGTGAGCCGACCTGAAAGTATACCTTTAAATTATTAAATATTTATAGCTATTAACACTTAAATGGCTTTAAATACTTTTTTTTTGTTGAGCCCCCAAGTAGTAGTATTATTTTATTATCTGATTCCAGAGAATTTGTCGATATCCAACAATTTGTGGTACCAACAGTACTAGTAAATGAGTTATGGAGGCGGCCACTTTATGGTTTTAAATGGGTTTGTATTATATCGCTTGTCTCGTATCCTTTCTTTTTGTAGATATTTTGGGTTAAAAGGATTTATGCACTTATTACTTCTATATGTGGACTAATTATGAAAAAAAAGTATACTGTAAGCAGAGCACTTAAATTTCTTGAAATTAAGATTTTTTTTATTTGGGCAAATCATTATATCAGTGTCTAATAGGAAAAACAACAATTAGACACATGTAGATTATTCACAATTAAATGAAACTACATGATGTAGTATTATTTCTACTTTCTTTAATTTCTTTACCACGACCTAGATTTCATTGTATTACATCTTCAGGTGGGCTATTAGCAAAGATATCTTTGCTAATAGCCCACCTGAAATAATACTACATCACGTAGTTTCATTTCATTGTCAATATGTTAATGTTAAAGAACCTTCAAAGTATTTATTGTTTATTTTCCAACTCGATTTTCATCTAAAAACAGTTTAATTGATGTAAAATACTAAAATTTGGTATGAAAAGTTGCGATATTTCGGGATTAATATAATTTTCAACATAAAAAGGACTTATTACCTAATTTTATAATCAATAGGTGGTGCTTGTATGTGTTATTGTATTGTTGTCAGAGTACATGACTTAAGTATATTTTAAGTTGCAAAATAGTAGTTAGTACTGTATGATTTTAATTTAGTTTCGAACGATTTTTTGAGATTTTTATTATCGAACACTATTAAGTGAACGCATTAAGTACTGAACTGGTCTAATTTTTTTACTCACAAAACAAAAGTTGTAAATGTTTTATGATTCGAATTTTGTGGGAAAGCTATGAAGTTTCTTTGAAGAATTTCTTTATTGAGAAAATTAGCCTATATTTATGATTAATATGTTCTACTAGCATAGGAATTTTGGAAAATCGGTTGATTATATAAAGAATTATGTCATAACAAACGAACAGCTTAAATGCTTGCCTAATATAAGTAAGAGTAAAGGTCAATATTAAATCAAATAAACTTTTTACTGCAGCTACATACAAGATTAGTTGCCATTGTGATTACTAACCTTCAACGAGGTGAAAAACCTAAAGAGGAAGAATATATATGTATATATATATATATATATATATATATATATATATATATATATATATATATATATGTTTATTGTTACAAGGGAAACTTTAGCCACCCAAAAACTAGTAAAACGATAAATATTAATGTGGCGGACTAAAATAGATTGAATAATTAATTGAAAGTAAAAATAAAATTTAAATAAAAGTAAGTACTTATATGCACATATATATTCAAATACATATATACTAATGAATCCATACGCGGTATAAAAGTTTCAGTACATTGCGCAAATATTTATTTTATCGTGTATAATTATGAAATCTATAATAAATGAACCTTGTACAAAACGACCATGATGAGCAAACAAATAACTTACTCAGGTTACCTTTAGATTTTAGTGGTAATTTATACATTATATTGCCTTAAAATGGTAACAAATATAAATTATTACTACTTTTTTACAATCTACCAGGAAGGAAGCATAAATAGCTCGTTTCAAAACCGCCACATGCTTTAAAAACTCCTTAAAGAATAAATTTAAAAAAAACTAAGGGATGAAGTTACGTTGAAAAATCGTTACGAAACAAGCAGCTTACATATACATTTGATGAAATAAATTCGGCTAAACTTTATTTACATTACATATTTAATATATTGTCGATTCCGCACGCGTCTCTTAGGAACTCCAAAGCTAACAGGCGTAAAATATGCACCCTCGTCAGTTTTTGCTTACACGTAGCCGGAAGTAGATTATTAAATTCCATAGGTGAGGGTAATAAGATTTATACTGCGACCTATTGGCTTCCGTTTTATTTAGTCATTAAGTTGATATTTCCCGAAAAGCATTTCCTTTTGTTTGTATTGGTAGGTGTCTGTAGGTTTGTTACATCAATCACGGTGATAGTGTAAGTTGAAAATAGGAATCAGATAGGGAGAAAATCAGTTTTACTTTTTCTTATAACGATAGTTAAATATTATTCAACCGATAATTTTTTCTCTTTAATTGAATAGAGTGAATATCAAGCATATATTTTAAATAAAGAAGGCAAATAATCAATTGTTTGCAATCACGAATGAAAGAAAATGTTACACAGTATTTCGTTGTATTTGAAGGTGCTTTCTGCACATAATTTTAAAATGTTCTGCATGTGAAAATAATTTTTATTGAGCCTGGAACGGATACAAGATAAAGTTCAGTTATTTATTGGCTTTCCACTTTTTTTTCCCAAGTTTTTCGTTTTTGTTGGAACCTTTTTTTTAAAATTACATTAACCTTTAAATTTATATATATATATATATATATATATATATACATATATATATATATATAACAGAAACATTCATAAATTTTTCTAAAATTTTAATAATCTAAGTTCGTACTTTGAAGCTCGGTAAAATATATGCTGGACTACATTGTGAAAATTTTAAAGAGAGAAGAAGATAGACGGAGTACACACGAAATAATAATTTTCAACTACTGTTTACAGGTATATCCAAAATCTTATATAGATAAGGACGTTATTTAATTTTAATTAGATTCATATTATTATAATTACATTTACATAATTTTATTGTCACCTGGAAATAAAACAAATTCAATAAGGAAAAATTCAACAGCGATAAAGCGAATATATACCAAATTATAAATATACCGTATTAAGTAATTTTCCAGCTAATCACTGTATCATGTTCATGTTTTTATGTGCCTTGTACTGTATGGTCTATAATCAATACATCATGCTGTCAAAATACGTAAGTGTTAAGATAAATGGTTATCTGATTATATCGGTATGGAAGTCGCTGAAGATCTTCGTTATTTTGAATTTTATTAACATAGCGTTTAATACTGACACTAAAAAATATATGCAAGTATAGCTAAGTTAAGGGTGCAGTTATATTTCTAATTCTAATATATTCGTTCAATAATACTTTGTACCATCTTCCGTACAATATCGCCAATGTAGCCAAATCGGCTGTTTTCAAATATTAAATATATTTGGTGTTAATTCTGCAGAAATTAATTTTAATTTAATTTTTCACATCTAAATTAAACTACGTCATTTAGTATTATTTCTACTTTAATTAAATCCTTTACCACGACTTAGGTTTCGTTGTATTACATCTTTGGGTGGTTATTGCTTCTTCTTCATTAAGCAAACTTTTAATAATATAATTATAATTTTAATTCTAGCTTGAGAAGTATTTACCTGTCTTAAAACAGATATTTTATTTTATCGAATTAGTATAGATCTACATTATGATATCTTGCTACTGACGTCAAGAAACTGGCGCTACTGAAAAGCTCAAAATTCGCGAATACGTTACAGGAAGCTTTGGAGTAATTTGCAGTTGGAATGTTTGCTTAAACGATGTAGTGAGTAATGTCGATGTTTCGATTTGAAAATGTGAAGAGTAAACATGAAGGCAAGCCGCATCTATAAAGCACAAGTTAATCCTTCGAACAACAAAACAAAACAAAAAGTTTAAACGACGATGCCAAATATATATCCCATGTGTTTTAGTTTGTTTTTTCTTTACTGTATTGAAAACAGTGTTTTGTTTTGTCAATTTGTTTTGCTTGACGATTGTCTACCATGAGGTATAATCTTGATTTTGCTTGCAAATCCGCTGAACAATATTTTAGCTATTTCTTGTTTATAATCAAACTCAGATAATTTCTTGTTATCAGAAATATTTATTTCTGAAGTTATTTGATTATATAGGATACAAGAAATATTGATCGATTCATCAAAGATATCAAAAAATGTTCCCAAACAGTATTTAATTTTTGTGCGGCGATCTGAGGTATGGGAGCTTTGGTTTTGATTATCAAAATATAATTGACAGCCAATGCCGTCCAAGGGTTTTGACAAAGATAGAACAGTTCATTCTCCAATTTCATAGTTCAGCACACTTTTTTCTGTATTGATAAACATCAAACTCGTAAAAGTACCCGTTGTTTAAGTTGCATCTACATTATGATTTGAAATCTAATTTATGGGTTTATTTTTTTATTTTACTTCATTGCATTTTTTGTCCTTGAACTTAGTCATGTGCTTGTCGATTTCTTAAGTTTTATAGGGCTCTCTGGCAGTAGAAACATTGGTTGAAATGAGTTACTGGGGGCCAAACTTTGCAAGCACGATATTGCTTCTGGTCATTTTTTTCCAGTATCACTAAAATGAAGACCTGATCTCATTTCCTCAAATCCATTTGGTGATATTGCACATAATACATAAAATACTCTGGGTTTGGTTGAGTTTACAAGTAGTAACGAAAGTTGAGCAATACATGGTAGCTCACTACTAAATTCATGTAGAGCTCACTATGTTCAACAATCATAGCAACTAAGACATCTAGACGTAAAAACTTTAAGAAAATTTACTAAGGTTTTACAAAAATTATGTTACAATCTCATTTTATGTTGCTGTATGAATGTTTTGAAACTGAATGCTTCAAAGTTAGGGGTTAAAACAAAGCTCTCTTTACATTTGAATTCCTTGCCTTTAGTAATTTATTAGATACTCATATTTAATGTGGCAGTTTTGTTATAACCTCTTGTCTCCACGTCTTGTCCTGTCGCTAAATCCGCGTCTTGTTTCCAAAATTGTACAATCTCAGAAAACAAATATAAATAATTTTTTCTCCACTACAATTAGCAAATACACATTGTAATATTTCATCATCTTTTATGTCTACCATTTCATTACCTTTTATTTCCTTTTATTGTCATCATCGTTTCAAGTAACTAACACAAACAACATTATATACTACTGACACTGTTTTGATAAATGAGAATAGACTGAACACTTTGTAAGAAAATTTTCAAAATCGGCCGATGTTTATTTTGTAAATAAATAGATACAAAAACAAATTTTTATTCCCCATAATGTAATTCGATATATTTACATAAAACAATATAACTAATATATCACTCACCATCTCTGGACTTCTTTCTAATGCTAGGACTTCACGCTCGCGGAAATAAGACGAGATAACGCTAGTGCGCGAGTGTAGACGATGCCCTCGCGAAGTCTTGCCTACCCTATCCTCGCCTTGTCACCGCTTCGAAATAACTTTTTTTTAAATATTGCATATATTTGGCGTTAATTTTGTAGAAATTCATTATTCACAATTAAATGAAACTACGTGATGTACTATAATTTCTACTTTCTTTAATTTCTTTACCACGACCTAGGTTTCGTTGTATTACAACATCAACGAAACCTAGGTCGTGGTAAAGAAATTAAAGAAAGTAGAAATAATACTACATCACGTAGTTTCATATAATTTTACATTTTTTTTATTTAAATAAGCATCTTATAATAAAAAAAATCTAATTTTTAAATTTCATTAACGGACTATAATAATTGATGTTTATAATTCTTTATACATTTAAATAAATGTACAAAAAAATATTTCTTTCCGTAGGTCAGTTATTATAATCAAAAAGTTAAGAATGATTTATCACTTACCATATCTGGACTTCTCTCTAATGCTGACACTCTACTCTCGTCGAAACAAAACGAGGTAACGCGAGCGCATGAGTGTAGATGATGCCCTCACGACGTCTTGCTTACCCCATCCTCACCTTGTCACCGATCCGATAGTTGTTGGTTTTTTGGCATATGTCAAAAGACGCAAGGCGCGAAGAAAGGTGTACAAACTACACTATCGAGATTGTTCGATATGTAAACGGAGCTCGACGTGGAATGGTATGTATTATGCGCAGCGACGACTGATTTAACAAACGACGATTTTACAAAATTCATCGAGCTATATCAGTCGGAATCAATTTTATGGGATTCAAAGTATCCAAATCACAAACATAAGGTTAGGGCCAATGAAGAGTGGAGAAGGATAAGTGAATTGACGTATATTCTAACAAAACATTTAAATATAAAAAATTCTATATTGTCAAATTATCGGGAGCATCTAAGTCGTTTTTCCGGTGTGAGTCAAAGAAAGCGGGGCACCGCGCGAGTTGTATAAATTATTTTCGCGCTTGTTCAATGTGCAAACAAAGCTCGACACTGAAACCGGCAGTTTTAGTGGATAATGTCCAACATATTATTAAGTTAAATTGCAAAATAATTAATTTGGAGTTATTTTATAATTAATTAATTTCAATTTAAAAGACATTATCCCCTTTTATTCCACGGTTTTTAAATTTTTTTCGCATGGTACTTAAATGAGAAATAGTACACGAGTTGTAATTGTGGCTACTTTAAACACATCAGTTAGCAAATAAGCAACGCAAGAGTGTAGTCGCTACGCTCTCATACCACCAGTCGCTACGCTCTCATACCACCGTGTTGCTTGAACTTCGACGAACATCTCGCCCAGGAAACTCCGTGAGAGTGTATAACTAGCATTACATGTTCAAAGTTTATCGTTCCCACCAACATTAGGGCCACTTGTAACTCAATTAGATTTTTTTTATTTTGTGGAAATGGAGCAAGTGACGTTTTTTTTTTAATTTTTTACATTTTATATACTTCTTGAGATATCAAAAATTTAAGGCATCAAAATTTAATTTTTGTTATATATAGTTTATATTATATATAGTTTAATAAAAGATATAAATATTTATTGTCAAAAACTTTCCGTTGCATTGTTCTTAAATTGACTGAAAACTAAATAAGTTTTTTTAAATAAATCTTCTAATAAAAAATTTAATATAAATTTTAAATTTAATTAACGAACTATAATAATTGATGTTTAAAGTTCTTTATGTATTTAAGTAAATATACAAAAAAAATATTTCTTTCTGTAGGTCACCTGTTATAGTCAAGAGGTTAAAAATGATCTCCTACAACGCCGAAACTGCTAGGACATAGACAAACAGGACACCAGCAATTCTTTCTAGACTTTGATCGATTTGATTAAGTTTTAGGTATTATGTTATTTATTTAATATTTTAGATCAAAAACTGTAGATATAAGGGTTAATTCGTATATAAAATTAGACGTGGCAAGGTCATAAGTCTACTTTTGCCAAATTATATATGTGCAAACAGAACACCACGTATCTATTCATTTGATTCCGACTAGCATCTTTATTACAATAAATACTTAGGCTTGTTAATACGAGTATAATTCAGAGGAAGAAAAAAATTTTAGTCCGACGCTAAAAATGTTATGCAATTATTAAGTGAAGAGTTTCTAGGGAAAGTATATTTTCCCTAGAAACTCTTCTCTCAATAATTATATATGATATTGATACATTTGTGTAGACTCTTAATTAAAATGACATCAATAAATTAGAAGAGTACTCGTGAACCAATTGTGAACTTATTTATTAATGAAGTCGATGAATTATTCTCAGAATCGAAGATGGAGTTAATTGGCTATCTGACGTAGAGATTTTCAAATTAAGATAAGACTTAAGTTGTCAACTCGAGCCAGTTCTAATCTTTACTTCGACTGTAGCTGTTGAGAATTGACGCGTTATCTCGTCATAAAATTGTCAAGTACTAATAAACTCATTCTCAGTTTCTAAACAATTTCAATATGTTTTAACTTAGAGATACTGTAATTTACACATCGCTCGTATATTTAAGTAAAATGAATTTCTTGATATAAAAATAAAAGCTTGAATAAACATTCGATTAATAACTTTGAATTAGCGATTATACATTATTTCAGGTGAATATTAAATTATTACACGTTTATTTTTATATAAAATACTTTATTTGTATTTAATCATTTCTACGTATTTACTTCATGATAAATGTTTATTAATTATGCAAAAAAAATTTGTTATTGTAAATTTACACACTCACTTTATATTTAAAAATTAGCAAAACTTCTTGTTGAACAAAGTTTTACCCTGGCATTCAGAAAATATCTAGAAATTAGTTCAAATATTCCAGAACTTTTTATTATGAGGAGTAAATAGCTCGGAGCCCGCTCGGTTAATAACGGTTGGCGTCAAGTTTTTAAGCAAATTTCTTCAAGAAAATGGATTTAATTATGCATTAAGTACGGACTTTTCTACTTTATGAGTTCCACTTCTAGATCGTCTGAAGCAACATTCGCAAATTGACAAAATCGTTAATCACAAACAGATGTTTTAGTACCAGAACCTGAAATGGGTAGCGGAAGTCAATGCTGATTTGTTGATGAATGTGAAGTACTTTCCTTGTTGGACATTGGTTTATGAGGGATCTGGGATGAATACAGCGTTAGCTCTTAGCTATTAGATAAACTAGCTAACAAACTAAATGGATTTACATTTTTCCGTGATAAAGATAGACCACATACTGAAAAAAATACCCATCTCAATTGTTACCCTAGAATGTGCTTATGCAGAGCTTTAAGTAATTATACATATAAGAAATAACTCCAATAACGAGATGAAATTCGCTGTGTCTAGTCACCACATTTTTACGCTGGAGATGTATAGTTATTGTTTATCACATGGCGGCTAGGTATAGATAAAGATGTTACATATATATTTTAGTTAATTTATATTCTAATTTTTTTTCAGGAGAAAGATCGAAATTAAAACTCCTTAACCAACCCAATAAAAGTGTTCGTAGCTTTGTTTGGTGGTGCGCCGCAAGTCGACATAATATGTGTGGTGATCATCAGTCATCATAGTATGCGTGCATGTATGGATGCGAACATGGGTGCATGCATACAATCACGTGTTTAGATGTACGTGGGTGCAAGGCAATTTCAAAATTTCTGAAACTTGAACCAATTACTAATGGGTATTTGAAACAATCGTCTAATATGTCCAAAGTTTATAAATCGTCCAAGAATATCAATACATAACTTTTTATCATGCAAAACCTTCGTTTATTATTGCCTACAGTTTTAGAACAAAATCAGTTCCTTAATTAGATTATGAAGGTCATTATGAATAAATAAAATAATAATTTTATCATTCTTTAATTTTGAAATTGAATATTTTGTCACGAAAAATGAGAAAATCTTTAATCTGTAGTTATATCAAATAATTTTTATTTCAAATATGCCCCTGTGAAAGATATAATAGGCAATATGTTTTCATTCCGGCTATTTATTCTGCATATTTTGACATCCGCTAATATATCAAAACCTACAAGGTATTTCCCGTTAATTTATAATCATAAAAATTGGCAAGACGCAAGGTCTCACAGCACATGTAAAGAAAAAAAATGGAAAAATTGCTAATATTTAGTTACATCACAAACGAAAAATATATTTGTTTTAAATATGCAAAGATATAATAGACAATATATCTGATGCAAAGCCCCTAAAGCTTCAAAATTGTTGTTCGTCAATTTTAAGTATTTAAGTAATTGAAATCAATTGAGATGTCGTCTAAAAACAATATTTAGAAATTTTGTTCAAGCACATCAGAAAGCCTTGCTCCAAAAATATTGAAGTTATAAGCTGAAAAACATCGGCTATTTAAATCCTTCCATACCGGTAGGTGCAAGCATTCAAAAACAACTTATTTCTTAAATTTACACGAATTTACAGAAGCATTCTATTTATATAATTTTATTAAAATTATTATTATATAAACAAATAGTATTATTATAAATTATACTATTTGTTTCCGCAAATGACGTATTACTTACAATTCTTTTTATAGATTTCACAAAATAGAAGTTTGTAACCTTGTGCGTTACTATCAAAATATTAAGAAAAAATTCATAATGAGATTTATGAACAAAATAATGTTCAGAATATAAGTCTTGGGATTAGGTTTAATATAAATAAACTGAGCGATTTTGTCCAAAACTTAGCATCTCCATTAGATTTTGTATGAAAAATGAAATAGGAATATTATTTAAATTCATATAATACCACCTAACATTAAATTAAATTGAAATCAGTTATTCCATATTTTATTTAAATATGTAAATACATGAAAATATAAAAGTGTTTCTTTAATAATATACCGGTAAATATAATAGATAGTTTGAACTTCTTCGGTTAAAATTACAATTTTATATCACATGCACAAATATCGAAGATTTTTTTCTGAAAATGAGCAAGGAAAATAGTGAAGCGACAGAAATATATCGAGGTAAAAAAGAATGCCGTTTCATTATCGCTGCTTAATCTGTCGACGTGGAAGATTAAGTGAAAGTACAAATCGTGAATTTGTTGATTTATTCTGCTGTTTCGGATGAATCACTCAATTAAATATAATACTTTTGAATCTAAATATCCTACAACAAATTCCGAAATAAATCATGCTTAAAAAACATGTATTTTTAGTGACATACTGATTCCAGTGATTGTTTGTCATTATTTTGCTTATTCAATAAAAATACTACTTATTGTGCCTTATCCTAGCAAGCTACCATTTCCGGGACTTTCTTAAATGAAAACTTTTTGTGTGGAATAGATTCAGCAATTAACTTAACGGAAAATACTTCAAAAAAATTTACAAATTTTTTCGCAAAACAAATACTACTTTAAGCAGTAATTGTAAAATTTTAATTCAATTCTGGTGTAACTATCGAAATTCACTTCAACGAAGCGGTCAAATAATAAAAATTTAACTAGATAAGTTTTCACAATTAAATGAACCTACGTGATGTAGTATTATTTCTACTAACTTTAATTTCTTTACCACGAACTAGGTTTCGTTGTATTACAACATCTTCAGGTGGGATATTAGCTAAGATCTTTGCTAGTAGAAATAATACTATATCGCGTAGTTTCATTTAATTGGGAATAATGAATTTCTACAAAATTAACGCCAAATATATTCAATAGATAAGTTTTGTTACTATTCATACATATATAATTGAACAGTAAAGAAGTTTTTTAAAATAAAAAAAATGCATGTAACTTCCAAACTACTACTAATAAAAATATTAATAATATTAACTTTTTCAGAGTAGGAATAGGTAGGCGGTACTTTATGTAGTAAAAAAGAGATGAAAGGTGTAAAATTATGTATGGATACGAAAAGTCATGACAACAGCAGTTGCGTTATTTCGGAAACTTTATCTCCCAAGAACAAGTAAAGCTACTGGAAGAAAAGTTAGAAGATGGGTTAACATTTTGAAAGTCTGTTAACACTGCCTTATTAAACTTATTAGCCCTTGTATTTATAGGAGTCACTAATTAAACTTTACTTCTAATTAGAAACCGGAACAATGTTTTGCCATGTTACATGTTGATAAAGTTTGGAAGAAATTTCTCATTAGTTACATATAACTGTATGTTAGCTTTGCGAAAGTTTTCTCATTAGTCATTTTCATACAGACATACTCATCACGCTTGAAGTAAAATATCGTTATCAAATAACTATATTTCTCCTTCCTTTGTTTGGACTTTGAAATGTTATATTATTTGGTAAATTTCCAAGAAAAATATGCCGCTGTACGCAACAATTTGCATAATCAATAAATGAAAATGATTGAAAGCCAAGTCGGCGTGTGGTAATAATTCGATATTTTTGAAAAGCATCTTTTAATATGAAAATGGCATTTTTAGATGAATGCTTTAGTATTTTGTCTTGATGAAACTAAATGTTAAATTTTGTCGTTAAACGCAATTTTTCTTTTATAATATTGTCATTTTTTTTAGTCATGTTACCATAATATGTATCAGTAATTGATGTATCTTTAGTTATATAATCCATAAAATCTTAATATATTAAACCATTTACTTGCCAATACAGCGGAGATGATATAATTTTGGTAGGAAAGCGGATATTCCCAAATCATTTTTTTACTTTTATTTCCTCACTCAATATGATAGAACTACATTCTATTCATTATCACAAAGTATAATAAGAAACTCAGAATTTCAACGAAACTTTTTAAGATTATTCTTCTTACTGTGGACTTGTTGGCTCTTATTCTCGCCACCAAATATTCCATCATACCGACACTTTTCTTAAATTCAAAATGTTTTTTAACATTGCTAGAAATTTTAAAAATTACCCTGTCTTTATAAATTAACTTTTTTAAATTGGTTTCTATGGATATTATGTTAAGTAAGGGAATCATATGAACAATTCAGTTTGCTTCGTTTGAATTTGAATACCCAGAATTTGAATATTTTGTTTTTAGATCAGTTCCTGTAAGTGAATGAGTTTCCATTTTCTGTAATTTTTGCTAAGTACTAAAGAAATTAAATTTAAAAAAAAACACAATACAGCTCAATTATGTTTTACATCATTATGATACAACAGTAACATTTCAAATTCATTCTAAAGTACACGCAATATCAGTCCTGAAATAGTTCTTTTTAATATATTCTTCATGAGTTCCTGTGTATTATTTTTTCCTCTACCATAGGCAAAGAACAACACTAAGGAAATGTTATCAAATATTAATAATAAATGAGTTGAAAGTTTTATTCCAGTTATCCAGAATCTTTTTTTTTATATTTGATATATGATGTTTATAAAATTTCACACGCAAAGAATATTCATATATAAAGTCTTTAAATCATAACTTATAAAATGTTTGCTATGAAAAGTTTGACTAAAAATTATACAAATATTTTTTTATTTATTTTTCACTTATAACTATTAAGTAGTTAATGTAACGGAAAATCTGATTTTCAATAAGTTAGGCACCTTCACAACAAAAAATCCAACCACGATAACATAGAGAAGACATGATCAATTTCTGCCTAATTGTATCTAGTAATACCCACGAATATAAAATAGACACGACAAAAACTGAAAATATATTAATTAATTATGGTGAAATTTTTAAATCCCCGGAACTCAGGAGTAATTAATTATATGAAATAAAAAAGAAATTGTTTTAACTATTATATTTATCCTTTGGTTGTTTGCACCTTAAATCGACATTCTATTCGATGCATAGAAAGTAAGCGGAATGATCTTATATTACATATTTTTACATTAAAATGATGTAATTCTTTATGGTTAAACTAATTATTTTAGTATAAATTTATTTAAACTATGGAATAATATACGCAAATGGTAATATTAAAAATTGCAATATCATAACGCGTAGTGACAGAATCATTTTGATATTTGGCAACATCGACAAATGATGTAGGCATCGGTAGTCAGTTTGCATTTGAATTCTTGCAGTGTCGTTTGTTGGCAATTTTTATTGACATTGGTGTACTACATTAACATTTACATGCATTAACATTTTAAACAAAAAATATTTAATATCAGATAGTTGTCAAATGCTAATGCATTGCATTTGTTATTGCAAAAGGTAATGGCCAATTTTTTGTATTTTTACTATTTCTTATATTAATAAGATATAATATTTTGTATTTGTATGATTATATTAATTATATCATTAAATTATTATTATATTATATTGAAACTTGGTACATGACAGATTACGATGCCATTCCAGTTTCTTCGTTACATAGTGTACTGAGTTATTTTTTTACTGTTTTCTAACATTTTTACCATGATTTGAGTGCATAATATTCTGCAATGAAACTGATATGTATAATATGTTTTATTGTGTATATAATTAGATAAATATTTTGTTAATTTTGAGGAAACCCCGAGCTCCTAGATACCCAAGATTACAAAACAGTAAAAATGTTTGATGTGGGTTGAAATTTGCAAGCTAGGCAAAGGAATATACGAAAATTGGCCGTGACATTTACAAAGCAAATTCGAAACTAAAATATGAAACCAATTTAAATTTTTTTCTACACGTCTAATACAGGTATATATATATATATATATATATATATATATATATATATATATATATATATATATACATATATATATATATATATATATATATATATATGTATATATATATATATATATATACATATATATGTAATATATTTTTGAATTTGTTTTTAAAATTCTTTCATTATAATAGATTTAGATAAGTTATTCTATTTCAGTTTTTATTATTATTAATAATTTTTTCAAGCCACATATATTTTTTTAAATAATCTTTAAAAGCCATTTCAAATGTTTCTCTTCATGATGGGTTTTAAGGAGCAAAAATCATTTGATATGTCAAATTCCATGTCGTATTTTTGACGTTCAACGTTCTATGTGGAATTTAAAACCCCATATCAATCGGACCGCTAAAGTGAATCAAACGATACTCCGCTTATGAAAATCTGTTTGTTAGTTTATAATAAAGCAGATCCCTATACATGTTTATGTACTGAACATTTTCGTCACTTTATAATCTCGTCACCGCAAGAGCTTCCACAATTCTACCTGTAGAGAGCAGATGCAGGGACCTCGAAAAGAAAAAAAATATTGTAACAATAAGCACGCCCACCAAATTGTTATTGACCATATTTTTAGTAATTACTGTAAGTAATATAAAAGTCAGATAAACAGTTTATAAATATTTGTCTAAAATACTTAATCAATTAACTTAGAAAACGAATTTACCTGTAAAGTTATAAATGAAACAGAAAATTCTTACATTTTAAGCGGCTCAGTGGTGCATGTTTTGTTGAAGTGATTAGAAACAAACATGCAGGTTTGATATTGGCGTCAAGTTATTGTATACTAGTGATGGAACCCAATTGATCTTCATAATAATTATTTCTTTTGATAAAAATAGTGGTAAAATTTAAATTAATTTTAAAAATTATTGGTCATGTGCAATAATTTTGAGTAGTTATTGTTAAATGGGCATATAAGGGTTAAACAAGGTTTTATGTCATCCGAGATAATATAGCGGCCGACAAACGTCATATTACTTTCTTTATAACCTATGACACTCTTAAACCTTTATTTGTATGATAAATCCCTGAGACCACAATTTGTTCTAAAATTTAGAAATTAACACCTGTATTTTACCGTATCATCTTCGGGCAATAGCCAGCCAACCATTGCACAATGCTTCAATCAGACCATGTCAACTGGACAAAAGCCATTAAAGAATTTTTGTAAATTATTTATATCCGGTATCATATTTCTATGTATTGTTTTTTGCTAACGTTAACTAATGCCGTGTCATTGAGATCAGTCTATAAAGGAAATTATATGCCACATTACTATTAGTGTAATAATGTATTTTCAAGCTTTTATTAGTGCAATGTAAAATAAAATGTTTCTATCATGCAGAATAATGCCGTAGCCAGCGGATGTTACATTTAGTTTTATATCTTTTATAACCATTTTAATAATGAGACTGATAAAAAGTAACTAATTCGACGAAAGTCATTTCATCCCACGATTAGAATGTCTGTATTCACATATTACCCATATATGTACATACATACATAGCCAAACTTGTAAAGTTAATTCCTTTCCAGATATGTACATATATACCTACATAGTATGTACATATATACCTACATAGCCAGACTTCTAAAGTCAATTCCATTCCTTTCAGCCTTGCTGTATGGAGAATTTTATACAATGCTGCCGGTAAAGGAGACAAAGGTTTAAGTATTGGTGATAACTAGGACAAATTTCTTTGAACACAAAAAAACGCAATGTAAATCCAATACAGACTATATTCTAAATTCCACTTATTGTCTTAGAAAAATTTACGGTATTTTAAAAATTTTAGCCTTAGTGATAAATAAAATTTATGTAACTAGTTTACAAAAATTACTTGAAAAATATTATTTCCTTAATATCTTATATTTGTCTATAATTATTTGGGAAATGATGTAATTCTTTCAATGACCCTAATATTTCACTTAATCTTGATTCTTATACCATTTTCAATTTGACAATAATAATTTCAATTAATGGCTCATGTGGAAACTTTTCAGAAGCCGTTTAGTCAACTGAAGTATTATTTTCTTAATTATTTTAGGCACTGATTTTAAGACACTCCGTACATTTACTAATATAAACTATAATTAGAAATGTTGTATAGAAGTATTGTAATATGAATTAACAAAACTGGCTATTTCAACGGCATGATAAATTAAATTTAACTTACTCATCTCGTGCTGATCACTACCCATGTATATCGCATGTATTTAAATACAACTAAAATAGGATAGCCTTATATTTGGCCCATAATTCAATAAACCATGTTTTGTGTAAAATATCTAAAAAAACTAATTTAGCTTTTTATTTTAGAAAATAATGAGAAGTTTATAATTTGATTTTAATTAGTTTATAATTTGATTGTAAGGAAAATCTTTATAATTAATTTATTTTCAATTAGCTTGTTATTTAAATAATAATTGTATAGTTTGCAAAATAGACAGTCACTAAAACATTCAAATATTCTCGAGATAAACTGAATAAAATACTAGTACTTTTAAAATCCAATTTATAATAATTAGGTTTGTTTATTCATCTTTTATTTATTCGCGCATTGTTCATACAATTGTAATGAAACTTAGGCTATTAGTTTTGCGGAAACCGGGTATTGTTTTTGAAAAGAAAAGTTCACGCGAATTAAATTTTCTTTTCGATTGCGAAGTGGGTTGATTCCGATCGTTTGCACATGGAGTAATGTCAATTAGCGACATAAATAAAAAAATTACAATTTGTAAGTTGTTGGCAGTACCATTTTTGTTCACTTTCATAAAAGAAAACTAACTATATTCTAAATTAATTAACAATATTATAAAAGTAAACAGCCTATATAATAATTTTTATATGTTGAGTTGAAATTTTATGCCCTTATAAAGTTGTTGAAAACATCATCGGATAACTTGTTAGCGAATAATTACGCAATCCATATTACCAAACAAAATACCAGTGAGATACCATGCCACACGCTACAACAGGAAAAGAAGACGGTTAGTATTTTAACATTATGCAAAAAACAGCAGGTAATAACCTTTGTATTATTTCTACATATTATATGATATAAAATAATTTATCATTCATAAATTTGTAAATCACATTAATTTTTTTCTTATCGCTTCTTTCATTTTATTTCTTATGACAGGTGAAAAAATAAAAAAAAATATTAACCCTGAATTATTATTGATACCGCATAATGATAAACAAAAGGCAACAAATTATATTCTGTAATGCTGTCAACTATTTCACCAATATATTATAGACACGTATCCGAAAATTTAATTTTAACATCTCCTCTTTATTGGATTAAATCAAAAGTCGCGCCGTTCAGAGGAGTACATTCATTTAGGATATTCTTTAGCGAATGATGAAATATCAACGACATAGGTAAAATAGTAAAATTTTCAGCAACATTTACTGGCAGTCCGTGACATATGCACGAATACGCACAAAACGCCATAACATAAGTGCATTCAAAAGAATGCCTCGACTTGTTTACCATATTAACATGCGATTTTGCGTGGGATGAGATGAAAAAGCTTCTATTACCGGATCAACTTTCATCCGATTGACACGATTGGACTGCCCGAACAAATACGAACATATCGCTACCACGAATAAATATGAACATTTATATTTTAATAACATGTTTACTACCCAACTTCAACGATCTATTGAAAAAACTCGGAGATAACGTGAGTGAAAGTGTTTTCCACCGAACTTGTTACCGTCAGCAATGATAATACTACTCCATTTTTTAACAATATTTTGAATGAAGCTCTAATCAAAATCGAAGACATATGCTTAAAGAGAGTAAAGCACTTATTCAACTCGGCATAATTACACCGCGCCCTTCTGCATGTTACTATTATGATCGAGATTTTTTGAGAGGACAACAATTCAATGCTATTGACTTGTGTGCATTTGTCAGAGACAAATGTGACTTGTGTGCATTTTTGCATTTGTCAGGGTAAAACCCTTTGCTGGAGATCAAAAATTTTCCTTCGACACAATTACAAATTCGGTGGCCAATGGTAAAGGTGGGGTTTTCTTTGATATACTGAGCGGCACAGGAAAAACGTCCCTCAACACTTTGCTATTAGTTTGAATTTGATTTTAAAATGGAATTGCTTTGGCTCTTGCGTCATCAGGTATTGCGGCTATATTAATAGATGGTGGACGGACAGTACGTTCGGCGATCAAATTGTCATTGAATAAATATTCTCCCGAAGCTCAAATATGTAATATTTTGAAAAGTGTTGGGAATTTGCAAACTCATTGTCTGGAACGAATGCATCATGGTATATGAGAATTTGCTCGAAGCGCTTGATAGAACTAGTAGAGATTTGCGAGCAATTGCAAAACCATTCGGTTGAGCTCTTCATTTTATTAGCGGGCGACTTCCAAGGAATAGTCAGAAAACTTACGTCTATTATACTGGGTCTATATTCAGAAACCTTACGCACACACTTCATTTCAAACATTGTTTACTATTTTATGAATATTCATTCTCTTTTTACGATAACAAGTTATAGAATATATGAAACGCCAGCACCAGAAATACGCAGTAATTTTAAAAAATATTTGAAAAACTCAGAGCACTCTTTATTCCACCTGCTCTATTGTTTTCTCTTTCATATACTGCTTGCTTGTGTCTTGTCCTTTTTCCCGACATCTGAAATTTAAGCTTTTGTTCTAAATGTATATTATTTTAACTACAGTTTTAATTTCTAATTAAGACATTGTTTTCATTATTCACGTTTGCCTCAATGTATCGCATCTTTGGACACATGTGTCAAAACTTATATTAAAGGTCAATATGTCTGCAGAGTAGTGAGTCTGCTATATTTTCAAAACAGCTATTACATAATGGTAATTGAAAAATAATAGTTAATGCTTACAAAACATACACAACCAGTTAATACCTACACAATGGTAGTAAAAAAATCCAGTTAATGCCTACATAACGTATTTCATTTCCATTGAACTTTTATTTCATTGTTCCATCAATCGACCAATTAATTCAGTAAATTTTCCCACAAATTGCCTCCAATTATAAAAATCAGCAATGGCTTTGCGAACATACTATTTTCACAACAAATAACAACAACGTAATTGCAATCAACTACGGAATTCACGAACGAATTGCAGGCGACCCTGTCCACCTTGACTGAGAGCATCATGGATGCGGACGAGATTTCAAATTATACACTTAACTTTTTAAATTCATTGTAGGATTATGATCTCATAACCGCACGGATTGTAACTCAAACTCCGCGCACCAATAATTCTTTTGCGCAACATTAATCCGTGACGATGGTGCAATGGAACAAGGCGGTCTGCCAAAAATCTGATGCCAAAAGTTAGAGAAGAAAGGAGACTGACAATAGAAAAATTTATTTGTTTTGGCAGAAGACGAAAATATTTTTTATCTTTCCCTATATACCAAAACACTTCAATAAACATTCCAGGCATTAGCTACATATTATATCAAATCGATATTGGTATAATTCGACGCCAACTTTGGAAAAAATTTTAGAAGAAAAATATGAAATAATTACATATATTTAATAATAAAGGTCAAAATAGTTTGTTAAACAAACATTTTAGGTAAATACTGGTGAAGTAGATAAACATGCGGCTTTATACTGTCATTAGATTAGCGTACAAAGTTTCTTTCCGTAAACAAAAATAAACAGAAGCAGATTTAACTCGTAGTTTGAAAGGTCTGCGACATGGCGTCTAGAGCATTGCGGCTTATTTCTTCTTTATTATTGCACGTTATCTTGTAGGAGGATTTTAGGAGTTTATGAGAATCCAAGGTCAATGGCGCCTAGTATGATGTAACGAGAACTGGAAAAATGATACAGGTGATTTATTTGCTAGAAGAAAATAATTGGAATATTTTAATTGAAATTTATTTTCTTAATTTATTATTTTCAGGCTATGTAAAAAATCGATTATCCTCATTTTCATGTATATTTATATTTTTATGTATGCTTTTTACAGTATTATCTCTGAAAGTAATAAATCGAGTTATTTAAAGTGCTTGGTATTTTTTGGATAAAGGATATAATTATTTTTTAGTTACCATGTAAGATGTAAATGTCATAAAATCATCTGGTAGAAGTTACCATGCAAGATAATAATTACGAGCATTTGATTGGTTTTGTATGGTTATCTCATATATACCACATAGTAAAAAAGAAATTAATTAAACTTTTATACTGAGATCGCTCTTGGAGCTTTTGTTCCATTAATATTATTTCGCTACAATATTAATTTATGAAAGAAAGTAATTTTTAGTTCATTTTTTCTTATTAATCGAATTTATCAATACACCAGTTAAAGGCAAAATTCTTTATTATAAAAATTTTCTATATAAAATTGGCTTTCAACGAGTAATCTCATATAAATACATACAAACATAAATATGTGCTTGTGCGTGTGCATGCGTGCGTGCGTACGTGCATGCGTGTATGTGTGTACTATACACACAGTTTCATAAAAAATATTGGGCAGAAAAACGAATAAAACGGAAAATTCAAAATGTATTTATTTGATTGATTTCATACTTTAACATACCTACAATACATACATTGGGCGAATTTATTGCCACATGTGCAGTCTTTTCCAGTTAACCACATTGATTAAATATAAACATTTTGTCATGTGGGTGACCGTAAAATATATTAAAAAAAACAACATGAGTACAACCTGAGTATTATTTATAAATTGTCTTGGACGTTATGTTTAGACTTAGAACAATTGAAGTATTCCGAGTTACACCCTCAAAATTAGAGTTACAATCTATCATATCAATAAAATAAAGTATAATATTCACAACCTGTTTACTGTCCATGGATGTCCATATAAAAATAAATGTCTATCTTCTATCCTTACCAAATGTTATAATTTAACCGAGAGCATTACAAAGCAAATATTGTAATAAAACTAAGTGAATTTTTATCCGGACATTGATGAGCTTAAAATATTCCGGTGCCTTTACTTAGATTAAATTTAACCTGATATCAAAAATCTCAGGCTCGATAATCTTGTGATGATATTGATGCCTAAACTGTGCATCAGATTAAAATATATTCTAGTAATTTTTAATTTTATTAAAAATTAATCATATTTATCTACCCTAAGAACGTTATTAGAATAAACCGTTTTCGTTTGCATTGAAAATAATGTTGAGGGAACAACTAGGAATTAGGACCAGAAGATCTTTAATAAACTCAATAAATACACTATCATTCACTATATTGCTTTCGTGACATATTTTTTGAGAACAAAATCGTTCCTCACATCAGGTTAAAATTGGCAAAACAAATTTTATCTAAAAAAATAATTAATTTTCAATCCTAAGCATTTTAGATTGTTTTTATAACAAAATCATTTTCTATTGAAACATCATTCGTTTTATGTTTTAAATTATAGTCAGTACCGATTATAGTCAGAAATGTCATCGGAGATTTTAGATTATAATTATCATAATTGAAATTACAATGCAGCATAAAATAACAACTGGCTGGCTGAAATGGAAAGAACTACCTGGGATATGTTCTCTTCATTTGATCCATGTGAGACTAGAACGCCCATCAAACTCAATGGTCGAGTATCCAAGCAAGCAGTTTGACCAGCGCTGATGTTACGAGTTGGAATGATGGCCGGTAAGTGAATGAAAAAAAACAAAAGATACATGTCACGCGAATGAAAATGCTGCGTTAGGCCGTGGGAGTAAAGAGATTGGATAAAATAAAAAATTAGTGTAATAGAGGAATATTTAAAATTGCAAAGATTATAGAACGCGCTAAGAAAAAATCTATGTTTGTACGGATATGTTATGAGCCGCAACGAAGACCATGTGACTACAGCAGCGAGAAAAAAATAAAAGGGAAGAGAAGCTGAGGTTGTACCGCTGCCGCCAAAAATGCACTATTGAAAAATATTTTAGATTTATGGACATGGACTCCATGACAAAACAAAATAAATTATTGTTGCAAAAACATCCAAGGAGGGTTGACCCTAAATGACATATGGACCACAGGAGAAAGAAGAGTATTTATTATAATTGCAATCGGATGTAAGTGAAGTAAAAGGCACTTATCTGGAAAATATAAAACCTATCAAGCACGATTGGATCCTAAAAGTAATTAGAAATTCCTGCGAATTCAATAGAAAAAACTATAAAACAAGTCAGGATATTAACAATTAAATATAGCGGTGAAGAATAATTACGCTTCTATAGTGGTGTGTCCACTGAACCCCGTATTTTAAAGTGGTTATAAAATCCAATTGAGTAGATTTTTTCAGGATATTTCAATAAAAATAAAATTATACTTTATAAAGAATATGGTATTTGGCAGAACCAATAACAGGACATTTTCTTACAAATCTAAATGGCACTTACGAAATCAGTTAAATGTTTTCTTAGGTATAAACTGAGTAATATTATAATTAAAATAAAATAGAAGATGGAAAAAAAAGAAACCACATTATAATTTCTACCACATGTAATTTACACATATACTTTTAAAACCAAATATAATTTTAAAAGACTAAAATATGTATTTTTGGAAAATTAACAAAAAAAGAGTCTTCCTGAAAATTCTGACAATTGCTCAGTTATATGTATGAATTATATACAATATTTGCACATGTCATGCATACATGTTCCTTGCACTTAGTGCATAAGTAAACAGTTTTTGCTCTCTTATTTGGTAAACCAAATGAGCTTCGCTTCCTTTTGTTTCTATCTAATTTTAGGGTCTCGCCAGAAGTTCCTTCGTTTGCCAATGGAAGTTTGAGGGTTGCTGCAATGCTCATTCGAAAATGTGTGGGCGGTCTTTTATCATATCACCTCAATTTCATATATGGTTCGCATAAAGACTTAGTGAGGCTATTCAAAAATACCATACGAATAATATCGTAGCTTTATCTTGACTCTATTGGAAGCTGTAAGCATTCAATGCACTCATGTCCAATCTGACAATATTATGACTGAAGAATGTGCTTCCTCCTTGCCGTATTACCATCAAAACGTTCGGAATCAGATATTTCCGAGTGACTGTCATGTTCGTTGTTTAAAACAAAGTCCTCGTCATTATCTGAGAATTAATTATCTGAACATGTTTCAGCATTACAAGCACGTAAGGAGTTTTCATCAGAAATAAATAAAATAACGAAAATAAAAAAATAACGTATCTATAGTCGTGGGTCCATTAGACCCGCACGAAAGCCAATACCTACCTTAGGAGTATCGAGCGAAACTCGTCCATCCTACAGCAAGCGCTCCCGCGTAATAACAGAAAGTACTGAGAGCGGAGAGGAGCTATGTTGCCTCTCGCAGCGTATACCAGACTTTGAAAATTCGACTTGGGTCTATAGGACCCACAACTATAGTAAAGGGTTAATCAAATGACAAAAATGACATAAGCAGTAAGATATAAATAGCCTCTACATCCAAATTTATTGGATATTGGTGAAAAAAACGCAAGTTCCTAACTTTCATAAAAGACTAAATATTGTCCAATATTTACACTATTCATTTTTTACATTGGATTTTTTAATTTTTATCTGCTATGATACTTTAGCTCCGTACCGTTATTTGCAAGATAAATTGATGGCAGCGGAAACAAATTTTGCAATAAAACGACTGGCATTCTACGATTAAATAAGGAATTAAAATCTATTCTATTCAATAGAAATAATTTTTTTATTTCTATTGGTTAAAGTCCTCAAGACTAAATAAAAAAAGGAACTTGCAAATATGCATGTGCTACAAATTAAGAGCAAAACTCATATTCAAAATCCTTTATTTGTGTCCTGAACATGAAGAAAATAATTTTTTTTTGTTTTGTTAATTTTTTTTTAAAATACCTTTTTATTGGTCTTTCTATTGAATTGTATTCCCTGCTTTCAGACTGTAGGCGGTAAAGTGGCCTGCGTAATTCCGTTAATTAAGTAGCAAGCTGCGTAATTAGGGTCATTAAATTTACATTTTTTTTCTGGAGTTGAGTCAACGTTTGAAGAGAATGTTTTATTTGTGCCACGAATTTTAATAGGTATGGTGAATATTTTTCAGCCTTGTAAAAGGATATTTTACCTATTTTCATTTATCACAAAAGGTTTAAAAAGGCTTTAAAATTTCAAAAATTTTGTTGAAGAATAATTAAACCGTAACGTTCTTTTGTACAATATATGTTAATTACGATGTAAAGTATTATTTGAATTATAATATACCTCATTATTAACTACCATAATATGTAGTTCTTTCAGCTATGCCATTTCTCATTCTTCATATTACCTGATAAGCTTTTTTCATCGTAGTGGTTATTATAATTTTGACTGCTTTCAAAAAGTATAAGGTTCCAACTCGAAGCACATGTACTATTTTTCATGTCTATTCCGCTGTTATTCAAAGATAAGATGACCGATTTTCATGTTTCTTTTTGCTTCGAAAGAAAATAGTTTCGGATAGATCCTAATTTATTACGATCAGCTACTGATATTAAACCCGTCGATATCCCTAAGATCTCCTCATCGGATTAAGCTTTTTTAAGGAATTTGTCCAAGTGTGAAGTACCAAGTTCGAATTTATTTGACCTATACTGTAATATTTGAATCACAGATGAAGGAACCGGAAATTGGGAGCAGAAACTCTTCAATAGTGAAAGAAGTAAATTCTTATGCATGTATGTGTGGGTGTGTGAATACGAATGCGCAGATTTGACACCGAATCTTAAAATCTCTAACGATACTTTTATTTTGCAAATTTATTTATGTTCATAAACGATGTTATGTAGACAAATTTATAATTAAATGGTCTTATTTTTATTAATTTTATTTTGCCTTTAGTATTTAATTTTTTTTAAGTATTTAATTTGTTTTGTTCATGAATCAACAAACAACCGTTTCATATAAATTCTTCGATAACGATTGTGGTATAAATAATTATTAAAGAGAGGGCAACACAAGCTCTCAGTAAGTAAACTGATATGTTAGGCGTTGTTGGAAAAATAAAAACGTGTTTGACAATTAAAGTATTTGTGTATTAATTAATTACAAGAAATACTCTATAACAATGATATTCACAAGAAACGGGTGGGTTGTTTTGATGGGAACAGAATAAGCGGTTGATAGAAATGGCAATCGTAGATCTAGCTGTCTATCGTTCCGTTTCATACAAATACCATATTGTTTCATACCATTTTAAAAATATCTATCATACCTTTTTGCCATAAAAACATGCTATTAGCTAAATACTTCAAAATTTTTAGGGTTGATAGAATTGAGTGTCCTCATTTAAACTGACTGAGGTAAACCTCATGTCTTTGAAACTGATTGAATTCTCAATCGTTTGATCCCTATTATTTGCAATACGAGATTTTCTGCGTCTACTCTTTCGTTAAAGAACCAGTACTGGACCTACTCCCAATGGGAGCATAAAAGTAAAACATGAAAGCAAAATAAATTTCATTTGATATATACTTATATTAACACTACAAATTATAAAAACTATGCATTACACCAGAACGTGATTCACGAAGTCACATAAATTGATAATAATTGGGTATTTGACTAATTTTTTTTTATTTCATTAATCATAATTTCAAGGTACAAGCTGATGAAGAGTGAAACATTTTTTTAATAATTTAAAAATTAACCGAGTTATAAAAGTTTAAATTTAACCTTTAGAGAAGGACGACAATACTGGGTTGTGAGGGCACTTTTAATATTGCACAATATATTCTACGAGAGAAAAAGAAACAGGGATATACGCAACTCCATCCGTATCTTCAAATTTAGAAGCCTACAACTGGGTTATTTTTCAATAAATTTGTGTATTTTTTTTAAAGACTGGTTTTTAATTAACTTATATTTCACAATTGTTTACGAAAAATATCAAAATTTAGAACGAGTCAACTGCCGTACTTATGACAAAAATAAAATTAGCAGTAAAAATATAATGTTTAGGTTAACATTAATATGGGCGAAGTGACGCTATAGCAATTTCCATAGAAATTGTCGTAGAATATTTAAAATCGCTATTCTAATAATAAATTAATAAATGTAACCCTAGATTCCTTCTTACTATTATAGTTTTTGTACAATTTGACTGTCCAATATACCATAGTTTCGTATATATATATTATTATTTCGGGTATGAAATTGCATACGAGCATTCAAAAATAGCCGAGTGATAAAAGTATCACTTTCACTGTCAATCGTTTGGCTTCTTCATTGTAAGAGTGTTCGTAACTCTGTGGTTCTGTTAAAATTTGATGTTAACATTTTATGATAGTGAACTACTAAAGTTATAAAAATGGAAAACAATTAATAGCCACATATATTTTTGTATTACTGTAATAAAGCGTCTCAAACACTTCCGAATGAGAATTTTTCATTTTTTTAATAATTTAAGTCGAAACAGATACTAACACATATACACAGACTGTGAAGTCGTTCCAATTTATTGAGTAAATTTTCATTTTTATTAGATGTTGAATATATTTGGCATTAATTTTGTAGAAATTCATTATTCACAATTAAATGAGACTACGTGATGTAGTATTATTTCTACTTTCTTTAATTTCTTTACCACCACTTAAGTTTCGTTTTATTACATATTATCTTTGCTAATATCCCACCTGAAGATGTTGTAATACAACGAAACCTAGGTCGTGGTAATGAAATTAAAGAAAGTAGAAATAATACTACATCACCGTAGCTTCATTTAATTGTGATTTATATTAGAATAAAATACGTCTGCATAATCAAAGATAGGCAGAAATAAATTTTGCAAATATGGGTTTAAAACGGAAAACGATTATTCCAATGATCGATTGTGGGTGATTTTTAGATTGTGATTTTCAAAAATTTCTTAGACCAGAGATAATTATTTTAAATTATACCTAGATTTATTAAGTTACATACAACTGAAATATACGAATAAAGTGATAACCTTCATATCGATAATAAAAACAATTGAATGAAAAGGTAGTGAATATGAATAAATACAACTTGACTTTAAATAGCGTCTAGTAAAAAGAGAAGGAGTATAGGAAACAAATTACTAGGATTAATTAAGGCCAATAATACTTAAGTACATTTTCAACGACAAAAATAAGATTGAAAAAATAAATTTCATTTGCCGGCACTTCAGATGGTTAGATAAATGGGATGTCGTAAAGCAGCGGTTGTTTTAATTTTGAGGCAATGTGACCTCCAGACATATATTTGTTTTTCTAAAACCTTTGTTGACTTATAATATAAGATCCATTCTCGTCATGATATAAATAGGTAGGCTAAGACCATCAGCTCCAATAAAGAACGCCCACGATGTCCAAAGACGAAATATATTTTTTTAGTAAGAAAGTCTTCTTGTAAACTGATGTCAAAACCAGGTTCTTAGAAGATGGCTTAGAGAAAAAATAGAGGTATTTTTTTCTCTACCAAGATATATAAGACTAGCTTAATATTGCTTAAAAATTAGCTATTTATACATAACTGCTAGGCGTTTGAAAAGTTTATGTGTGGTTCACTTCTTTCTCAATAAAAAGCCTAGAGTAGATTCAAACCAAAATGACTTGTTATAATTTCATTCGACTAAGAACCTAACTTGCAGACTTCTTGAAGACACATAGCTTTCAATACAGATCGGTGCAAGCCGTAGATCTTGGATAAACTTTGTACAAAATACAGTTTTAAATCAGTCGAAGTTAGAAAAGACAAAATTTATGCAGAACTATATATTACTCTGGAACTGTAAAAAGATCTCGTATAAGAGAAATAATCATAGATGTTACTGTTGTCTTTCAAATTATTTTAAGTGACTGTCGATGCAGAGATTGACTAGGGACGGAGGGAATATTACAAGTGCCCGATGCATTTAATATAATTGATCTGCCTTATCAAATACTCGTCAATTGTAATTCTCTGAATTGTATATTTATAGATCTATGATACGGCACAAAGTTCTTTACTAAATCTTGTAAAATCTGTCACAGATTTATGGAATTTTTTTGTGCAGATATTAAAACTTTTTCACTTATACTAGATTCCTACAGTATATTAATTTTGTCAGTTATACGGGGAAAATTTATTAGTTGGAATATTTGTTTATGCGTGATATAAATACGTTGTATTTTAAGAAAACTGGGTTAGATATAAAGGCAGTTAGAACTAGGTTAACTATTTTTCTTTGAGGCTCAAGATTTTAAGAAAACATTTTCAAAGAATTTAGTAAAGTCTTTCAAAGAACATCTTTCATAGAATTTAGTAAAATAGTAAAAATTTTAGGTTTGTATAATCATATAAAATGAATATTAAATACGTGTTCATTTAGAGTTTTACAAATCTTCTTGAGAGTCTTTTATGTAAAAATTAATTCACTTAAACTAAAGGGCAAACTTAATTTTTTTTTATATTTTTACCAAGCTCAATTACTATCGCTTTAATTTTCCTTTAATTTTGTTGATATAAGTTAAATGGGCAACTGTAATGGCTACCATTCTATTGTTATGTAATTATAGACTTATTTTGAACTTTTTATTGATCCATAACTCAAAAGTAAATTTCCATAATTACGGGCATATGTAAAACTTGACTTGAGTTAAACAATGAAAATAACATATGATTGAGTACCGATTTACATTACATTACATGCTAAAATCGCATAAAATCACATACCAATGTTGGTTACAATGTAACATCTTTGAAAATAGCAGGTCTCGTTGTGTGCTAAGTGGTTAAGTTGCTGTAATTTTCCTTAATTTATTTTAGAATAGGAAAATTCGCGGACAACACAATGAATATTAAGCGAAAATTAGTCCTTCCAAATAAGGAAAAGCATTCAAAATTGTGGTAAGATCTAACTTAAGAGAACTCCCTATTGTGAGGCTGTGCTGGTGAATCGCTTTGAGGAAATCCGTGAGTACTACTTTTAAAAATTAAAAGAAACTTTTACTTATTATACAATTCACAATAATTCATTCAACTTATTCAAATCCGTTTAAAGATTTTGTTTCAGTGGGTGAGTGGTTGTGAAGTTATTGGTCGTTGCCACAAAATCATAAATAAATTATAATTCTATAGACTAGATGTAAAGACTCTTCGTTTGGATCATAAATTACACGTACTTCGTATAATTATGTGAATATTTTGTTTTTTTTATACAGAAATGTGAGAAAGGGATACGTTTGTTTGAGTGTAATGATAAAATAAAGTAAAATAGAAAATATTTTTTTAAACCTTTGAATTAAGTAAGTTTGGAAATATTGTAAATGTTGCAATATCATCAAATTAAAAACAAACTTTTCATATATTGATGAATTATTAAATAATATAAAATTTGACACTTAATATATGTGTTCTTTCAGTGCTATCAATGTAATATTTTTAAAACATTCAATAAACTAATTTTCAATGAATAATATTTATCCAATTATCTTTTCAAATCATCAACGAAGAAAACCACATGCAAGGAGTTTTTAAACAAACGCACGCAATCATCAAATTGAGGACGATTCTTAAGAGAAGATAATAGGGTATTTGACTATATTTTTTATTACTAAAATAGAATAAGTAATAACATATATACAATTATAAAAACGTTTAAAATAAATATATCGTACCTAGGACTTTTCATTACAAAGTTATAACGACTTAAATACAGATGAACTATGATTCGCGCGAAAATGCCCCATACAAAACACAACTGGCTTATGACGTCAAAGACCACTTTTTTAACACTATTTATAAGGGAATTTATTAAATATTTTTAGTATTTCGTTAAATATTGCGTTTAAGTTATATATTGCGTTTAAGTTATATATCAAAGCCGTAAATATTTGACACTGTAGTTAGTTGTGTAGATAGAAGTTAAAATATTTCGCAGGTTGTGATATTCCAATATTGTTAAGCGAAATCCTTTTACACGGGATAAATGAAACCATATAGATGTCGTATTTTATTACGTAAACTTTATATTGGACATATTAAAATATGAAAATACGTAGGTTATGAACTAATTTAACGTTCATATCTTATACAGAGAAATAATCAAGGATTTAAACGTTTCTGTTAACACAAACTTAATTGATGTTAAAAATTGGCAATGTGAAGTAAATAACTTTATGGAGAAGTGTGTAAAAAGATAATTTCAGCCAATTAAATTAAAAATTTACTACATAAATATTTTAAGTTTTATATCTGTATTGATAAAACCATGCTCAGAAGTTCATTTCTTGAGACCAAACACATAAAAATTATTTATATTTCCCGCAACGGACGTTTTCGTGTAGTGTACAGTTCAGACTTTATCATTTATTAAAAATTAGTCATCTTGTGGTCGTCTAGTGGCCATTTATAATATTCGAGTACTAATTTATTAAATAATTAACGTGTTTTTAGATTAGACCCTTCATGATATTGTTCATTATATCTTTGTTATCCTGAAAAATATCGGAGAACGGTTTATTTTTAAGTATTTTCATTCACATTTTCTAGTTTTAATCCTTACATTTATTTAATAACTTAGTTCTCTGGTACAGTATATTAAAATTATTATTACTATTCTTCTACAGTATATTAAAATTAAACAACATCCCTTTACCAAACGTCATTCACCATCGAGAAGGGGGCAATATCGACTGAAATACCTTGGATCTAGATCTGTTAATATATAAGCCGGTCTCTCTATGCATTGCGCCGTTTAAGCAGTGGTTACCAAGCTTCAGCCCTGTTTTTTTATTGCTTTTTTTCATAATAATTTTTAAAACAGTATAATTTTTATAAAAATATACGATTTCTGATGATAATTAATATCAGCCAGTTTATTTTTTCTCGAAACTACCCACCGATTAAACCACAAATATACACAGTTATTTTATTTCTTTATTTTTAATTTACAATCACCAAAAAAACATAGCTATGCTTAAGGATATTGAGCAAATACCTGCGCATTTTCCAAATAATTACGGACCCATTTTCCACTAGTATTTTTTTAATGGCGGCATTATTTGAAAGACTTATGATGTTTAGTAGCTTTCCAGAGTGAGTATACAGTGCTACCAGCTGCTCTCAATTTTGTGGGGAACTTGTTGATTAATGAATGTTTGATATTTTTCATTTCTGTACTTGGTTTTACTGCTGCTTTATTAAGCAAAGTTTAATCATATGGGCTTCTTGATTGATGTCACTTTCTTTCTAAATTCCGTTTCCCTGATATTAGGTATGTAATTTATTTCGTATAATTAGGACCTTTTAAGTTTTTTTATAATAATCGGCATAATATTGTAGGTAGCTTTTCAAATAAGCGTAGTAAAGGCATCTAATTCTTTTCCAATTAATTAATAGTCGTAAGCGTAACCATCATTTTTAATATGTCAATAAAATAATTCCAATGTGTGTAATTGTCAATTCGAGTTGATTTTTCCTTTTTCACGATTATTTTGTCACTAATTATATAATATTCTCACACATTTTTAATAAAACTCAATTTCAAATTTTAAAAAAGACCTTTGGGCCAAAGTTTGTCGGTTTATATATATCGCATGCATAACTAGCAGCAACTTTGTATAACTTCCGATTCTTACGACTGATAAGTCTTTAGTCCTAATTGATGTGTTTAGCATTGTAATAACCTATTGAAATTAAGCGGTCATTAAATTTATTGGAAGGCATGGTATATTTATTTGCATAAATATTGTATCTAGGTGAACAATGAAATGCACTTTTTTGAGTTTTTGTTTAGTTATTTCAATCTCTATCAGTATAGCTTGAATACCATATATTACATATATTTTTCTTTCCCTATTGTTTGATATTATTTTTTATAATGACAGCACTGCCTCGACGAGCCGCATTAGCAGGATGAATTGAACGATAGATTGTGCGGTACGTTCGGATGGAAAGATATATTGCTGGTTACACTTTAAAACCATTATTTAGTAATTTTACGGAAAACAAATTAAGTACTCTAAAAATCAGTAATGTGTTTCAGACGTTCAAAAAGCACACTTCTCCCTTTTATTTGTGCAAAAGTTCTAGGAAACGTCTAATACAATCTCTATGCAATCCCATTTTTTTGAAATGGGCACGATTTTTTAAGCCTGCAAAAAATTGACTTGGCAATACAATAACATGATGAAAAAAAATGTTAATTTTTTTCAATTATTTTCAACAAAAAATAACAGCAATTTTGTCAATGTATTTTGTAACATTAACTGTTTAGACATTTATATTTAACGAAGAATTTATAGAAACATTGCGGTCTAATATATATCGTTTTAAGTTGATTTACATGCTAATCGTTTTAAAATATATATGCTAAGGTAAGAATTTGCGAGTTCCCTTCTTTCTCTATTCTCTTTCAAAATTGCGCAGCTTAATGTTCAAGTCAATCTGATTTTGTTGAAAAAATTATATAAAATGACATATTTTCTGGTTTTTATACTGCGTTATTAGTTATTTACTTACAAAAATAGAGAGTACATAATGAAAAGAATCAATGTTCAGTTGTCGCGTACACTTTATGTACTTATAAATATTTGTATGTGCATAGTATTTCTATTAAACTATATAAAAATATTGATTATTGACAACTTAAATATTTTGCCTGCGGTTGTTGAAACATGGCGCATATTAAAAAATGATAAGCTACAGTTTCCCACAAAGTTCTGCGTATACTTTTAAAAATCCCGTACTTTCATAAATCTAGGTTGAGTAATTTTAGACTTAAGGGACAAACGTATTTTTATGTTCTACTTTTCAAGTACTATGCCCTCCTAATATTTACAAATATATACTCATATATATATATATATATATATATATATATATATATATATATATACATGTGTATATATATATATATATATATGTATATATACACGCACACACACACACACACACATATATATATATATATATATATATATTTGCTGGTTAATCTATTTTATTGTTACAATATTTCAAGCGTCCACGTTAAGTGGTTTATAAAAAAAACAGATGTGACAGGTGGACAGAAAGACACGTGAGTGTCCTCATAATTGTTTTATATTTCTTTTAAAGGAAAGAGTCTAAAAATAGGGTAAAATAAAAAAATGCTCGGAAAATATATTAAGAATAAGACTAGTCGTTAAAACTTAAAGTATCTGTGAATTCACAATTAAATGAAACTACGTGATATAGTATTATTTCTACTTTCTTTAAGTTCTTTACCACGACCTAGGTTTCATTGTATTACAACATCTTCAAGTGGATTATTAGCAAAGATTCTTGCTAATAACCCACCTGATGATGTTGTAATACAACGAAACCTAGGTCGCGGTAAAGAACTTAAAGAAAGTAGAAATAAGGCTACATCACGTAGTTTTATTTAATTGTGAAAAATGAATTTCTACAAAATTAACGCCAAATATATTCAATATCTGTGAATAACAAAAAAAAGATTGCGATTGAAGCAACAACATATCGTAAAATAAACTGAACTGAACTAAAATAAACATATCGTAAAATTTATTCAAGGTTGAACGTATACGATCTACTGGTCCACCCTCCAAGAAATATTTTTCTTTTAAAAATCTCTCCCCGTATCATTAAGATCGATGTGAAATGCTAATACTGGTTTAGCAGTAGAAGTGCGGGCGGCCATTTTGATGTTCTTCCTGTTCTAATAGATATTTTATCATGCATAGACTCCTAATTTTTTAAGACTTTTTATAAAATGTGACAATTGTTTTTTTATATGAAACTTTAACCAAGTAATCGTTATATATATATATATATATATATATATATATATATATATATATATATTTATTTTTTTTTATCGAATTTACCTCAAATCGCAGCTCGGTCATTTTGACCTAATCAACGATGTAAGAGATTAACTCCATCTTTCTTATAAATAAATTGCTGGACTAGACAGAATATCTTTGAATTCGTCTATTTAGGTACTCGCACGGCGTTTTGAACATTTGTGGCTCAACGAAATGAAAGTCAGGGGTTGGGGGTGGCGGTGCGCTTTTGGAATTACCACATAAGTAGCCTGGCGGCAATGCTTAGAGAGTAGCGTGTGTTTTGTTATTACTATCATTTCGTACATATGAGTCTAAAATATGTTTGCGTGCTATGGCTAAACATAGTCTACAATCGGTGGAAATGAATCAATCTCTCCAAGATATCTCTCAAGATATATATACGAAAACAACTCGGAAGGCGAGTCGTTGCATTCTTCCGATGAAGAGTGGTAACAATAACCCACAGATAGCGACTTATCATTATAGGATGATGAAAATTTTATAAATCAAATTCTAGGTGGGTTAGATTAATATAAAAAAGATATAAAGAGGAATGGAATCATCGCCGATCAGACATACTCAGCATAGCAACAACGTATTATAAGAAACTGTATGCAAGCAACATCATAAACGAGATAGTTGATCTAGAAGAAATCTTCGACGTCCCTAGAATTATAACACCTGAAGTAAAAAAAGCTATTGAAACCCAGAACGTAGACAAAACACCAGGACCAGACGGAATAAGCAACGAAATCTTAAAGCAAGGTAAAGAGGTGTGCATACCTATCCTTACAGATATATTTAACGATATCATAAACTCTGAAATCAATCCACACCAGTGGTTAGAATCTAATATCATTCTTTTGTACAAAAAAGGCGATAAATACGATATTGGGAACTATCGCCCGATAAGTCTTATGTCAAACTTATATAAGATATTTTCTAAAATAATATTGAAACGGGTAGAAAGTACACTAGAGGAACACCAACCTATAGAGCAGGCAGGATTTCGTAAACGCTCGTCAGTTATCGACCACATTCACGTAGTACGCCAAATTCTAGAGAAGTATAACGAATATTACCTTATATACTATATCATGTTTATCGACAATAGTAAAGAGTTTGATTCCTTAATTCACGCAAATATATGGAAGGCATTAAAAGAACAAGGAATTGAGCAAAAATATATCAGATTAATAAGAAATGTCTATAATCGTAGCACAGCAAAGAAACAGTTGGAGAAGAAAAGCACATCATTTACAGTAGAAAGAGGTGTAAGACAGGGCGACCCTATGTCACCGAAACTTTTTACAGCAGTACTGGAACAAATTTTTAGGAAATTTAATTGGAAACAGCTTGGGATTCATATTAACGGGACAAAGCTGTCGCACTTGAGATTTGCACATGACATTGTGCTATTTGCCAAAACCTCAGATGATATAAGTAGAATGATAAGGGAACTTGCGACTGAAAGTGATAAGGTAGGTTTAAAACTGAATCCAGAAAAAATAAGAGTAATGACAAACGGAGTTAAAAGTACCATACAACTAGAATATAAGGAAATACACTACACAGACGAATATATATATTTGGGGCAGCTCATAACTCAACAAGACCCTATGCAAAAAGAAGTTACGATACGAATTACTAATAGCTGGAAGAGGTCCTGGGGGCTAAAAGAAGCTATGAAAGACAAGAAACTACACATAAATATGAAAAGCAAATTATTTAATACATGCATATTACCTGTTCTCATGTACAGCTGCCAATCGTGGACTCTAACTCGGGACTTGACAAGCAAGTTGGCAACCTGCCAGTACTCAATGGAAAGAAGTATGCTCAACGTGAAGAAATCTGATAGATTGGAAAATAGAGTGATCAGAAACAAGACAAAGGCCGTTGATATTACTGTAAAAATGAAAAGACTTAAATGGAGATGGGCAGGGCACATGATGAGAGGTCAAGACAGATGAAGCAAAAGAGTGACTGTGTGGTACCCTAGAGAGGGCAAGCGATCGAGAGGCAGACCTCAAAAAAGATGGGATGATGACATCAGACAAGTGGCAGGAAGGATGTGGAACAGAGTAGCTCATGATCGAACAGAATGGAAAAGGTTGGAAGAGGCCTTTGCCGACTGGCAAACGGATCCACAGAAAATAAAGAAACAGGAAATATTAAATTAATAAGACAGGATTATTTTATGTTATATTTTCTTTAATTTTAATCGGTATATAAAGAATTGTATAATAGATCCGAATGAAAGGGCTATATTATTATTATTGTTATTATTATTATTGTTTGTTTATTATAAATATAATAGGAATATTAAGTTCACCGGCCTAGGTGTATACAAGAGTAAATAAAAATATTTCTGTTTACCATGATATGCGTTGTAGTTACGACACTATTTTCTATTCACTCTACTATTGAATTGTATTTATAATTTATATTTTGTCTAAGAAGAATTTTCATAAATAATTATTTTTAGGTGATGAAATGACGTCAGTATTTTTTGACAAGGATGGCGCTTGTAGGCAATGCAGAGACTGATATAAAAAAATTATGGTGTCTGCGTTGTGGATCAAATTGCTCGCAAATATTCTGTAAAAGCATCTAGGCATTAGCCGGTTGACACTTTTTATAATTTACTGGACTTACCAGAAATAAATGGTTGGATTTTGTATTGTAAACTGATTGAAAAAAAAATCAGCAGAATATATTTATTTTACAATTGCGAGAACTAGCTGAGATGTATATAAATAGCAGGAAAAGGGTAAATAGTCATGTCTATCTGCAAAACGAATACGGGCGTTAAGCTAATGTACTCATTGTTAGGCAGTCTTCTTGTTTCGATAATAAATTTTTTGTAAGATGCCAAGCCTGTAAAAAACGATTAGCAATAAATGCAGGTCGAAAGGATTTTACTTCTGCTCATTATGTGATTTGGAAGAGTAAATGTACTATCTTTCTCAATTGGCTGGTTTCTTTGTGTCTATCCTTCTTGCGGTCATCAATTAGGCAAAGAGCAAGGTAAAACAGCAAACATGACATGTTTGCTGTTTTTTACTAACATGTATCTATTTTTCCTCTTCACTTATTCTTTTTCACGTTGTTACTATACACTCATCTCTTTCGAGTGATGAGTATTACCACAATTTCATACTTTCGTTAATTTTATTCAACCACGTTTTTTCCACTCACTTGTGTTACCAACAATACCATATTTATTTTCATCAATACTTATGAATTAAAACAAGCTAATTTAATATCTTTGGTATAAATCTTCTTTAAAATTATCGGTAAATATAAAAAAAAAAACCGTTATACACATTTAAATGCTTGCAACATAACCAGAATATTTCTAATAGCTAGTTCAAAAAAGTTAAAATTAAATTAAAGGCAATTTGGCTTCCTTCAAATTCGCAATACTAACTTTATTTGTTAATTTTTTCTTATCTCTATATTCAGGAAAAACTAACAAATTAAATTGCATCAATTAAAATTATTGTAATACTAGGAAGTTGCTAAAAGTAATCCAGATCGGGGTCACGTTTTCCAATTTATCCTAGTTATCAATATTTTCCCTATAGACGTGAAAGAACAAGATCCACTATTTTTTCATTACACTTTCATTGTGTGTCATTTATTTTAAATCATAAACAATGAATTTATTTTTAATTTTACACAAAGAAAAAAAAACGCTAGCCTGTGGATTATTTTAATCGTGATTCTTGAAAAGAGTTGACCCTTGACTATTTTTTTGAGTTTCGGAAATAGAAAAATCAAAAGTCCGATTATTTTAACAGGGTATGTTAAAATAATCGGGTGGTTGTGGCACCACAATGATATTGCGTTTCACCAAAAGCAGGAAAAAGTCACAAGATATAATGTATGGAAAGTATATTAATTGTGGTATAACAACGGTATCATGGTTCTCTAAAAACTGAGCAAAACGATACAAGTCGGTGCGTTATGGTGAAAACTCTGCGTGTTACCTATTAAAGTTTGGATTGGTTTCGATGGATTTCCTCACACAAATTACGCAAAACTTGTAGGCAATATTGGTTTTTGACTACAAAAACAGGCCAAAAAAATGTTTGCACCCATTTTATTGTAATCAAAGATCTTCACATTTAGCCGGACTTTATGACTAACCTTACGAATCCAAAAGTTACAAGTACGGCGAAAAGTTACAATGAAAAGATATATAATATTTTTACCATTATCGTTGTTAGCGGAACAAGATATAAAAGGGCAGCGTATATAAATAGCAACGGTCTTGTTAGTGTCTTCACGCTGCTTGAAGTAAAGTTTTATTGCCTCGTTATATCTTAACTACTTGCCACATTAGGTCAAGTGCAGTCGGTGCAGGCGCTTGCAGTGTCTGATGATCTTCCAGGAGACTTTTATTAGATAGATGGAAACTTTAAATGTTATGGATTACACTGAGTAAATGGATATCAGGTTATGTACTATTCTATGCATTAGAGATAGAAGGTAATACATAGACATAATTTATGTTGTTACAGTGAGATCACTTGGAAGTATATGTCACAAATTAAGCAAAGTCAAGTAAAAATAGAGATAAGGAAAAAAACGTATTAATTAAAGAAATCTATATTTGTTAAAATGTCACATGGAAGGTGATTCTGAAAATCATTTTCTAAGGTAAACTTATTGTCACGAAATTTTGTATGAAATATTGCTATTTATATGAAATATCACCGACTACCAAATAGTAAATTATTAAGGCGAACAAAAATGCGCAGTTGAAAGTACGTGTGGAATATGAACAAAACGAGAAATAAAAATTAAAGAGGATATTTCAAGACCATGAATATAAAATATAAGTAATTTCTAAAACACATTCAAGGCAAATTATTATCGCTACTTTATTTACCTATATTGGAAATATGGTATTATGCCATAAAAAATGTTAGTCTTAAATTGAATATTTTTCCTTTTTTTTCATCCTCTTATTTTCGTGATTTATTTTGAGTTCATATATAAAAATAAATGTGCTTGTATTTTAAAATTTTTGTATATCTATATATATAACTAATATATAAAAGAACTTGAAGTAAAAATGCTGTCACAATAATTTTGAAAAATGATTCTTTCACAGATTATCAAAAGGCATTTAATTGCATGGGATGATAATACTGTGGGAAGTCCTTAGAGTGGTGGAAATCCCGAGACGTCACGTTCCATTTATACGAATCTTTATAAAGGCACGGTAAATGTGGTGCAGTATATGTAAGTCGGTTGCAATTACGAAAAATGTATTTGACGAAGTTTCCTCACCTCATAAAATATGAAAATAAAAGCATAATTTTCAAAAACGTTATTTAAAACGGTATTTTTGCATTTAGAGCGTTATTTTATACTGAGTTATTTTTGTACTTATATGTCACTTTATACTGAGTTACTTTTGTACCTTATACGTATAAGGATTAATTATTACCTTAAAAGGGAGCTGACCAAGTTTGAAAGGGAGCTTTTCAACTGTCCTATCTTACTAGGTTACTATGCACCTGTCACAATAACTATCTATTTCGAGTATATATAGTGGAGATTTGAATAAAAGAATATAAAGGATCATTATTTATAATCCAATTCAAATTCAGGTGAGTAGCTAGCAGTACCTTTCGTGACATAGTACTATTATAATTTATATATTAAATAAGAGGTAAGTTTTCTCATTCAATGATATACATACAAATTTACTTCTAAGATCAATTTGACGGCAAAACACCAACCTATAATATAACAAGTACGACACAACTTCAATTCTATTTTGTACTTCGTGTAAACAAGAGATATTATGTCGATGGTCAGAATAGTTTGCTTTTCGTGATAAAAATGTTTGGAGAACGAATGCTTGGACAGCTTTGCTTGCAATAGCTTCGCTTTCTTCGCCACAATCGTTAGCCTGAGGCGAATAAAAGTCAATGGAGTTATTAAAAATATCAGTACTCGTAGAAAACAACGATGCTAAATATTGGATACAATATAAATTAAACGATTACTCCAGCTAAACAAAAACATGTCAATGGAACATTTTATAATAAGAAACTTTCCGATATTTTATTCTGCAAATGAAAAAAGACAACCTATTTTTTGTTTGTTATAGAATATAATCAAAGTTTATAATTAAACCAAAAGTTTTGTCGTGCTAGGCCCTTTTTTTAATATTTATTTTTAATAAGGTTTATGGAATTTCATACGTTCATTACGTCATAAAGATATATATTTTTTCTATTTAATCTTCAACGACAAAATTGAAATTGAATTATTCATGTGTACGTGAAAACGTGTAAATTTTGGAACTATGGATAATTTAGTTTAGTTGGGTTTTTAAATGGATTTTATATGCCAATAAATAAGCAAGAAAAAATATTTATGGTATCACTTTTCGTATTTTAATTGAAATAAATACTTTTTTTTTTAATAAAATTATTTACGGGAAATAAATTCACGAATTTTTATTTAATTTTACATCTCTAATATTGGACAAGTTACAAAATAAAGAATATTCTTTTCAATTCAAAATTCTCAAATGAATATACGAGAAATATTTCATAAAATATTGCGGATATAATTAAATATCAGTTCAAACAATGTCATGAAAATATCTGACGAAAATAAGGCGCTGGAAATGGGGATGGGGCCTTTCGCGTTTTTTTTTTTAAATAAACAATCACTTTTTATATTTCTGCTCTCTTAAATTCCTTCAACCATTGTGATCATGAAAGCATGCTTATCAGAAACGATTTACGAAAAATCTTCGAGCAAAACCTTTATATTTTTTTGGTGAAGGGTAGGTCATTTTTCAATTTTATGAATAAGTTATTATAATACGATTTTTCCTATTACCAAACAATACATACATTATAATATTCAATTATGCATGTCGAGAACCGGCGCTGGATTTCAGAGCGCTGAAAAACAAATTAATATTCTACTTTATAAATAAAAATTATTTTCCGCATTAAATGGAAACTCTTCGTTAAGGGGTAGGTTTTTTCTTGCAAAACCACCACACATTTAGAAAGAAAAAACTAATTCAGTACGCAAATACGTGATATGTCAAAATAAAGACAGCATTCTATTTAGCAATTATGCCCGAAATTTTGAAATATGATTACGAACTTTTTGTGTGCAATAATCATTAAAACCAAAAAAAAATTATTTTAATTGTAACGGGAATACATGAAGTTGCTAATTTCTAAAAAATATATATACGTTTTTTGGAATATTGACTGTTTCAATTTCTTGATTCACGATTTGATATTATTTATATAAGGAAAATTTTTGTCACCGCATAAACTGCTGCGTTTTTGCTTAAATAAGCCACTTCTTCATGAAATTATCTATCACTTAGAAGTTTTATATTGTAAGTCAGATTTGGTCACAAGAAATTTTTTTACAAAAATAAATAAGGATACTTTTTACTTTGTTCTTTTTTCCTCACTACGGAGTCTTCCTCTTGTTGTCTCGTTACGCATAGCTCTATGATTTGACATTTCTGAACTATTTTTGGTATAACACAAATTATTTCCGAAAAAAATGTTTGCCCTAAAGTTAGCGTTACGTAAGTTGTGGGTTTATTTTTAATCAAAAAATTTAGGAATTGTAGTTTGACCCCAGTGCACAATCGTACACCTTGTTTTATTTGAATCATCTCATTATTAGTACATTTATAAACCCACTCTTTAAGCCTTTATCTTTAATTTTAAAACATTTCCAGCATTTCATTGGTTTAATTAATATTGTCTATATTCGGCTCAAAATTAATATTCCTCAAACCTTTATTCATATATTTTTAGGTCTTTCGGTTGAATTGCGTACATTTCGTAAGTAGTAAAATTGACAGGTATTTGCAATAGATTAAAATTTGTAACAAAGTATTAAACTTTATTTTAACACATTTGCAAGTAAATATACAGGAATCAATTATGAAATTGATACTCAGTAAACTGTCGCTTCCGAATATTTTCCTTTTAAAAGTTTCTATGCATATAATTTGCATGAGTTACATGATTTCGATAAGCCACCGTGTCTCGGCCCGCGTCGGTTCGGATCTGCTCTTGCCTTAACTCTTGAAAGGATTATCGAGAAAAACGAATTTTCTTGTTCATGTGACCTAAGTAGGATAAAAGTAAATTCACTCGAACTTGGGTTGCGGAAAGACAAATATGAAATAATTGACTGAGAGAGAGAAAAGTCCTCTGAAATTGATTTTATTTTCTCCATGGAAATGAACAAAGAAGTGGATAGCATCATAAGCAAATAGAAGAAGTACTTTAAAACAAGAGTTGTATGAGAGTAATGTTTTAAGTTGAAAGCTATTTTGTACGGCGTTTTTTTCTAGTATTATTTTTCCTACGGCAGACGCAATGGAATCATTTACGTACTCGTATATACGTTATTAATTCCAGAAACAATATGGACATAATTTCTTAATTTAAAAACCTTTGAAATTTGGTACAACAGTAAGGCGGTATGTGGTGATTTAGAACTTTTTGATTTTTAATTATTACATATTCTGTTATCTTTCACAGAAGCAATGATTAATCCAAGTATATATTCTGTTGCAACAGCCAACTTTGCTTTGTTCTGTTCTCGCAGTTCGCACATTCATTAAATGGAAAACGCATGCTTTAACCTACCCCAAGTATACATTGTGCAAAGAAGTACAATTTTGGAAATTTTTATATCTAAATCATAATATATGTCACTTTAAACTTAACTATTGAAAATTGAATATCGTTCCCATTCTGATATACCTTCTTTTAGTTGTTATACACTATTTTTTGAAATAATAGTTTGGATGTTATATCTAATCCGCTGTTCTGCAAAATATTGTGTGAACAAAAATGACAGAGAAACATTGTCACTTTTCAATTACACAATATTTTATCAGTGTTTTATTTTATGGCTCACATATTGGTTTTTCACTCCTTAACTTACAAAAATGTTCTTTACATTTAGGTCACTTATATTGTTTCGTAAGTCGTAAATATAAAACCTAACCATATTTTTTAACTTTAATATTTTGCTAAATGTTTTGGATAAAATGATACACTCCTCATCATGTGATATAGTGACAGTGGTATTTGTAAAACATTTTACAGTTTTGTCACAATTGTACATACAACGGGACTTAGTTCTACCATTCAAGACAAGTGGAGTAAAATCAAACGACGCGAAAACATGCGCAAGGTTTGATTAAGATTGAATACCTTTCAGTGCCTTCACCTATAATGAGAATATTCAGTACGATAGTTTATAAAACACCGCTGGTGACAAGACATACTTATAAAGTATAGATCATACTATTTATACTTTACGATGTGCCATATTGCTATTTTGATTTTATTTTAATTTATATGTGAGCAATCGCGGCTGTCACCGTTTATTTAAGCATATTTAATTAAGGAAAAATTTACCAAAAAAGATAAAAATTTTAACCTGAATATTTAATATATATATCGCAAAAAGCTAAAACAATGAAATATTTGCTAACCTGAACATTACGAAAAATGTCGTGTGAAAAAGAAATTATATCAAATATTGAATGAACTATTGAATGCTCTAAATATATACAATAAATAAAAAAAATAATAATTGTCATTTTTTTTTAAATACTGCAAAAGTATATTTATATAAAATTAGTCAATCTAATACTACATATAATATATATAGTTCGTGATTTAAAAACTAAGTTTGTAATTCACTTACTATTCTGTAAACTTTCCCCTGCACGTCGTTTAATTGAAAAAGTTTTTCTAAATTATTGCAAAATGCATATATTTTAAAACATTTTTTCAGTATCCCATTTGGAACTATCCGTCTAGGAACCATACTACTAATACCGTTACTCTGGAAGTTATATTAAATCAACATATTGATAAGTGGAAATTAATTTTAGCTTAAAAATGTTTTCGCGTTATTTCGTTTCTTATCTGAAGATTTCGAGGCAACGAGATGCTATAGGAGAAGAAATTAATTGTAACATTAGTCGCCCTTATATGTACCACATTTTACCGTTTATGAATACTACATTATATATTTGTGTAGATATAACAAGCCTTTTTATTAGAAGTTTTCCCATTTTATGGAACACAGATTGGATTACAGCTAAGGTTACATATAATTTACACTAAATAATTTATTACTCTGGTTTAATAAATATAGTCATAATCATTTTAGTTTTAGAAGCAAATATTTATGTAAAATTCGACATAGCAAATTAAGAACATATTTTACAGCAAATTATGCTATTATAATTTTCTAGAATAGATGAGGGAAGTGACGATTACAGCTACACATTTCATATATCGGTATTTCTTCTTATACGATTACAACTAAACATTTCATATATCGGTATTTCTTCTTATACGATTACAACTAAACATTTCATATATCGGTATTTCTTCTTATACGATTACAACTAAACATTTCATATATCGGTATTTCTTCTTATACGATTACAACTAAACATTTCATATATCGGTATTTCTTCCTCAGTAATTTATCCATTTTCATATTTTGTATATTCGTTTTTAACTTTTACTAAATTAGGTTAAGTACAAATGCATGGGCTTATATTTCTTGTTTATTCCTTTCAACTAATTCCCTAAATAAATTGTGATTAATTTTACTATTATATTTTCATCCATTTTGTTCAAATTTCATATGTAGAAGATTAACTTTCTTGGTGATCTTATTGTCATTTAATTGACTCTTGTTTATATCTTATAAAACTTTTTAAACTAAATTAATATACGATTATATCGTGCTGATTACGGATTAGAAGCATTACTATAACGACTTCTAATATCGCACGGTTTATGAAACGTAGCACATATCAACATCCGGTATAACTATATACCTGTATTCGATTGGTTTTAAAGTGCTTTTTTGTTCCCGTGGCCACGTTTTTACATCAAAACACATAATTATGGAGAATTATTGACGTGTTAATTTTAACATGATGTGATGCGCATTAACTTATATTTGTAGAAACTAACCTAAACCAAATAGTTTACAGGGACTATTTAAAATTTATTATACTTATCCTGACGTATGATTTTCCAAAGGTTAAATACTTAAATAAAGCACCTCTGATTTAATATGATTAAAATCACAAACAAGTTTGATTAAGACAGTTATAGTTTATAGTTCAAATAGTTTATAGTTCAATTGATTGATGTATAAATAAATTTATAAAAATTTTATGAACGCTGAAAGTGTCGAGTGTTACGAAGTGTTGAATAGAATAGGATACTTTTGTAGTAAAGTTGGAAGCTGTAGAGCGAAAATAAGATACAATTGTCTATCTCATTGGGAACCAGATATAAAATGAATATATTTAAGCATTTTTTTACATAGGATACTTTTGTGTAAGAATGGTAGTAGTTTATTAATATTAGTTGGAATATGAATACACAAGTACAGCTTAAGTAGTAGAAAGAAATATGTCTTAAGCTGAGAGCAAAAGTTTTAATTATTCTAGTGACTAGTAACAAACATATAATGACAATATCAATTCATATTATTCAATATCCGATCCATATTCATTAAAAACAATGTATTATTTAATGGAATTATATCTTAATTACCCCTGACTACTCCATTGACAAAAAGAATGATTTAAATGTTTATTATGAAATAAGTTAAGGGGGCTTGGAAACGTAATCTTTATTGTGACTTCTGAAAATACATTCTTTTAAACTTCAGCCAACATATAATGTTCCATAGCCGCCATATAGAACTTGCTTGTCCCTATCACATGAGATATCAACATGAATCAAATCATACAACATTTTTGAAAATAGGTTTAGTGGTTGGGGTTTAAGAAGAAACATACTGTCCATGTACATACATATATGTTACACATTGCATTGTAATCTACTCATTGGAACTTTTAATTCAGTGGTAATTTTTGTGCGGCTTTATTGTAATTTTATATGACTACATAAAACGAATTAAAAAGCATTTTATTTCTAAAAATATGTCCAATAGTTTGATTTTTAGATTACAAAATCTTCACTTCCACATCGGCTTATATACATACGTATATAGATATCTAAAATCATTATTTGTAATTTACGGTTTTGCAATAGTCGAGTAACAATTATAACCCATCTTTCTTGCGCCTGCTGCTTGGTCCGTGTAGACTTCTGCGTAATTCAACTATTTTTTTTCTCAAGCAATAACGTTCGAGTCTTAAAGTACCCTTAACTGTACTCCTCTTATTCTCAGCAAAGTATCCTTAACCCTTAAATGTCTGTAAAGTACCCTTCAACATTTGCGTCTCAAAGTAACTTCAACTTTAAGTTGAAACGCTGGGAGAGACTCGACAATTTCTATTCATAAAACATTAAGCTCGCCCATTCAAATCTTACTACGGGAAGGCTTATAATTGAATATCAAGTCACTCAGTTAATATTAGAACGTAACTTTGGGTAAGTTATGGTTTAATCTGAGCTACAAGAATTATAGCAATTGTAATTTTAGAGTGCCGCCGTTCTACTCAATCCCAAACGGTACACATTTTCCGAAAAAAGAATTTAGTGTGCAAACCCCATTATTTATAAATTATATATTGAATATATTTGGCGTTAATTTTGTAGAAATTCATTATTCACAATTAAATGAAACTACGTGATGTAGAATTATTTCTACTTTCTTTAATTTCTTTAACCACAACCTAGGTTTCGTTGTATCACAACATCTTCAGGTAGGATATTAGCAAAGATTCATCATTCAAATATTTCCCATTTTCGAAATTCACCATTACAGTTGTTTACACACACACACACACACACACATATATATATATATATATATTTATATGTGTGTGTGTGTATATGTATATATATATATATATATATATATATATATATATATATATATATATGTATATATGTATATTGATGTAATTGGGAAAGGAGCTACTACAACAAGACTATAGCTAGACTCGGAATTAATTTTCAAAAGCAATAATTACTATTAATAATCATTCGATTATAAGGATCATTCAATAATTATTTTATAATCTAATATGTGAATATATGGTACTACTGATCTACTGGTAGTAGATCATTTGATTATGGAAATCGTCTAACATTATGAATATCGTCATTATGTAATCAGCTAACATTATTTTAAACATTTAAAGGTACATCGTATTTGTATGAAAATAATTACAAATAATAATTTTTAACAACATAAACATATTAGTATCTCTCGATAATATGACAATATGGTGTATATTTCAAAAAATTATAAGATTTACGACATTCATTATAGCTTTAATAAAACCTTGACGTGGGCTTCAAAAAACCCTATTTATTCATAATTTTGTGAATGGAGAATTTTCCAGTATACATTTAAAGATACACCCCCTAAACTTATAAACAAAATATTTTTAAAGTCCTTATAATTAACCTTTTCATATATAATAACAAATTATACATAAATTTAATTTACTCCTGTAAAATTTCCTGTCTATGTTATTGAGTTTTAGCTAGTAATATATAATATATACGGCTTAATATATTTTATTACTTAGGCCGATTTTCAAGTTTCCATGTCAAGCTGTATCTGAAAAAAACAGCTGTGACCGACACGTGAGTGATCTTATCAAGGTTCCGATTTTCCTTTTTCTTTTGAAAAACAAAAACTATAAAATTTACAATCATCATCATAGTTTTCAAGTAAATCTTGAGAAAGTATGTGGTAAAGTTTTTGGCCAAAATTTTTATTAAGATACTTTCATAAATTTTTTTTTAGAAGTTTACGACTATATCTTTGAAATTGTCTTATACGAGATAGCTAAAAATATAGTTTTGGAAAATTTTCCAATGAACATTTTGTATTTTAAATATTAAGATACAAGCTTCATCACTAGGTTAAGTTTCACGTAGAACCAAACGGCTTTTAGAGACACATCCATAAAATTAGTAATTTTATGTATTTTTTTCCCCTTTTGAAATATGGAACCATAATAGTTATACTAGTCGTTTAATTAAAAATCTTGTCTTGTAAAAATACAAGCCGTTGAATAACTGACTATCGGAAAAAAATTGATTGTATGTATGTATTTAAATAAAAAGTAGCCTTATTTCTATGTTTACGTCACTCGTTTTATAAGCAAATTGGCTTATTTCCCACAATCCAAGTTACAATTTTAAAAACAATAATTATTTATAAGACTTTCGATAGCCAGGTGTGTAACCATTTTATTAGGATCTGGAAGCATTTAGGAAATTATTAGTTGGCTGCTGAATATTTAAAGTCTCCTTAAATGAAAGAATAGGCCCAGTCAAAGCTGTACGGAACAATAACATAACGTATTATCTAGAACAATTTTCTCTCATGACTAGTGAAAAACGATACAATATCTCGTGTTTCAATTAATTAACTGAAATTTATGAAAAAGTCATAGTACGCAAATGTAGTATATAAAATATAACTACAGTTCTAACTGTTGCAATTTTCTAACGATAATATATATCCTCCCTACTCAACTACTTTAGGTATTCCTAAATATTTATTTTGCCAATGAATTCACATGAAGTTGCAAGTAAGTTATGAAAGTTCGCCGATTTTTTTAAATATTTTTAATCAACCATTTTAAAAATTAATATAAGGTCTAAAAGTTTCATGCCATTTTATTTGTTAACGTTTTAAATATAGTTTTTTTCTTGCAAATTTATATATGATCTGTTGCAGTCATTCATAATAAAATATAATTTTTTGTTGGTTTATTGGTTAAATGAAAGGGATTGTTCCTGCACTAATACGTCCGCTTTATGCATTTAGATACTGCAGAGGAAAAAAAAGGAATAAATAAATAAAATTTGCTTTGTAAACTTTCAAAAATATTTCAGGTATATTTTATTACAATCACCACGTTGGTTTGATAATCATGTTTTATGTGTCATTAAACCAATATTTTTAAAAACCTACGCGGTTCAGCTCATTTCTTTGAAAATGTTATTTTATTATTAACTAGAGCTAAACTCTACCTCTTTTTTGATTTCAGGAACCTAAATAATTTCATCGGAAGCTATATCGGGTAAGACACAATAAACAAAATATATTACTATATAGTTCTATCTTTATTTTTTTGGAGTTTACTCTTTAAGAATCGATTTTCATATATAGCGCCCGATAGAATTTTTTATGAGGAGTAAAATCAGAAGTTCAGCGCGTTAAAAAAAGCGTAACCGTTAGGTGACCTCTTTCTAAGACAAAATTTCTGCGCATCTTTATAGTTAGATATCAATATGTTTATTCGACATTTTTTATGGCGTAATCGCAATGACGGAATATGACATATATAGTTTACTATCGTTCGTTTATATCAAGCCGTAACCATTAAATGTCATTTTATGTGACTATTTGGTGTCATCTATCCAAAAAGATAGAAAAAGAATCTTCTAATTTTAACTTCTTAGTCTAATGTTACTAAATATTTTTAATTTTGTTGTAAAAATTTAATATTCTTCTTTTGTGTTTACGTGAAAATAATTATATTGTGAGCATTTTTTATGAAATAATTTTCCATTTACACTCAATTATATTGATATTTATATTTACATGCAGTGTTACGTATTTTATACATTTCGAGACAATCGTACCTAAAGAGTAAATTGTAATCGCGCGTCGGAGCTAACATGCACAATTTTTTTTATTTGCTATCCCAAAAAAACACCTACCTGACCTTAAATATCAATCAATATTTATAAGTTTTCCTGCATATCCACACCAAGTATTAATGTTGCGCCTAAATAAATTCTCAAAAGGCTCTAAATATTTGACACACTGTGATAGACATAATAGTATACCTATATAAAAAACATAAACACTATGAAGACATAATAGTATACCTATATAAAAAACATAAACAGAGAGAGAGATTACCAAATACATTACTACCTACCTTGTAAAATATATACAAATTTACCACATTTTAACATTTGTATACACAAAATATTTTCAGAAAATACGAACATATTTCTGAGTTCAAAATGTCACTGAAATCGACGTGATACGACTATGCCGCCCTATCGATGGCGACATACCATTTGGCAGATTTTGAATGATTTCATAAAGCTCAATTCAATAGTTCATAGTTTCCTCTGGAGTGGAATAAATTTGGCTGCTAAATAAAGGATTCCTCCTCATTATAAATATTAAACATTTTCTCTAAAACTTGTCAAATTCCAGTTTTATTTGCCCAGTCAATTTTACAAAACGGTTCTATTTTTGTAATATGATCAAAAGCATTATACTATTTATTTCCTAAAATGACGTTTTATTTACAATTCTTGTTATAGACTTCACAAAATGGATTTTCGTTATGTTTCACTTCACTATAATAATTTTTAATAAAAAATTCTTAAAATAAAATAATATGCATAATGTAACCCCTAAGTTAACTTCTAACTTTTGGTTACATATGAACAAATAACTACAGCCCTTGTCCAAAACCTACTGTCTTCGTTAGGTTTAGTAAAAGAGCAATCAAATAGAAATTCTGTTTAAATTTCATATAACATCACTTACCAATAAATTAATTAAATGCCAGTTATTTCCCATCTTGTCCAAATATACAAGTAACTGTAATATACAGTCTGAAATCAGTTCAATGAATCAGTTCTTAAATTATTTAGTTAAATGTCACAATTTAATTTCACATACACACACTCGAAGATACTTTATGAAAACTTGCAAGAAAATTAGTCAAACAAAAAAAATAACAAGGTAAAGAAATAAGATGATTCATTAATACTGCCAACTATAGTTACGTAGAAGATGGAGTAAAAGATATATAAAGCATTCTGCTTTTATGGCTCAATGATACAAATTTTTACCTTATTCAAAAAAATACTGCTTTTTGTGCTTTATATTTTTAAGTCAGTTATAAATTATATGTACAATATGTCAAATTAATATTTTCTAATTAAAACAGAAGTACCGACGTGGTTGTCGTGTAAGCATTTGTGTAATTGGCTAATTTTTAGAAATCTTCTTTTTATTGCAATGGATAATTCTACACTTTAAATTCATTCTATCTGTACCACCTATTGAAATTCATGCTAACAAATTGGTCACATAATGGAAATTTCACTACATAAATTTTGTTACGCTTCCTTCATATTTGACTGAACAATGAGTAGCTATGGTTTTTAAATTTGGGTAGCAATGAGTAGCAATGGTTTTTAAATTTAAAATATGTGTGAAGCTACCAAAGTAATTATAAAATTTATTTCGTAGTAGGAATATATAGGCAAGATTGTAAGAAATTAAGGGATTGCCATCGAATCTGACTACGATGACTCACGAAAATAAGTTGCATTAATTCTGACACTCTTTTGATGTTTCAACACCAACTAAATGTAGTAGAGGTTTAGTTGTAAATAAATAAATATTTTGGAAGCTAGTGTTCACTGAACATTAGCTTCCATATGCACACGGGTTACTAATTAAATTTTGTTCTTAATTATAAATTACAACAAGGTTTTGCCATGTTATATATCAGTAAAATTTAGAAGTAGTTTACTAATTATTCACCCTCATGCAGATATGCTTTTGCAGAAGTTTCTTCATCAGTTACCTTCATACAGTCATGTATATCAAGCATAAATTAGAACACCGTTATCAAATGTTTAGGTCTTAAAATAGTATACTATATGGGAAATTTCCAAGAAAAATATTTACATTCTTTATAAACAGTAATAAGAAAAATGTCAATAAAATCGCAATAAATTTATTTATTTTGACACAAATTGCTTGACAACTAATAAGTTCAAAATACATAAAAATTACAGATTTAAATTCTGGTATATTTAATGAGCTATACAACATCTTTTCAAGAGATTTATTTTGTTTATACGCTATTTAATTTATAAAGCGTGAATCGACGTTTTTTCAGAAAATAGTCAATTTCATCAAAATTCACGTTTCAATTGATTAATGGTTACGCTATAATAAATTTGAAAAGCTCAATATTTGCAGATTCAGTGGAAAAGTTTAAGCTTGTAATAAATTTTGCATAGCTTAACATTTCAGTGTTCTTTCAAAAGTATCACCTAGAAATTAAACTATATTTCATAAAACTGATCAAAACAAAATTTTTATGTCGTTAATTTCATAATTATAATCTTTTACCATTTAAATTATCCCTAAAGGTTTATTCGCTGCAAAATGTACAACAAATCCGCATTTAACCAACAACTGTGTATATTTTTCCAATGATATGGCATAAAAGATGTAATCACAATTTAATTTACATTCTAGAAAATGCTACTTTTACGTTATACAGTTTAACAAAACAAAATTTATCTCATGAAAAAATTTAGTATTAATAAATGTCAATAAACATAATTTTAATAATTAATGAAATAAAACGTGAATCCTGATAATAATTACTGGATAAAATTACTGAAAGAGCGTCGATTTCCACCTTATGATTTAGATCACGTATAGACAAATCCATTTTTCGTAAATAAATAAATTTTTAATAATAAGATTATTAATGTATTTTTCGTGTTGATTTCTAATAGTTTCTAATTGTTTATTTCAGGCAAGGTTTCTTATAATACGCACTTTTACTTTATTGAAATAACGAAATAACTATGCACTCAATATTTTATGAAATATATCAAACCTAGATTTTTTAATGATGATTGACGGGAATAGATTGCCCGATGTCTCATTTTGTGGTTCAACAATAACCAACCGGCATGTTGGTATTTCATTTGCCGTAGTACCTCTGCTCCATTGGTACAAGAAACTCTTCGCTATGTAAGACGGATCACAAAAGGTGGTGAACTGAGATAATTAACTGTGTATTTTGTTTTAGATATAATACCTTTAATATTCTTTAAGGAGAGGAAAAGCATTCTTTCGAATGAACTTTTGGTTTTCGCCGAACCATCGGAACGACAAATGGCTATGATGAATTCTTCTAGTCAGTAAGAAGCCTAATACAGATAAATTATCATATATTTCCCAGTTTCTTTCAAGATCTCCAATTTTGCACAAGAAATAAAGCTAAAAACACTCTTACAAGTGGCGCAAAAAATCGTCTCCGGCTTTTGAAAATCCTTTTACTGCACGCGTTATAAAAATCACCAGGATAAATTTAATTCTTTCTTGGCATTCTGGAAAATATATAAAAAAATAGGTGTAATAAAACATGACAAAAAAGAAGAAAATTCAGATGGCATTAGGAAAAAACCAGTCGAACTCGTCTACGAAATGTTCCGTGGTACCGAACCATATTAAAGTTATAAGTTTGTGTTTCATAAAGATAAACCAAATGCGAATTAAAATGTAGTAGTAACAAGATCAGGTACATAATTTTGAACGATGGAAGTATGTTCCGCTTAAAAACATGCGTTTATATTTTTTCGTGAATATTCAAGGGGTTTAGATCGTACGAATTTTTTTATATATTTAGAATTTTTGTATATAAATGATCTTATTTCAAAAGTATTATTCGTTGTGCTTCAAAATGTAAATTCTGGAAGCGTTTATATAAAATATTCCTGTTATATATTATTTGGCTAAATGTACATGTAGGTTGAAACAATTAATTAAATCTAAATATTTAAAAAATTTACTTGATGTGATACAGTTCTAAATAAGATGTAAAGTATATATTTATTTTGATATTTGACACATTAGCATACTTTAGGACTTCTTTAAACACTAAAATTAAAAAAAAAACATGACTACCTGAAACACTTATATGAAGAAAACATAATTTTAATAATTATATATTTTTGTCTTACTAAAATACAACCACTTTAATATATGTGGACACGTTAAAGTTCACTATAGAACCTGAGTAAGAAAAAAATTGTAATCTAATTTCTTTATCGTCTCTTGACGCAGACACTATATTGTGCGAAATATTTTTTCCGTCTAATATAAAAATTAAGATGTTAAGGGAAATTACCTTTTTACAGACCCATCAAAAATTGTTGGTAGAATTTACCATATAAAGCGTGATGAGAGATTTACGTCAAAATGTAATACCGTCATTCATTAAAATAAACGAAACCCTGGAAAATTGAGTACACGTGCGCGGAGCTCACATTCAACCAATGCATAGGTATTAAAAAAATATACGTCTTAAAACGAGCGCGCGGGGTAGATAATTTTCCTTATTTCCATTAGGTACAGGATGTCAGACACGTAAAAATGTACATTACAAACCATTACATTACTTTGCTTATGACATTTGCGTACCCCATTTCCACAATGAGACCCTTTCACAATCAGATATGAAAAATGAATTTGGAAGGTGGAAAATATTTTGTCGCATATAAAGTTTATTTATGGAATAAATTATTGAACTATATTATAAATATGTTAAATAAGATAATCTAAACATCTTGTATTTTCGAATAATAGTGAAGAAAAGGAAAAATTATTTTTGAACAATTTAGCACACGACAATAAATACGAGTTGGATTATCGCGATATACTCATATGACATTTTTTCATTTTAATCGACATGTAACGAAAAGTTCTGCTTGTATTAAAAATTACTCAATACCAGCTTTTGCTGGTGACCATAACGGATAACGGAAAGAGGTTTTTGAATAATTTTTGAACTAATTTTCGTGTTACTGTTTCTTTTTTTTCATGTCCATTTACATAATATTTCATTTAAATGATTGACTTTGGACATTCTCCAATATGAAAATACAGATAAAACGTGAATCCTTCTGCGTCAAAACTTCGAAGATCTAACACAAAAAACTTATTAAGAAAATCTCATCAAACTTTTTATCTTGAAAGCGATTATTTAAACACCGGATTAAATAAAAAATTGTTGGTACTAAGTGGATACTTCTGCGTGAAAACTTTGAGGTTCTAACACAAAAAACATATTAAAGGAATCTCAGCAAATTTTTATCCTTAATGCGATTATTTAAAGATCCAAATAAATAAAAATCTGTTGGTAAGTCAGGGGAATGTGATGGATGTGGTAGATTCTTTCAACAAAATTCAATAACATCTTTCGGACGGCTTTATAGCTAGCTACGTGCGGCCGGGCATTACCGTGAAAGAAATACACTTTTGAGTATTCTTTAAGTTTGTTTTGTATTTCTGTGAGAAATGGGTTAAGTTGATTGCAGTATTTTGTTGAGCTTACTGTGGTATTTTTTGCTAGTAGCTTCCAATACAAAAATTCTTTTTGCATTCCACCAAACGGGTAACGAAACTTTCTTCTGAATAAGCCAATACCGACTCCAATACTCGAATATTGGAGTCGGTATTGGCTTTTCGCGTGAGCTTAGTTTACGTATAGGATCCACTATTCGTCTCTAGTTTTCAGTGTGTGTCAGGGAAAAAAGATTCATACAAATATTGGAACATAGGTCTAATTGAGCAGTGGTCAGAGTAAGTAGCATCCACACGCCTATCTGGGTCTGGCAGCCTATGGCATCAACTAGATACAGTGAGTATACCTAATTCAGTTAATGTAAGTATTCCATATCTCCATGAATGGAATACTTTCATCAAATGGATAAAATGAAACTGAGCCATGCTGCCAGGCAACAGAATTATGGCGGAGATCTCTTTCAATTAATTCTTTTAAAATGTCTATGTTAAATTTCCCTGGTCGTCTGCTACGGAAAAAATGTTTTCAACAACTATGTCCAGTTCTGAACCTTCGAATTCCATGTTTGGCAGTTTCATTAGAGACCGAAGCTCTATTGTCACTTACATGTTTTAGTAAATACCGGAGCTATTTGTAACAGCTAAGAAATATTTGTATAGTTTAATCCCACCACTTTACACTGCTGTACTCTAGAGGTTTATCCCTCTTTAAGAAAAGATAGAAACTTTAAAATAACCTACCAACCCAATATATATATATATATATATATATATATGTATATATATATATATATATATATATGTATATATATATATATATATATATATATATATATATATATATATATATATATATAAATATATATGTGGCTTCCAGTGGTAAGAAGAATTGTATAAAAAATTTACTGCCATTGTCAACCAAGAGGAAGTGCACCAGCCCGATTTATTATATTATTTACGTAACGAAAATATTGAAGATATTCGGTAATTGATTGAGTTCATAATTTTTAGGAATACTTCAGTAAACAAAATTTATTAATTAAAAATTAATGGATGAATTGGCAATGTATGGTTGTTACGCTAATTTTATTGTCTGTAAATAATTTCCATAAGCTTTTTAAAGTCATCTAAAGTACGATATTTGCATTGTATTTTTATATAAATATTTTTTTCATTTATGTCCATTTAATCATTCACTTATATCGTGAGATATATATTTGTTAGACTGTAATTTATCCGTCATTTTCCTATTACCTTTCATATCATTATTTATTTTGTTTCAATATCTTAGTCATAATGATCCATTACGAAATTATTTAATATTTTTGTTAATTTTGCTTTCTTAATTTTTTTTTTTTTTTTTTTACATTATACATTTCTTTTCTTGACCCATAAGTAAACTGCATGAAACAGATAATGTTACAGCTTTGTAAGTTCACTTTACATATATAAGTATTTATTTAAACTTACAATGGTTCCTCAATAGGTAATAAACTTTATCACACACAAGCAATTATTTAATGAAGGTCGATAATTAAATTTACATGCTTGATAAGTCATCCTGATCTTGTAATATTCTTTGTTTTACGAAACTTGTTGATTCGTGATAATTGTAAATTTTAAAAATCTTGCTTATATAAAAATTTAAAAATCGTATTTAATTGTTTAACGAAGTAAACGTACATTGTATTTTATGTTATATTTGAAATAGACGAGATGCTCACAAATAACAGAGTGCAATACACCTTAATTTTTGTGCACACTGTTACCTTACACAAAAATTGCTAAATATAAAAAAATTGTGTTTTTCTTAAATTTCAAAATTCTTTACACGTAGATAAATTTATTTGTAATCTATATTTTAAAGCTAGTATAAAAAAAATTATTATTATATGTTTTCAAAACATTTTATTGGATTTTTTTGGAGACTTATCTTGAAACACAACTTTTTTCACATAAATATCTTTTTTAAATAAGTATACGGCACAGAGACAAATTTGTTTCCAAGGACTACTGTTATAACTGCATTAGTCCTGGGAAGAGGAGTATGCCCATATATATTATTTATAAGGTAATTAAAAAAAAATTGTAATAATTAAAAGTGCATTTTATAATATCGTTGTTCATGATTAAAAAATACCATGAATTTTAAGAACAAAAAAAATTATTTATTGTGGATTGTATCAATTTATCTGTTTGGTAAGTAAATGACGATTGATATTCTAACATTAATGTTATTTTATGCTCCGGTCTATTTAGGCAAAGATAATAATATCGTACGATCTTCGATGGTATTTGAACATTTATAAATAAGTTGTCATATGTAATACACCTGATTTTTTCAGCATTATTTATTTTAAAAATATGTTGCGTAACGAGATAGGACCTGGATATTAAATACGTGTGGTTTCCTAAATACTGTTATAGAAGAACAAATCTAAAGTTTCGGATCAAATTTTCACTAGAAGTACATAAATCATTTAAGCTTCGTGTAAAATATATTCATTCTTTGAGAACTCGGGATATTAAAATATAAGACTTAAATATTGGTAACTTTGAGAAAGTTAAGCCTTTTGACTACCGCTGTCTGATTTTAATAATAAAAATAATACTAATTTGAGAGAATTTATTAAAATCTTATATTCGTAGGTAGCTCTAATATTAATAAAAGACACTTTGAAAACTGGATAAATATATGTCGAGAAAAAAAATTGATATTGAGAATAAAGTCACATCTAAAATTGTACAAAATAATACTATATCAAATGTAATGAAATAGATAAAATAGAAAATTTAAACGTTTGAAACTGAGTTAAAAGAAAAAAAAATAAACCTCTAAAATACAATTAGAATTTGCAATTACAGGATTCCATAGACATTTAAGCACATATAAACATTGAAGGATACATAGTATTGTCATTAAAGGTTTCAAAATTATTTACGTTGCTTTTTATCATGCGAATGTATCAACTTTCATAATATATGGAGGATAATTTTGAATATTAAAATCGTTGCTTATAGTTTTATAATTTTCGCTTATAATTTTCACACTGGCAATTTCCGAAGGTGGGGGGGTCATATTATTGCTAACATTTTCAACAATATCTCTAAAACCAGCCTGCACAAAATTCTTAAAAAATAGCTTGGGAATCCTTATTACTTGCTTTTTCAATGCACGGTAAAAAAATACCAAATACTTTACTGGGAGAGTAAAGTATTTGGTATTTTTTTATAAACTAAATTAATGTGAAAATTCATAACTAATGACCCTTAAATGCATACAATTTTAGAAATATGGTAAACTGCTTTATTTAATTTTTTGCTATTATTATAAATTCTAATATCGAAATCTATTAATAACTCACTTCATTAAAACACGCCTAAAATATATATTATCAGAAAATATTTTTTCCGAAATTAGTGAAAAACATGAATAATAAAAAATGTTAAAAATATGAGGCTTCTTTTATTATTAACTTCACATATATTAAAAATATGCAACGTTTTTTTTATACATGTCAAACATTTATGCATATGAGGCTTAAAATATAAAAAGTTGAGTAATAGATTTCATCATGTCATTTTTCAAATTTCTATGTAAAAAGTCTCTAACAAAGTTTTTGTGAATAATTTGATGAATATATTTCAAACCGCTTCATTTCTCCTTGACATTAATATCCAGAAAAAAAAATGTTAATACTTTCTTGGGCTCTTCTATAATTTCCATATAAATATTTTTGACCATTAACTATTGATATATGTGTGGTTAATATGCTCTATTGTTATTCCAAATTTCCACATCAGACGTTTTATAGGAAAAACAGCTGTGACAGATGGATACATGAACAAGTTTCAACGTGCGACGGAAAGACATGTGAGGAATATTATATATTTTTTTCTTTTCTTTAAAAGCGTGGAACCCTAAAAATTCTTATGTGGTTGAAATTTATTGTTGAAAACAGATGAATTTTTCTCTATATGCTTTAAGTAAGTTATTCTATATGCTTGAAGTAAGTAAGCTTTCTCTATATGCTTTAAATAAAAGAAAAATAAGTCTTTATGAGAGTTACAGATCAATGCTAGAAGAAAACGTCCATAATGATATACTTAACGAGATTAATAATATTCAAGTAATATTAAAAAGGGACCCTAATACTGGGAGACGATACCCTGAAGTAATAATATGACAAAATGTGTCCGCTATAACGATGTTGCTGATTTTTCTACATCATTCCGATCTATTGAGCTAGAATGATATGTAAATTCGTAATTTTAAATTGTAATTCATTTACATTGATTTACAAAATGAACCACAGTAGAAAATTTGCATGTAATTATACTGGAATGAAAATAATTCTCTTTCCGAAATGAAATTAACACATGGCTTCCGCTTCAGGCTGAAAACAAAGCAAGAGTCAATCAAAATTAAAACGCCGTTACAATGAATTTCCTCGTTCATTATGTAAGTTAATCAAAGCCGTTAATATTTGATGCTGCCATTCAGTAGGGTAATGTTAAATGGTCCGCTAGTAGCCTTCCAATAACGTTAAGTGAAATCTTTTTACAAGGTATAAATTAAAGCGTATTGATGTCAAATTTGGTTATTTTTTTACATCACCATTATGTTGCAGAATTCAAGACACAAAACAACTAATAATTATAATTATAAAAATATAATTATTATATACTTGGTATTGAATACGAAATATATAGATAATTTATATAGGCTTGGTGTTTGATGCGACTTACTTTCTTATTACATACATATTAATATTTTGTAATTGTCATGTATGCACATTGAGCATATTTACGAAAATATTTTATGATATTTTCAGGTCATAATGAAAGCATTAAGTAGGAAAATTTGAGGCAATTTTTGTGACTTCTTTACTAGTAAATTTTGCCGGATCGCCGGTAATATTATAGGTTTTTATATTGTAAAGGTTTCATTTCATTGAAATTAACACTTTGAGAATGGAGATATACAAGTATTTCAATATAAAGTGCCCTCATTTAAAAAAGTATTTTATGTTGAATTTAGGTGGCATCACATGTATTTTAACCTTTATCCTAACTTTTTACTTTATGTTTTTTTTCGAATATCTACATAATATTACGGATAAGCAACTCTTTATTTTTAAGTCTTGTTTTACCTTTATGATATTTTCGCAGCTTTATTTATTATTCTGAAGAATATTTAAAACTTCCCCTTTACAACTATTTTCATGCCGCTACTCCTTAGAAATTCGGGGTGGGGTTGGAATCACTACATGCTTATGCTCTGTTTACTAAACCATATTCTTTATCAGGAGAGAAAGGCAATATCGACGAGAAAACTCGAATGATCAGTAAATAAATAAGCCAGCCTGTCAACACGTTGCGTCCGATAAGCAGTATTAATCCAACTTGTTTCATATATATTTTTATTGGTATTTTACTGTAAATTTTAAGGTACATACGGCTCATAATTTTTCATAATTTACGAAAAAACTTTTAAAACGAATACGTAATTCTACAAATTAGGGCAACCAAAAAATTTCTCGCTTTACAGTGGCTGTACTCTTAAGAATGATAAATAACCTTAGAATCTGTCCTATAGTATGAGCTTTTTAAAACAAAGAAAAAAATTACTTTGGAAGTCAGACATACGTTTTCAGGTATCAGCGCGAATCAACAAAAAAAAACTTTTTCGCTTTTTGTTTACAAATACAGTTGAGGACAAACCTTATAATTAATAAAAGTCACATTTATCTAAAAACAAAAAAATTATATAAAGTTTCTAAAACCATCGATTTTTTAAAACTTACAAATGAAATTCATATTGATACACACTTCTGATATTACGTATAATTGGTAATTAACATTTATCATTCTCTTGCGGACATATTTAAAAAAAGTTATGTTTTATTTCAACATTTGTCTTGATAATATTCAGTTCAGAACTTATTTTTTTCAACAAGAGAGATTAAGAACACATCTTTTGTTGACGTGACAACACCGTCCAATACACGTAATCCTTTTTAGCGAATAACAGCGACGTTTGATCGCTTAAACGTTTTATGAATTGAATAAATCTAAACTCAAATTGCCGGTAATTATTTTAATTCAGTTTTCTCTTTATCTCAATTAATTGGCTGCAATGAAAACTGGTTTTAAAAAAGCTCATTTTTAAGATTATTGCACTCAATTACATGGTCTTAGTCCTAGTAAGCATCACAAAAACAGAGTTTAATTGGTGATAGTTTGATCCATTGTATGAAAGTTCCTTTTCATCTGCTGTATCATGTTCTTGTCGTTAGCCAAATATTTCACTTAATTTTTTCTGTCAAAAAAATCATTCTATCCAAAATAAAAATTATTACCACCGTTATGAATGTACCTTGAAGCTTCAGAATTTATGTTTCGTTTATAGTCTACCAGCGATACCTGAATATATTACGATGATTATATGCTCAAGAGGCAAACGCCATATATTTATCCTATTTGTAAGACCTACTTTTTATAATTATGTCAAATATTCTCATATAAAATTAAGTTCTAATTGTTTTTGGAAATATTTTTTCCAAATGAATAATGGTAAATGTAATAATGTATTTTATTTTTTAAATACCTTTTATGTAAAAAATATCAACGGACGTACGTCAAATAGTACTTAAGATACCATTATCGACTTCAATATCGATAAGCGTGTATAATATTCGTAATACTAGTCACATTCCATTGGACAAACGTTGAAAACAGTTCTTATACAGTTAAATCTTTATAGGAGGTTTTGATAACGCTTTTATGGTCTGATATTGATTTTATACGAATCTGTTAGCTATCAACATTAATTTGCATATTCAAATTTTAACTAAAAATTATGATCCGGAAAAGACACAACCGCTTGGTGAAAATAAAGCTTTCTTAAACTTAATAATTATGGCTGTTGTACTCGGAGTATCGCATTTAATATTGACTCCTTCCAATTTTTTAATTTCCATAAACGTATTAGTGGTTTTATTTTGATTACCAAATTTATGCTTTTTCAATTTGTTTAGTCGATCTCAATAAGGAAACATTTAAATATTAATCAGACACTTTATATTTAAGTGTTTCCTTAAAATTAATAGACATTTTTTTTAAATAATTAGACAATTTTTGTCTCCTTTTAAATATATACTGAAAAAAATTTTGTTAAATTTTTTGCTATTAAAAATTAAATTATTGAATTTTAAGGGATCTAAATGTTCCAAATTTTAACAAAACTTGAGATGTCGGTATGAATTCTGGTTCTAATAGCTTCCATTTCTTAATCTTTCTCAAGGAGATGTTCACTATCATAGCAAGCATAAAGCCATCCTTATAGCTGTAAAGATATCCTTATAGCTGTTGAGTATTATGTACGTGCATATGTTGATTACGAATATGCAAAATATTAAGAAAATCATTATTCACGTTCCGTAAGATATCACTTGCCATTAATAACTATACGGTTCATTCTATATCACAAAAATAAATTTCCCAATTTAAATATTATCACAAAAAAGTATACAAATGGCTCTTAGAAGTACATGACAACGAAATTTAAATTACTTCACATCAACAGAAACGCATCTATTAATTTTTTGTATTTTAAAAGTCGCAATAAAAAGCTATAACTAACTACAGCAAAAGTTGCACAAAAAATGTTGTAATTTTCGTCGTGCACAAACTTAGATTGGATAATTCATCTTAGTTAAGTTTCGTTATTGCGATCCAAACACGGTTGTGACTTTCCATATTTTTGAAGAGGCAACAATATGGCTATAATCAAATGCAACAAAGTTGCAGTAAAAATGTGGAATTTTCTTTCGAAATCCACATCCACAATTCTCTCCAGTCATTACACTGAATAATTTTTGATTATTGATCTCAACTCGTGGCAAGATATAATAATTAAATTTTTTTCCCTTAATGATTAGTTTTTTTGTTAATATCAAATAATTAAATGGCAATTATAATAACCTTAATCACTTTTCATGCTTTTCTTTACAAGAATCATTTTCATACTCACATATATATCTACTATTATACTACTAGTATTGTTCAGCCGAACATTTGACCCAGTAAGGTAAGGATTTTTAGGCTAAAGATTTTCTTTTAATTTACTTTTATTATTTTGCTTTTGTTTAATTTCCCTAACGCACGGTACATTGGTAATTATTAGAAGATATTGGTAACTGATAATGAACAGTATGGTTAATACGCATTGTTCTTTTGAATCTAACCTACAACCCCATTCAAAACTGAATCATGCAGTTAGCTTAAATATATTTTACACACATCAAACCTAGCGTTTATTCTCATTTTGATTTTCACCAATACACAAATATACGTATGTAAACATGGATATGTTTATTATATCTTAACTCATGTTGGGAAAGTATTATCAACTGCTAAGCCATAATATTAAATTTAAAAATTACACTTTCCGACATTGTCATATACATCCACGTAACATTTATGGGCTTACGAGTATTAACTGTGACAAATGGCTGCACATGTAACGCGTTGTGAAAATTGTTCAAATTTATTTATTTGTGTTATTTCTTTTTACTACTGTGTATTTTAAAAACATTGATAAAAATTATAATTTAGTAATGTAGAAGACTGCATAAGATGTTTATAAATTTACTTCGTTTCAAACAGCACCATTGACAATATTCTTTTGTTTTAAAAATGTATCGTGTCAAAAAAACTAAATGACAAGACAACACATGAAAAATGTATTAATACATCTTGACACAACATGGCTAAATGGAATGATAATAGATTGTGAGAATAAGAACTCTTCGGACAACTTTTGAAAACATTTATGGAGAGCAATTTTTTGGTGTAAAAATCCAGTTAATTCCAAAATTTTACAGCTCGGACAAGGAAAACTTTTCACAAAAAGTGGTCGCGCGTTTTGGAAGAATACTGAGAAGGTTTTCAGAGCGTAGCCCTAGATCGTGAAGAAACAGGTAACTGGGTGTGCTTCTCAGATACGAGGGACCATTTAAAATATTGTAAAGAATTGTAAGAATATGTTGATTGGAGATTTCTATTCATTTAAGTTGCTTGCTGAATTCATAAATATTTTCTGAATTCATAAGATTTCTATTCATTTAAGTTGCTTGCTGAATTCAAATATATTTTTTCTGCAAATGAAACTAAAATGGATGCACAAATTTTAGGAATTCTGATTTTTTCAGTTAATTCTCATTAAGATCTGAATAAGATATATAGCGTAACCAAGCGAAGGCAGTAGGAATGTTTGATAGTGATAAGTTTTAGTTTTAACAACAAGAAAATTTTAGACATTTTTTAGGGTGTTTACATTCTGCTGAAGATACAACATTTATCATTGTTTACCTGAGATTGCCAATTAAGTATTTGATCAATCGGTAAGAAATTAACCTTTCCTTCACTAGAAATGCAGATTGCTTACAGATTGATCAAATCTTAGTTAGGCGAAAAAGATAGAAATTTATTTTATTGATAGTCCTAAAATTGTCAACCACCATTCATTTTAAAATAATTTGGTCGAATTTTTTTGGTGATGTCAGTAGAGCTTTGTGTGTATGGATTTGTGGGTGTATTCAAAATTTTATTTTAAGTCACAGAATTTGTTTGCATTGTGACATCGCATATGCTTTGGTGTAAAAACTGCATAATTTTTTTTTTGCCATTTATTTCTGGAAAATATTTAAACTAGATCATGCAGAATTATGAAATCATTATATGTGTACTTTAAATTAATTATATCTGGTAGGGATAGAGATCGACAAAATTAATATGAAGTACGCACATGATGATATCATAATTCTAGAATTGTCAATAAAAAATAACGAAGTTGTTTTTAATTTATAATTCTAGGGTTTCTGAAGAAATACAAAAAATGTTTTTTCGTTTTTCACCATTTAGCTATTCACATAATTTTCAGTCTCTCAGTTTATTAAAACAATTTTGCTTTCTGTTCATTTTATATTTTCATCCCTTCATTTTTTATTTTGTAATATATTCCAGTTTTCTTAATCAGTATCGCCATATTTTCGACTTACAATGGTAATTTTTTTAATACACTTCGTTTTTTATAAGTTTCTACGGTATATTAATAAGCTTATTTAATAGTTTAATAAAACTTTTGATTCAAAACTACTTCATATTTTGAAAAAACTAAAATATCGCAGAATATATGTTTGATTTTTTAAACTTTATGTTTTTATTTATTTTTCAACGTTACTGCTAGGTTATCAATAATTGCTATTAATAAATATTAATCGAGTAATAAATAATTGACAAAATTTTTAATTAATTTATTCCTACATGCATGCAGTAGCATGCAACTAAACATAGGTGAAAACGTAGCTGTAAACTTTTGTTTTCTTTTTCACCACGCCACTACAATTAATTAATTTAGTGTACTCAACTCTTTACATAGACTTCCTTAAAGAATTGTGGGAATATATGGAATATTATGGAAATATATAAATCAATTTAGAAACAATTTTACGAATCAAAGTACAGTGAAAAATGATGGATAATGATGGAAACGATGGAAAGATGTTTAATCTATTTTCTTTTGTCGCACTCTCATTCTTAGCGGGACGAGATATAAAGTGGCAGTTTAGATAAATATCAACGCTCTTGTTAGTTAGTGTCTGCGCGCATCAGCTGCGCGCTTGAAGTAAAGTTTTATTACGTCATTATATGTTGACTGCTTGCTACATTAGGCCAAGCGCAGTCGGTGCAAGCATTTGCAGTGCCTGATGACTTTCCAAGAGACTGTAAATAGGTGGAAACTTTATAGATTTTTCTTCACACTGAGTAAGTGGGTGTTTTATTATGTACTCTTTTATGCATTAGAGAGAGAAGGTCATGCATACACAAAATTCCGTGCTGTTACAATGAGATCTCTCTGAAGTACATGTAACAAATGATATGATAAAAAAAATATTAACTGAAGAAATTTCTCAATTATAAAAACTTAAATTATTAAAACGCATGAAGAAAACTGTTAATTTTTTTTTGAGAAACTTTCCATTGCATCTAATAGGAATAATTATTCAAAATATGTTATCATCATAGATCAAACAAATTCTGTTATATATTTATATATAGGCCTGCTCGAGAAAATTAAAAATATTGGAATTGACTTCTAGTGTTATTTCATTGCTGAACACATTGTAAAAAATAAAGCAGCCGTGTCATCGGCCTCCGAATTCGTTGTTTCTTTTCCTATTAAACTATTATTTTTTGTCTGCATTGTGATACGAGGACACACTCACAAACATATTTATATAACGTTCCAATTAAATTGTTTTGTAAAGAAGTGAAGTGGATTGCGATTCTTAAAATCAATGACGTTATTTGCTTAGGTAAACTTAATGCCACGATGATTTGTAATTGACATCATGGGGATACCGAATATCTGGAGGTAAATTAATTGAAATTAATAGAAACGAAGAATGGAAAATAAGTGTAAAATATCAACAAAACAAGAAATAATAATTCAAAGGGATTTTTAAATTGATGAATAAAAAGATATAAATATTTAAATTGGAAGTATTTCATATTCGCGAATTTCTTGAGTTTGTTGAATATATTTCTTTCAGTCCAGTGCAATTAGAAATTGCTATCTTTAATTAAATGTTCCTGTTTTCGTTACATGACAAGTATATTTGATTTATTTATTTTACTAATTTTATGTTCCCATATAGAAGCAAAACTTCTTTTATTTTGAAGTTTTCATATTCGTGTATATAACTAACATATAAATGAATATATAGTACCAATGTATACATATACGTATGTATATATATATATATATATATATATATATACGTATATATATATATATATATATATATATACACGTATATATATATATATATAAATATATATATATATATATATATATATATATATATATAGTAATAGGAACATATAATATAGCGTACGACATACAACAAAAATATTATCAAAAGGCGTTTAATTGAATGGGATGAAAATACTTGTGGGATGTTCTTCGATAGCTCAAATTTCCAAGATGTCATATTCCATTAATAAAAATCTTTATTCACAATTAAATGAAACTACGTGATGTAGTATTATTTCTACTTTCTTTAATTTCTTTAACCACGACCAAGGTTTCGTTGTATTACAACTTGTATCTTCAGGTGGGATATTAGCAAAGATCTTTGTTAATATCCCACCTGAAGATGTTGTAATACAACGAAACCTAGGTCGTGGTTAAAGAAATTAAAAAAAGTAGAAATAATACTACATCACGTAGTTTCATTTAATTGTGAATAATGAATTTCGATAAAATTAACGCCAAATATATTCAATATTTAAAAATCTTTATAAAAGCCCATTAAACTTAATGCAGAATATCTAATTCGGTCTCAATTACGAAAAGTGTGTTTAACGAAATTTTCTAATCTCAAAAACACATTTAAAAAAGGCATACTTTTCAAAAACGTCACATGTAACATCACATATTCCAGAGGATGTTATTTATGTAGCTTGACCGAATTATTTTGTGTGCAAATTTTCACGAGATTAATGATTATCTGAAAAGGGAGCTTTTTAACTTTGTCTAGAAAATAGTTATAATAACTATAAATTCCCAGCAAATAGTGTCGAGATTTGAATATTAGAATATAACAGATCATTAATTAGAGTTCAATTCAAATTTATATAAATGGCTAGTGGTATATTTCTGTAGTACAAAAATGGCTAGTGGAACTACAACAATTTACATGTTATGTTAGTGGTAAGTCTTCTAATTCAATGAAATTAATACAATTTAAATTCTAAGATTCTTTTGACCTCAAAATATGAACCTAATACAACAAACACTACACAACTTCAAATCAATTTCTTACTTCGTGTAAACAGGAAATACTATGTCGACGCTCACAATAGTTTACTTTATGTGACAAAAATATTTAAGGAACCAATGCTCTATGTTTGAAACAATTGCTAGCCCGAGGCAAATGTAAGTAGATGGAGTTATGGAAGATATCAATGCTCATGGAAAAGGATGACAATAAATATTGGATACATTATAAATCAAACAATTACTCGAACCAAATAAACATGTATCAATGTTACACTTTGTAATAAAAAACTTTGGAATATTTCATTGTACAAATAAACAATTCGTTCATCTATCTTTTGTTTGTTATAGAATCAAATTTCAGTTTGTATTTAAATACGAAATTTTACTTACTAAAGTATTTTTTAAAATATTTATATATCTAATTTGTTTTTGGAAATTTAATTTGCTTATTACGATAGAATAAATATTAATTCGATGGAGTTAATGAAGATATCAATATTAGTGCAAAAGGACGATATTACATATAATGATACAATATAGATATAAAAATTTGTCCAGATAAATAGGCACGTATGAAGGATAAACTTTGCAATAACAAACTTTCCTATATTTTTGATTGTACAAATGAAAAATTTTTCCATTTATTTAATTTTTTGTTCCAGGAATAAATCGAGATTAGTATTTGAATCCAAAATAATGTTGGGCTAAGGCTATATTTTAAAATGAATTTTACTAATTGGTTTATGAAATTTTATTTGTTCATTTCAATAGAATAAACTTTCTTAATTTTTCACCAACAAAATTTAAAAATGATGAATACGACTATAAAAGGTTTACTTTAAGTTTTACATTTATTATATACATACATATGTATATATATATATATATATATATATATATATATATTTATATATATATATGTATATATATATATATATGTATAAATATATATATATATATATAGGAAAACTTTCGAAACAAATAATATCCTTTTTTATACTTAATTCTATGAGAATAGAGTTATTTTCGAAGTGAATATAAAAGAACATAAATAATAAAATACTATGGATATAATTCAATTTCAAATGAAATAATGTCATGAATATGTTTGATGAAAATAAGCCGCTAAATTGAGGAGGGCGCATTTCCCGTTTCATTTTTATATAAACAGTCCCTTATTTCATACTCGTATTCTCTTAAACTCCTTCAACTATTTTGATAATGAAAGCATGGAATAATATTTACTACGACACCAGCTTTATCAAAATGGTTCCACCTTGGACCATCGACGAAAACGTTCAAATTGTTTGTTCGCAGAATAAGTATAGTGTCCTTTCTAGAAATAAACTATTCAAGTTATTCTAATGCAATTGTTTTCCTACCAAATATTGCAATCTGACATTATTATTTTTGAATTTGCATTTCAAGAAACGGTACTAGATTTGAAAGCGTTAAAAAATAAATTTATAATTTTTTTTAAAATCAAAATGATTTTCCGTATTAAATGGAAACTCTTCTTTGATAAGTAAGTGTTTTTTACAAAACCTCCTCGTATTTAAGAAGAAAAAAATCCCTACTTACAACTTTAACTCGATTTTCAAAAATAATATATGTGAATAGCTTGGAAAATTAATGGTTAACAGTTATTTTTAAATAAGTTCATAGGTCCATGATAAACTCATTTCCTTCTAAGAATTTCTCCAGTCTTCTATTTATTATAAAAACTCAAATAGAGTTCATTTACATTCATAATAGAAACATGCTTCTAATCTTTATAAAATAAGATTAATCGAAAATGTCAATTCCTATAATTTGTCAGTAACAATAATATATTTATTTTTATCCTACTTTTGAATCTAAAAGCTTAGTCGATATGATCTTAAAACACTAAAAGAGACTTATAAGATATTCATCATTTTATTGTTGGGATACATATGCATTGAGTTACTGATACATTTACTATAGTTTGTTTTGCACTTAATAGGCACTGAATATTATAAATTTTTTGTCTTTTTTTATCTTATGACACAATAATCATTTTTTATGAAATGAACGTAGATTTCCTTTTAAAACGATTCCAACTAATATTACAAAAGGGAACATTCAGGTATTGTTTATCTCAATACTTAACATATAAACACATTGGAAATTTTCAAAAAATATATATTCATTTCGATATATAGATTATTCACAGGCTAGATAAAAACAAAGAATTTTGGTCAATAAAAATTTCTACAAATTGACAAACACGTTCAGTTTTCAGAATATCATTGTGTAATCGTTTCTTGGTGTCGTTTCCTTCTTCCTAAAATTCTGTACCCAAAGAGTCCAAAACCGAACCCTCTCTGTCTGTTGGAGAACTTGATACCAAATTTGAAACATAATTTTTTTAAAATGATTTAAAATTTTATTAGAAAATATCTAACTTGTGGCTGTTCAATAAAAATCAACAATGGAGACTGTAACAAAAATTATACATAGTCATGCGGGGAAGCGTTGAAAACTTGTCTTTAATTCATTCACTGAAAAGTAACGATTTTCTTAAACATAAAATTTGCATTTTTTAACCCGTTTTGTTACCATGTCAATCTTAGAAACGCTATTATCTAAGATGTGTCCATTCAGCTGTTATATCGTTTAGTTAAACAACAAACAAGGATATACTTATAAGTTACGATTAATAAAAACAAAGTACTTTTGAAAAATTCATATTTCACACTTACCAAACTCATTTTAGGCAATGTAATTTTACGGAAAAAATAATGTTTTTAATTACAAACAGTTTACTGGGAACCCTATATTAAAGTATTAAACTTTGTATATCTATGTCGTGCGTGCAGTATTAGTATTTAAATAAAAATATTAATTTAATCAGTTACGTCATGATTGAAAATAAAGTCCAAATTTTTTGTTTATTAATTATGCTGGGAAATTTTAAATATGATAACGGATTTGTTTAATGGAATGACGATAACTGAAACAAAGGACGTTTCTTTATATGTAAGGAATAAAGGATGACATAAAAAATCGTTAATTGAAAAAATATATCCGTAATAATTGATTTGCAAATATCTATAATTGTTTCTTTCTCATCATTTCGAATTGTTCATTTCTTAAAATCTTAATTAGTTTGGTTTCTAGCTTCACGGGGTGACTTTATTTATAAAATAAAAGAAAATTCTTTCCACCGCATACCGCTACTGTTTATTTGCTTAAATAAGCCACTTTTTCACCTAATTATCTATTACATAGAAGTTTTATATTTATAGTCAGATTTGGTTGCAAATAAATTATTGAGAAAAATAAACGGGGGAACTCTTCACTTTATTCTTTTGTCCTCACTATAGTCTTCCCCTTGTTTCCTCATTACACATAGGTTTATGACTTGATACTTTCATATATTTTTGGCATAATACAAATTATTTCCGAGAACATGTTCCCCTAAAGTTAGCACTAAGTAGATTGTAGGTTTATTAATAAAGAAAAACTTAGGAATGGTAATTAAATCCTGGTGCACAAACACATGTTTAAATTTTTATTTAAATATCTTATCATTAGTATATTTATATACACACTTCTTAGACTTTACAGTGTCAAAAAAATTTCCGGTCATTTCTTGATTTAAAGTCGTAAAATATACACTGTTTGCTAGCTTAATAGGTAGGATAACGACATCTAAATATTTTATTAAAATACATTGAGTTAAAGAAAAACTGTAAAAGCTTCGAAAATATTTTTAACCTATAAAAATACCGGTAAACTTAAAGCCAAAATCAGTTAGCAAATCTCCTGTACCATAAATTTAATTCCCATGTTTTTCTCAATTGAATATATTGAGGAAAACTAAGAAATATTTGTTTGTAATATTTTTTGTAATTTACGATAAATTTAGAAATTCAAATTCCGAAAAAAACGAGGTAATGTTTTTACCAGATTTTATTTAACTTGTTAGGTATCGGTTTACGGTTTGAAATTTCGATTTAAACTTTAATTTACTTCCTAACCAACTAAATAATTTTGAATATGTATATATGTAGTTTTCATTGTTTCCTTTTTATCAAAAAATACAATGGAGGCGCCAATATGGTAAATATGTAATTTTCATTTTTGGTCTGATTCGACTGAATTCGGTATCAAGCGTTTTAAAGCTCACAAACAAAGAATCTGGAGTGAAATTTCAGAAAACATAAGATTGCGGCTCTAATGTAACGGACTCACATATCTCATGTCATCAAAGTTCAGAAATTTAATTTAACGCTAATAAAATGTTGTGTAATTTCGGCTTTAAATAAATATTTCTCAAATATATATTCAAATAATGTACGAGTAGGTCTCACTACTTAATACGACTGGTAAGTGGTACAATAGACAGATATTTGCAAAGGATCAAAATTTCACACAAAGTTATATAAGTTCCTGTTAACGAACTTCTGAGTAAATTATAAAAAAACCAATGCGAAGAATATTTTTAAAATTGTCACTCAATAAACTATTGCTTCCCTATATTATTCTTTCGGAAGTACACAAACATATAAATTGTGTGTTACATGATCTCGATAAGCCACCGTGATTCGGCCCGCGTCGGATCGAATGTGTCTCTTGTCTTAACTCACGGAGGGATTATCGAAAGAAATGAATTTTCCTGTTCGAGTGACCTAAGTAGGATAAAAGTAAGTTTCCTCGAACTTGGATTACGGAAACGCCAGTATGAAATAAATGACTGCGAGAGACAAGTTCTCTGAAATTAATTTTATTATCGCGATCGAAATGAACAGATCGTTGGATTGCATCACAAGTATATAGAAGAAGTCATTTAAATTGTATGAGAATTACATTTTAAGTCTACGTGATGTATTTTTTAGTATTATATTTTGCATGGCAGATACAATAGAGCCATTTACGTACTTATATACACGTTGTTAATTTTGCAAGTAATATGTATGTCCGTAATTTCTTAGGTTAGATTTCAAATTGTCAAAGATTTTTGAAATTTCGTACAACGCTGAGGTGGTATGTAGTGATTTAAAGACGATTTTATTTTCAATTATTACTAAAATTAACTTTATTCTTTGTTTATCTGCAAATGTAAATTATTATAATTCAATAAACGGGCATATTATTTATTTACGTCGCCCTGACTTTTGATTTTGAGTCAATGAAATTGATAAAATATTATTTTCCGTTCCTCTTACGATTACAATACCTATTGTGATATTTCTTAAACACCTAAGAAAGATGACCTACGTGGTCATTAAATTATATTTAATTAATATATAGGTAGGAATATATAGAACTATTCCTTTGTATATTAGCACTCGTTTCAATTACTCATTTTTCATTTATCGCACACATTGCCAATAATTAGTTATTAACCGATACAGTATTATCGTACAGTACTACGAAAAAAATCCTAAGCAACTTATACACCGTTGCCTTAGTTTATGAAAAAGAAAACTTATTATTTGTCGTAAATAATAGAGGGAAACTTAATACAACTTTATTTTTAAATTTTCTGAAAGATTAAGCAAATCTCCGCAGGAGAACTTAGTAATTTGTTTCCTTATCACAAATTTATAAGAATTTATTTAAATTTAAAGCATATGTTGACTCGCTTAAGCTATTGTTTTACATTTTAATTTTTTTTTGCATTCTGTTGCTACCTTTTATATATATATATATATATATATATATATATATATATATACCCCTTGTTTTAGGTTTAAATTCGAAAATTTAAGATTTATTGGTTATTTACGTTTTAAGACCGTTACAGTGCCCTTTCCATTATCATATCTCATTATCTATTAAAGAAAAGCATGTGTGTATAAAGATTTTAGTCAACGCTAATATCCATTTCCTTTAAATATTTTCTTACTAACCTTTTAGGATTTGGTTAACCGAATGGCGAAAAAGAAAGGAAACCTTTATAACTTTGTCATGATCTTCTGCATTCTACCAACTCACCGTAATAGTCAGATTAGGCAATGTACTCAAATATTGAAACACTAGTTTATTATTGGTTGTGCAATTAAATGGAAATACTCTATCTTAAATGTTTAACTTTTTTTAAAGGTTCGAATTTGTACGTAACATTCAGGATTCTAATTTCATTTGTACAAATTATTTTTTTTAATTTGGAGTATTATACAAACTAACCATAAAAAATCGTTAATAGTTCAATGTCAATAAATTTTTTGCCGAGATTTACATTTTAACTTTTCTGAGTAGTAATGGCACATGCTAGTTAATTAGAAAGTTCTTAACCTTAAACGTATTGCAAATAAATAATTTAGCATTCCATCGTTTAACAATTGCAAGTAAAATAATAATAATAATAACAATACTATTTACTCATCTAATTCTCGACAATTACGTGGTATATGGATCATACCATTCACAGAGCCTGCTCGTATGTTAGCATTGATATTCTTTCTTGACATAACGCGAACTGCAATATTACGAACATTTTCATGTCTAAATTTTAACGTTCATTTGAAAAACGACAAAGTAGTTAATGCAGTAATTTTTTTTTATTTTTGTTGAAATTTGATTACCTTTATAGCTCCAAAAACTCAGAAAACTATTAACTTCATTAACTTTTTAGGTTTTAAACGGAAGTATTTATAAATATCTATTTCAATATCTATTTTTAAATATTCAAGTTCTCTCATCGGAAAATTTGTGCAAATAGCTATTTACGGGCAATTTAAATAAACAGGTGAAATGAAAAATAATTTTTATATTATATTATATGTTAAAAAAAATTTAACTGATTTATAGTTTTACAACGCCATTTATTTTTTTAACGCCATAATATTCATCACACATCCCCGATTTTTATATATTACACTACCTTTTTCTTCATAAAATATTGTGAATAAATCAGTGATATTTTATTTACGTGTGCAAATTTTATAAAACTAATAACAAGTTTATGGAGTGGAAAATAGGCATGCGTAGTTCGCACAATAAATTTGTGAATTGCGAGAACAGAACAAAGCAAACAGGCGCCCTGGAACGTATTTGGATTTTGCTATGAAAACTCTAAAAATACTTATAAAGAAAATAATTTAATTGAAATATAATTTTTAGCGGCATCCTAATTATAAATTGTGGAAATTTGCCTCCCTACGCCATAATATAGGCCACTTTGAATTTAAGTATTAAACATTTAATATTGTACCCTTTCAAACAAATTTTTCATTTCAAATATACTCGTATTTTAAAATAACACTTTGGTTGTAATGTCTCACTGTTTTCCAAAAAACTGTGGAAGCAAAAAGTAACAGATGGATACTGTCACTTTTTGTTCACGCAGTTGTTTTTATCACTCTTTTACTTCGTTTCTCACGTTCTTTACTCCTTGACCTTCTTCGCAATTTTTTTAGTTGCATAAATAGTTTCATGGTCCACAAATTTATATTCTTATAAAAATTAACTACATTTTTGTAACTTTTGTGTTTTGTTTAACACTGTGTGTAAAATGATACAACAGACTACTATTTATCAAAAGAAACTTTAATTTAAGAAATTGAAGTATTTTTTGAGGAATTTGTAATTATGACGCTATGTATAAATTTTTTTTAGCATTTAAAGTTTTCTAAAAATGACAATGAAATGACATTAGGTCAACATAGATTGGTGCTATATAAAAATGAAAAAAATTTCTTAAATAAAGCTTAGAAAGAAAAAATAAATTAATAAAATTTCAAATAAACCATGTGTGAATCGATATTTGTTGAAAGTTTTCAAATGCTTGAAATTTTGCCAAAAAAACTACAAATAAACGAAAAAAGTATAAAGCCGGAGCGATTTCCATAGGTTTATGCTACACACTTCCAATATACTTAGCCGCTATGCATTCCGTTCCGCACCGTCATCCGCCCATTATGAGAGTACTGAGAAATAAAATTAAGTTTTTAAAAAAGTTTTTTGGGAGAAAGTTTCACTTTAGCAAAATTAATATTCAGCAAATTTAATCTCATTATCTCTCTTCTGAGATTATGGGCCGACAGATAGTTACTACAATTAATCCTTTTAATTGTAATGAAATTCAAGTAACGTGAAAAAACTTGTTTAGAAAGTAAACATAGGGATAATGAAATTAAAACATATATTTATATTACCACAGGAGTGGCAAATTATGACCACTTTATCACTTCTTTTTACTATTCTGGCCGTATGCTGCTATTCAATATATGTCAATTCACACTGAATTTCATTCAAACTGATAACTGAATTGTTTCAGTTACAACTTGACATTTTGGCCTCGTTCCAGAAGGTTATCTAGCTTATTTCGACTACCCTGAAAACTGGTATGTGGTTTCGCGAGATCGTTAGCTGAATTTAATGGGAAGCGCGTCAATCGTTCGAAATCTTTTTGCATTCCGCAAACACTCTCTGTAACTTTTTGACTTTTCTACAAAGGTCAATGGGATATTTCTGAAGGGTTTCACTTTTCAGCTTTACTCGTGGAATAAATATAATGGGTTGAACCTCACCATCATGTAGCGCAATATAGTGACAGTTATTCCTAATAATAAATCATACGGGTTGCACCTCCCCATTATGTAGCGCAATATAGTGACAGCTACTCCTTCAGCACCATCGACAAAGTTTGCTCGAACGAGACTGGATTTTAGTTCTTTAGCCTATTATATGAACTTTTTAAGTACGATAATCAAAGCAACACTGCAGGTCAAGTTATCTTTTATCGCATATAAATAATACTGTTCATATTTTACGACATGTCATAGGCTACCTAGATTTTGAGGTAACTAACATGTTAGAAAGTGCGGGTACGACTGTTTGTTTAAGCACATTTAATTTATGAACATATTACGAAAAAAGACTAAAGATGAAGTACACTTCAACTAATGGTGTAGTAATGATGAAGTACGTAAAAGACTAAAATATTGAAACGTTTTATGGCAAAAGGGTAAAACCCACTGAACTTTTGGACCTTACAGTGGCATTTTACTTACCGCACTAATAAAATAATATTTGTATTTCCCCATTACAATAATACATTGTAAATAAATTACAACCAGTTTTTAAGCTAGAAATTACCAAAAATGTAGTTCAGGGAAAAAATAAAATGAGATATAAACGCAATAAATAAAGTAAGTAAATGTAATTATTATTAGAAATTAAGACAAATTTCATATTTTCATAAAATTTTTAAATGTTACTATTTTTATTATTTTCGAAAGTAAAAGAAGGATCCATTTTCACACAATTATTTAATCTATTACTACAAAGTATAATAAAGTTCATGGACTAAAAACTAAGTTTATAATTTAATTATTTTTCCGTAAACTTTCTCCTGTACATAGTTTAATTGAGAAAGTTTTTAAAATTTGTACCTATACATAATAAATTAATTCCGTGTTCCGTTTGGATGTATCCGTCTAGAAACTACGCTGTTAGCACTGTTTCCCCGGAAGTTCTGTCTAATCCAAATTTTAATAAGGGAGAAATGAATATAGCTTAAAAGGGTTGTGCATTATTCCATCCCTTATCTAATCATTTTCAGGTAACGAAATGTAATAGGAGAAAAAAGTAATCGTAATGTTTGTCTCCCTTATATTCTACATATTTATACTATATCTTACCGCTGATGAATACCATATTATTTGTTTGCGTAGGTCCAATGACCGTTGTATTACAAGGTTTTCCGTTTTATGATGTAAAGTATAAAGTACAGCCAAGGTCTCACAAAATTTAATTAGTAATTAAGGACTAATGTATTTAGTTCATCATTATCATATTAGTTTTAGAAAAAATATTTAAATGGAAATCGTAGTAGCATATTAGGAACGCATGCTATTATAATTTTCCAGAAAAGATGGTGCAAGTGACGATATCTTATCATATTCCATTATGAAATACGATAATTTATAAAGATAAATTATCGTATTTCATGTTATTAGCTTGTCATATGTTATTTCGGTATTTCTTCTTTTTTTCTTAGAAACCTATCTATTTTCGTAGACTCCTTTAATTTCTAAAATGCAAGTTCATGTTTAACATTTATAGAATTAGCTTCTTAGTTTCTACTAATTACACAAATGTAGAAGCATATTCGCATCCATTATTTAATTAGTCCTTACAACTAAGTGTCTAAATAGATTGTTTTTATTTTCATTATTACACTTTCTTCTTTTTCGTATAGATTTCATTTGTCGCCGGTCAAGTTTTGTGGTGATATCTTTGTTTATATTTTATACAACTTTTTAAACTAAATTAAAACAAAAAAGTAGTTATATAGCCAGAAACATTACACGACCAATACAACTAAAGGAAGCACGTGAGCCTTCGTACTTTGTATTCCTGCAATTAAATAACATTGTAATAGGTTTATCACTATAGTGTATCAGTGAAACGCAATAAACTTTAATAAAAAATAAGAAAATTTAATCAAAGAAAAGACGATTACCTTGTACTGATTATGGATCAGAAGCGTTTAATTACGGCCGGCTTAAGATACATAACATATACCAAATCGGTAGAATTATGGAACTGTGTTTGACTGGCTTAAAAAATGTACGTAATTTTTTATTTACTGTTCTAATGACCATTCAAAATAAATAATTTTTAATAATCATTTAAGTGTTCATTTTTATATGTACAATGATACGATGCCCAAAAAACCTTATGTTTAAATTCAATAAACAAAATCGCTTGCAGGGTCCCTTTTATATTTTTTCCTATGTACCGTTTTTAAAAATGGAATACTTAAACAGAGCATCTCTGACTTAATACGTATATGATTTAAATCCAACCGTAGATTTAGTCAATATCAACTTAGAATCTTAATTGTCTATTCCATATTCAGAACGTGTAACAAAAGTAATTAAAAAGTGCATTATTCAATGGAATTCTATTTTAATTACCAGCGACTACTCCGTTGGCAATAGGAATGATTACTATTGAGATCTACAAATAATTATTCTATTTTTATGTTTGCCACGTTTTAACATTTAAACAAAAATTCGTAATAAACTTAGGTACCATGTACGTGGCAATGGCACCATATTCAACTCATATAATTAAATATTTACGAAATGATTTAAATTGAATAAAATTACCTGGGTAGGAAAAAATTACAATACATCTCTTAGCAGGAAAAATCCGACTACAATAAAACGGTTAAAGCAAATTCGATACAAATTTTGTAACCTGTCATAATTTTATACCTTAAATTTTTCTGCATTTAATTTTCAAAAATTTTTCATTCAATATCCATGGTTGGTGTTAGAGTAAAACTCTCAATCAATATATACAGTTACATCGCCAGTCACATAAAATTTGTTTGCCAATGTTACACAGCTTATTAAGGTGGATCAGATCGCACCCCATTATTGAAACTCGCCTTAGTTATTGGGAATTAAGAGGAAACATACCGCCTTTGTACATATTTGATATATAGCACTGTAATCTTATTATTTGGACTTTCAATTTATACATATAATACAACTTCATATCACCGGGTAGAATATGGTGATCAGTACACATTATATGATAAATTTGGATAGCCACACCTTTTATTATAGAAGACAAATCCAGCAGTATACTTTTATTAAATTATGTCCAGTAGCTTGATCTCTAGGTTATATCATCAACATTTATATACCTGGTCACATATATACGTATATAGATGTGTAAAGTCATAACTACTTCTTTTCGGTTTTGTCGCAGTCGAGTAACAATACATAACAAATACTTTCTTTCACCTGCTGCTTGGTTCGTGTAAACTTCTGCATAATGCAACGGATTTTATTCTCAAGCAATAGCGTTCGAATCTTAAAATATCCTAATTTGTACGCCTTTACTAGCTGCGAAGTACCCTTAATCCTTAACTGCCTGTAACGTACCCTTCATATTTGCATCTCAAAGTAGCTTCAGCTTTAAGGTGAACTCTGGTCAGTTTTGACAATTTCTGTTTGTAAATTATTAAGCTCGCCTGTTCGAATCTTACTGCACGAGCGCTAATATTTGAAATTCAAGTCACTCAGTGAATATTTGATCGGAAGAACGGAACAACATAGACACAAGAATTATTACAGTAGTAGTTTTTGATGCTGCTCTAATAAACATACATACTGAAAAATAATATGATTTGGTTTCATTCCAACCCGCACACAACATTTTCCGAATGAATGTTCCGTGTAAAAACTCATTTCGTACAATTTTATTTAAATTATGTAATGTATATATATATATATATATATATATATATATATATATATATACATATATACATACATTCGTATGTATGCGTGTGTGTGTTTTATGTATGTACTAGCTTTGCACCAGATTTCGTTCGCTTGAAATTCGGAATAATATAGGTATGATGCCAATATTACCAATATTTGATAGCGTAAAATGTTATTGTAAATGTTATTAAAGTCAATAAAACTTGATGATTATTATTTAAAATACCCGTCATACGTAAAATATTGAAACTGAATGAAAAATTGGTGGATAAATAGCAATACAATAAAGATTGCTTTAAAAAATAAACACACAGACTTCTTTTTCCATAAGCATAAAACTTATAAATACCGCTAATAGATGGCGATAGCTATATATTATTTTGATAATAGTTTACTATAATCAAAATAATATAAAGCTATATAAACAAACCAGGTTAAAAAATGTTATGTTTAAAAATAACCTCATTGTGTTAACCTTTAGCATTGATCACACAAAGAATAAATCAAAGACACAAAGAAAAGATCGGCCAACGTGAATTGAACTCACATCTTCGGCATACTGTGCGAATGTGCTAACCTTTACACCACGGCTAATGCAACTCTGACCTGTGAAATTATGATTACTATCGTCACTATTATTCTGTATTTTTTATTTATTTTACAATATCTGTGACCATAAAGTTTACCAAAACGATAACAGATGACGTTGGTGGTGTCAATATAATAATTTCAAGTCAGAATTCTTTTATGTCTGTAATATACTATGCGTTGCTCGAGGCCATAATATATTACCATAAAAATTTCATCAACACCCGTTCAGTATATTTCAAGTTATTAAAGAATAAATTAACAGAGAGATAGACTTACAAAAATCTTTAAACCGCGTTTTATTGCTTCTATTATCATTCTATACGTTAAATCAGTTACTGTTTTTAAAATATTTCCTATGTACAAAATCCACAGTTACATTTTATTATGTGGCGGCAACAATTGAAAACTGTCCATCGTTGGATCTAATATACTTACTTATTGTCACTCTAGTATCAATATGTATACACAACACGTATATTTAATATATATGGAAGAATCGTTATCCCATATGCTATGTAATACATTATTTTGTTTTTATATTTTTAATAATTATATGCATTTTTATTGTTCAACTTCTTGTTAAGTTTAAATAGAAAAAAAAACATTTTTAACACAAACACAAAACAAAATAATCTACTATCTTGAAAGTTGAAGGTGTCTTAAACAATATTCTCTCTAGTACAGAAAATTACTTTGACTAATAATGAAATAAAACACATCATCTGAATTGCGAAGGATATCAAGTTTATCGTTACAAATTGAACTTAGCTTGATTTCAATGAATATAAGCCTTTGTCTAAGTGTGCATAACGATATTCAGAATACAATATTCTGACTCAATATTCTGTCTGTCTTTAAGTACTCTTGTAACTCGGTTTGACCGGCTATGTAAAATTGTATATTATAATGATTTAAATATGAATATTGACTTTGATATTCATCTTACTTTCCTTTTACGCTGTTTGCATTAATCATACATTTATGTAATAAAATTTGGAGTAGCCTCATATTAAAATAATTTACCTTCAAATTAAAAGTAAAACAAGGGTGAGGAAAAATTAAGAGAAAAATTTACGCCATAAGAAATATTAACCGAATTAAGAATTAGCGATAAGTTAGAACATATTACTTCTTTTTATAGTTAGTGATACAACTGAAAATGCACAAGTTGGGTTAGGTAAGATTAGGTTTAAAGAAGAAGATATTAGAAATTAGAAAATAATTAGGAAAAATTTGATATGAAATATTAGAGAGTAACGATAAAAAATGATTAAGGAAAATTTTACATAACATATTAAAAGGTAACGAGAAAAAACGATTAAGAAAAATTTGTTATAAAGTATTAGAGAGTAACGAGAAAAAATAATTAAGAAAAATTTGCTATAAAATATTAGAGAGTAACGAGAAATAATGATTAACAAAAATTTCATATGAAATATTAGAGTGTAACGAGAAAAAATGATTAAGGAAAATTTTACATAACATATTAAAAGGTAACGAGAAAAAATGACTAAGAAAAATTTGTTATAAAGTATTAGAGAGTAACGAGAAAAAATAATTAAGAAAAATTTGCTATAAAATATTAGAGAGTAACGAGAAAAAATGATTAACAAAAATTTGATATGAAATATTAGAGAGTAACGAGAAAAAATGATTAAGGAAAATTTTACATAACATATTAAAAGGTAACGAGAAAAAATGATTAAGAAAAATTTGCTATAAAATATTAAAAGGTGCCGAGAAAAAATGATTAAGAAGAATTTACTATGAATATTAAAGGGTAACGAGAAAAAAACGATTAGGAAAAATTTGCTATAAAATATTAGAGAGTAACGAGAAAAAATAATTAAGAAAAATTTGCTATAAAATATTAAAGTAACGAGAAAAAGTAATTAAGATAAATTTGCTCTAAAATATTAGAGAGTAACGAGAAAAAATGATTAAGGAAAATTTTACATAACATATTAAAAGGTAACGAGAAAAAATGATTAAGTATGATTTGCTATAAAACATTAAAGGGTAACGAGAAAAAATGATTAAGAAAAATTTGATATAAAATATTACAGAGGAAGGAGAAAAAATTATTCAGAAAAATTTGATATAAAATATTAGAGTAACGAGAAAAAATAATTAAGAAAAATTTGATATAAAACATTGGAGAGTAAAGAGAAAAAATTATTAAGAATAATTTGATATAAAATATTAGAGAGTAACGAGAAAAAATTATTAAGAAAAATTTGCTATTAATGCTGAATTTTTATCAATAATGGAACATATTTATTTTCTTCCTGATTTAAACATAAAAGGAAATGGTAAGGCCAAGGGTGATATTCAAAGAAATGAAGTTCTTAAAACACTTAAGGGTTTTTAATGTAAATGAAATTCGTTTGTCAATGATATAAAGGGAACATTACGTAAATAAATATGATTGGCATTTGACGATAAACTATTAAAATTTTATATCATAAATATGTAATCTCTTATAATGCCTATATCCAACTCGCGTACAATATTAAATATTTTCATTCATGTATCGCCTTCTCAATAAACCTAATACAGCATGAACTCTGAATAAAATATGCTGTTAACCTAAGAATACTGGCTTATTCCCTTATTTATTACGGTACTGGACAGTATTTATTATTTCTTGTTTGCAGGTAATGAACTAATCTGACACGGAATGTAGATTCGTCCGCTTAAATGTACTAAATTATTTCCCATGTCTCGTGAGAGCAGTTTGTTAATTTAATAAATTGAGAAAACAAATCTGGAAATGTTACGTTTATGACATACTTCATAGCCACAACTTTTGGAGTATCAGTCGTAAAATAAAGTGTTTCCGTTAAGCTAAAAAACCTTATTAAATTTTCTAACTATTTCGTAAAGCAACTATTAATTTTCTAATTATAAAAGTTTATCGATATAAGCTAATGTCTTCAAAATTTTAATTTCAAACATCTATGGGCGACTTTCATCCCACTGAATGTAAAGCAAAGCCGTTTTATCTACAAATACTACTAATGTTCCATACAAACTTGTGTATATATAGGCCAGCGATAGGCGATTAGAAATAATACTAATAAAATATTCTGTTGTAATAAGAAGCCCAGACGTCAATTTTGGGCTTTGGGTTAAATATGAAAATGTTGTGTAAATGTGGTTTGATAGACTATAGTTGGACTTAGAAGGAATTTTCAAAAACTGTCATTCGATTATTAATTTTTTAATACCGAATAATAACACTGGTAGATCATTCGATTATGGAAATCATTCGTAATCAGCTAACATTATTTACAAATAGCAATTGTTGACAACGTAAATTTATTACCTAACATTATCTTTCACAAGCCTAAAAATATGGTGTATATTTTGAAAATTTTAAGCTTTACGAGAATCGCTGTGGTTACTCTACACCCTTTGTCTTGGGCTTCAACATACAACAACAGTATTTTTTCATAATTTAGAAAATCTAGTGACTAATTTTTTGGATATTTTGTTGTTATATCTCTAAAAATAAATTACATACAATTATAAAAAAAATATATCTGAAGTTTATGTATATATATATATATATGTATATATATATATATATATATATATATATATATATATATATATATATATATATATATATATATATATGGAACTTAACTTTAATTTATTCCATCTAAAATTATCTTGTGTAACTAATTCACTTTTAAACATTAATATATGTGTGGCTTGATAAGTTTTTTTACTATGCCTTATTTCGTTTCCTCAGTTTAGCTGTTTCTCAGTAGAAAGTGGTGACAAACACGTGAGTGATCTTAGAAGGGTTCCGTTTTATTTTTCTCTTTTAGTACGAAAATTATAATTTATTATAGGGAGTAGTTTTTCGGAGTAGTTTTTTAAACATTATAAAAATTTGTAGTTAATATTTTTTTGCCCTAATTTTGATAACAGTAATTTCAGAAAATGGCGAGTAGATATTTTTTTCGAATGTGTTCACCTACTCGCATATATGCCTATAACTGTCTTATAAAAGATCACAAAAATATAATTTGGAAAAATTCTCCTAAAAAAATTCTTCATTTCAAATATTGAGATAAATGCTTTATCACTATACCAAAGTTGACATCTATATCAGGTTCGCGTCAAATGATTAGATGAAGACGAACCGAGACAAGAGTAATTTTATCATCTACCAATTTTTTCCCAATTGAAGCATGGAACAATAAAAATTATTAAAGTTATACAACTATCTAATTAATAACTTTATTTTCTTCAAATATAACTCACTGAATAATTAACTATTACGAACACAAATATGTTTGCATGTATTAAAAAATATTGCCTTACTACTGTGTTCATATGATCAATTTTATAAGTAAATTTGCTTCATTTCATACAATTCAGTATTATTTTAAAACAATATTATTTTATAAGACTGGATAACCAGGCGTGTAACCCTTTTATTACCTTCAGATGGCATTTAGTAAATGATCAGTAGTTTCCGGAATATTACAACGTTAAATTAGAGAATATATCTGGTCAAAACTATTTATAAGAGTGATTCAATGTAATATTCAAGTACGATTTTCTCTCATAACGAGTAAAAAACGATACAATTTTTTTTCCATGAACGAAAATCGACAAAAACCCCGTGCTCATAAATTTGTAGGGAATTTGTGGAAAGAGTGTTTGTGTAGTATTTATACAGAGATACACTGTAAAATATGCAAAAATATGTTCCCTCTCCATGACCTGGTTTTTAGAAGCCTACGCCACGATAGTAGGAAGGCTATAACGATGGTTCTATACGTTACAGTTTTATCACGAAAATATGTATGTTCTTGCTACTTAATCATGTTAGGTATTCTTAAGCATTTCTTGTACTAATAAATGTATGTGTACTAATAAGAATAATGTGCGAGCTAGACCCATACTTTGCCAGTTTTACCTTAATATTTAAAATCAAACTTTTAAAAAATAAAACCAAATTACGAAATTAGCTTACCATTTTATTTGATACTGTTTAACTGTAAACTAAACTATAAAATATATACATAAAATTTATTTAAAAACAAAATATATATTTTACTTAGTATATTGACTAACTGAAAGAGATTTTTCCTGTAGCAATAAGTTCGCTACATATTTTATTACGACCACCTCGTTCGGTTTGATAGCCATGATTTCTATGTCATTAAACTATTTTTAGAGTTTCATAGCAAAATGTCAAAAACGGAACCCTTATAATGTTGCCATATTCATCTGTCAACCATTTTACGTGGAAACTACTTGTATTATACACGTAGATGAAATTTGGATGATGGGTGATTTCTATTAACTACTATACATTGAAATAGTGGAATTGAGAAAAATAATAATATTAGAGATAGCACTCGATACATGCAACTGAGAGATGAAATAAAAATCCAGTGCAAAGTGTATTTTCCAGTATAGTGATATTTTATGAAGTAAGCCTTAAAAATGGAAAAGAGTTTCGAAAGTAACTTATTTATTTAAGTTGGTGAGATATGCGCTGATAAAATCTTAAAGAGTGCCTCCCTCCCTTAACTTTTTGGCTTACCTGTTTAAAAATGTTAAACGAATTAAGGCAGTAAAACATAAAATAAACTTTCAACGAAAATTAATTTTCACCAAAATTATATGACATATCTCATATTGTGCAGTTTTTGAACTATGGGATACTTTCCGTGCCGACCGTAGCAAAAACTTTGTCACAGTATCTTTGGGAAATAAAAATTTGTAAGTGAATTATTGTTTGGTGCTACGGAACACTCCATGCAAGACTCCGACTCGTGCTAGGCCGGTTAGGTTAGAATTATATGTAGCCACTTACAACCAGGTATATTATTGTTTCTGTATATTATTTATTTTATTAAATGCCATAGCAGTGTGCCACCGCTAAGTAGGCCATACTAGTGTACGAGTTATAGTCGACCAGTTTATGATACTTAGTAGAGTTTGCAAAAAGTGCATGGAAACTCCATGCAAGTCCAAAATAACTTTTCTTTTTAAAATGTATAATTAATGTTTACATTGTGAAAAATTAATATTTGTTATAAATATAAAAGTACGTAAGTACATGTAAGTATATGTAAGTACGTTGTATTTTAAATAAGTGCATAAATGTATACGGAACAAGAAACAAAAAAGCGTAGGATATAAATAATTGCTATGTACTTCGCAAATACATAAACCGGATTGTATTAATCGTAGAAATAATTTTGAAACGTCATATTTTTATAGAAATGTTGTTTTATAATAATTATATTAGGCAAATTTTATTTTAACGCCGGTGAAAACTATTTATATATAATATGTTATAAAAGCGTTTGAATTTTGTATTTTCCTTATATTACACCATATTTAAGTAAGCCGCAAGTAAAAACTAGATTTTGAGACTCCTCTCCATGCGAGTCTCAAAGTAATCTTCAAACTTAATTAATTTCATTATTGTTATATTAATCAATTCGCTCTTTTGTCGAACTCGAATCCCAATTATAATTCGTTGCCGTTTCTTTTCTAGTCCAATTGCACTAAACAAATATCACAAAAATTGTGTTCGATGCATATGCTTCAAAGGAATATTGTGTAAACCGAACTTTTCAGTGAATATTTTTCAACGGTTTGCTCTGTATTTATTAAAACGTTTTAACGAATAAAATATATTCGTCACATATTAAAGTTTTTCATAAGTATTTCTATTCCTCCTTTCGTTACTTTCTATTGACTGCGTTAATTAATTGTGTTAAAGTGAAACGAAAATAATAACCAAAAAATTAGGACTTTTTTAAATATCTGAAAGTTAAATATTTTATTTCTATGGTTTTCTGTTTTCTCAATCTGTAATTTATTATTGTCAAATAAATCTTATGATCATGATTTTAAACGTTACCTAAATGTACATTCGGGTAATAAAAAATGAGCCAAAGATTTTGAATGCATACGAATAACACGTTTATAAAAAATTTTATACATATTTTGACATTTTTAAAACATATTTTAAGAATACAAACATATTTCACACGAAACTGACAAAGCAATAAGGAGAAACGAAACTAATAAAGGATTAGGATAGCACTAAATAAAGGATTCTTTCTAAATATGAATATTACAAATTTTCGATAAAACCTGTCAAATCCGATTTGTACTTGCCCCATCAACTCCGCTCGCTCTACCTTTTTCCGACGTTGTTAATCTTTTTCATGTCTCGGTTTTCGCGTCAGACTGAGTGAGGTCGTTATTGTCATTAAGTGTTTTTATTTCTTTATTAACTGACGTGTTTATTTCTTTGTTATATTTTATTGCACCCACTATCTTTTATAGTTTACATCACAATTCGTTTTCAACGTTCATCTTTTTTGACTTGAAAAGAAAAGATATTTTCCTGGCATGTCAACACTATAATATGTTTTCATATGTAAATTAATCAGAATACCTAATGTCATATGATACTTGTACCATTGTCTCTATACATGTTTGCATATGTAAATTAATTAAAATATAATTCATGAGAAGATGCTTTTAATAGTTTTGTTGAAATAAGTAATTTTGAATGGAGTATTTTCTATGCGCTCATAAAAAAACAAGGAAATAATTTGTACTGGTCAAAAAAAATAATTTGTAAATTCAAATTAAATTAAAAGCTCTTCATTATTGCCTGCAAACCAATATCGCGGAATTTCGTTCGGATAGCTTTGCTCCAAATATGTTTAAGCCGTAAATTGAATAACGCCTGCTGTTTAAATTACGTGCTGGGGAAAATCAAAAGATTCAACTTCCTTTCGTTCTGTTAGATGTATGCATTCAAAAGCAACTTCATTGTTAAAGTGACACAAATTTATAAAAGGGTTCTATTTGTAAAAAAATTAATCAAAAGCATTATATTATTTATTTCCGGAAATGAAGTTTTATTGACAATTCTTGTTATAGTTTCACTTCATTAAAATATATTATTAAAAAATTCTAAAAACAAAATAATGTGTATAATGTAACCCCTTATGTAACTTCTAACTTTTGGTGACATATGAACAAATAAACTGCAACCCTTATCCAAAACTTACTGTCTTTATTAGGTTTAGCGAAAGAGCACTCAAATGGAAATTTTGTTACAATTTCATACAACGTCACCTGACACTAAAATAATTAAATGGCGATTATTCTTCATTTTGTCCAAACAATTGTATACTGTATGGAAAACCCCTAACAAAAATATTCACATCCTTTATAAAGAGTAATTAACTAGAAAAATTATCGACATAATTTCAATATATTTTTAGTCAATAAATTTACTTATTTTGACACAACTTATTTTGCTTACTAATAAGCTCAAAACATGAAAATTACAGATTTAAATTCTGATATATTAAATGAACTAACAATAATCGTTTCCGAGAGATTTATTTTGCCTAAACGTAATTTAATTCATAAAGCGCGAATCCATGCTTTTTTCAGAAAATAGTAATTTTCATCAAGATTCACGTTTCAATTTATTAATGGTTACACAATATCAAATTTGGAAAGCACAAAATTTACAGATACAACAAAAAAGTTCGACCTTGTAATAAATTGGGCATACGAGCAGCTTAATATTTCAGTGTTGTCTCGAAAATATCACGTAGAAATTAAACTATATTTCATAAAAGTATTTTATCTTCAGTTTCATAATTATAGCTTTTTTACCATTTACATTCGTCTTAAATATTTTCTCGTTGCATAATTTGCACCAAAACCGCATTTAACCAACAGCTGTGTATAATTTTCCTCAAAATACTTTCATTGATATCGTATAAAAGATGTAATCACAATTTCGTTTATATTCTAGAAAATACTACTTTTACGTTACACTGTTTAACAAAACAAAATTTATGTCAGAAAAAAATGTAATATTAATAAATATAAATACACATAACTTTAATAATCAATCAGTTACAATGTGAATCGTGATAATAATTACTGGAT